>HG992242.1:11311000-12622000 GCA_905220585.2 Nymphalis polychloros
TCGAGCGCAGACAGCGAAAACAAAAGGGACGAGTCCCTCACAAATGAAAGAAGACGCGTTCCAGTATCTTTCGCAAGCGTGAGCTCCATGGCAGACAGCTCCGAGAGCGAGTCACGTGGTGACAGTAAACTCGAAAGTTCTAATTCACATTCCGGCATTCTAGGATTTCTGCAAAACGACGACAGGCAGAGAGATAGAGAAAGAAGATTCGCTTGCCCGTTCTGTGGTAAATGTGTGAGATCGAAGGAGAATTTGAAGCTGCACGTGAGGAAGCACACGGGAGAGCGTCCGTTCGTGTGTTTGTTCTGCGGCAGAGCATTCGGCGGGAAGAGCGATCTGACGCGTCACCTGCGCATTCACACGGGCGAGCGGCCCTACCACTGCGAGGCGTGCGGGAAGTGCTTCGCGCGGGCCGACTACCTGTCCAAGCACTTGACCACGCACGTCCACAACGCACGCTGATCGACCGCACCGTCCGTTTTCGATCTTCTCATACCTCTATAGTTAATGACCGAGTCATTTTATAACAGCAAATTGGAATATTTTTTAAAATATTTTGAATCTTTACAACTTTATCGTGGATATATTTAAGCAGGTCTAAATAGAATTTTACCATATTGTTTTTTTTTTCGGAGTGGTGTCTATAGTTTAATAAATAATTTTCTATATTTATTATATAACGTTTAATAAATGGAAAGAAAACTATCGATTGCCGCTAAGTAATAGAGAGGATAACTTTATCATACGTCACACTACATTCTGCTTGCAAACTAAGCCTAAATTATTTATATTTGGAATTAAGCGACATTCTGAATAGATTACTATTTTGAAATACTTGATTTTAGTTCTTAAATACGAGTATATTTTTTGACGATAAAAAAACTTACGGAACTTAAATTTATTTTAGCTATTATTTTACGTTGCGCAAATATTAATTAAAAAAAAAAAAAAATTGAAACTTGATAAGATTGAAAACTCATTCCATGGAACGGAAATTAGGAAATTGTAGTGTTGACGATAGGTAGGTAAGGGAATGCAAAAAAAGCTGTGATTAATATGATTAAGACCAGTCACCAAGTTATAAAACATCGAAAATGTTTTATGTAATTTAAAATAATATTAAATGTCTAGATTTAAATTCATATTAGACGTAAGTAATCTCTCTGTGCCAAAATATGTACCTCATAAAGTAAACATTGACGTAGATAAATTAATTCGGAGCATTGTGTACACATTTCGCATATAATGTTGTTAAAGGTTCATATTGATCATCAATTTTCTGTTACGATCAACTTAACAGAAGAAAAAATACTAGCCCGCATTCAGTCCGCTCTGGAATATAAGTTCCGTGACCGCTAATTTCATATTTCATGAAACTGCCGATAATTGTGATAATTATTTATAGATGTAAACCGTACACGACGTAAGAGTTATACGTGTTGTGATGGCGAAACAGCAACTCGTTTGATACGTTTAGATGGATTCAACTTATTTATATTTTATAGCGTTTTAATAAATTCATAAGCAATAACAAGTATAGATTTTCGACACCGATATTCGCCTTTTAAAACATGTATTTAAATTATAATGTTTGAAATAAGACAGAGAGACATTGATATTTATCTCTTTGTTTTTTATGGGAACGATTTTATTAATGCAGAAAATAACGTTTAAATATACGCGTTATTAAAGTGCCAATCTCGCTTTCCATTATAGATTCCAGCTACATAAGTATTGATACTAATAACGTCATAAGTGATTTTGTTATAATTTTATTAAGAAAACAAGTTTCTGTGTTGAATTTTTGATAGTTACTGGATTTTTCCATAGTCTTATGTCACATACATCTAAAGTTCGATTAAAAGTAGAACAGTTACCTCAACAACATTATATTTTTATACAACAAAATGAAATATTTATACACAGATTAAAAAAATAAATTATTTGAAGTCATATATTATTATTATATTTATTATAAACGATAATTTTATTACAGGTCGATATAATAAATAATAAAAATATTTATTTACGATTGTTTTGAATGTACACAACGAGCCGTTTTCATATATATTTTAAATATGTTCGATTTTCGATTAAATAATAGTTTTAGTATTTTTTTCTAGGTGTCGCGTCTGAGTGCAACTCATTGTCAATTAAATTATTATAATTAAGGGAATATAATATGTATTGTGTAGCGAATATTAGTCATTGTTCCAGTAAGCGGGCCAGTATTTTTTAAACACGAAAAATCCGTCGGGCATTAGTTACGTAACGTAACGATAAACTCAAAAATAGAATAATAAAAAGTAAAAAAATGTTTGTATTTCTTGTAAGCTAATAGTCAATGCAACGAAAAAGCTGTTTGGTAACCGTTATTATTGAAGTTAGGGTTATATAATAGTCTAATTTATTTAGTTAGTTATTGTCATTATTAAAGAGTTCATAGACCGTCGCCGACAATTGAGTCCGGTAAACACGCGTGAGTGAGGGAGTGAGGTATTTCACTTTGTAAAGCGAATAAGGGAGATGCAAGATCTCCTATCCTATAAACTGGACTAAAATGGGTGATAGTGCGAAAAACCACATCAATTCGAGAGAATGTTTACTTAGTGAATATTCAGCGTACTTTCAATTTTACCACTATAAAATATTTTAGTATGAAGATATCATTCTATAATTTTTACCAAAAATAAAGAGCATGGTATGTCTCTTATTCTCACTGGACGAATTCAGTAACATCGAACGTCTTTATTATTCATTCATTCAAATCAAATATAGACTTGAAAATATATTTGAAGTCTATACTTGATTTCACCAATAGCTGAATACATAAATACCGGTTACAAATAAGGGGCAGGTTCGACTCGTAGGGAAAAGAATATTTGAAAAGAAATTTCTCTTATTGTTTTTTTTTGTTCTTTGTTATACAGATAAATAAAAGCGTATTTATTATTATATATTTGAATTTGCCAGAGGGATATTATAATAAGTAATTTTTAGGTAGTAGAAAACTTCTAGTATAAAACGAGAAGCAATACTCTGAATTTTTTTTTATTTTTTACTACCAAAATACTCTAATAACAATGTAATATTGATAAATTTGGCATTAGTAACATGCTAAATTCAAGTCTGATGTATTGTCGTTTTTTTCCAATTCTTCGTGTAAAATTTTAGGTATGATAAATACAATCGAAATTAATGTAAACGCATTAAACTGTGTGTATGTAGATGTTTGCCATTATGTCAAATTTATAAAAAAAAAAAATAATCATTCGAAATTGATGTTGACTGTTTTTATAATTATATCAGCCGTAGTTATTTGATGTTGTGGTGTAAATTAGTGTCTTATTATATAAGGTAAAAATCACTCAAAGTAACCTAAACAAAGTTTATGTTTCTTAAACAGATGTACTCCGATACTATAGTTTTGGAATATATATTTTTTACACATAGCAATTATTGAATTTAAAAAAAAAATACAGTCAGACAGAGAGAGGTACCTTTGAGTGATTATTTTGAATTCTAGTAGTCATTAATATTGGTGTGGTCTTCTTTATAATAGATGTTCACATAACTTATTAATGTAATTTATAATGTATAATTTAAAATCAGATTCTAAATATATATCGAGCACAGCAATGTTTTGTAAATATGTGCTATACCAGGACAATTGTGATATATTAGATTAAGTGATTATTCTGTTCAAAATGATAATGATTACCACTAAAGACATATTGTCCTTTTCCTCGGAGCTAGAATTTATTTCGTCTGTGTTATGGCCACAGATTATAAGCAAATTTTATGAATCTAATAATTCTACTGCGTACTGTGAGCCAATGGGCATTATTTACTATCAGTTTTTTTTTTTTTAATTTAATTGTGCACACAAGGTGCGAGAGGTTTTTAAGCATCAGATTTATATGGGATCGGTGTAAGGACAGTTGTATATTAATTTAGATTCGCGCACAATTTTAAAAGTGTTTAACATTATATAATTATCTCCGTCCAATTATAAAATCGCGTTTGGTTATAATTTATAAAAGTTATGTTTAATGGAATAATTTTGAATGCAACAAATATTATTTTTTGTACGTCAATATATTATTTTTTTCAATAACATAATGACGTATCTTTCTCTAATTCAATTTACATCGAAAAGCAACGATTGACGAGACTTCTAACTTAATTGACATAAGTCTTTTAAATGTTCTCTAAGGTTTCCAAACGGCAATCACCAAGGGATGAATAGAGATATATGATACGTTGTACTATTTAAATGTAGTCGATGTATTAAACTAATATTAACGGAAGAAATACAACGAAATGCTAACCTGGTGGTTGCTAATATTGTGATATTACAATTAGTTGTAACCGCGCTATGTCTGACAGCTGAAGTCTCTCCACAGCCTAGCCAACGATCGAACGTAGACTGATTTTCGGGTAGACATAAAGTAGGCCAGAAATATCGCAGTCAATAATTAATATAATTAATAAATAGGTATTGATTTTAAACATTTAATGAAAGCCAAAACGCAGTCTCAATAGTTTATGATATAAAACAATAAGAGAGTTTATTTAATTTTAAACATAACTTATACAGAATGTTTTATATACGGACCTTAAATTATTTTTCAGATGTATTGATTTTTATACATGACCATATACAAACAATGAATAGAGGTAAGTGTAGATATCGTAGATGGGTCTATTAACTGCGTGGTGCTACAATGTGTAATAATATGTGATAGATATTGTTCTTCAGAGACATTTTATTTATCGATGCTTCCATAGTTTTATTAAAATATAATCACATTACATTTTGATATACAAACAACATCAGCAATAATTTGGTTTAAGAACGTAATAACATAAGTTTATTCTTTTTCCAGTATTGTTAGATCGATGATTTCGTTTGACTTAATGGGAGTCTCTAAAGCCAAAGTGTTTTTATTTTATTTTATTAACAACGGTCAAAACTTTGGTATATGTAATTGGTAGTAGAAATAATGGATTACAATAAGTACATAATTATTTTATTCATTGCTGAATCGTTTTTTTTTTTTTTTTTTGTTAAATAGCGTTTAGTATTTTTAACGTTACTTATTTTAATTTATTATGTATTTAATATAACGAAACAGGAACAGCTAGATAGTTAATATTAATTTTGATTTCGACTCGTTAATGTTCGATCATGTGTGTTAACTTGTTTTATGGCGTTTTTTTTATTGTATAGCGAAGGTACGAAAATATCTTCGTATGGTACAAGATCAATGCTTGAAGATTATGCGGGAGGATTCTTGTGGTGAATTTTAATCTTAGTCTCACTTCTGATAGGTAGTTTAAAAAAAGGTTTTTGTTGTAAAATGTTTCAATATGTCTATTTTGAACGGGAATTTATTCTCCAAACATAAACGTATAATTTTGTTTAATGAAAGAAAACCCTTTTAATTTTAGTTTATGACTACTTTATATTAAATTTGAAGATTTACTTAATTTTATTGTTATGTAATTTTGACTTTGGATATTTATAATGTTACAAGCATAAATACAATAGAGAACATTGTTTGGAGGATAAATTCTCTAATTTTAAGCCAACGCTAGTGTAATACATACTGTTATATAATATAATATATTTTTTTTACTGGTATATTTCAGATAATTATTACTGTTAAACAGATAGTCCTGTTTTATAGTTTTAACACGTCAAACTTTTTAATAGGAATTTTAAGATTTTTTTATTTGGCAAATATTATGTCAAATTTTTATCAACGGAACAGTCCATTGGTTTTAAATCTCTTGTCCATTTTCCAACTAACTTAGGATAGTTCAATATTTTGGATATGTATTAAGTCACTTAAAATTGCTATTGTGTATATTGTTTCAATTAATATTGATGTGCAAAATTATAGTAAATGTCTTGGATCTCTAAAAATTAAGAAAAAAAAAAAGACAAAAACACTTCACGAAATATCTAAATGTGCAATAAATGTGTGTGTTGTAGTGTTACCATTAGGCGTAAAAATTTTACTAAAAAATATGGTTACTAGCACTGACGGACAGCGGAATCAGCTGTCCGTCTATTTTAAATGTTTTGCGACATAACGATGATCTCAATATAAGTAACCATACTTTTTAGTGTGTTAAATGAAAATTTGGCACTTAAAGGCACATTTTCCTATTATAAAAAAATGGTTTGAAAACGTGTTGAAAATGGATTTGTTGGGTAATTAATTTCGTAATGAAATATATTTGTTTCATTAAAAGTTCTTTTATTTCAGCCTCATTTCCTTTTCATTACATTTATAATGATCATTATATTTGAATAAAAATTGATCCGAAATAAACGATTACATAATTATATGTAAAACAATCTGTAGGTACTTACTCTTAACTTCCGAATCATAACCCCCGAGGTCATAGTAAAACTATAGCAGTGATTTGAAAGACTACATATTTAATTTTCTGTCTATATTAATAATATTTAATTGACAAGGTATGGCAGCCAAGGGCTTACCTTCTTATGTAAATGGTAATAACGTGCTTAAAGAGTTGGTCAAAGCTGTATGTAACTCTATTCTAGCCTTTCAGAGGCCCGTGGTTAGGGCTTCGCGACGCACAGGTAAAAACACTGCCAATTAAATAATTGGAGACTAGCTTAACCCGCAGCTTCATCAGCGTGGAAATTCAATTTAGGACGGAAATCCTTTTAGCTATTTTATGTTGCCTAAAATACTGAATGACAAAAATGTACGTGAACTTTTAGTTTTTAAAACTATTGATTGATCAACCGATTTTGATGAAAAAATGACCGGTAACCGGGATCTTAGAAGAGATAATCTTTATAATAATTTAGTTTTTTTCATCGATAAGTTTTATCCATTTCGACGATTACCTCGGACAGACAGACAGACAGACAAAAAATTGTTGTTTCGGTTTTGATAACTTGCAAATAGTCATAATAACTTAAAAAGAGCTAATTTTGTAATAACAGACACTTTAATTTTATTTATAGATGAAACGGATATCCGCTATCCGGCCTAACATGTTTATCGGGTTGGCTATAGAACCCGGGAGCAACATTTTGCCTTAGGTAGAATGTTCGTTACAATAAATTCCCAAACGGTGACGCATTGACGATGTAATATCTGTAACAGTGACAACCTCTAGAGGCAGTGATGACCATCCGATGGCCAGTCTGCCTACCTAATTAAATTAAAAAAGTGTCAAAAGATTAATTACATTGGCAAATTCATATAAATAGCTATCCGTTTCCTCGTTAATTATAACTCAAAGGAACTGAAACCTATTTTAATATGACCTTTATATATTTATAGTGTGTGATTAAGACACCCACGCGATACAGATTTAAATTAAATGATTGAGGGTTCAAATAAAAAAGAAAGCGTATGATATATAATTTACATAACATAACATAACATTTTATATAATTTGAAATATTAAGACTTTTACAGATTATTATATTTCACTTTTATTATTTCCTTAAGAATCGATAAAACAGAAAACACGATATGAGATTATAGAAAACTTTTTCTCTAATCTAGTATGTAATCGAATCGAAAGCAGACTATTTCGATTTTCAATAAATGTTTACAGGTCTAAGCCCCCTAAGTACTGTGTCATTTGCGGCCCTCCAATTCGGAAGCTGTTAGAGTAAAATCATATCATTTTTGGCTAGGTGAGAGGTGACAGAAGGACTCTGCTGGCAGGCCCCCTAGGCCGATGCCTTGTAGGCTTAGGCATAAATTCAGGACTGCATGTTTAATCTATCTACCAATTATTGGTACGACGTGGTAGAATAAACTCAAATCTTTCTCCTTATTTGAAGATTATAAATGAAATATTCTCTCTCTGATCTCATTAATTATATTTATATGTAGAATTTCTCTTAACTACTTAATCGAGTATCATGAATTTTTGCATACACGTTGTCAGAGGTACATAAAAAAGACAGGATAAAGAATATAGGCAGGTATACCTAATATCTGCTCTACCCTGACACGCGGGCAAAGCCACGGTAACTAGTAGGTAATAAATAAGTATATATGTATATATAATAATAGAATATATAAATCTGCGTCGTCTAGCAGAAGTTTTAAGCTGTGAATATTAAGGTAAGTTACAAATAATGTTTAGTTATCTACCGAACATCGGGCAATTCAAACAAATGGGTGTACCACAAACGAGATTGCCACTAATTTAGGGCAACCGAATCCTTGCAAGTTATTTATTCATTTTACGACGTCGTTACATTCATTTATGGAACGAAGCGTTTTGTTTACAACACATACTATCGCTAATAAGAATGTGACCGGTGAAATCGCAATATGTTAGTTAAACTTTATTAAGAAGTGGGTAGTTCGAAAAATATATTTTACCCTTCGGTAATGTAACTTGTTTCACCAAAATTCCATGTAAGTTATGATTAATGACAATTAATAATATAATTTAAGACGGTTAAAGGTTTTGTTAAAAAGTAACGTTATTAAAATTATCTTCCCTAATTATTTTCATATTAGTTTCCGCTCGATACTTCGCCCGCTTTTTGGACAGGTGTCAGGTATAATAATATCTATGTCCTACCTGAGGGTTCAAGGTTACTTCATACCAAATTTTATCAAAATCGGTTTAACTTTGAAAGCTAACAGACGGACAGAGTTACTATTACATTTCTAATAATAGTATATTTCTAGTAGTATTATTATTAAGCTTGAACCATTTAACTACTATACAACATAGCTAGTTACGGCGATTCTGGAATAATAAATCGTCATTGCAATATAATATATATACCGGGTGTCCCAATAACTATTAGCACGTTAGATATCTTCGAAACTATAAGGTTCACAGTAACATTTGCTGATATTAAATTGCACAGTACGAAAGGGGCCATCCAATGATACCAAAGTACTCACCTCCACCCTCACCCCCTAGGCTGGGGGTAGGGCAACTTTGAAGTCTCAAATGGGAACCCCCATATTTATTGTAAATTCGGATTCCCCATAAAAAAATTACGTAACTTTTATTCAAACATGTTTTTGCGATATGTGACAGATGGCGGTATAATTGCAAAAAAATCCTGAAAGTACTGAATACGTACTCTATCACGAATCGTAAAAAAATAATTAAATAAAAGTTACGTATTTTTTATGGGGAATCCGAATTTACAATAAAAAATGGGGGTTCCCATTTGAGACTTCAAAGTTGCCCTACCCCCAGTACTTTGGTATCATTGGATGGCCCCTTTCGTACTGTGCAATTTTATATCAGCAAATGTTACTGTGTACCTTATAGTTTCGAAGATGTCTAAGGTGCTAATAGTTATTGGGACACCGGTATATTATATTGCAATGACGAGACCAGACAAGCGAAATCGTGGTAGTGAATTAGAGACTGTTTTATCCTGAAACTTGCATTAAATACACGTTTACAGAAATAGTAGTTGTATATTCGTTATGAATTCATACCTGGTTAGATATTTCTGCAGTGTTGAAACTGAAACGTGATCTCGGGTCGCTTACTTGCTTGAATACTAAATAGAATAATATCTTGCTATTCTCAACGGCAATCAATATTATATTCTTTAGCTATATTATGTCTATCGTATAGAATTAAAGCGCGTGCTATTTAAACACGTGACGGAAATGAAACGTTTTTGCGTCATTAAGGGTCTTCTTTGACGTTCCGCCGCACGAAGTTTTACGTTTTTAGCGCTACTGTCGCAACTATCGAGGCTCGGGCACGGCACGCACACATATACGTATGCAGAGTGGGGTCGTCGCACTTTTTTTTCCTAAACTAAATTTTAACTTTATTGTCACTGATTTTGAAATGTTGTCAAAAACATATCTATAGCGTTGAGGTTAGTAGTTTGGTATAAATAAACTTCTTGATGTCGTAATGTGGAATAATAAAAAAAAATTGACGAAAGACGAAAGTGGAATGCTTCATTAAAAAACGGAACAAGTATATATACAAAAAGTGAAATAAAAATAGATCAATAGGAATACAAGAAAAACATTATATAAACATTATTGAAACAAACATTTTATGCTAAAATAATAAAAACAATATTATTATTACTGTAAAAATAAATGTTTTATTTTTTTAATTACTCAATATAAAAAAATATGTGAATAAATACATAAAATAATTAAACTTCTAAAGAAAAATATATAATTCCTGAATCGAAATATATATTTTACAACATTTATTCTACTATGAAATTCACTTTCTCTCTTTCTAACCAATTGGAATAAAGCGGAATAAAAAGGATAGCGGGAATTTTGCGATTCGACTTTCGGTTTCTTGGTTCTGCTACGGAAATCTATTACACAATAATCGACCTTACTGACGAAGTACTTAAAGACTATATTTGCCTGAGCACGTTAGCTAATAAAATAAAAGGATAGCAAAGTTCTCAGGCGATTTGATGAGGCTAGGCGTTACCGAATTCAGATATCTAAAATCGGATTTTGAAATCGATTTGTAAGTCTGAAATCGGATAAATATCAATTTGCAAAACCAATGATGACGATGAGGCATGAAAACGTTTCGTATATCCTCACTAGATAGCGCTTTGACGTAACAAAAAACTAAAAGAAACATTTTATGCTAAAATCATAAGAACAATATAATTATTACTGTAATAATAAATGTTTTATTTCTTTAATTACTCAATATAAAAAAAAATGTGAATAAATACATAAAATAATTAAACTTCTAAAGAAAAATGTTATAAAAAATGTATAATCCCTGAATCGCGGAATTAAAGATTTTAACGCAGCTTATTATATATACAAGCGTGGCGGTCTACCAATTGGAAGTGTGTTCTTTAGTGTGATGCCACTACTGTTCTTAGATCACAATTACAAGGATTATGTACTTCGTTCTACGCATTTCCACTTGAGTACTATATTGCCCGCTGAGTTGAGAGTCAGTAATTTACTGACTTATGAGGGTTTGTTAGGTGGGCCATCACGCGTGTTTCGTTTTATGCATAAATGGGATTTGGTTATTTTTAGTGTTCAAAACACTATTTATAAATACTTTGTTTAGTTTTACGTTATCAATGAAAATAAGAATAATTTGAATTTTTACGACAATAAATTTATTGCCTCAGTTGTTGTTTTACTGTAGGAAATGGACGAAATAAGTAATTATATATATAAATATTTCAAAAAATTATATTTATTTATAAAAAAAATGCAATGTATCATTATAATATATGAGAGTGTTATAATTATGTAACTAGTTAGAATTTCAACTCGAGTTATTTTTTGTTTTTTTATCAAACTACAAAATATACAAAATATTATCAGTAAAAATATCGTATCAAATGATAAAACACTAAAAATACCAAAAAAAAAACAGAATACATAAGCCGGTGCGCGTCCTAAAATTTATGATGAACAGTCGGTGACAACTAAAACGTTCAAATAAATACTAAATACGCTATTTACGCACACATTGATTTTGTGTAAGTACACGGTTCGATCGCGATCTATCAATGCGGCGCAAACCGACATGCTCTCACTTCGGAGGCGCGTGGCCGACTGGTCTGCGAGGGTTATCGGCAGCTCGCATAAGAAAACGCGTACAATTTCATTGTAATTTATTATAACAAAAAATAAGAAAATGTTTATTAAAAAATGAAGACTCCAGACGTTTCTTTATAGTTTTAACTTTATTATTTGATAAAATTCATTTCTAAATTCTCGACGATTACGATAATTTCGTCTCAATAAGGAAGTGCGATTTTACACGTTTTAGTGATTTTTCTGATTTTTTTTACACTTATCCATAAACATTATCTTAAATTCGAATGCTCCACACGTAAGTTAAATTCATTGGCTAACTGTGTGATTTATTTCAAGGTTGTGGAGCATCGCTTTCTATATAATTCTATCGAAATCCCGACCTTCGAATTTCCACAAACGTCAAAGAAGACCCTTAATGTTAAAAACAGGTATAAAGGGTTCAACGATAAAATTTACAAATGAATACTTAAATAAATATTATCTTTGATATTCATTTAATACCTTTACATTAATTCTAAAATCGTATAGATATAAATAGTCATTTCCGTGATAAAGTTACTTGGTGCGGTTTTTGTAACCATTTAAATTAATATAATAAGAAAATTAACATATAATTCTGATCTAAGATATATTTGATTGCGATTCTTAATAATTTTGTTTAATAATTGCTATAATTAACTTTAAAGAGGAAATGGAAGAGCAAGCTTTCGTCTGTCCATATAATATGTATGTCTGTTTATGACATCCTAATTCCGAAATAAAGAAGCTATTTTTTTGTTTAAAGTCTAGTTTATTATTGGTTCTTAGCTATACTTAAAACACCAAGCTTCTAACTTCGCAAAGTCAACACGTCCTTCCACGGGTAAAAATAATCAATTCTATACATATTGCAAACATTTGCCAAAAAAATCATTTAAATCTTATATCTAAAAATATTAATACATAATTTATATTTTTCTAGAAATTATTATGATGGTAGAACCCAGGACTTAGTATTAGTTGATTTTAATGCAAAATATACATTTGATTATACAGAATACCTAAATATAATAATTAGATGGATAAAAAGTAGTAACTACTGAGATTTTGGCCCGTTTCTTCGCTTGTACTTATCGAAAATCAATATCGAATGTCGTCTGCATATCTTTACTCTTGATTTTATCTTGTAATTTGACAATTTAAAAATCTTTGTGAAAATATTTTTGGAAACAGTTAATTTTCACAATATTTTTAATTTAAAACTTGTTCAGCTGATTTAAGTTTTTGTATCATAATCATTCAAAAATATTTTACATTCATCATCATCAACAGCCAATCGTAGTCCACTGCTGAACATAGGCCTCTCCCAAAGTGCGCCAAAGCTCCCGGTCCTCCGCCTTCCGCATCCAGTCGGTGCCCGCCACCTTCATAAGGTCATCGGTCCACCTGGCTGGAGGGCGCCCTACGCTGCGTTTGCCGATTCGCGGTCTCCACTCTAGGACTCGTCTGCTCCAACGGCCATCGGTCCTACGACATACGTGACCAGCCCACTGCCACTTCAGCCTGCTAATTTTGCAAGCTATGTCGGTGACTCCGGTTCTTTTCCGGATAATCTCATTTCTGATCTTATCCTTCAAAGATACTCCGAGCATAGCTCGCTCCATAGCACGCTGAGCGACTTTGAATTTGTGGACTAGTCCCGCAGTTAGTGTCCACGTTTCGGCACCGTATGTCATGGCAGGTAAGACGCATTGGTTGAAGACTTTCGTCTTCAAACATTGCGGTATAGACGACGTGAGGACTTGACGAAGGTTGCCAAATGCTGCCCATCCCAAGCGAATTCTTCGATCGGCTTCCTTCTCGAAGTTGTTCCTACCGACTTGTATAACCTGTCCTAGGTAGGTATATTCACTAACAACTTCGAGAGGTTTCCCTTCGACGTATATTGGTCCCGGCACGACATGCCTATTGAACATGACCTTGGTCTTGTCCAAGTTCATACCGAGACCGACACGCCGGGAAGAATCGCTTAGGCTACGCAGCATTTCGGTGAGTTGTTCCAGCGACTCTGCTATGATGACGATATCATCGGCAAATCGAAGGTGTGAGATGTACTCGCCGTTTACATTGACTCCATATCCAGTCCAATTCAGCGTCTTGAAGACGTCTTCCAAAGCGCTGGTGAACAGTTTCGGGGATATTACATCCCCCTGTCTCACCCCTCTGCGCAGTTGGATCGCCTTCGTCTTACAGCCTTGGATGTGGACAGTCATCGTAGCGGCGTTGTACAGACATCTCAGTACCTCGATATATCTCCAATCGATATGACATCTCTGCAATGAGTCGAGCACAGCCCAGGTTTCGATGGAGTCAAAGGCTTTCTCGTAATCCACGAAAGCCATACACAGCGGCTGATTGTACTCTTCGGTCTTCTGCACAATCTGCCGAACAGTATGGATGTGGTCTACGGTGCTGTAGCCTGATCGAAAGCCGGCTTGCTCTGGGGGCTGGAACTCGTCAAGTCGTCTGGCGAGACGGTTCGTGACGACTCTTGAGAACAGCTTATACACGTGACTCAGGAGGGAGATTGGTCTGTAGTTTTTCAAGAGGGTTTTATCACCTTTCTTGAAAAACAGTACCACCTCACTCCCGCTCCACGTTTCCGGGGTCTTGCCATGTTGGATGACGGAATTAAAGAGGCTTGCTAGCTCTTTCAGGACCGGAGTCCCGCCTGCCTTAAGCAACTCTGTTGTGATTCCGTCATCTCCCGCATTTTACATTTCATAAAATATTTATAATTGACTGTTAAATCATTATTTTAGTCTGTAAGAGTTGCAATTATCTGGATAGGTACCACCCACGCACAAATCATATTTTCTACTGCAAAACAGAAATACCTACTTATACGTTGTCATATTTGCATTTGCAAGTATGCCTATCCATTTCATGATTATAAAAATTAATAATTATAATTAAATTAAAGTTTAATAAAATAAATTCATTAAGTTATAATTAACGAAGTTCCATTTTAAAATGAATTAATATTAAAACAATGGTGAAAATTCATTAATAAATATTGTAAATGATAATAATTCATGTTGTTCATTACACAAAACCTATGTATGAAATACATAGGGCTTACAAAATAATTTATAATCAAAGAAAATTATAAAATTACATTCAAATTTAATGGAAGTGGTGTTAATATTATTTACGTAGATAAGAGTTTAATAGTAGATGATTGAAAATAAAATTTAAATCTGCCGCCGGTTCATAATATAGATTCTATCGTGAAAAACCAGCAAGAGACTTCCTTATTTATAAACGTTGCTTAGTTACTGATTAGCTAAACACTGATTTGTCTCTTTCTGTCATTATTGATTTGACATACGAAAGAAGAAGACAAAATATTGTTTAACTAATCACCAGTTAAATAAAGTTTATGAATAAGGCGGTTAGTAATTACTCATTACTGTGTGTGCGCAGACACAGGTGTGTGTGTGTGTCTCTTTTCCCTCAGTTCTCATAATCCGATGGGATGGTAATCCGACACGACCGGAAAGAGTTCAAGCGCAGGATCAACGGCTTTACGTGCTTTCCGAGGCAACCCAGGACCTCCGGGTCTGCGGCCTTACATCAAACCACTAGAATTATACATTATTATAATCAAAATGTAATTAATTCATTCAACTGTTATGCTAAATTATACCTATATGTACATAAAAAGTGCCTTTTGCAAGTCCGTCTTTGGTTTTTTTTATATAACAGTCTGTCATGATGGATAGTAAACGGAGAATAATATTATAAAAATTATAAACGTATTACCTTTATAGCTAAGTTGTTTTATCTTCTTATTTTCTATAAATTTCACCAGTTGATTCAATGTTCGAAAAGTAACACAGCAATGTAAATTATTTCGCCCGCAAATTAATTGGCGAGCAGGTAGGGTCAATCCCTTGAACGCTTATAAGAGTCCAAGGGTGCTTTACCGAACCTTAGTATTTGACACAATAACAGTATTTTTTACGAAATATTGTAATAACATTCTCTTCTTAAATCTATGCAATTTATTTTATACGTATCACTATAATTTAATGCATTCAATGCGGTTATAAACATTAAATTGAAGAAAGCAAAGCTAGATTTGTATAATTGCATGATGAGTAAGCCGTAGCCTACAAATGCGATGTATGGTGCTAGTAAATGTGATTATTTAAAATTGTTAATTTTTAAGACCGATGTTATGTATAACTGAACTAGTGTTTCTCAAAATTAAATAAACAGTATAAGTATTTGCGCAAACATAGGTGCACTGCTTAGCCCCTTAATCCCATAATCCGATGGGAAGTCAACCCGACAAGACCGGAGAGATATCAAGCGCGCGATCAATGGCTTTACGTATATTCCAGGCATGGAAGAATAACGTTGCCAACTTCTAAGCTATATAAATATTTATATGTATATGTTTAGCAATTTATCTCAATAAACACATTTCAATAAGTCGTTTAGAATTGATACTTACAATAATAATATTTACCACATCACTAATTTAACAAAAATTTTTATTTCTCTAAATATCATCGGAGATTTTTTTTACAAAACGTTAAATTTTCTTTATTTCAAGTAGTAGTTGACTTGCACATTTGTGTAGTTCGCAGTGACCCTTCCTTCCGCTGAGGGATTGTGGATTGGTTTCCAGCCCCCAGTCTGGCTTTATTATATAAATAAGACTTTTTTTAAATGTATTTATACATTTCAATTAAATTATATAATATATTTAAAGAATATGTACATTGTACATCAGTCTGCTGTTCCCTATAACACAGGCAATAAGCCTACCTTATGAAAAAAAAAACGTGTGAGTTGAAAAAAAAAAGAATTAAATTTGCAAATATATTCAAGTAACAGGTAACAAATGTAATATACATTTTTACTTAATTGCCGAAACATTGTTATTATGTTGTGTTATCGTTTATATTAAATTTCAAGACAGTATTTATGATTTTAATAAAACTTATTTAATCAAAATTCCAAAATTGCTTGCTAAAGCAATATCAGATACCGTATTTTCTTACCAGTACAATCAAAGTTCGTTCAAATGCTCCAATTTCGTTGTGAATTCCCAAATAAGCCAGAATAACCGCGAATCTGCAATTATTTAATCGTTTTTGAGGTGTTGCTCCACGGAAAACATGAACTTGTAATATACCGATAAACGTTATACTACATAGTCAGAACAACATTGCTGGTTAACTCTCAGAGTGTTTCTAAAGTTCTTTACAAATTCAGCAGTGTATAATAAACAAGACAAATGTTTCGATTTGCTTAAAACGTATTAGTAACAGGTCATCGTATAGGGTGCCCGGCCGGGCACAGCGGTCGCGGGGTTGGATACAGACACTCAAAAAAATATTGTACATGGAAGATAAAATTATTCTATTTGTCCATAATTCAAAATATTGCTCTTTGCTATTAAGATGATATCGTCTTTTTCGCACCTACCCTGTCGTTGCTGTTGCCATACGTATATAAATTGTTATATTTTTAAATTTTTGGGAAACAATCAGCATTATATAATATATAATACAAGTCGGTCGATTTGAAGATAAAATTATGGTATTTTCGCGAAGTATAGTTGCATTACAATACTACATACTACACACTATGAAATAATGGTACAAATCGGGAGGAGTGATCGTCTACTCTTTGTGATGACAGCCTAATGGGCTTACCGCGAAATTTTACGGAAATAAATAATACCCCCCCTTAAATATTTATTTTATTCTGTTTTTAGTATTTGTTGTTATAGCGGCAACAGAAATACATCACTTGTGAAAATTTCAACTGTCTAACTATCACGGGTCATGAGATACAGCTTGGTGACAGACGGGCAGACGGACGGACGGACGGGCGGACAGCGGAGTCTTAGTAATAGGGTTCCCGTTTTACCCTTTGGGCACGGAACCCTAATGAAAAAGATTTCGTTAGCTCATAGTTTTATTTTAAAAATATAAATTTAATTTACCGACTTCATCCATGTTTATTGAATGTAATAATCTCATGGATTTTTTTTTTTGTATTGATATTATATTATCTAGTTATGCAGTAATATATCATCATAAATATCGATTATTTAACATTGCATATATGTGTGATAAATTATGTTTTGAGCGGGAAGAATATTTAATTCGGCTAGGGAGTAATAAAATATCAACATGGCAACCCTACGAGCGAACTCCGGCGACTCCGTTGCTCAGTCTACTCAGGGACGTTGACGGGCTTAGATCGCGTTCTACGTTCTCTACATCCCTTCATATATGACATTACATACTAAACGCGAGTGAGTGTATGTGAATTTCTTACTGTCTTACTTAGCTGTGTGCAACCTTTTAAAAAAACCAAGGTCATCAGGAGTCAGCAACCTGTTGTGTTCACCATACGTATGTACGTTACATTAATCAAGTTGTAATTATGCATGTCTCCAAGCGCTTATTATTATTAATTATTATTGGCCCACATCCAGTTCAAGGTCGCTTTTTTCCCATAACTTTTTGTTTGAATCAATCATTAAAATCTATCAAAAAACGCTATAGAAGAACGGCTTATTTATTTTATATCTTATCATGGAACGTTCGAAAGTTAAATTGAGTTACGATAAAATTATTAATATGCTAAAAGTTTTATATTAATAAAATATGTATATAATAATAATTATTATTAAATTTTGTGATTTGTCTGAAGTAAACAGTCGCAGCAATATGAATTATCAACAAACAGACATATATTGTTTTGTAGCGGCAATTGATATATCCTGTACAGTCGGCTCGCTACGGGGCGGCGGAAGCGTCGGATTCATTCAAATAATTTAATTAAATCTCACGCTGAGCAGAGCGCAGCCCAGTTTCACAGCTGCACTTCAAAATAGGGATGCCCTTTACAAATTTAACGATTAAAACGATTTAAGACGCTATTAAAGTGATAATGACGTTTAATTATAATGTGATATAATTTACAGTCGTTTTCTACGTACACAGTATAAAAAAACCAAAATCCTTTAATTGTAGCCGGGTATTATAAATTTTTATGATATATAATTTACAGCCGTATCACAATTAAGAACAATAATACATGTAGGTTCAATGTTAATATGAAATATCAAACAAAATATAATTTAAGAGGCATGTAATGTTTAATATTGTTTGTACATCCTTACCTCGATGCAGAAAGATAGGAGTTATTATATCAGTCATTCGATTCCAGTGGCGTTGTACCATTTTTTATGCATAGAAGGAAGCCGGTCTGTGAAACCACATAATGGTAAGAAGTACTTACTATTCACGTTTGCCCATATAGATTATCATCGCAAAAACCTACTCTTAATGAACTGCTAATCACATTACTAAAATATTATAATACAGATATTTTTTGTAAGTGCAGAAAAGGTTTAAATGGGAACATTTACAGCGGTACTTTGCTGTCATGCGGTAGTATGCACGGAGACTACCCATGCGGGTTTCTGAAATCGATAAGGTTATACCGGTAGAAAAAAATGTAATTGCATTTGTCGGTGTTGATAAAAACATGTAACTATTTCAAGTATCGAGCCACCTGCGCAGGAGTATAGTGCACAATTATTATAGTTTTTTTATTTTTTTTATTTAATATATTTATTTATTTTTTCTTTATTGCACACACTACGAAAACATAACAAATACAAAGAACAAGTTTTACATAATATAGTATGCAAAGGCGGCCTTATCACTTACCGGCCTTACCTCTATAATAAAAACATATATTGTTGTTAGTCAGGAGAATTGATCGGGCATAGTGATGACAAGTGTGCGAACAATTTTTACATAAAATTCCTAAAATATTTATAAACTGAATAAAATATATAACATAAGGACACAAATACGCTTATATATATAATCATACATACGTATATATATATACACTTATACATACATACGTATATATATATAGTTATATAGTAAATACATATTTATATTGATAAATAATAATTATGTAAATGACTTAAAAGTATTCACGGATTCAGCTTGACGAATAGTCACTAGGCAAGGAGTTCCATAGTAGCTTTTACAGTAAATGAACTATTATATATTTTAGTGTGACTTAGCGGCATCAGTAATTTATTGTCTTGCACGGAGCGTAGATTGATTGGTGTATGAGAGCCAAGAAAGGTGAACCGCTCTTTAAGGTAAGTTGGAGTTTGAGGATGGTAGAGTTTGGTGTAAAGTAAGGACAGAACATGCATATGTCGACGCAACCGTAATGGCAGCCACTTTAATGCTTTACGATGCTGGGAGATATGATCGTATTAGCGTAAACCAAATATGAAGCGAATACACATGTTCTGCAAGCGTTCTAGTTTATCTAACAGCTCCTCAGAAAGATCCAGATACACCAAGTCGCCATAGTCCAATAGGGGCAATAGCAGAGAGTTGGCTAAGGCGAGTTTGGTTTTATACGGCATAAGCTTTTTTCAGCGCCTGAGAGAGCCAATGGTGGCGAAAATTTTACGACTCACCTCTGCTACTTGAGGGACCCAAGAAAGCGACTTATCTTTAATTAACCCTACATTTATAACCTAAGGGAGCAGTGGAAGTGCACTACCATTAAGAAGGATGGGAGGGATACGGGACTGATTTAAAATAATCAAACTATGTAGTATTTTTTTTCGAAGCTTCAATGGAATCCACATTTGTCATCACTTACAGGTAGACACAGCAGCATACGTGGTTAGGAAGGTTAGACAACTAACTGACATTGATATTCGTTTGGTATATTTTAGCTATTCTCATATTCGGCGAAATATTCGCGCTATTTGTAATCTTAAAACTCCTAGACTCCTAGACCTTTTGAGATGTTTTTGGTAAAATGCGAATACTTACGGCATCACAATATATTATTATGATCAAATTATGATTATTACATATTCATTTCATTGTTTTGATTAAAAAATTAAAAATAATTTAATAAATAAAAGCGTGTTACATTGTGATAGCAAAAGAAAATTTTATTTTCAACTTTTTAGTATTTTTCATATTTTATATTTGTCGTCACTCGATGGGGATAATATCTCTTCGTGCAAATATTACACAGTTTATCGCAAAATGTGTTTATCGCGTTATTAAAGTACTCAACGCTACCACCTTACATGGTGGTAGAGCTTTGTGCAAGCTCGTCTGGGTAGGTACCACCCACTCATCAGATATTCGACCGCAAAACAGCAGCACTTGGTATTGTTGTGTTCCGGTTTGAAGTTTGAGTGAGCCAGTGTAATTACAGGCACAAGAGATATAACATCTTAGGTCACAGGGTTGGTGGCGCATTGGCGATGTAAACGATAGTAACATCTTTTACAATGCCAATGTCTATGGGCGTTGGTGATCACTTACCATCAGGTTACCCATATGCTCGTCCGCCATACTAATAAATAAAAAACTAAGCAAAAGTTAAGTGTAACTACTGAGTTTCGTACTGGGTTTCCTCCAAAGAATTCAATCAAATTGTAAAATGAAGATTCAAATGTGGTTGTCTCTTACAACCACCTACTTGAGTAACGTATATTTTAGCTTTTGACTTTTCGCCACTTAATTGTAAGTGGTCACCACCGCCCATATACATTGACACTGTGCTAGCAACCTTGAATACTAAGATTTTATTTCCCTTGTGCTTGAAGTAAGACTGGACTTGGTTGTTTGGCGGAATAATATGTATGTGATGGTACCTACCCAGACGTGCTTGCATAAAGACTAATATCAAGTGTTTTTTATGCTTTATGAGATTATAACTTCAAGCTATTATTGAGAATATCTCCACACACAACCTTATAATTATAATTTTATAATGATTTTTTAACGGAAATTTTTATCGAAAATCAAATTATATAATATTTTACTAAATTTGTCACAAATTACGAGTTGTATATTTAATAAAGGTTTCTGGTTCCGCATTATGTGCTATCAAAATGTTTAAATTTGTTAGTAATGTTCATCTTAGTTTGAACCATAACCCAAGCTGATTCTTTGCACGAGTATTTTGTAGGTCACCTGGCAATCATTAACGTTCGTAGTTTTTTTGTGATCTAATTGAGACAATTTGATTTCTTCCGTCGTCAATGGTTATAAAGTTTTCATTTTTATAATTTTTCTAGTCTGGTCTTCTTTTTAATAAATGAAACATATAAACTAAGCCGCTGCACTGATCTAGTTTTTATCTTATATGGCTAATGAACCCGATGTCCAATGTGATGATAAATTGGTAGCCGTTAATTCTGTGCCTGATCTCTATCTCTAGTCGTTCATTGGACTATCAGAGCGAGAGAATAGAAATTGCAGTTGTCTAGGCGAACACACTTATGCACTTTAATGAAAGATATATGATATTATTATTGCGGGGTTGACTAGACTTTGAGACTCGCTTAATAGTATGTTATTATTATTTTTAGGTCGGTATATTATAGTAAGTGGCTGTAATTATTCAACAAGGGTAAGGTGCCATATTTTGTTTTAGGAATGGATATAGATTTTAGTTACCTATGTCACTCGGCACTGAAAGTCCCTCATGTAGTTTGTATAAAAAAAAGACCTAACCTGGACAAACGATACCTAGGATTAAACCTGTACTCTTCTATTAACACTTATGTATAAATCAAATGTCAATGTTACCATTTTTACAGGATCAATATATGTCAGAGATATAATTTTAATATTTACGTCTATCCTGAAATCAAAGCCTTGTTAATTTTATTTATACGAAGGATATTCCAATGAATATATTTTAAGAAAACAATGTGGGCGTATTGAACTGATTTTACTTTGCGAAATCAAGTTTGATCCTTTCTATAAATACATATGTTTCAGGTCACTCGTTTTTCGCAGCAACTGCCGCCTGACCTCTACAGCCCAATTATAGATGACCTACATTAGTTTCGATTATTTAAGAAGCATCTAAATTCTCTTTGATCGAACAGCTGATGGATGCCAAAATTTTAGTTTTTTTTTTTATTAAATTATTTATATATATTTCACCATCCCAAACGAATATGATTTATACAAAAAATACTGTTAAAGTGATATGATTTTCGTCAAATCCAAAACATCATGTTGCAAACTTATTATTCTAACAAAATCAAACATAAATAAATTATTATTACATACTCGTAATTATTCTTTTTTCAATACAAAATCGAGACTTATCTTAAATTAATTTGACTTACATGAGTGTCATCATATTTTTTTAAAGTTACATTTATCGAATGATTATAATAGGAGGGTGACCGGAGTTGATCAATAGTAATCTACGTCTAATCATGCTTAATTTTCATTAATTTTCATTTTAATATATTTCATTAATTTCATTTTCATAGTGTTGGTTAAAAATATACGGTTAACGTGGCGGGTCGTGTGAATAAATTCTGATGTTGACACAGTTTCAAAAGAGATAACACTTGAATACGTTTGTCGTGTGCCCTTTGGCTTGGATAGGAACCAAATGTAATTCAAATTTAAAAAATAGCCCGGATTCGATTTGTTCTGCCAACACTATAAATACATCATTCGATACTCCTACCCACAGTAGTTAATTAATTATTTTATTTTATAAAGTCTATTGTTTTTCTGCGAGAAATTGTCGACAGTTGTCCGGAGACTGAAATTTGGCAGTGCTTACATGCCTCGGAAAACACGTAAGCAGTTGGTCTTGCACTTGAAATCTTGCCGTACATGATATATTTGTTAGCCCATCAAACTATGAGATTGAGGTAACAGAGACACTTGTGTTTGCGCACGCACTTGCGCAGTAAAATATCAGCACAATTCACAATAGCTTGATCTTGGTTTATTACTGTGTAAATTATAATATATATTTTGGCTGTATCAATGTCGTTGAAATCCAGTTATTGCCGTTTCCAACTCTTTAAACATAAAAACACGTTATTTAATCCTTATTCTTCCATTGCATTTTTTTCTCTTAAAAATATTATTTGTTACAATATTCGCGGCACTGGGGTATTTGGGAGCCTCATGTGGCCACTTAGTGCGCTTACATTAAGCCCGCTACTATAAGTTAGCCGTAATAAAACCTCATCATTACAACCTTTTAAAACTAAACATAACTACTTTAAAAGTATTAAAAATTATCAAAATTAAAACTCTTAAAAATCCAATTTTTAAAATTACAATAATAGGCTTCTATGAAGTAACTAATAGTTCTAAGAAATTAATCACATATATTAGAAATCTTACAAGTTTTGCTATCGATACTAACTACTAAAAGATAGAAATAGAAAAAAACTGAAAGAAAAACACCATAAGCCGTTTTAAGACTGTATTTTCAAAGGGTCTTTAGAGATAAATCGCTGTCACTCAGTTGTGACATTATTTAAATGAAAGGCAATGCTGTCTGTCTACGCTATCAGCGCTAAGCTCCTTTCAATATTCTCGTGTTTGAAATTCCTAGCGTATCTCGATTTGTTCGCTTGCTATTTTTAAATTGTGCGATAGATTTTGATGCGGTATACGCCATAATTCATATATTTTTTTCTTTAGTAAAAGAAAAATTTTTAGTCAAATATTTATTGTTTAAAGTGTTTTAAGGAAGCCAACATTGTTTACACTGAATAAATAATGTAAGCTATATCAAATTAATGTACTACTGAATCGTAGGTCTTCGATATGTTTATAGGAAATTCCGTGTATATCTATGTATCATTGATTTGATAAAACATTAATAAATGTTTTGTTATAAAAAAATGCTAAACAAGAGGATAACTTTAGTTCATTTCGCTTGTAGCCAAATGCCATGTTCGTTTATTTTCGTATGCATTTTCTATTAAAGCAGTGGTTGTAACTGTCGCTTATACTTAACAATTTCGATCGATATTTCAGTATTTTTAGAGCTGTTAGATGGGACGAGCGGTTAGTTAGATTAGCGTAGTACAGGCAGAGAGATCGCTTGGATCAATCGTGATTGCATTATATTCGGTCATATCTTTCTATTTGTAAAATATCACGAAATTTACTCGGTGGTAGGGCTTTGTGCAATCTCGTCTGGGTAGGTACCACCCACACATCAGATATTCTACCGTAAATCAGCAGTACTTTGTATTGTTGTGTTCCGGTTTGAAGGGTGAGTGAGCCAGTATAATTACAGGCACAAAGGACATAACATCTTAGTTTCAAATGTTGGTGGCGCATTGGCGATGTAAGCGATGGTTAACATTTCTTGCAATGCCATTGTCTATGGTTGGTGACCACTTACCATCAGGTGGCCCATATGCTCATCCGCCTACCTATACAATAAAAAAAAAACTTTGTTTTGCTCTATCGGCAAAATATATATAGTAGTGCCAGCATAGTCCAAACCCATTTCATATGTCACTACATAGTTAAGAACTAACGATTATTCCACCACGCGACTTCAATACAGGTTGGTGAATACACAGGTTGGTGAATACACAGGTTGGTGAATACACAGGTTGGTGAATACACAGGTTGGTGAATACACAGGTTGGTGAATACACAGGTTGGTGAATACACAGGTTGGTGAATACACAGGTTGGTGAATACACAGGTTGGTGAATACACAGGTTGGTGAATACACAGGTTGGTGAATACACAGGTTGGTGAATACACAGGTTGGTGAATACACAGGTTGGTGGATACACAGGTTGGTGAATACACAGGTTGGTGAATACACAGGTTGGTGAATACACAGGTTGGTGAATACACAGGTTGGTGAATACACAGGTTGGTGAATACACAGGTTGGTGAATACACAGGTTGGTGAATACACAGGTTGGTGAATACACAGGTTGGTGAATACACAGGTTGGTGAATACACAGGTTGGTGAATACACAGGTTGGTGAATACACAGGTTGGTGAATACACAGGTTGGTGAATACACAGGTTGGTGAATACACAGGTTGGTGAATACACAGGTTGGTGAATACACAGGTTGGTGAATACACAGGTTGGTGAATACACAGGTTGGTGAATACACAGGTTGGTGAATACGCAGATGTCGCATTGGCGATATAAGGAATTGTTAATATTTCTTACATCGCCAATGTCTACGGGCGGTGGCGCCCACTTAACATCAGGTGACCCATTTGCACCTTCGCCTAACTATAATGTAAAAAATGGCGGCTTACAGATAGTAATGTATTATTTATTAAGCTATGTATAAAGATTGTAAGATGAAAGATAAATTTCAGAACACTTCGTCTGTGTAGTAGCGACTTGACTTCCATTAAAATAAAAAGGGTATAATAATTGGATAATCTTCCACTTTCTTTGAGATCATAAATATATATTTCAAAGAAAATTGTAAAATTACATTCAGGTTTAATTTCATGGAAGTGATGTTAATATTATTTACGTAGATAGAGTTTAATAGTAGACGATTGAAAATAAAATTTAAATCTGCCGCCGGTTCATAATATAGATTCTATCGTGAAAAACCAGCAAGAGAATTAGTAATTATTCATATCCAACAGTTCAAAAAAAAAATCAATATCAACTACCGCTGGCACTAGATCGAAGTATCTGTAACTAATAGAAAACTCTTTTATTCGGACTAATTATTATAATATAATAATAATAAGGCCCTCCTGACCGTTTCGGCCACGGCGGTCAATCTCAAGAGAGATTAGCCAACTGCGCAGGTCATAATATAATGCACAAGTGTGTGCGCAAACACAGGTGCACTCTCTATTCCCTAAATCTCACAACTCGATGGGACAGCAATCCGACACGACCGGAAAGAGTTCCGGCGCGGGACCAACGGCTTTACGTGCTTTCCGAGGCACGGGAGTGTACACACTTCCAACTTCCAGACTCCGGGCTGCTACTGAGAATTTTCGACCTAGGATTTGAACCCAGGACCACCGTATCGGCGGCCTTACATGTAGCCACTAGACCAACGAGGCAGTCATTCATCATTATTATATTTAATTATTATATATTATAATTAAATATAACAATAATGTTCGATTTTACATCTAAACATCACGGATCCACAAAAATCCTGTAAATGCGAGTCAATAGCTGTTTCAGAACATATGTTATATATACAACAGGAAAATAAACGATACTTATTCAAAACAAAATACATAAAAAACATAATACATTTTACGTTGACGATGTTTAAGAGAAGAAATAATATCATTGAACTGTTAACAGCTGAATCATTGGACCGGTATCATAAACAATGGCGGTTATTAATTATTCATGATACTTAGTATTTTTTTATTAAAAGCCTGTATAGGGAATTTGGAATGATAAAAAAACAATATGGTTTTACAATTGCTTAGCTTGCATTGTTTAATGAGAGCTTAAGCGAAAAACCAATATTTGATTAAACGTGAAATACATCATCAGGCAAATGGCCACCTCGAAACGTCTGGCAAAGGGTTATTTTTTTGTTGAAATAGTCACATTAATGTTGTTTTCGCATGAATGTGACTGTATTTTACCAATGACGCGCTTTATTTCCTCTTTAACTTCATCAACTGTTTCAGGCTTTTTCGCATACACCTTTTCCGCATACACCTTTTCCTTCACATAGCCCAAAGAAATAAGTTCATCAGTGTAAGATCGCACGACCTTGGTAGCCAATGTTGATCGCCAAATCAGGAAATAACACGGCCTGGAAACCGTCGCGTAAAAAAGCGCATGCTTGCGCAGACGCGTTTTTCCTCGCTACTTCTTGCTTTAATATTTTATGGGCTTAAATTTTGTTTATTTATAATATACGACTTCATTTAAATTTGAAGAATACACTGTACAGTTTTCGTCCGAATTTTAATGTCTATACATTTTGTGTATTACTTAAATTTAATTTTGCCCGTTAATAAATTTAAATATTTTGTCAAAAACATGAATAAATAAACATTACATAATACAAAAATATAATTTTTGTATGTGTATTCTATTCACGATAATTTGAAATTATAACATTGTTAATGTAAATATAGTTGAGCGGGTCATTACTTAAAAAGTGCTGTCTTGTTCTTTCTAATGTCTAATTAATAATGGAAGAAAGAGCGAATAAACGAAATAGCCGCTAAGCAACGTTTAAACATAAGACCATTCGATGTTATTTTAATTATCATCTCACTATTATTGTAGCATTAAAATATAAATCCTTTTAAGCTTGCTTTTGTACAATTATTTGAAAGAAAAAACATTGGATATGTTTTCATTCTAAGAAATATTAAATATACTAGTAGAAATTAAAATTGGTATTTCATTTTTTAAAATTCATTTTATGAATGAAGTTCTTACTTATTTTTACTTATTATTGATGATAATTAAGCTGATTTTCATATAATCTCCAATTAATTTCAACACCGAATTTCCTTCTTTCAATCAACAACTGATTTTCTTTTTTCTGTTTGCTAGTCATTGAAGAACTAAAATGTTATCGATAAATAAAACATCGTTAAATGAATTAACAAAATATGTAAAATAGTTAATAATTATTATAATCGAAATTCGACCACTAGGCGAAAAATAATTATTTAAAAAAAAATGTGCGTTCGGGGTACCCCCCGGTCAGGTCAGGAACGAAGTTCTATGCGACACTTTTGCGACTCAAATCGTGTTTTAAAATGTACATTTTCATTGATTATATTACTGTATATTTGTCACACCAAAATGTCAATCAACCTCCTTTATATCGACTTCCTAAATTCAAACGGCACATAGACAGTATGAACGCTATTTCGTTATATGACATGACCTTGGGCCACTACCATTTCACTCTACTGTAAGCCGCGTAAAAGAACTTCGTTTCAATAGTCTATATTTTATGTTATCGCCAAACTAACAAATTTAAAGAAAATTGCTTTATCGATGATGATTTTATTCAGATTCACATTAAATGTGTAATAAATATATTCAGCCATAAAAATGTGATAAATTATTTCATGACATAGAGCGTCATATTTTTGACACTAAAAGAAATTCAAGGGAGAAATAGTATTATAGGTATTCTGCTCACGAACGCGGGTAGCGAGTGTGTCTCTGACAGAGAATTAAGTATGATTTACGACTTTTATGAGCCCTCCGGCCTCAAGCGGCCTTATTTGCGTGTCTCTAATATGATAGGACACTTTTTGCTCTGCAGCATCTATAAAAGAAATCAGAGTTTATTGAAGCGCGTTCACTCTTTGATATAATGTAAAGTATTACCTTTTTAATTTAATAGAAATGTAACTTTATAGTAATAAAAATCACATTTTAATGAAGTTTCCAGTTGAAGCAAATAAAAAACGTAAAATAACTGTTAGGCTGTAGCGTCCTGTCATTCTAAAGGTTTTGTGCATTTTCTATTATATTTTTTTATTTATTTCAAAACTCAATGGACCAAATTATTGAAGTTGGTTGGCCGGAATGCATACTCTACCAGTAAACCTTTAAGCTAATCATTGGCCCATTTACGCGTCCACCTACCTACGATATATAAAAAAAAAAAAATAACTATTTCACTGTGCTAGTTAATTTTCTGGCAAATTACACGCGAAATTCAAAATTATAATTGTGTTGTTTGTACAACATGCACTGTTGCCTGACATCTATTTCGTCTCTTAATAAACGTTGATTACTTAATAAACGTTGATTATGCTTACACATAAATATTTCAAAGTCAATTATGCAATTTGTCTTCAGTATAAAATAATATTAATCAATGATTAATGCTTGATGGTAAATTAATGAGAACAATGCTGTGTCTTCTTCTTTCGAATGTGAAATCAATAATGACAGAAAGAGGTAAATCGCTATACCACTAAACATTCGTTGAGCAACTTTTTAAGTAAGGCCGTGAGACATAGTAAATAAATAGTTATTATGAATTAGGTGTTTATATTATTCACAAATACATATGTATTATAATATATTATTTTCGGATACTTTTTAATGGTTTTGTTTCATTTATCTCATTCAGAGTAGCCAAGGGATCAGATCATACAGTCTAATCAATTGTTTTATTTCAATCAATAAAAATTAGTTAAACCTTTTTTGACTTATCTCTCAAAGTACATATAAATTAGTCCGTATTTTTAAATATTCCGAAATTGTTCCAATTCATGTAATATTAGGCTAACATTAATGGTTGAAAATAGTATTTATTAGGGCGCAATACTTCTTATACCTGTTATAATTATACCTTATTAAGTGATAGGTAATTGAATCAAGTTAAATGAATTAAATGTCGTACGAACCTTGAATATTACGTAAGACTTGCAAATTAACAGTAATCTTGCGTGTATATAACTACCGTTAATCAAAATGTGATTATATTGTAAAAAAATATTATACATCACGCTTATATCATTATGTATATAGTATGGTGAATAAGGTATATATTTATATTATATTTTTTATTATTTAGAGTCGAGATGGTGCGGTGATTAAAAAACGTATATTAGACCAAGATTGCGTTTCTGAATTATCATTGTTATAATTCATCACGTGCTCGGCGGTGAAGAAAAAAAATGTTTGGACATCTGCATGTATTTGATGAAATGTGTCCAGCTCTCATTGGAGCAGCTTGATGAAATAAGCTCCAAGCCTCCGGCTTAAAAAGAGAGGAGGTCTTAGTCCAGTTGTGGGACATTTACGGTGCAATTTTTTATAATTATTTTAAAATCTAATTTAATAAATGAGATACCTACAAAATAATATTTATTTTGATCATAATTGTGGACAAGTGCTTAAATGAATAAGTGGCCGCAGATATGGGTACAGCAGCCAGTTGCATTGGCCGTTGTAAGCATTTCGAATCAATCGGATTACAGTGTGACCTTTTAAAAGTCTATAAAGCTTACAGCGCACGTACAAGACTATATAGACTTCATAAAAAAAGCCTTAAAGTTTTATATGGCGTTATAAAATAAAACATGTTTTAAACTTCATTATGACGATTCAAAAATGCGTATCTTTTATAATACTTGGATAAATAATAATTTCACCGGCTATTGTGTACATGTATGATATACAAGTGGGTAAAATGTCTGGACAGACGCTTATATTTCCTGAAATATTTATTTAAAAGTAAGGTCCTCCAGACCGATTTCGGCCACGGCGGCCAATCTCAAGAGAGATTAGCCAACTGCGCAGGTCATATTATAGTGCACAAGTGTGTGCGCAAACACAGGTGCACTCTCTTTTCCTTAGCTCTCATAATCCGATGGGACGGCAATCCGACACGACCGGAAAGAGTTCAGGCGCAGGACCAACGGCTTAACGTGCTTTCCGAGGCACGGGAGTGTACACACTTCCAACTTCCAGACTCCGGGCTGCTACTGAGAATTTTCTGACAGAAAAACCCAATAACTATTTATTGGCCCGACCTGGGAATTGAACCCAGGACCACCGGGTTCTGCAGCCTTATATCTAGCCACTAGACCAACGAGGCAGTCGAATATCGTTAGATATTAATTTAAAAGTAACGGTATAACAAAAGTGGTTGTTTTAATTTTATCAATTATATATTTTTTTATTCTTAACATAAATAATGCATGCCATATTTTGTAAGTTTTTCGCTTGTAGGACGGTGTCCTCATAGTGTACAAGTATCTACGTAAACTCATATACACTCTCTATAATCCGATAGGACTGGAAAGAGTTCAGGAACAACGGAATTACGTGCTTTTTGAGGCAAAGAAGGTACACACTTTCAACATAAAGACTCCTGGCTACTACTGAGATTCTATATTATCATGTAATACGTGCTTTGCGATTTCCGATGAAAAGAAAATCATGTGCAACTCGTGAATCTCCTAAGAGTTGCATTAAGGCATTTGTCTGTATAGTGTATTTACTATTAATACTTACCAATCATTTTATTTCGAGTCAGGCGGAATAGCTGTAAAATTCTGTTAATTTGAAATAAGTACAAATTATTGAACCTTATAATATCACTTGAAAGTGTAAAATGAATATATATTTTTTTTTATTGTATAGGTAGGCGGACGAGCATGTGGGCCACCTGATGGTAAGTGGTCACCAACGCCCATAGACAATGGCATTGAAGGCAAGAAATGTTAACCATCGCTTACATTGCCAATGCGCCACCAACCTTGGGAACTAAGATGTTATGTCCCTTGTGCCTGTAATTACACTGGCTCACTCACCCTTCAAACCGGAACACAACAATACAAAGTACTGCCATTTTGCGGTAGAATATCTGATGAGTGGGTGGTACCTACCCAGACGAGCTTGCACAAAGCTCTACCACCGAGTATATTATAATTATAATATTTTATTTTAACACTTTAAAATTACATTACAAATAAGTAATGTCAATTTAAAACGAAACCGTTTATCGTATTATTAAAAAATACCTGGGTGTAACATTATATTCATTTTATTTTGAAATACGTATTTTGTAATATGTTATTTATTTTAAAGATACATTGAATACCTACTTCTTACAATTTAAGTTATGTCACAACCGAGATAAATAGAAAAAATTTCGCATTTAAAAAAAAAAAAGTCGTATAAAACCAAGTAGACACGATATTAAAAATAACATTTTATAAAAAAAAAACAATTATTACAATAGTTTTACAAGTTCCCGTTTTTCTATTAATAAACGTTTCAATCTGTACCGGTATTAAATTTGATTTTTTCCGAGAATATCAGTAAATGGTTTTTATTTAAAATTATACTGTTTGTTTAGCTTAGTTTAATGATAATATGATGAGAGAAAATTAATGAGAAAATTATGTTGAAGTTATTGATACCAAAAACGTATTAAAAAGTAAAATACCAAATGAAATCATTTTAAAAATTCCCTGTAAAAATATTTATTTAAATTAAACTTATATAACATATTGCTTGACTTAACTTGACAGTTAGTATTACCCGTCTTATTTACAAGCATTTCAAAGGTCAATATAATAAAAATAATACATGAGACTTGATAGCTTTGAACTCGGTTTTTTAGCTGATCCGTATTAGATTAGATTAGCTGACCTGCTGCTTCGTTACGCGTAAAATATAACTTAATAATGAAAAAATTTAACTATCCTCAGCTATCTCTAAAATTCGAACGAACGGTAATTTGAAAATTGAGAAAGTTGTATTATTATTATTATTAAATTTTCGCTATGTAAAAAAGTTCAGCCTGCATGAGGTTAATAAAATTTTGGAGATTTGGTATATTTTTTTCTTAAATACAAAAATTTACACAGTTTTCATCACCAGCCAGCAACACGATTGAAATTATAGGATTACCGAGGATTATTTACAATAACAACGTTAGATATTAATACTGAAATATCTTTTAAAGAAATAAGGAGCAAGCTATAGTAAGCCTGACTTTAACTACCGTCAACTATATAATGCCTTCAAGTTGCCTCCATTTTAAAGTTCAGGGGTGAACGCACTGTACAAATTATCTAAGACGGTAATAGTTTTATGTAGATCTGTACAAGATACAACCCAACATTTTTGTATTTATGTACACGACAGTACATAAACACTAAAATGTTGGGTTGTGTAAATTTTTGTATTTATGGACTCGATAATACATAAATACAAAAATTTTTGGGAGATGTGTAACGCGACAGATTACGTTCTTATAAAAAAGGTTTTGCTTGTATTATTTGAAGGTATATAAAATACATAAATGGGTGGTAGATCGATTGTCACTGCAGCTGTCTGCTGTCCCGTTATCGTGAGCTTAAGATTAGCTCACTAAATATTTTCTTTATGCACTCAAGAACCCTTTTGTCATAAATACGACGTTCATTAAATTGTATAGCAAAACAGTTACAACTTTTATGAAACATAAAATATATTGATTTAATCAAAATTCTATACTATACAGTTTAATATATATTGTGGGGATATATAGGGTTTTCCATTAAGGGCGCTTGATCGTGCAGAACTTCCATCGTAGCGTGTGCTGTGTGGCACGTAGCGCCGTCCTGTTGAAACCACATGTTGTCCAGATCCATATTCTCGATTTCAGGCCGAAAGAAGTTGGTTATCATCGACCGGTATCGCTCACCATTGACGGTGACGGCCACACCATTATCGTTTTCGAAAAAATACGGACCAATCACGCCTCCGGCCCAAAATCCGCACCAAACAGTCACTTTCTGCGGGTGCATTGCCACTTGGTGAACCTCGTGTGGATTGGTCTCGTCCCAAATACGGCAATTTTGCTTGTTGACATAGCCATTCATCCAAAAATGCGCCTCGTCGCTGAAGATGATTTTTTTGCCAAAATCGGCGTCAACTTCCAACTGCTCTAATGCCCAGTCAGCGAACACACGGCGCTGTCTATGGTCATTAACCTTGAGCTCTTGGGTCAGCTGGATCTTGTACGGGTGCAGGCTCAAGTCACAACGCAAAATTCGCCAAGTTGTCGTCTGCGAAAGGCCGAGTTCCTGTGCGCGACGCGGAATTGACTGCCGCGGGTGTTCGAGGACACTGTCGCGCACAGCGGCGATATTCTCGGCAGATCTCGCGTTACGTTGACGCACGGGAACCGGCTGATTGTTAACTGACCCGGTTGACTCGAATTTGTCCACCAATCGACGGATAGTCGACTCGGCAGGACGATCATCGCGACCGTAAAACGGGCGAAGTGCGCGGAACGTTGCTCGAACTGAAGACCCATTTTCATAAAACAATTTTATGATTTGCACGTGCTGCTCGACACTGTAACCTGCCATGGTGGTTTGGGAGGACGGAATGAATATAACACATTGCATTTGACAGCTATCACTCAAACAACATGGCCGCAATCAGCTGTCAAAGTTCAAGCGTCCCTATTGGAAAACCCTATACTTATGATAGTCTAGCAATCGCGGTTTTATTCACGTGGTGAGTACATAACATACATCACATTTATGTATATCTATTTTGTCAACTTAATATCGTTACAGTTTGCTTGATTAGTTGACGTTTATGGCTTCCACTCCGCTTCTTAGAGTCGTAGCGTGAAGTTATATAGCCCATAAACTTCCTCAATACTAATAATGGACCATGTTACGGAAAAAATATTTTTGTAATTTTCTCTAATTCATTCTTATCTTTTTTTAAAAGTATGTAATAATTTTTTAAGCTCTGTATTTTATAATTTTAAAATGCAATTATTTGAAAAACGTATCAGACGTATAACTGTATGTAATCATATCAAAGTAGGTATGCTACGGTATCTTCTGTAAAGCTATAGCTACGCTTGTGAGAAGAAGCAATACTATTAAACCGACTTTTCTTTAGAAACAGTTCTTCGTGTAGTAGATATAATTTTGTAATTATCTATTATTTTTAACGTAAATATATAGAATTCTAATATTTATATGACAAAGCGAAATGGACACCTGATAATAAATAGTCAGCCCTATTAACACTGAATGCAATTGTTAGCAATGGAGATTCCTTATATAGATGCAAGGCTGCCTTTATGATATGTGGTGACCTACCTAATGTGTGTAATGAATTACAAATTAGATTTATTCAATCACATCATAATCTATATATATATATAACAAAACTTGTCCTGACTGACTCATCAACGCAGAGCCTAAACCACTGGAGTCAGAGACTTGAAATTTTGACAGTTGATGCATTTTATGATGAAAACGCGTACTAAGAAAGGATTTTTGGAAATTCCACCCCTAAGGAGGTGGTGAAATAAGGGATGAACCGTTGTATGTGTATTTGTAAAATAAATACGTATTTGAGGGTTTTGTAAAAACTACCCCGCAAGAGGGTGAAATGGGGGTTGAAAGTTTGTATGGCGGGTCCGTCATTTTTGATATAAGTTGCATGAAATTTTTTAAACTAGCTTCTGGTTAGAGATATATAAATTCATATTTAAGGGTTTTTTTAAAAACTACCCCCAAGAGGGTGAAATGGGTGTTGAAAGTTTGTATCGCGGGTCCGTCATTTTTCATGTAAGAATCATGAAATTTTATATACTAGCTTCTGTTTAGAATAAATAAATAAGTATATCAGGGTTCTTAAAAACTACCCCGCTAGAAGGTAAAATAACATATTTAACCTTTTATTAAATTTTAAATTATTATGTGTAATCTATTTTATAACATAAAACATTTTTCATCACGTAGTCTATTAAAATAACGCAAATTAAAAGGTTTAAGCATTTTACGGACTCAAGGGATTTTAAGGTCAACTCGAACAGTAATTATAATTGGTAGAGCGAGCGTTTAAAATCGGATGTCCCTCTGGAAAATATTCTACACTTTTGAATCAGTAGAATTGTGGCTTGACTAAGTCCTTTTATTACGTTATTTTTAACGTTACAACATGTAAAGTATTTTTTTATGTTTAAAAATTATTTTGATATGATTCGATGAAGCATTTAAACAGTTATTAAAGGAGTTCTCAATACCAGTCTAATTGTAAAAAAGTATCGAAATTGAACATATCTATTTTTTTGAGCATTAAATTGTTTATATGAAACCAATATTGAACATTTGTTAATCTTGTATTATTTACTTGGTCACAGGTTTTAGCATGTTTATCAACCTAGAAATTTAAAGATCATAGTTTAGAAACTACGAGATATAGAAGGAATCAGGGAATGGATCATTTATATAATAAAATATATAAAAGGACCTAAAATTGTGAAACGCTCATCTATACATATAATAAATCTGTAACTGGTCGATGTCTGTACATGGAAGATATATGAGTAAAACTTTTATCGGGGGTCTTTATAAGCCCAATAGAACACAAAACAATGATTAATAAATTTTTTGTCTGTTTGTCTGTTTGTCTGTTTGTCTGTTTGTCTGTTTGTCTGTGCGTTTGTGCACGCTAATCTTAAAAACGGCTTAACGGATTTGAGTGCGGTTTTCACTAATGTATTGTGGCTAACTTCACTTAACATTTAGTGTTTGTTTTATTTCAATCGGTTCATAAATAATAAAGTTATGTCAATTTAAAGATACACGTAGAACATTTATTAAAAAATGGTTATGGTCAAACTGAAAAGAGATTAAATATTACATGTAATATACACTTTTGCTTATGATTTATTCTATATTTTGTTCTATAATTTTTAATCTCTTTATTTATTTATTAAAAGTTTAGTATCACTACTAAAAATCAATAAATTATTATCTGTAGGAAAAGTACGCGCACCTGTTAGTTGTCAAAATCAAAACGTTTTGTTAACAATTTCGTCTTTTCAGTAGCTTCGTGTTGTTTTTGCATAAAAACTAATATTGCATATATATTGTGTGTATCTTTATGATCCCATCTTATATCTTTCATAACAGTACGCTTTAAGTCTGCGTGTGAGCAAGTCAGTTAACTCAGTGACAATAATGAATACGTAAATAGTATGTAGGTGTATAAACAAAGCCTAAAAAACAACTATAACAATAATACATGATAAAAATTCAAACGTTTTACCTACCGAAGTTTTTTCTAAACAACGAAATAAATAACAATTTAACGTGGAAAAAATGGCAACCATATTTTGAACTATTTTTATTAGCCACTGGATATATATAAGGAGTATTAGCCACTGGTTATATATAAGAAGTGTAAATAGAGAAAAATAGCAATTTTGTTACACTCGATTGGTGAAAAAGGTGTTGAAATGTTCAATTCTTTCAACATAAAAATAACAGAAATTACTTTAGAAGACCTCATTAATAAATGTAACAAGTATTTCGAACCGAGGAAAAATTTAACTATGGCCTGACATGTATTTTTTATGAGAAAACAAAGCAAACACGAAAATATAACCAACTTTATTACGAGTCTAGAAAATTTCAGTTTAAAATGTGATTTCGTTGAATTAATAGTCATTGGTCAGTGAGAAATTTACGGCGAATATGTGTTAGAGTAGCTCGCCAAACATCAAAGATTATTACAACGGTCTGATCTGTCACTAAAGAAAGCTATAGAGATAGCTAAAATAGTAGTGATCGAGCAACAAAATACGGAGCACATAAATAAAAGCACTGGGACTTCGTCATCAGCGTCATCATCTAATGAATATCAAGTGATGAAGGGGGAGTAAAAGGGTTAAACAACACACAGTACAGAATAGAGAAGATGTGCATATTCCTACGAAGTCAGACGGGCAACTAATTAAGAAGAGAACAAAATTGTGAAATGTGGTTCTATTTGCCTTATCCCAATATAAACCGAATAAAAGTATTTTGAAATCTCTCAGTTTAATTCAATTGGTCTTTGGGTACGTCAAGCTTGCAACAGCATAATCATGAATAGGAAGAAGTAGATCTGTGTGATCATATTTTAAAAGACAATGTTGATGATGACCCAATGACCTCAATACGGCAAACACTCACACGGCAAGCAAAGTATATTCGAAGAAAACTCCCAGGTTTTTATTATAATCACAATAAGGGATGACAATATTATCAAACATGATATTTGGTTCCGCCTGCCAATAATTATGGCTTGAAATCTATTAGGGTTGACATTAAGAGCTAAAGATTTCTCACTCCACTCAAGAATGATATTGAAGTCATTATTCATCCTTGCGATAACCATAGGTGACAAAATTATAATTAAGTCTACTAAGATATTGATTTTATATATTTAAAAAAAATCAATGCAAAATTAATAATGATAGAAATATTAGAAATGATAAAAATAATAATGTATTAATTTATATAATATGAATGTACCAGCCTTCTTAATATTCAATATTTTAGTTTTTTATAAATTTGCTACTGTAGTCATATTCTTACTTCCTTGCCTTTTAATTGTATTTGGTTAAAAATATATATAATTTAAATAATATATAAATCATTTATTTACTACGCTTTATTGGTCTTACTCAATTTTATGTGTTATTTTATATACATAATGCTATCTCATATAAGTGTCATCCCATTTTTGTTTGTTAAAAATAATTAATGAACACAACCTACCAGAGTGGTCAAATAACTGCTTTTGAACCTTTAATCAAAATTGTTATATAGGTGCTTTTTTGTATATTATATACTTTTTCTATATGAGATGGCCGCTTAAGTAGCTCATTGAGATATGTGTGTCAAGTTCAATACACAACATTTGTTTTAAATCCCCTTATTTTTTTGTTTAGTTAAATGATTATGCCTTGATTAAATCTGATTTTATTTAGTCTCTGACAGAAGAACCTTTTCTTTTACTTTATATTGTACACATAAAAGAACATAAATCTATAGCAAAAAACGAATTAATAAATAAATTATCCATACATATAAATAATATTGAAGTTTCTGTCTGTGATTTCAAAATAAATACCTGTTTTAAAGGTTATATGGCTATTTACGATTTACCAAAACCAAAGCAATATTTTTTTTTTTTTTACACTGTATGTCTGTTTGTTCAGGCTAATCTTTCAAACGTCTTAAAATTACAAATAACCGAATTATTATAACGTCCTCCAGACCGATTTCGGCCACGGCGGCCAATCTCAAGAGAGATTAGACAACTGCACAGGAGGTATTATAGTGCAGAAGTGTGTGCGCGAACACAGGTGCACTCACTATTCCCTAGCTCTCATAATCCGATGGGATGGCAATCCGACACGACCGGAAAGAGTTCAGGCGCAGGACCAACGGCTTTACGTGCTTACCGAGGCACGGGAGTGTACACACTTCCAATTTCCAGACTCCGGGCTGCCACTGAGAATTTTCTGAGAGAAAAACCCAATAACTATTTATTGGCCCGACCTGGGAATTGAACCCAGGACCACCGGGTCTGCGGCCTTAAATCTAGCCACTAGACTAACGAGGCAACCGAATTATTATAACAACTATTTCAAGGGTCGGTTTAGTCTTTATTTCATCAAAATCAGATGAGTCTATCAAAAGTTATAAAAAATATGTATTTTTGTTGTTATCTATACACATAATATAATGACTTTTCCTGAACGATTCATTATCGCAGAGCCTAATAAACCACGGGGGTTAGAAACTTGAAATTTTGGCAGTTGATACATATTGTAATGTAAACACCCACTAAGGTAGGATTTTTGGAATACCGCCCCTTAAGAGTTGAACAATTGTTTAGAAACCCGTCATTATTAAAGTTAGAAGCATGAAATTTAATAAGCAAGCTTCTGGTTAGAAGTAATTAAAAATGTATTTCAGCGTTTTTGAAAGTCTAAATCTAAGAGGGTAACTCTAAAAAGGGGTTGAAAGTTTGTATGGGGATTCCGTCATTTTTGGTGTAAGAAGAATGATATTTAGTATTAAAGCTGTGGTATGCATAGTTTTAATACTAAATATCATTCTTCGTATTCCGTCGTTTTTAGAAATTCAACTCCAAACGGGAGAAATGGGGTGAAAGCATTTGTATAAAAATTTAAAAAATAGAATTTACTATTTATGTTTTTTGATTGAATTAATAAACATGTATTTCAAAGTTTTTAGAAACATTTATTTTTGTTTGAGTTGGGTGCAAATAATGAAATTCAAAATAACTTATATTATAATATATTAACTTCACTATGTTAGTGATGTTTGAATAAAGAAAACATATTCCATTATTGCCATGTGTACCACTTAATTGGTAGTCCCTAAGGTTATATTATTGTAAAGTTTCATTAATATCCATTCAGTAGTTTTTGCGTGAAGGAAACGTCCAAACATCTATACATACTTTCGCGTTTATTATATTAGTAGGATTATTATATGCCCTGTACTGAATACACATACACTGCATTGTATGCTCGATTGGTGAATGTTTATATCTTATTGTTTAGAAAATGTACGGGATAAAATCCTTATTTTACCAGCAGTACAGCAATTTTTTAGTTTATTCACTACAAACAAACATACAAAAAATCTAATTTTACTTCTTTATAATATTAGTATAGATACAGACCACGCGCGAGCGAAGCCGCGGGCAACAGCTAGTTTTAACAATACATCCGAAAGACTTTTCCGAAAACATTTTACGACTCTTCTCAGACTCCATAAGCAAACATATGCTTTAAAAGTTCCACATCTATATATGTCATTGATCTTCCTCTTGTAAAAGCGTACGGTTCACTAAGCGGGCATGTATTGATATTGAAATATATCATTTAAATTATACAATACAATTAGCTAATCCAATATTAAATAGCTATAATTTTCTTCGTAGAAAACAATTTAAATTTTATAATTGGACTCATGACGATAACTGGGGCAGGTATCGAGCTCATTAAGAATATCTATCTAAGGAGTCGCAGAATGCCTTTGATTGTGTGCAACACGAAACTCCTGTAAGAAAATTATACTACTATGCAATTACAGAATATGCGTTCGACCTTTTGATTTTATAACCTTCAGAGGGTTATCGTCAAGGATAAAAGAACTTCTGGGTGTCAGTTTTATATGAGGGTCAATATTAAAAAATAATTTTAAAACAATAGAAATTGTGGACTATTTATATTTTTGACTTTAATTATTTTTTGTTTTAATTTAATTGTGCTAGATAACTAGGTCTTTCTAGCTCAATAAGGAGATCTGTTGTTCTTTTTTTCAAAAGTGAGCTTCAATAAATAAATATCTTCGATTCCTTTATATTTACACGCATATGAGTAAGTTGTCATAATATTATTTTTAATCTGCTTACTTTTACATATCGTATGTATTCAAATGAATTATATTTTCAACACAGTTGACTGTTTATCGTTTTATAGAGTGATTAAAATTAGTTTAAATTTTTGTACGTTGTATAAACAACTGTTGTTGACGACGACGAGCCAGTTGGCGTGGTTGGTAAGATACTTGCCTTTCATCATTCATCAGGTCGTGGGTTCGATTTCCACCCAGGTCCTGAGTCTGGGTGTAATTATCTATATAAGTATGTATTTACAAAAGAAAAGTAGTATATGTAAGTATATCAGTTGTCTGGTTTCCATAGTACAAGCTCTGCTTAGTTTGGGACCAGATGGCCATGTGTGAATATTGTGCCAGGATATTATTATTATTATTATTATTATCTGGGCAAATGAAAAGCACAGTATATTCGAATAATATAAGTTTCTTTCAACTTTTTTATAATGAATACTTAAAATACAATTTTCTATATTTATGTTTTAATATATTAGTAATAATAGTTTTACGCTAAAATATCAAAGTTCATATTGAAACAGAAGTACAAATTTAATGTGTGTTTAACACGCTCCAATTGGCCCGGTGCCAATTTCTTTTCTTCGCGTTTACTTAACGCAAAGATTTAACCTTTGTTTTTACTACATGGAATAATTAACAAATAAATATAATTTTCTTTATAATATTAAAATTATTTTTCCAAAGATTATTTTGACAATAAAAAAATACTAACAATTTTAATTGTGCAATGGTTAGTATCTTGTGATTTTAGTTTACTTGTAAATAAATGTGCATAACAATATCTATTCGTTTAACATAAATAGATAAATTTTGCATATGATTGAAGATTGGTCCCAAATAATTGAGTGAAGTAACAATAATTTTCTACCAGAATAAATTGACATAGGTTCGTTTTATTCATTTTTATATCTATTTAAATAAACTGTTACAATACTTTTATTCGTCGTAATAATATAAAAATACCTTTTACTATTATTATTAATTTATTACAATGAATTTACATAACTATATTACTATACGCTCGAAATTTTCCTTGGGTCTATTATTTTAAATTTAAATTAAATAAACATACATGTGTTGTACTTACTACAACAAAAGTATTTCAAATCATTATTAATATTATAGGATATTCTATCCCCGATCGGATCCGTAGTATTACGGATCCGATCGGGGCTATCGACTCAAGGATCAATTATTTTATAAAAATCCTATCTTTGGAACAATCGACTTTGTGACCCAACAAACTCTCTTCACGCACACATATACACCTTTTTTTATTGTTTAGTTTGGCGGACGAGCATATGGGCCACTTGATGGTAAGTGGTCACCAACGCCCATAGACAATGACATTGTAAGAAATGTTAACCATCACTACAGTGCCAATGCGCCACCAACCTTGGGAACTAAGATGTGCCTGTAATTACACTGGCTCACTCACCCTTCAAACCAGAACACAACAATACAAAGTACTACTGTTTTGCGGTAGAATATCTGATGAGTGGGTGGTACCTACCCAGACGAGCTTGCAGAAACCACCAATATCCAGTTAGGAATTTATACATTTTCCCAGTAGGAACAGGTTTATTCCATTACTAATAAAGGCGATGTTTATAAGGGAGAATGGATCCTTACGAGATAGTTACTTATATAAAAAGATTTTGTTTATAATGTATTTTTTACTACTCTTACTACTTCGTAACGTAACTTTATAATTTTGGGTCTTAAGGATAAAAACACTTTTTTACTATAATTTCTTTCTTGAAACAAAACTTGATAGATAAGAAGTTGTGCTAAAAGAAAAAGTGTGTAACTTGTAAGTTTCACTGACGGGCAATATTTTGTGATGATTTAAAAACTGATCGTTCACAACTCCATAAAACTAACATTTTCTGAAAATCTCTAACTTTTTGTGAACTTTATATAAAAACTAATTCATATCTTTAATGCTTGTCCTCTTACAAAATCGTAGTCTTTGACACCGCAACATATAATTATAATATACAAACATAGCCTTGAACATGAATTCGAAATGCATTACAGCTTTCGGTAGAATGCAATTTGTTCTCAGTCGTTTCATTCTCGATGACTAACTCATATCTTCTTATATGAACAATCCAATTTATTTGGGGTCAAAGCAGATTACTTTCAGAACACTGTAAGGTAATGGATTTGTCTGATGTTTTCGTCTGACCATCAGAGTGATAACTTCTTACATTATTTTGTTGGATTCATTTCCCGCTACGCGCGCGTAGTGATACGCTTGACAACAATATTTACCTTCTTCTTAATTTGGTAGTATTCTTAATTGCTGGAGGTCCTTGAACGAATTGTCCCCTTAAACACCTAAGGAAGGATATTATTAGGTAAGTTCAAATGCTAGTAAAATTTAAACAAAAATAATTTCCTCCGGACCAAAAACTATTAAGTAAAATATAAATAATAACATTAATTTTTGATTGACTTAATTATAATAATTAAACACACGATAATATAATAAAACAATCATAGTTAATAACTTGTCTTATATAATTTATTATAGGAACAAGGCCACAGTTATGTTGTATAAAAAACACTAAGCTAGACGATTATTACAATACGTATTTCACATAGTATTGAGGATGTGTGAGAACAAAAGAATGAATGACAAATGAATATTAAAAAGAGGATAAACTATTTTGCTTAATTGTGTATTTTAGGATCTGCTATATGATTGACTTTTAACGTCATATACCCATATACTAAGTGTATTCAAAGATGTTGTAATTTAAGTTCGAGCACTATATACTGAAAAAGGAATTACTGACTCACTGCTGGGCAAAGGTCTCGTCCCTTTTGAGCAAGGTTTCAAGCCTTTTTCATACACATGTCTTATAATCCGACACACGTTTACGACTTGGTTTCCCGGGTCTGATCCCGCAATCTCCGGTTAATATTAACGTTAGACACAACACAAGAGTTAATATTTCTTACAGTGCCAATGTTTATGAAGGTGGTTTCCATTTAACCGCACCAATAGCTTGTGTGCCTTCCTATATAAAAATAAATATTAGATTAGCGTATGTGGAAATAAGTATCAATTCATGATGATTCATAATAATGTAAAATTATACTTGTCGCATTTTCAGTTTCTTTTTATTCATATTGAAGACATTATTTACATTAAATAGTTAAAACTGTACAAGCGTGTAAGAAAACACAAACAGTTAACACGCAAGCGATCATAAATAGTAAAGAAATAAAAGCTTACCATACAAAAGTAATCTTATATGTTCCATCTTTAAAATTTTCAAACATTAACATTGTGAATGTAATGAAAAATAAAGTAATGACATTGATAGAGTGACTATTTGTCTTGGAACAGCACTTCGTATATCGGAATTAGAACATACATTACCCTAGCGTGACTGAGCGTCACCACTCATTTCGATCCACACTGTTTCCACTTACACAAGTCAAGGATCAAAATTGACAAGGTTAACAATATCGTTGAAGATTCCACAAGGTCATGTTAGAAGGTTGAGTTTAATTTATACCTTAATTATTTAAAGGGTGACGAGTGAAAAGTAGCTGGGATGGTGAAACGGACAGAACCCGTCACTCTTAAGTCTTAACTGAATATTGGATTAAAACTATCGGTACATTATAAAAGTAGTTTTAGTGTCATAATTTATTCTGTAAACTGTAAAAAGCGTTTGTTAATTTAAAATAATACTGTGCATCGAGTAGTATATTAAAATATATTTATTATTAATAATAATTATTATTATTTTAAAATATACATTTATTGCATCCCTCTTAAGTTGAATTGATGTTTTTCCTCACAGATCATACGTTTACTGTAGTGTTTCAAATGCCTTTACCTTTTACAGGCTCTTCTTATTCTTTTTAAAGCGTATTTTTGTTAAGTATGATAAACGAGTTTATTATAAAGTTTGGTTCAACCAAACCACATACATACACACGAAATAACTCCACAGATTTTTTATTTCGTATAATTAACGTGACTGCGGCCCCGAAACCTGTGTTAGCAGACACGAAAAAATCAAATTATTTAAATTTTTCATTTCAGCTTATTCATTTTTTTCTAAAAAGTACACGCTTCGACTTGTTTTTTTTTATATATGTTTACGAAGCTAAATTTCGAGGTTATTATTTTATGCTTTTCTTTTGTTGCGTGATTCGATAGTCGCACGTCGCTGAAACTAGCCGACAGAACTAGCCGACAGATGACATTCCTAAGCCTAAACTTTTCTACACGACTGTACTTCATTGTAGCTTGTATAATGTTTTAACGCGTTGACTTAAAAACTTGAAATTTTGTATACTTGTTAATTAAACATATCCAAAAAAGATAGTAACCACAAAAGTACGGCGCAGAAATTTTAAGCATAGATTTTTTGAGATTTTCTGCGGTAAGGGGAGCGCGCGCTATGGGCAAGTTTTTAAATGCATATAACACTTAACGCGTTGACTTAGAAGCTTGAAATTTTGTATACTTATTAATTAAAGATACACAAATGAGATAGTAATCGCAAAAGTACGGCGCAGAAATTTAAAGGATGAGTTTTTTGACATTTTCTGCGGTAAGGGGAGCGCGCACTATTGGGCATGTTTTTATATGCACATATAACACTTAACGCGTTGACTTAGGAACTTGAAATTTTGTATACTTATTAAATAGAGATACACAAATGAGAAAGTAATCACAAAAGTACGGCGCAGAAATTTCAAGCATAGGTTTTCTTACATTTTCTGCGGTAAGGGGAGCGCGCGCTATTGGGCATGTGTTTATAAGCATATAACACTTAACGCGTTGACTTAGAAACTTGAAATTTTGTATACTTATTAATTAAAGATACACAAATGAGATAGTAATCACAAAAGTACGGCGCAGAAATTTTAAGGATAGATATTTTGAGATTTTCCGCGGTAAGGGGAGCGCGCGCTATTGGGCATGTTGTTATATGCATATAACACTTAACGCGTTGACTTAGGAACTTGAAATTTTGTATACTTATTAATTAAAGATACACAAATGAGATAGTAATCGCAAAAGTACGGCGCAGAAATTTAAAGGATGAGTTTTTTGACATTTTCTGCGGTAAGGGGAGCGCGCACTATTGGGCATGTTTTTATATGCACATATAACACTTAACGCGTTGACTTAGAAACTTGAAACTTTGTATACTTATTAATTAATGATACCCAAATGAGATAGTAATCACAAAAGTACGGCGCAGATATGTTAAGCATAGGTTTTTTGACATTTTCTGCGGTAAGGGGAGCGCGCGCTATTGGCTGTGTATTAATAAGCATATAACACTTAACGCGTTGACTTAGGAACTTGAAATTTTGTATACTTATTAATTAAAGATACACAAATGAGATAGTAATCGCAAAAGTACGGCGCAGTAATTTAAAGGATGAGTTTTTTGACATTTTCTGCGGTAAGGGGAGCGCGCACTATTGGGCATGTTTTTATATGCACTTATAACACTTAACGCGTTGACTTAGGAACTTGAAATTTTGTATATTTATTAAATAGAGATACACAAATGAGAAAGTAATCACAAAAGTACGGCGCAGAAATTTTAAGCATAGATTTTTGAGATTTTTCGCGGTAAGGGGAGCGCGCGCTATTGGGCCTGATTTTATATGCAAATAACACTTAACGCGTTGACTTAGGAACTTGAAATTTTGTATACTTATTAATTAAAGATACACAAATTATATAGTAATCGCAAAAGTACGGCGCAGAAATTTAAATGATGGGTTTTTTGACATTTTCTGCGGTAAGGGGAGCGAGCACTATTCGGCGTGAATTATATGCACATAACAATTGAACGCGTTCACTTAGAATCTTGAAATTTTGTATACTTGTTAATTAAACAAATCTATAAGAGAAAGTAACCACAAAAGTACGGCGCAGGAATTTTAAGCACATGTTTTGCAAGGGGAGCGCGCAATAGCGCGCGCTCCCCTTACCGCAGAATATGTCAAAAAACCAATGCTTAACATATCTGCGCCGTACTTTTGTGATTACTATCTCATTTGGGTATCATTAATTAATACGTATACAAAGTTTCAAGTTCCTAAGTCAACGCGTTAAGTGTTATATGCTTATTAATACACAGCCAATAGCGCGCGCTCTCCTTACCGCAGAAAATGTCAAAAAACCTATGCTTAAAATTTCTGCGCCGTACTTTTGCGATTACTATCTCATTTGGGTATCGTTAATTAATAAGTATACAAAGTTTCTAGTTTCTAAGTCAACGCGTTAAGTGTTATATGCATATAATACATAGCCAATAGTGCGCGTTCGTTCCCCTTACCACAGAAAATGTCAAAAAACCTATGCTTTAAATTTCTGCGCCGTACTTTTGCGATTACTATCTGATTTTTGTATCTTTAATTAATAAGTATACAAAATTTCAAGTTCCTAAGTCAACGCGTTAAGTGTTATATGCTTATAAAGACATGCCCAATAGAGCGCGCTCCCCTTACCGCAGAAAATGTCAAAAAACCTATGCTTAAAATTTCTGCGCCGTACTTTTGCGATTACTATCTGATTTGTGTATCTTTAATTAACAAGTATACAAAATTTCAAGTTTCTAAGTCAACGCGTTAAGTGTTATATGCTTATAAAGACATGCCCAATAGCGCGCGCTCCCCTTACCGCAGAAAATGTAAAAAAACCTATGCTTGAAATTTCTGCGCCGTACTTTTGTGATTACTTTCTCATTTGTGTATCTTTATTTAATAAGTATACAAAATGTCAAGTTCCTAAGTCAACGCGTTAAGTGTTATATGTGCATATAAAAACATGCCCAATAGTGCGCGCTCCCCTTACCGCACAAAATGTCAAAAAACTCATCCTTTAAATTTCTGCGCCGTACTTTTGCGATTACTATCTCATTTGTGTATCTTTAATTAATAAGTATACAAAATTTCAAGTTCCTAAGTCAACGCGTTAAGTGTTATATGCTTATTAATACACAGCCAATAGCGCGCGCTCCCCTTACCGCAGAAAATGTCAAAAAACCTATGCTTAACATATCTGCGCCGTACTTTTGTGATTACTATCTCATTTGGGTATCATTAATTAATAAGTATACAAAGTTTCAAGTTTCTAAGTCAACGCGTTAAGTGTTATATGCTTATAAAGACATGCCCAATAGCGCGCGCTCCCCTTACCGCAGAAAATGTAAAAAAACCTATGCTTGAAATTTCTGCGCCGTACTTTTGTGATTACTTTCTCATTTGTGTATCTTTATTTAATAAGTATACAAAATGTCAAGTTCCTAAGTCAACGCGTTAAGTGTTATATGTGCATATAAAAACATGCCCAATAGTGCGCGCTCCCCTTACCGCACAAAATGTCAAAAAACTCATCCTTTAAATTTCTGCGCCGTACTTTTGCGATTACTATCTCATTTGTGTATCTTTAATTAATAAGTATACAAAATTTCAAGTTCCTAAGTCAACGCGTTAAGTGTTATATGCTTATTAATACACAGCCAATAGCGCGCGCTCCCCTTACCGCAGAAAATGTCAAAAAACCTATGCTTAACATATCTGCGCCGTACTTTTGTGATTACTATCTCATTTGGGTATCATTAATTAATAAGTATACAAAGTTTCAAGTTTCTAAGTCAACGCGTTAAGTGTTATATGTGCATATAAAAACATGCCCAATAGTGCGCGCTCCCCTTACCGCAGAAAATGTCAAAAACTCATCCTTTAAATTTCTGCGCCGTACTTTTGCGATTACTATCTCATTTGTGTATCTTTAATTAATAAGTATACAAAATTTCAAGTTCCTAAGTCAACGCGTTAAGTGTTATATGCTTATAAAGACATGCCCAATAGAGCGCGCTCCCCTTACCGCAGAAAATGTCAAAAAACCTATGCTTAACATATCTGCGCCGTACTTTTGTGATTACTATCTCATTTGGGTATCATTAATTAATAAGTATACAAAGTTTCAAGTTTCTAAGTCAACGCGTTAAGTGTTATATGCTTATAAAGACATGCCCAATAGCGCGCGCTCCCCTTACCGCAGAAAATGTCAAAAAACTCATCCTTTAAATTTCTGCGCCGTACTTTTGCGATTACTATCTCATTTGTGTATCTTTAATTAATAAGTATACAAAATTTCAAGTTCCTAAGTCAACGCGTTAAGTGTTATATGCTTATTAATACACAGCCAATAGCGCGCGCTCCCCTTACCGCAGAAAATGTCAAAAAACCTATGCTTAACATATCTGCGCCGTACTTTTGTGATTACTATCTCATTTGGGTATCATTAATTAATAAGTATACAAAATGTCAAGTTCCTAAGTCAACGCGTTAAGTGTTATATGTGCATATAAAAACATGCCCAATAGTGCGCGCTCCCCTTACCGCACAAAATGTCAAAAAACTCATCCTTTAAATTTCTGCGCCGTACTTTTGCGATTACTATCTCATTTGTGTATCTTTAATTAATAAGTATACAAAATTTCAAGTTCCTAAGTCAACGCGTTAAGTGTTATATGCTTATTAATACACAGCCAATAGCGCGCGCTCCCCTTACCGCAGAAAATGTCAAAAAACCTATGCTTAACATATCTGCGCCGTACTTTTGTGATTACTATCTCATTTGGGTATCATTAATTAATAAGTATACAAAGTTTCAAGTTTCTAAGTCAACGCGTTAAGTGTTATATGTGCATATAAAAACATGCCCAATAGTGCGCGCTCCCCTTACCGCAGAAAATGTCAAAAACTCATCCTTTAAATTTCTGCGCCGTACTTTTGCGATTACTATCTCATTTGTGTATCTTTAATTAATAAGTATACAACATTTCAAGTTCCTAAGTCAACGCGTTAAGTGTTATATGCTTATTAATACACAGCCAATAGCGCGCGTTCCCCTTACCGCAGAAAATGTCAAAAAACCTATGCTTAACATATCTGCGCCGTACTTTTGTGATTACTATCTCATTTGGGTATCATTAATTAATAAGTATACAAAGTTTCAAGTTTCTAAGTCAACGCGTTAAGTGTTATATGTGTATATAAAAACATGCCCAATAGTGCGCGCTCCCCTTACCGCAGAAAATGTCAAAAAACTCATCCTTTAAATTTCTGCGCCGTACTTTTGCGATTACTATCTCATTTGTGTATCTTTAATTAATAAGTATACAAAATTTCAAGTTCCTAAGTCAACGCGTTAAGTGTTATATGCTTATAAAGACATGCCCAATAGAGCGCGCTCCCCTTACCGCAGAAAATGTCAAAAAACCTATGCTTAACATATCTGCGCCGTACTTTTGTGATTACTATCTCATTTGGGTATCATTAATTAATAAGTATACAAAGTTTCAAGTTTCTAAGTCAACGCGTTAAGTGTTATATGCTTATAAAGACATGCCCAATAGCGCGCGCTCCCCTTACCGCAGAAAATGTAAAAAAACCTATGCTTGAAATTTCTGCGCCGTACTTTTGTGATTACTTTCTCATTTGTGTATCTTTATTTAATAAGTATACAAAATGTCAAGTTCCTAAGTCAACGCGTTAAGTGTTATATGTGCATATAAAAACATGCCCAATAGTGCGCGCTCCCCTTACCGCAAAAATGTCAAAAAACTCATCCTTTAAATTTCTGCGCCGTACTTTTGCGATTACTATCTCATTTGTGTATCTTTAATTAATAAGTATACAAAATTTCAAGTTCCTAAGTCAACGCGTTAAGTGTTATATGCTTATTAATACACAGCCAATAGCGCGCGCTCCCCTTACCGCAGAAAATGTCAAAAAACCTATGCTTAACATATCTGCGCCGTACTTTTGTGATTACTATCTCATTTGGGTATCATTAATTAATAAGTATACAAAGTTTCAAGTTTCTAAGTCAACGCGTTAAGTGTTATAAGTGCATATAAAAACATGCCCAATAGTGCGCGCTCCCCTTACCGCAGAAAATGTCAAAAAACTCATCCTTTAAATTTCTGCGCCGTACTTTTGCGATTACTATCTCATTTGTGTATCTTTAATTAATAAGTATACAAAATTTCAAGTTCCTAAGTCAACGCGTTAAGTGTTATATGCATATAAAAACATGCCCAATAGCGCGCGCTCCCCTTACCGCAGAAAATGTAAAAAAACCTATGCTTGAAATTTCTGCGCCGTACTTTTGTGATTACTTTCTCATTTGTGTATCTTTATTTAATAAGTATACAAAATTTCAAGTTCCTAAGTCAACGCGTTAAGTGTTATATGTGCATATAAAACCATGCCCAATAGTGCGCGCTCCCCTTACCGCAGAAAATGTCAAAAAACTCATCCTTTAAATTTCTGCGCCGTACTTTTGCGATTACTATCTCATTTGTGTATCTTTAATTAATAAGTATACAAAATTTCAAGCTTCTAAGTCAACGCGTTAAGTGTTATATGCATTTAAAAACTTGCCCATAGCGCGCGCTCCCCTTACCGCAGAAAATCTCAAAAAATCTATGATTAAAATTTCTGCGCCGTACTTTTGTGGTTACTATCTTTTTTGGATATGTTTAATTAACAAGTATACAAAATTTCAAGTTTCTAAGTCAACGCGTTAAAACATTATACAAGCTTCAATGAAGTACAGTCGTGTAGAAAAGTTTAGGCTTAGGAATGTCATCTGTCGGCTAGTTCTGTCGGCTAGTTTCAGCGACGTATAGTCGCGATTTTGTTGGCGTCGCCGATCTTAATTTATAAAGAAATGAGATTATAATCGTAAATTCAAACGGAGGTAGAAAACAGGTTAGCTTATTATTCATGTATAGTTATGGATACCTAAGTCATAAAACTATTTTCGTGCGGTTCTTTAAATACAATAAAATTAAAACATAACAAATATAAATATCTTTTCGAGAATAAAGTGAACATCTTGAATATAAACCTGAAAACTATTTTTAATAACTTTAAGAAAATGGCGATTACAAATTTATAAATTTGAAATGGCATTCTAACGACGATACATAATTTTTAAAAATAATTATTTACTGCGTTTGGTTTTAATGGCTGTATTTGTACATTCTAATAATTTAAGGCAAACAAATTACGTAAGGAACAATAATTTAGTTCGATATCAAAATAAAAATTTTAACCCTAGAAAGATAACCTTATTTTATAGTACGGGAAAGATAACCATACGTCGTTTCGACGTGTACACTGATTAAAGGCATATATTTAGGGTCAGGTGTATATTATGATTTTTTAATGCATTATATTAGATTGTTTGTGACGTCATTATGTAAATAAAATAAAAATATGGTAGAAATTTTATGTACTTAAAGAGTAAAATAGAATTACATATAATGATTCTAAGAACATATAAGATGTATGATTAATTCTCGTAAGTCACTAAACAACAATGCAAATTGCTTTTCATATAGAAAAAAAAAAATCCCCGTAAGAAATTTTCTTCAACTCGTATTTACATAAATCAATAATGCTCGGAGGAATCGTTCTAATTTCAATACCAATTGCCAGATATCCAGCTTTTGATGACGGAATAAATTTTCTACCCGCATAATTTATAACGTGCCGTCTCTGATAATGAGCATCCTGAATTTTTTATGTCCGTGGTAAAAACGTTTAATATTTTTTGTTTTTGCTTTAATTGAGAATTCATAAATCTATTATAATTAATGAGTTGAATATTCATGCTTAGTTATGTTTTTTCGTATATATATACATTGTGATTTTTACGAAAAATATTTCCGTAGGAAATTATTTTGATATCCAACTTACAAACTGATAACGAAAAAAATTTATAAGCTTATTTATACTAATATATAAATATTATTGACACACCAGTCAATGTATGCGGTATTTTGTTTCTATCTTCAAAGAATTTTGCGTCATCAAATATATCATAGCTCAGAATATTTATCTTTTTTTAATTAAGAATATGTTTCAACACCCACCTAACCTAACGGCTGAGTTTAATACATCACTGTGTTTCACTGTGGATCAGTGCATATATATTCAATCTCATTCGGGTAATGGCACATAGACACGAGTATTAATTTGTGAACAAATATTTAAAACGTAAAATGTTTTCGGATATTAATCCGTGTGTTATACCAACTGGATAATTTTGGCTCAATTTATTATTCACTAACAGTATATTTTTTACGAAAGAAACCACTAACAAGGCAATTGTAAAAAAGTTCCGAGAACTAACTAACGTGCCTAAGTTCTCCCTGAGTTTTAAAACATTTTTCAATAGATTTCCAAGTTTTACAACATCCGAGCTTCATTTGGTTGTTATGAAAAATATATGACGTTGTGACCTCGTATTGGCACACGGCCTTGTTTCTATTTCCAGTGGGCTGTAAAGGGTATCAAGCTTAAAATACCTGTTCTAAATGCAAACGGGATAATATGCACATACATACATCGTGCCTATAGAGTCCTTTGATTGCTTAAAATTAATCTATTATAAATATTTTTACGAATTATATATATTTTTTTTATTATATAACGATTTTTGTTTATTTTTATAGGTTAATATTAAAAACTATCAATTAAATATAAATAAAAACAGCTTTATTTTATGAGATTAAGATAGAACCTCATTGGAGCAATCAATAAGAACACACATTAAAAATATATATACAGACGCATTGAGAATCTCTATATTCTTTTAAATCGGTTAAAAAGAAATACAGCGATGGAAAATTTGAAGGACCTCTTAAATTATGAAACATTGCGTGACTTATCTGTTTAAGAATTGAAGTATCTGAATATGATGCCGTGAATAAAGTAGATTTGTATTATTTAAATCAAGCTTTGCTTGAAAATGTATTTGGAATGAAAAATCTACAAATAATTTTCGTTCCTTGGAATGCAGAATGCATGGCAGACAAAAAAAATAATAGAAAAGTTACACCAACGATTACGATTTGATTATGTCAGAAAAGCAGAATAGAATTTAATATAATTTCAGAACCACTACAATTGAACCAACGGACACAATTTTTTTACCAGATATGTTTAAGTATTGTTTTCTAACACATAATTATACATTTTATGAACGAAATGAATTTTTAATACAATAAGCACACGATAACTTTGTAGTGGTCGCCTGGATTGAAATTCCATTCTGCCCTAGTTTCAGATCATTTGATACACTGTGCCATTAAGCAAAATATTTAGGATTTTAGCGGCTAATGATTTTCTGTGAATATATTGTGAGATAAGAATGTTTGCACAAACTACCTCGTTACGTAGAGTTGATATTTTAAAAAAGAATCAGTATTATGTTAGTAATAGTAATTAAACTGTTTTCAGGGTTGATTTTCAGAAATATCATATTGATCATATTATTTTTAACAAAAACCAAACTACTTTTATTTCCTTGTGAAGAACCATACATATTATATACATTGAAAACAGTAAATTCATTACACACGTTACGAATGTGTGAATCTGAACGTACCACCAGATGGATCGATAGACAATTCTCAGCATTACGAGCCCCCTAGGACCACTATCTGCTACATTTTATAGTTCGCTTCATGCAAAACAATGTCTCTTTGGAGAACGCTGAATGTCATTGGTGGTATAAAGTATCAACGAACGTGTATTGTGTGACTTTTTGCATGTTTAAAACATAATAAGACTATCTTCTGAACTTACTAATTAGCTAAGGTTGGAATTTTATTCCAGTGGAATATTATGACGTTTATAATGTGGCGTTTCAATTCTTGTGTTCGATTATTTCAGAACCTATTATAATAAAAAACAGCTCATCACAGCATAGTCTTAAAACTGTCTGAAGAAGTTCGAAAGGGTTAAAAATGTCGAGAACTCTTTGATATCTGAACAACAAAAGCGTCCAATTAACCGCTGATTTGGTTAGACCGCTCTGATCCATACTATTCAGATTAATTACTAGATTTAGGTCAAGAACACATTCAAAGTATTTATCAAGGTGGCCCTGAAGACTTCGTATTAACATCTTAGTCGATTTAACTATTTTCTGTTACTTTCATTCATATTTTTAAAAATAATTGGTACCCGTTTGAAATTGAAGTCAGTTAAACACAAACAATTAAAACTATAGTGTTTGCCTGTGATTTCAAATTCAGTTTTTAAGTCAATTTGCGAGTAAACAACATTTTTTTGTATTAGTTTACCGCTGCTATCTAATAATATAAATATTTTGTTTGATGTATAAATTAAACAGAAATTATAAGGTCCTCCAGACCGATTTCGGCCACGGCGGCCAATCTCAAGATGAGATTAGCCAACCGCGCAGGAGATATTATAGTGCACAAGTGTGTGCGCAAACACAGGTGCACTCTCTTTTCCTTAGCTCTCATAATCCGATGGGACGGCAATCCGACACGACCGGAAATAGTTCAGGCGCAGGACCAACGGCTTAACGTGCTTTCCGAGGCACGGGAGTGTACACACTTCCAGACTCCGGGCTGCTACTGAGAATTTTCTGACAGAAAAACCCAATAACTATTTATTGGCCCGACCTGGGAATTGAACCCAGGACCACATAAATTATATAGGTACTTTAAAATGGCAGATTTTGGAACGATTTTAGACACAAGAAGAATTTCCACGCTGGTGAAACCGAGGGTTTTGCTAGTGTTAAAGAAATCATAATTGAAGTACTTCTATTCGTTCGTCTCAAAGAGAAAGATAAAAGGTTCTTTTAAAATATTCAGTTGCTTTTTCTGGGCTTTAAGAATTCTTGAATAAAGTTTTTGAGATTTTTTTTTTCTCTTGTTCTGACAAGGCTTGTAATTAATAGACGATGGTATATGGCAAAGATGACCCAATAAATAGTAAATGGAGCGTAAATCGCGTGTTCTTTGTCGGATAATCACTGCTTAGTTTTCACGTTCTTAATTTGTGTTCAAATTTCAATTCGAGCTCAGAAGTTAAGAAAAGCCTCGCGAAAACATATACATATAATATTTTTTAAAGTAAATATATATGTAAATGTGGCAAATTTCTTGTTCTTTGACACCATTCCTGTATCCTCGATCACATTGCTTCAAGAACAATAACATTTCTCTCGAAACGAATGTATAACAATCTAGTATTTTTATGGATATTATGCGCTTAAATATATTATGAACTGCATATTTTATGAACACTAACCGTCAGAAAAGTGGAATAAAAATGTTAAGAGCGTTGCTTTAATAACCAAAGGCTTTAAATTCAAGGTTGTACGTAAATTATTTTATTGATAAAAGAAACTTGTCATTAAAAATGGAAGCTTTTTATATCGTTATATTTTACTGAAATAAATAACAAATATTGTAGTGGTTGTAGTAAAAAAAATGGTAAGTACAATTTATTTCATCATTCTAGCTCTAGCCCACTTCGTGCTGATGGTTATCTTTTTGGATGTGTCAGATAGAATTCTGAGTTTGAGGTTTATTCACATTGTATTTCTTCAGCACGGAGCACAAGATGAGTTCTATACACCGGGCTCTGCTTGCAAAACATTTTTTTTTTATTTCCACTAATATGGTATGCCGGTCGTTATGATAATTGATATTGTGTGATCTAAATGTAAGAGTAAAACACACATTCGTGGTAACGAAAAAAAATGGCGTAGCAAGCCGCGCTACCGAATAATTTATTTATGATATTACGTTTCAACATAGCATTTATTTTTAAGCGCTGTCCGTTTTGTCGTGGGCGTTCATTGATCGTTCAGAATTTTTGGTGTTGAAGAAATTTTTGGTGGTACGAATACTAAATATGTTCGATAAAAAATACATTTCTTTTATACTGGACGTTACCAGTTATATAAAGTCTTAAGTAAATTTGTAAAGTCGGACATTGGACATTACTTTAACAGTAATAAATATTGATCACATGTAATCTGATATATCTAAAATACAAAATTATTTATATATAAAAGGTTACTTATTAAGGAATTTAAATATAAGCATTTAAAAAGCTAAGACTACTTGTTGCTGCCATAATATACAGCAGACATAGCCTCAAGTGCAGCGTGAGGCGTGTCATTGTTTTTTTTGTTTTTTTTGGACACTACAAGATAGCAGGAATGAAGCTCTAGAAATGACACCATATAAAACCATTATCATCGTTCATGTCAAACCGTTGCTATATGTAAAGTAAATGTTGTCAAAATATATTTTCCTTTAGAACCAATTATATTTCTCGAGTGAGGTGATATTGTTTATGAGTACCAGAAAAATAAAGTCAAAGATTAATAAGAAATGCCAGAATTAAAAAATATTCAAATAATAAATTGAAATTTCAAATTACAGAGTTAACAAAATACAAAACATAATTAAATGTAAATTATGTATTATTAAAATGCATGTTATTTATTCGTGTATGAATTTGTAGTAGGGCCGATTAACTAGGAAATTATAGAAAAGAATTTGAAAAGCCATAGCTCAGCGTCGATATAGAGAACGAATTGGAATAATTTGTTTAAAAAAATAATTAAGACGTACGTAACAAATTAAAATAATATAAAGCAAAACAATCAATTAGTCATTGATGTGTTTTATAATTTATGTCAGGATATACGGGTTGGCATTGAACTTGAGAGCTCGGAGGTGTGTCTTGGCTGCACGGACCAAGGCCGTCGCGCCGCATAGCATTGTATTACAAATATCGATTTATCGAACGGCGCGCGCCGCCCCACTCTTACCCTACCTCCCCCCACCCGTGAGTCGCGGAATGGGAGACTTACCTACAGTTTTTTTCTTTCCTCACGTAAGATTCTATTACCTTATATTGTAAATGTATATTGCGTCAGGAGGATTGTTTTCTTTAAAGAGTAAAATAGATCGAAAGTCTAGTTGGCTTGTTTTATTTTTGAAAGAGCGATTGCAATAGAATATGAAAAAAAAAATAATGTATCACATTCCTTTACTTAAATTGTCTTCAAATTACACTTAAAATATTAGAATTTTATTTATTTCAATATAGTTAGTTCAAAGCGTGTTTTTTTTGTTCGTGTAATGTACATTGCGTTTTCTTAGTTATATTATTCCGGTAATAATATAAGTATTGCTTAGATTGCTTGCTAAGCACCGTTTGTTTTAAGAAACGTTCGGAGTTCCTCTTAAATATCTCATCTTATTTACCGACGAATGATTGTTTTGTATTTATGGAGAGAAAATTTAATAGGGTTAAGAAAGTTTAGGACGGAATTACGTATTGGGTTCCGTAGGGCCCGAATCTCGTTACAAAGCGCGATCGTCTGCATACAGAGTGCCTTAAGTTAATTTACAGACGACGGTTCCCGAGGGATCAGTGATCTCGGCAAACGTTGTTTTGATATACTCTGCCATTCCATACATGGACTGAATTTATTCACCTTAAATGAATTGTTTAGTTGCAATTACATAATACATCGTGTTAATTACTTTTACTCTCGGCTGAAGTTTTAGTGACTACGTTAAATATATTATTTACATAATTCGATATTGAGCACGCAACCTCGCGTTACTGTGGACTTTTGGAATTGAAATAGTTCTGTGACTCTATTATGCCTGAGAACCGTTAAATTTCGTGATAATAATAAACTACCCGACGACGTACCGAGATATGTGCATATATTATAATAGACAAATTTAAAGAAAACATAAATAATAAAAAATAAAATTGCAGCTGAAGAATTTATTCCTAGATTTAAATTTTAAAATCACGGAAACAAATATGTGTTAAAATGTTATATGGAATCGTTTTCTATTTGAGGCGTTCTTTTAATCAAATTATTAGAAAGAAATGTATTTTTTAAAGATAAACTAGACAAATTTAAAAGTTTTCGAATCATAAAGTAATTTCACGATGACCTCGCGTTGCACCAATTCAATATTCATCCGTAACTCCTTATCGAATGTTGAAACAATGTAATATCTCCCCGGTGAACGATTCCAACGTCTGATGAAATAATGATTACCCACTGGCTTTAGGTCTGAAGGTTCTTTGGAATATATTAGTACATAATAATATATTCCGAGCGGCAATCTGTTGATCGCGCGACTTGTTGGCATCGTATGATGAATGGTACCAATTAAAACAAAAAGGTTCGAAAAGATATAAATATTCCAAGTTTATTATTACTGAACTACTTATTTCAACTTATATTATAAATGTAAATTTGAGTGTGTTTATATGTTTTTATATTATTTTTTTTTTTTTTGCACGCCTAAGCCTCAAAGTCGATTTTAAAAATTCGTTCGCCAATGGAAAGCTGCATTATCAGCGAGTAACATAGGTTACACTATGTCCCCGTATTCCCACGTGAACGGGAACTACGGGGGTGAAACCCGGGCAAACGCTAGTAGAAAATAAAAGCAATAGTACTTAATCAATTATCCAATGGTCTTGATATAAGATAGTGCCAATTTCTGTTTTATCGTCTTTATTACTCAAAGTCCAATTTCATCGATAGCCATTAAAGAAGCGGAGCCATTCGTAGTTGAAGGATTTTATTGTGATTGATTTACTGTTTTAGAGATAGTAAAACTCTTTTGATTTTAAACCGACTAATGGATCCACAATACGTACAGATGTATTTATAATGGTTCTCCAGTGTATGTATATTTATTATAATAATGTATATACTAATATTTTATGAATAATTTTTAATAACTAATTAATTTTCTTAATTATATATAATAACTGTTAAAATAACTTATTTTTATTTATATTAAAAAAAATACTGTGCGCTTTCCATTAATGTTCTCTATTACAAATATTGCAATTTAATAATTTATAGCTACAATTTTGATTACTTACGAGTACTTAAGTATTATTAACAATGTTTTTTTTTGTTTCAGGCATGTAAAGCATCGGCATCGAGTTCAAGTAAAATAGAAATGTATTTTAACAAATATTTGATAAAGCTTGCGGACTACTTTCGATTACATACATCTCGTTAAATACACAGAGAAGTTAAATAAATCGAAATGAGTTTCAAAATCGTAATGACAAAGATATTTTTATGTTTTTGCATATCAGCTGTGTCGTGCCGATCGTGGGCGAATCACCACGACACGACTACATCCACTACGCAAACTACGCCCACGACTAGCTCTTTACCCAAGAATATTCACAATGACCCTCTTATTGTCGAGACAAAGAGTGGTCTTGTCAAAGGCTATGCCAAGACTGTGATGGGCCGTGAAGTGCACATTTTTACTGGCATACCGTTTGCAAAACCGCCCCTGGGGCCACTGCGATTCAGAAAACCTGTACCTATTGACCCCTGGCATGGCGTCCTCGAAGCTACGGCAATGCCAAATAGTTGTTATCAAGAAAGATATGAATATTTCCCAGGATTTGAGGGCGAGGAAATGTGGAATCCTAATACTAATATATCCGAAGATTGTCTGTACTTGAATATTTGGGTACCGCAACATTTAAGAGTTCGACATCATCAAGATAAGCCTCTTACGGAAAGGCCTAAAGTGCCTATTCTAGTATGGATTTACGGTGGAGGGTATATGAGTGGAACAGCTACGCTTGACCTGTATAAAGCAGACATAATGGCTTCATCGAGTGATGTTATAGTAGCATCGATGCAATACAGGGTCGGAGCATTCGGCTTTTTGTATTTAAATAAATATTTTTCTCCTGGAAGTGAGGAAGCTCCCGGAAATATGGGTCTTTGGGACCAGCAGTTAGCGATTCGCTGGATTAAAGATAATGCCCGAGCGTTCGGCGGAGATCCCGAATTGATTACCTTATTCGGCGAGTCAGCTGGTGGAGGCAGTGTCAGCCTGCACATGTTGTCACCGGAAATGAAAGGCTTATTTAAGAGAGGAATCTTACAGTCAGGAACTTTGAACGCTCCGTGGAGTTGGATGTCAGGAGAGAGAGCACAGGATATCGGAAAGGTTCTGGTGGATGATTGCAGTTGTAATAGTAGCCTTTTAAGCGCTGATCCGAGTCTAGTCATGGACTGCATGCGTGGCGTTGACGCCAAAACAATATCTGTGCAGCAATGGAACTCTTATACTGGTATTCTTGGTTTCCCATCGGCCCCAACCGTAGATGGTATATTTTTGCCGAAGGACCCTGACACTATGATGAAAGAGGGACATTTTCATAATACAGAAGTACTGCTTGGAAGCAACCAAGACGAAGGTAAGCTTTTTAAATAATAATAATCTTATCATAGGTCTGGAATCCTCCTGACCTAATGTTAGGCCATGGTGGTCAATTTCAATTTATATCATATACATATATCATAGCAGATATTATAATGCAACTGCTTGTGCATACACAGATGTTGTCTATTTTATTTTTCACTTTCATAATAATGGAAATCCGACACGTTCGGAAAGAGACACTCAATAAAAAAAAATTATAAGCGCGACTTAGGATTTGAACACAGGACGCTTGGGATAATCTGCCATATTAGCTAACCACAAGACCCACGAGCCACTCAAGACTAATATCTATACATATAATAAAATTATAGCATGCTGATGTCTGTACATTAAAGATATTGGAAAAAAGCTATGGAGGACTTTTTTTGGCTTGGTTTGGCAACAAAAGCCAAACAACCGTTTTTAGAATCTGTCTGTCTGTACCTTTGTACCCGCATCACGTAAAAACTACTAAACAAAATTGAATGCGGTTTTCACCGATGTATTGCTAGAGGTCTAACTTAAGTGCGTTTATGTGCACTAATCTTAGAAACGGCTTCACTGATTTGCTTCAAGGTTTTCACTATAAATGTAGCCAACTTCACTTCAATCGGATTATAAATAAATAAAAAATGTCAATTTAAATGATCACGTCGAACATTTAATTAACTGTTTAGTTGAAATGGTTGACTTTAGCTATCTGTAAATGATAGTCTGTAAAATGATGATGATTGAAAATTAGTAGGAACAAAACAACGTTAAAAAATTGACAGCTTCAGATATTTAGACTCTTCAAATGTAAGTTGAGCTCGGATCTATATGATCAATCATATTAAATAGGGTTCAGCTTATGCTGTTACATTTAACAGGGACCTGGTAAACCTCTATCTGTGTTCGTTTGTATTATATTATTTTGTTAGCTAAGGTAAGCAGCTTATTAAAAAAGCTGTATATTACGGAAAAAATAAAACAATATATGTAATACACATTTCTTTTGTTTTTGGGTACTATATATTTAACTAGCTATTGCTCGCGGCATCGCTGTAGTTAATAGGTAAGGCAGATGGTTGTATGTAAGTCTATGATTTTAAAGTAAGAAGCATAAAATGTCATTCTGGTTAAAAAAAGGTTTTATATGGCGTTTCATTTTCATCTGTGAACTTACAGTGATGACAATAAAATAAAAATATAATGTATTCAAATTTCAAGTTAAGTAAATTATAAGATTTATAAAAAAAAGTTCATTTATCGACAATTACCTACACAGAGCCGTACTATAGCAATCAATATAAGCAAACATTATTTTAACTCTGTCACAAGTGGCGCTGCTAACAGAATTCAAATGGAATTAAGTTTTACTTATTGCATAAAATAATTAAATTTGATACAGAATAATGAGACAAATTCTAATAAATTTTATTTTGAATATTGTCACAGTAAATTAAATGTTTTAATAATATATTAAACATAAAAAAGTTGCAAATAATCAAAACCGAGTCTACTATAAATTAAATCTTAATAGCTTGATAAATAATAGCTGTTGAATAACCATTGAAACATAATTTTCGTGTTTTAGACATTAACCTATAAAATAAAATAATTTAAACAATAATAAAAATAAAATCGATCATTGTTATTGCTTAGAACGCCATTTACGAACACAAATATATACCGCCTTATTCATAAACTTTATTTAACTGGTGATTAGTTAAACAATGTTTTGTCTTCTTCTTTCGTATGTCAAATCAATAATGACAGAAAGAGACAAATCAGTGTTTAGCTAACCAGTAACTAAGTAACGTTTATAAATAAGGCCGATAGTTATTAAGAAAGATCGTGGCATTACATCGTAGCACCTTATCATTGCTAACAGAAATATAACGATATTATAGAATTTTATACAACTTCAAAAACATGATACATTTATCCAAGAGTTTCCATTTCTGTTATTTAGAGTATTTTTAAAGTTTGAATATGCTTTATCATTTTTAAATTATTTCACTTTTGTTACTCATCAACCGTATGAAATAGAAAGAGACAGTAATGAAGACAAAGAGACGGCTAACAGGCATAACGCTGAATCGTTATGTTACATTTCACTCTACTGTAAGCTGCATAAAAATACTTCGTTCCAAAAACACGGTACTTATTTTTTTATAAGCATGTCATTAATTATAATAGACAGTTTTTTATAGTATTTATTGTACATTTATAGTACTTTTTATAGTTTTGCCATATTTCAATAGATAGTTGAGTAGGTTGTTTGAAAATACTCATACTCAAATATCTTTGTAAGTTAAAGTTTATAGATTAAATAGATATTTTGTTCCATCGCGGCATATATGTTTTTCTCATTGTTTTGTTAAATTTATACTTAGTCGGTAAGTTTTAAATTTAAATTTTACCTACTTAGTTGATTAGAAGTACTTTTTTTAAATACGCAGATTTTTTTTTTCCAGTTTTAAAATGACATAATTTCCTTCATGAGAACGTTTGAGTCACAATAAATAAAGCATAGGAAAACATATTTAAGTATATCGGAATTGATTTAAGGGAATGCTTATAAAATAAACGCAAATAATTTTTTGTTGCCCTATCTAGATTCGGGTTCGGTGAAAACCAATAAATACTAATATCCCACGAAAATTATACTTAAAATGTTATATAGTAGTTATACTAAAGCAGACTGGTAAATACTAAACAAAACGAACCATCAGATATTAACGATCATAGTATCGTTTTATTTTATAATAATAAAGTCGTAAACGCCGATCGTAAATATTAACCGCCTTAATCATAAACTTTATTTAACTGGTGATTAGTTAAACAATATTTTGTCTTCTTCTTTCGTATGTCAAATCAATAATGATAGAAAGAGACAAATCAGTGTTTAGCTAAACAGTAACTAAGCAACGTTTATGAATAAGGCCGTAAGTATAATTCGTAGTACGTAGACCGCGTGACCCGCGTTGGGGAACAAAACAAAATATTATGGTTTGTGGCCGAGCTCAAATATAAACACTGTTGATGGTTTATTTAAATTAATATGAACAGACATAATATTTTTTAATAAGTTTTGATAATAGTATTCATTTAACCATCACAAATGTCCAATATTTTGTGTGACCTTTATCCAGTCTACACCACCCAGCTTACTCAGTGCTACTAAACATTTTCGCACGCTTCACGCTCTTTTCTTCTTACTCGTGGTATCTTTGAGAGCCTCTTTCAACAGGCGGTAAGCTTAACATTCAATATATTTCATAAAACAACAGTACTTTGTATTGTTGTGTTCCGGTTTGAAGGGTGAGTGAGCCAGTGTAATTACAGGCACAAGGGACTTAATATCTTAGTTCCCAAGGTTGGCGGCGCATTGGCGATGTAAGCGATGGTTAACATTTCTTACAATGCCATTTTCTATGGGTGTTGGTGACCACTTACCATCAGGTGGCCCAAATGCTCGTCCGCCTCCCTATAAAAAAATAAAAATAAAAAAAAATAAAATAAAAAAAAATGCTAATTAATTAAGAAGAGTTTATAAGAGCCTACTTAAATAAAGTATAATATATAAGCCTACTTATATAAAATTAAGATAAAATGATATAATCAAATAAAATTGAATTGATTAATGAAAAATATAACTTATATGTATATATATATAAATAAAATTCAATTATCTCTGCTATGATTTAAGCTTCTGTATCTCAGTTATGATGAGTGTGCTTTAATATACATATATTTCTCTTATTACATCAGTCTTATAACAATAAATATTTTACTTGGTGGTAGGGCTATGTCTGGGTGGGTACCACCCACTCATTAGATATTCTACCGCAAAACAGCAGTACTTGGTATTGTTGTGTCCGGTTTGAAGGGTGAGTGAGCCAGTGTAATTACAGGCACAAGGGACATAACATCTTAGTTCCTAAGGTCGGTGGCGCATTGGCGATGTAAGCGATGGTTAACATCTCTTACAATGCTATTATCTATGGGCGTTGGTGACCACTTACCATCAGATGGCACATATGCTCGTCCGCCTTCCTATGTTATGAAAAAAACAATACGTGAAAGTTACATATAAATCGGATATGTGTAGTTTTAGCTTGAATTTGTAAAAAAAGAAAGATAAAGTTTCATTATATTAGCATGATTAATAGTGGTTCTTACGTAAGAACTCATTAATTTAAAATGCAGCTCAGCATCTATACGTAGAGTTTACTTTATACACGAGAGCTTACCGCTAATGTTTGCTTTCAGAATTAAATGTAGGTATAAATGAAACCAGGCTTCTTTCATATCACAATATTCCTACGATAGTTAGGGATTTCTATTTAGTTTTTGCTTAACGTAAATGAATTTTCATTATCGAATATGTTTTTTATGAAATAAATTATGATGCAATAATTAAAGTGTGTCATTATTTTTTGTAAAATATAATACAAGTAGTCAAATACTTCAAGAGGACATTTTTAATGTAACGCCTTACTAAGCTCATTATGATCTCTAAGTAACGCTTAAAATCACATTTTCCCTAAATATGACCTTAGACGCCCTGTTATTGTTATAAAGCGTGACATATCAATATCGGGCATAGAGTTCGAGGTCGTCTGCGTGGCAGATACCTGGAAGAAGGGAGAAGGGAGGTAGTTACGCGTGCGCAATGCCACGTAAACACAAAATTACGCCGTGGTCTGAGCCCGTACTACTAAGTACTACAGACTCGCCCACGTATCTAGGCTGCCTCCAACCCCCCCGTTTTCCCATCCTCCTTGTTGCTACGTACCCCCAACAGGACTATCTGGTACTCAGGATTTAGCAGGGCTGTAGTATTTTTTTAAATAATTATTTTTGTTGACACATTTTTTTAAGTAAACCTCTGATATTGGTTTTCTAAGCTTATATGTTACAGTAACAGAATTTGAATGACCCACTGCTGGGATAAGGCCTCTTCTCGTCTTTTTGAGGAGAAGGTTTGGAGCTTATTCCATTACGCTGCTCCAATGCGGGTTGGTGGAATACAAATGTGCCAGAATTTCAGTGAAATTTGACACATGTAGGTTTCCTCACGATGTTTTCCTTCACCGTCAAGCACGAGATGAATTATAATTACAAATTAAGCACATGAAATTCAGTGGTGCTTGCCCGGGTTTGAACCCTTGATCATTGGTTAAGATTCACGCGTTCTTACCACTGGGCTATCTCGGCTTATATGTTAAATGAAATATATTTTTTTGTAACATTAATTGATATTATTAATTCAGAAAAACATTATACTAGATGTAAGATGAGATGTAATTACAGGCACAAGGGACATAACATCTTAGTTCCCAAGGTTGGTGGCGCATTGGCGATGTAAGCTATGGTTAACATCTCTTACAATGCCAATGTCTATGGGCGTTGGTGACCACTTACCATCAGGTGGCCCATATGCTCGTCCGCCTACCTATGCAATAAAAAAAAAAAGACAATATATTTTTTAAATATATTTTTAATACTGAATCTAAACTATTATTGTAAAGGTGAAAGTAACTTTGTCCGTCTGTTACGCTTTCACCGCTTCCACTGAACCGATTGAGAAGAAATTTGACTTGATAAAGGGCATAGCGTGCTTTTTATATACCTAATACCAGCCCAACTCCCAACATGCGGGTGAAACCTTGAGTGAAAAATTAGTTATTTGTATAAAAAAGGTTGTTACATTATGATTGTAATTCCCAATCAAAAAATATTGTATTGAAATCTTACTATATTTGTCAAACCTAACATAAAATAGTCAGTCCAGATAAAAGCGATTTCAAAATGTTGAACGTTATAGAAACCAGAATTCATATATGACAGTAGTTTCAATGTATTGTCATCGCTTATATTAAATTATTAATTTGAAAATAACAATTCTGTCCTTTTTGAGCTCAGGTGTCGCTTTTATTTTTGTTTTTTTTTCGCTGGAAAAACTCCTTGACGCGTTTCCCCCACATGGAGTGGGGGGGTATATGGGACTCACCGGCACTGAAGGCACCGGAATACCCACTAAAAAACCAGCGGTATCCTCTCCGTATGGTCGGGGGGCGCCAAGGGATCACTTGCATGCTACCGTGACGCCCCGACGGTCGGCCGTTCTAAGGGGGTTCCCTGATACAGGGAGCCCCCTTAGCCTCCGACGTTGGTGTAGGGATGGGTGCCTAATACCACTTTCCCTTTCGTGATGGGACTCGGGGATTTGTGGCCTTCAACACCACACCGGTAGCAAAGACCGCCTCGTTACGTCTTGGATGGGCAGAGCATCTTCGTGTGGTCAACGCCTATGCATTTGTAACAGGGCGTTGCTCCAGCACGCACACTTTGGCAGAGCTCCACCCAACCAGAAGACGACCGGCGTCAGACAACTTCTTCGCCACCGTGATGGGACAGGTGACGCGGACCATACCTATATATCCGGGTCCACACTGCATCGCTCCACACCTGACCGCCTCAGGTGTGCAGTCTCCTGCATGTGCCACTGCTGCAGCCACCTTATCTGGAGTGACTGAGTTGTCGAGCCCCGTCACCCTTAAGTCAGCCCTCTTTATTGGCCGGACGACATTGGCCACCCCGTAAAGCACAGTGCGAAGCTTTTCTGCAAGCTTCTCCGTCTGCTCCGACTGTACTTTTGGTAACTCCAGCACTCTGGCCCCTATTGCCGAGCGACGAACCTTACGTCCGCCTCAGATGCCGAGGTCTTGGCGCCCTATTCGGCTTGCTCCAGGACCTGTGCGTACGTTACGACCTTCTCCGCCGCCTCCGGTTGCAGCGTGACTATCACTGCAGCGGTTTGAGGTGTGGCCAGCTTTGGCTTGGCCACTTGGAGCGTCTTTGTCACTGAGACTGTAGCGGAGATTTCGGCTGGCGGGGAAGCTTTCTTTCCCTTTTTACCTCTCTTGACCACGGTGGACCAGGACGTCTCTTGGGCCACTTGTGGCTGAGACTCCGGAGCGGTCGGAGAGTTCGAAGAGCCAGCTATCGGTGTTGCTGGTGCAACTGATGCAGCTGGAGTGGCTGGAGCCACGCGCTTGGGTGCAGATGCAGCATTCTGCGGAAGAGCCTGGCGAGTAGCCTGCGCATACGTAGGTGCAGTTTCCTGCACCACATCCCGTCTTTTGCCCGCGGCAAGCGGGGGACGATGCACCTTCGCAGAAAGAAGGCGCTCCTCAATTTCCGCCCTGTGGGCATTTATCATCATGCCGAGTGACGAGACAATTGAGGCCCTGAATTCCGCCAAACCCTTCGAGTCTTGCAAGACGCTAGCTTCCCGTTTGCCGCTGCCACCGAGGTACGCATCTCAGTGAATTCGTGGCGATGCGCCTTAACTTCGGCCTTTAACTCGTCAATTTCCTTGCGGAGGCGACTGTTATCCGCACGGAGCCTGCGGGTCTCCTCCGCTTCGGTCCTTGACGCCAGAGTGTCGACAATGCTTTGAAGCGAAGCCGCCGAATCCTTAAGCTTCTTAAGGAAGCCACTCTTTAAATTGCCCGACTTTTGGCGTTGCGTACAGCCTCCGCACGCAGCTTTGAGGATTCGTCAAAGGCCAGCACGACTTCGGGCGCATCCTTACGGAAAGCCCGACTTTTTTAGGGAGCGCTCGGACGCCTCTTCATTCCGGAGCACCCTGCTTCTAAACGAGCGCTCGAAAGCCTCCTCCCGGGCTTCGTAGGCCTTCGCCTTAAGTTCAGCCTTGGTCTTAGCAAGACTTCCGCGAACTTTGGAGGCGACTTTCCCACGACGAGCACTACTAATTTTAGCCGCGATTAGCGTCTCCGTATCGGAGCCGGAATCAAACAGGGCGGGTCCCACAAGTGGATATTTACGCCTAATATTACTGTCGGACGACAATTCTGTTTCAACGTCCATCGTCGACACCAAAACAACAATAAACAATTATGACAAACAACACCAAAACAACAAAAACAAACAAAAAATATATATATATATAGGTCTATGAAAGACCTATCTATACCCAAACAACAAAACCAATCGTTAACGAAAAACAAAGCCCATACACAAAGCCAATATAATATGTCACGACAGAAAACAACAAAAACCAATAAACAAGCGAGGGTAATCGAAGAAAACATCCAAGAAACATTTAACAATTGATAACAATTATATGTTATTCGTCGTACACGTCCGAACGGTTCGACGGCTCGAGCGCGAATCCAGCTGTCGCTTAATTAACAGAAAAACCCGACAAATGGCCAGATATCACAAAGAAAAAGAAAATATTTAGTGATCATGTCACCAAAAACCAGTCCTGTTTGCTGGATTTTTGGCTGAGAATTTATTTTGACACTTATCGTCTATCTTATATAATGCTGTCTCTTTGTTCAGTATCTAGGTATCGATCTTGTAACTAAGCTAGTTAATAGGGCTTAGGCAGACTGTTAAATCTCTTGGTCATTAATGAGTTTAAGGTTTTTTGTCAGGAAAATATTTGTAGCAGTTGGTATATATGTCAGTGATACATTATTTTACCTCGGATATCGGAAAGCATTATGTAATATAAACCTGAAACATATGTAAATTCCCAGTAACACACATTGGTATTCTCATTATGTTTTCGTTTACCGCCAAACACTAGATGAATTATAGATTCAAATTAAGTACATGAATTGTACCTACCCAGGCTTGAACTCAATCATCAACTAAAATTGTCATATTCTAACTAATGAGACATTTCGGCTGTCAATTAATTATTCATATTATAAGATTCAAATTTGAATAGTAAATTAAGATAAAAAATATTCCTTTATTTACAGACTTTACAGTCACAACTTTAATATCACGCGAAAAAAACCAGATTATAATATAATAACAAATGGCTTAACAGGAATGTCCGGTGATGTGTCTGTTTCTGGAAATAAAATAATTTTGTCTAACGATGATAAGCTATTTAAAACAGCTTGTAAGGGGTTTCTTCATTATATTATGCGTCTGTCTATACTGGCTCACTTTTCAAACCGGAAAATAAATAGATTCGACTAGCTTTGAAAGCTGTAGACCCTGATGTCCTATGAGCAAACTGAGAATCGGACCGTTGAAAAGATATTGGGTTTCTCTGTTCATAAATAGCAGCAGCCCAAAGTATTCAAACTTTGGGCTGCTACTATTTGTTGGCAGTGTTGTCCTCTCCTGCATCGGAAAGCACGTAAAGCCGTTCTCTTCGGAAACTGTCTCCAGTCGTTTCAGATTATCATTCCGTCGGATTTTAATAATGAGGGAATATAAAGTATTTTTAAAGAAGAGAAAGTTTGTACTCGGTGGTAGAGCTTTGTGCAAGCTCGTCTGGGTAGGTACCACCCACTCATCAGATATTCTACCGCTAAACAGCAGTACTTTGTATTGTTGTGTTCCGGTTTGAAGGATGAGTGAGCCAGTGTAATTACAGGCACAAAGGACATAACATCTTAGTTCCCAAGATTGGTGGCGCATTGGCAATGTAAGCGATGGTTAACATTTCTTACAATGCCATTGTCTATGGGCGTTGGTGACCACTTACAATCAGGTGGACCACAGCTCGTCCGCATACCTATAAAATAAAAATAAAATAAAAAAAAGAACCTGTAATTGCGCATGCGCTTGGGCAGTATAACATTCAATGTGAAGTTTTCTATTATCTGTTAAGAATAACCGCTGTTACTGAAGAAGATCCGATTTGCACAAACCTCAACCACAATTAAAGAGTTAATGTTAATAAACATTTTACAATAAAAATAATTATTATTTGATTATGTTAGGCAATTTTATTACAATTAAAATAATAGTTAAATCCATTAGTATAATAGGTCTTTACATATGAAATTGGCGTTTTGTACGTGAGGAATATAAAGTATTTTTTTTTTGTAAAATATATTTAATTAATCATAGTATGCACCGTTGCATGTTGTTGTCTATGCACTTTTGCCATCTCATAGGTAATTAATTGATCCCTTTACTAAAAAAACCATGGGGGCGAGAATCAATAAACTCTTTGAAGGCGGTTTGGACTGCCGCATCGGAGTTGAATTTTTTTTCGTGTAAGAAGTTCTCTAAATTCCGGAAAAAATGGTAATCTGTTGGAGCAAGGACCGGGGAGTACGGTGGATGTCGCAGACATTCCAATTGTAGCTCATCTAACTTAGTGGTTGTTTGTTGTGCAGTGTGTGGTCTTGCGTTGTCGTGAAGCAGCAGTGGCCTAGAGCGATTGACCAATCTCGGTTGTTTAGCAGCTAGTTCTTCCTTCATGGTTTGCAGTTGCTGACAATAGATATCTGCCGTAATCGTTTGGCCAGATTTTAGAAATCTGTAGTGAACGACACCGGCGTTAGTCCACCAAACACTCACAAGTAACTTTTTCTGAGTCAATTTTCGTTTAGGGCAGGATTTGGCTGGGTCTCCAGGGTTCAGCCATTGCGACGAGCGCTTCCGATTATCGTACAGTATCCACTTTTTATCACAAGTAATGATTCGATTTAAAATCCCTTCATTATTGTGTCGGTTGACGGTACCCATCGTTCAAGTTTTTTTACTGTCCCGACTTCAAGTGGATTAATACAGTTTTATCACTTACCCTGAAGCCTGCAGCTATCTCTGAAGTGCTTTGTGATGGATCCGCTTCCACAATAGCCTTTAATTCTTCATTTTCCACTTTGGTCTCCGGCCGTCCACGGGGTTGGTTCTGAAGGTCGAAATTTCCAGAACGAAAACGTTGAACCAAAAACGTACCGTGATTTATTTTGCGACACCAGCGCCGTAAACATCATTAATCCTTTGAGCTGTTTCTGCAGCACTGGTGCCACGGTAGAACTCGTACTCGTAAATATAGCGATATTTCATGTTTTCCATTGTGCGGTAATAAGCGACGCCAAAAAAAAAAAAAAGTAAAAAACAAATGAATGACTGTTTTCAAAACTCAAATGTCAATTTGGAATTATCTACTAACTATCAAAGTGAAGATATTTCAGATCAAATTGGTCAGTACGACAAAACGCTAATTTCATATGTGAGAACCTAATATTAATGATGTTAAATCTAGTAATATTAAATAAATGCTACATAAATATTTAGCATTAGATTTCAAACATAGTCGAGTTTGATTTTTATATAAAAATAGATCAAATAACTAAAGTTTATGAGCAATCAAAAGTTATAGTTTAAAAGAAAATTAAAAGTTGAAAGAAAAATGTAATTTAAAATAAGCAGAAACTTCTCTCATTTGATACTTTCGCTTTCATGATCATGGTTCGTGTCGAGAATTACAATTATAATATTCAAACATTAAACGAAATAGGTTTCATTCAAAAGTATGACATAATTATTATAAGTAAAAAAGTAACAGCCTTTATCCAACACCAACATCCAACATGTAGGATTCCTCATTAAATTTTTCGGTAAAGATTCCATGTACTAATCACGCATCCATCTTAGCTTATATATGGATGCAAGTGTGATAGTGACCAAGATGAATTAAAATAAGCCGTCATAATTCGCCGTGTTATTCCATTTATAAGTATTCAGGACGACAAACTTTGGAATACTGTAGCAGATGCGAAATTAGGGATTTCTCGATAACACATTAAACCGATGGTGTTTCTTTTATATTATAAGTAAGATAAAATAGTTATTGATCAAAATATTATAAATATTTAAGACTATTCTATTAGATCGATGAAAAAGCGTTTGTTATACATTATTACTAGTTTCAGCTCACGTAAGGTGGGGGAGGGGGGGGGAGTACTCTGTTAGGTTAACAACGTCTATGAAAAATTTCGTAATGTTCGGTTGTATATTTAAAACGTGAGCACAATACACATAAAAAGTCACTTTTGTATTTTCAACATTAATTAGGACTATGTAAACGGTTGAAATAAATTGACCCAAATATTATATATTTATCCATTTAAATAATAAGCGAGCAATGATTTATTGTCCTATAATATATAATGATCGATGATCATAATGACAGGCGAAGTTTATTTCATTCAAAATTCAACTAACAAGTAACTTTTTTGGTATAATACACAAAATGTTTGGTGTAATATTTGTTGGTCAAACGAGATGTAGCATAGAAAAATGTTATAACGCATCTAAAAGCACGCTCCGGGTTGGCAAGTGTTTGCGAGTATGCTTTAATGAAGACACTCATGAACCACTCGTTCTGCATATGTTCTACGTACAAATATATTTAAATATAATTTAATTTGTAAAGCATTTGACTTTCACATGACCTATATGCTTGACCTTAGTATTTGAATAAAATATATTGTCTGTCCAGTCTGTTCCATACATTATCGTATTCAATATAATATTCATTATACTTATAAAAAGGTTGCTTAAAAAATTTGTAAACTTTACATACATATGATTTAAGACTCTTGTTTTATAATGATTTAAATTATGAATTTACTAAATATAAATGATTTTTTTAAACAGTTATCGATATAATATTTAAACATTAAACGAAAGAGGTTTCATTCAAAAGTATGACATAATTATTATAAGTAAAAAAAGTAACAGCCTTTATCCAACACATGTAGGATTCCTCATTAAATTGAATTTGCAAAGTAAATTATTATTTTAAGAACGATAATTAATATTTAAAAAATATATAAACACTAATTGACAGAGATTGAAAATATAAACGTAAAGTTTATAATTTTATTTTTTGAATAGGAATAGAGTCCCTTCGCTTGAACCTACACCTTCTTTATTTATAATATGTTCTACATAACCCAACTAGTCCATCTTATTTAAAATAGAATTTTGTATTTGCTGGAGAGCACAACAAAGTACTGCACTCTTCTGATAATTTGAGTCTGAGGTTGCATGTACATAAGACGAAATACTTCCAACAATCCTTTGACGAGCAGGCAATTATTCTGTGGAATTCTTAATAAATATTCGCAAATCTCAAACTTTCGACAATTAAAAAAAACCAGTGAAAAGCTATTATTTATCCCTTGTATGATTATAAATCACCATTCCATAAAATTCATATATTTCATGTATATGTCTGTGTATTTTTATGTATGAGATTTTCGCACCACCTTTCCATCTGCATTGCATAGTTCTAACCATAGGTTGTCTGGAAGAAATGGCTAGGATAAAAAAATTTACAATGTTATATTTTGTAATAAGAGCTACTGTATTTCTTTTTTATGTTCGTAGTGTACGATAAAATATCTATCTATCTATAATTGCTCTTGGTCATGATCTATTCGTACTTAAAAGAACAAATAGAAAGTATTCTTGTTGCATACTTTACTAGAGTCGAATCAGTTCACAATTTTATTGAAGCGATTGATATTTATTTATTTGTATTATAATTATATAGTAAATATTATGCATCAACTTTAAAAGAATATATTTAACGCCTGATCTTCTTCTGCCATACGACATACTGCATTTGGTTCTGTAATATACATATATATTTATATTTACTCGTAGAATATTTCAAATTGCCAAATATTTTAGTTTTTATAGTCAATATAATAAAATATAATTTTACCGCTAGTTTTCCAAAGTTTTTCAAAATAATAATATTGCAACATATAGTTAATACATGCGATATGGTATTCAAAGAAAAAATTTCATATTCAAATTGCATTTTCTTCGTCGATCTTCATGTACAAATATGTAAATGTAATAACTTTTTCAAAAGATAACATTTTTACGTCGATACGTTTAATAAATTCAGTATATTTTACATCTTACAAATATTATTTGCGTTTTTGTGTATTCGGTTTACCGAAAGGAGTGACGTCATATGTTTTTAAAAATTATGTATTTCATGCATTTTGCATTTATATCCACCAAAGAGAAGCTTTGACGTTTCAAAAGCAACTCCTCAGAAGGAGAGGAGACCTTAGCCCAGCATTGGGACGTATACAGTCTATGACTTTATTGTACTTTAATTATTTCAGTTTAATACTAAAAAAAAAAAATTGTAATTAAAAAGTAGAAGGTTTATTGTAATGAGTATTTAAATGTAGATTCATAAAATATATCATTTCTTGCACAAAAATATTTTCGATTTAAACGAGCAGAATAAAAAAAGAACTAAAACGATTTATTGCTATTGTGCTTCATTAGGAATAATGAACTCGGTGATTTGTGGCCGTTAACGTCCTCCAGACCAACTTCGGTCACGGCGGCCAATCTCAAGAGAGATTAGTCACCTGCGCAGGAGATATTATAGTGCACAAGTGTGTGCGCAAATACAGGTGCACTCACTATTCCCTAGCTCTCATAATCCGATGGGACGGCAATCCGACATGACCGGAAAGAGTTCACGCGCAGGACCAACGGCTGTACGTGCTTTCCGAGGCACGGGAGTGTACACACTTCCAACTTCCAGACTCCGGGCTGTCACTGAGAATTTTCGACAGAAAATCACAATAACATTTTATTGGCCTCACCTAGGATTTGAACCCAGGACCACCGTGTCTGCGGCCTTACATGTAGCCACTAGGCCAACGAGGCAGTCGAACTATTTATATGAATAACTATTTATATGTCCATTAACAAGGATCATTGTCAAATTTTATCCAAACTTTTTTTTTTACTCGGTGGTAGAGCTTTGTGCAAGCTCGTCTGGGTAGGTACCACCCACTCATCAGATATTCTACCGCAAAACAGCAGTACTTTGTATTGTTGTGTTCCGGTTTGAAGGGTGAGTGAGCCAGTGTAATTACAGGCACAAGGGACATAACATCTTAGTTCCCAAGGTTGGTGGCGCATTGGCAATGTAAGTGATGGTTAACATTTCTTACAATGCCATTGTCTATGGGCATTGGTGACCACTTACCATCAGGTGGCCCACATGCTCGTCCGCCAACCTATACAATAAAAAAAAAAAAAAAAAAAAAAACTTCTGGTTTTTAAATCTATCCAATTAGCTTAAACCTTTAGTTTGAATGTTATCAACTGCTGTAAATCCTAAAGCGTAGTATTTGCTTTCTGCATAATTTAAAAGTATTCTTAACAAACCACGTAATAGTTTATTAGGATTACTTTAGCTTTGGTTGAGTAAGCAAACATTACTAAGCTATTTTATAGACGAATGTTAGGTAGAATTTGCTGATAGCTATTTTTATTAGCTAAGCCCTAAATAAAATAGCAGTGCAGGAACGTCAAAATTCAAAGAAGGAATCTATTGTTATCGTTAATGATTTGCCTCTCGTCTTGTTATGAGCACTCTAAAGTGTAATAAAGGAGGGGCTATGAGTGTTCCTCGTTCATTTGTACAGTTGCAGTATGAATGCTTCTCTTTTGCTTGCTTTTATTCGTTTGAACCAATTTACTGTCTCTTTTCAGTAGAAATAATTGTTTGTATATAAATAAAATCGTGTTTGGGCGCAATTTATATTACATATGAAGATGAGACTTTTTAATATGTATTCTTTGATATAATAACGAAAGGAAAGCAGCCGAATATCTGCTTCGTTTTTCAAGTGGCTTGTCTTATTAAGTTGCAGATCCCTTTAGCCTTAAGGGATTACTATCGTAAAATTCCTAGTAGCAAACTGGATTTTGTAAGTTAGCAGTACTTAGTGCTGTGCCTTGGAAAGTACAAGTCCAATGGTATATCGCCTAAATTCTTTCAAGTTGTATTGGATTGATGTCTTGTTGAATCGTGAGAGTAAGAATATTTGGTGTGCACTGGAAAATAATTAATTGATTTATTTATTTAACAAATTTGTTAATTTCACAACGAAACACAAATAAAACGCAATTTATCTATGATCATTACTATTATAATATAATGGTAATAACATTCTGAAATGAGCAAACTAGTATGGTAAATTAAATATAATTATTTAAATACGTAACGTAAGGTATCGTCAAGTCACAGTCATACCTGAATAATTTAGAACATTGTTCGTCTACGTTTCGGAGTCCTTGAAACACTAAATAGAATAAAAAAATAAGCAAAAATGATAATTATTGGGCGTAGCGTAGCTTAAGTAAATACATAAACAGCATTCATATAGCGGTTGACTTGATAGAAATTTAGCCTGCCCAACGATTTAATTTTTTTGTCAATTATCTATATACATCATTATTATCTTTATACACAATGAAACCGTTTGACTTTAAATTATTTTTTTATTGAATTTTTTTTTTTTCATGTTTTTACTTTTTATTTTTGTTACTGTTCCACTTGCCCTTTCATTTAATACCCATTACCCATATCGAAACAAATATGAAATTAGAAATATTGAAACAAATATGAAATCTGGTATTTTGTGCCGGCGGCCATCTTAGATCTTAGATTTAAAATTTGTCATACATTCTATTAGTCAAGTCCTTTCATTTGATACCCATATTGAAGGCGTTGTGAAAAAGTATGTACTTGATCCGCCATTTTTTTGGCGGCCATATTTAATTTTATTATTTTTCATTGTGAACTCAATTCTATTAGACAAGTCCTTTCACTTGATACCCATATTGAGTTAGTTGTGAAAAAAATATGTAATCTACTATTTTGTAGCGGCGGCCATCTTGGAGTTACAATGATACAGAATGCAACTATTGGACAACTTAATTTTAAACAGCTGTAAATTTCAAACCACACTAGATAGGAATAAAAATAAGTCATCATTAAAAAAGCCTTACATTTAAGTACTTGCAGTTATAGTTTCATTTTCATGTTATTAAGCATTATGTTACAAAACAGAAAAAGCAAAGATTTTGATGGTTTCCTTATTTGAACCACCGGCATTTCATTGGACCAGTCAACTTCTATAATTGGACTTAGGGGACTTTGCACATTAGTTCTTTGAAGGAGCCTCTCAGTTTAACAAAAACAAAATCAAATTTTATAAAATTTCAAGTCAGTTCTTTAGTCTTATTTTCACAAATCTTAACAAATAAAAGAAAAATTTTAGTTAATTTATTATTTTTAGCTATTTTAAAAGCCAAAGTTCTAACATCGTTTAATATAATCATCGTTTCTTGTAATGCTTATTTCATGCTGATTTGATTTGATGATTCCGAGTGTAATATTGTCCATTTTTCAGCATGCTCAAATATGTAAAATGGAAATTAAAACTAGATTTCTAAGGGTTCATGATTACACTGGTTCATTGATGGCAACGCGGTACTTTCTGACTTCAATATTAATCACACAAATTTAGTAAATTTCTAACCAAATATAATTCAAATATCAACATTATAAACAAACATACCATGTTATTTCAAAAAAACCATAACGAAATACCTTAAAGCTTTGTACTTAAATGACATAACTTGACTTGTGAATTTAATAAGGGAAAAGCGTGAAACACGTTGACACGGATCATTCTTTTATTACTCGGTGGTAGAGCTTCGTGCAAGCTCGCCTGGGTAGGCACCCCCCACTCATCAGATATTCTACCGCAAATCTTAGTGTCCAAGGTTGGTGGCGCGTTGGCGATGTAAGCGATGGTAACATTTCTTACAATACCATTGTCTATTGGCGTTGATGACCACTTACCATCAGGTGGCCCATATGATCGGCCTACACATGATATAATTTCTCGATACATTTATGCGCTATAACTTAATATTTATTTTCAGGAACATATTTTCTGCTTTACGACTTCCTCGACTACTTCGAAAAGGATGGTCCGAGCTTTCTTCAAAGAGAAAAGTTCCTGGAGATTATAGACACAATATTCAAAGAATTTTCCAAAATCAAACGGGAGGCTATTGTCTTTCAGGTAAGTTATTAAAATAAAATTATTTAATACACCTTATAAAACTACTTCTAAACTAAACTGTAAGCTGATTCTAATTTAATTTGTATAAAATTAACCTTTTTTTCATATGCAAACGATTATCAAACTTATTTCAAAGATCCTAAAATCCTAAAATATATAAGCATAATAAATATATATTTCTTAATGAGTTCTAGACATGTGTAATATACACAACAATTCTTAATAAAACTTCATAGAAAACAATTCTAGTTAATGAAAATATGACTTATATATATATATATATATATATATATATATATATATATATATATATATATATATATATATATATATATATATATATATATATATATTTTAAGATTTTTGTTCTTCATTTATTTTTCTACATATAATTTCAATTGAAAACTATACTATAAGGCATGTCACTATATAAACTATAAACGAAATATAAATCCAATATAAATACGATATCCACTTCACAATGTCACATAGAACATCCCTATGTTATTTTTACATGTTCGTTTCAATTTCATATTTAAATCTAAAAATTAAGACCGAATTTACAGACCGCTATGTTTTTATATATGGTATAGTTATATCATATTTAAAAAATCATTCTCTTCATTCATTTCCTTATGTCATTATAATGTTTATAAAACATTAGTTCTTCATTCGTTTCGGATAAAAAAATGTTTTCAGTTTTGTTTTTATTGTAATAAGTTAATTGTTAACGTAAAAAAATATATTTAGATTGACATAATCTAGAAACATTTACGATTTTTTTTATAACTAACAATCACCATAATATTACGAGTCTCATGGGACTTTGTCCCTACAAGGGAATGACCGATGGTACATTTAGGACAAATTAGGGGTCTTGAAGGTGTGCCTTGTACGTTAATTACTTCAAAAGAGGAGTAACAAAGGTCACAATTATGTTAGTTACATAATTTAAAACAGTTAAAATATCTACAAACTAACGTAATCATAAACAATTAGACAATCAAATCGCCCAGGAAATGTGCACAATTGTTTCTGAAAGATGTTACTTACAAGTAAATACTAACCGCCTTATTCATAAATTTTATTTAACTGGTGATTAGTTAAACAATATTTTGTCTTCTTCTTTCGTATGTCAAATCAATAATGACAGAAAGAGACAAATCAGTGTTTAGCTAAACAGTAACTAAGCAACGTTTATACATAAGGCCGTAAATAGTTTTAGTTTTTTAAATATATCTTAAGATCTGATCTCTGAGGTTATAGTCTTATTATTCCTAAGAGCCCTTCCTTTGAAACTTAACGCAAATTTGGAAACTGCGATTAACGACAAATTTATCAATATTCAATAATTAAATAATATTACTTTTCTAGAAATTGAAGGCTGTTTGTTAGAGGTCGCTATAAACGATGACACAGTCTTTTTTTAAATATTAACTAACTTTGTACTGATTTTTTTTCTGCTTTAATATTTACTTATTCTTTAATTATATTTGTTCAATGCGCAATAAAATATAAATAAATAACTGAAAATATTGTTATTAAAAAATCTATATATTAATTAATATAGACTTTTTGGATCTTTGATTATATTAACATTTTTCTTACAGAATCATTCTGATTATAAATATTCATATGTCTTTTTATTAAGCTGTTAGCTATTTAAATTTTCTCTTTTATTATCTGTAATTTGTCAATGTCTTATACATATATTTCCTTATAAATGGTCGTTTCCTAATGTTCCCCGAGTGCATTATCATCAGTTAGTTTCACGGAATCGAGTAATGAGGACTTCCCATTTGAAATTGCCTCCGTCTGTGGAAAATGCTCCGATGCGTACTGTGTCTTTTGTGCAGATTATTTACTCTACTTGATTTATTAACTCTGATAAAATTATTTAAAAAAGACAAATTTATTATCATACTTATATAAATCTTAGATTAAAGTATATAAATCGAGATAAAAGTGAAATACTGTCTTTTATTGTTACAATATGCTAAGGAATTCTGAAACAATTTGAACATGGTACAGTTGTTTTAAATAATATGTATGAGTAAATTTGGCTTAAAAAAAAATTCAAATTCATTTTCAGACTTCGTACTTTACTACATGTAAGCAATAATTGTTTGTTCATGTATTATAATAACGACTTTAAATAGTATTAAATTAAGTAATTATAATAATTTAAAATCCAACATTTGTCTGATTTCAACCGATTTTATTTTTATTCTTAGTACACGGACTGGGAGGAGATCACTGATGGGTACTTGAATCAGAAGATGATTGCGGATGTCGTTGGCGACTATTTCTTCGTTTGCCCCACCAACTATTTCGCTGAGGTGTTGGCGGATTCTGGAGTTGACGTGTATTATTACTATTTTACACATGTAAGTAATATTTTAATATCATTAACTTTAAGTTCAAAATATTCTATGTATTTTTATAACAATTAATATACAGGTAACAAAAATCCTCGGTAAATATTTTGCTTAGTATTTTAAAAATTATTACATAAATAGAACCGACATATATACCGATACGTAATAACCACTTCACGGGTCGGACACGAATTTTGTTACACGCTGTATATATATAAATATAAACGTATTTCAGGCATGCAATGCAATGCCTCGTTATATAGTTTGTAAATACTTATACGAGTCGCGAGCCATCTATGGTTTATTATTAATAGTGTGTTAAGCTTTTTCGTAATTTCCCAAACCAAAATAATTGTACAAATTATCAACTTAATCTGATAAACAATATGTGAATGTTCATAATACACAAAAACAAAAAAAAATTTACATGCTTACGCCACGTACGCCATGCGATATATTAATAATTATTATTATTAATAATAAAATTACAATAAGAAGAAAATAATAATGTATATTTACTTTAAGTACTTAAAATTTATTTTAAATTCAACTCACGCTCTCTCCGAATCAACCTGTCAAATTCTAAAAGCTCTCGCTGTCATAATATCGTTTTTATTATTTTAACGTCAACGTTTCTGTTGACTTATGGCATTAAGATTTTCTTTCTACAATTTAGAACATTTGTTGATATCTTTTGTCAGTGTAAAGATAATATTGAAGTTCTATTATACAAAATGCATTTGAATTAACACAGTTTTATCCGACGTGACCTTGAAACAAAATATTTTATAAAGATACCCGCAATTTTATGCACTTAACTAAACCTGCGAAATACACATAAAATATTAGAGATATTCTCGTGCAGAAGAAGCACTTCAAACTGCAGACCCGTTTGAGCTAACACGTTAATTTAGCTAACGAACCATTCGCAAGAGCCCTTGCAAAGAGGTTGCCAGCAACATTTATTTTTTGACCTGATAGTGGAAACATATATAGCCTTAAAGACTTGCCTACTGGGAAAACTGTTTTTGCAATTTAAACTTGTACGTCAAAAAGCGATCGAAGCTAAAAGTGCTCTCTATAGGTGTACAATGTACATATATACATATATTCATTATCGCTTGGGAGTACCTGGTCAATAGAGTGCTGGTTTTTTTATTTGACTACTTATTTTTTATTTGACTACGTTATTGGACAGGTGAGGAGAACTCTGATTTTTCTGTGCGAATATATTGTATGACATCGCAAAAAATACGACCTATCTAAATATAAATTAACCAAATGGCCTAGTGGTTGTGGGCTTAATATCGAACAAGCATCGCTGAATTATCGTGTGCTTAAATTGTGTTTATAAATTAACTTGTGATCGGTAATGAAAATTAACTTCGTGAGGAAACTTGCATGTGTTGTATGAAACTCTGTCACATGTGCGTGGTGGAATAAGCTGCTAAATGTTCCCCTCAAACGGACCGGATGCATGGACAAAGAAGTAGGACATTTAAAGACTGTTACTACTTTTTGTATTCTCATCGAATACAGTGATGGTGGTGATGATGATGATGATGTTATTATGATCAATTTTACTCAAAGTGCCCCATCTCAAGTGAGATTAGAAAACTACACTTGATATATTATAGTGTATAAGTGTGTGCGCAAACACATACTGTACATATAGTTTATTCCCTCATTCTCATAATCCGATGGGATGCCAATCCGACATGACCGAAAAGAGAGCGCTACAGAATTGGCAAATATTTATAGCAACTCAAGAACGTAACGTAACGTAACACCTAGAAACCTCTTACAAATGAATTATCAAACGGCACAAACAACCAGTTATTTTAATTGATTTCGAATGCAATGTATTAAGAAATAAAGCTACACAAAAAGCTACAATGGCTCATGAAAAATTATCTCTCTTACAATCTGTCGTATTTCTTGTGGAGACATGCCCCAGTACTTTCCTTCATAAGTAGAACAGGATCTCGTCATTAATTACAGTTGCAGGAAATGTGTCGGTGGATGAATGCTTCCTTAACAACAAGAACGTCGCGTTGGATAAAAAATACGGATTTGAATGTTGTTTGTATTTATGTAGAAACGTACTTAGGTAACATTTTTTCAACTTGACTCTTACATAAACTCTCAAGAGAGTTTGAGGTAAGAGATAAGTAAAGAAATGACTCTTGATAAGTTATTTACATACTTGATTACGCAGAATAATTATGTAGTTTTCAACAAACTTCAAGATAAAAATATGTTATAGTTTGATGTGAATTTATTTTTTATCTATATTGACAGATAACAGGAAACGGTCTTAAGCGATTTAAACATGATTTGTTGGAGATACATTTATTAAGATAAATTTTTATATTGGGTTTAAAGATCTTTATTTCCATAAAAGACACAAAGTCACTTACATGGAAACAATAAAATTACAGTAAAACTAAGTGATCGTAATTTTAAAGAGGAATGATTTTGTTTTTAGATTTGAAGATGACGTAACACGTTTTGGATATATTAATTGTAAGAAGATTATATTGAAACCAAGACGATAACTTGTTTAGGTCTTCTTGAGCATTTGACATTATTTGTTGTAAAGAAGAGCCAAAGTAAAATAGACTTGTGTCATCCGCATATAAAGATATATGACCGTGTAAGCCTATATCACAAATATTATTAATGTACGTCAAAAACAGCAATGGTCCAAGTATTGAGCCTTGTGGAATCCCGCATGTGATTGGACGTTTTGAACTAATTGGTGCTATTGATTTTGACTATTTGAAATCTATTAGCGAGATAAGATTGGAACATTTGGAGTGCAGTGCTATCGATACCAATACGATTTAACTTTTTTATAAGCAGGCTGTGACTAACGGTGTTTTTTTGTCTATGTTAAATTTTATTTTGGTTACGAGGTCAATCGTTGCCGTTAAAGTGCTACTTTTCGACCTGAAGACATTGAAATTCGAAAATAAAATCAATACTCTTTAGGTATTGTTCCAAGCGGTTATTTAAATTTTTTTCAAGTATTTTGGAAATAGTAGGCAAAACAGAAATCGGTCTATAATTTCCAGGATCGGTTTTAGCTCCTAATTTAATAATTGGAGTGACTCTGGCAATCTTTAACGAATCTGGGAATATTCCTTCTTTTAATAATTTATTGAAACAATTGGCAAGCCTATCACTGATAAAGTTCTTCATGCATTTTAATGATTTAATAGTTATTCCGTCAAGACCAGCACTAGAGTTAGAATCAAAGTTGTTTATGATTTTCATAATTTCATCGGAACTGCATGGGTATAAAGTTAATAATTTTGAATTGACTGTAGTTTGGGGTAAAGCTTGTTCATAGTTATCGTGATAACATTTTGGTATATTATTGGCTAAGATAGTTCCTATTGTTGCAAAGTATTTATTAAATTGATTACAAATTTCTTTCGGGTTAGTAATATGTTTAGATTGTATTACAAGTTTTGAAGGTACACAGCTTTTTTTAATTTTATTACAGGCCAGTTCATTAACCAAATTCCACATCTGCTGTGGTTATCTAGCTGATTGTGTAAATTTCTTGACACATACTATATGTGTATATGTATTATATTAAAACCTTAAATAAATACAAATAAAAATTAAACATAGTTACTGTACAAATCGTGACCGCGTGGAATGGTGGCAAGAATGCTAGCAGCATTTCCCCTTTGAATCGCAATTCCGATTCTGTGAGCGAAAAATGAACCGGCCCTCCTGACACCAGTAGAGGCAATAAGACGGAGTGTAATATTTTGAATGAAATTTTTGCATTATTACCCCAAGGTCCAAGAGTTTCAACTGCAAATGGAACAAAAATATAATTTAAAATATGTGACGATTATTTGTTACGTTTGTTCGCTTCAGCTTTTTCCGCGGCAGCTCCGGCTTTTAACATTGTTTCCCTGATTAGAGACGGGGCACTGGCCCCGTCACGCAACATGTGTTGACACACTGGTGTCAACACATGTTGCGTCCCACACTAGGGCCCATCCTCGTTCCCAGGGAACTAATGTCAGTCCAGCAGGTCTCTTGCCATCATCACGACTAATTCCACGAGGCTCAATAAGAGCAGAAACGTCAATGGTGGCAAGATCCCTTTTCATTGTATCATTAAGAAAACCGCGGCGGAAAAGCCTACCTGAACTCTTTGGACAAGAAAGACCGTGTTAGCCGAAAGAGTCAACCCTTTCCACACGGACACCTGTGCTCGATGCACAACTGTGTTCCCAGTCGGAGATCTATTGTTACTGAGGATAACGCACTGCCCTCCTAATTAAGAAGACCGTAACTACGATTTTTATGACAAATGAGTTAATACTTGATTCGGAATCAGCGTAATGAGATCTACAATCTCTTCTTTATGATGTTTTTGATAAAACTTACATAAACCAAGAGAATGTTTATTATAAGCGTCGTAATTGATTAATTTTATGTATGTTGCTAAATTTAAATACCGTAAGACCGCCAACTATTGTTATGCTAAATTCAATGTTGAATGAGCTTGATCATTCGTTAAAAATGTGTACCAAACATACAACACCGTAAGATGGTATACCGCTGATAACTTTCTATGAAAGCTAAATCTAAAGCTTACGATTAATATTTTCGGTAAAACTTTACGCGTCATTATCTCGAAATCATATTCTGTGAAGTTACAGTTGTCTCAATTAGGAAGGCAGCGCATGCAACCAGTGACCTGACTCTTTAGTTGATAAAGCTAGAAGCCGTGCACGGTTTTTGGCACTTGTTAAATTTTGACTCACTTTGTTGTGTAACATGAACTAGTTACAAATCCCAAATTTTTTGTTTGGTAACTTCCTTAGGGATTTCGTCATGAGGAGACTTTACCTTCCAGTTTTCTATTGCCTCTGTCACATATGTGATTTTCAGTGTATTTGATTTTAAAATATCTGAGCAAAGGCCTGAAATGCTTTGTACCGAAGTGGCCTCGTTTCCTTTTAGAAAGGTACGAATCGAATGTACTGCAGCTTTACACCCACCTCTACTTCCAAAACCGAGTTGTGTAGTTTGAAATTTAGTTTTTAAGGTGGAAACGATGTGCCTACAAGCTAATTTAGATACTAAACGGCGGACAGTGGACCCGATTGCAATTGGACGAATACTTCCGTCATTTTTATTAAAGGCACAACGTCTTGCATTATAAAGATGTTCGAAAAAGGATGAAACCACCTTATCAGATAGCATTAAATTGCATAGCTTAGTTATGTCACCCAATAGGGCCCTGCCAGCGTCACCAGCTGAGGCACTCACAAGATCTTTAAGATGTTGTGGTGTGATACCTTCAATGCCACCAACAGAGCCGCTTGAGAATGACATAATGGAAGCATACGTTTCTTCATCTTTAACCTGTAAAAAAGTATTCTGAGAAGGTGGTCTATAGATGATAGATTTGGTAACGGATGTTTTACGTGTAAGGATTCTAGTGTTTTATCATTAAATGGTGCGAGAGTATCACTAGAGAAAAGAATGCGAGCTGAGTTCTTAAGATCTCTATCCATTGCTTTATTTTCATCATTTTTTTTAAATCAAAATAAGGCCGTGATACGAATTTGGAAAATGAAATTTGGGTATCTAGACTATTTTGTTTTAATTTGATCGATAAGGAGCCATTTTTAGCTTTATCAACATGAAAAAAATTATATGAAAATGTGAAAAGATTTCGCCATGCCGAATCACTATTTGAGAGACATTTTTGAATTACACTGGATAGAGATCTAGCTAGAGATATTCTTGCTCCATTAGGGATTCTTTTATGGAGTTAATTGAAAACAATCTTTATCCACTATACTTCTCTAATGATACATAGACGTGTGTAGTATTCGCAAATCATTTTCCTTAACGGCCAAGCATGAGGTAAATTGTAAATAACAAGGTTTAATGTACCTCATTAGGTATCTAACAAGATTTGGTAAGAACAATAACGTCAAAATATGCCAAGGCTCTGAACAAATCCATTTTTTGTTACGCTTTCATATCTTAACTATTCAAACTATCATTATAAAATTTTTCCGACACGTAGTCAGGAATACAAAAAAGAGCATATAGTATCTAATACCTGCCCCTTACACACGAGTGAAGACGTGAGAAGTGAATGTGGCAATTACTCCAAGTACAAGTAAGATTTATAAAAATCAATTTTGAAAAACCTATCCGTTTACATTTCTTCGTTAGTGAACTGAGAATAAATTGTGATTGATCATGTAGTATCAATTGAGATAAATTGTTTAAACAAAGTTCCTTGCGTTGTTTTATAGGAACAACCGGGGTCGTCTTACTTTTTTTTTTTATAGCATGTGTTGGCCGAAGAGCAAATGGGCCACCTGATGGTAAGTGGTCACCAACGCCCATAGACATTGGCAGTGTAAGAAATGTTAACCATCGCTTACATTGCCAATGCGCCACCAACCTTGGGAACTAAGATGCTATGTCCCTTGTGCCTGTAATTACACTGGCACACTCACCCTTCAAACCGGAACACAACAGTACCAAGTACTGCTGTTTTGCGGTAGAATATCTGACGAGTGGGTGGTACCTACCCAGACGAGCTTGCATAAAGCTCTACCACCAGGAAGATTATTAATAATAATTATTAATTGAGAACGGTTAATTGTAATATTTTTTGTGACACAGTTACAAAATACTTAGCATGACATTTTCCAGTGTTTCCATGCTGATTAAAGCTTATTTCAATAAATAAAAATATACGATAAACCTATAGTCGCAAACAAAATGTATGAGGAAAAAAAAACAAAAAGTGATTTCATTCCGCTCAAACATTTGCACAATTAATTAATGTTTGAATAATAATAGTTCAGCTGACTAGCGTTCACAATGAAGATTATACGTCAATCGCTTTTATAAATTAGGTAAAATAAACTATGATTTAAAGTAATTTAATATTAAATGAACACATGCTTTGCATTTCATGATTTGCAGCAATATAATTACACCGATGCACCAGAAAAGCGGGTAATTGTTAAAGTTTGAGAGTATAAAACGAATGGAATGTAATGAAATTGAATATTAACCTCGTCATTTTAAATTGACTGAATGCTGCATATCAAAGTTCAGAATAACTTATAGAATAAAAAAGTAGAAACTTCACCTTTCATTGAAACAATAAACTCGTGTTTTAAGTATCTGCTTAAGTACCTATGATTTTTTAATAATTCAAGTGTTTCCAGTTCAACGGCCACAAAGTTGTATCAAGCAGTTAATCTGTGCCTCGTTGTCGTTTTTTTTATAAATAAAGAAAGATAACAAAACGAACTTTTCCTTTAACAGATTTTTAATAATTACAACTAAGCTAACAAAGTATGCATTAAAATGTCAGCAACAACCTCGCCTAGATTGTGTTGCTTTCTTGTGTAAAATTAAAAGTGTCCACAGAGAAATGTAACGCAAACACTTCATTAAAACATAATTATGTTACTGTAGTATATTGTTCTTCATTGTGCTTCTTCACAAAAGAGAGCGAGCGGAAAGAACATTCAATTACCGTGTGAAAAATGTTTCCAGTCTTTGAGATTGTTTAACCTTGGTTTATTGAATTTATTACGAGGAATAGTAAAGAAAATACAAAGAATTTTACCGTTTTTGCTCTAACTAGCTACTGACAGCCTGCTTCTTCTTTGGATATTATAGCCGCTAGCTTGCTTTCAGAAAAAATAATGGTGCGTTATTTTGCTTGGTGCAGTTAACTTTTATCCGCCGTTTAGACATTTCAATGTCTAAACAATAACTATACTATAACTAAAATGATTGATTAGAATGATTAAAAGTAAACAATGATATATTTTTAAAACTCATAATATATTACATTAATGTAAATTACAAATTAATATATTTTTAATTTTAACAGTTCAATGAAATAAATAATAATCCGAGATAGCTTGGCTCACAACATGTAAAACATAATCCAAGACGCTTTAAGTTTTCAGACCATCGGATTAGGAATATGTAACTTACAATTAGCAAGTAGTAATTTTACATAGAAACAATTTGACTCGAATTTTAATCGCAGTGTTCGTCGCAAAAGTTCTTATATATTATGAAGGATAATTATGGAAAGATAAGAATTTATTAACTATAAAGATTTAGACATCGTATTGCCAGTACAAATATTAATTAACAACCGAGATCAAAATTTAAAATGATGTTATTTATAAAATACGAGGATATTTAGAATTAGAAACAGATTAAATTTATAAACTACAAGATGTGGTGTTCTGGTGGCTACTTACCATATTTAGACCTACTAAATAATATCAAATCGAATTAAATTAAATTATTATTTATTCGAATAGATTCATAGAAGCAATTTATTTTTATGAGCCTACTAGAATTATTATTTTACGGTATTGAATTAAATGCAAAGGTACTACAGTTCGGAATGTAGATTTTATCGAGAAGAACCAGCAAAAACGAAATACTTACCCTTTTCCTTAATTTAAATTGATTTGTTAATCGAATACAATTAAATTTATTATTTATCTTGTATGAAAATCTATTAATACTAACTGCACGCTTTTTATCATCTATATATTATTTAAGAAGTAAGCCATCTTTATAAACGTTTCTTTGACATGTGATTTAGCTTTATAAATAATTAAATAATATTAATTTCAAATATAGAACCTAAATCTCCATCACAAAGGAAGGATAAACGTCACGTGGTATGTCTGTTATCATGAGAGATCATTCAATTGCAAGTCTAGGACTGTCAATACATTGTACTTCGCAAATCATTAGCCTTGGGTATTCTTGCGTCTTTTGTTGTCTAATTTTAACAATCAACTCGAAGACGTTCTTCATGCATTTGTTTTTTTTATTTCAAATTAGGAACCAGAGAGGATTTATTGATCACTAATGCTCGACTCTTTTCTGAAAAGGTTTCCCTTAACTGAAAGGTTTATGCAAAGCGAAGTGAAAATTTGTGGCTTTGTTTAAATCACCTAGCTACCAACCACGTTAAATTTCGATTTTATTTTATCCTAGTGTTCGTCCAGTGGCATTGAAAATTTGGGGAAAACTTATTAATTTGTATGCTATGAACATTTTTTTCTCTACTCTTATTTTGTTTATTGGCAACACTAAAATGAAATCGGTTGACAAAAAGAGAAGCAAAAGGTACTGAAACAGAACTGTTATGTCTTTGCCTTATATACAGGGTTATTGGTAATTTAATTTAAATTAGTGTAACAACAGTGTAGCCGATGATGAAATTAAATTGGACGTATGTACTCGGTATTTTGAAGCTATTATTCTGTTAAAGTGGAACATCACTAGGGAATGAATTTCAAACTTCAATGGCTTTCATTTGAATGCAGTCATTGGATTAAATTACAGTGGAATTGGATAAATATTGGAAGAGTTTTGAACTTAAAACTGTTGGTCTAGTTTAGTTGCCATTTCGGGTTACGAAGTTTAATTGCACTTGTTGAACATTGATATTGGTAACTTTGATAGCATAGTTAAATGCTTCAAAATGAAATTCGTATATCTCTTCGAATGCTTCAAATATAATTATTATCATTTTATTTGTTTCTTCTTACCGGCGAAAGGAATGTAGCATGATTTTTATGTCAAGTTACCCATTTTTTTAAATAAATGAATCGAAATCTCGGCTTAGACAAATTTGTAGACTTTTTTTATTTTTTATTTTGAACGTTATGTCGTTGTTTTTCGTCAATCAACATCTAGGAAAAAAGAATGTAACTTTTTTCTTGCACTTCAATACACTATGCTTAGAACAATGTTAGCTACATATTAATTTTACTTGTTTTTTTTTTAACGCAGTCATGGCGACAGTAGTTATCTATTTCAATGTGTACTTTGAAAACTTACCAGACAATTTATGAGTACGTAGGGCAGAGATGGCCCACTGGTTCGAATCCGGGCTCCAGTGAATTTTCATGTGCAGCGAAGGAAAAACATCGTGAGGAAACCTGCATGGGTTGGATGGAAATCTGCCACTTGTGCACCAATCCGTATTGAGGAGCGTGGTAGAACGTGCTCCATTTTTTCTAAATAAATAATATAATGAACCACATACTCTAATTAAGTTTAGTGATTAAAATTGTCAATCAATTATTTGCCTAAATGGCTCTTCGTTCAGCTAAAAGGTCAGATTAACCAAAATCGTGTTTTGTTGTCAATATCCAATGTCAACATTTACCGCCGCAAAGTAAAATTAGTGGATTTTAATAGAATACATAGTGACTGATCAGAAACTTAGATGTTTAAAATTATTTGTCATGATAATAGATAGTAAAATATTAATCAAGATATAGCGACACTGGCTTCAACAGGAAAGGAATAAAAAGGTGTTCTTACAACGAAGGTTTTAGTGATATTTATCATAGGACGCTCACTTTTAAAATATTTAAGCAGCGTTTTAAAATATTATATCTGCACGTAATGTCTTGTTTAAGCAAAATGTACATGTTATATTATAATATTTAAACTGATATTGTAAAGTGTAAATGAATTATCAAAATTCTTATGTAATATGATTATCTTCTTCTTAGTCGGCATCTTCATTACTGAAGGTCGTGTTTAGTATGAAGAGTTGATAGTTGTTGTTTAGATCGCTCGTTGCACTATGCTCTTCCACGTGTTTCTGTCCTCGGCGGTATTAATGGCTTTAGGTATTGGCAGGCCAGTGAGCGTTTTTATTTGGTCTGACCAACGGGTAGATGAGCGACCTGGTGGTCTTTTCCCTTCGACCTGACCAACTACCATAAGCTTTTCCAGGCTTTCAGGTTTTCTGCGAGCGACGTGTCCGAAATATTTTAGTATTCGTTGGAAGCAGATAGTAGACTGCCTTGTCGTTATTCTGAGCTCCTTAAGAATAGACACGTTGGTTCGGCGTGCGGTCCATGGAATTCGCAACATACGCCTCCAACACCACATTTCAAAAGCGTCGATTTTCGCTCTCTCTTTTTGCTTTATCGTCCAGGATTCGGCACCATAGAAGAAGATTGAGAAAACCAATGTACGCACCAGCCTCACTTTAGTTTTGCGGGATATATTTCGGTCTTTCCATATCCTAGTGAGTTTAGTCATAGCCGCTTTGGACATTTGGATTCTCCTAATGATCTCCCTCTCGCTGCCACCCTCGTTGTTGATAAGCGAGCCAAGGTAGACAAACTGATTAACAAATTCTAGGTCTCTGAGTTCATTAGAGTGAATTAGCGATCCCGATCGGTCCACTACTAACACCTTGGTCTTCTGCTTATTGATGCTTAGTCCAACTAATTCGCTCTCTCTCTCTACTCTAGAAAATAGTTCAGCCAGTTCTTGCTCGGACGATGCAAATAGTGTAGTGTCGTCTGCGTATCTTAGGTTGCTGATTTTCTTACCGCCAACAGATATTCCACCCTCCCAACCCTCCAGGGCTCGTCTCATAACATATTCACCATATATGTTGAAGAGAATCGGAGATAGAATACATCCTTGTCTGACACCTTTATGCGGGTTGAAAGGTTTCGACAAGACGTTATTCACCTTTACAGCTGTGTTGCCATCCTTATATAGGTTTGCGATGAGAAGAACGAGGTGATCAGGACATGATTATATGAAAAATAAAACGCTTTTGTCTGAATTCGTATAAATGTTCACCAATTATAATATATAAATATAAAGTTGTGTGGTTGGGGGACCGTCAAGAACGAAGTTTTGTGCCATATTTTTTCGACTCAAACCGTGTTCTTAGATTTTAATTGACTATGTTACTGTATTTTTGTCACACCAAAAGCACCTCTTTAATTCAAACGCCCAACGAATCGCATTTTGTAGCATTTGCAGGCACAGTATGAACGCTATTTCGTTATATGACATGACCTTGATCCACTGCCTTACTTTCTACTGTAAGCCGCGTAAAAGAATTTTGTTCCAAAACAGATGTTTCTTACAAATTATCTTAATAAATCATCTTTCTAACTATTATGAACCGATTTAAAAATTCCAACATTTATTTTAAAAAACTTTCAAAGTTGACCTAAATATTATGAATAAATGGGATAAATGGTACGCTATAAATCAGGAAGTAAAGTAGGGGACGATTTGTCGACTCACGCTTAGACAGATGAACGATAACGGAATATAAGTAAGTAAATTCCATATCATTAGATAGTTTTAATATCATTATATATTTCTTTGGTTAAACATATTAAAGTTTAACTAAACGTTTTAATGTCAAACTTAAGCTTTTTCCTAGTAAGTAGTAAATAACAGCCTATAAATGTCCCACTGGGCTAAGGTCTCTGAGTTTGGAGCTTATTTCACCTCACTTCTCAATTGCATCGGTGAATATACAAGTAACAGATTTTCATCCATCAGATGCAGGTTTCTCCATGTTTTCCTTCACCGCCGAGCACAAAATGAACTATAAGCACTGGTTAGGTACATGAAATTCCGTGATATTTGCCTGGCCCCTAACCCGCTACTTTTGGTTAATAATCTTAACCACCTACTTGTTAGAAATACTGGACCATCTCGGCTTTCTCCAGCCAAACCTAATGCATTAATATTTTCAGATGATTGAATGAAATTGCGTTTACAATTGCTCTTAAAATAAAGAACAATACATTTATTTGTATCTCATGTAGGTACACATATAAAAATATTGGCGTCTTGCCGTAGCTTTGCATGGGACCGGCTGATCTAAAGAAATATACTAAAATTTTAGTCGTTATAAATCCATAAGTAAAATGAAATAACATACTAACGAAAACACGAGTAAGACGGGTTCAGAAATTTTTGTAAAAATGGAAGGAGTAGACAATTGATTTGCGACTTTATGTTTAGTAATATATTTATAAAAACACATTTAAGTTAAAAAAACGTTTATAATTTATTTGAGGGATTTTTTAACCTGTTAAATATGGTATCCGTAGCCATACATGACCCAAATAATTAATTCTGTATTGTCAGACGTATCTGAGACCCAAAGGTCGCAGATTAACGACAGTTATTTTCGGTTGTGACCTACTACCGTTTCTATTTATTCCTTTCAGTGCAATTTGCTTTACTGTTACTAATGAACTAGTTCCGTTTTGGTACACATCTTAATTTTATAATGAATGTCTAATTTAATATGGATTTCTGTTAATTCAAATTTGAATATCAAATTGAATTCTAATTTTATAAATAACTATTTCACCCGCATGTGTTATGTTAACTATTTCATCCAATGTGTTAAAAGTGTAAGACCCATTAAAAATTTCATGATTATCAGTTAGAATATTTAAAACGTGAAAGCGTAACAAACAAACACACTTTCACATCCATAAGCATGGGTTAAAATTTTAGTATTTTAACAAACAACAATAATTTTCTTGACAACAAATTACAAATCTAGAAAACACTCCAATAGTTAAGCTTTAAGTTAAGAACAAAGCGCTACTTAAGTAATTTTAATAAAATATACAATGAAATGATTTTTGGTAACATTTCATGCTAACGTGAGTACATCCTAAAGTTACATATATTACTCTAACTTGAATCCTAAAAGGATAGCTATTTAAATCGGATTCAAACTTTATTATGTAGGCGTTTATTTTGATTTCAGTAAACTAAAGTGAGTGGGTTGTATTAGTTCAACTAAGCCACGCATACATTCCCTGATGGATTTGACATTTCGCATTAAAATATGGACTTAACCTTTACATTGGCTTTGTTTTCATCTTGTGTGTTTAGTTAGTTTCGATTGTTATATTTCGGATGATCTAGAAAATAATTTCACTGAAGTTTTGAGTAAATGAATCTAAAATAATATCAATAATCGTTTTTCAGAACAAATTTTTTCAAATAAAAATGATGTGACTAATTTTTAATATCTATCTAATAATTAGCTGAATATTGAATGCTTTTGTTTTCTGTATGTATTCTTTCACTCAAAACATAATAATATATAAACTCAAATATGTTACAAAATCAAGCATATTTTTAATTAAATATTGTGTTCCTAAATTTATCAATAGATGGCGATGTCCACTTTATTCATACTTTCAAATTACACTAAAATAATTTTGGTTTAGTAAAAGAAAATACAATTATGCCCGTAATTAATATAAGCTTGAGCCAGTATAAATACATCCACAAGGGACATTCTTAGTACCCAAGGTTGGTGGCGCATTAGCGCGTTATGGGTTGGTTAATATTTCATACAGTGTCAATGTCAATGAGCACTGGTGACGGCTTACCATCAAGTTGCTCTTTTGTCCGTTTGCCTACCTATTTTACATAATACAACAAAGTTAGAACGCGTATATATATATATTTTATTTTATTTCAGCGTACAAGCACGAGCCTCTGGGGCGAATGGATGGGGGTGATGCACGGCGACGAAATGGAATACGTCTTCGGACATCCTCTCAACATGTCCCTTCAGTACCACACCCGGGAACGAGATCTGGCCGCTCATATCATGCAGTCTTTCACAAGATTCGCTTTAACTGGGTAAGTTAATTAATATGCGGGTATAAGTTTAAGGTCCCTCATCATATTTCAATACCAAGAAAAAGGCACACCGGCTGTCTACCTGATATCCTTGGGAATTATTGTACAACCTCAGAGGTTGGTTTTATACGAATTGTTGTGGCGCTAAATGCTTATACTATTGGCGAAATTTACTAAGCCCTACTAAGTTCTTTCAAGTATTCATAAGCATACTTTATATATTTTTTATTTTTTTTATTGCATAGGTTGGCGGTCTTGCATTTGGGCTACCTGATGTTAAGTGGTCACCAACGCCCATAAACATTGACATTGTAAGAGATGTTAACTATCGCTTACAACGTCAATGCGCCACCAATCTTGGGAACTAAGATGTTATGTCTCTTGTGCCTGTAATTACATTTGTATTGACAAATTACTGCTGTTTTGCTGTAGAATATCTGATGAGTGGGCTATATAGCGAAATATATTTGTATCTTGAGAGGTGGCTATATATAGAAATATATTTTCTTATTCACATGAAGACGACATTTTAACGCCTACGCTATACAATCTTTCATTAGATTCACTTTAACTGAGTCAAGCGTCTGGTCTTTATGTCATTTAATATTACTTTCTGTCAAATAATGATTTTATGATGACGCAGATAAGTGATGTATGCTCATACTTGATTAAGTAGCCAATTTTAAAACAAAAGCTAATTTCCTAAACATTTTTCCAAATAAATTATATAATATTAATGTACATACACATATGGAACTAACAGAATACGATCGTCAAATGACAGAAAGTGTTAAGTGATATTGACGATAATAATTATAACATTCAAAGGACATATGCATTAAAGTATCGTTTCAACGAACGTCGGTTTTGATCAGTTCGTAACACAAGTATAGTTAATTCTTTCACAATAGACATTATTATTTAGATATTAAAACTTTTTATAACCTTAACAATGTATATAATAACATACATAATGATTAAATATATTAAAATAAATTACTTTAAATGCGTAAACTAAGAGTCAACCCATTTGGAATATAGTGTCTGATGACCAATTAATGCAACTAGCACATAAGACGGAGACACGACTTGACTGTCCGTGTCATACGATCTTTCGCCAGATTCGGTTAAATTGGTATTACTCTACATACAGTAGCTTTAAACTAAAAAATAATTAATGCTATATATATAATGTAATGTTGGTGTTGGATGGAGGGATTGTTGTAAAAAGTAATCTATGTCCTTCAAGGGTTTGGTTTCTTGCTTCCAAATTTCATCAAAATCGGTTCAGTGTTCTAGCTGTAAAAGCGTAACAGACAGATATACTTCCTTTCGAATTTATAATAGTAGTATAGATATGTGTTCAGATATTTGTTTACATTTCAAGAAATTATTGGTGAATAATTCTTAAAAAAAAAAAACTAAAATAATGTTACAATGAATTATAGACGTTGTGATATTATGTGATTATTTTATATATTTAATCATACAGTTGACGTAAAACACACATTAAAGTAAATTAGTGTAATGCAAATATTGCTTGAAATATATTATATAAATTTTTGAGTTTACAAAAATGGCGTAACCTTCTCTCTTCTTTATTCTCACTTGACTTCAATATACATTAGTAACACATAATTATATAAATCAACGTATACTGTGTGTATTTAAATATATTGATTTGGATATCTTTACTATATACATTTATACAACAAAATATAAATAAAAAAACAAAATTTAAAACAATTACTATGAGTGAATACGTTAGAAAATATCAAATGAATTGGAAAAAATATTACCGAGTCGATGACGTAATGCGACATAACCAGTTTTGTGCATCAGTTGTTTTAGTAAATAGTATTATAATATTGCAGGAAACCGCAGAAGCCCGACGAGAAATGGCCTTTGTACTCGCGGTCGTCGCCCCACTACTACACGTATACGGCTGACGGTCCAAGCGGGCCGGCCGGACCACGCGGACCCCGAGCCTCGGCCTGCGCTTTCTGGAACGATTTCCTGAACAAGCTTAATGGTAATACAGTTTGGAATTGATAAATTTAATAAAGGCGATGTCGAAGCAAGGTTTCGTTATACGAATTTTCTAACAAATATCTGTTTATTGCAATTGTCAACCGGTTCGAATTATAAATTTTAAAAGTTTTTTTATGGACAGTTATTATTATTTCTTTGTAAATTTTAAACATGATATTAATATTATTACTTATTTGCCTTTAACTTTTTTCCATCGAAAAAGAATAAAAGTTATTTTATCAATAAAGGAATATGACGTCTCGGATTTTACAAAATTAATTGTGTATGACTAATTAAAAAGTACGGGATCAACGATTGCTGTGACATAATAAGGATCTTGTAAATTGTATAATTTAAAAACATTCTACAAAAGTTATATCGATCTTAAAACAAGCAAGCTAACATAATGAAATCATATGCATAGCTTAAAAAACAAAAGAACAAATTATTTTTTTTATATTGTTAGTACATTAAATATTTAACTGCTCAATTAGATCAACTATATTAACATTTTCACTAATAAATGTTATTAAAGGGCATAGATTAAAAATGCCGTCTTGTTCTTGTAAAAGTCAAATCAGAAGAGAAAACAATGTCACACTAACCATCGACTAAACATTCTTAATAAAAAGCCGTACATCTTTAAACACAATATTTATCATTCTTTAAAGGCACAAAACCAGTCGACGTCTTTAAATTGTACGAAAGAGTTTTTGTTATGTCGAAATTACGGAGTCCACAATGATAAGTAAAAACGTGCAATTTCAATTCTTCGCTAAACCAGTTCCGAAATCAAACTCAACTTTTTAAATAACATTGAGTCGACCTTTAAATGTATATCTTTTTTTAAAAGTAGCCTATGTCCTTTCTCAAGGTTCAAGCTTGCTTCGTATCATAAAATTGATATCGATAAAATACTATCTTAATAATTAAAAAGCATGTAGATAGTATTTGAAATTTGAAAAAAACGTCATCTCGACATTTTCGAGCGTGGCTATTTTTTTTATTTTAAAAGAAATAATTCAAGGATAACGAAATATATATAACCTGATGATTTCCACAAGCCGAAGTAACAAAAATTCGTCGATAAAGTTTAATGCGTGCAGCTGCGTTATATTCCCCTCTCCGCGATTTTGACCTTTGCAATTTTTGATGAACTCAAAAATTTTCCAAAAAGCATTTCTAGATTTGGGATCAAAGGATCATAATGTGCAGGATTCTTTTGACGTCATACAGTATTTTACTTGCTACTTGTATAGGTTGAAAAAGTTAGACGATGTCAATCAAGCCAGGATTGTCATCTTCAATATGATGACTCAGACGTACAAGGTAAAAGATAAATCACAACCCTTCTCCTTGAGTATCTGGAATTACGATGCGTGTATTATATTTATAAATAAAACAATATAACAATATTAATTTCATTAACATACTTATCTGAAATTGGTAATAACAGATACTCAGAGTCGAATAACACTGACAGGAGGCAACGTTCTCAACGTGCAACTTGCCACCCTGTCAATCGGAGTTACTGGTGTAACAAGTGTTACGCACAAGATTCATTGCATGCTTGTGGAGTAATGCCCATAGTGCAAATTGTTTTTTAAATTGTCAGGTTACGCGAATCCCTCCGGATAATCGTCAGATTATGAGACAGCACGTTTAGGACATAAAGATGAACCTTATATATCTTAATCTGACATTCTAATAATGGAGTTTGCGTCACATCCAAATTGTCAGATTATTGAATGAGAGCTTTTTTTTAGGTTCACTTAACATCCCCTTAGAAAATCTGACGCGTTCGATTAATTCTTTTTTTTTTTCATTTTCAACCCTTACGTACGACCACCCCCATCATGCAAAACGATCAGGTTAACATACGTACATTATTAAAAAGACGTAGGACATGGATGCTATCAATATCTGACGCGCTCGAGTATGTCCATGCAACAATTTTTTTGTACATTTTTGAAAATCTATTGCCGCTCCATCGATGAATAATGTATACCTTATATAACATTTTTTTCTTTTTAACATCTAAGCTTTTTGCAACTCAATAGGTCTCTATGGCGCTCGAGTAAATCCCCATTTAGCATCGTGGGCTCCCCTGCTATTACTGTTACCTAATATTGTGTTATTCGATTTTCAGAATTGGAACACGTTCCATGCGATGGCGCTGTAACCGGACCCTATTCGAGCGTCGCCGGTACCACGCTACCTATCATCCTGCTAACTGCACTGGCAACAACGGTGGCTCTATAAATTAATATATCACAAATCGCACCTTAACGTAAAACTTTGTTTACGAGCAAAAAAAAAAAAAATGGAAATCACATTATATCGCTTAGACTTAAGTTATTTCATCATCAAATTATTTGCAAGATTAAATTTAAATACCTGTACTGTTATTTTTGTTTCTTCCACGGTCCAGTTGAAACAGTCTAATATTATATTGTAAGAAACAAAAAAAATATTTTATAATCTCTGTATTTACTTATTTAAGAGAATGGAGTAGCCGCTTATGTGATTAGTTCTTACGATGTTCCTCTACCTAGTAGTATATAGGTATGGTTGAATGTATGTTTAGTTCTTGGTCATATATTATTGAGACCGATTAAGTATGTGTTAGTTTTATTAGTAAAAAAAAAATGTTTAAACATCGGCTTTAATTGTTGAAGCGTTGCTCAGCTTTAACATAACATTGAAATAATCACAATACATATCAATTTGTGCCTCTGCTTTAATAGCAAACGATACATATCTTAATTAGAGCGAAATTTTAGAATTTTATATTATATGTACGAATTTTTAACAATATATTTACTATTTAGGACGCTATCGACTCGTACCACATGAGTATCTTATGAAATCCAATTCTTATGACTTCATACAAATAATACTATATTTTGTAAATAACCCTTCTTACATTTAGGACGCGATATCCCGATTAACTTTTAATTATTATAATAAAAATCTATGTAACAATAATATATATATATTGTACCTTTGTAATCGTTACTAGTAAACTATACAATATGGTAAATGCACTGCTCTGAAAATTACATATGTAGTAAAAACAATTATAACTGAAGATGTGGTTGAAAATCTAATTGCACCTCATTGTGGTATTATTTAGAGAAATAAATACACATTCATATTCCCAATGTTATTATGTATTTATTAAAATTAAATGCGTTTCAAACACCTATGTATTCAGGCGTATGAGAAATATTGGTATTTTTTTTTATACAATAACTCAACATTGGCAGTGAAAAAAAATATTCGTCTAGTGACGTAACATGTAGCATGAAAATGCTTTAAAAGGAAATCATCTTATGAATTTAATAAAATATTAAAACATGGTATTTCTAAAATGTTAATAAATGTTATAATGTAATATTTATATGTGGTTGTCAATTAATATCTTGAACGATTTTAATATGTATTATATAAATATATATGATATAAATGGTTTTACACACATAAATGAATTGTGCCATTTACCCTATCCGCACATTGGTGATTATTTAATTTACACTTTAGTCGGTTTCCAAATGTGATTTAATACGGAAATATCGCTCGATGACGTCTAAACTATAGGTCGATAAAAAAATCTTTAATGTGCGCTCAAAATTAGTATTTTCACCAACTTATTCAAGTGTAATATTCGTATAAAATGTCGCTGTTAGTTAATTATATAGTAGCGATCACTTTGGTATACACTAAATTGTTATAACTAAGAATTTATAAGCACGTAGTGTTCATTTACACGAGCATCTGTCCAACACTAAATAGGTACTTCAAAGGATGTTTTCCTTCTAAATTTATACACAGTTCAAATAAATGACGCACTATCTTGCTTTTCGTCGAATTAAGCACAATTTGAGAAGTTGTATGGGATAGCTTTAATTAGTTAAAAATAAGATTTAAAGTGATAAATGAAATATAATATTTAAAGATAACCGGAATCATTAGGAAATAGTTTTTAGAAGGTTCTAGGTGATTATGTTTGCATGCTTTGAATGGAACAGCGATTGATAATTTAAATATAAACTATTTGTTGAAAGTTTAATAAATAATAAACAATAGCGATATGGTAACTCATTTCCAGGGAAATATAAATAATTTAAACCTGGCACAAAATAACAACGCGATATCGAATGACATATATAAATTTAAAAAAAAAGATTTATAGGTTATATAGTTCGTGGTTTTCAATGAACAAATTTGTAATAATTTAAATAATAATATGTTTTTATTCTGATAAAAAAATAATAATTTAATAATACATGTCTATTACGTCATTAGTTTTATTTTATTTGGGCCTAATTCTAAAACTGCGTCACTTACCAACATTAAAATAATTATCATCCTAATTATTATTATATTTGTGAATAATAATTATAATCTTTGTTGATATTTTAAGAAATATATCTGTTAGATGAAATGTGTTTTTGATTAGAATGTCGTTTATTATACTTTAACGTTTTTATTATATGTTATTATAATCATAATAATACTATGTTTAAAATTATTATATAGTTATTAGGTTTGCATACAATTTCAGTGGTATTTCCACTTCAGTGTAAAATTTAGACATATAATAGCATATTATATAAAATTTAAATGTAAAAAAATACGTAGATAAAAAAATATCTTAAATAATATAACTACTTATTTGATCATTAAAAGAAATATTTATTGCTTTTTTTTCATTGATATATTTTTTTAATTAATACTTCCATAGTTATAATATGAATTATTCATAATGAGTTTGTAAGAGTTCAGATAAGCCTTCTTAATTACTCAAAACATAATCCTCGTAAATAAATGTGTAGTTCCTTAGAAGACGTACTCTTTGTTAGAAACTAAATGTTACTTGTGTAAGCTTGTGCTTTTATGTGTTACGCAAGACTTGATGTTCGATATTGTGTTAGATCGGCTTACGGATAAATTAAGATGCAACTGTGCAATCTAGAAGTTCAAATTGTCACTTTTGAATAAAGAATCAATGACGTTGATATATGATAAGTAAAGGATATTTTGTTAGCAGTATACGTTTTTATCTCATGTATCAATATATATAGTTGCGAACTAAAAAAAAATTGAATTCAAGATTAAATTGTAATTTATATTCCGAAAATTGCACCGATTATACCACTCTCGTGACTAGCCTTTAGTACTCATAATATCAGGCAAAACAAAAATGTTGTAACGCATTACATCAAGTAATATAAAATATGTTCATCTGAAATAGATTTGATTAAAATTATTTATTATAAAGATAAAAATAATAACTTATTCTAATATGTTTATGATATAGTAACGCTGTTGAAATATATTTCGTTTTTATATATGTATATAATATTTAATACCTTTATTTAAATTTGATTTTAAACTCAAAATAAATTTATCTCATGTAAATGAATGTATTTATATGAAATTTAATAAGATACGCGATGATGAAAAGGAACGTAGCTGAAAAGACTGTCATTACATTATATACGTTTCATAAATATATCGATATATTCAAAACTAAACACTATGTGATCGATGATTTCAGCATTTCTTTTTACGCTAAATTTGTAGTTATAATATATTGCAATCAGTTTGGAAAATAATCCAATATGTTTTTGAAAGTATAAATAAAATGCTAGTGGATGTCGTAGAAAAATTCTATACTGAAAGAGCGTTTGAGAGACAATTTTAATGTATTTCCCGATATAATTATATAATTTAAAATTACGATATTATAAACTTGTTATATGGGTCATTTTTATTTAAATGTAAAATTTTGTTGTAAATATGTATTTTGAATTATATAATATATTTAAAGATATTACGGCTGATAGACTTAAGATAAATGGATGAATGAAGCTTTACGTATATATATATATATATATATATATATATATATATATATGGATAACTTGATCTTGATAGCAGAACGTTACATAGATAATGCGTATTAACTTGAACGATGACTTGACTTGATTGGAATGATACGATTAAAACTTTGAAACATAAGGATTAAAAAAATATTTTAATGAGAAAAGAAAACTTTTAAGATAAAGTTTATGACATTTAATGGCTTCGTTATAATAAATATATCTATGTATTCATTTATAATTAATTATGTTGTTTTTACTCGATATAATTATTCAATAATTTTATTGTAACTTTCATAATATATTTTCTCATAATCAAAACTCATGGAAAGATACAAACCTATTTAATTATGATTGATGTAAGTAATGCGGTATTGTCGTATGAATTTAAACTTTATTGAATTGTATAATTGATTTGAAAATGTTATAAAATAGAATGGATCAATAAAGCAACAATTTGGGAATATAGTAATCTACCAGTTGTTTAATTATCAGTTCAGAGACCAACTCCTAATCTATCGTCCGTAATATCACATTAATATAATTTCGAATGTTGTAATATGCATAGAATTTTACTGTTTCAAAATCTGGTAGGTATTGCTTAAAAATTAGGTGCTATGTAATGTATACATTTAGGTGCGCACTTATACATATAAATTACCTATTAAAACTGAAATGCAAATGACATTGACAATATCTGTTAATAATTTTGGATTTCAATATTGTGTGCTACGCTTTAGATATATCTGTTATGATTAATCTTGTATTTATTTATTTATTTATTAGAAAATTTAAAATAATAAATTATAAAAATTCCGATAATATTGTATGTTATGTACAGTGATCTACAGATAAAAATACTTTTTTTTTTTTTTTTTTAATAAAATATTCAAATTGAACTCGAAATTATTTAACGATATAGTTTTTCAAACATATACAATGATATTTGTGTCTGTAAAATCATTAATTTGATGTATAAACAAATCGATACAGGTTGATTTGAAATACATAGAAAATTTGAATTTTAAAGTCATTGCGATTTTAAATCCGAATATGTACCAATAAGATTTCATCTTTTTAATTTGTTTTATAATCAAATTTATAATCTGTCATGTAATCGAAGATGGTAGTGAAGGAATACATCGGGAGGAATCTTACCTGGGTTGGATGAAGTTCTGGTACATCTGTTAATCCATTACACGGAAGCAGTGTCGTAGAATTTCCGAGCAAACTCCTCTCAGAGGAGAGCGAGATTTGTTAAGCTACACATCTACGAGGTAATATTTTAACTTTATGTGTAAATCACTGTACACTTATATAATGATAAATTTCACTGTAGTAAAGCAAATATTTTTATCTGAATATTCTAGACTATAGTTATAATGGTTTGTTTTAAATATCAAATAACATATCTTTATTCAGACAATTATTCAATAAATTTTAATTAAAATTCTGGTTTTATTTTATAAACACTTTATATTTAGAGAAATAAAACAACATCTATAACAACAAGGAGAGTGGAATTTGAAAATATTCTATGGAATTACGTCATTTTAAAAAGTCTCGCATAAAAATAATAATGTTACATAACTCTACTCAGTAGATCCAGTTAAAGTACGTAGGATATTCCAAAATGCTGTTTTGCTATGGCAACAGTATTGCGGCTTATCAAACAAATAAATCACGATTTGTCTAGAAACAATTAGTTTTTCCGCAAAATATTTTACAAATCATTGATAACATCTCATTATTGGATTTTTTTCGAAATAAAGAATCATGTTCTTCTTTTTTAAATTCATCTTCTTCGTCCCGTCCTTATATTTTATGTATTGTAGATCATTTTTTTAATAATAAATAATCTTAGTTACATAATGAAATATAAGCAAATTAAATCAAAAGAATTAATTTTATTTAAAATACTTACCTAACTTCTTAAAAATATAAAAAAAAATATTACGGTAATATAAAACCGAAAAGCGGCTTACGTGCCGCACGCAAGTCCCTTGTTCGAATCTCGGTCTATTGTTACCATTTTCATCATAAGCTTCGTTTAATTGTAGGGGTAATTACATTCCTTATATAGTATATAGTAAATTCCTTAAAATGTTTATTGCTATAAATATAAAAAAAACGTTAATTGTAATAATTTAAATCTTTGATTAGAGTTGCATAAAGGAAGTTAAGGCTCTATAGGTGTGACAAAAATACAGAAAAAATATCACAAATAACTTCGTTCCTGACGGGGGCTTTTTTTTACTTACAATTTCAAAGCAATGTCAAATAAACATATTAACAAATACGACTTATGTTTCAGTAGAAGGACTTTAATAGGTACTAATTTTCTTAGTCTGATTATATTAAGAGGCGGATATCTTTAACCTTGCTCGATTGATAGATTATGAAAAAAAAACGGCGTTTAATAATTAAACCAGAGGGTACTTTTCATATTTTTTTTTTCTATTAAATTTAATTGTTGATATTTTACTTTTTTAAAAGAACAGACACATTCAAAAGCATATATATTCTTTAAGCCCATATCAAATCATTTCATATATTACATCCTTAAGGCTTAAGCTTACAATCTAATCGTCTAAACAGGGGACCAATTCCACTAATGTAAATCGTTTAACGTTCTCGATTCGATTCCGATCCAGCTTCGGCTACTTCTCATTAAACCGGATTGGTATGCTGTTACATATACAAAAGCAAAAAAAACATATCAAAGTCAAACTTAATGGTTAAGTTGTGACGTTCCATCAAGGAGGAATCGAATCGCAGCTGAATCGTTGTATTAGTAGAATAGGGAAAAAAATAAACGTCAACAATTATGGTTCGATTCGATTCCGATAATGTGACAATTATGTGAGTAGAATTGGCCTCATGTTGTGTGTGTTTGTATACGATTATGAACTGTTAAATAATTCGATTGAATCTATTATCGATGTGATCACTGATAATACTTTGTAATCAATTACCGTAAGGTATTTATTATTACAATGATACTCAAATATTATAAAGGACTAGCTGTGACCCGGGGCTTCACCCACGTATAATTAATAAAAATATAATAAAAAAATGTTTTACTATAATCACTCACACACACACAAACGCATACACACATATGGCTACTGGTGAAGAAATATGTAATTAACGATTTGAAATTAATTTTCATAAGATACCGTAGGGTTTACCGATCTTATATAGTATGGCCTATCATTTGCGTCATCACGTGTTCTTTGTGTGTACCAATTTTCATAAAGATTGGTCAAGTCGTTCTTGAGTTATAAGAAGACATACAGACAGACTGACAAAAATGAAAAAAATAGTATAATGTGAACCACTGCATCATAAAACGATTATTTATCACAAAATTAGGTGAAAAAAAAATGTACAGACAGAGCCAATAGATTTATATAGTAGTATAGATATGACTGAATTTAGATTGACCATTCAACCGATTTATCTAAATGTATTTACAATTCATGAAACCACATTTGTTTAGATTATCACTATATTTGCATTTAATGTATAATTTGTTAATTCTTTGTAGTAAATATATCTATATCATTATTTGACTATAATCCTGTTAACTAATTTTCCTCAACTAACCGACTAAGTATAAACAATGAGAAAATAAAATACGGCGACGAAACGAAATAGCTATTTGACCTATAACTTTTAACTTACAAAGTTATTTACAAACTGAAAAAAAAAGTCTTAAGTATGATTATTTTTAAACAACCTACTCAATTACCTGTTGAAATATGTCAAAACCATAAAAAGTACTAGAAACTTTTTAAAATCTTATCTCGATATCTTTCATAAGAATAATGCCATGTTTATAAAAACGACTTCACAAATAATGCATTATTTTAGAACAAATTTATACTACCATACAAAAGGTTAAGTTAATAATTTAATCTTAAAAGATAGACATAATATGCTGTACTTACCGGACATTTTTTAGAACTTTTCAAGAGGAACAATTCCGTAATACATGATTGTTGTGTAACTTTAACCGTTTACGCAGCACACGCAACGGAAGCTCTCAGAAGGAATAAATTTTCCCCGTTTTTAACAACATTTTTCAGTCAGGATGACATTTCATGCTTCTTACATTAAAATCACAGACTTCCATATAACACCTACCCTTTACCTATAGTACGCGCGAGCGAAGCCGCGGGCAATAGCTATGGACCGGGAGATACTGACACAAATTTTCCGGTTATTTGTACCAGTATGGCGACTCTTCAGGGCTTTAATTACGTAATGACGAAAAGGAAAATGATGGTCATAGCGCTGGTACCGACGACCCAATCGCGTGGGCGTTAATCGAACGTGTCGGTTAAATTACGAAAGTCAAACGATTTGTACCACAAAAATTCTTTGTATTTTCCGATAGTCGATGAAAAAAGAAGTAGGCGGTAGCGTAATGCCATACTTCTCCGGTGTGACTTACAGCCCGCCATACCGACGAGAAATCATTAAAAAAAACAATTCAACCATTTGTACCAGGCTAATTTTTAGACAGGTAATCATCGTCGAGTAGCCACGAAAATCACCATGCCATACTTTTCCGACGGTTCCAAATGGCCGCCATAGCGCCGCAAAGGAGTATTTTTTTTTTGCAAAACGATTTGTACCTGTGTAGCATTTGGTTTTTAGAAATTATATCATACAATGTATAGAAATTATACAAAAATAGAAAATTCATCATTGCAATAAATATTTAAGGGTCTGGCAAACAGTTGTGGCGAGAATAAGGGTGCCAGGCGTAATTTTTTATATTTTACTGATCAAAACGCCATCAAACCAATAATGAAACATCGCTCATATTTTTGAAGATCCATTTTATAAAAAACTATAAAAAATTGAACATGTTGTAGACCGCCAGACCAATGGTTTATTATTAATATAATATTTTTGTACTTACATTGGATGACCATACTTTTACGCGGTGGCCGCTTAGACTATTATACTTAAATTCTTCAATCTTATCTTCTTGTACTCATATTTTGATTTAAAATTGATGATTTTTATTTTTTGTTAGATCTTTTAACTTAACTGTATTGTTTATTGCTTAAAGTGTGATTTTATCATCGAAATACATAATTCATATTTTTAACTCTTTTAAAGTAGGCATTTAAATAGTGACGGAAAAAAATAAAAAAAAACAAACAATCTCACTTGAAACATAATAATTTAATTAATATTTGTTTATAAGTTAAAACTAAACAATTATTTTCATATAAACTACCTTATTTATTTTGCGGTTGGGAAATATCTACCCGTTTTTACCGATTGACTAGATACAGCTTCTCTATTTACTTCTCAAGCATTATTATTTGAGTACACATTTACTTATTATGCTATCCCTACTTTGAAGTTTAGTTTAAAATGTTTACATATTATAATATTAAGCTAAAGGTATATATTATTCCAACTGGGCTTGTAACGAGAATTCGGAAATAATCGAGTGCAAAGGTAACCGATTAGTGACAAAAAAAAATCGGAAACTAAAATCAAAACAGTCGTCTTGTTACAGAAAATATTAATACATGATTTAATCTAAATTTAAATAAATTAAATTCTACAAGGTTCTATTAAAAATATTTCTTAACTCATTTACAATGAAAGCTTAATTTTTTTTATTTTTTTTTCCTATATAATAAAACATCTCAGTGAACTGCTAAATCCGTAATTGTCGTTACAAGTCTAATACGTATAAAACTTTTTTTGACAAATAATACTCATCATATATATGACTTCTATAGAAAAAATCAAAAGCCTCGAAATAACATTCGTCGAATCGCTAGAGCCGCAAATCGATGTCCAGTGACTATTATATATGATATTTAAATATCATTGATGCCACAGATTAAATCGGCATGTTCGTAGTGTTCCAGAGGCAGAGGTGAAAATGCCAGGGTAATTGAATTTTGATATCGTCCACTGGATACGAGTCGAATAACAGTATCCTCACACGCGATCAGCGTGGGACGATGAGCTGAAACAAATAAAGAATAATTCAATAAATTATTTCAAACAATACACAAATACAACAGTAAAATACCGTAACCGAACATAAGTACATTATTAAATCTCTAGTTCTCTCTCTGTTTTTGATAATGCATTTAAATTCATTCCAAGCATAACTTTCCAATACAGACTATTGTGTGAATGTCCGTACAAGTGAGACCCGTTTGAAATTCCTTTCCACGAATACCGGTCTCATTGCGTCCTAGTGTTGCGAATTTAACGCTTCAATTCAAATTTCGAATGCGTTCATTTTCATCAACATCCGTAATTATAAACTCGAGACTCTGCAGAACATGATCGTTAAATGTCACAAAGTAATATGCGACAGTAACTTTAATAATAATTATGATATTAAAGGATATATGCATACCATGCGCAAAATAGCATAGAATAGCAAAAATACTGTTGTGTAAGAACCCACCTTTCGTGTTAATACTATATAAAATAGAGATTACATATTAATCTTATTAATAACATGTTAATCAAATTCAAATACAATATCGTTATTATTTTAATAAGTTCGCTTGCTCAAAATAAGCCAATGAATTAATTTTGATAATAAAATGAATACGATATTTCATTTACTTTAATTTTATATTAAACATTATTCAATGACACAACAGAATTTGATTTTAAAATTGATATAATGTTCCTTTTTTCGTGATAATACGATATTTTAAATATAACTGTATAAAATTATTCAAATAACGTCTCCCGATTCCAGCTAAGAGACATGTCAATAACGATAGAAAATTGACGTACAATTATTATGCACAAGGAGTTCTAATCTCAAAGTCGATTCAATTTGCAAGCTTTTAAAGTCAGAAAAAAATAATTTGATACAAATAAATTCTTAATAAAATTCCATTTCTATCATGTTCAAGTATATTTTTTAACCCCACAACAGTGTTTTCGTTCCTTGGAGGTGATCTTCTATCATTTTGAATTGATTAAGTAAATTGACGTGCCTGCATGTTGTAACCTGCTGACAGAGTCCAGATTACAATTTTAATTTCCTTGACATTAAATAGTTAACCAATCCATTTAATAAATTCGCATTTGTTTTGAACGAATTCTTTGCTTCTACTTAATTATAAATACTTTATTGTCATATACAATTTTAAATGGTGGTTTTTATTTATGTAACTTGCAATGTTTGTTCGTTAGTTATTTAAAGAGTATATAAAAATAGTTGAATCGCAAAATAATTATATTGCTATTAGTATTCATGTTATTTTGAATGCGTCCTTTTTCGAGTGGCACTTTTGCTATCCTCCTAAATCTATGACCCATCAGTCGGGTAATTTCTTACTTTTACTCTTTTATGATTATTTTTCCCATAAACTTTATATAAGTTCGTCGTTATATTTTCGCGACAGAGAATTATTATTCGCAGTAGATAGGAATAATAATTCAAATATTCCCTCACACTCATATTTACAATTTTTTTATAAACATTTCTTTTTAAGTAGTTTTAAAATTAAGAAGCTACATTAGGTTAAGATGTTGATTTGTTTTCTTTTTGTGCATGCTGTGTTCTTCTTTAAGTAATTGTGAAACTTAATATTATTTTAATCAGTATACACATTGTTGAAGAACCAAATAAATCAGAATATTGATCAATGTTATGGATTTCTTTGTCCATTTTTTTTTTAATATAGTATGTTTATGAATAAGAACAGATGTCGCTACGATTTCGAATAGTGACAGTAAATAATATCATTTCTTAATAAAATATCTCCAATATGAATCTTACTCACGTTAGTCATATGTTGCGTAAAAATATATTTTCTATATAAAAATAATATTATTTTAATCTCTTTACTAAAATGTGCGTGATATTATTGTATAATCGATTATTTTAACTTATTCGGAGGAAATTCTCGTCAAAACTTAATGGAAAATTATCAGTATAACCCCTCTATGAATTCGTAAACAGATGTTGTGTTGCTATCACGTTAATTCAATAATAAGAAAATATTAAAGATAAATTCATACGACACACACACACACACACACGCGCGCACACATCAAAAGGGGATTAATAGGCTAATGCACATTTCGAAATTGGGACAGTCCGACAACAATGACATCCATATTCGTAATCTATTCACAAACATCGTCAACGTCGATAAAACTTCCGATTTTCCGATTTAGTAGCGAACCGATATAATATAAGCTGTATGGCATAAATGATACAGCTGTTTTGATAAAATACAAAAGCTTTAATTAATTTTGCTTTTTGAATGTGGCTGTCTAGAACACCGTCTGCGCTGTTGATAAGTAATATAATTTGAACCTCCTTTTCATCTCTAAATTGTGTTTTGTGATTGGAAACTTAGAAAGCTTCATATATTCAAATACTAGCTAATCGTCCCGGCTTCGCAAGGGTAGATAAGGAAAAAAGTGTATTTTAGGTAGTGTTTGCGTAAAATACAGAATCTAAACTAAATCTTATAAAAATCAAGGTATATGAATATCCCCAGTATATCATTTTGTATCATTTTCTAATAAATCTAAAAACGGAATTATATTATGTAACTAGTTAAATTAACGTCATAGCATTGCGTTGTGGACGCTAGGTAATTAAGTTTAGTTTTATGACTGTTTTCAGTGTTGAAGGAATTTCTTATTATCGAGTTAAAATGTATGCGGATATAATTAGTGAACTACCTGTGAACACCTCGTTCTGGTAAAATTCAAACAAAATAACCCCTATAGTAAGTATAGTAACTTGAAAACTTATGTGCCCAATTTCAGATAAAAAAATATTTTGCATAGGATTTGCGTAAAATCTGTTCTCGGTGAGCGACTGAATTAACAGTTCGTCGGTCTAAGTTTTATACTGTGTAACTATTGCTTACATTGAGACTGTACAAATGAGGCCTAAGGTAAAATAACGTTTAGAGATGTATAAATAAAAGTGAGTTAACATAATCAACAAGACGTTAGTATTATACTTAAATAAATATTTAACAATTATCGGCCTTACATAGCCTCCATTTAGATAAATATTGATTTCGATTTTTCTGTCATTATTGATTTGACATTCGAAGGAAAAAGACAAGAGCATTGTTTAATTAATCATTCGCTAAGCGACGTTTATAAGTCTATTATTGAAATTTACTATGAACAAGCCTATATGGGATAGTGGAAAGAATACGTAAATCTTAATATCAGGATCGAATCTTTCTAAGCACTACTGTCTGTGTGTCGATTTGGATTTATCGTGAGAAAATCTGACGTATCGAAGAAATCTTTCAAATCCACCAATCCACGATGGAGCACCGTGGCGAAATAAACAGTGACTCATTTAATTTTTAAAATATCTATATCTTAAGAAATATAGTCATGAAATAATTAGCAAGGTAGGCATAATTTTTCAGTTACCTTCATTCGAGTCGAGACCGCATATGCTGTTGAAGACCTCCATTTTGGTGTGGTCGAGGCCGCTGGCTCCCCCAATATCCGCGTAATCCACAAGGCCACGCTTTGTGCACTGAACAAACGGACAGTGTAAGCACAAGTTAATTAATTCAAGCTTGGATACATACACGTTTAACGTCGTAGATAACATTCGTAGAGAATATTTTAATAGTATGACTTATTATCTGCGTGTATAAACGTACTTGTATATTATATTTTTCGCTCAGAAAAAGGCATATCGTCTGTATTAAACCTATTTTTTATATACGCGATTAGCTAAGATGACCAAGTGGATCACTTGAATCTTAAACGAAGAATGCAAGTTCAAATCCGGTCTAAGTTTTTATATGCTTAAAGGACATGACCATTATCTGTATGGCGGTTTTCGTAGGTATTGAATCGAATTCACACCTATAGATGTATATCTAGTTGGGGTGTTTTAAGATCATCCATATCACGTCTAGGCACATCTATGCAAGTAGTATGCATCGTCTTGAACGTCCCTTATAATATTTATCTTTCTCTGTGGTCTATTATGGTGGAAGTTGAAAAACGGTAGTTAAAATTCATCTTGCATTACATAATATTTTTAAATAAAAACTCCTAAGTTCAGAGAGGTTAAAAACCACGAAGTAATTCATTTTTTCAATTTTTATCTATACATATAATAAATCTGTAACTGGTCGATGTCTGTACATGGAAGATAAATGAGTAAAACTTTTATCGGGGGTCTTTATAAACACAATAGAACCCAAAACAATGATTAATAGAATTTTTGTCTGTTTGTCTGTTTGTCTGTTTGTCTGTGCGTTTGTGCACGCTAATCTTAAAAACGGCTTAACGGATTTGAGTGTGGTTTTCACTAATGTATTGTGGCTAACTTCACTTAACATTTAGTGTTTGTTTTATTTTAATCGGTTCATAAATAATAAAGTTATGTCAATTTAAAGATACACGTAGAACTTTTATTAAAAAATGGTTATGGTCAAACTGAAAAGAGATTAAATATTACATGTAATTTACACTTTGTGCTTATGATTTATCCTATATTTTGTCCTATAATTTTTAATCTCTTTATTTATTTATTAAAAGTTTAGTATCACTACTAAAAATCAATAAATTATTATCTGTAGGAAAAGTACGCGCACCTGTTAGTTGTCAAAATCAAAAAGTTTTGTTAACAATGTCGTGTTTTCAGTAGCTTCGTGTGTTGTTTTGCATCAAAACTAATATTGCATATATATTGTGTGTATCTTTATGATCTCATCTTATATCTTTCATAACAGTACGCTTTAAGACTGCGTGTGAGCAAGTCAGTTAACTCAGTGACAATAATTAATTCGTAAATAGTATATAGGTGTATAAACAAAGCCTAAAGAACAACTATAACAATAATACATGGTTTTAGAAGTGCTTGCTTTAAACATAAACGGTATATCACTTCTTAAAACTTTAAATAGGTATAATTTTTTCGTAATTTCGTGTTTCCTGTCAAAAGTTTTAAAACGGCAGATAAAAATTCAAACGTTTTACCTACCGAAGTTTTTTCTAAACAACGAAATAAATAACAATTTAACGCGGAAAAAATGGCAACCATAGTTTGAACTATATTTATTAGCCTCTGGATATATATAAGGAGTATTAGCCACTGGTTATGTATAAGAAGTGTAAATAGAGAAAAATAGAAATTTTGTTCAACATTAAAATAACAGAAATTACTTTAGAAGACCTCATTAATAAATGTAACAAGTATTTCGAACCGAGGAAAAATTTAACTATGGCCTGACATGTATTTTTTATGAGAAAACAAAGCAAACACGAAGTTATAACCAATTTTATTACGAGTCTAGAAAATTACAGTTTAAAATGCGATTTCGTTGAATTAATAGTCATTGGTCAGTGGTAAATTTACAGCGAGTATAGAGTAGCTCGCCAAACATCAAAGATTATTACAACGGTCTGATCTGTCACTAAAGAAAGCTATAGAGATAGCTAAAGTAGTAGTGATCGAACAAGAAAATACGGAGCACATAAATAAAAGCACTGAGACGTCATCATCACCGTCATCATCTAATGAATATCAAGTGATGAAGGGGGAGTAAAAGGGTTAAACAACACACTACAGAATAAAGAAGATGTGCATATTTCTACGAAGTCAGACGGGCAACTAATTAAGAAGAGAACAAAATTGTGAAACGTGGTTATATTTGCCTCATCCCAATATAAACCGAATAAAAGTATTTTGTAATCTCTCAGCTTAATTCAATTGGTCTTTGGCTACATAAAGCTTGCGACAGCATAATCATGAATAGGAAGAAGTAGATCTGTGCGAGCATATAATATATAATTAAGTGTACTCAGATATTTATATTATATATTTAAAAAAAAATCACTGCAAAAATAACATAAATAAGATAAAAATAATAATGTATTAAATGTATTAATATATATAAAATGAATGTACCAACCCATCTTAATATTCAATATTTTAGTTTGTTATAAATTTTGTACTGTAGTCATATTCTTGCTTGCCTTTTAATTGTATTTGGTTAAAAAATATATAAATAATATATATATCATTTATTTACTGCATTTTATTGGCCTCACTCAATGTAATAATGCTTAAGCTATGTGATTTCATTTATATTTTGTTTTTGTTAAATTTGTGTTTTCATTAAGTAATTAATTATATTTGATTATAAAAAAATATATATCTTACTACACCTTTACTGATTATGATGGTTTAGCTGTTTGATTTTATATATGTTTTGATTATTTTAATGATTGTGTAATTATTGTTGGTGGAAACTTAGTTAATGTATGTATATATTTATATATATATATATATATATATATATGCTATAAGTGTCATCTCATTTTTAACACTTAACCTACCAGAGCGGTCAAATAACTGCTTTTGAAACTTTAATTAAAATTGTTATATAGCTGCTTTTGTTTGTATATTATATACTTTTTCTACATAAAATGGCCGCTTAAGCAGCTTATTCAGATGTGTGTCAAGTTCAATGGACAACATTTGTTTTAATTCCCTTTTTATGTTTAATTACATTAGTAGCCTTGGTTAAGTCTGATTTTATTTAGTCTGACAGAAGAAACTTTTCCTTTACTTTATACTTTATATTGTACACATAAAATAACATAAATCTATAACAAAAACGAATTAATTAATAAATTATCCATACATATAAATAAAATTGAAGTTTCTGTCTGTTATTTCAAAATAACTGCCTGTTTTAAAGGTTATATGGCTATTTACGATTTACCAAAACCAAAGCAATCATTTTTTTAATTTTTTTACTGTCTGCATGTCTGTATCTTTCAATCGTCTAAAAATTGAAATAACCGAATTATAAGAACTATTTCAAGATTCCGTTTAGCATTTATTTCATCAAAATTAGTTGAGTCTATCAAAAGTTATAAAAATACGTATTTTTGTTGATATCTATTCACATAATATTATTACTCTTCCTAACTGATTCATTAACGCAGAGACTAAACTGCGGGAGTTAGAAACTTGAAATTTTGGCAGTTGATACATTTTATAACACTCACTAAGGTAGGATTTTTGGAAATTCTACCCCTAAAGAGTTGAACGATTGTTTAGAAATCCGTCATTTTTAAAGTTAGAAGCATGAAATTTAATGAACAAGCTTAAAAATAAGCTTTAAGCGTTTTTGAAAATCTAAATCTGAGAGGGTAAAAAAGGGGTTGAAAGTTTGTATGGGGATTCCGTCACTTTTGGAGTAAGAAGAATGATATTTAGTATTAAAGCTATGCATACGTATTTCGTCGTTTTTAGATATTTAACTCCAAACGGGAGAAACGGGGTAAAAGCATTAGTATAAAAATTTAAAAAAATAGAAATATACTATTTGAGTTTTTTGATTGAATTAATAAACATGAATTTCAAAGTTTTTAGAAACTTTTATTTTTGTTTGGAAGAGTTGGGTGCAAATAATGAAATTCAAAATATGCAATATCTTATATCAATATCTCTTAGGGAGAAATATACGAACTTCACTATGTTGGTGATGTTTGGATAAAAAAAACATATTCCATTATTGCCATATGTACCACTTAATTGGTATTCCCTAAGCTTATATTATTGTAAAGTTTCATTAAAATCCATTCAGTAGTTTATGCGTGAAAGAGTAACAAACGTCCATACATCCATACAAACTTTCGAGTTTCTTATATTAGTAGGAAGTAGGATTATTATATGCCCTGTACTGAACACACATACACTATACTGGATGGGCGAATAAATCGATTGGTAAATGTTTATATCTTATTGATTAAAAAATGATAAAATCCTTATTTTACCCGTACGAAGTCGGGACGGGCAGCTAATTACTCGCTGATAACGTATCTTTCTGTAGGTAAAAAAGGTTTTTAAAAACAGTACAGCAGTTTTTTAGTTTATTCGCTACAAACAAACATACAAAAAATCTATTTTTACTTATTTATAATATTAGTATAGATAAAGACCACGCGCGAGCGAAGCTGCGGGCAACAGCTAGTTGTACAATATATTTACTATCTTCGTGTACGTGGAATGTAATTTTTTGGCCATTTCATTTGTCTATAAATCGGTGGTGAAGGTAAACATTGTGACGTAACTTACATAGTGGAATCAACTTCAAACCTTCGTCTCAAGACGAAAAGAAGGCTGATTTTTTATTTATGTACAGTTAAAATACGTAGTAATAAAAACAAAATATGTCATCAACAATAAATTACTTGTGAGTTTAGTCTTGTTCATAGAAACTAGGAATCAAATTCACATAAATAAATATCGATTTCGTCTAGCGAATTAAGCTTCTATGCCACTTGGACATTAAAATACATCTTTCCAGATGGTCATTCTTAATAGCGGTTATCTGTTAGTGCTAAAGAGCATACTCAAAACTTAACCCACGAGCGGGCGCGCTTAAATATATATAATAAAGTTAGTTTTTGGGTACCTGATTTTACCGGACTTGAAAATATATGCTTATTTGAGGTGCTATTCCAAGAAAAACATGTGTTGAGGGTCCACTTGCAATTTGGTTGAATTTCGATTGCATATTTAGTATTTATTTGAACTTTTTAGTGTCAAATTTTAGGACACGCGCCTGGTCATATAAGTATTGTGTTTCTTTTTGGTATTTTTAGTGCTTTATCATTTGATACGATATTTTTACTAATATTATTCTAACTAGTTATATAATTATAACACTCCCATACATTGCAATTTTCTTTCATTTTTTAATTTAATTTTCGTTCATTTTTTTATAAATAAATTTTTTTTTTGGACTATTCGTATACATAATTACTTATTTCTTCCATTTCCTAATTGTATTGGTCAGTAAAACAACAACTGAAGCAATATTTATTGATAAATTTCATGTCGTAAAAAGTACGAGTTAAATTTTCGCCCGCTCGTGTTAAATTTTAGGGCGCGCCCGCTGGAGGGTTATCGGAGAAATCGAGAAGAAAATGAATGGACATAGAAAGTAACAACGATACCATGGTAGCAGTGCTTAATATATTAATATTATAGATAGAAAAGTTATTACTATTTATAATGTCTACGACAAAAAAAAAATGTTGTTGTTTGGAAAAGTTATAAGCCGAGATGGCCCAGTGGTAAGAACGCGTGAATCTTAACCGATGATTGTGGGTTCAAACCCGGGCAAGCACCACTGAATTTCATGTGCTTAATTTGTGATTATAATTCATTTCGTGCTTGACAGTGAAGGAAAACATCGTGAGGAAACCTGCATGTGTCAAATTTCACTGAAATTCTGTCACATGTGTATTCCACCAATCCGCATCGGAGCAGCGTGGTGGAATAACCTCCAAAACCTTCTCCCCAAAGAGGAGAAGAGGCTGTAGCGACATCTATCTCGCCACATACGAAAACTAAAAACTGACGTACCCTACATCGCGATATTAAAGTTATCCGACCGATTGAATATATATACAAGAACCCGACAACAACCGTCGGGCGGTAGCCCACCAGACCAACACCCGTCTGGTCGGAGGATCCTCCCTTTTCAACGGTCAACACCAAAACTGGTGACCCCGACGTGATTGTCAGCCTTCGCAAAAAACTACGTCATCATGACGTCATAATCACTTCCTCAAGCTTTCGAGCAGCGAGTCATACAGCCAGCCAGCATCCACGACTACTACGGGTATCCTGACCACCAGCATGCAGCGAACGCGCATTCCTGGTCATCACCCACAGTCTTCTCAGCGACCTTGGCACAGCACACTGCACTTCGGCCGGTCAGCAAGCAGAGACGCACTTCTCTCCTGGTCGACGCAGCAGCCAGCCACTACGCAGCACTGCACCACTCCGACTCACTGGAGCATTTGCAGCATCACCCCGACTCACTGGGGCATCACCGCAGACAGTTCCGATTCACCGTGAACTATGCGGCATCTAGTTCCGACTCACTGGAACATTCCACTGGCCCGGCAAACATCACAAGATATATGGACGACTCAACCTGCTATCGACCTCCGGTCTCGGAGGGGAGTGATGTAGCGACATCTATCTCGCCACATACGAAAACTAAAAACTGACGTACCCTACATCGCGATATTAAAGTTATCCGACCGATTGAATATATATACAAGAACCCGACAACAACCGTCGGGCGGTAGCCCACCAGACCAACACCCGTCTGGTCGGAGGATCCTCCCTTTTCAACGGTCAACACCAAAAGGCCTTAGCCCAGCAGTGGGACATTCATAGACTGTTACATTGGAAAAGTTTGAAATGTTTGCTCTAATTCTCGGACCATATTTCGAGTGCCAGTCAATTCCATTGGATACATTCTATGGAATTGCCTCAAGGAATGGTTTAGATACGAAGCCTGCCAAGTGCTAAATTGTCGTTTACAGATATCGATATCGATAGCGAAGACGATATCGAAATTCAAATTCAACTGAAGTAATTAGGAAAGAAACTTTAGACACTTTAAAATGCTTTAAAATACAAGCTAATCTTGGCAAACCAATTAACAGTTATGTTAAATCGGCTAATTTCCCCATCGAAAATATTCTAACGGTTAAATTTGATTTTAAGCAATATTGAACAGTTAATTTAATTTCTAAACAACTCAATCTTTAATGTTTGAAAAGTATTTCACATTTAATATACAAAATATTTTTATATTAAGGCAGGACGCTAAGCCGTTTTGTAATGAATTCAGGATTATAAATAAGGTTTTTAATCCGTTCAAGCGTATTACGGAAAGAAATCCCTTTCATCACTTTTATTACAACGTTAATAAGCAATTTCTTGCTACTTTAATTATATATTACATAAAACATTATAATTTAATTAATTTATAAAATTAATAAAGGCTTGTCACTTTTTGACTCTCGCAAGAAAATAGTGATCGAGAACTACGCACGATACTAAACGACTGATATATTTGTATGAACGACACAGATGTTTATCATAAATTAAATTTAAACTCAAAAATTAACCTTTCAACGAATTATTAAGTAAATATCATCAGTATTAGGTATGTAACAAGTGCAGTATTATATTTTGTTACTTCACTCAATATAATTAAGCAATGACATTAAATAATATGATGACTTCGGGATTCTGAGCGAAATTCGCGTTTCCGTAATAATCAAATTCCGTCGAACCGCTTATTACATTGTCAATTTCTCGAAATTTTAATTAATATGCATGAAATTTTGTAAGTCAATGTTTAGATAAAGGTGCTTATTCGGCACAAAGGTTGAGATGATTTTTTAAAATTAATTTCATTAATCGTTTTAGGGAAAACTATAATACTTTTCTTCTAAAATGGTGAAAATATATATAATTTTAAATAAATTTTCAATGAATATAATATATTTATAATATAACTATAATATATACTACTAGCTACACGTCGCGGCTTCGCACTGACAAAATAATGGTCTGCATAAAACTTTTTTATCGTATACATATTATAACTCTAATGGTTCACGCGGCACACGTCAGTAAGCTCCCAGTCATATTTTATATTTCAGCCAAGTTTTTCAAAACCTAAATGAATTATACACCTAAACTTTCCTTAGGAATTTCTCTGTCCATTGGTAAAAATCGTATGAAAATCCGTCTGGTAGTATTTGAATTTATCGCGTGGTTTATTCGGTGTTGTGTATTCCGAATTCAAATTCAATAAAATAAAAAAATAAAGTGTAAAATGAAACGTTAACTTTTATTTATGTAAAATATGGATCTATTTAAGAATACTTACATGGGAAATGGTCCCTGTTTCAACATCTAGCAGCGTTCCCCGTTTAATTGATTGGCCGATGTTCAGGTCCAGAACACGTACAGTGGCTGGAGATACGGCGATCATTGAGCAGTTCCCAGTTTCTCCGTGATTACGTAACGTGTATACACCTTCCGTCCCGAACAGCATCTGGTTACAAGCTAAGGAAATACGCCATATTTTAGAAAAATATATTTAATATAATCGTATACTACGATATTACAAACGTACTACGACACATAGAGCATAGAGAGCTACATAGAGCTTAAGAAATCTAAACCAATTTGCTCCGTTGCAAGCATTTTAGAATAGTCATTTAACAAGATTAATTAAAAAAAGTTTCGAATATACAGCGTGTAACAAAATTCGTGTCCGACCTGTGAAGTGGTTATTACGTATCGTGTGTCGGTTCTATTTATGTAATAATTTTTAAAATACTAAGCAAAAAACCTAAATAGAACCGATACACGATTTTGTTACACCTGTATATATCGAAGTTAAAATATAATAATAATGAAACTCATTAAATACTATCTTATGCAAATCAATCAACTGTTGATAAATACGTTAATTATTTAAATAAATTTAACACGTTTATCCCGATAAAACAGATTACATTACGTTTTTAAAGACTTAATATTGTCAGTACGTAGAGCAAGTATTGTATTTTTTTTTATTGTATAGGTCGGCGAACGATCATATGGGCCACCTGATGGTAAGTGGTCACAACGCCCATAGACAATGGGATTGTAAGAAATGTTAACCATCGCTTACATCACCAATGCGCCACCTACCTTGGGAACTAAGATGTTATGTCCTTTGTACCTGTAATTACACTGGCTCACTCACCCTTCAAACCGGAACACAACAATACAAAGTAGTGCTGTTTTGCGGTAGAATATCTGATGATTGGGTGGTACCTACCCAGACGAGCTTGCACAAAGCTCTACCATCAATAAGTCACGCACTAATTGTGTGTGGCGCGCGGCGCTTGGCAAGCTTCTTACTTGCGTTAACTTCAATTTCACATTTTGTATTGACGTAATTCTCTGTATTTTCTTCTATATTTTTATTTTCCGGTCCGTAAGCTTTCTTACCGATGTCATCACATAAAAACTTTCATCCCCTATTGTACCCCCTTTAGGGTAAAGCTTTTTACAAACTTTGAATGTTGTATTTAGTTATATCTAATCCAAAGCCTAAAAAATAAGTTTCAAGCTTCTATATATATAGCTATAGCTTTATGCCATTTCCTTCCTATTTCTTTTCTTAGGCTCTAGACTATCTCTGTACCAAATTTCATTTAAATAGGTTCAGTAGTTTAGGTTAAGTAGACGTGATTGCGTAATACACAGACAAACAGAGTTACTTTCGAATTTATAATGTTAGTATGGATTATTACTAGTACAAGTGTCTAATATCTTATGATGCGCATGACAGATTACAATTAAACAATTTACCTATGCTATGCTAGTAAAAAACTCCGATCAAAAAAGATCTGGTCAATAAAGCCAGTCAAGATCTTTGTTCAAACGATTGAGGCAAACTTGGAAAGTTTGTGTGCATGCAGCTTTCATAGACTTAAGAATAAAATGGTCATATTTTCAATCTTTTTCTATTAGAACTCGATCGAAAGTAAATAAATCGAACTTGTACTCAACGTTTATTATGTATCTTATTGTAGAGTGTCATAAATATTAGTGTTATATAATAAACACTCGTTTTCTTCGGATTATGTGTGATTTCTATCCACTAAGAGGACTTCGTCGGATAGAAGAGGCTACAGGATCATTTCAATATAACGAGGAGACCTCAATCCTTCCCCCGCTGTGGTCCGCACGTTCAGAGCTTTTGGCACTACCCATTCGTCATTCAGTCAGTTATCAACAACAGCGTTTTGTATTACAGGTAATCATACATATCTGATAATTATAGTTATGAAAATCTTATTTTACCTTAGCAAACGTAGGATTACTTTATGATTCCATTTTATTGAAACCATAACATCATTACTTTTAATATGTCTGGCAATTGACGTCCAATTTTCATTATGAGACCAAAACATTTTAGGAAACAAAATTGAGATAGACGTTCTTTATTTTCCTGTGGTTATTAAGTTGTGATCGCTATCGCTCTTTCTTTAATGAAGATTTTCATTAAATTGTTATTTTCTTTATCGCTTAACGATTCTTATGAACAAAACCATTTTAAATTCGAATGTACATTTTCCGTTTCCATTGCTTCCAATTCTATTTGTGCATCGGGTTAGGAAATGAAAATAAATTTGTGGTAGAATTTAGTGTTGTATTTACTCGGTTTATTGAATGTTTCACTTGATAAAATAAAATCATTCGTAAACTCGTATAGATTTAATAGTGAAAATTTATTTAGTATTATTTACAAATGGTTTTATTTGTTTACAATAATAATTTACTTGTTTACTTACTTGTTATTATGTTGTATATAAAATAATGCTATATATCCGTTTGAAATGAATAGATTTCGACGTGAACACGGAATGAAAGTCGGCACATTTTTTACATGACGTATAATATAATTGCACAAACATGCATTTATCAAACAGATGGTTTTATTACTGTGACTTTTTTTGCAAATCACAGTTAGATGGCGATGCAGCTGTCAACCGATTGTCATGATAATTAATTATTATATTCAAAGGCTGAACATTAGTGATATAAATATTGATATTATACATATTTACTTAGTGGCAGGGCTTTGGGCATGCCAGTTTGAGGGTAGCAGCAGTAATGCTCAATATTGTATTCTGGTTTGAAGGGTGACTGAGTCAGAGTAACTACAGGCACAAGGCATATAATAATTTAGTTCCTAAGGGTAGTGGCACATTGGCGATGTAAGGGATGGTGGTGATCACTTAACATAAGGTGGCCCACTTTGAGTCGGTTCGACTCAGGGATACGATGACGTCAGTCTGCGACGTCTCTATGCCTCAAGCCGGCCGCCTCAAGCACCGGGCGGTGTACTGGTGGTCGACGCATATCGCGCAACTGCGCGAGTCCTGTTTGCGTGCGCGCCGTGAGTACACACGTACCCGAAGAAGAAGGCGAGCAACTCCAGACCAAAAAGCTGAAGCATACGAGGCGTTCCGGGAAGCCAAGTTGGCGCTCCGAGCCGAGATCTCGGACGCTAGCGCTCGTTCCTGGAACGAGCTCCTAGAAGGACTCGATAGGGTTCCGTTTGGGCGTCCATACCGTATGGTGCTGGGCAAATTACGCCCGTGGATGCCCCCACTGACGGAGACCTTAGATCCGAATTTACTGAGGAGAGTGATAGATGTACTCTTCCCAGTGATCCGGTCAAGTCCCTCGGTCTCCCTGCCATTACCGGTCTGGTCCGAGGAGCTGGGGGTGACTGAGCAGGAGCTAAACCGCGCGATTGATCGCATGCGGGCTCGTAACACCGCACCCGGACCCGACGGAATTCCGGGACGGGCGTTGGTGTTAGCTTCGGCTTCATTGGGGAGTAGGCTGAGGCGTCTGTTCAACAGCTGCCTCCGTACTGCTACGTTCCCCAAGGTCTGGAAGGAGGCAAATTTGGTTCTCTTAAAGAAGGATGACAGGGCTGCAGAATCTCTCTCTGCGTACCGTCCCATATGCCTGCTGGACGAGGCTGGCAAGCTTTTCGAGCGAATTGTCGCTTCTCGTCTGTGTGGGCATCTGTCGTGTGTCGGCCCCGACCTGGCCGAGTGCCAGTTCGGCTTCCGGCAGGGCCGTTCGACTGTCGACGCGATATTGCGCGTCCGGTCTCTGTCAGAGCAGGCGGTGGCCCGGGGTGGCGTGGCGTTGGCGATAAGTCTCGATATCGTCAACGCATTCAACACGTTGCCCTGGGACGCTATTAGGGGGGCGCTTGTATATCATCATGTGCCCTCTTACCTGCAGGCGGTCATCGGTAGCTACTTGCGCGACAGATACGTTTCGTATATGGAGCAAGATGGTATGAGGACCCGGAGAGAGGTGTGCTGTGGGGTCCTGCAGGGGTCAGTTTTGGGGCCTCTGTTGTGGAACCTCGCGTATGACTCTGTCCTGCGCGTCGCTCTCCCTGAAGGTGTCAGCGTCGTCTGTTATGCGGACGACACGTTGGTGCTGGCTTCGGGCGAGAATTTTGAGAGAACCAAAGAGCTCGCCGAGCTCGGAGTGAACATCGTCGTCGATAAGATCTGCGAGTTGGGCCTTCGGATAGCGTCTCATAAGACGGAGGCGCTATGGTTTCATAAACTGCCGAGGAGCAGGGAACCGCCCGACTCACACATCCGCGTTGGTGATTCAAACGTCCAGGTGGCCAGGTACATGAAGTACCTGGGCCTCACGCTGGACGGTCGCTGGGGCTTCGAAGAGCAATTTGAGCGCCTAGCCCCCCGGATCGAGAAGGTAGCAGGTGCCATGCACAGACTGCTGCCGAATCTCGGGGGACCGAGGGAGGAAGTTCGCCGCCTCTATGCCGGTGTCGTGCGATCGATGGCCCTCTACGGGGCGCCCGTTTGGTCTCATAGACTGTCGGGCGTTTGCCGTTGTAGGACTAAGATCCAAAGTTTGCAGCGGAGAGTGGCCATCCGCATAGTGCGGGGATATCGCACGATATCCTACGAGGCGGCAACCGTCCTAGCGCGCTTTCCGCCCTTGGACATTCTGGCGGATATGGACGCGAGGGTCTATGAACAGACCCGCATCCTCCGTCAGAACAGCGAAAGTGCGCCCCCTCCGAGTGCGCTCGAGGCGTTGAAGCGGCGGGAACATAGGAGGGCTCTTGCGACGTGGCGCGACTGTCTCTGCGAAGAACGGTACGCGCGCAAACGCGTCGTCGGAGCGATCCTGCTGGCCTTCGAAGCCTGGATGAGACGAAAGCGACGAGTCACCTTCCGACTTACGCAGGTTATGACCGGTCACGGTTGTTTCGGAGAATACCTGTGTAAGATCGGACGCGAATCGACGGCGATGTGCCACCATTGTGGCGCGGACCAGGACACAGCCCAGCATACGTTGGAGGTATGCCCCGCGTGGAGTGCGGAAAGGCAGGTACTGGTCCACGAAGTCGGACATGACCTCTCCCTGCGAGCAATCGTGTCGGCGATGCTCCGCAGGGAATCGGCGTGGAGGGCCGTAGCCTCCTTCTGTGAGACCGTCATGGTCCAGAAGGAGACGGCGGAGCGGGAACGGGAAAGGGCCGATCCTGCTCGGCAGAGACGACGTCGGCGTCGTCCCGGCCCTCCCACAGCCCCAACGCCCGGGGCTTAAAATATAGGGCGTAACCCTGGGGCCGTGGATGCGTGAGGTGGGGGTCTCACGTGTCCTATTTTAAGCGGCCCTGAGGAGGACGGCAGCCGGGATGGCCTCGCGCTGTCGTACGCACTAGCGAGGAGTGCGGGGGGGCGAGATTATCTTCGCCCCCTGAGGAGAGCTCCGCCGAGCAACGAGCGGAGCACAGCACGGGAGGGGCCGCGGATGCGTATATCAACACGATCCCGCAGCCTCTCCGATCCGTGCCGAGGACGGCCATCGCAGTGGTTTTAGTGGGTAAGAATCCCACATAAACCCCCCCCCCCCCCCCAAGGGAGACGGGTACCTTACAGAAGGTTTCCACTGCGTGAAAAAAAAAAAATAACAAGGTGGCCCACTTACCTGTCCGCCTCCTAAATACTATATGTACCGATTACATATAATTATGTATATCGAGTCGTCATCTACGTAGTAGCGTATATCCCATATAATCACACACAGATATGAAAGTACTATGAAATTTTGAATATTTGATTTTCGCATTGTTTGACTATTTTATCACTTTAAAAACATGACACACGACTAGTATTCGAGTCTGATAAAATTAGTTTTCTAATATTTATATAACTAATTAAAGTTTTAAATTCGCTAAATGATAACTGTTGCCTAAAAGAGATTACTAACAGATAAGGCTTTTAGTACACGATATCTTGTCGTTGATATTTCGTGTCGTTGATGTTTAATTAAGCAAATGTAGCTTACATACAATGTTTTATTTTTAAATTTGACCTGAATTTACTTAATTAAGATGAAATAAAATATAAGCAATTTTGCTTCATACCTTTTAAGGAACCTAAGATAAAATAATGAATAAATGACTTGTGACGCAAAGTAACGAGTATAAAGGCAAGCGGGCGTCGAAAGCTTGCATAATGCATAGTTCCTGGGACCTTTGAGCCTTGGCTGGATTATACAACAGGTAAACAGTAATATGTGTTAAAAAAATCGATGTAAGGCTGGAACAAAGTCTTAAAGTATTCAATCTAATAATTCGTGTCAAAATTTAAACGAATATTATTGAATATATTTTTCATAAAGTTTAATATATTGTGTTAAAAAATACAAGAATATATAAAGGGTGCCGTTCGTATTTCATTTCAGATAAAAGTAAAGTAAAGTAAGATAATAGCCTGTGAATGTCCCACTGCTGAGCTAATGTCTCTTCTCCTTGTTGCTTTTTTTTTGAGGAGAAGGTATGGAACTTTTTCCACCATGATGCTCCAATGCGGGTTGGTGGAATACGCATGTGGCAGAATTCTAGAGTGTTCACATGCAGATGTTTTCCTTAACCGTCAAGCACGTGATGAATTATAAGCACAAATTAGGCACGTGAAAATTCAGTGGTGCCTGCCCTGGTTCGAATCCACGATCATCAGTTAGGATTCACGCGTTCTAGCCACTGGGCCATCTCGGCTTTAGATAATCGGCCATTTCAGACAATATAGGTGTAATCTACATTCCGAATTGGCGATAGTTTACCATTTAATTTAGTCCTGTAAGTACGAGTAGAGCCAAGAGTGATAACAGATAACTTACATAAAGTTTTTTTTTATATGAATATCCTATAACTTTTATTAAAAGATATTGGCTTTAGGTTTGGAGTAATAGTTCTTTAGTTATTCGCTTTTGTGTGAAATTAAGAAAATTTACATAGTAACACGAAGTGTTTACATTTTTATATAAAAATATTTAAGGACGATCAGTTAGTTCTCTAAGTCAAAGTTTTTTTTTTAGTATTTGTATTTTTTATTCTTATGTTTATATGAAACAGAAAAGACACATAAAATACTTACGTCTTGCATTTCTCAAATGTCGTATCGTTATCGCAAATCCCTTGCCACGAGCCGGTACCCGATACTGAACTAACGCAGCATTCTGACGAGAAACCAGCTTGCGTTGTGGTCGACTGTCACATGATTCCACAACCCTGTCGTCGTCCCAGGAATCCGCTGGCCAGACTTGCCCATTCAACTCCCAACCATCGATCCACTACAAACAAAAAATTATTCTAGTTCTATACTAATATCATGAAGCTGATTTTGTTCATTTATTCGTTTTATTTTGAACGCGCTAATCTTTTGAGCTCTGAGGCGAATTTGTAAAATTATTTTTGTAAATTATAATATGCTTAATAAATTACCCATTTAATATGGGTGAAGCCGCGTGGAACAGCTAGTATTTAATAAATCGTAAATTAAAACCTTCCTAATTTTGGGCTGCAACTAAACATTTCTTTTCTTGATTGGGAAACCCGAATTATTTATTTAGTTATACTATATTATATAGTTTATATTATATTATATAGTTTAGTTTACCCAGGATTTGAACGCAGAACGTCAAGATTGACAGTCTAATAAACGTATATATACTGTAACGGTCATCAAGATCTTTTTTTTTTTTTTTCATTAATAAGGTTTTTCAATAAAAAATACTATGCGATATTATTAAATACGCAAATGCGTATTATATATATATATATAATAAAAACAATTTTTTAATTTTTTTTTTTTTTATAAATTTACCACTTCTCAGAATACAATTAAAAAGTCTTATATCATCACGTAATCAAGCTATAAACTGCAATCTTGTTAAGTTTTAAGTAACAATTCCATTTTCCTCCCCCGCAATAGAAAATTGATTATATTCTCGAAGTATAACTTTCAACTTAGTTTATTATAATTGCATTAAAATTATAGAGTATGATTTATTACACTGATCATATTTTGTTGACTGTGTCAGTGGCGTAGCTTGCTATATGCTTGCTATAAGGTCTAGGCGGTATGGGTATAAGGAGTATGGGTTCTAAGTGTGGTTAGGGTCAGTAAAAAATTGTTCTCGTGCTTCGGAAATTATCTTTTTTTATATTATAGGTAGGCGGACGAGCATAAGGGCCACCTGATGGTAAGTGGTCACCAACGCCCATAGACATTGGCATATGTCATTCTACATTTCTTTTAAAAAAAACATCGCCAATGCGCCACCAACTCACTCACTCACCCTTCAAACCGTAATACAACAATACCGAGTACTGCTGTTTTGCGGTAGAGTTTCTGATGTGTGGATGGTACCTACCCAGACGAGCTTGCACAAGGGTCTATCACCGAGTGACTATCTAAGTATCGAGTAAGCATCTAAATCTTTCGTTTGGACTATTTCTTATCGTTCGGGCTTGTCGTCACTCTCACGTCGGATTATATAAGGACACTCGAGCAAGCTTGCGCGTCCACTTGTGCAATTTCCCTACGCTTGGTAAGTCTTCTGATTTTGGTCAAGGCACGCAATCGTGATCCGTCATTACACGAAGTGACAAAAGCTGTTCGTAGTGTTTTTTTTTATAAATAACAAGCTATACATCACGTCTCTTAATAAACTATATCCTATATTAAAATTCTATTTTTTTTCACTCGAGCAAGTTGAACTTAGCTTTCTACTTAAAGAGCATATCACGAAATGTACATGAAATCAACATTTATTTAACTAAAACCACCGACTTGTGTTGGATTATAGGTCGCGTATAAAACACCCCTCATCGAACTGTTACACAGGCTGAGATGAAAAATTTTTCAACAAAGTTGGAACACATGGCTTGCATTTAAATTTTTTGTCAGCCTATGCATGCTGCCGAGTTACGCGAGCTTTTCAATTAAAAGAAAAGTTGTTTGATTGCGACTTTATTGCGAACATTCGTTGAAGCGTAACACTTATTCGTTTTTATGCACAATATGAGTTCTAAAATTAGATAAAAACAATATTAATTACATTTATTAGGATTTTGTTATCAGAGGAGTCGACTTACGCTATGACTTAAAATTTACATATTTTTATTGCTTAGTTGCTGTAGTGATTATCTATATATCAACAGGGCCTATCGCCACTCATAGATACATACATATCTAGAGGACTTACCATTCAGTTAATTATAACATATTCATACATATAAAATGTATTTGTTGCAAGTAATTGAATTGATATCAATATCGATCATCTGCTTTTGGTGAAATGTTGTAAACTTTTTTAACATCGCGTACGACCTTCTCTCTTTTTTGCGGAGACATTCCCTCCACAACGCTGCTCTGGTTGGTTGGGGAACTTGGGATATATATATATTTTTATAACACCAGATAACGGCAGAATGTTAGATGAGACAAAACAAATATTAGAGTTTTATAATATATAATTATCTGCTTTAAGATTTATGACCGCCACAAAATAATTCACCGTTTTAGCCCTCGCTACCAATTTTGTAACCATTTGTTAAATACGTACTTAATGAAGCTTTCGCTGTTAAATAATAATTACTATTTTATTTATTTTATCTATGGTTTATTAAAATAAATATTAGTATTATAGCTCGTTACTTACCGCGACTAGGCCGCCGTTGTCGCACGGCACATCTAAATAGTTAAATATGACCTGGATCCGCTTATCTGGCTCCGCTATCATGTAGATACCACATACTGTCGGCTCGTCGGACGGCGACTTGAAGAATAGCTCGCCTTCTTCGGACGTTACCAGGAAACAATCTATTTGAACATTTCGTGTAAACAATATCTAATATGTTATACCATTTTAAATAATTTACATATACTTTAATAGTATCATGGTATTCATGGTGTTTCATTAATTCTATGGTATTTCATTTTTACGATGTTGATTGTATTTAGCGTAATTTATAGAACAACTATAAAAGAGTCGGCAATAACTTAAATACAGATTTTTTATTTATTGTGTATATTTGTTCTACTGCAACTACTTACTTACTACTAAAATTACTTCTAATAAATAAGAATAATAAACCCATGGCACGAAAAAATTTATGTTATATGAAATAATATTCCGAGGTATAATTTATGAATCAATAATACTCCTCTCATTGTGTAGGGGTTGGAATAATATGATATGCACAAAATAAATGTTAGTGTGGGGGTTACAGCTAACCGGAACGAATGGAGGTCGAAGACAAACTGCACGACCCCAGATAAGCTGGAAGAACCTTACGTTAATGATGATAATTTGTTTATTTATTTATAAATATTATAAGTTTGTATTTTTGTCTATTTCAGCAATGTTTGCACGATCCTAAGGGCAAAATTATGTTTTTATTAAAGGATTGATTGAAGCGTTTGATATTTTTAAAAACATTTACAGACACATTGCTTAAAGATTTCATGTGTGTGTGGAAATGTTTAAAAACATATTTATTTATATATTTAAAACTAGCAGCTCTATCGCATTTGCGAATATTGGATGAATATTAACTTTCCTACTTGTTGATAATAATGTCGATGCCATATATTACGAGTAATAGTGGGTGGGCATTTTAATCGATGACTTTGTTATTTCTTTAGTAAAATATAATTAAAAAATGTTTAAGCATACCTTCGTTGGGATCAATGATGCGATGTGTAGGAATCGGATAACGTCGGACCCTGGAAAACCAAGATGGCGCCTGACCTGGACTACGCAGCCCTCTCCATGTCTTAAAACAAAATAGTTCTCGTTAAGACTATAAATTGGCAATGATGTCAATATAAATGGAATACATTAATTTTGAAATATAAAAATTTGTGTCAGTTTTCATTAGGCAGTAATTTTTATGATTTTAGCTTGTTGTTATAATATAAAATATACATAATCTTATAACATAAATATAACAATAATAATAACATTGTATACTGATGATCAAATCAAAATAATTATAAAACTGATATAAAATATATTACACAGTTACCGAGTTTATATAAATTGTATATATAAATACTCTTTTATTCTATGCACACATATACAAGAATTACAGAAGTAATTATCATAATAAACACCTTACATACACATATTTATGATAAATCTTAAAATGTTAATATAAGCTGAACTTTTCATTCTGGTTAGTCACAACAGGGGCTTTACCTTGCATAAAATCCCTTCAGTACTTTTATTCCTCTAATCTTTAGTCATTACTGTAGTTTCAATTCAAAATGGCGACCAATTCGTTCGGTGCGTCAGATGCCATCTATCTCGGTGGTTCAAGCTCGCCTGGGTCGGTACCACCCACTCATCAGATATTCTACCGCAAAACAGCAGTACTTGGTATTGATGTGTTCCGGTTTGAAGGGTGAGTGAGCCAGTGTAATTACAGGCACAAGGGACATAACATCTTAGTTCCCAAGGTCGGTTGGCGGATTGGCTATGTAAGCGATGGTTAACATTTCTTACAATGCCATTGTCTATGGGCGTTGGTGATCACTTACCATCAAGTGGCCCAAATGCTCGTTCGCCTACATATATAAATTAAAAAAAAGTTTAATAATGATGACATTTTACATACTCAATTAAGCTCAGCTAGAATTTTGCTCTTACTTCTGCACAGTTAACTCAAAAGCGCGGCTTGTGACACATTACTAAAGATATTGACTGCAAGTTTTCTAGTTTTTACGATTGTTTAAACTCTGAAGGAAATAGACTAACTGATTTTTTACTAAACATTATAATATGAAGTACAAAAACAGTCGTTAAGTATAACATCGCCATTAAGTAACTTTCTATGTTCTAATTTTAAATAAGTAATCTACCATTGGTTGAATTTGGATCTATATATCATGTGATATCTCTTGTCTCTTTAATATTCTATATATTGGCATGCTTAAGTAAAAGGTCATATCCTATCTGTGGAATCTATAACCATTGTCTAATAGGACCCTCATGAACGGCCCCTCTTCGAATACCTCTTAACACGTCCGCTATAAGATTATAAATGTTATCTATCAATGTGGATTTGTCATCAGTTTTCATTCTATGAATATATATTTTATAGTTATATTACGTAATTGAAAGATGTTAGCCTACAGAATGTGGTTCCAAAATGATATAATTACCTATTAGATACAAAAATCGATCGTTACGAAAATTATATATATTATATATTTTTTTTATATCAAAGAGTTTTTGTTTAATTAGAAATACATACACAAAACAAATAAAACATATAGAAAAGATGTAACGGTTTCATTTTTAACTTATTTATTCTTATTATAAACTGTTGAAACTATACGAAAAGGACTTTGTTTTTGTACCTATATATATATATTTATTTATATTTATATTTATTTATATATATGTATATATATATATATATATATATATATATATATAAATAAATAAATTACAACCAAATATTAATATAATTTTCTAGACTTCCCATTCTCTGTCACAAGCGAGTATCTTTTATGAAAACCTACAAAATATGTCTTTTCCTAAGTAACTTCCGACGTAAGGGTACAATAATTGTACGTGAAAGGCATAAGAAAATGATTCAGTAAATCCACTTTTATGGGAACCTTTGAAAGACACGATACAAATGTTATTTTTAGAAATGTTTGCTGCTTCGTCGTCGTCGTATTGGTTTAGAGTTACGTAATTTTTAATAATTATTTACGATTATTGTATGTACATTTTTGTATTTTATTTGGTATACAGAAAAAATAAATTGACTTTGGCGAACACATGGCGTGAATAATAAAGTTATATAAATTTGCAATCAAGTTCGAATTATATTTAAATAAGCCACATGTACCTATTTTGATTGCAAAGACTTTCGTAATCAAACATATTTATTTGACGATGTGTAAATGTCTAATTTCAGATGATGAAAATTTCAAAGAGCGATGTTAAACATTTGATATTACACAGTAATGAAATTTTATATTAAAACTTATCAAATAATTTATGTTTATTTTTGTTAAGATAAATATTTCATTAAAGTCATTCAACGTTCAAATGAAAGTTTAGAAGTATTTACAATAATTTTTAAGCAAAAAATTGGCTTGAAAATACTTCAATGTATTTAATAGCACGATACGATTGACAATAATGAATTGTGTTGAAGTTTCAATATATGTAATATTACATTGAAGTATTTTCGGGCCTATTTTTGCGTAAAAATTATTATAAGAACCGAAATAAATGCTCATACGAATTTAATGTAAAGCAATTAACAAAATGTATAACTTACGTACATGCTCAAAAATGAACTTATAATTTAAGCGATTTCGTGTTTAAAATCAACAAAGACTTAACAAAGGAATTGGGTTTTAAATAACGTAATACTTGCTTAAATATTCTATGTTATAGTTAAAGAGCAAAACAAACGGACTTCATAACGGTAGCGAGTACTACTCGTAGTATTTCCAGATGTTTAGACGTAACATATATATTATAAATTACGAGCAATTATTAAATTGATATTTAGTTCTCTTTAAGTTTTATTGTATTCTGAACAAGAAATATTATCAAGAAAGAAACGCTCGCTATTGTAATAACAAAAAGTTTTATTGTAATTTTTACATTTGACTTGGTAGTGACTTCATCCCAGTTCCAGTCTATTTATTTAGTTGAACTCGTTATAAAATTATTTTTGAAGCCGTAATTTTATCTCAATTTTTTTATTTGTATTGTATATATAATTGTTATTGTATATTCTATCGAAATGCTAAATCGGGACTTTAACTTGTAAATAGTTATTATCAATTTATTTCCACTCTAGCACACTAATCAATATAGTAATAGGCTATCCCAGTTGCGATGACCTCTGCGTAAACTAATCGTCCTATTTCCTATTTAATCTTAGTTAGATCCGTACCAGTAATAGATATCATTATTATTATCATCAGAATTCTATATAAATAACTTTGAAATATAAATTTTATGTATCACAACTGTATACTTTAACGTATAACGGGAAACTACACGATTATAATTCTTAAAATACGTTTTTTCTTTATTGGCATTTTATTACTTGAAATGATATATTCAATATCATTTAAGAATTTATCATACACGATTATTTTTTATACATTGATACTTAAAAATAATTTGTTCTTTAACAATACAGAAACAATAAAAGTGGACTATACTTTTATTAATCTCGTTAGGAGTTTTTATCTGTGATTTAATCAAATCAAGCTAGTTAAAATGTAACGAGTTTTACAGCTAACAAACTTTTAAACTACTAAGCTGAACTCATTCTGAACGCATTCTGTACATTGTTACGATCCCTAAGTTTCCCTTACACGATGGTTAATTAACATCTCAGACTTGTTTTCTTGAAAAATAAATACATTACGTTCTACATCCACATACATACTGTAGGTAACCCGTGTGATGTGTGGAATATATTTATAATATTAATATAAAATTATTGGGTTTTTCTGTCAGAAAATTCTAAGTAACAGTCCGGAGTCTGAAAGTGTGTACACTCCCGTGCCTCGGAAAGCACGTAAAGCCGTTGGTCCTGCGCCTGAACTCTTTCCGGTCGTGTCGGATTGCCGTCGGATTATGAGAGCTCGGAAAGAGAGAGTGCACCTGTGTGTGCGCACACACTTGTGCACTATAATATCTCCTGCGCAATTGGCTAATCTCTATTGAGATTGGCCGCCGTGGCCGAGATCGGAGGATCTGGAGGACATTATTATTATTATTATTATTATAATTATATAATACAAAGATATATTATAAGTTGTTTTGATACAATCTAAGTTTTTTAACTTCAGTTAATAGTAATTATGTATATATAACTAAATTTTAAATCAGTTCCATGCAACAGAATAACTAAAATTTTGAATAAATTTCCTACAGGTGACAATACAATTTGCTTTAATACATTACAATATAGTATAGTTTTTGTACATGGATTTAATGTTATTCTCGTTCGCTGTATAGTATTTTTCAATACTTTTTATTGTTAATTTTTATTACTAAAATTATATAATAATAATTCAAAGACCGAAGCTAAATTGACACGTGTAGAGGTTATAAAAAGGTATACACACGGTCTACAACTAATATTTACTTTGTGTAGTAAATTTACTGCTACTACTAGTTTTTAATATAGATTATATCTAGAAGAACCAGCGAGCCATTAGTTTACTTTACTTTAAATATATTTAGTTGTTATTTTAACACGACAAGCACGTGACGTAAACGGCTCTTTTTTAGATTTTGTTAAAACAATAAATCATCATAAAATTCGATTATATAATTAAAAAATTCTAAATGGAAACAATTTTAATAACATAAAACGCGCCCTGTCCACGCATCCGTGTTACTGTCATCGGCAAACATACGTAGAATAAATTATGAGGGCGCTATGTTATATTAAAAAAAAAAATTGATTACTGCACCGATAAATTTTAGTATTCGTAAAGTAATATTTATGTTTATTATGTTTTGAATATATTTTTAATTATATGAATTTAAATTGCTTAATAAATATCTTAACGGTAAAGTACGTTGAATTTTGCTGTCCTACATATTTTGCTACGGAGCCCAACATATGGAAACATTATTTATAGTTAAAAAAAAATCAGCATCACTTTCAAGCAACACTAATGGAAACGAATGCTTAAGCACACACCACGACTTCAAGTCCTCCATAAATAAAGCAGTACCATATTTCAAACTGGAACGTCCTTAATAAAAAAAGTATATACAGGATGCAGCAGAGCAACTCGGTGTTTAATTAATCCTCTAGACAAGTGACTGCCATCGCAGATACCCAAGGGAGGTAATTTCGCAACACGATTACTGATGTAGAATATGATATCACGCATCCAACAAGTTAGAAACTGCTTAAATTAATGTGACATTTTATATAGATTTTTAGGTTATAAATTATATTATGTAATATTTTAAAACATTAGTTATTTGCTCCTCATTAAAATCTACTTAATTATAATTATATTGTAGTAATGAATAGAATTCATTAGAATCTTATAGTTAAGACTAGCTGTGCCCCGCGACTTCACCCGCGTATAATTAATAAAAATATAATTAATTATTTTATTACTATAATAACACACACACACACACACAGACAGACATATGGCTACTGGTAAAGAAAGACGTAATTATCGATTTGAAATTAATTTTCATAAGATGCCGTTCTTGAGTTATAAGGAGACAGACAGTCAGACAAACAAACATGAAAAAAATAGTATAATGTGTGCATCATAAAACGATTATTTATCACAAAATTAGGTGAAAACAAAAAATGTACAGACAGAACCCATAGATTTATATAGATGACAGGTTGAAATATAATACTTAAAAAATAATTGAAAAAAAAGTTGATACTATGAAGATTTAAACACCTAATTGTATATAAATCTATATTCATTACACTTACAAATTGATTGTCAAAAATCAATTAGAGATTGAAAAGATTTAAAAGAATTATATAGATATTAAATCCTATGTCTAAATTCAAAGTGTTCTTAAAGAAAAATCACTTCACGACACGTCAACGCCCTTAAAACGTTTTAGTGATAAAACGTTTTCTAGGACGGACAAGGGCTAATATCATTCGGGTTGAATGGCGTGTAAATTTTTATCGTATAAAAATTGCATACAATCTTTGTGAATAACATTTAATAAATATCATAGATAATATATATATAAACATTAGCGTTAAGGTAAGAATTTGCATAGGTTAGAAGAATAAGTTATAATAACACTATTATTATTATTTAGACATAAAGTATGTTTTTTATAATTCAAATTTAGAATTAAGAAAAATTAAAGGAACGATTCCCTGTATTATATGTTAAATATAGACTTCGCGTGGATTAAAAAAAACAATCATTAAGTTTATCTTCATAGAACAATTAAAATAGTTTCCACAATACTAAAGCAAGAATGCGCTATTTTATTATATTTTGCCATACAATGGTTTTAATAAGGCGTTAGGTCTTTATTTTGTGATTTAAAAATACAATAAAATTTTAGTGAAATAAAATCATTCACAAAAGCGTATTGTCATTCATTTATTTTATATTTAGACGTAATCACTTCCGACCTTTTACTTTTATACAAAAAACGGTTAATTTTCTTATAAGTGACAATTTCCTCTTAAGGGTCTTCTTTGACGTTCCGCCGCACGAAGTTTTACGTTTTTAGCGCTACTGTCGCAACTATCGAGGCTCGGGCACGGCACGCACACATATACGTATGCAGAGTGGGGTCGTCGCACTTTTTTTTCCTAAACTAAATTTTAACTTTATTGTCACTGATTTTGAAATGTTGTCAAATACATATCTATAGCGTTGAAGTGAGTAGTTTGGTATAAATAAACTTCTTGATGTCGTAATGTGGAATAATAAAAATAATTGACGAAAGACGAATGTGGAATGCTTTATTAAAAAACGGAACAAGTATATATACAAAAAGTGAAATAAAAATAGATCAATAGGAATACAAGAAATACATTATATAAACATTATTGAAACAAACATTTTATGCTAAAATAATAAAAACAATATTATTATTACTGTAAAAATAAATGTTTTATTTTTTTAATTACTCAATATAAAAAAATATGTGAATAAATACATAAAATAATTAAACTTCTAAAGAAAAATATATAATTCCTGAATCGAAATATATATTTTACAACATTTATTCTACTATGAAATTCACTTTCTCTCTTTCTAACCAATTGGAATAAAGCGGAATAAAAAGGATAGCGGGAATTTTGCAGTTTGACTTTCGGTTTCTTGGTTCTGCTACGGAAATCTATTACACAATAATCGACCTTACTGATAAAGTACCTAAAGACTATATTTGCCTGAGCACGTTAGCTAATAAAATAAAAGGATAGCTAAGTTCTCAGGCGATTTGATGAGGCTAGGCATTACCGAATTCAGATATCTAAAATCGGATTTTGAAATCGATTTGTAAGTCTGAAATCGGATAAATATCAATTTGCAAAACCAATGATGACGATGAGGCATGAAAACGTTTCGTATATCCTCACTAGATAGCGCTTTGACGTAACAAAAAACTAAAAGAAACATTTTATGCTAAAATAATAAGAACAATATTATTATTACTGTAATAATAAATGTTTTATTTCTTTAATTACTCAATATAAAAAAAAAAAAGTGAATAAATACATAAAATAATTAAACTTCTAAAGAAAAATGTTATAAAAATGTATAATCCCTGAATCGCGGTATTAAAGTTTTTAACGCAGCTTATTATATATACAAGCGTGGTGGTCTTCCAATTGGAAGTGTGTTCTTTAGTGTGATGCCACTACTGTTCTTAGATCACAGTTACAAGGATTATGTACTTCGTTCTACTCATTTCCACTTGAGTATTATATTGCCCGCTGAGTTGAGAGTCAGTAATTTACTGACTAATGAGGGTTTGTTAGGTGGGCCATCACGCGTGTTTCGTTTTATGCATAAATAGGATTTGATCATTTTTATTATTTAGTGTTCAAAACACTATTTATAAATACTTTGTTTAGTTTTACGTTATCAATGAAAATAAGAATAATTTGAATTTTTACGACAATAAATTTATTGCCTCAGTTGTTGTTTTACTGGCCAATATAACTAGGAAATGGACGAAATAAGTAATTATATATATAAATATTTCAAAAAATTATATTTATTTATAAAAAAATTGCAATGTATCATTATATATGAGAGTGTTATAATTATGTAACTAGTTAGAATTTCAACTCGAGTTATTTTTTGTTTTTTTATCAAACTACAAAATATACAAAATATTATCAGTAAAAATATCGTATCAAATGATAAAACACTAAAAATACCAAAAAAAAAACAGAATACATAAGCCGGTGCGCGCCCTAAAATTTATGATGAACAGTCGGTGACAACTAAAACGTTCAAATAAATACTAAATACGCTATTTACGCACACATTGATTTTGTGTAAGTACACGGTTCGATCGCGATCTATCAATGCGGCGCAAACCGACGTGCTCTCACTTCGGAGGCGCGTGGCCGACTGGTCTGCGAGGATTATCGGCGGCTCGCATAAGAAAACGCGTACAATTTCATTGTAATTTATTATAACAAAAAATAAGAAAATGTTTATTAAAAAATGAAGACTCCAGACGTTTCTTTATAGTTTTAACTTTATTATTTGATAAAATTCATTTCTAAATTCTCGACGATTACGATAATTTCGTCTCAATAAGGAAGTGCGATTTTACACGTTTTAGTGATTTTTCTGATTTTTTTTACACTTATCCATAAACATTATCTTAAATTCGAATGCTCTACACGTAAGTTAAATTCATTGGCTAACTGTGTGATTTATTTCAAGGTTGTGGAGCATCGCTTTCTATATAATTCTATCGAAATCCCGACCTTCGAATTTCAACAAACGTCAAAGAAGACCCTTAACCCTTATTATCAATAGCCACTTACTTTTCATGGCATTTTTATCAGTTATCGCCCACACTTAACAGGTCAGCCAATATAGGTTTTTTTATCAAACGGTATGTATAATACTGTAATGTTATTTGAAGTTATTTATAATATCCTTTATAATATGGAAGTAAAATTGCTTAACGCGTATGTCATATACATTTTATAATGTTTGAATCACTTTCAATATTTTAAGTTAATATATTCAAGCTCATATTATGAGGAAAAAATTTTGGAATACGTTATTAATGCATTAGAAAAAGTAATAAAAATAGGAAAGCTTGGGTCAACTTTTTTTCGATACACACATACAATATGTCTTAGCCGTTGACATGAGTTTGTGCAGGAACAAAACAATGGATTTGATTAAACGATTATTTTTGATAACATCGAAATATTAGGTCTTTACACAATGACTAAAAACACAAACAAAAAAATCTCTTCTACTCTTAAAAGTAAAAAAAAGTCAAATGTTTCGTCCTTTAACTTATTATAAGTACACAGTGATATTGTACCATTAATGGTCGGGTCGGGTAACCGCAATGTCAAACCAATCGTACTTGTGACAGTTGGTATGACCATTTTGTCAAATAGGAAATTACCTGATGATTTTCAAACGCTTTACCAAATCTTCATAATTTTAACTAAGAATGATCTCTATCGCATCCGGTTTCAAGCAGAAAAACCATTAACATCGGTCTACTCGTTTGAGAGTTTTGATGCCACACATGTTGAATTTATAACGAATTTATATTGCGTTGAGTACGCAACGCGCCAATGGCACACTCGCATTTGGTGGTTAATTGAAATTTCATATTAATGATCTTTTCGAAACACATATAACATAAACATCAACTTGCAGTAGAAAATGTGAAGCTTGAAAGAGTATTTATAAGTTGGTTCCTTTTTCATTTAAAAGTATTACAATAGCAAGATTAAAATCAAACGAATGCTTTTTTTATTTTTCATGGCCTAGGAAGGCGGACGCGCATATGGGCCACCTGGGCCCTGTTTAATAAAGCTGACAATTTGGCAAGTCCGACATATGTCAGAAATCGACAATTCGACAAAAAATACAAATATGTCGCATTGTCGCGACAATTCGATATTTTTTTTTGTTTAATAAAACTTTTTATGCGACAGGTGACAAATGACAATTTGTCACGAAAAACTTGTCAATTCTGCTTCAAAAAACAGAAAATTGTCACGACATATTGACATATTTGTAGAATTGTCCGACAATTCTGACAGGAGCCGTTTTCGTTACAATAACTACACAACTTATATAGATCATTTTGCAAAAGGCTACAACCCGAAGGCTTATCAATAACTCTGAAGATTTTCATGTCATCAGCATATAACAGTATATGTGCATGATCAAAAATCTTTTATTATAAATGTCATTTACAAAAATATTACTAATTCCAACCTTTATCCTTTTAAATAAACAATATTTGGAACAAATTATTAATTATTTTCATAAATTATTAATAAGTATTTTGTTCATTTCCATTTCGAACACGATACAAAACAAAACGAACTTGAAATTGCTATTTAATTAATTTTTATATTTTACCCGCATTTAGCTTTGAGCTTTATAAACAAAATTGTTTAAAATATGTCACAAGTCGATATGTCATGACAACTGTCAGAAATAATTTGACTGTGGTTTTTTCAAATATGTTACGATTTTACCTGTTGATATTCGACATATTTGTCACTTTTATTAAACATCCTAAGCGCGACAATTCTACAATTTTGTCATTTTGTTGACATATTATGTAGATGTCGGATTGTCAGATTTATTAAACAGGGCCTTGATGGTAAGTGGTCACTAACGCCTATAGACATTGGCGTTGTAAGAGATGTTAACCATCGCTTACATCGCCAATGCGCCACCAACCTTGGGAACTGAGATGTTATGTCCCTTGTGCCTGTAATTGCACTGGCTCACTCACCCTTCAAACATGAACACAACCGCCTCAGATATTCTACCGCTGTTTTGCGGTAGAATATCTGATGACTGGGTGGAACTGTATACTGAATACTGTATTCATTAATTTGTATTAAATTTAAGACCACATAAATGATTAATAAATTTAAATAAAGTTTGTTTAAATGCTAGAGTATGTATCTGATAATATTTAGTTATAGAAATGTCCCTAAATGTGATAAAACTGCGTATTTATAGCTTATATTTCAGTACCATAGAAATTAATAAGGCACGTTTTCATATATTTGTGCTTTCAAAATTAATATAAATGTTATCATGGTCACACCTTTCTGTTTTATAATCAAAAGGCAAAACAGATTGATAATATAAGACCGGCAAAAAACATCCTAATAAATACAAAAAATATTCAAAGGCTTAAATTTCTCTAGCTTTTGAAATTCAACCAATACGATATCCAATATCTGAATCGCTTAAAAACTCTTTAATGAAATTTAAGCTTGATCATTTGGAAATTCATTTCTGAGCTCACTAACTTTTTACTTTAGTAAAGTTGTACTTTGTAATAATACTAAAAGCTTATTACAGCAAACATCTACCGCATAAATTACAGTTGCTTAAATTTACATGTTAGATATATTATTGTTCGATCAAAAGTTAAAGTGAAATTTTACGTTCCATATAGAAACATTTCTCATTTGGTCATTATTTATCAAAAAAATACCACCATTTTTGAAAGAAAAACCCAGACCTGACAAAAACTAAAGAAACTTAGCGAACGAGCTTTTTTACTAAGTTTCATTCTCATGGTATATTTAATTTCATCATCTATAATATTGCTGTAAATGGAATCATCGGTTTTAAGCTTATTATTAGTCAATAAATTATTTTCTTGTTGTATGGACACATACAAAAGCAGCGAAGCAAAGTTTTGTAACTAGAAATTGTCAACAGCGTAATTTAAACGTAATGAAACGGCCATACCTCAAGCCGTCTTCATTAATGTGACAATTGCTTGCTGTCATATCATATGACAATTATTGCTAGAGTACTGTTGATGTCAAGATCCTACTCTGGTGACAATTCGTAATACCATTTATATTATGATTTGATAATTGGAGATTTCATCGTTGAATTTCAGTAGGCGTATCATAGTGAAGCACAGTAACGTCCTTCTAAAGATACACTTGAGGCTATTCCATCCAACTATAGCAATTGTATACTAAATAGTGCCCTTATTGATTTTATATGAAACAATATAATTCAATACACAAGTTGAAAAGTAAAATACTTGATTTGATATTGAGTAATAGTGAAGTTACCATCACTGAATGACAAAAACCCTTAAGAAAAGTTGATCAATATCACCCCCCCCCCCCCCATAGAGATTTCCATACCAGAGTTAGTACCAGCCAAAAAGAGAAATGAATCTCATAATAAATATAATTTTTATAAAGCTAACTATGAAAAAATAATTTTTGATCTAAATAGTATATATAGATTGGATAAATGAATTTGGCGATTGTTGTAATATTAACGAAATGATAAATAAATTTTATAAAATTGTTCGAATGATTATTTGTAGGCACGTACCAATTAATATTCACAAACGTCGATCTTATCCAATTTGGTTTACACGTCAACTCATTAAACTGCTTATATTAAAATACAAATACCGTGTAAAAGTAAAAAAATACAACAGTCCTTTAGACAAATTAGAGTTTCAATATTTGCGTAGAGATTGTGATAAATTGATCCTAATTTGCTGCAACAATTACATAAGTGCCATAGAAAATGAAATAGGAAAACATTCAAAATATTTCTGGACGCCTTTAAAAAATATTCGAAAAAGTAGCTGTTCATGTCCCCCGCCTGTCATGTTTCTAAACAATGATAAAGCATCCGATGTCAACAATATTTGTAAGCTCTTCGCAACTCATTTTTCGTCGGTATATTAGTATAATAATATTATGTTGGATGAGCCATATATCAGCTATTTAACTAAGTGTGATGAAATCGACCATTTTATACTTAAACGCGAATTGTACCTATTTATAAATCTGGTAAACTAAATGAAATAAAAAATTGTCGGCCAATATCAATAATATCCTCGATAGCAAAAGTCTTTGAATCTTTAGTTCATCCCTTTCTATATAATCATGTTCTATATAAAAAGTATCTTGGCGACTATCAGCATGGATTCGATGGCTAAGCGATCGACAAATACTAATTTAGCTCTGAACGTCTCAAAGCTTACAGATTTTATTGATGCTGGTTATCAAGTTGACGCCATATATACAGATTTTTGCAAAGCCTTTGACAACGTTAATCATTCTCTGCTCCTCAATAAACTATCAGAATACGGAATTACTGGTACAGTGCTCAAATGATGCAGTTCATATCTGGAATGCAGACACTCTAAAGCAGTTATAAATGGTAATGAATCAAATAACTTCACAGCGTACTCTGGAGTTCCTCAGGGGTCAAATTTGGGTCCATTATTCTTTAATATTTATATAGATGATATTGTGCATATTTTCAAAAACTCCACTGTTAGCTTATTCGCAGATGATCTGAAATTGATCCGTACTATTAAACAGATTTCCGATGTACAATTATTACAAGACCTCTCTAGGCTGGTTGAATGGTGTAGAGTCAATAAAATTACTTTAAATATTGATAAATGCTACCACATTAAATTCACTATATAATAATAATATTACATAAATGACATAGAATTGACTGAAGTAAATGAAGTACGCGACTTGGGTGTTACGCTTGACAGCAGGCTTAGTTTTATCTCACATATTGACAAAACCGTGGAACAGGCGAATAAATCTCTCGGCTTTGTACTAAGATGCTCCAAAGATTTTAAAAGACCTTTGACTATACTAAAACTTTTTGACAGCTATGTTCGTTGTAGACTTGAATACTGTTGTATAATCTGGGCACCTTATTCAGTTCAAAAACGATTTCTGAAGCATATGTCGTATCGATTTAAAATTAGCCGACATTCATATTGTGAGAGGCTTAAACATTTTGAGAGAATAAGTCTTGAATCCCGGAGAACACTTTTATCTTATACTTTTTTGTACAATATTTTAAATAATAATATTGATAGTCCCGAGATTTTGGCCTCACTGACATTTAATTTACCTCGTAGCAATTCCAGAGGAATACGTATTCTTTTACACACAGGAACAACGGGACACAATTAGGGGAAAAATCACGTATACCCCGTTTATCTGATTTATACAACAGCATTTCAAAACTAGTAGCTGATTTGGATGTTTTCCATAATAGCCTGTCTCAGTTTAAACGCAACATTTTACATTACCTAAACAGCTGCCCTTGTTGAACTATCTCGCTAAGATCCAATTTGATTATTTACTACTTATATAAGAATTATGACATGTTTTTTTTTTCAGTTAATATAAATATTCGTAAATTTAATAATAATTTCACAGTATTTTTAGTAATTTTAATGATGGAAATGTATTTGTATTATATGGACTTATATTACTTAATTTAATGACTATTTATAATTTACTATTTATAATGTAATATTCAATTTCATTCAATGATTAACCCTTTTTAATAACTATTTATCATGTGATGCTTTTACGAATGATGTGATAACCTGTAATTAGTAGAACATTTGTCAAAAAACTTTAAACTTTCGGGTTCTGCTAGTATATCATGCGTTAAGTTGAAACTTTATCAAGTTGTTGTTGGCACTTGAGTTAAAATTCGTGACTTTGTACTATATAATAGTAGATATGCGATGCGATGATAACTTAGAAAAAATAATAATGGACGGTTTAACAGGTGCACCTCAGCATGTGTTAAATAAATATTGATTATGGTAGGAATAATATAATATGGAATATTATAATACAGGATAATATAGGAATAAGGAAAATTGATAAACAGGCCTCTTGATGTTATATTGTCACCTCTAACTATATCTATAGTATAACGACATTCAGAGAAACCCACTCTCCCCTTCAATTATTTTATCAATACGTTGCCGAACAATATAAGATCTCGACCTTTATTTTGACCGACTCACTTACTGCTTAAATCATTTTGGGGAATAATACTTTATTATTTGTATATTGTTTATTTTCGATTCTAATTTTGTGTTGTATATAATATGTAATTTATTTTTTAATTATGCACAAATTAAGTTTCTGAATTTACATATTTTTTTTCGTTTTTAGGATTACATATCCAGATTTGATTTGTTATTTTACAAATAAATAAAAATCAGTTAAAGATATTCCGATGCTGATTGATTGCGAAATCCCCTCTTGCGATTCAAAGGAGACATCCTTCTAGAATTATTTTTAAACATTTCACACGGTTATGATTTCCGCGGAAAATCCTGTTAGTTTTATTTGTATACAATTATTTCAATTCTCAATATATAAATACTTCTTATAGAAATAAATAGTATCAGTCTAGTAAGATTGAGGCTGCCATAAAAATGTTTAAGAAGCATTTGATTTACAAGATCATATCAACTTCGGTTGAACTATAAATAGTCTAAACTAAGAGATTACAAACTATCAGGATTCATTCCTACAGTTTGTAACCTCTTAGTTCATTATTTATGTTATGTGACAAATAACAATGCGTGTAGTATTTTATTATTGATTTAGTTTTATACAGAGACTAACTACCAGTTTCTGAAGGCTTGTTAGTCAGATTTACTAATCTGACTAAACACTGAGCACTGATTGATCGTCTGTTACGTCATCGGCTTCCATCGACCAATTAAAATTCAGATAGAATTAAAATAAATTTGTTTAATATTCGTTTACTTTATTTTATGTCTGAAAGTTTGTTTGGATGTATTGACGTTTGTTACTCTTTCACGCAAAAACTACTGAATGGATTTTAATAAAATTTACAGTAATATAGCTCATACAATAAAATTGGATATTTATTTCCAAAAAGCACATTTTGTATTAACAAATTGATTCTTATAAAAACAAATACTTTTAATACTTCTGGTATTTAAGGTAGCACTGCCTCGTTGGTGACTGCCTCGTTGGTCTAGTGGCTAGATATAAGGCCGCAGACCCGGTGGTCCTGGGTTCAATTCCCAGGTCGGGCCAATAAATAGTTATTGGGTTTTTCTATCAGAAAATTTTCAGTAGCAGCCCGGAGTCTGAAAGTTGGAAGTGTGTACACTCCCGTGCCTTGGAAAGCACGTTAAGCCGTTGGTCCTGCGCCTGAACTCTTTCCGGTCGTGTCGGATTGCCGTCCCATCGGATTATGAGAGCTAAGGAAAAGAGAGTGCACCTGTGTTTGCGCACACACCTGTGCACTATAATACGTCCTGCGCAGTTGGCTGATCTCTCTTGAGATTGGCCGCCGTGGCCGAAATCAGTCTGGAGGACCTTATTTAAGGTAGATAAATTCTCTTTTACACTATGTTATTTGGACAAATATTTTAAAAATTACGACGATGGCAAAGTGTATACACTGCGGGAGTGGTGGGAGAAGAATTCGAGCAACAGCTCATTGCCCAGTGTGCGACCCGTACGTACGAAGACGCCTGAGGGCAGATATGTTTGATGGTTGTGTCTGTTTTGCGATTTCCAAGGCCCTAATTATTTTATAAAGACGCACTTTACTTAAATGTAATGTAATAGGTTGGTATTGGAAGGTTTTTTGTGGTTAGTTCCAAAAAGTTAGTTAGTTTTTATTTAAATTACTTAGATAGGCATTTGGTTTTTTGTTTTGTTTATAATAAAAATAATAATGCGAAACCATTACTTAGTAGTAACAGCCTGTTAATGGCCCGCTGCTGGGCTAAGGCCTCTTCTCCTCTTTGGGGAGAAGGTTTTGGAGGTTATTCCACCACCCTGCTCCGATGCGGGTTGGTTGAATATGCACGTGACAGAATTTCAGTGAAAATTGACACATGCAGGTTTCCTCACGATGTTTTCCTTCACTGTCAAGCACGAGATAAATTATAATCATAAATTAAACACATGAAATTCAGTGGTGCTTGCCCTGGTTTGAACCTACGATCATCGGTTAAGATTTACGCGTTCTTACCACTGGGCCATCTCGGTTTTTTTTTACTTAGTAAGTCTACTTAAAATATTCAATATTAAACTTAAATGAAATTATTATTATGATTTAATAATTATTAATTAATAATCACTTTTTATCGTACACAAAAATACAGTTATAATAGTACAATAGAAATAAGTTGCTTAATTAAGGTATTTCATTTTTCTTTTTAGTTTATAGCTACACAGAAATAAGAAAAAAGGAATTTAAGAATGTTAATACTGTGCGAGTGTTATGAGATGACGTCTCACCGTCACACGCATCGAGTACGAGTCCGCATCGCACGTTTACTTCTATAAATCGGAAACTAATTGACGTATCGAAGTAATTCTTTCACTTTTATTTTTTATTTTTGACAGAGAATATGGAGAGCTTATATTCAAAATTAGTTAACATTCTTAATTCTTACAGTTTCAAATAGTAACTTAGCGCTTCGAACGCAAACGTGGAAATATTACATTGTCAAATAGTAAAATTTAGGGATTCTTTCAAAATTGCAGGTTACAATGTATAAATTACATTTACAACTGCGAATTTAGTGCTTAGAGAGAAGAGAAGAATATGGTACAACCCAACTATTATTTACCAGTCACTATTTCCTGTTCCATATCGGGTTTTTAACGTTACCGTACGTCCACCATCTTCACCAGAAGATCAAAGCACCAGATCTACGCCTATACAGAGGATAGCCTTTCTCATTGGTTTGAGTATCTTTTAAAAGCGCCCTTGGATATTTTTTGGTACATTTTCCTTCTCTTATGCATAGCGATGAAGGATTTAGTGCACCACAATGCCCAAGAATCATATTTTTGGTCTCAGTATCATCGATCTTTCAATCAGTTTCTGGGTATGGTAGTTCTGCACTTATTATTTCGACAATTCGATTAGGACCTACTTTTCCAAGTCAAGTCAAGTGCGAGTGCATAAGAGGCAAAACTCGCTTTTGCCACTCAATCGAGTATATAAAGCAATTCATGTCACCAAATATTTTACCCTTCCTCTCAAAGCAACTCTGTCTGCCTTCACGCCTTCATGCCTAAACCGTAGAATCTATTTTGATGAATTTTGGCATAAGCATAGATAGGATCTAGGAAAAGAAAATAGGCTGCTCGAAGTACTTATTTTGTGCAGACGAAGTCGCGGGGAGAAGCTAGTATATCATAATACAAGGAATTTGAATGGATTATTGTATAATATTTATTCGTGATAACAAATGTCTCAGTGACCCTGTAGTCCGGACGTCACTCATATTACGTGAAGAAGATAATATTTGTTCTTAAGTGGTTATTACTTACGTTTAACGATAAGTAACAATATTACTTATCGTTAAACGTAACCAATAACCACTATCTCGACAAATATGTTCTCGATTATATATAGATACTTTAAACAACGGTAGCTATTGATAAGTTTATAAATGTAACGCGATATATTGTAACTGCCTTTAAATGTCCCACTGCTGGGCAAAGATCTCCTCTCTTGCGGAGAAGATTTGGAACTTATTAGTCAACAGTTCGAATGAGTGTTGGCGACACACAATGTTGTGTTTTCTGTCCCCATCGAACACTAGTTGAAATAAAAATATAATTTTAAGCGAAGTCAAACTACCAAAAAAGGAAAGGTACCAATGTGGTTATGGATTTAAATAAGAGGTTATGATAAGTACCTGACCCATAACTGTACCAAGATTTACTACAAATATTTAAGCTTAATAATTTTATGCCATATTTTGTTATAGAACTTACTCGCTGAGACTTTGAAGTATTTTTCCTCCAGATAACTGATAGTCTGCACCATTTTTTCTCAATAATAACTACGCGCTTTGAGATTGAGTGGAAACGATCCTTTGTGGATTAGTTCGCCTTTCCTTATTAATTTATCGCCTTTTCTATTTTGTTTACTTTTCTTATAATGTTTATCTATAAATAAAATAAATCACAAAAAGATATTCGAAATACTTTCATCGAAATGTATGTCGTTTATTCAATATTTTATTGGTATACAAATTAATAAAATATACAATGTAATCCCTTGCTTTTTCTTTTAGATGCCAAAAAAAAAACAAACCAAGAAAAGAAAAAATGTAAAATTTTAAGTACTTACACGAACTGTCGGAAGTTGCAAAAAATCTTTTTACTTTATTTTATTTGCAGGACGTTAATAGATATTCAAAGTTTTCCTTACAAAACCGTTTTATTATATAATCAGTCTGCTAGTTTATGCAGACCGTTAATTTACCAATTTAAAAGAGACCAAGGAAGTTTTTGTGTTTCGCCGCATAAGTTTTTATTTTTATTAATAATATATTTAATATCTGTTACTCGAAAATTGCAAAACCGATTTATATGATTTACACTGTATTTAATTGAGAAGCTGCCCCCCCTGGAATTTGTATGTCTATGTGTCTACTGTTGTCGATTAAAGTTATGGTAGCATACCGTAACGGTCGCATGGCTGAGATCAACATTGATTGAAGACAGGTTAAATGGAGTTTGTATGGTCAGTGTACATAAAAAACTTCTTTCGCGGGAGACGACAGAAAGCGTTTTGCTTAAGATTCTCGAAAATTACTTTTAAAATAGATATCCAATGAATTTAATCAAACGACTTAAATTAAATAAATGCATATTTATATTTATTTATTTTATATTTTGTCGGGAAGATGGGAGGGCCAGTGCCGATGCGCAGGCAGGCTGGATGCGCAGTGCGCTAGAGCTGGTGTGCGATGCGCCTATGCCAAGGACCCGGCACAGGTCACCGCGCTGTCAGATATACTGGTTTTCGCCCAAAATTACAGTTTCAGGCGACGTGTAACTGAGTGCGGAGGACCTACGTCCGTGTCGAAGGCGAGACGGCCTTGATACAGACATGGAGGGACAATTGCTAGCCACCTATAGTCGGCTAAAAAACGAGATGAAATTGACGATACGTCGGGTCAAAGAGCGAGCGAGGGAGGAGCTGTTGTTGACCGACGACGGAAACGCTGTCGTCGGAGCTCCTCCTGCGCCTGGTTGGGGTTCTTTCCCCACCCAGGCGAGCACCTTTCTCCATAAATGGCTCCTCGCTCCATGATTCAAGAAATTATGGCTCCACCAAGTCACGGAGCGCGAGATGGAGATGGCTCTCGATCGACTGAGGGCCAGAACCACAGAGCCAGGTCCAGATGGGGTTCCAGGACTTGTTCTGCGCTATGTCCTGGAATACTTATGCAACTTATAGCGGGCATTTCCCGAAGCCGTAGAAGGAAAGCAAGTTGGTCCAGCTGCCGAAGGAGATGCGTTATTTGGACTCTCCTTCTGCATACAGGCCAATTGTATTGCTGAATAAGAAAGGCAAACTCTTCTAAAAGATTCTCGCTGCTCCTCTTCGGAGCCAGTCTTTCAGAGGCTCAGTACAGGTTCAGGGAGGATCGATCAACCATCGATGCCCTGGACGCCGTGGACGGTGGTCCGAGGGGACGTGGCCTTGGCGGTATCGCAGGACGTAGTAAAGCCCAATCTTGTGAACGTCAGTTTCGACTAGCTCCTGCGAGAACCCGACCTTCTCGGGATAGGGGACCTTCTGACCGAAGTTAAAGTTGATGCCAAAGCGGTGTCGTAGACGGCGGCGACACTTCTCGCAAGCGATTCGCGTTGGGAACTCCAGGTCGAGGTGCTTGCGAAAGTGTACCGGTTCCGGGTAGAAGCCAGGGTGAATGGTGACCGTCCAGGACCAGCGGAGGTGGGCGAATCAGGTCTCTAGCCCATCAAGCTTTGACTAACCGTCGAGGTATCACGGTTCCATACACAAGCAATCCCGTGCCACAGCCCCGACGAGACTGTGAGGGTATGACTGATTTTTAGTGGGAATTCTGGTGCTCTGGGGCTCCAGGCGCCCGAGTCCCACATAACCCTCCACTTCATGTGGGGAAAATGCTTTATGGGTTTTTCCAGAGAGATAAAAAAAATGCTTTACTCAACACTACATACCTAGTGCAAAACAAGCTCAGACACGGCTTTAGGAATTTCTCAATTGCCCCCCCCCTCTCCGAGGCAAAAGCTCTGATTAAATAATTTAATGGCCAGAGTTTTAATCCAAATTTATAATAATATATTAATTTGTCTATACATTAGTAATTATTAAGTTTCTTAGGATTCTCCGGTTCATTTCAAATATATATTTAAAAGAGTATCATTGGGCTTTATTAAAGTCGAAAGTTCACAAAGAGGGTCCTGTCTAAATTTATCTTTTCTATTTTATCCTTTGCCAACCGGGCTAAGCCACATAGAAACCTTAATACAAATCTAACATAAATTAACTTATCCCTTAAAAGTTGATTAAGAAAAATGCTGGACAAACACATCCATCAAATTCAACAGCAGTAATTGCCTAAGTAACTGGTTCCCACTGGAAGAGAAACCAACTCTTCAGCAAAAGCATTTCAATTGAAGGTTTGCAAGAGGCAACCTCCCAAAAGTCTTCCAAGTCGTTTACTTATATTATAATCACTTGCCGTATTATTAAACATTCTACGCCTACCCCAAATAAATAGCATTTACAGGCACAAGGGACATGACATCTTAGTTCCCGAGGCTGTTGGCGCATTGGCGATGTAAGTGATGGTTAACATTTCTTACAATGCCATTGTCTATGGGCGTTGGTGACCACCATCAGGTGAGCCATATCCACATTATACCAACAACATAAAAAAAAAATAACGATCTATGTAACAATGATTTTATATCTGGATATGAAGCAACCAATACACAATATATACCTATTCTTATTTGTTAATAACTAATTAACGTGTTGGCTGATATAAGATTGATTGGTATAATAGACATAACGAAAATGAAGTCCTACGAAAACTATCGCTTTGCTCATGAATACATTAATTTAAACTGCAAATATTATGTTCGTGCGGACTATTATTTGCACAAAGGCTTGTAAAATATAAATTTATCTGTTAAATAAACAGAAAAAAATAATAATTACTGTGTTACAGTTTTATTGCTGTGGGAGCCAATGAAAGCACAGTACAAAGAGTTGAACATCTTTCTTTTTTTCTTTCTTACAATTTCAATAATATCTTCGAAGTAAGTGATCAATTGCCATCAGATATAATCTAGGTAACTTGTCAGAAATGGCATCCGTACAAGGTCAACATATTCCGTTCAAAATGTTTACACACACATGCAAGAAACAGGAAACGTTATTCAAAGATATCAACAATACTTTATTTAATATATATTCGTATAAAATGAGTTATCCAATGAATATTGTCGATATACTGAAACGTCAAAGATTTTCATTACTTAATTTACGTAGCATTTCGTCGTAGCGTGAACTTATTTAATCTACTAATTCATGGGCTAACAATTAATTATTTTCCACGCCTACGTGGAATTGGATATTCTTCCAAGAAAAAAAAAACCATTCAATCAATTTAAATACAATAATTACATAGTACTACTTGATACTCCACTGGGTAGAACAGGAGTTTTTAAGCGAATACTGCGCGTTCAAATCTCCAAACAAAAATTCATCTTAATAATAAATCTCGTGCACGGTGATGGTTATCAATATGAAATTACGCATCTGATAAAAACAGTTTAAAGTCCATATCAATATTTCTGCTCAAGATATGATAATTGTTTATAATAAACATTTGCTAAGCACGTATAACATGGTATATCTATACTCTATATTAATATATAAAGCTGAAGAGTTTGTTTGTTTGATCCGGCTAATCTCAAGAACTACTGGTTCGAATTGAAAAATTATTTTTATATTGCATAGCCCATTCATCAAGAAAGGTCCTAGGCTATATAATATCACGCTACGACGGAGTATCCATGAAAAAGGTTGCAAAAACGGGAAAATGTATACATTTTGAGAGCTTTAGTTGCGTACGCTGCGTTAAAGATACGCAATAATTATGTATGGCAGAATTGTTCCTCTCAAAAAGTCTGCGAAAGTATATGTCTATTTTTGAAGGTTGACTTACTATAACCTTTTTTATAGTAACTAAATTATTTCAAAAGTGATGCGATGCGATTATTTGCGAAGATGTTTTCATAAACATGGTATTAATTCTTATCGAAATAAATACGTTATTCATCACAAGTATTTAATTTTGATTTCAATGAATATTTTAATATTTTACCCACTCATCAGATATTCTACCGCAAAACAGCAGTACTTTGTATTGTTGTGTTCCGGTTTGAAGGGTGAGTGAGCCAGTGTAATTACAGGCACAAGGGACATAACATTTTGGTTCCCAAGGTTGGTGGCACATTGGCAATGTAAGTGATGGTTAACATTTCTTACAATGCCATTGTCTATGGGCCTTGGTGACCATTTACCATCAGGTGGCCCATATGCTCGTCCGCCAAATTATACATACAATAAAAAAATAAAAAAAATCCGGGCGTTATAGCGAGGTCGGTAACTAGCTCTGCGAGGTAGCATGCCGCGCGGCTCGCGCGCAGCTACCTACGGAACGGATGTGTTCAGCGAACTGCTTTTTTATATGTTTTTGTGAAATCTCATCGTCGTATCATAATTTTATAAGGTTTTTTTCCTTTCTTAATTTTTAAATGTTATTTTTTAACTAAGTACGAAACGGTTGCTATCAGCAAACGGCTTTTGTAAGTGTTTTTGCGATATTTGATCCTATCATGTTTAATTTAATTTAAATAATAAATAATTTTAATTTTAAATAATAAGCTATCTATTCTGTACATATAATAAAAATGTAACTGACCTCTGTCTGTACATCGAAGATATACGAGTAAAATTATTATCGGGAGCCTTTATCATCGCAATGGAATCCTAAACAATGATTATTGGAATTATTGTTTGTCTATTTATCTGCGCGCTAATCTTAGAAACGGCCTAACTGATTCGGGTGCGGTTTTTACTAATGTTTAAACACACGTAATGTGTGGCAAACTTCACTTAAAATTAAGTGTTTGTAAATGTCAATTTGAAGAATCACGTCTAAAATGTATTCGATAAAAATGCTATAAAATAAACTGTTCAGTTGAATTGGTTGAAACTTTAGCTACCTATAAATAAAGTCTGTAAAATGATGATGATCGAAAATTAATATGTTAAAAAATTAACAGTTTCAGAGATTTAGATTCTGCCGATGTAAGTTGAGCTTAGATCAATGTGTTCAATCATATTAAATAGGGTTCGGCCTATGCTGGTACATGTAACAGGGACCTGGTAAGCCTCTATCTGTATTTGTTTGTAATATATTTGTTAGGTTAGGGTAGTAGCTTTTTTTAAACGATGATATATATATATATATATATTTATATTTATATATATATATATCGTCGTTTAAGTTTTAACATCACGTAAGTCACTTTTTGGCTGTTTTGACATTTTTAAGCCATTCTCTAGAGAATCGGAAGACGCATCGTTTTCGCCAATCAGAAACACGTATCGACCAATAGAAAATTAAGTATACGTAAGTAGTAAATTGGTATTATTATAGTATCTATACAAAATTATGCAATTTTTCTCTCCTGAAAAGTTGCTATTTTTGACTTACGTGGTGTTAGAACTTCAACGACGATATGTAACACACATTTCTTTTGTTTTTCGGTAGGTACTATATACTTAGCTATTGCCCGCGGCTTCGGCTGTAGTTAATAGGTAAGTATAGGTAAAGGATAATGGTTGTATGGAAATCTGTGACTTTAAAGAGAAAAGCATGAAATGTCATCCTGGTTAGAAAAATGTATATTACGGCATTTTTTTTCATCAGTGAACTTAAAGCGTATTTCGTTTCGTCGCCGCGTATATTTTTTTGTTATTGTTTTATTAAGTTGATACTTAGTCAGTTAGTTGATAATAAGTCTTTTTTTTAATTACATAGATTTACTTTCAGTTTTAACAGGACACAATTTCTTGTGAAGGTACCGTTTGCAGTCACAATAATAAAGCATTGTGAAAGACATTTAAGTTTTTCGGAATTCATTTAAGGGAATGCTGTTTCTCTCATGGCCTATCTAGATCCGGGTGCGGTGAAAACCAATAAATACGTATACCTATCACACAAAAATAATGAAATATTATGTTTGCTCTTGGTGATTTATTTTATTTTTATTCATTATACGCGGGTGAAACCGCGGGCACAGCTAGTATTATAAGAAAACGGAAAACACTGAACCAAATTTTCGAGGACGTCAAAACCTTCGATTAATCAGACCGATCATTAAAACACAAAAAAAGGAAACGATAATTTATATTATATAAAGAACTTGTTTAATTAAACGTATCAACCAGGACCTACTAGTGACATTTGAATAAATCTAAGTTAGATAGTTAATCGAGAAAGGCAGTTTGCTTTAAAATTTCATGCAACGTCCCTAAGGAGCGGAGAACCTTATGGTCAGTCAGCCAATAAGGCAAAATGTATGAACTGTATGTTGAATACAAATTTAACGTGTGTTTGAAATATATGGTACAATTAATTATGAAATGTTTTGAAGTCAAATAGTACGTAATCATCATTTTGTAAGACGGCGATGTAGACGTATCCGTCAAATGATGGTGGGAAACTTTTATCTATCTTAATCATATCGGGTATTTCATGATAAAGATTCTAAGTGAAGCCAGAATAGTAAGTTATAGCAGCTTACATATAATTTACATGTTTTTCAATTAAAATAAGTAGGCGGACGGGCAAATGGGCCACCTGATAGTCAATTTTTACATAGACATCAGTACTGTAAGAAATATTAACGATAAAAAATTGGTTATCAACGCCCATTGTAATAGCCGATGTGCCACACAACTTGGGAATTAAGATGTTATGTCCCTTGTGCCTGTAATTACACTGTCTCACTCTCTCTTCAAACTGGAATACTAAGTATTGATCTTTGGCTATAGAATATCTGATGGTGGTACTTACTCAGATGGGCTTGCACAAAGTCCTATCACCAATTACACCTAAATTATGTTATAATAAGACGTGAAATTACTCGAAAGGCAAAGTCAAAGCCAAAATCGTATTTAAAGACGCAGTATGTAGCATTACACTCATATTTTTTCCCTTTTCTGGATTACACTCATTTTATCAAAAAAAACTGCTACCCGTCACGTTACAAATGTCACTGTCAGTTATATAAGATAAATTCTTATACAAGAAAGATACAATGCTTAAGACACTAACAAGGTCCTCATTTTAGTTTCTGTAATTATTACGAACATATATCGAGGATAAGTCTGGAACGGATTTCGTCTATTTAGAAACCGACGTCCCGTTTAGAGCCTTAAATACAAATATATTTCCTTAAAACTTTATTTCAGTTCAATGATTAGTATCCTCAATCGAGAATATGGAAAATTAAGTTGATACATTTCATCTTCCTACACCATTTTCTATACATAACATACATAAACAACACACACATACAGAAACATACTGAATTTCATTAATTGATATATTATTGAATCGGTGTTATTTGAAAAATAGAGTTTTTATAGCACATCTAAGCGTCGCATATTATGGGTTTGACTGACTTGTGCTTAAGATATGTGCGATTTTAAATATTACAGCCTTGTTTGTCTAGTGGCTAGTTTATCAGGCTGCTGATTACGAGGTTTCGAGTCGAAGCAATGCGTCGGTCAATATAAATTATTGTGTATTTATTGACAGTGGACAATCAAAAGGAAAGTCTTCATCATCGTATGCCAGATAAAAATAAACTTCTACGAACATACGAGCTCTGGATTGCTCTAAGCGTGTAGTGCCGAAACATATACCCATAAATCATAATTAATTGAATGTTTTTGAAAATATTACAATAAATGAAGTAATTTTATGTTGAATTAATTGAAAATGTGGTTTGATTAAAGAATAACAAACTGTATTTCTAAAAGCGATTGAGATAAACGCGTACAATTGTGACAATGTTTTGGTTCTAATTAAGTATGTGAACGAATGTGTTATTCACGATCAACATATTATTCACATATTATAACTCACATAGTATTATTATTTACCAAATATTTAAATAACAATCAGTTTTCTTTTAGGATTATTTAATAAATAATATTATATTTATAATTATTAACTACCGATTGAAAATGAGTTATTTTTATACCGTTATAAATGTAATTAATAAATAATAAGTGTATAATTAAGTATCATGATCTTTTTAGAGAAATGCATTATTCTTAAATCTGAAAATAATGATAATTAGGGTTTTTTCAATGTATTTTCATGTATGTTAAGTTTTTTGTTTTTGCTTCAATATTTAAAACATACACAATTTTATAAATATTTACGAGTAAAATAAATTAAAAAAAACTGGACCAAATAATTTTTCTTTTTATAAAGAATAGATTAATATGAAAAAAGGAAACTGGTGACTTTCTAAAAACTTATCGATATAATTTTAGTTTAATTGACACGAGAAAAAGTAAAATGCCTTTAAGATTTATAAATCAGTATTAATTATTATATGCTATTTAATTTATAGACGGAATAAAATTATTTGACAAACATATCTAATTTTTTATAGTTTATTCTAACTGAATAATAAAGTTCCTAGAGATAACATAAATGAAAGGTTTTATTTTTCGTTCAAAAAATTTATTTTAAATTTTTCTTCCGTTCAAAAAAAATAACGAAAATCCAAAACTTTTTCCAAAATATAAATCAAAGCTTACTTACCGGTAGTAGTAGACTTTCAATGCCATTGCAAGCTAACACAGCCACGACGATACAAAAGATAGCTTTCATATTGAAAAAGAATTAATAGTCCGTAACACGTAAAGTTGCCACCGTTTTCAAAGTTGTCACGGAGCGGTGACGTCGGCTTCAGCTAAATTGTGAATGGGCAGCCTTCCCCGTTACATTTATACGTTTTCAGAATGTTCTGCGCACTCTCAGATGTGCCTTTCTTCGACGTACTTTAATTTCCTACACTTTTATTTTTTTACATAATTAAAATAACATAGAATGATTAATATCGATTGGACGACACTAGTTGAATATAATGCGTGCGAAATGCAATAATATATGTAATAAAATTAAAAAATATATATTTAATATATCGTAAGCATATGCTAGACGTAGGACCACTTGGAGAGAAATGTTATCAAGCGCACGAATTTTATCAGTTATTATTTACTCAGTAAATATTTAAACTGTCGTTTATGATATTATAAATGGTTAATGAGAATAATTATTAAGTAAATATTTGTCACGTTTCGGAATTTATAGAGACGCACTCTATTTATCTTATGATCTGTTTATTTTATATTTATATTTTGGGTAATTTCAGTACATAGATCGCGACTTCAAATCCGGATAAGCAAGACAGGTTTTTCATTTGGTTATGTTATTTGCATATGTTCGTGTAGCTGATTTCAACAAAAAAAAAACAACGGGTTGCACTCCGGGAGTGCCGGCAGAAGTGAAAACTTGAATATTAACGTTGTGCATTTTTGATATTTTGGAATGATTAGGGAAAAGTTTTGCTCTAATTGCTTTAATTATCAGTATAAAAGTACTATCATTTATGTGATAAAATACAATATTCGTTTATACACGTACACAAACATGACAATTTATATTACATTAAAAATTTAACAATTCAAAATCCGTCTTTTCAACCAGGGTCACGTGACCTGACGCGAGTTTAACATTTTTTACCCATCACAAAAAAGTGCGCAACGTCGCTAAAGAAGTTTTTACTTCAAAAATTTAACACATCAGAATCCGTCTTACGAATTTTCAATCAGGGTCACGTGACCTGACGCGAGTTTAACATTTTTTACCCATCATAATAAAATGCACAACGCCGCTAAAGAAGTTTTCACTTCAAAAAGAAATATTAAGAATAATCTGATTGCGTAGGATGAACTTCTTTCAAATTTGTATACAAGCAGTGGATAGAAAAACCTTTGAAACAGAAAGAGATGTTCAGGCCAGGCAGTGAGACATTAACCGGTTGTTAACCCAGTTGTGTTGCAGATGTCCAGCGGCGGCTGTAGTCACTTGCCATCAGGCGAGCCTCCTGCTCGTTTCCTCCCTCTTACATAAAAAAAAAAAAAAAAAACTTATTTTTTTATAATTTAAATGAGGAAAGCAGATCACTGGTAATAATAAGCCACCAGATGGTGAGTCACCACCGCAACTAGCCATTGGCATTGTAAGAAATATTAAGCACTGTTTTGTTTAGCGGTAGAATCTGTGATGTGTGGGCTTACAAAAAGTCACTTGGTTGGATTTAAATGTTTAATAACGGGACCCGTAGGCAGGAGGCACAGAAATGTAGTCAACTCGGGTTCCATGATCTATAAATGATGACGATTTAAATCTTATGATAAAAATGAAATGTATTTGTGCCTACTGTATCCCTTATTTTAATTCCGAGAAATTGTTAAAGACGATGTCTACATTTTCATTCTACATAGTGGCATTACTCCCACGCATCAATTGCAATAAATTATCCGCTGGTTCGGAAAAGGAATAACATAGACTTGACTAAGTCAAGGGAATATTGAATTTATATGTCGTCATGATAGTTTACAATTATGAAATGAAAGATGCTAGGGATGGTTTTAAATTATTTAATGTTTTTGAATATTATTAAGTTGACGTAGGAATTTTACGGACTTAGAACAGTCAAGTAATAATAAAACGATTTTACTTGGATTATAATAATACGTTTATTCAATCCCCAATAACTAATTTTCTGGGATAATAAATTATGCAATCTTTTGTAACAATGCTTAATTCATGACATCGTGATTTAATCATTTTTATTTACATACTTGCACATCATCGCAATCAAAAATTAACGGAATTAATACAAGTTTATATATTTTTTGTATTTTAATGAATAATAATATTTCTGAATTAAATCGATAGTGGTGGTGGTGATGTATTTCGTTCTCTAAGTATCTTTAATAAATAGAATGCACTCGCGACAAATCGAATGTAATAAATGAAAATACAGAAACACTTTTGTGCTTGGATCTGAAAAAAGAATGTTTTCTAAAGAAAATTGAATGTTACATAAACATGGAAAATGAATAATTCAGTCAAGTTGATTTCTTGCCACGCCTATGGGTTTCGTGGTTACATGGATTCTATAAAAGATTTTTACTTCAAGATCTTGGATGAACACAACGCATAATATTATGAGATACATCATTTGAAAAAAAATAACATGTTATAGTCACATTATTTTAATGAATAACCCTTAATTGTACATTATAATGGAATATAAATGGCGTGTATTGCAACAATGTACAAATAAAAAGTTCATATAAACTGCTTGCTCTCCAAAAATGTGGTCAAAAATAGCTCGAAGAGCCCCACGAGCATTTGATCCCGTTCAAATGTTTTTATGAAGATCATTGTGATTTTAATAATATTTAAGTGTAAACTGCATTGAAGCTAAGATATCATCACATCTTTAACACCTAATCTCTTAATACGGCTTAATCTTGCAGTTGGAAGGATCCTATTCAACCGTACATTACAGCACAATTTACACCCCACTCGCTAGTGTATCAAATGTTTTCTGTTATTGTATTGTTATATTTTCTTTTTAAACATAATATTAGACTTCAATTACTTTGTAGTAATGAATCGCTTCTGAAAAAAAGACACGAGTTACTGGATGATTTATAAAATGGGCTACAATCAGAAACTACTTTCGGCAGATGAGACTGTGCCAGCTATATTTCTTTGTCAAGACAATTGCAAAAAGTGGCTGTCTGATACTGAATGATGAAGTGGTCCTTAAAAGGCAAAGGATTGATCTTGTCAGAGAATGTCTGCAAAGTAGAAGTGCTTCGGAAACCAATGCCGAGAGCTTACAAAAGGACTTAAATATGGTACAAGAAATTATTGAGTCTGAATGTATTTTATTTATTCATTATAAATGTCTTTAATTAATAAAATAACAATACAGTTAATGTCATAAACATTTAATTAAATAAAGTATTATAATAAATTTGGATGTTTGTTATTTCAGAATTACAGAAATAACTTAAAGATTGAATATTATGTATAATACTCAGTATACATAAAGCGTGCACTACGTGAGGAAGCTGACAGCCGTATTTACTTGCGTGTCCCGTTACCAGAGTTGCAACGAATCACATCAACAACGCGTTATGTTAGTAGAAACAACACCTAGTTTTCTAAAATATGCTTGCAATGAAAAAATATACACTAACAAACCAAATGTAATAGTCACTAGACAGTGAATTTTGGTAGATGTGAGGCTTCAAATTTTCAAATACAGCCAAAGCTTATCCAACTATGTACGTGAACAAGCTAAAACATAGCATATAATACTCTGTATTGCACTGAGAAATTTTACATGGTAATTTTACACATGAAATTATTGTTCACAATAGCATACATAATTATACTCCCATATTTCCATTTGCATAGCATTTGCCAAACGTTGGTACCGCTGGAGCTATTTTTTGGAGCGTTTTTAATGTAAGAACTGTGTTAATATCTTATTGTTTTATCATTAACAATTTTTTCTGAATTTGAATCCCAAAACAGATCAAATAAAAACGTCGAAATATATCATATGTATATTATTATTCGATATTATTCGATGTATCTGATAATTTTTATATAAATATGGTATATCACATATAAAACAAACCTTTCATATTTGTATAGCAAATAGAAAATACACGCAGTAGTTTTGAAATTATTGCAGCGGAAATTACGTCTCGAAGCAATGGTCGACTGCCGACGTGTGTCAGGCAATGCATTAATGTGCAGAAAGATATATTTAAAATTGGAAAGATACTTATGTGCATAAAATTTCATAAAATAGATATTTCTATTTGTTGCTAGTGAATTTCGCGTTATGTTTATAATAACTTGGCAAAGTATTGTTCTCTATCGAATCAACAAGCATAGAATTGCTATGTTACGTATCAAGTAATATCTTTGTGTAAAATTCGATTCGATACTAATATGCTAATAAGCTAATGATATGGTCATTTTCAAAGGATTATAGCCAACTAAGTATACAGAAAAAGACAATAAAATTGTCTTTTGACCCGACCCAGGATTTCAATCCAAAATATCAGGATCTCCAGTCTTATAAGCTGAACTACTTTTTTTTTTTTTCACGCAGTCGATACCTTCAGAAAGGTACCCGACTCGACCCGGGGGAGGAACCGGGTTATGTGGGATTCTTACCCACTAAAACCACTGCGATGGCCGTCCTCGGCACGAATCGGAGAGGCTGCCGGATCGTGTTGATATAACGCATCCGCAGCCCCTCCCATACTGTGCTCCGCTCGTGGCTCGGCGGAGCTCTCCTCAGGGGGTGAAGGTAATCCCGCCCCCCGTGCTGAGCGGTGTCCCGGTCCGCGCCACAGTGGTGACACATTGCCGTCGACTCGCGTCCGATCTTATACAGGTATTCTCCAAAACAACCGTGACCGGTCATTTCCTGCGTAAGTCGGAATCATCCAGGCTTCGAAGGCTGGTAGGATCGCTCTGACGACGCGTTTGCGCGCGTATCGTTCTTCGCAGAGACGGTCGCGCCACGTCGCAAGAGCCCTCCAGTGTTGCCGCCGCTTCAACGCCTCGAGCGCACTCGGAGGGGGCGCGCTTTCACTGTTCTGACGGAGGATGCGGGTCTGTTGATAGACCCTTGCGTCCATATCCGCCAGAATGTCCAATGGCGGAAAGCGCGCTAGGACGGTTGCCGCCTCGTAGGATATCGTGCGATATCCCCGCACTATGCGGATGGCCACTCTCCGCTGCGAACTTTGGATCTTAGTTCTGCAACGGCGGATGCCCGACAGTCTGTGAGACCACACGGGCGCCCCGTAGAGGGCCATCGATCGCACGACACCGGCATAGAGGCGGCGAACTTCCTCCCTCGGTCCCCCAAGATTAGGCAACAGTCTGTGCATGGCACCAGCTACTAGTATTTCATGTACCTGGCCACCTGGACGTTTGAGTCACCAACGCGGACGTGCTCCTCGGCAGTTTATGGAACCATAGCGCCTCTGTCTTATGAGACGCTATCCGAAGGCCCAACTCGCAGATCTTATCGACAACGATGTTCACCCCGAGCTCGGCGAGCTCTTTGGTTCTCTCAAAATTCTCCCCCGATGCCAGCACCAACTTGTCGTCTGCATAACAAACGACGCTGGCAGGGAGAGTGACGCGCAGGACTGCGTCACTCTCCCTGACGGTGATACGCGAGATCCCACAACAGGGGCCCCAAAACTGACGACCCCTGCGGGACCCCACAGTAAACCTCTCTCCGGTTCCTCGTACCGTCTTGGTCCATATACGAGACGTATCTGTCACGCAAGTAGCCACCAACGATCGCCTGCAGGTAAGGGGGCACACGATGGTGTATGAGTGCCCTCCTAATAGCGTCCCAAGGCAACGTGTTGAATGCATTGACGATATCGAGACTTATCGCCAACGCCACCCTGGGCCACCGCCTGCTCCGACAAAGACCAGACGCGTAAGATCGCGTCGACAGTCGAACGGCCCTGTCGGAAGCCGAACTGGCATTCAGCCAGGTCGGGGCCAACACGCGACAGATGCCCGCACAGACGAAAGCTGAACTACTACGCCAACGAGACATTTATATCAATATAATAGAAAAGTAATTATTATTACGTGACATAATCGTATTTATCTTTGCAAATAATGGCCTAAAGCGGTGACCAAAAGCTTAGCCATTTTGAATCTTCACTCTCCTGATTTAGTTACTAACATATTTGAAGATTTCACCAAAATGTAAATGTAGCGTTTATCTTGTTTGTATTCGCTTACGTTAAAGGAACCGTTAGAGAAATTCACTGCTTGTGCAAACTTACTAGGTTCAACAAAGAAGCTTAAGCCTCTGATTAAAACAGGAGTTAATCCCTACTCCATAGCAGCGAATCCTGTAATTGGTGCGAGTATTCCTATTTCATTAGTTTTGGATCAGCTATTGTTCTCAGCGATACTGCTTAATCGATAGGACAAGCCGATTAATGAGGATCGGGGACAATATAAGTAATTACACTTGTACAAAAATAAATGGATGAGTAGTTTGTTGTGATTTCATTTTGATTATACGAGTAAACTGAGGAATATGTTTATACATAATTCATAGAGTGATTGGTAACAGAAGACACTTTAACGGGACTCGGTACAAATATAAGACGTGACAATAATTTGCAGAATGAATGGATGTTACTTACAATGAATTATTATACAAAAATGTGGTATGATCTAATATTAAGCATATCAGCTTGTTGGATTATTAATTAATAATTAAATAAACTATACAGCGTGTAACAAAATTCGTGTCCGACCCGTGAAGTGGTTATTAGGTATCTTGTGTCGGTTCTATTTAGGTAATAATTTTTAACATACTAAGCAAAAAATTTATCCCGGAATTAGTTTTTTTTAATTAAATGACAATAATTACATGGCAACACAGGTGCGGGCAATAGCGCTCGATAGCTCTTACCTATCGGGTAGGTAAGACACGAGGTCATGACCTCAGTAGTCCACGTTTTTACCACCTACAGTGACGTTAAACACAATTAATATATTTTTTTAAGTATTTTTTTGCTTAATATTTCAAAAATTATTACATAAATAGAACCGACACACGATACCTAATAACCACTTCATGGTTCGGACAAAAATTTTGTTACATTCTGTATAAGCAAAAATATAATCTTGTACAAAAAGGTTTTATAATTATATTATATTTATGAGCCGCTGGCTGGTAATAATATAATCTGTCAATTTTAAATATTTTGTTTTCCTTCTACTACAGTCTTATTAATTTATTTCATATGGAGATTATAACTCTTTTGAAACGGAGTCGCTGCTTTTATTTTCCCTAAACTCCTATACAGCTTTTGTCACGTTATATACAATGACGGCATTTATGTTAATAATAATATTATTAAAAATTGTTTTTTTTTTTAATGTATTTAACGTAGGTAGGTACAATCAAATGGGCGACACGATGATACATGGGCACCACTATCCATACATTGTCAATGCGCAACTAACGCTTAGAACTAAGATGTTATGTCTCTTGTGCCTGTAATTACACTGACTCATACGAAACGTATTGTTATAAAAAGAAAAAAATAAGTGCCTAAAATTACCTAACCACTGTGTTAAATATAAATTATTAGAATAACGTAGTAACCTAATGGTAAGTGGTCACCAACGCCCATAAACATAGGCATTGTAAGAGATGTTAACCATCGCTTACATCGCCAATGCGCTACCAACCTTGGGAACTAAGATGTTATGTCCCTTGTGCCTGTAATTAGACTGGCTCACTCACCCTTCAAACCAGAACACAACAATACAAAGTACTGAATATCTGATATGTGGGTGGTACCTTCTCAAATTATTCCATTATGTCATATGTAATTTCACTCTTTTTATATAAAGCAAAGTATAGCTGACGTACGATAGATGTTGTATTTCGCGGAAAGAAAATGTAGTAAATACTATAAGTTTTTACCTAATAGCAATAAAATGAAAAACTAATAGCAGTCTTACATGATTAGTTAAAATAATTAATTATAATTTTTTTTTTTCTTAATAACCTATTATATAACGAGTATAAATGAAACGAATGAGGACATTTCGTGTGTTTTCTTTATAGAGAAAAATATATTCTTTTATGTCTTTGATCAAACACAACCCTTGAACATACAATGTAATTAAACATAGAATAATTTATTTTAAACTTTGAACTGGATTTATTCGAAAAAAATAAAATAAAAGATTAGCAATTTAGCTTTATACCTCCTCTTAATAAAGGCACTGTATCTTTCTATGGAGATCTGCTTTATTTATAGATAGCGTAAAAGCTTATACATTGCAATATCCATGGAAATTGACAATCAATGGACGTTTGCAATTCATATACGTACGACTATCTAGTACCTCAAACTTTTCTAGCTGGAGAGCCTAATTTCCTTTTAATTGTTGTTATTTTCGTATTAATTAATTTGAAGAGTTTTCTTGATATAGACAACAATATTCAATACTGTGATTTTAATTCACGTGTGTTTTGTTTTGACCGAGTTCGTAGTTAAGCCTTTTGCTTTCGCGACTTCAGTAAATAAAGTAAGTGTCACAGCAAGTTAATCTTGTGAATTTATTACGATAGGTGAATACTTAAGTTAGCTAGCTTTCATGGATGTTATAAGAATTTTATATTTAAAAGTTAAGATTATAAAAATGGTGTAGTGCGGATTTTCAATAATTGATTGAATAACAATAAAATGTGTTCGAAGCCAAATTAAAAAAAAAATCAGTAAATGTTTAACTGTTAGGTTAAAGCTGCCTGTCATCACAAGGAGAAAGTTAAGTGGCTAGGTATCAGGAAATAAAATTTAATTATTTCTTCTGGCTTGACTGATTTTTGAGACCTACGGCCAACATTTAGTGATATGACGTATAATATAAACTAAGGTTTTAATCCTATTTTTAAATAATCGTCTCTGAATTTTAATCAAATTTCAATTAATTTAAATATTAATTTTTATTACTTTGATATTATATTTGATAGGCCGCAGATCCGGTGGTCCTGGGTTCAATTCCCAGGTCGGGCCAGTAAATAGTTATTGGGTTTTTCTGTCAGGAAATTCTCAGTTGCAGCCCGTGCCTCGGAAAGCACGTTAAGTCGTCCTGCGCCTGAAGTCTTTCCGGTCGTGTCGGATTGCCGTTCCATCGGATTATGAGAGCTAGGGAACAGTGAGTGCACCTTTGTTGCGCACACACTTGTGCACTATAATATCTCCTGCGCAGTTGGCTAATCTCTCTTGAGATTGGCCGCCGTGGCAGAACTCGGCTACGGAGGACCTTATTTATTAAAGGAACAGCATGTTAACGTCCTGGTCAAAGGCCTCCCGTCCTTAAGTAGGCTTGGAGCATTAAGGAGCTGGTTTCCTTACCACGTTTTTCCCAGTGATGCATGCCCGGGCTTGTACCCGCAATTTTTGGGTACATTATTATCGTCGTGAGATTGGCCATTTTGCTTTAAACCAAGAAAAAAACACAACTGGAATCGATTCATCTTAACTGTGCCTTTTCTGAACTGATATTATTACTATTTAGGCAAAAAAGCACTAAAGTATTAAACTATAAAATATTGTCTCGTGTAAATATTTGACAATATATATATATATATACATATATATAATAGCTGAGCCCATGGCCCAGTGGTAAGAACGCGTGAATCTTAACCGATGATCGTGGGTTCAAACCCGGGCAAGCACCACTGAATTTCATGTGCTTAATTTGTGATTATAATTCATCTCGTGCTTGACGGTGAAGGAAAACATCGTGAGGAAACCTGCATGTGTCAAATTTCACTGAAATTCTGTCACATGTATATTCCACCAATCCGCATTGGAGCAGCGTGGTGGAATAAGCTCCAAAACCTTCTTCTCAAAAGAGGAGAAGAGGCCTTAGCCCAGCAGTGGGACATTCACAGGCTGTTACTTTTTTTTTAACTTTTTTTTATATATATATTAATATATATATATTGTATTTAAGTACAGTCGAATTTCATAAAATAATATTTCTAATTCTATTGTATTATAATATAAATAACTAGCTAATCATCCCGTAGGGTAGATATTAAGAAAAATGTATTTTAGATAGGATTTTCTAAGTGAGCGTCAAGTCGAGAAAGGAGTATATGTGTCAAATTTTAAGTCAAACGGGCGGTTAGTTTAGGAAATCATGTGATGAGTGGAATATTTACAGGCTATTACTTTCCCTTTTTATATTAAATCAAGTCGAGTCATATTTCAAAAATTAATACTTGCTTCGCGGTTTTATACGCTATGGTTACTGCTAAACCTCCGCGCACACAACCGCGCTAGTCTTTTTATTAAAAATATAATTAAAAAAAGAAATAGATTATATTAAATAAAAAATAAATACAACAAATACTAAAAAATATTTTATTATTATCTAAACATTTTCCAAATTAATATACGATTTAAAAATATAAACTTAAATAGAGATCGGGTCAAATAATAAAGTGAAAACACATAAAAGCATGAGTAATACCATTAATTGCTTTCAAAATAAAGTGTCCATTAGATGTTAATGTGATCATAAAATATGACGTCACAGGGTATAGCTACGTTCTTTATTTTCCGGAATTCAATTCTTCGGACATGAATCTCGCTATATGTACTTTAAGATTAAGATTAAATTACGCTATAAAATAGTTACTTGTCTCTCACGAGTATTGTAATCCTTATAAGTAAAGTAGAACACTAGATACAAGAAACATACTACATAATACTAGTCCACAGAAAATATATTGGTTATGATTATTTTCTTATTGAATTGAAAAATAAAATTATAAACTATGTATATGATGATTATTTTAACCAAATACAATTTAAATGTAAGTAGATATTAAAATAGAAACAAGTGCAGCTCGTTTATTGATCATATATTACTTACACATACACAAAAGTATATATTTAATTTACATTTTCAATAAATATTATAGAATACGTGTCTGCTTGGATATAGTACTTGTACAAAATATGAAAATATTCTAGTTATTACATCGAACAGATCTCTGAAGAGCCTTGCAAAGACGTCAAGCTGAAACGACAGGAGTGGGACTTTGAAAATGAAATCCATTGAAGGGCAAATCTAACGAATAGTCCACTTGAACCTCTCCCGGTCTAGTTGTGAGGTCAACTGATGTTGGTTGTGAATCTATAGAAGTGAATTCAACTGGTCCTGTATAAATTGGATACTGTCTCAAATCTTCCTTATAAAATGCTTCATTATTTGGCATCTCTTTACCAATATTTGCAATTGTTGTATCCTGATCTGGTGCTTTTAAATCAGCTGTATAATCATCAGCTTGATTGAGTTTTTTCTTCATAAATACCTGCGGCTCATATGCTGTTGATGACGTGTGCCCTTCACGACTTCTCTTATCGTAATGGTCGAAAGGAGGATAGGAATGGTAGAAGCCGTAGCTTAGCGGACTTGCAGCAATCTGGAACAGAACATCTGTTAACATTTTATCATCGTTTTTGATTAGTAACGTGCTGTGGTTAAGTAATTAGTCTTCATTCAAAAAAGGAACACATCTAGTGTTCCTTTTTTATTAACCAATATTTGCCCTAATATTTTGCGGGTATTGATTTTATTAATTTATACACATTTTACTGTCTGTAATAGGAAATTGTTGGTAACAGTTTTGAACCTTTTTTCAGTGGTGCGAAAACGTTCCCTTGGGCAGATAAGGGTTAAACTAAGTGTGGTTTTATTTATGGATTATCATACCTTCCCTTTTTCATGATACCCATCATAAGTGTCTACCTAAAATAGAACAAGAATGTTAAGTGTGTTAATGTGGGATAATTTTGTTTGGAATATCGCAAATTTTCCTAAAATTGAGTTAACCTCAGTGACTGTTGAATTATCGCGTAAATTCAATTAAATTATTACGACGTGCGATTGGTGTTTAATAATGTTAATACATGTGTACCCAAATGTAAACCAAATTAATATATTGGCGGATAATTACTTATAGTTATTTGTAGCTAAGTTAATTATACAACGTTTTTAAAAATCAAAGTACAGAGATAACTTTAAAATTAATTTTATTTACAACTCTGTCCATTAGTATAATGTTCTAGTTATTAGTAAAATTCCATCAGAAGTATAACTATATTTTAAATGTGTTCTACAAATTGAAACTATATGAAATACGTAACAATACGAATATTTGATTTATATATGTAGATACTTAGAAAAATATTCAGTAATTACCTTTTTAAGTCCTTGTATTGAAGCAAGTATGAGAGCCATCTTGGCCAAGAGAAGTGCTTTTCCTCCCAATACAGCAAGAAATTGAAAGCCCATTGGAACAAGGACCATTCCGATGGACACGACTCCAAACATCATCATAGTCAACATATGATGACGTCGTCGACCTCTGTATTCAACTGCGAACATTAACTCACTTATATTTTCATTCATTTATTACGCTATATTGGGAGCTTTTACTTGGTGGTAGAGCTTTGTGACATAACATCTTAGTTCCCTAGGTTGGTGGCGCATTGGCGTTGTAAGCGATGGTTAAAATTTCTTACAATGCCATTGTCAATGGGCGTTGGTGACCAATTACCATCAGGTGACCCATACGCTCGTCCACCTTCCTATATCACAAAAAAAAAAAAAAAGTTGTTTTGCAGTACCATCTAGTAAGAAGCTACAACAGAGGGGACAGTATTAATTCGTAACAATGTGTTTTACTTTCAAACAGTAAGTTGAAATATCTCAACTTACATTTTTATAAATAAGTTAAGTTTCATAATATATTTTTACTTTGAGAACTTCTAATCATCACACTGCCTTGTGTATAATTATATATAAAAACCACTCAAGTTACGTTATAGCGTTATTACAATTATTATAGAATTCAGATTTAGAAAATACTCCTCCGTTATTCGAGTAGAAGGAATTTTATTAATTAATGAGTTATTATAATAACAAAGTTATATGATATAGATTTATTAAAATGAAATACGAAAACAGGAACTCATAATGAGAATGTAAATTATTATAATTATAATAATTAAGTTCAAAGTAAGAAGTTCTTTCGAACGAATATTTATGTTTCTTTATTATAATGTAATAAAGATATTCTATTAGTTAAAAGGGTGGCTTTCAAACGATTATAATAAAGGTCATAAAAAGTTTGTGTCATAATTCATATGTCGTCATTTTTCAGCTAATTTGCACAAAACCTTATATACTGTCTATTGGTGAAACTCGTATGAAAAGAGCATTAGGGCACAAGGCGAGGCAAGGACTTTGTATTATAACATGTAATAATAAGGTCGGTTTTTCTACTTTTCAGGAAGCGGCTCGCTTGGCCGAGGTCGGAGCGTCGCTCACCGTGGATCGAATCGGGATGCTGGGCTTGAGGGTCTCTGTCACAAAACGGAGGCCCTCCTATTCCACGGTCCACGCCGGGGCTGCCTCGAGGGGCGTGTATCACCGTAGGAGGGCCGGAAACACCTTGGCGCCGCTTATACGCTGGTGTGGTGCGCTCCATGGCGCTTTACGGCGCACCCATTTAGGTGGACGCTCCCACTGCTCGTAACAAGACTCTTCTGCGGAGACCTCAGAGAGTCATAACGGTGAGGGCGATACGCAGTTACCGTATGGTGTCGTGGACGGCGGCGACACTTCTTGCAGGCGATCCGCCCTGGGAACTCCAGGCGGAGGTGCTTGCGTAAGTGTACCGGTTCCGGGTGGAAGTGAGGTCGAGCGGCTACCGTCCAGGATTGGCGGAGGTGGGGCGAATCAGGGTACTAGCGCAGAAAGCCTTGGTTCGCAGTAGGAGGACCTGGGGTCCCCCTCAGCAGGAACTCTTACCCCGCTATAAGTGTCGCTGGGGCTAGGGAGTCTCTGTACCCCTAGAACCCCCTAGGAAATGGAGACCCGCAGAGGCGGATCAACCGTCGGGGCGTCACGGTAGTATGCGCGAGCGATCTCGTGACGTCCCTCGATGAGGCGGAGAGGGTACCGCTGGTTTTTTATAATATGTCCCGTTCATTTAGCTAGCCTTTTTTGAGTCAGGAAGACATCGTCATAACTCATTAGTTAATTATTTTCATAAAAATAATCTTCTGGAAAAAGCTTTTAACATTGACTATATATTATTATAAGTCTAAGAACCGACAGTGCCAAATAGCTATATTACTTCACGTGAGTCTTAACCGAAAATTGTGGAATGGAAAGGTTTCTTGAGCTTAATTTATTTATAATTTATCTCACCTTGATGATCAGGAAGTCTGCATATCTAAGATGAAATTTATTCATGTGTGTATGGGTGGAGGGTTTACCTCTTATATATATATATATATATTATTTAAATTAAAACGTAAAAACACATAATGAATTTAACGTTGTACATATAACATAACATTATGTTTAATATATAAGCCATTATCCACGCCTACACAGTTTCATGCGTGATATGCGGTTGACAGCAATATTTTTACATAGTCATTTCAATTTCTATGACGCACCATATCAATCATTTGCACATTTGCTATCTTTATCAATTTCATATTTTAAATTATTAACTTATTAAATGATTTATATTTTAGACTTGATGGTGTCCGCGACTTTGTCTTCGTATAACTCGATTTTATTACGATATATGTGTTTTTCGACCACACACATTTTTGTTCAATTTTATTCGATTTATTCTTATTATTTTTTCATAAGAACATATATGTATTTTGTTTGGTTTCTACTACTTTATTATACTTTTTTATATGGAGACAAACAGTCAATATGCTCACACAGGAGGAAGGAAAGTAATTACCTCCGCCCATGGATATCTGCAACATCGAAATTGTTGCAGGGTCGTTGCCGATCTTAATAGAAAGAGAGAAAGAAAAAAAGGGAATCTTCAATGAAAAATCTATTTTATTGAAGATTCCCCAGATCGTATCAGTTCCTTGAAAATCGGGCTTTTGTGGATTTCCAGACATCGAGGTGGTGTGGGTGGAATTTGGAATTCTGACGCGATGTCCGGTGGTGAAATTCAGCAGCCGGGATTAATGCAATCAATTCCTCGGAGCATTCCCCGTGCGAGATACGTATGGATTTAATCATTTATTGCTCTATAGAAATCAACATCAATATATACTTTTAAATCATATTTTATTAAGTTAAATTAAATTTAAATTTTATACCATGTTTGAAATGTATAAACTGAAATCTATGAACAAAAAACTTATTACTTTTACTTTTGTTTGTTTCTAACAGTTAAGTAATAAGATCTATTGATTCAATTTATTTATTTGGATCTCCAACAGCTTACATCCAAAACACGCTTTACATTAAATTAAAACTAACTATGCACAACCGATTACAGGAGAACACTCCATTCCGAATTACAAAAAGAGTTAAAAAATATACAACCAAATGAAAAAAAAAATGATTAAAGGCCAGCAAAAGACTTTTGCTACTAAAGTAAAATCAATATTAAAAAAAGATATACCCTTACCTTTATCATAAATGTCATCTTCAAAGTCGAATTTTATAACGTGCGTGTGAAATACTTTCGCTAAACGTCTTAATGCAAGGTTCTTCCATTCGTCTTCTTCAAGCTCTTTTTCGGTCCACGAACTGCAATAAAAAGTATATAACATGAATGTAGTATTTTAGTTTTATAGATAAACATTGCCCGTTCGTCCGGTGTTCGAAGTTCGATCCTAGTCATTAGTAAAAAATTAAAGAAACAATTGAATGAACATTTAATTCCTACTTTATGCGACTTTTTTATCGATAACACTAAAGCTCGTCAAAAGCTACCAAACAAAAATAAAAGAAAATCGTTTGACAAACAGAAGATAAATAGGTACTGAACTGTGTTGTCTGTGCTTATTTATATAAATAAGCACTGGGTTCAATTCCCAGGTCGGGCCAATAAATAGTTATTGGGTTTTTCTGTCAGAAAATTCTCAGTAGCAGCCCGGAGTCTGGAAGTTGGAAGTGTGTACACTCCCGTGCCTCGGAAAGCACGTTAAGCCGTTAGTCCTGCGCCTGAACTCTTTCCGATCATGTCGGATTGCCGTCCCATCGGGTTATGAGAGTTAGGGAATAGAGAGTGCACCTGTGTTTGCGCACACACTTGTGCACTATAATATCTCCTGCGCAGTTGGCTAATCTCTCTTGAGATTGGCCGCCGTGGCCGAAATCGGTCTGAAGGACCTTACCTTATATAAATAATCTATACTCCAGCCAAATTCGATGTGGAATGTTTAATAACAAAGCGTTGCTTAGCAACCAACGTCAGGCAGATGCTCAAAACATTTTTAGAAATATGTACAACAATTATTTTTGATGATAATAAAAATTAAAATTGATGATTAATAATTAAATATTTAAGGCAAAGGACTAAGCGCATTCTTGGTTATAATTATAACACTTATGATCATCTGGAATAATGTACATCTCAAAAATAATAGCTCCAATTTTAAAATGATATCGGAAATTACCTCGTAGTTATATAATTCGCTTTATTAACTTTATCTATCGCCTCCCAAACGACAGGACTGATTTAGATTAAATTTTGTGTATATTTGAATGGGTCAATGAGAGGTTTGAGATTACAATTGCTCCAATACTGGAAAAAGCAACGTCTGTTGGTATGCTTTATTTTATATTATAAGAATATATTTTTATTATAATATAAAATTATATATTATAAAGTAATGATTCATCTTATGATTTAATCAAATAAAAATTACATTATTTATTATTATTTATTAGAACTATATATTGGAAGATTAAAAAGTGTCTTATAGGTTTTATTTTTCAAATATATCTTTTTAAAAATAACAATGCAAATATAATATTATTATGATTATAATTAATAGCGTCTTATAAACAATTTAACATTAATTCTATCATAATTACTTAGTTTCATTGTATCATAGTAGTTAAATGTTTAATTTAAATGATATGATAATATATTATTAAATATAAATTTAAGTTAGTTTATAAATATTGATGAGGACAGTTTTTTCTAACGAACTCATGGCAGTTTTCTTTGCGCGTTTCTTCTTGGGCGAAGAAAATTTCGCTACAGATCCAAGCCCACTCGGACCGGGTAATTCAGAATTACTCATCGTAATCTAATATAAACAATATTTGATAACAACAAACTTATAACAATAACGAATTAAAAGTGAATAACGATAACAATATCTAACAATTAATAACAGAACGGAAGAACGCCAGAATCAAACACTCGCGAATTGTAAGCAAAGCTAACAACAAAACAAACATTATGGCGGGCGTATAATGCAACAAAATTACGTAGTTACGTTTCGTTTAACTTTATTTACGTTAAAAAAATATTTTTTTTAATTAATTAAAATGTAACCGCAATAAAATTTCTTAAATTTTATCTGATATATATATTAGAAGAAATTCTAAATATATGTGGTTGAAACAGTGATTATAATACTATATTTATGTTAGCCAAAACAAGATCTTTTTTTTTTAATCTGTGTGTAATGAAACGTTGTGTGTAATGTTAACATTCTTAACCTGTTGTGGTTATACTACCATTATAATACGACTAAAAATATACACCACCAATTACGAAGAACTTGTATCGCTATTATATACCTTCCTAAATCTGCCAATTGCTTAAAAAACACTCCAAATGTTACAAAGCTGCGATTTCTTTACGTCAGTATTAAAATATAGGGTTGTTAGTTTTGTAGTAATATTATAGTGGTATTTAAAGATTTTTAAACTTTTATTTTAAGCTAATTTTCACATAAATTATGTATTGACCGGCTAAATTAAATTTTTGGGTTCGATATTAAATTAAAAATTTTGTGATTAAACAGGAAATTGTGTTATAATTAATATAGTTGTAATTATAATAATTATTATTTTTTATTAAGAGTGTATCAACCCTAATTATGATGAGTCATGGTTTGTTTACTAAAATTCCAGATCGAATTTGGCTGGAGTATATACTACTATATAAATCTACTAGAGGTTCCCCCGCGGCTTTGCCCGCGACATAATCAAAAATAATAAAATATGTTAATTATGGTCTATTCTAAAGCTAGTCTAAGTCTAAGCTGTGAAAACAGTACATTTCAAGCAGATCAGACCAATTTTTATACGAATGTTTCAACCCATTTCTTACGGTTGGGGTTGAATTTTTAAAAATGACATAATACGTATGCATTTATTTTTACTCAGAAGCTTTAATATTAAATTTCATGCTTCTTACATAAAAAATGACGGACCCGCCATACAAACTTTTAACCCCGTATTTTACCTTTTTGCGAGGTAGTTTTTAAGAACCCTGAAATACGTAGTTATCGTTATCTAACCAGAGGTTTGTATATAAAATGTCATGCTTCTTACATTAAAAATGAAGAACCAGGTAGTGAATTTTGGAAAACTCTGATTTGCTTACTTATTTATTTCTAACCAGAAGCTTGTATACGAAATATCATGCTTCTCACTTTGAAAATGACGGATTGACATACAACGGTTTATCCCATATTTCACCTCCTTAGGGGTGGAATTGCCAAAAATCCTTTCTTAGTACGCGTTTTCATCATAAAATGCATCAACTGTCAAAATTTCAAGTCTCTAACCTCAGTGGCTTAGGCTCTGCGTTGATGAGTCAGTCAGGACAAGTCTTTTTATACAGTGGTGGTCGTATAATTAGAAACACTACCAACGACATTATGTAAGATACTTCACCGCAATCGTTTTTATTTTGAAATTAAACAATAAATAGGACAACAATATGTTCAACGATTTATCATTTATTAGAAAAACAATATAAATCCCATTACTGCACTTGTAGCAGTTTCAATATTACATTACGGACAAACATTTAAATCAGTTGTAAGGTATGAATAATAATGGTCAACTAATTAGAAACAACAACAAAATATTATTTTAAGTATTAGTAATTAGTATTGTTATTTACGAAATAGCTGCTATCCACAGCCTACCAATAGTAATAATTAATATTTAGTGGCGTATCCCTTATTTTCAATAACAGCACTGCAACGAAGTGGCATTGATTCAATCAATTTCATATATTTTTTTAGGGGAATTGAATTCCATGCTTCAATAAATGCTACATATAGTTCGTTTTGACTGGTGTTAAGTTTTTTTGAGACTTTCTTTTTAACAATATACCAGAGATTTTCTATCGGATTTAAATCCGGACTATTTGCTGGCCAGTCTAAAACGGAAATACGCTGTTCGCTAAGGAAACATTTGACGCTATTGGCCTAGTGTTTAGGGTCATTGTCATGCTGAAAGATCCAGGTTACAGGCAAATGATCGTCCGAGTAGGCAATCATTGTGTGCTCTAACATAATTTTGTATTGACATTGATCCATTGTACCTTCAATTGTGTATTTATAATTAAAAGCATTGTTTACAGGACGTCTAACATAGCGCTTTCCATCGGAATTTACCATATTTATTTTTGTTTCATCTGAAAATAACACTTTTTTCCATTCTCGTACCGTTCAATTAACACCCGGGATAAATTTTTTGCTTAGTATTTTAAAAATTATTACATAAATAGAACCGACACACGATACCTAATAACCACTTCACGGGTCGGACACGAATTTTGTTACATAATCGATTCCCCACTCATCACGAGATCTCCTAAACTATCCGCCAGATTTACTTGACATTTGTCACAGATATTCCTTGCCAGACGTAGACGCTCACTAAGAACGGATTTTGTTCATTTCCAATCCAAAACGGAATTTTCATATATTTTATCATTCTCTCTATATGTAGGAGAGCCCACACCAAACACCAGTAACAGTTGCCTTAGTAACCGTTGTCATAGTAGCCGATTTCATGATGTTAATATTGATAAATTAGGCGTTGTCCGCGGCTTCGCTCGACGGTAATCTGTATCTATACTAATAATATAAAGTTGTAAAATTTGATTATTTTTATGTTTGTTTATAGTGAATAAGCCCAAAAACTGTTGTACTGATTTAGAAAACGCTACGTTATCAGCGACTATACCCCTATACGGTTATATGTTTTGTTCATCTGTGTGTGTGCGAATTTTAAGATTTCACAATAGGCATTGTGTGTGGCCAATGATATAATCTCAATACTATACACATGTATCATATACCATTTACACTATTTACTAATAATTCGCTATTTTATATTTATTTATTTAAATAAGTTACTATTTTCCTAAAATGTTAAATGAAATTTATTAATGTAAATCCTTACTTGAAATTTTTACATTAAAAAAATAATATAAATATACAAATTAGTGAGAGAGTTGAATGTAGGAGGACAAAGCTTTTTTGGTGTGACAAAAATAATAATAATAATAATGTCCTCCGCATCGATTTCAGCCACGGTGGCCAAGAGAGATTTGATAACTGCGAAGGATATATTGTAGTGCACAAGTGGATACGTAAACACAGGTGCACTTTTTATTCCCTAACTCTCATAATGCGATGGGACGGCAATCCGACACGACTGTAAAGAGCTCACGCGCAGGACCAACGGTTTTACGTGCCTTCCGAGGCATGGGAATTTGATAAAAATACAGATATATAATCAATAAAATTCTAAATTTTAAAATACGTTTTGAGTTAAAAGAAATTGCAAAGAACTTCGTTCCTGACGGGGGTTCCTCGACCGCAATTTTTTATTACATTATTAGGGCTTATCTATGATTTCCATGTGCTCATGCTCATCATACATCGCCCCACATTATAAGACAGGCCTCTTGAAAAAGTTGGCCCGTTATTTGTTTTTTTTTTAATTAAAATACTACATACCAGACACAACGATACTATTTTTTTCCAGGCGGGCTTGACAACCACCAAGTAATCATGGTACATACTAATGCGTACGAAATCTTTACGAGAGCTACTCCACCACCGCACCGTTGGGCACCACCATATTATTTTTTCTTGTGTGTGAAATTTATATTTTGCCATTACTCCTAATATATTAATTTCAATTGCGTATTAAGCTTAAAGGACAAATAACGTCAAAGACCCCGTTAAGAAAAAAAAAATGAAGACTTTTAAATTTAAATTATTGCAATTTTTGTGGGGATCTCTAATTTTTTTGAAAATAAAATATAACCTTTTTCTCGCTGATAACGATTTACAAAAAACAAATTTTACCTCTTTATAATATTAGTATACATAGAGATTATACGCGAGCGAAGCCGCGGGCAACAGCCAGTAAAATTATAACGTCAGTTCATATTAAAACGTGCAATAAAAATCTTGTTTATAGTCCATATGCAATATAAATTGGATCGTTAATACGTATTAGACTCATATTTCAATTCACGCTTCCAATACATTTATATTTTTATCGGTTCATAACGCTAGAATAAATTGAATGACATATGAACGTACTGTAAGAGATCATACCGAACGTTGCGTTTCTATATATTTGATCAGTAAACTGTTTCGGATTTCGCGTAGGTATATTTTCACACATATTATTGGAGTTTTGAGTTCTATGTTAATAGTAATAAAGCTTTAAGAGGACTGCGTAGTACCCTGCTTTATGACCATTGCAGACTCGCATGGCATTTCTTATTATTCATTTATAAAATTAATTTCTTTGAACCGTAGTGGCGAATCTTGGCGAGTTTGTACGTGCCTTTATATCGCACACTACACCATAGCATTGTAGAGTGACAATTGATAGACACCGATTTTTTTTCGTAAAAACCTATATGTATGCCAAACAAATAAACAATTACGTTTGTTTAAAAAAAGGTATATGGGTCATAATATACCTCTAGTTAATAGCTTTAACGCCGATTAATGTATATATATATATGTAAATATATATATATACATTAATATAGTATATATATTTACATATATTTAATTTTAATTAATATATATATATATATATATATATATATATATATATATATAATTTTTTTACGTAATTATATATAGTATATTTACATTCTTTTTCGATGTCCGTCGCGAGTCACGACATATCTCATATATTTTATCTTTCTATATATTTATTCCTTCTTGAGTGTATTTGAAAAAATCTCTTCAAGGAAAAAAACAATATATCAATTACTTAAATTTACCTGAGGCTTGGACTGCGTAAAAAAGTAGCCTATGTCGTAGTATCCTCAGATTTAGCTATATTCATCCCAAATTTTATCAAAATAAGTTCAGTAGTTTAGCTTTGAAGTATAACAGACAGACAAAGTTACTTTCGCATTTGTCATGTTAGTATAGATTCCCATGGATTCCCATGAGACTTTCATACTCTGCATATCCAAATCCAATGGCATGTTCATAATAACAAATCTTCTTTATACGTGTAAAATGTTTACGTCGATCAAACTGCAGGCGAGCGTTATAAAATTTATTAAGCTATAAATATTTATTCTACCTACTGTATTGTTTTGCCACATTGACGAAACCGGAGCGCTTACACAATTGTATTTGAAACCCACTTTACATGACGTTGACAAATTATTTCGCGTGCATTTACCTTGGCTCTCACAGGCGACAAACATCACGACATCGACTTTTCGCGAAATTGTGATTTATCTCTATTCAATATAAAAGATCCCGTATGTCGAATCTTTGGGAGTATTCCTAATGAATCTTGTTAGAAATTTGACATGTCCCACAACTGGGTAAAGGTGGGAAGCTTTAATTCCAAACATACCTAAATTAAGAACTCGAAAACTCATTGCTTGAATTTGACAGCATTGTACCATATCGACGTTTAAAAAGATAATATTGTATAAAAGAACACATTGTATCATTATGTTATTGTTTTTGAGTCTCAAATGAAGGCTAAACAGCTTTTGTGTCGTACAAAATTACTGCATCAATATGTTTAATATCATCTTTAAATTTCAACAAAAGTTGATATAATGTTGCGAAATATTATTTCTAAACGGCACACAATAGCAAATACACACTGTATTTCATTAGAAGTGTACCATTTTTAATATCTGTCTCTAATTTATTAACTGTTAATATTTAAAAAGAAAGATTTTTGAACTGTATCAATAATACGTATAAAAACTTTTTTAAATAAATTCCCAATAATACCGAGGTGAATATTATATTGGCTCTAACGTATAATGTTTGTATATGATATATAATAGCTTGTATCTGTAAAATATTTTGTTCAATCCTTTTTAAAGTGGTTTATAAAAGCAGTGTTTGATTGTGACGTCACCATTGAACTTCGTCATCGCCTCATGTTCCACGAATTTTAACCATTATAATATTATGTTATAAAAAATAAATTCTATGAATGATAAATCTCATTCTTGTAGCCCACAAAATGTCTTTCAAAACACACTGAATAGATTTTCACCCCATTGTTCAACCCACACGTTATTCTCGTCATCGTATATTTTTTACATGAATGTTATAATAATTTTGTATGTGTCGCAAAATTAATTAAATTTGAGTATGAATGATTAAATATTATTTGTTAATATTTAAATATCAAAAGCTTGTCTTATTAACGTAAGTTAAAAGCTCTGGAATTAATTTGTATTTGGAATGGTATTAATAAAATATGTTAGTATTACAAGATTTTAACGAAATAGAATCAGTCTTAATTGTCTGCAACAATTGCCTGGTGATCTATTGTATATCTAATAAGACTGCCGATTTAAAGATGACGGGTTCACGAGCCAATAAATAAATAATTGATTTGTCTGTCGAGAAATCATATTATCAGCCCAGAGTTTGAAGTTTCAACGTATTTACTCTTCCGTGCCTCAGACAGTACGTGAAATTGTTGATAATGGTCTTGAACTCTCAGTGGCCTTGTTTGATTGCCGTCCCATCGGAGTATGAGAGTGAGAGAAAAAAAGGCATATGTGTTTGCACAAATACTTGTGCGCCATCTCCTACGTGATTGGCTATATTGCTTTGACAAGGGCTAATGTAGCCAAGATCGGTTAGAAAAACACCGTCATACAATTTCACACAAGTAACGCATAAAACAACTAATAATTTAATATTATTAATACTATTCTGTATTGATTTTCATCTGAGTGCGTTCTTGTTTTTATTCTTGGTTTTTTTTTAATTCAAATAATTGCTGTACGCATTCGGGTAAAATAAAATATGTCGGTATAATATTGTGAAACAGATAGAAAAATAAAATTATAATAATGATCGTGATAACAGAAATAATATTTTATGTAAAACGAGCAAGTATTTTAAAATAATATAAGTTAATATTTATGTAACTTAAGAACTATATCTCTTAGGTTACATAAATATCTACCAATATACAAGAATCCATTCGTAGAATTATTTCAAAAGGTTTGATTGTGAGGATTTTTTATGCCAACAAAATTCAGTAATATTTGTTTTTATTTATTTTTAATAATGTCTGTTTTATTTAAGCCACGTAACAATAATGAAAATCAAAGTATATTTTATTCAATTATGGTCGTACAACGTACATTAAATTAAGAGTAGTGTTTACTCAGTTTAATAATTAAAACATATTATATTTTATTATTTAATGAAAGTTAAAATATAACTGCTAACACTAATAAATTGTAATGTATGTTGTTTTAACAACATGTTTAGTACTTTTTTTTAAAAACGTATAAAATATTGACTAACGGCAATGGTATTATAAAATATTGACTAATGGCAATGGTATTATAAAATATTGACTAATGGCAATGGTATTATAAAATATTGACTAATGGCAATGGTATTATTTTTACATATGAATTCGATTTAAGTCGATTCATCGAAAGAATATAAAGATACAGTGGAATCTCTATAACCCGAACCTCGTTAAGTCGAAATCCTCAGTAAGTCGAAAAAAATGCAATTCCCTTCCGATGAACCCCTAAATACGCGGTATCTCGAATTATTTTGACTTTGTAACTCGAACAAAATGTTATTTCGTCTTTACTAAAATACAATGACCTCTTACTTGGAATTCCCTGAAATAATAGCAATAAAATCCAAAATGAATGTTCAAGATACATAGGTTCGGGTTTGGGGCTTCTAATCCATTGTTTTTATCTTGTACACGAGCTATGAATGAATACATTCATTAAACTTTCTAAGTAACACAGCTTAAGTTTGTTCCTTGTCGACACAGGACACGATTTGTTTTAATATGTAAAAAAAATATACATACTATAAATGATAAGTTGAATTTTATTCAAATTAGACCCTACAATTCGAAAAATATACATAGAAATCGCGCCTTTGTAAGTCGAAATTTCAGCAGTTAAGTCATATGTATCTCGAAGTTCTTGTTAAGTCGAAAACTCGTTAACATAATTTTTTTTGCATTTCCCTTGACATTCGAGTTATAGAGATTCCACTGTATTTCAATGTCTTTATTTTCTTTCTACCTCCAATGTTTGATCACGTGACTTTACAATACTTTGAACTTTCTATGATTTTTTTTATATCAAAACGAATTCGTCAAACGATATGTAACTTGTATAGACCCACAGATGATAAGTCAAAAAGTATATGCGTTCATAACAATCACGCTAAGATCTTGAGAGTCTTGTGTTATTGAAAATATATCCATCTAAAAATATATCTAATTATACGACTCTAACTATAAAGGTTGTTTAAGAAGTGATTAGTTAAGTAATGCTACGTCTCTATGTTTTGAATTTCAAATCAATGATGACAGACGGTAGCCCAGGTTCTAATATTGAATGAGCAATTCCAGTATAAATATGTAAATATATACATATCAAAATAAATTCTAATTGATTTGGGCGTATACAGATGAGGCGATTTGCAACGAAGTGGTGACACCTCGTTGTCAAGATCGGTTTTTACTAAGCTGGTGGTTGATATGGAGGCATTATCGTTTAGTTTATTTCCCGGAGACAGAGCGGGGATATATAAAGCCAATCTTATTCCGACTTCGTCGTGTTCTGACGAATAATTTGTACACGTGTGCATTTTAAAGTAATTGTGATTAATCTATGTAATTATAGCTATTTTGTATACGCGAGTTTTTATTTCATTCATTTACGATGGATGATGTGTTGAGAAGGAATGACCGCCCAAACACACCCACGCTGTATCTACTTGTAAATTTATTTCGTGTTTCTTGGAAACGGCTCTAACTAATTGGCACATTTTTTTATTTAGGTTTCTGCTTTTTAAGTTTTTGTATATAGGTATACTTTTCACCATATCATTCATATTTTTAAGATGCAATTTTTCACCTACAAAAACTAATTTTTTTAGACGCGTATACGACAAGAAAGACCAAAAGAGTTTTTATTGTTCTTAATTCGCTTAAAAATAAGATTCATACACTTACCGTGTATCATTTTCCTGTATGATGTTTCCTGAATGATCGATAAGTTCAAATCTCACTAAGTTCACTCCATCAACAATGGGCACAACGTCGAGGCTCAAGCTGCGGTCCAGAGCTTTTAACGTCTTTCTTTTTACACACCTTACAAACTTTGGATAATATTCCTTATTATCAATTACATCTTTCACATCTTTGTACTGAAAAGTTAACAGTATAGAAATTAGCGAAGACAAAAAGACATATAAGAATAACTCTTTATTATTTTTCAACTTAAAAATAGTATATAGTATTAATATTAAACGCATATTATATAATTGATAAAAAAAATATATAAGTTTATTTTTAGGGATCAGCGCCAAAAGTGTTTGTTTTAACTCAATCAAATAAGCGGGACTGCTAGAAAATTCATTTGTAACCTACACATACTAACAGTTAACCTTTGATAAAAGCTTAATAAAACAATTTCCGAATTATTCTGAAAAGTAAACTCCCCTGCGATTATTTTTGTTACCCTCTGCGTCCTCAAACTGTTTTATTGTATAAAAATAAAGGTATCCCAGCATTTACATTTTATTTGCACAAAATTTATTTTCACATTATTAAATGAATGTGTCAACCTCTTTCTACCTCGGAGTAAATTGTTTTTTCATGTAATGAAACGACCAATAAAAACATTTATAGCAATCTCTTACATAACGAGGTCAACATATTTTATCGACTAAGAGAATATATTATGGCATATGGAATATAATATGACAAAACATTCAACGCATTTAAAAAATATTATCAAAATGACCTTTTTCACTAAATTTAATATTAATATTAATTTGTTTAGCTCATATTTATCGTGCAATATGATAGTGCATGCTGAGACTAACTATAAGTAGTAGAGTATTTATCAAGATGATTTCAAAATGTAATATTTTTTTTATGTTACATCATGTCTACTGTTGGTTGTCCTAGTAAAATAAATCAATGTAAATAATTATTGTCATCTTCGTACACTTCTATTTTTAAAAGTTATTAGTTCCTAAATAATCTATATAATAAATTAACGCTAACTTAATTAAATTATGTATATGATATTATAGAGTGAAGTTAGGTGCAAAATATATTGTAATTGTCTCATATATGTAGAAGAATTTTTAATAAAAACATAACGATGCCAGCCAAAACCAATATGTTGACAAAATTTTGTGTGCCTCAGTTTTAACGTTATAACCGCTAGAAATTTTGACAGAACAAAAAAAAATTTATTTTTTTTTAGTTCGAAAACTACGTCTAGTTGTAAATGTATACGAAACTATTGGCACGGTCTGTGAGAAACAAAATTACGAAATATTTAGAATATTTCGCTTCAATGCAAAATAAAATAAGCTAGTCGGGAAGTTATTTAAAACGTGACTCGATCGAATATAATATGATTCATTCATCATCATAATTGTCTTGTCCAATTTATTTTAAATAAATGTTTTATAATCAAATTCATATTAATTCTATATTCAAATTTATGAAATTTTGATTTTAGTAACTTCTAAAAAAGTTACATATTTTCTTTATGTAGAGGAACAATAATTTTATAATATATTACATAATACCTTTTTCGTGCAATCTCTCCAAATAATTCTCACAACATCCGTTCCTTCAATCCAGAAGTCAGCTATAAATCTACTCAAATAAGTGTCCGAATCATTCATCTGGCAAGAACATGATGCGAATATAACAGCCAGTATTGAAAGTGTGAATTTCATTTTAAATGTTTTCAACGTCACGTAATTCATTTCGCCAGAAACGGAGCCATATCTTGCACGAGCTTGAAATTTCCTGAAAAGATTGTTTTTGCAGTGTTAAAAAGGCTACTTTAATATCGATAGCTCAAAAAGTGTTTCGAATTTTAAACGACTTTCCAGAAATTATACGATCTATTTTTAAAATTATTTCATGACGATATTTTACCCGGTGGTAGAGCTTTGTGCTTTTCTGGTTTAACCTATAAAACTAATCAAATTGATATGGCATGTTGATATAACTATAGTGACTCAAGGGAACTGCCACTCAAGCGCTTAATTGAATACAAAATATAATTTACCTAGAGGTATTTACAACTTATACATAATTCAACGAGAAAATCAACACTAAATGGATGGAAACAATTGTTTCCCGCATTTCAGTTAAATTACTTTGAAGTGTAAGTTTTAGCCGCGACTAATGACTAAATAACATCTTTGTAAAAGTGATTACAATTTGCGAGATTAGTATTCAATTGTAAATTTCGATTAAATATAAATACAAACACTTCATTGCTTAACAGATGATCTACTTATAACAACGAGGACGATCGTTGTAATATATTAAACCTCATTTTTTCTTATTTTACAAGTTATTCTAAAGAATATTGTATAATACTTTTAACTATAATATTATGTTAAATAATACAAATCTCTGTAAAATGTTTCCGTAGTCTTCTTGTCTCAAAAGTTTAAGAAACAAATATATATTGGAAGTATGCGTGACTATTCAAAATGTAGTAAACGCCAAAAGCTTTATTTTTTTAATGTAAGAGAGGGTAATCGATCGCGAGGCTCACCTGATGGAAAGTGACTACCACCGCCCATGGACATATGCAACATCCGAGGACTTGCAGGTGCGTTGCCGGTTTAAAATTAATTATTTATAACATCGCATCGATCAACACTAGCAGCGTGGTATATGTAAACAGTGGTAGCTGTGTGATAATAAATACTGAGAAGACCTTATTGTTAAATTTGCTCTCTTTATTATTTAGGGTCGCCAGAAAATTAATTATTAAGATATTTTAACGGTAGACCACCTGCCTGACACCAATCATCTTTGATAATGGCTGTACTGTATGGTTCAACAAAACTAGTGGGAATAATGGATACTCTGCTAGTACCACAAGGCGCTTAAAGAAAGACAACTTACCAAATAATAATTTGTTTCTTGAAAATCCTGTTCACGATAAACGTAACCTTGGCTGTGAACAATCCTTGAATAAGACATATTGTTTTGAAATTTCATTATATACGTATCGAAGATCGAAAACTAGTAATTTACTGAGTTTACAAAGCAAATCGTGTCAATAGTTGACCACGCATGGCTAACAGAAATGCCATTACGGTAACGGTTATTCCTTATCCATTGACCATTCATTATCAATTAATCATTTTCCCCTTATTGTTATGATATTATTGAAAATTAGTAGCCTTTTTCTAATATACTAGTCTGTCCTATATTGTAAATGCGAAACTATCTCTCGTTTGTCTGGCTAAACTACAAAATTGATTTTAATGAAATTGTGTAAAAAGCAAGTTTGAAATACAAGAATAGGCGTACATAATTATATTTAAATGTCAAAGGATTATGATGTCAAAATTTAGAAGATTTTCTCAGGTAAATGGGAAAGTAACTGTCCGTTACCTGATTAAGGTTAAACCGCTGAATAACGATAAGCGTGATTACTGGTGGTAGGGCATTGTGCAAGCTCGTCTGGGTAGGTACCACCCACTCATCAGATATTATACCGTAAAACAGCAGTAGTTACGGTTTGAAGGCTGTGTGAGCCAGTGTAATTACAGCCACATCATAGTTTCCAAGGTTGGTGGCACATTGGCGAAGTAAGCGATAGTTAACATCTCTTATAATGCCAATGTCTATGAGCGTTGGTGACCACTTATCATCAGGTGGCCCATATGCTCGTATACTTATGCTATAAAAAATATTAAATTTGAGTAGAACATATAGTTAGCCTGGACCTTGGATTGAGACATAGATATATGAATAACAGGACTCTGAGTGACTGGAGAATGTTCTACAAGTTGATACCATCTCTGAGCTCCATTAATTGATTTTAGCCATTTATATATATATATATATATATATATATATATATATATATATATATATATATATATATATATATATATAATGTATGAATAAGTTAAGGAGACCAAACGTATATATTATTGTTTGTAAAATCAATAAATTATATGGCATAACTTTTCCGATACGTGAAGGTTTCTTCCCGATGCTTTTCCTTACAATGTAAATTATTAATACTAATTAAACACATGTATTGTTCTATAAGAAACCTTTATTTTCATGCCATCAATAATAAAAATGTTTTTATCCATTTACAATGAGAAAAAGTCTCTACATCAAAAAATCAAAGGTCTGCTTCATCTAATATTTAATTAAAGTGCGTTATAACCTCAAACTATTTCATATTACATTAATGTTCCCATACAAATTTATCGCAACAAAAGACACGGCCCTTTAATATCCACACCATAGGTGGTAAATTGTGTCAACAATGGATTCGGGGACGGGCGAAAGAATAAATGATTAAGGAAAACATGACCCGAACTATATTCAGCTTTTGTCCGAAGAATTAATAAAAAAATATTTTCGATTCGATATTTACTGTTTTTTGTTTTAAATATAATGACATCGGTCTACCGATCCAGTACGAGACGGATACATTTATTTTATTGTGGATTTATTCATGAAATAAACAAGCCTGAATAGATTTTAATAAGTGCATGAACGTGCAGTTACCAAAAACATAAATAGCATACGAGTCTGCAACATAATCCGCTTGATTCAATAAGTATAAATTTCTACTCCTTGAAGAAGGATCCACTATATTAATTTACTAATTATTTTACAAAGAACAATTAGAAAAAAACTCTTACATATTTATAGTTATATTAAAAAACTAAAAAAATACAAACTACACAGTACAATTTAAAAAAAAAAACGCGCCGTCCTATGGGAAATTTGTCTTATGGAATTGTATCCAAGGTGCTGGGCCTATTGCCTCTCTGTACCGCTAGACTCAGCCTTTGGGCTAAATGAGCGCCAGCTCTTGGGTCACCAGAAGTGTGGACCAGTTTCTTAGAGAGGTCTTCATAATATTTTTAGTATCAAACGACCATGGACATAATGTTTCAAAACCCGCCTCGCAAACTCATGTTCATTTGAATATTTCATTTGATAGTGAATATTTGCGTCGCTTAGTATTTGAGCAGCTTCAGCGGCTACATTGACTTTACGAAACGTATTCTTACTATGAGATACTACCAGCGTATCTACGCAAATTACATCCCACACAAGGACACGTCCCATCGACCCTATCCATCAGATCTCTTGCCATCATCTCTGCATAAACCGTTCGGTTCTAATGTAGCAGATTCCTGCTGTGCGTGTCCTGCTCGAAACTGTGTAGCCCGGCGGAGTATGTAATTTAGAGATCAATGGCGATATGCACGGCGGCAATATCTAGCCACTAGACCAACGAGACTGCCTCGTTGGTCTAGTGGCTAAATATTAGGCTGCAGACCCGATGGTCCTGGGTTCAATTCCCAGGTCGGGCCAATAAATAGTTATTGGGTTTTTCTGTCAGAAAATTCTCAGTAGCAGCCCGGAGTCTGGAAGGTGGAAGTGTGTACACACCCGTGCCTCGGAAAGCACGTTAAGCCGTTGGTCCTGCGCCTGAACTCTTTCCGGTCGTGTCGGATTGCCATCCCATCGGATTATGAGAGCTAAGGAAAAGAGAGTGCACCTGTGTTTGCGCACACACAGCTTGCAGCAGTTGGCTAATCTCTCTTGAAATTGGCCGCCGTGGCCGAAATCGGTCTGGAGGACCTTATGCTTAGTATTAAAGCAATGAAAATTTCAAACTTTGAACATCAGACTTATGTTAAGCCTTTTGTGTTCAATCCACTGGACCATCTCAGCTATACTAAACTAGTATGTATGTATAACTTAATATTGGTAAAATTCAAATACGATTATATAAACTAAATTAAATATGACCTCCTATGTATATATAAACGGTTTTTCAGAGTATTCCTTTTGATGCAAATTCCCTTTGACAGAAGTTAAATAGCTTATTAACCATGGCTTTGATGTTAGTCATTTAGTCTCTTTATTATATCCCACTTTTCCTTAACCTTATGTTTCAAATTATGTATTTTTAATTACAATAGTAGCTTACGATTAGCGTATAGAAATATATTAAATAATAATAATACTAGGATATTTTTTTAAAGGTAAGGTAAGGTAAGGTTATTTGCTTGATATAAATATATAAAATTACTTATTAGACTAAAACCTAGATTGAAATACTGCCTAATAAAAACACGCAGGCAAATTTAAATAACATAAATATAAATTAAAGATATGATACACTAAAGGCAATAGCAGCACGTCTATGAAGATACAAATATAATAAATAAAACAATAATAAAAATCTTAAATTTAAAATTAAGAAAACCCCGATAACTAATCCCCTTTCCGAATCAAAGATCCAAACAGCCAATTTCGTAACACACAAATAAAATCCTTCATCTCAAATATCTCGATCGTTATTTTATACATATATATTTGTCAGTATATACGAGTTTTTATTGTGACTCGGATATATTACATACAATAATATAAATAACTATATCGCTTACTATCGTTTACTATTGAACGGTTGAATCAATTTCCTTCAAACATAGCCTTAAACTATCTCGACTGAGATATCTTTCAAATAAAAGCAATAAAATGAACGTCAGTTCATAGGTTCGAGAGCCTCGATCTCACATACACAGACACTACTGTCTGTCTACACAGACAAACAGAGATACAGACACACACGTCAAACTTATAACACCCCTCGTTTTGCATCGTGGTTAAAAATAAAAAGGCGATACTCGAAATGATTTAAATAATAGAAATATATACAGTCTCGTCGCTGTATCTTTTATTTATTTGATAAATTTAACCATTCAGTAACAAATCTCAATATTTGTAGTTTAAGACTAATTATTATCTCGTTGCAGACTACGTTTAAACAACGGGTCGAACTAATATTTTATTTTTAGTCAAGATATTCTCAATGTATATTAATAGCCTTATTTAATCACGATATAACCTAACAATAAAGCGAAGCATTTTACCGTTAAGAATAAAATTGACACATTGGTAATTAATTTAATAAAATTCCGATTAAATGCAATGACGGTTATGTTAAACACATAACCGTCTTTGCATTTAATCGGAATCTGTTTTATATGCCACTGTTTGTCGTTAAACTAATGCAAAGGAAATAAGTGACTGAGAAAAAACAGCAATTAACTAATGGATGCCATATTAAAAGTACACATTGCTAAAATTGCGAACAACATGTCTTTTACCTAACTGATTTCTTTGCATATTTTTGTATAATAGACGCTAAATAAGTTTTCAGCAGTCTGGCCCCTTGAGGTTTAATATAAGGCAATCTTTAATCTATTAAAATATCTTCATCAAGCGTAAATTCCAACGCAAGATTTAGCCATTTTTGACACATAAATATTCCGATACAAAGTAATATAACGATATTATTTTTATTAACAAATTTGAAGATTGTTTTATGATAATCTAAATATTGACTGCGGAATTTAGCGGAGTTATGGAATAGAGAATGATTCTTTGAAATTTGTCGTCCTAGACATAATAATTATAAGTCGTTTGTCATTTGACCTACGTCGCTTATGCCTGAAGTTATTAAAATACAATCGAATTAAGAACCCCCTTCTTAAAATCAGTAAAAAATATCTATTATAACCACCGTACGTCAAACACAACAAAAATCCACATTCCTTAACAGTTTTAATTATCTGTGGCTACGTTCTATCAAATTACAGTTTTTATGATGTCATCAAAAGAATGATAGACACCTGAGACAGATACTGAAGTCATTGCTACAATATTAAGGCCAAATAGTTGTCAATTTTATAATCTGTTATATACTCCTATATTCTGTAGCTGTGCCATGTCAACTGCAATATACTCAATTTATGTAAAAAAATAAATTTAGACATAAACAAGTTCAGAGTTCTTAGAAATCCGAATTCATTTTGTAATAAGATTATTTATATAAATGTATAAGAGACAGTTCAACAAATATAAATGTATGTTAAATATAACAATACATAATAATCAGCAATTTTGTAAAACACATCATCAACAAAAACGCGACCCGAATATTTATTGAACAGCATAAAGAAACAGTAGCTTTATTGTCATGATATGAGCCGGTACTTTACATTTTAATAAATAAAAATATGAATATCATTTGGTGACCGTTGTGACATAAAAGTTTAGTAGAAAGTCAAACGTAAGTATTAACTGTGCTTTATATTAAACTATTGTATGTATAATTAATTATTAGACTCGAAAACATTCCACTTAATAAGAATACATGTCATTTCTTACCTGTTTTGTACAAATTTTTTCATTATTGTAATCCGCAGGCCTTGATATAATCTTTAAAATTGACATAATTAAATTATTTAATTTATTACATTCTAGGTTATAACAATTATAACGATTAACACGGCACATTAATTAAGAATTAAAAAAATTAAGTGTATTTTTTTAAATATGAAAATTAATGAATTTATGATATAAGAATAATTTATATTAATAACTCATCAGAATCAGTTTGTATAACGTAGCGTTATCGAGACTTCATTTATTTTTAATTTATTTTGCGGAACAACTGAGGAGCCTAAAGGCCAAGCCTGAGGGGCTAAAGAATATCTATTTAAGCTGGTCAACGTTGTTCCACAAGACAGGATACCCTATTAATTTAGTTATCCAATAACGATCATCAAATGACATAATATTTTACCTAAGTATTGATGAGTGGAAATTCCTATTTCCTAATGATTCTACGAAGCACATATTCTCCATCGACCTAGAACACGTGTGTATCTAAGTGGATAAATAACAAGTTATTAAGTCGTTTTTATAATATTGCTTGTACATACTTATTTTACTGACCTGAATTTATCTTTCATTCTTTTATTTCTTTCCTCTCCTTAAGGTTGTTGGAAGAGATCGCTATCTTAGCGACGAGGCCACCTCTTGTACATATTTATTGTATGTTTTTATATCTATGTTTATTAGTGTACAATAAATAGTATTCGTATATGTTGCATTGGATAAATTTCAATAAGAGTCAGAATCATAAATAAAAATACTATCAGGCATACATTCATTCATTCTACGTAAATGGCGGCAAGAGTTTATATTATCAACGAATAATGTTCTGGTCATTAGTAGAGGAAATAAAGAAAAGGCGTTAATTCCATTTTAAGTAATTTGAAATTTTTCGTTGCCAAAAGTACAGCAAATGTTGTCTATATTACGTTGTTGAGCAATACCATATATATTGTATTCCGATTTGCAAAAATGTTTTACCCGTATTATTTAAATATGGGCTTAAAAATGTTTTATCGTGTGAGTATTACTCGATCGCAATTGTGAACCTATTCTGACGGTAGTAAATTCATCTTAACGGTGGAAAAGAGATATTTTACACAAGCCGGCGTATTAATTAGATTCATTTAATCAGCAAGTAAAGACAAGGGGTCGGCTCATCTAAACCTTTGTCATATTTAATAATTATAAAATATGAAGAAAAGTTTTAAAGTAAAATTTTATTTGTACAAAAAACCGTTTTCGAATTATTTTTTCATGAACACCTTTAATAATAATCTTTAACATCAAAATTTTAATTTTTGATTTAGGTTGTAGAATATTCTAAGGACACTATATTAAATTATTGTTACTTGCATTATATGCAAGTAAGTCAAATCAACTAGATTTGTTACCTCCTGACGTGATCCATCCATGTACGTATGTTTGAACTAAATTTACATAGGTACAACATTGGAATATAATCTATATATATACTAATATTATAAATGCGCGAAGGTAACTCTGTCTGTCTGTTACGCTTTCACGACGTGGTTGGGCCGTGAAAGTTTCACTTGATTTTGATGAAATTTCATAATATGATCAATCTCTGGGGTTCAGGGAAGGCTATGTTTTGTCGGAGCGTCACGGTAGCATGCGCAAGCGGTCCCGTGGCGCTCCCGTTAAGACGGGAAGGGTACCGCTGGATTTTTAGTGGGTATTCCGATGACCGGGGCACACTCGGTGCCCTGGACATATAGCGAGCCCCACATAACCCCACACTGTTTCCCAGCGTCAAAAAAAAATGCTAGGTGTTTTATTCCTAACTCCAGACCTACACGAGCGAAGCTGCGGTCGAAAAGTAGTCTAAAGTACATGTATAAAAAAGATGCTTAAGAAACATTAAGTTTACTTTTCTAGTAATAAGTAATTCATTATTCCATTCAGATGATTGCTCAGAATACAGAAGAAAAGAAAATAGTCGGTCTCCTACCCATGGGATTAGCTGAGACAAATGTCAATGGTAATTTTATTTTATATTTTAATTTATTACTAGACTTAAAGTATTGTGTAGCGAGGGATAGTGAATCACTGTCACAAATGTATAGAATTATTTTGATAACACTAGGGATCTGGTCTAATATCCTTTAGGCTCAATTAAGATTTTATTCTAACAATGACTTCATTGTAAGCAAATATTACATAACAAAGATAAATTCTAGCTTATTAATTTTCCCTATGTCAGTCAGTGTTTTGTAATGGAATAGCTTACATATTTACAAGATTTTATTTTGCTTTACCTGTTATAGTATTTGTACGTAAATCACTTACTATTTATTTGTCATTCAGAAAAGTGGTAGGTTTTTTTATTTAGTTATTTTGAACTCAATAATATATAATTTTTTACATTATTTTTAATTTCAGGGCGAAATGGTCAAAAATGTTTTTCTGTTATACAAAAAGTACTTGCAATAATATCTTTAATTTTAATAGTGATTGCATTCTATCTATTGATATTAAGGCTACTACAGAGCGACAGTAAGTTAAAAGAAAATTAATTATTTTCTTTTTAATTTTTACGAAAATTTATACATTTTATTGTTGTTACTTTTAAGATAATGTTAATAAAACAGAAATAATCGTTCTATCTGGTTTCCACGAAAAACAAAATGTTTCAATCTTACAAGACGAAATAGAAATTTTGCTTCGATTAAAAAACAAAACATCAAAAGTAAATCCAAGTGAACGAAAAAAAAGGGAAACTATACCTTCAACGCAGATATTAAAACAAGGTAATAAGTTCGAAAGAAATATTAAATTTAAAGATAACCAGAAACAAAAGGCAAAGAAAATTATAGCCGAACACGAATTTTTATGTAACGATGAAAATCACAAGGAAGCTTGCAGGGAACTCATTATGAAATTGAAATCCCTTACAGAAAAAAAACTTTCGAATCATCGTATAAATAAAGAAGAACTTGCTAATATAATTCAAGAAAATATAAGGGACGGAGTTAAAGGTAATCCGAAAACTATAAGCAGTATCAAACCTACTGATGTATCAAAAAGAGAAACGAATCCTCTTCATATTACTAATTCGTTAAGACATATAAAAAGTGTACCTTTCGACACTTATTTTGACAATTCTGAACAAATACACGGAACGCCCCAACATTCTATAATTCATTCTCGCGATGTCCTAAGTCCACAATTAACGGAAACGTGTTTACTGAAGCGACTCATGAGACAGAGTTATCCAAATTTACAAGGTACAATATAATAACATATTAACTCATGTTTATATAAAATAAATAACGTGTATTAATATTTTCTTAACATTTTAGGTATCTTTGATACTCCTCATCCTCATCATGAATATCAACCGTTAATTCCGTCATATCCTAGGTTAGTAATATTGTTCACTTTATTATGACAATTTACTTTTATTATAAAGCTTACGATTTCCTTTTTGGTTTAAGGCAATTTTCACCAGATTTTATATCATCTTACGTTCAAAATCGTGGTATGGATGCACAAAAACATAAGCCACATCCACAAGATATTGCAATTGCCATGAAATTTTTTGCTCCGAAGTAAGTATAATAAGAATCTTAATTGTTGCTTTAAATTATTTAACTAGAAACCATATAACCAAGTAATATAATATTATTTTATTCAATAATTGTTAAAAAATATCACTGTTAGAAACAGAAAGTTAACAAAACAACACAAGCTTTAAACAACTTACTAAATTTTATTATAATTCTTTTTTGATTGATATGTAGGCTTTGTGCAAGCTCATCTGGCTGGTAACACCCACTTTTCACATATTCTACCGCCAAATAGCAAAACATTATTGTTGTGTTTCGGTTTGAAGTGTGAGTGAACTTGTGAAACTAAGGGACATAACATTTTAATTTCCAAGGTTCGTGGCGCATTGGTAATATAAGGAATAGTTAATGTTTCTAACAATTCCAATATCTATGGGCGATGGTTATCATTTACAATCAGCTAGCCCACTTGTCTGTATAAGTTTATTATAAAAAACATGCTTCTTCAAAAGCCCGGTTCTAAAGTGAACTACTGTTTTATAAAGTGTATTGATTTTAGGCATGACATAGCTTTTAAAGAGGTACCATCTAATACTTCTATCAATGAAGTTGAATGTCCGATAGGTACTTTATCATGTGAAAGTGGCAGCTTGTGTGTTGATGAAAAGAACTGGTGCGATGGTGAAGTTGACTGTGATGACGTGAGTGACGAATCCCGTTGCAGTTGTAAATCAAGAGTAGATGAATCTAGAAAATGTGATGGATATTTTGATTGTCCATTTGGTGAAGACGAAATGGGTTGCTATGGTAACTATATTCTACTTTAATGTTTTCAGTATCTATGACAATTAAATTAATTATATGTTGTTGTTGAAAATATTTCCACATAAAAATGTATATAGACTGAAAATATGGGCAAATTTTTTTAATAATTATTACACGTATCAATAATTTACAGGCTGCAGCGAAGAGACGTTTAGTTGTGAAGATCTTCATTTTAATTTAAGCACATGTTTTTCTAAGGAACAACGCTGTAACAATATAGTTGATTGTCCGAATCACAAAGACGAAATTGATTGTACCATGTTAGCCCCGAGCTTACATAAAAAACCCGTAAGTTATTTTTTAAGCTCAGAGCTTTAATAATTTGAATTTTGTAGCTCTTAAATAAATACATTTTATACACTGAGAGTCTAAATTCTAAATTTTACAGCTCTTCGCAATATCAAACACAGATGGGTACTTGCACAGAAATTATAAAGGAAATTGGTATGCTGTATGTAGCAATCCTTACATGTGGGCGCATGATGCCTGTCGTCGTGAAACAGGCCTTATTATAAGGTACTTTATCATGAATCTAGTCTGAGAAAACACAATTTATCCGATGACATCAGATTATTAATTATTTTTTTTGTTAACATATCTTACAGGCCACCATTTATTCAAATTTTACAAATAGACCCATTGCTTAAAGTAAATTATATAAGCAGTGCTCCTGGAGGACTTTTACATACAAGCAATACATGTTTAAATTCTTCTGCTGTATATGTCACGTGCCCTGACTTATTGTGTGGTACTAGAATTCTTACTGCAACACAGCAGTTAAAAGAGGTAACTTTTTTTCGAAAATAATAGTCTAAATAGACGATAAAAAGCTTCATTTAAAAAAAATAATCAAATTATCAGTACTGTGAATATGATTGTAATGGAATTTAATATAATAAACAGATTTATTAAATATAAATCTGTTTAGTTAATATTAACATAAATATAGAAATGAGAACCTTAATATAGTAATAAAGTAAGTAGTACTTCTCATGTCATGAGACATAAGCTTTACGGTGCCTTTATCACAGAATGCTGCGATAGAAAACCATCTCTTTGGACGGAACAAAAGATATCTTCTCCAAAGGCACCTACAACCTATGAAGTTTTACGACGGCCGAATGAAAAGAAACGTAGGAAATAAAAGTGTTAGATTGGAAATCCCTTTGAATTATTTAAGTGACGGTAAAATTGATGAAGTAAGGAGCAAGAGGGCACAAGCTAGAGTGGTTGGAGGTAAACCCAGTCAGCCAGCTGCTTGGCCTTGGATGGTTGCCTTGTACAGGGATGGAATGTTTCACTGTGGTGGAGTAATAATAAATCAAAATTGGGTCATGACTGCAGCACACTGCGTAAATAAGTAAATATAAATAGCTTAATAAATAAACACAATACAAAGCTTGATTTTTTTTAAATTAATTTTGTAATCTATTATTTTCATCAGTAAGTCATATGTATCAGTAAGTCATGTGTATTTTATTATTTTGAATTGCTTAGAAACCATTCTATTCAGGTTTTGGCAGTATTATTATGAAGTGCAAGTTGGTATGCTTCGTCGATTTTCTTTTTCACCCCAAGAACAAAATCATCGCGTAACTCATATAATTGTTAATCATAATTACAACCAGGAAGACATGAAGAATGATCTATCATTATTAAGAGTAAAACCTGCCATACAATTTAGTCGTTGGGTGCGACCAATATGCATACCAAGCCCTGAAGTTGCTGGTGCTGATTGGATGTGGGGACCTCCCGCTGGAACTATTTGTACTGCTGTAGGCTGGGGAGCTACGGTAGAGCATGGGCCTGATCGTAAGTAATATAGATTAAAAGACAAAAAACATTATCAGCTGTTTAAAAACCAAAATCAGTGATAAAATCAAATCTATTGAATATAACGTAATATTAAATATAATTACAGCTGATCATATGCGTGAGGTAGAAGTTCCAATTTGGGAAAAATGTAAGCATCAAGACGATCAAGATGGTAATGAAATATGTGCTGGTCTTGTCGAAGGTGGAAGGGACACCTGTCAAGTAAGATTTTAAATTAATTATTATATTTTGTAAATATAATTTAAAAACCATTATTTAAAATATAGTGTTGAAAGGCAATTAAAATTTTATATTGGCTTGATGTCGTTTTAGTAGGAAAAGGGTTATTAAAAAGACAAAAAATAAAAATAAGATAATATTAAAATTTAATTCATATTTATAGGGTGATAGTGGAGGACCATTGTTATGTAGAAATCCCTTGAATACTCAGCAATGGTATGTAGCAGGTATTGTTAGCCATGGAGATGGATGTGCAAGGAAAGGTGAACCGGGAGTTTATACTAGAGTAAGCCTCTTTGTGCCATGGATAAGATATCATACATGTAAGTTTGTATTAAGAAATCGAGTATAATCAATAAAAAGTAGTACGGTTGAGTTAGCAAACGTTTTAAAAAGTAAATTATTTTCTTAAACAGCATCAAAAACATTACCAATGTTACAACCAAAACAGGAATGTCCGGGTTTTAGATGTGATTCTGGTATTCTAAAATGTTTGCCAAAAAAACGTATGTGTGATAAGATTATAGACTGTCTTGATGGAGAAGATGAATATAATTGCGATGTGGCTAGATCTTCTGTAAGCAGTACAATTACAGAGCCAATTAGAAAATTAGAAAATACAACAATAAATAATTATGAATCGCTAAATATGAAGAATGGTATTTTGATTAATGAAAATAATTCCTTAACCCATGAAACCAGCATTGAATACGTCGCAGACAGTAAATATATCTTAAACTTAACAGAAGCAACTACAACAACTTCTTATATAACTTTCTCAAACTCAGAAGACCAAGATGCCGACGAAACTGTAAGTAATTTAAATATGAAACCGAATAGTGATAATGCAAAAAGTGTAATAAGCCCATTTTCTGTTACACAATCACTAAGGCCAAGCACAGAATTTACTAAACTCGATGACGATATAAAACATGCTTCTACTGTTGCAATAGCAAATATGGATTACTCACAAGAGTTTGGAATTGAAGAAAATTTTGACGATAGTGTTACAATGGATCCAATTAAAATAACAACAACAACCAATGAAATGATGGAACAAAAAGCAATAAATATTAAAACATATCCCTTAGAATCCATGTCATTAGAAAAAAATACTATTCAAGGTAATTATAAGATTAATTCAGAATTAAGGGAAAAGATAACGACAGCTCTACCCCCGGAAACAAAAACTTCGATAACTTACTATGAGAATTATGAAAAAACTACAAATAAAATAGAGTTTGATGATTTTCTACAAGCAAGTACCGAAAGAAACACCAACAATGAGTTCATAAAAAATTACAAAAATGATATAAGTAGTGAAATAGACCAAAACTCAAATGAATTTATTATTGAACTTCTTCCATATACGAATGTGGTCACAGAAAAATCTGATGTTTTAGATACAAATGGTACCACTAATTATATAAGCGATCAGATTATTTCTGAATCAGCTAATGTTAAACATAACACGCACAATGTAAAACAACTAGACTCTAAAGACGAAGTTGTTAATAATATAGTAGATATTATGCTTTCTGAGCTTCAACCTGCAAAAATTAGAAAGAAACATCTAACACCAATAGAGTTCCAATGTAGAAGGTAATTATAATTTTTTAGTCTAATACCTATTAATAACGCGTAGTTTATTTTATTCATCATATATTAAAATATTAATTCTTAATATATAATATATGTATAAAATAAATCATATTCACAGAATATACCAAATCGTCCCTTTTGCCACTCGATGCAATCACAAAGCAGACTGTGAAGATGGCACAGATGAACTGGACTGTACTTGCCTTGATTATTTAATGTCATATGATAATAAGCTCATATGTGATGGGAATTTTGATTGCGCGGACGGCCACGACGAATTAGATTGTTGTAAGTAGCAAATATAAGAAAAAAAATTTAAAAGGTATATGCTTCATCACTATTATAAAAATAAACTATTTCAGACAGTTGTGAAGAAGGTCAATTCCTCTGCAAGCGAAGTCAAATTTGCTTGCCATCAAACAAAGTTTGTGATGGCAAACCACAATGTCCTTTAGGAGAGGATGAATTAGATTGCTGTAAGTACAAAATATGAAATAACAAAAATAAACGAGTACTTGAGAGTAGACATTGAAGTCTATTTAAATATTTTGGTTACAGTCGCTCTTTCAAATGGAAAATATATTGATTATGATTTGAATGGTAGACCGGAGGTAACTTTAGAAGGTTATTTAACAAAAAAACGTAATGGAAATTGGCATATAGTGTGCGAAGATGATGTGTCAATCCAACAGCAAGAAGAAGCTGCTTCACATATGTGTCGATATCTAGGTTTTAGGTAACTTTATTTTAATTTATGGCTATTATATAGTAATGTAAAAGCCATTTTAAAATAAGTAAAATAATATTTTGTATTTTTCGTTTTAGTTCAGCAAACAGATTTATGATTAAATATATAAATTTAAAAGGTGATTTACTTAATTCTAAAGAAAAAAATAAACGAGATATCAATCTTAAAGTTCCAGTAAGTTTCGCATATCAATCAAGTAATGATAGCCAATCCAATAATTATGTAATAAAAAATCCTGAGGTTATAAAAGAAGAATGTGTGCCTAATATTACAAAAACTTGCATGGCATTGTATATTTATTGTGACCATTCTCTTTACACAAATTTTGAAAAGAACAAGGAACTTCTACACAATCACGATACATCTTATACCGCTTCAATTCATTTATGGCCATGGATAGCTAAATTATATATTGATGGAAAATATAAATGTATGGGTGTTTTGGTAGATTTGGCTTGGGTTTTGATGGGCAATTCCTGTTTGAAGAGTGCTACGTAAGTATATCTTATTTAAAAAATATATTCTTCTAAAACTTTGCCTGTTTACATTTTTAATATATTGAACGATTGATTTCAGATTAAGTCATCATTTTATTTCAGTCTCACTTGGATCACACAAAACACTCGGTTCAATTATGGGTCCATATGAACAAGTATATCAAATCGATGCAAAGAAAGATTTGTATCGCAGTAAGGTTATTTTATTACATTTAAAACAACCTGCAATTTATTCAACTATGGTAAAACCTATGGTGGTGATATCTTCGTGAGTCATATTTTATTCAAAATAGTTATATAAAATGAAATACTAGAAATATTTTATTTAAATACGTTTAATGAACGGGTAGAATATCATAACTGAATGCGTATACAAAATTTCGTATTTTCGTTTTTTTCTCCTTTTCTGGAGCCAATCTTGTTTGTAGGTTTTTATTTTAATGTCAATTTTTAAGACAAGCATGAGCTTATATAAAAATGCATTATCATCGAAACTGAACTATTACAATTTCAGCTACGTAGAATAAGCGGAAGTGTGAACAGGAAACACTTCCACTTATTCTACGTAGCTGGAAGTTTACTTGTTCAGTTTCGATGATAATGCATTTTGCATGATTTATCTTCTCGAGTTACTTTTTTTATAATAAGATTTACTTAACAATATAATTGTATTATGTTTTAGGTATTTCGAGGATAATAAAAACACAGTATGTGTAACGGTGGGTCAAGATAAAAATAACGAAACATTTAATGTTTTCTTAAAGGAAACCGACGAATGCGATTTACATAATCGATGTTTCATTATACAACAAAATTCCACTGTATGTCATGTTAGTATAATCTTCATGTTTCAAATTAAAGGTCACAGTGTCTGAAATGTATAAATAAATTAAATTATTTCATACATCAGTAATTTCGCAACTTAATCATATGACCGAGCTCTGAGCTCTTTTTATGTCGGCATACCGGAAAACGGGCCACCCGATGGTAAGTGGTGGTTACCATCAGGGTTTATAGACATTAAACATAATTTGCGGTTTTACGTATAAATATTGTTCAGGGTCCTTTTCTTTCGAATATCAAATCAATGGGGACATAAAGACGAAAATCAGTGTTTAACTAACACCCGCACAACAATAATCATGAGTAAGACTGGATACGAGTATTTAATAGCAAATTAATAAAATAAGAACACGAATGTTCCTTTTATTAATGAACGAAATAAATAATTATAGTTTAACATTTAATTTACAGCCTATGAGCTACCAATGGGCGGGTATAATTTCGTGTCATACGAAACAAGGGTGGTACCCTGCAGCATCATTTATAATAAATAAGGAAGACTGTTCTTCCATTGATCGAATAATAGGAACCGATATTGGAAATTTAAAACATGAAATTAAATATTATGAAGGTATATAAATAGTTATAAGAAAAACAATATTGATTAATACATATTTAGAGTTAGAATGCCTTGCTTAAAAGAAACATAATTTTTCATAATTTGTTCTTTTATTTTCATACAAACGTGATAAATTCAGAATAATGCGTTAAGTATCAAGTAAGATTCCATTATTGCTTACCTTTAGCTGATTTTGTTGCTCTGATTTTTCAACTGTCAATATTTAAAAATAATTAGATGAATGACAAACAATATTATGATGAACTAGAACAGATGATTATATTTCAGATTCCGTTGACCAAAATGAGTACCACGAATGTGAAGGAATAAGGTGTAAACGTGGGAGGTGTATCATGCTACGTAACATTTGCGATGGTGTCACCGATTGTGAAGACGGTGTTGACGAATCGAAAGAGGCATGTAAAAAGAAATCCATTACATGTGATAAAGATCCACATTATCGTGGTTGTGGTAAGCCTGTTACTAGATACAATAAAATATTTATTATATTTGAATACGAGTCCTTCAATTCATATTCATATATAAATAACATAGTATTTCTTCTAAAGTTGACTTGATCTGGCTGAAATGGAATGAGGTTATTGTTTTGTAAAATTTTCTTCTTTTTCAGAATGTCCAGTTGGACAACTAAAATGCCATAATGGTCAATGCATTTTCAAAGAACTCTTCAAAGATGGTCACGATGACTGTGGTGATGGTACCGATGAACCTGGACAGACGACTTGTTCTGATTATCTAAGTCGTGTGATGCCTTCAAGACTATGTGATGGAATTCTTCATTGCCACGATAGAAGTGACGAAGACCCAATGTTTTGTAAATGCTTTGCTAAGGAGGCATACAAGTAGGTTATCAAAATTAACCTTATTGTAAAAATATTCAGTCTTTCAGCCTTTTGACGCTACAGATAATTTTCCAATATTAAATAAAGACGTGACAGATTAATATAGTTATTTGTTTTATTTTTATATCATTTTTTGTTACAGATGCTCTCAGGTATCCAATAACGAGGAATACTGTGTAGCCAATGATATGGTTTGCGATGGTATCAGAGATTGTCCAAATGGAGAAGATGAGAGAACTTGTACAGGACTTAGATCACCTGAAGGAACTCCGTGAGTACCATAATGGTGCTTTTTATATAATAATAATGGGTTCAATGGATTTATAGATGCTATGTCTTTTGAGCTATTCTCTAAGAACTCGCTTCATATATCATTCGCTATCAAGATATGTTTATTATTTAAAAGTTATCGTTAATGTTCTATTCATGGTCGCAAATTACATTCTGCGTTTTACGATTGAGATCACTCGAGACACCGATTTTAAGAATATACTCATCAAAGTAGTATATTTCACCATAATCATTGTCATTGTCGACATTTCACGGGTGAGTAATGAAGTGAGTTTTTACGGTATTCCGTAAAAACTCACTTCATTACTCAACTTCACAACTTGCACTGCTATGGCGAGTTTGCCAGTCCATTCTTACAGAATAACTCTACTTTTTAACCAACATAATTTCTTTAATATAATAATAATTATACTTTTTTATTTCAAACTAACACTCAACTTATTTAAATTTCCACGTTTGACTATTTGTAATAAATCAACAACGTATATAATTCCAGATATGGAGTTGGTGAAGTAATCGTTAGATCGCACGGTATTTGGTATTCCAAATGCTTCCCTAAACAAAACCACACGAGATCCGAATTAGAGGAAATATGCAGAACACTCGGATTTATAGGCGGTCACGCCAAGCAACTAACAATGCCTCGAGTCACAACAGATCGTCACAACAGTGTTGTTGTTGATACATTTTCAAATATAACACTAAATGTGAATACTACTATTAAATTGAGAAATAGTCATACGCCTATTGCCCGCGCGGTTGTCGACGAAAAGGAAAATTGCTATCCAGTTTTTATAGAATGTCTTTAACTGAATCACTCATTCTCTCCTCAGTGTTACATAATAATTTTATAGATATACATAGATGTTAATTGTAAAGGCATAATGAAAATTTTAGAAATACATATTTTTATATGCAAAGATTTTTTTATTAATAATGTATATTTAATTGCACTGTGTTTACATATATGTATGTACTTAGTACAATATTATAGTGTCAGATTATGTGGTACTTTGTAACTTACACGATTTTGTTTTGAAGACATTAACGGAAGGTGTTATAAAACAAATAGATGATTTTAAGTAGTTTTGAGTTTTATGTGTTTGAGTTGATAACTTATTCGTGTACATAGGCCATGTACCCATTACAGTAAAAGCTCTTTTAGGTTTTAATTATAACCTAAAAGAGCTATAGGTACCACGATGTTTAAAGTTATTTTAAATATTCAATGATGTAACAAATTCGAAAATTTAATCTTCATTTATGACTTCAATTATGTCACTATAGGTAATTAAAACAATAAGAGAAACAGAAATATTACCTTATACAGCATACGATAAGGTAAATGTAGTTCCATCTTACTCGTCGTACTTGGTGGTAAGGCTTTGTGCATGCTCGTCTGGGTAGGTACCACCCACTCATCAGATATTCTACCGCAAAACACCAATACTTGCTATTGTTGTATTCCGGTTTGAAGGGCGAGTGAGCCAGTGTAATTACAGGCACAAGGGATATAACATTTTAGTTCCCAAGGTTGGTGGTGCACTGGCGATGTATGCTATGGTTAACATCTCTTACAATGCCAATGTCTATGGGCGTTGGTGATCACTTACCATCAGGTGGCTCATATGCTCGTCGGCCATCCTATGCAAAACAAAAAATCTGTTGAACATTCTTATAACTATGATTATTAGGCCTGTAATTCCTTTTTTTACTAAAATGAAAAACAAATTAAACAACTAGAAAAAAATCCTTTTGTTTTTTTTCTATGAAGCATATTTAAACAGCAGAGCCATTATTACAAATGTTAGTTTTTAACAACGCCATCTATATAACCAGTCTTGTACTAAATAGCTAACTTATTACAAGATACTTCAACAAAAAGGCGCTAGATGTAGATATAATACAAAATCTTCAAACAAAATGACAGTGATTATTTGTTTAGATATTGTTTTATAAAATAGAATATAACTATATAAGTTTAAGGGTACAGGCAAAGAAATATTACAGACCCACTTAGTTAAACCACCCACTTCCATAATAGGAAAATTTAATTAAAGATTGAAACGATTTATTTTATAACTCGTATTATGAATCAGGTACCCTTAAAATATTTTTGAACATAAAATAATTAACACCTATGAGTGAAATTTTTTTATGAAAATATTTTTATGTACCGACTTTCTACATAACTGAAGTCAGTGTCATGAAAACACGTAATGGCATGCAATTCGTACATGATCGTAATCTATCCTTTTGAACCTACTATACTAATACATCTTACTAAAGGCTCGACGTGTTTTCTTATATTATCTTTATTTAAATAATAATCAAGGGAATTCATATATATTATAGTATATATTAGTATATAGTAAAACAATCAACTTTAACCAAATAAGCCAATCTATGTTACCGTACTGCTGACGTAAGTTGCAGGGTCGGATTATTCATTAGGCAGGCTACCGCCTAGGAGCCCCGCATCGACTCAGGGCCCATAGGCAGAAATGGGATAATAAGGTTTTAATATATTGTTGAAGCCAAATATTTCCCTTATTCGAAAAGGATTGTGTTTCTTCATAACATACCATTAAAACATCTTAATTATTAATGAAATAGCTTCGTGGTATAAAATTAATTTATGAAGTTAGAAAGGTATTGCCTAGGGCCCCAACATAGTTTAACCGGCCCTTGTAAGAAGGTACTAGTTCAAACCGCGTAAAGTGGATGCTGTAGCTTTTAAGCGTTTATGTAACATAAATAACAACATACCTACTAAACCGATTTTTAAATCCGTGATTTTGTTCGAATCTCTAAAACCGGTCATCAAAAAACTCTTGTTATGCTATTGAGAAATAAACTAAAATCACGATGAGCATATATTATGTATATCGATGACGATAAATAAACATGACTTTGTTAAGAATAATATTTTGTTTATATTATTGACTCAAGATCTTCTTATAGTATTGTTTTAACTAACCGTTATAATACACTATACTTACTTAAAGCATTCAACAATCCAGCTTCTAAGTACCTCAACCATCGTGCAGTGACGCGAAACTATAAGCCAAGTTACCAGCAAAAGCATTCCAAACGATGTAGATGTCGCTGGCCATTAATACTTTTTACGTACAGTTTTGACACCGCTCTGATCCCATAAATGGGAACAAAAACAGAAAATGATGGAGATGAAAAAAGTATTATGACGCGCTTATTTAAAAAGATCTATTTATTTTGGTAGATTTATTAGTTTTAAAATAGAAACGGTATGTAAAATTAGTACGAAGAATATTTTCTTATTTTATATATGTATATTTCATATTTCTAACAGTGCAAATATCTATAGGCGATTGTGACTGCTAAGCTGATGCTTGTGACTGATTTACCAGTCTACGCACCTTTTTATATTATATTATATTTTACCGTTACCGTACTGGATCAGTCTTGGCCTTCCGGATGATGACAAAAGCAATACTAATAAAGAGCTTTGTCAAATACGCATTTACGCGTTTCCCCCATATGAAGTGAGGAGGTATGTCGGACTCGCCAGCGCCTGGAACCCCAGTGTACCGGAACACCAACTAAGGAACCAGTGGTACCCTCACCGTCTCTTCGGCAGGCGTCACGGGATCGCTTATGCACTTAACCGTGACGCTCCAACGATTGGCCCGCCTATGCGGGCCTCCTATCCAAATACTAAAGATATAATTAAACCAGTCCACATACAAGATTTGGTTCATTAGACCGAATCGTGTCCCGGGTCAAGAATGTAACCTATCGTCTCATTCAATGTGCATAATTTTAATATAATCTTTTATGATTCATACATTTTACTTTACATTAGAAAAAAATTATGCCACCAAAAAGGAATGACGAATTTACATAATGTACACTTTTAGATAAAACAAACGATTAAAACTGGTTCGATCCGAAACAAGTTTTCTGATTTTGTACATAATCGTAAACACTTAGGTATACCTATATAATAATGACAGGTGCTTCAGAGTGACTCTCCGCTTTGGAGTTAATAAAATTTGATATGTCGCTTATTACTTTATTAAGAATGCTATAAAACCTTTTGATGACATCTTAGAAATCAACGAATTAATAATGAATTAAATATATAGCTACGTTATTGCGTAAAAACTTGTCTATATACTGTTAATGGAATATAATTTGATTCGTATCATATTACAAAAATTAAAATATATAATATGTTTTAATAGCAATGAGTCTCGGTCTCACTTTAATAAAATAAATATTTTTATTAATAAAATGAATTCAAGATTAATTCGGCGTTATCTAATTTTACAATTTAAAATACATTCGGTCATTTTTCCATCAAATATTTAATTTATTTATCTAATCAAAAACTCATTAATCAAGTCTTTTTAAAACGGTTTTTTGTCGTTTACAAGTTTATTAATATTTACTTGTCTATAAATGGTACACTTAAGATATAAAAACCAAATCGAATTTTACATAAACGATAGTATATTTTAATTAACCTGACTTAGATAAGTAGCGTGTCATATAAAAATAAATAATAACAATTTAATTAAATAAAATGTCAAATTAAAATGAAAATTTAAAATAAAATTATGATAAATTAAATTGCCGAATTAAATTTAAATTATATATAAGTTTGTACTTATTAAATATAAAATGGTATACACCATTACCGAATTAAAATTAAAATTTGTGATTAGGCTAAATCGTTACAGCCGTTTCCGGGATACACAAAATATATGTATGTATTTAACAGTAAAAAGTATGTTAGGATATAAAATGCAAAAAATATTTTAAAATAGAAATGAGAAGTTATTGGAGAAACAAGTTATAAAAAGGATATCTTCCTTTTATAAAGATACAAGTAGAGAGCTTGCTAGGCTTCGGTATAATAATAATAAAATTAGTTATAACAATTATTTGTTACCACACAAATATTTAACAAGGTTCACCGTGGTTTAAGCAATCAATACACATCATTACCTAAATAAACTAAGTAAATATTTTCATGTGATTAACCTGATAAATAGAAAATACATTAACAAAATGTTGAATTAATAAATCACATCGGAGGCAGTTGTTCGATGACTAAAATAAAAATATAAATCTTGAAACCTTATACCTGTTTAAGTTGAATATAAAATGTTTCGACGCCGTAAAGTCTGGGAATATCGAAACCAGAGACATTAAAATTTTAATCTTAACCTTTTGGAAAAGAAAACTACTTGAGAACAAGTAATTACAATAGCAAACATACTTAAGGGTCCATAATGTACAAAATAAATTTGAAAATTACCAAAAATTTTATAAAAAAAAATTCTGGTCATATATCTTTGTGTACATTTACATTAAGCATATAAAAATAAATTCGAACTACAATGTAATAAAGCAATATTGGTTTAGTTTACTTAAGGATTAATACGTAAGTAATTAATAATAATAAAAAAACTTTTCGTATGCACATAGATTTTTTTTAACTTCAGAAATTCTGCATTATTTATTTACTTTTTTAATTTTTCGTTCGTTTGTTTATTATTATAATATTACGCTATTCAATAAAATCATTTGCGTCTCTACTACTATATATAACTTTACTATTATAACCACAAAACTCATTTTGGGAAACTACATATATCTTAAATATACATATTTTAATATTATTACATTATCTTCATTCAATAAAGATAAAATATAAATTCGTTAGCGTCCATTGTATTGTAATGTTGGTAATAAATCAGCATTTTAATTCGGCTTACATTTCATTGATACACGTGTTTTAAAGTTAGCGGGGTAAGACAGTTTTAATGGCTCCTGTATTTACAGTTCGTGTAACTTGATAATTTTTTTTAGTCGAGAGTTATGAATGGGATGTATTCTTCGACGCGACACGCAAATGTTTACAGTTGCTTAGAAATGAACGGGGTACACCACTGCTTAATAAATACCCACTGAATGAAATATTTTATCATATATTTTTTATTCATAAATATGTCACTTGGCTCACGAGTTTATGTATCGAAGATACATCGATTTATAAACATAAAATATTATTATGTTTAAAAAAAAAATATTTTAATAAAATGTTTCCAAATTTGAATTATTTAAAGCGTCACTAATCTAGGTATTTTATAACATCACGATGAAATTGTATGTAAAATAATAAAAAAAAGAATCGTCGTAAACTTGATTGTCATTCCGGCGGATTGCTGAATTTATTTCGGCATCAATCAGAAGTTTCCATTGCTCTTATAAAGACATTGCTTTGGCTGCCTTGAAACCGAACGTTGGTTCCTGGATAAGTTAATTTATTGGATATCTCAAGACCATTCTCTTTCGAGCCAATTCAATTGTTTCTAAAATATTTATGATGCCCCGATGACATCATCATTATTCCGCGCGTCTGTGATGGTAAATCACGCCCAAAATTATTACGGCCGAGAAATAATTAATGTATTAAATTTACGTGGAATTCGTAAAGTGACTTGTAAATAAATATTAAAGGGATATAATTGCAAGCAATAAAAGAGTTACCGCCTTTGAGGAAACCGCAAATTTTCTTAAGGTTCTCGAGTGTACGCTAAAGTCGCCAATGTGATATACGTATGGGTTGACTTTTTGTGCACTAGGTCCTTCATATCAAGGTTCCTTGGAGCGAAACCATCGGCTTTTTATTTCACGCACGTAGGTAACTGTTTTACTGATGGATATCGCCAAAAATAACCTTTAATTACCGCGTAGTTTGAGCTGCCCTGACCTTTCACACAAATACTCCTTGTGTAGAACTAAGAAATGCTCAGGCTTAGTCATCAATATATTAATTATTAAAAAGTTGGAAGTTCTTGTTAATATATTTAATTATTTAAATATTGTTTGATTCTATTGTTCTTGAAAAGGTTATTTAGACATAAATGGAAAGTTAAAGATATAATAAATGTTTATTATTGTTATTATTACCTATATTTTTTACCTTGAAATTTCAACAAATAGCATTTTTTTCGTACGTAGTGACTGATTAATTATTAGTGGCTTCATTCTTCCTATGTGTATAAGACGGTGAATGTCCCTGCAGAGACATTGCTTCATCTCCCTTTTGAGAAGATTTGGAACTCATTTCGCAACGCTATTCCAATACGCGTTGGTTCCAGTCTACTAAAATATTATGTTACAATATTGTTATTATAATGTGCAATTTCTTAAAAACGATACATTATAGAATAGAGACACAGAGTCAAATGTCAAACGATGCTTTTATTTTATTAACTACACTTTAAGTATATAAAAAGTTAAAACATAGATCGCACAAGAAATTATCCTAAAATAGATATGCAAGTTAAATTTCTTATGTAAATTGAAAACAGGCCATTTCTAGTAGATACTTACCTCTTCATTTGATCGGTGCATGAATTATGCGACAGAGAACGGACCGCAAGATCAATGCCTACCGCCGACATCGAAACATACCGTTACATGCATTAAGCTCTTGTACTAGATTTTAACTCCTTTCTTTACAATCAGTACACGTTAAACATTTTTAATGTATCTCGAAATAAATATTACATAATGAAAATCAGAAATTCAAGCATGATTTTAATATGTTTATTGAAATTAAAAAGCCTTTTTTTGAACTTTAAAAAGTCCGTTATTACAAAAAATAAATATAAAATAAGGATTCGATTTTTAAATCTACAATGACAATAATTTATGGGTTAAATTATGCAAAAATATATTGCATGTCACTTACAATTTAAGGTTAATGATGAAGGACACTTATGTAAAGATAATTAGCTAAGCTACTAATTATGACATGTATATAAATAAAAATCTATATGCAAATTAGTCGCAAATCTGACGATTAGTTACCTAATTAAAATTTACGTTGATAAATCTATTCATATTCATGTAATATGAACTTAATAATAAAAACATATAATTATAATAATTAAAAAAAAAATCTCTAGTTTTTCTCAGGCTTAAGGCATTCTTCATCGGACGCAATTTTGACGAGCAATAAGTCTGTGCAATATTATAGAAAATTTAGATTTGATGTAATTTATGCTAACAAGTCGTAGTTGTACTTCAAAGTTTTTAATTTTGATTAAAATTATGCTTTCATTATTATCAAGGACTAACTAAAAATTTAACACAATTAAGTACACCATATCTCACTCCATTAAATTCCATATATTTAATACAACATATTTGTGTTGATGTGTCGTTTAACTTCGGAACGTAGTTTTTGCAATTTAAATCTTATTGTGAAGCATACAAGATACACATTATATACCAAAGAAATAGAGAGTACAAATTATATAGTGGTTAGAACAGGTGAATCTTAAACGATGGTCACTGTATCAAACCCAGGCAAGTATCACTGAATTTTCATGTACTCGGCGGTGCAGGAAAATATTATTTAGAGTTCTGTATAATTACTTGGTGTTTCTCGTGGTTTCAATTATTATTTTAAATGTGAATTCTAATTATATTTAGATAGATTAGTAGAACTTAATGTCTATTGTTCCGATTTTGATGGTCGATAGAATATAGTTTATGAACATACAAATTTTCCCACAAAAATATATATTTATGCCATCATGTTTTGATCTCAAATGCCTACACAGACACTAGTGTGATAGTGAATGGATAAATCGTTATGCACGTGGTAATCCGCATGTCCCAGGTGAAATTAGACAATGGCATTGTAAGAAATGTTAACCATCGCTTACATCGCCAATGCGCCAACCCACCTTGGGAACTAAGATGTTATGTCCCTTGTGCCTGTAATTACACTGGCTCACTCACCCTTCAAACTGAAACACAACAATACCACGTACTACTGTTTTGCGGTGGAATATCTGATGAGTGGGTGGTACCTACCCAGACGAGCTTGCACAAATCTCTACCACCGAGTATAAATAAATAAATATAAAATAATTCAAATTGCCTGTAATTAAACAATCCTCGCAGATTACTTTTACATCTACATACTCATTAATCTCGTTACCATCTATTCATATACACAAATAAAAATTCATATTTTACATACAATTTATCGATTAATTATCAATCAATCAGTCGATTCTGTGTGTATTCGATATTCAAATGTTTGCCATGTAACAAAAACAAAAATTAACTTGTAAAGCAAGTAATGAAATACGAGGAAGTTGCAGAATGGCCTAAGGCTTTATAATTTTATTAAAATCTTTCGGCCAAAATGTTTTAACATAAATAAGAAACTGCACGTCGTAATTGTAGCTTTTTCTCTTTTTAAATCAAACGATTACACGACTTTGACTATATCTCAACTAAGTCCGGTAGTTCATTGCTTTAACAATCGTAAAAGCTACTTTTAAAGCGATGTTGTTGTATAAGTACGGTAGTTAAATAAGAATTTAGTTACGCTATCACAACCATAATTCAGTTTTAAAATGTACGAAGCTGTAAACAACAAGAATTACTTTTAAATATTGACTTAGCACTTATTGTAATTAGGTATACTCTTTTTTATATACTGCCATTGGTAAAACGATTAACTTACTGTGCGATTCTGTAATGTGAGGTTGGGGCAACCGCGAAATCAACACTTTGTGTCAATTCTTTCATCAGGAAGAACTTTGCAAATATTTTGCCGTGTTGTGTAATAAATCTGTCACGTCAAATTTATTCGAGATCTTTATCGAAACAAGCCAATAAAAAGCCTTCTAATTGATGATTGTTGAAACATGAAAAAATCACTTCAAGGATTCATCTCAATATAATAAGTACCCGGCTTGACCTATCGATGTAATATTTTGCGAAAAATTCAACTTTTTGCTTCGAACAAAAACGATACGATGTGTTTTTTGATGATGGTTTTGTTTTTATATCTTCTTATCTATTCATACATTATTTCCGTGATAAATATTTAACGAAAATACAATTTAGAGATTCGTTCAAAATAATTAAAAAAACTATATGACTGTAAACATTATTATACAAGTTTGTATATAAATATTAATTTATGTCATTATTATAAAAGTTTTATTCAGAAATGTGCATAAAATAGTATTTTAACATAAATGTTAATTTATATTTATGAAGAAATCTGCGTTAATCGGATAAAAATCTGCCACGTAGATGTATTCAGTATCACTACCAGCCCGTAGTCAAGCAACGTGGTGAAACAAACTTCAAAACTTCTAAAGTCGAAACCTTCGCCCAGCGGAATATTTATGAGCTGCTCCTTATTAAATGCGTATAAATTGTTTCATTGTTGTCACTAGGAAGAAAGTAAACTTCTAGAAATAAGGATGAAAATGTCCTAAATCTACTTTAATAATGATTTTAAATAAATACAGACGCGAATCAGAATACAAAAGATATATATATATATATATATATTAAAATCACATGAGTCCAAGAGGATAACAAAATAGCTTCCAATGTATTTCCTTTTATGCATTTTATTTAAATTTGTCTCTACATAACTTATACCGCAAATACTTTGGTACATCGAAGATGATACTTTTCACCGGAACTCGACCTCCATCAAAAGTAGGTAAGGTCTTGCAAATTTAACCTTCGTCACTAAAGTAAACTGCTTCATAATTTATAAGATGACACACTATTGTTAACTATACATTTGTACATAGACCGACTTCACTAATATATTTCTTAAACTTTTTGAAGTACACATTTTAACCCAGTGAACTAATAATCAAAATCGTTCGATTACCTTTTGAAAAAGAAGCGCACATACAAACGTACTCTGGCACAAGAAAACTTATTTTAGTCAGTTAAAAATAGTATGCCTGTGTTCTTAATGTTATTGATTGTAAATTTCCTATACTTACAATTGACCTAAAAGAAGCACGGTGTAATAAGTAAGGGAGAGGAGAACTTAGCCCAGCAGTGGGATATTTAAAAGTTTTACTTTTTTGGAAGAAGTTTAATGTCAAATAGGTTTTCTTATTAGAACCTTTTTCTTAAAATATATCATAGCCATTTAAAAAGACTTATCTACTAGTTATTTAAATACGGAACATTGTTTGAGTTTTGTCACTCTAGCTTACAATTACTGTTTTTATAAGCCTCTAAAAATATTAAAGCCTAAATAACTTTTTTTATATACACAATAAATAACATATTAATATAACTATAATTGGCTTGGATACAACCAGATTACGCGAGTTTTATTGACTTTTTTTATAGGTACTCGTCATTGAATTCTTAAAAAAAAGTCTTAATGTTTTTATCCAATGATTGATTCATTGGATAAAAACATTAAGACTTTTTTCCCTTTATTATTTTCCGAGGGATTTCTAACGCTTTATATGACTTCAAAAATGAATTTTAACTAAATGTATGTATATTTTAAGTTTGATATAAATATAGGCATGGCCTCAACCTACGTATGTATAACAATATAGTTGCCATTTTAGCTTGTAGATAACATTTTATTGATTGTGATTTGATTGATTCATTGGATAAAAACATGAAGACTTTTTTCCCTTTATTATTTTGCGAGGGATTTCTAACGCTTTATATGACTTCAAAAATGAATTTTAACTAAATGTATGTATATTTTAAGTTTGATATAAATATAGGCATGGCCTCAACCTACGTATGTATAACAATATAGTTGCCATTTTAGCTTGTAGATAACATTTTATTGTTAGATCTGGTTAATAATTTATTTTTTTAAAAGATATGAGTCAGAGATTCTGACATCATTTACTGTTTTACTATCTTGTTTAAATGTATAAAGAATATGTCAGAAACTGTTAAAAAGCGAAAGAATTATAGATACTGCGCTTGAACTATTGACCTAGGCACGGCGACCAAAAAACCTAGGTTCCAATAAAAGCTATATTTGCGCGATGATTTACAAGATGTCCTTGAAACGAAACAATATGTTTTCATATTTTATTCGTTAAGAAGACTAATTAATTCGTACGTACGTAAACGTGAGCGGCTTAAAGATAATCTCATCTATACTAAGAGAAAGTAGGTCTTACATGTCAAGCTTTCACAAGGGCGTTACATTCTCTTATTAATGTAGTTGAGTGTTTTTATAATTCAATTAACTATAGAAGCACAATGCGTACAAAAAATCTTTCATCTATTAGTAAAAAAAGGTATTAAATTTTATTTTTTTTAGAAAGTTGTCGCCTCTGAGCATATTGGTATTTTTTTAATTTGTTTTAGAAAGACGAGCTAATCGCTTACAATATGGTAATCCAGTTTCACCTATACAAAATTGAATTGCAAGAAATATTAACCACTTTAACGCCAACGAGCCACCAACTATATGATTAAAGATGTTATGTCGATGCACCTGATCTCATTCGGGCATATCAGATTACCTTCCTATCTGATTATAGAGTATAATCTTTTAATAAGAGTATAGTCTTATTTATACTTACTTATAGGGGGAACAAAGAGTGCGCCTTTGTTTGCGCACTCTAAAATGTCCTCAATTGGCTAATTTCTCTTGTGAATAGCCACAATGACCGAAATTGGTCCGGAGAACATCGTTAATATGCTTGCAACCATATTATTATCAATGTCTACTAATTCAAAAATATGCTTCTTCAATCGAGCTTTCAGTGTAATGGGAACCTTTAATTGTCATCAAAGTTCCAAAATAGTGAGTCACATGAACATCGTTCATTCTGAATCACCAACACACTCCCTTTTTATTAAACGATTTACGATATATCAAAAGTTAGTAATAACCAAATATCTATAAAATTAAAATAATACAATTTAATTATTATAATTCATTCATTTATTCGAATGTTTTATTGACGGGATTGTATGAGTTTTATTTATTTTACTTTTCTCATAATGATAGGTAGTTGCTAAAAAATAGATATATAAATATATATATATATATATATATATATAGTTATTGTTGTAGAATAGATTTCAGAGATTTTTTATGAAAGATAAAAGTAGAAAGGTGAAAATTCAGGTCAAATTTTGCCAGGGATTCAGAAAGAAATACCACAGACCTGAGAAGAAAGACACACGACAAAACTATATTTATATATAAGACTAGCACAATCCACGACTTTAACCAAAAACTGTTACTTTAACGTACATAATGCCTATTTAAATTACACACAATAAAAATTTGTTTCATTACTAAAAAAAATATTAAAAACTCCCTGAGAAGTTAATGATGTATCGTCATATTTATATTTCAGTACGGATTCCTAAATATGGTTGTATACATTGCGTATAAGTATATGATAGTCGTTGACTGCGGTAGGTACGCCGGTATCGCCGGTCCGACGACATACAAATGATCGAAGGCTAACGAGGTGCTAAAGTAAATTCAATATAAAAGGCATGAAAATTGGACACGTTTCTGACTTTTATATTCAATACTATCTATACTAATATTATAAATTCGACAGTAACTCTGTCTGTGTGTTACACTTGCACCGTTAAACCACTGAATCGATTTTGATGAAATTGATTATGAATCAAGCTTGAACACCAAGGAAGGACAAAGGCAATTTTTATACCTAAGACATGGAGACAAGGAGGGCAGCCTCCTCTCTTAACAAGCGGGCGAAGCCATGGGTGAAAACTAATCCAATTAATTATCTGTATAAGTATGTATTTACAAAAGAAAACTAGTATATGTAGTATATCAGTTGTCTGGTTTCCATAGTACGAACTCTGTCTAGTTTGGGATCAGAGGGCCATGTGTGAACAATGTCCCAGTATATAAATATATTATATTATTAAAATATTTATTTTTTTAAACTGACTCCTAAAAGTATATAATCTATTTATTTACATATACCTTATTCCAACCGCAAGAGGAAAGTAAATGAACAACTTTGACATTGATTAAACGCGATATCATTAGTCGAAATCTTAGACAATCTATGATTCCCAGAAAATAATACGCGAAAAAATGGCGCTTTGAATTTCGTCGAAGACATTATCGACAATTTTGAATTTAAGTTAACTATGGATATCAATAATTAAGTGGAATAGTGTTATATTATAAATAAAGATATATTAATAAACGACTGTTTGTATAAAGTAAAACGGTTAGCAATTCGCTTGGAATATGTACATACATCAAAGGTTTGTTAATATTACTCTCTCCTTCTTCGGTTGAAATAGGGAACGGATTATGATGATTATTTTTGCGTTTGGTCCAGAATTGATTCAATGTGGTCTCCTCTAAATTTAATTATACTCGCATCTGAAGCGTATTAACTTTAAGGCAAATTAATTTTTTGGAATAAAGCGTTATTATTTTTGTATGCTGTTTTTATATAAGGCACTAATATATAAGGCAATATCATGATGATGATGACTTCTATTACAATAATTTGTTATTATTTTTTTGTTTCTGTCTTCTGTTGACGACTAGGAAAACCATCCAAAAATTTTACTTTCTCCTTAACACATGCAAAAAAATTATTTATTAAATTAACGATAAGCTATTATACGTAAAATAAATTATTTAAATTTCCCTTTTTTTTAAGAATTCCTAGGTAGAAACATTAAACTCTTCCGAGTTAAACGTAAAATTTATTACGCAACCGCAAGTATTGGTTGTGAAAAATGTAAATTTTTATTTATTCATATACGAGTAAATTAACGCGGGTACATCCTTGAGTTTATACCATAATGGAATATAAAAAAACTAAAACCAAACAACAATAGCTGAAGTAAAACAATATTGTAGATTATAAACTTAATAGTGTTTATAATATCGACTTTTTCTTGAACCATTTTTTTCTATTTTCCCTTGCTAATGAAACATTTAACACCATATTAAATTACACCACAACAGACAGAAACATTTAAAAAATCGTATTTTTTTGCTTTTGTATCGATAGTATTAGAAGATTTATTACATGTTTTATTACACTTGAATATCAGATAGTTATAAATACATAAAAAGGAACATAACATTATCTATTTCTAAATTTATCCGTAAATTTATTTTATTAAAGTATTCCGAGAATCTACTAAAATTACATGTAAACAAGAAGCGGAAGCTTTGAATATATTTATATCATGGATATAAATAATTCAAAGCTACCTCTTTCCTTGTAACAAAATATTTAGTAAGAAAGGTTCAATAATATATTAATTTATAAATAACTTAAATACCAATTACATAAAACTTACAGTCGTATATCTACCAGGAAACATCTGAATTGTGATCGCAGGCTGCTATGATGATTTAGTATCGTATTGCATGATCTGTGGTATAGTAAATACCAATTCCCTTTAAATTTAAACTGAATTATATTATAATTATTTATATTGATAACAGTAAACAGTTTTTACAAATCGCAATTAAAAAAAGTCTTATGCATAAACTATAAGCACATGTTTTCTAGATTAATAATAAAATATATAGAAATTAAGCTTGTACCTGAATTCAATCTTCATAATTGAAAAACGGTACAAAACACAGTAAGCTCTGTTACTGATCCCAGTGGATCTACGTCAGTGAGGTATTTAGCCGTCATCAAGACTAATACCAGAGGACAGTAAGAAGGGGATCATCGACTATGCCAAAAGCCCTTTTCATTGTATCGTTAAAATATGATAGAAAAGCCTACCTGAATTCTTCGGACAGAAAATGAAAACTGACTATATTGATGTTTAAAAATGTCTAAGAAGCTTGTCATATTATGTTCTTAACTTATTTTAGAAAATAGGACTAAATAAGGACAAACTGTGTTTAATGAAGAAATTTATATGAAACCTTCGACAAGAAAATGTAAGCAAAATATATAAGCATGTAATATAGACTTACCTTCTACTTTGCAGTCGTGTAATATTAAATAATTTATATAATTCCGTCATTATGTCAACGTAATAATCTCTTATATCTATGCGCCACCACTAATTAATAATATTCTATGTCCTCACCCGTAATTACATTGGCTCAATAACTCTTGAAACTGAAACAAAACAAAACTAGTTTAGTGAGGTCTTTGTTTTCTGAGGAATGATTTGGTTTAGTGCCGGCCGCTGAATTTTACCACCGGACATCGCGTCAGAATTCGAAATTCCATCCTCACACCTCGATGTCTGAAAATCCACAACAGCGCGCTTTCTAAGACATTTTCTGCCTCGAACAACCATTTTGTGGAACCAGCTATCGCCTTCGACATTTCCGAACCGATATGACAGAGAAACCTTCAAGAAAAGAGCGTACTCACTCCTTAAAGGCCGGTAACGCACCTGCAAGCCCCCGGATGTTGCAGGTGTCCATGGGCGGTGGTGGTCACTTTCCATCAGGTGAGCCTCATGCTCGTTTGTTCCCTCTTACATCAAAAAAAATAGTTATTGCTTTTTGTGATAAAATATAATATGTTAAATGGATTAAACGTTCCAAGACATCCTTGCATAAAACCCTAACCATTAAATTAAAAAAATATATATTTAAAGACCTGGTGTAATAGAGATTAGAATATAAGGTTTTTAAGATGGTTAACTGGTTTAATTCTAAAAGAAGTTCTTATTACAAATATTCTCCGCTATATGGCTTTCATTTATAGAAGGAACAGTTTTGTAAGACAATTTCCGTGTCATTCTTCTTACCAGGAAAACGCTGAAACGTTTGCTGTTGTGATATTTCCAAACTCATATATAATTAACTAATATTTACCTTTATTATAATGTTTACTTTTATGTAAATTAAGAATAAATACATAAATCAGATTTTTCTGTGTGTCTGTGTGTGTGGGTTTATTACTCCCTTATACATTTGATACAATCGTTTACTATCTGAAACTCTTGTTCGACTTAAAAGTAGGCTAACCTACTATGCGGTTGCTCTGAAATTAAGTATGATAGTTTTTTTCATTTCACAAAGAGTTTCCGTTTCTGTAGGAATCACTCGAAGGATTAAGGATTCCTGTTTAAATTATCTTTAAGTTACAGCAAAAAAAAAAAATTAAATTTAAAATTTTAGATTTATTTTTATCTATTAAGAATGCTATCGGTTATCGTATATTTTAAAATACATAGACATGTAGAGATTAAAATTATGTATTATATACTTCATTACGAATATTGCATTTGATATGCCACATTATGTTCTTTTTTTTGTTAAATATAATCTCTCTATGTAGCTTCAAAATCAACCAATCAAAATAAGAATTCATATTTACGCAATACGCATGTGTATATAGCGGAAGACGTAACTGTATATACAGTGGTGGTCATATAATTAGAAACACTTCTTATGAATAAAGAAAGTATAACTTCAACGCACAAATGTTCGTAAAAAATATACACATTAAATAATTAATAATCATGCAATAATATAGCCACTCAAATAAAAAACTCATTAAATGCATAAAATATAAAACATATTTTACTTTTAATTACAAAATGAGTCTTACACATGTAGGAGTTTATTTTCTGTTACTGGCCGCTTGGACGCCTAATTAGAAACATTTTAAAAAAGCATCCATAGTTCGTTCTTTGTTTGCAATTGGAGAAAAACATTTCTTTCTTAGCTTTTTCTATTATTTTGGCGGCAATTCAAAATGTAATCTGAATTTTATTTTGTTCAAAATGTGCAAAAATAAAAGTTATGACGCCTCAACTAGGCAAATAATTGTTAATTTAAGTATAGATCATAAGTGGGCGTACAGAAGAATAGCTGAGCCTTGAAATTGTTCTGTTAAGAAAGTTTTTAATGCAATTGATTATTATAAAACACATGGAACTGTTGAAAATGTTCTTAGAAAGGCTCGGCCAAGAAAATCCTCTCCCAGAGAAGATACGCTAATCGTTCATGTTGCTAAAATAGAACCAAGTAATACCAGATTAAAAATGAAGTTTTTTCGCCTGATGACCCGAGAAACATCTCGTCAAAACTGATACGCCGAAGATTAGTGGAAGCTAATTGTTTGGAAGAATCTCTCGAAACGTATCTCTTCTTACCAAGCAACACCGAGAGAAGCGATTATTATTCGCTAAAAAATATGTTAATTGAACGGAAAAAAGTGTTATTTTCAGGTGAAACAAATATAAATATACTAAATTCCGATGAAAAGCGCTATGTTAGACGCCCTGTAAACAATGATTTTAATTATAAAAACAGCACGGTGGCGGTAACATTAAAGTTTGGGGGTGTTTTCCGGATGTGGAGTTGGACCCGTTCGAAAGATTGAAGGTACAATGGATCAATGTCAATACAAAATTATCTTAGAGCACACAATGATTCCCTACTCGGACGATCATTTACCTGTAACCTGAATCTTTCAGCATGACAATGACCCTAAACACATGGCCAAATGTTTCCTTAGCAAACAGCGTATTTCCGTTTTAGACTGGCCAGCAAATAGTCCGGATTTAAACCCGATAGAAAATCTCTGGTATATTGTTAAAAATAAAGTCTCAAATAAACGTAACACCAATCAACGAACTATATGAAGCATTTGTTGAAGCATGGAATTCAATTCCCCTAGAAAAATGTATGAAATTGATTGAATCAATTGCAGTGCTGTTATTGAAAATAAAGGATACGCCACTAAATATTAATTATACCTTTTGGGAGGCTGTGGATAGTAGCTATTTCGTAAATAACAATACTAATTACCAATACTTAAAAAAATATTGTTTTTATACTTTTTGTTGTTGTTTCTAATTAGTTGACCATTATTTTTCATACCTTACAACTGATTTAAATGTTTGTCCGTAATTTAATATTGAAACTGCACTTGTATAATGGGATTTATATTGTTTTTCTAATAAATTATAAGTCGTTGAACATAATGTCGTCCTATTTATTTTTCAATTTCAAAATAAAAACGATTGCGGTGAAGTATCTTACATAATGTCAAGGACCGTCGGTAGTGTTTCTAATTATACGACCACCACTGCATATGTACCAAATTTTAACTCTTTTCGTGTAGTACATTCGAGTAGAGGAAATAGGTTATGACAGACGGAAATATAGACAGAGTGATAATATAAGGATGGATTTTTACAATATGTACAAACCCCGAGAACCGAAATACATAACCAAATGTGTCATAACGATTTAACAAGTTTGATATTAAAACGTTTTACACAAATGATGTCACATATGTGGTAAATACCACGAATGAGTCAGGACTTTTAATTATTACTCGAAACAAGATTTTAATTAACCTCTCGATAATAATTTAAATATTGGAATGTCAATATCATAAATAAATGAGAGATTTTGTCATTCTCGCTGCCACACTGTCTGCAGCATCTGCAACAGGATTTAAAGCTGGTTTACATTAAGTTGGACAGACATATTTATCGTCTCAACAAATGGGTTGCATTTCATTGAAAATAATCAGGTTTGTTAGATTCGACTAAATATCGGCTACGATTTAACATACACTATTATATATATACATAACAGGCATAGAAAACTCTTGAGCCAAGATGACCCAGTGATTAGAAAACATCACCAAAAATTCTAGCTCAAAGCCGGGCATCACTAAACTTTCATGTGCTGAATTTGGTTTTTATAATTCATAGTGTGATCGGAGCTGAAGGAAAACTGTGTTGAAAATCTAATGTCACATGTTTACCCACCAATCCGTAAGGGAGTAGCGTGAGATAAGTTCCAAACCTTCTCATCAAAATGGGTGGTGACCACAGTCCAGTAGTGCTACATTTACAGACGTTACTTCAGAACATATTTTTTATTTTATCGATATGTTGTAACCAGGCACACGCCAGGTAGTGTTAGGAACAGTCGGTGACAAAACTATCGGTCCGATCTAATATGAATCAGCTCTTATATAAGCTCCTTGTCCGTGAAGGAGCAACGTGACCGACAAGATTTAAAACGAATCATAAATATCAATGGCAAATAAAAGATGATACAATAAAGACGACCGTCCCAACTTTGATCGCCTGATAAAATTTACCAGATTTACAACACACGATGTTCGCGATTAATCGAGAAATATTAATTAGAGAGGTCAACAAACTCTTTATTATAACATTCATAATTTCGAATCGGACGACTTGTGACAATAATCAGACCCAGTTTACTGATATGTCATCATCAATAAGCAAACGAGGATACACACAGCAGGGGTGAATTATAAATACTTATATTTCCGTTGTAAAATAGATCGTATCTCATCCACTTAAAATTCAGAATAGATTTAAAGTAATTGTATAATTATTACTTTTACTAACATAGTTTAATTCAAAATTAATGACATAGAGAGCGTATTTCTTCATTTCAAATTGTTATTTAGCAATGAATTGAATATTTTAATTAAGCAGATTTAAAAAAGTATGTATTAGATATGTACATTAATTTGTTATAGTATTTATAGCTTTTTAATTAAATATGATTTAATTTTCACGATTCCTACATTCGTTATACAGGGTGTAACAAAATTAATTGTGCTTAACGACACTGTTGGTGGTAAGCACGTAGACTACTGAGGTCATGACCTCGTGTCTTAGCTACCCGATAGGTAAGAGCTATCGAGCATTATTGCTCGCGCCTGTGCTGCCAAGTAATTCTCGTCATTTAATTTAAAAAAAAAAAAAACGGGATAATTTTTTGCTTATTATTTAAAAAATTATTACATTTATAGAACCGACATACGATACCTAATAAACACTTCACGGGTTGGACAGGGTTTTTGTTACAGCCTGTAGATTTTCTTTGTTAGTAAAATTGATTAAAATCATGGATGTAACTGTTATTTGATAGTGATACACATTTAAATAAAGACACGGTGAAAGACCTCTTGAATTAGGCAAAGCTTTAAATTTATTATGTTCTTTATCGGCCAGCCTAACGGTAGTGAAAACGACAACGATTAGTTAAAACGAACTGTAAACATGTCATTTAGATTTTATAAATCAATATTCGTGGTAAACTTTCGATTATCTACATTATATATTAACTGTTTTAACCTTTCACCCAAATCTTCGTGTATTAATAATAATCGGACATATATATTTCGTATTAATAATTTTTATAATATTGATTTCGCTTTCGAATTTCAATAAAAATATTTTTTTTTTGTATATTTAGTCGATTTTAAAAATAAGGAAGTTCTTAAATCGGTCTTTTTTCATGTATTTTATTCGATAACTTTTATTTGAATTTGTCTAGGTAAATTCAATTCAAAGGTAAAAATAATTATTGTATGGGTTAAAGAAAAACATATAAGAATAAAATTTTCTTAGTAGAAATTAATCCACGAAATTTAAAACCCTTGTTTTATTTTAATAACGATAAAAAGTTTTGGCGCCTACTAAATTTTCTTTCCAAGAAAACCACAACTCCTGTTGCGTGTCACTCATATTTCAAATATACATTCTCTAATCATTTGCTGGGGCGCTGTTGAGCCGAGAGAACTTCGTAAAAACTGACAGCTCTTTGTATTATCATATTGTAAATAAAATAACTATAATTTACTATATTCTTCAAAATAATTTGTAAAATATGTGCAACACAAAAAAAAGTTCAAATAGAATGGTGGTCCGTTGTAAATAGAAAAACCATAGAAATGAGAGATAGCGCAACGAGAGTGGCGACTAAGGTACGCGCGGATAGAATCTGAAATTTTTCTAGCTTTAGGTGCGCTTTTAATGAGTAATTTTTAGCTAACATATTATAACTTTATGTGGTCTCCCATCTTAATTAGAAGTTAAAAAACATCAACTGTGGATAGCTATGTTTCTCTAAAAAACTATTTTTATTTAAATTTCCAGCGCGTTTAGAAGGACGTTTTGTATAAATATAAAATTCTTATTTATAAATAATTTAAACAGTATAAAATAAAAAATAATTTTCAATATTTTTTTGTAATAAAAAACTTAATCTAAAAACTTGGAAACCAAGTTAAAATTTAATTCATCTAGTGGTAAGTGGTGAAGAAAATATTGAGAGGAAGCCTGCATGTGCTGGATACAATTATTTCAAATGTATGTATATCCCGAGCGGAATATGTTAATGCCAATGAGGCATACACAGTATTGTGTACAGTGAATGGTTAATTAATTTAGAAATAGCTATTATATTGCTATATAACACACCATAGAAGGCGCTACTACTAAAACATAAAACAAAAAATATCGGTTTGAAATATGTATCGTAAAATTGTAATTTACGCATTCTCATTATGTACATAATTATATCCTTTTGACATTATCTCAATCAGATACGATATTATTTCCTTGGTTTATTTCCGAGCTATTAGTATTTAAAAAAAATCTTGCCGCATTTCCGGATTTCCATAGAGCAATTATAATTAAATTAAAAAAGGTTAAATGGAAACATATTATTATAAGTATTTATTTCACTTTTAAAACTATTATTCTATAATTTTAAAATGAACACAAACATGAATATAACTGTAGTTTCATACAGTACATTAAAATGTAATAAAGTATTACAAAAATAGGTAAGTAATGTAGAGCGGTTCTTCAATAAATTCAACATACGCGGCAAAATTACTACTTGAATTTATCATGTTTACATTGAAATTTTATTAATGAAATTAGGTTAACATACAAAACAAATAGTCTCGTAATTGAACTTTTGAATTGTCATGTTAGGTTGAAATAAAATATGCAAAACTACCACTGGCTTAGAATGTAGATACTACCGAGAAGAACCAGCAAAAACTTCGTAGAACACTTTTCTACGAATTAACAAAGGCGTATTTAATACAATAAAATTATTTATTATTCGGCATGATAATCAACGAATAGATTTTCCACGCTTTTTATCATCTTATAGAGCCTTACATATTATTATTACAACTTAAGCAACTCAACATACTTATTTACAACTTCATATCTGGTCTATATTATGTGTTATCATAATATGTTAGATTTTAATTATTTATCAGTACGATAACTTGGCCAAAAATAATTTCACAAGCAGAAAAACCTCAATAATATTGTGAATGAATGAAGTCAATATTGGCTTAGAGAAAACTAGCTTTAACTGATATCATAGATTTCAAACATATGTATATTTATAATAAATCTTCTTAAATTTTGTTTATGATATCACATTACATAATCAATTATTAAAAAAATTAAAGCTGATTATAAATAATTTTACACCATATAAACACTGAAAAGCAGAAAGGCAGCTAATTTTATAGATATTGTTTCATTTATTTCAAATTAAAAGCTGGAACACTAGTAAACTTACAATTCCATTGTATGTCACCGCAATATGACGTAGTCGTGACTGTTATTTTTTTAACAAATATTATATAATCTCATCAATATTATGATGCTATCTCGTTGTACGTGATTCCATTAAAATTACAAACTATAATACTGGATTACTTTGAAAATATTGCAGATGACTTATAATATTGTGAACACGCTTAATGCAATTGCATTGCCTTATTATAATTTTTTATTTAATTTGTCTATTTTTTTCTAAATAAGACGTTAATTTAAGTTGCTAAAGTGCACATAAATATTTATAATGTTACGTACCGAACAACAAACGTTAGGACAAACTCTTATAATCATACGGTCAACCCTATTCGCTTATTACTTCCGATACATTGTCAGCGAACATAAAATTCTTACGACCTAAGACTTCTGTTTTTTACTGTGTGGCCGTCAAATTTTGACAGACAGACGTTTTTTAATCTTGATATGGAAATTAAAGAAAATATTGACTTTCAACATATTTATATATCGTTGTCGTTATAGCGTGCCTTGATCTTTAGGTTCCGTATGTCTGACGCATGCTTAAGATAATACAGTATTCAAGTTAACAAAAACAAACAGTTTATCCTGTTATTGTATTGTTAGTAGATATTTAAATGCTTCGTGCAAGCTCGTCTAGGTAGGTACTAAACACACATAAATTAATATTCTAACGCAGTACTTGATATTGTTGTGTTCGAGTTTGAAGGGTGAGTGAGCCTGTGTACAGGCACAAGAGACATAACATCTTAATTCCCTAGGTTGGTGGTGACCACTAACCATCAGGTAGCCCATATATTCGTCCGACTACCTATGCTATAAAAAAACAACGGGTTGCACTCCGGGAATGCCGGCAGAAGTGAGAACTTGAAAATTAACGTTGTGCATTTTTGATATTTTGGAATGATTAGGGAAAAATTTTCGAATTACTTTAATTATCAGTATAAAAGTACTATCATTTATGTGACAAAACTCAATATTCATTTATTGCGCTATCGTACACAAATATGACAATTTATATTACATTAAAAATTTAACACTTCAAAATCCGTCTTACGAATTCTCAATCAGGGTCACGTGACCTGACGCGAGTTTAACATTTTTTACCCATCACAAAAAAGTGCACAACGCCGCTAAAGAAGTTTTTACTTCATAAATTTAACACGTCAGAATCCGTCTTACGAATTTTCAATCAGGGTCACGTGACCTGACGCAAGTTTAAAATTTTTTTACAAATCATATAAAAGTACACAACGCCGCTAAAGAAGATTTCACTTCAAAAATGTTTCGTTGTTCACCGTTTACTACATTGTATGCACTGATAATGTATGATTGAATTCTGTTTCTACTAAGCTGCTTTTCCGGTTACAAATTTTAAATTGATTCCAAATGGTCAGAAAATATAATTCTTTTATGCTCAAATATCCTAAAATATTCCTGAATTATAAAAAACTACGGGAAAATTCAATATTGCATTTATTTTTCACAAAATTATAACTGTTAAATAAATACTCTATAAATATTTAATGACTGCCTCGTTGGTCTAGTGGCTAGATATAAGGCCGCAGACCCGGTGGTCCTGGGTTCAATTCCCAGGTCGGGCCAATATAGTTATTGGGTTTTTCTGCCAGAAAATTCTCAGTAGCAGCCCGGAGTCTGGAAGTTGGAAGTGTGTACACTCCCGTGCCTCGGAAAGCACGTTAAGCCGTTGGTCCTGCGCCTGAACTTTTTCCGGTCGTGTCGGATTGCCATCCCATCGGATTATGAGAGCTAAGGAAAAGAGAGTGCACCTGTGTTTGCGCACACACTTGTGCACTATAATATGTCCTGCGCAGTTGGCTATCTCTCTTGAGATTGGCCGCCGTGGCCGAAATCGGTCTGGAGGACCTTATAAATATTTAATAAAATAGCTTATCAGATATATATTTTGGCTGGTACTATTTATTTTGAATAAAGTATCAAAAATATATGCCGATTAATATATTTGACATCACAGCTATATTTTCAACAAATAATGCAGAAGCATATTAACGTTATTAATGTCTAAAGAAATGAACTGACAAATATCAACACCTTTGTATTAAATATAAATAAAGAATAAAAAACTAATTTATCAACATGACTGATATTTGATCTATAAATAATATATTTAAGTATATTAAAAAATACTTAAATATTTTCTAAATAGACGGTCTGTTTATATGATATTTTTAAACATTATTATAATAAGACAAGAATATTTTGCTATGACTTTGTATTACTGTAAGTGGTAGAACTTTTTATTGAGTAGAGCGAGAACATTATAGAGACGAGCAGGTTCGCGTGGTTGGTAGATAGTTGCCTTTCGCGCCACAGGTCGTTTTCCACCCAGGACAGACATTTGTGTGTATGAACATATTTGTTTGTCCTGAGTCTGATTGTAATTATCTATATAAGTGAGTATTTACAAAAGAAGAGTATTATATGTAGTACGTCAGTTGTCTGGTTTCCATAGTACGAGCTCTGCTTAGTTTGCGATCAGATGGCCTCGTGTGAATAATGTCCCAGGATACTATTATTATTATAGGTTAGTCAGAGTAATTATTTATCGCGTAAGAACGCTTGTTACCCTTTGTATTTTTTGTACCCAGGATGACAAAGCGCAGACTTCGTGATAATCAGTTTACTTACGACGTCTTAGCGTAACAATTAAACAAAGTCAGTTTCGCGTTTATAATAATAGCAAAGATGCTATGGATGTATATAACTATACAAAAATCGATGTAGTATTGGATGAATGTAGTGATTAGAGAGTATTACTCTATATCCTAATTCATCAAATTAATATTTCAATGTAAAAACTCGAGTAAAGACAAAAGTAAAGTTGCATGTTTTTCTATGTATATTTGAATCTTAAACAAGTTGAGGACACGTATGAAGTTAATGATCAAATTTATGAGCTGTTGTAATTTGATACTCTCATTCGCAGATATTGAAATTTGATATTCATTATAGCTAAATACACTGTAGCTTAAATAATCACATTGTTTTCGTTTAAAAACGAAATCGCGAAAAAAAAGACTGGAAAAAGTTCAACTGAACGTTAACCCCATTTAAGCCTAGGCAGTTAAGTCTGTATACTGTTCTGATTTCATAGTTCAATATTTATAGAGCTACTCGATTTTTTGATTGGATTATATTAGAGGGTGCCGCCTAAGTATAAAACCGAGCTTTTGTCATCCCAGTCCGCGAGCGTTAGGCGCCATCTTGAAAAATGCATTTTTGGTATATATCAATGCATAATCTACTTATTTTGCTTTTCAATTATTAAAATTTAAAACTTTATATTTTATTCTCACATTTCCTATAATACTCGTGTAATAACTATTTAATTTATTCTTTTTCTTCATTTTATGGCATTTTATATTGACAAAAACAACCTTGTCATTTATATATGGAACCATTAAAAGGATTTTTCTTAAATAATAAATTAAATGACGAAAATCAATTAATTAAATGTCATTTTATACATTTAATTACTTTATTTCCGTACTAATTATATCTAGACTTTAGCCTTGATGTTAATTTTTAATGCTTTAAAGCACGACTTCACGTTCTTGACCAGTTTATGGAATTAAATGAGAGCATCCACGATATAACGGTAGGTCATATAAACAAAAAGTGCAACCTACAAAAAATTAAAGTCCTAAAGTCTTGGAGATATAAAACCTACATGGTTAAGCTTGTAAAATTAATAACTGGCCGCATAACGATTAAAACAAAAGTGTTATGGCTTTCTGCAAGCTCTTCTAGTTGTATATCGTAAAATAGCTTGTAATTCAATCGTTAAAAACAAATACTTTGTATGTCTGTTGTGTTTTGAAGGGTGAGTGTATCAGTATTAAATAATTGTGCTACTAGTACTATTAAGAGGTGGTAAGGGAAACAAATTAGGTGTTAGATCCTATGACTGGCAACATTATTAGTTATAGAATGATTTATACTTTTGGTAGCGTGGCCAACGAAATTAGAAGCCACTCTTTTGAAGTAACTTTAGTAAATATATATTACTAGCTTCCCGTTCTGACTTCGTTCGGTTATATGCTTATTTAGAGAAAAAATATCGAAATATCTTCCAAATATCAGCTTCCTAGACTGACCAATTTTGGCTGAGCGTTGATAGTCAGGAAATAATAATATTATATATAATATAGAAGATTGTTATTAAATAAAGCTCATAACATTTATCCTGCAAGAAAATTAACATAAATTAATTTTACGCTGTTTTATCTTTAGTAGGATCTTATATTATTTATTTATGTAAACAACATTTGCAATGTATTTTTGCAATAATTTGACTGCGTGTGTCAGATGTGTTGTAATTATAGATTTTGTTTATTTTATTTTAACTAAAATACGTAGAATAATGTTATAATTTAAACAAAAACTTTTACATTTATTATTTTCTTAAATCCTGATAACAGGACCCATTTATTATTAAGTTTATACAGAATATGATAATGCGAACATATGAACCGTAGTAACTACATTTGTATTGCTTAGTCATAAACGCCCATTAAAGGTTTTACAATTTAACAAATATTATTAAACACATTAGATGATATCATATATTACAACATTCTGAATACTTTTGAGAACGACATCTTATTGACCGAAAGATGTTGACACTTCAATTCTAGGTAATAATATAATTAGATACGTATAATGCCAACAACACAAGAAGTGATCTTCCATAATTGTGTCGTATTCAAATTAAGAATTTAAATATAATTTCACATGATAATCCAAAGCGTATTGTATCACTCGGTGGTAGAGCTTTGTGCAAGCTCGTCTGGGTAGGTACCACCCACTCATCAGATATTCTACCGCATAACAGCAGTACTTTGTATTGTTGTGTTCCGGTTTGAAGGGTGAGTGAGCCAGTGTAATTACAGGCACAAGGGACATAACATCTTAATTCCCAAGGTTGGTGGCGCATTGGCAATGTAAGTGATGGTTAACATTTCTTACAATGCCATTGTCTATGGGCGTTGGTGACCACTTACCATCAGGTGGTCCATATGCTCGTCCGCCAATCTATAAAAAAAAAAAAAACAATAATTACAAGTTATTTATTTATTAAAAACTTACGAGCAATTGAGATATATGTTGGTATGTTGCCTCACCACATAGATATTGGGAATACTGTAGGAAATATTAATCATAATTTAAGTATATAATGCGCTACCAACCATGTGGAATAAATGTGTTCCTTGTGCCAGTAATTCCACTGGCTAACGAAACGAAGGAACTTCCTACCTACTTAAAGCTAATTACTAATTCTAAAACCAGGTGTTTTAGAATAAGTAATTAATATGTGGTACCTCATAAATTGACTTGACCAAATTTTGTCACCAATTATTGTATGTACATAAGGTCTTGTTAGAGATAATCAATAAAAAATCTAAAAATAAATCTTAAATAAAGATAATTAAAAAATATTTATACCTAGAAAGAATTTTATTACATCCACAATTTATTGTTTTAAAGAAATCCTTAATATATTTGTATCGATAAATTCGACTCGATAAATTCTATCCGCTATATAAAGTTTATCGATTTTAAGATATCTATGCATCGATTTATGATGTCGTATGTTGCTAATTAGTGCTGCAGCTCTGTTAGTAACATAATTACTTGTAATTTATGGACACGTTATATTTCATTACTATGCATATTGAAAAGATTACTGTACCCTTGAACTCTGCTATATGTAAATACAACTGATTGCTAAAGTAAGTGTTAATTCATAAAATAAAACAAATGTACGTAAAAAAAATAAAGCAATAATTATTTTAGTTTTTTAGTGTTTGAGGATTCATAGGAGAGGAGGATTATAGTCCGAAACAATAGCGGTATCCAGTGGTATATATCGATACTGTATGACCACTCTGGACTCTGTGTCTGGCGTTGAATCATCGATCGGAAGCTTAGTATAGTCTTATAGCATTTAATTAAAGACCGTAGCCTAAATGAGTGGACGCAGAAAACACTTTTTAATTAATTATTATATAATAAACCATTCTGTACTTGCCTATAATTAAAAAATAACGATAATTACTAATGATCAGTTCATATATACTAAAGTTACTATATATTTTACTCTATACTGTTACCTGGTTGAATTAGTATCCAGCTTAGCTTGGATTGCTAATCAGTCAATTATTTGTGGTGCCGCTGTGTAGGATTGTAGGATTTTCTACCCGGGTACCCGGATCCGGGTATACCAGGGTATATGAAATTTTTAGTACCCGGGTACTATAGCATGTCAGATCCGGATACCCGGGTACCTTCTTTGATCAAAGATTTCATCAACATTTTCAGTAAATTATTACTAAGTAGCGTTAGATAAAAAGTATATTTATTTCTTAATTAGTTTATGAAAACACTTACACTAGCACTTCGCCCGCGACTTCACCCGCGTAAATTTAAAAACTATTATTTAACGTAAATACACAAGTTACAATTTGTTCAAACCGTGACATTTTTCTTACTCAGTGAATTTTTATACCCGTCATAACTTCTAAACGAAATAAGGATTAATATTATGATATCAATATCACCACTATTTAATTCAACACGTAACTTAATAATTTAAACAAAAACTGTTATTGTGGCTTAACTATAACAGTAAGGCATATACCAGCGCGAACTTTTTTGTGTGCATTCATAAGTGCTATTAATATATAGGACACTATTTTATATATCGTCACTAAATTTCGCAGCGCACGGGAAAAAAAACTTTTATAGGCAACATTTTGAAATCTAAGTTACATTGTTCCATTTTAGGTAGGGATCTTCAATTTTTTGAAAATATAATATAACCTATGTTACACCTTTAGGTGTAGATTTCTAATGGTGAAAGAATTTCAAAACGGGTCGGGTAATTTTTGAATTTTTGAGTGTAATCGTAACAAACAATAAATCGAATATTTAACTTAATAATCCCTGTATTTTTTTTTTTTATTTTTTTTTTTATTGTTCCCGGGATGGCAAATGACTCTACTTCACCTGATGGTAAGTGATAGTAAAGTCCAAACGCGACGACGGCTAGTGCAGTCAGGAAGAATGACTTGCACTAGCCGCCCCCGCCTTGCCGGCCCGCAAGATGCCTCTTCACGCCTCGTTTGAAGGAACCCGGGTCATAAGAGGAGGGGAACACGTGTGCTGGTAACGAATTCCATGTTTTAGAGGTGCGACAAAGAAAAGAGTTGCCAAATTTCTTCGTGCGCGATGGAATTGATGTCACAGTTAGTCGGTGACATCGAGAGCCAGCGCGCGTAGATTTGTGAAGGAAAGGGGAAGCAGGAATGAGGGTGAATAGCTCCTCTGAGCACTCGCCGTGATACAGTCGATAGAAAGCGCTCAGTGCCGCTATCTCTCGACGCAACTGTAAAGGCTCGAGGGTGTTGGTGACCTTTACGTCGCCAATAATGCGAACCGCACGTCGCTGCAACCGATCCAAGGCCTCCAGTAAGTACTTAGCGGAGCCATCCCAAAGGTGCGAGCAATATTCGACGCAGGACCGCACCTGTGTTTTATACAACAGGAGCAGTTGTTGTGGCGTGAAAAAACGCCGCACCTTGTTCAGGACTCCGAGTTTTCGTGAGGCTGTTTTTATAACAGCCTCGATGTGATCCTTTGGATTTTGGTATATATTATGTTTAAACAAATACCTTAGTCTTTCCAACCTTAGTGCCTGTGGAACGCCCACGCGACGGGCATTTATCCAGAGAAGCAATCTCAGAGTGAAATCTTGATTGAAATCCTAAGCCGGGATATTAAAATGGTTGATTTTGATATTGATAACCCATTCTACTTTACAAGACTTTATGTCAGTAGCTTTTTAGCCATAAAACTTTTATATCAGCCAGACGGATATTTAAAGAATAAATTGAATATATAACTCACGATATATAATAATAATAATAATGTTCTCCAGACCGATTTCGGTCTCGGCGGCCAATCTCAAGAGAGGTTAGCCAACTGCGCAGGAGATATTATAGTGCACAAGTATGTGCGCAATCACAGGTACACTCTCTATTCCCTAGCTCTCATAATCCGTTGGGACGGCAATCTGACATGAGCGGATAGAGTGCAGGCGCAGGACCAACGGCTTTACGTGCTTTTCGAGGCACGGGACTTCGAGCTACTACTGAGAATTTTCTGACAGAAAAACCCAATAACTTTTTATTGGCCCGACCTGGGGACTAAACCCAGGACCACCGGGTCTGCGGCCTTTTTTCTAGCCACTTTCTTTTTCTTTTTTTTTTTAAACCGGCCTCGGCACGTATATTTGAGGCTGCGGGATCGTGTTGATATACGCATCCGCGGCCCCTCTCGTGCTGTGCTCCGCTCGTAGCTCGGCGGAGCTCTCCTCAGGGGGCGAAGATAATCTCGGCCCCCCGCACTCCTTGCTAGTGCGTACGACAGCGCGAGGCCATCCCGGCTGCCGTCCTCCTCAGGGCCGCTTAAAATAGGACACGTGAGACCCCCACCTCACGCATCCACGGCCCCGGGGTTATGCCCTATATTTTAAACCCCGGACGTTGGGGCTGTGGGAGGGCCGGGACAACGCCGACGTCATCTCTGCCGAGCAGGATCGGCCCTTTCCCGTTCCCGCTCCGCCGTCTCCTTCTGGACCATGACGGTCTCACAGAAGGAAGCTACGGCCCTCCACGCCGATTCCCTGTGGAGAATCGCCGACACGATTGCTCGCAAGGAGAGGTCATGTCCGACTTCGTGGACCAGAACCTGCTTCTCCGCACTCCACGCGGGGCATACCTCCAACGTATGCTGGGCTGTGTTCTGATCCGCGCCACAGTGGTGGCTCATCGCCGTCGATTCGCGTCCAATCTTACATAGGTATTCTCCGAAACAACCGTGACCGGTCATTACCTGCGTAAGTCTCGTGACTCGTCGCTTTCGTCTCATCCAGGCTTCGAAGGCCGGCAGGATCGCTCTTACGACGCGTTTGCGCGCATACCGTTCTTCGCAGAGACGCGCCACGTCGCAAGAGCCCTCCTATGTTCCCGCCGTTTCAACGCCTCGAGTGCACTCGGAGGGGACGCACTTTCGCTGTTCTGACGGAGGATGCGGGTCTGTTCATAGACTCTCGCGTCCATATCCGCAAGAATGTCCAAGGGCGGAAAGCGCGCTAAGACGGTTGCCACCTCGTAGGATATCGTGCGATATCCCCGCACTATGCCGATCTTAGTCCTACAACGGCGAACGCCCGACAGTCTATGAGACCAAACGGGCGCCCCGTAGAGTGCCATCGATCGCACGACACCTGCATAGAGGCGGCGAACTTCTTCCCTCGGTCTCCCGAGATTAGGCAGCAGTCTGTGCATGGCACCTGCTACCTTCTCGATTTATCTAGCCACTAGACCAACGAGGCAGCACGATATATAACCGATATCGAGACAAGTAATGGTACATTATCTATTTGTAATTCAAGTTTACTCGACGTGAGAATACATTTAAAACTCGTTTAGCACACACGCACAGAAAAATATTAACGTCGAGACGACTAGGATAGTAAAGATTTTATTATAATTAGCCCTCCAACCAAAAGCTGCCTGGAATTTATATTTGATCGCTTTATTAATCGATTCTAAATATAAAATTATTGATTATGTATTAATCTTTTTAAAATTATATATACATATATACTGCGAAGTACCGACTAGGATTTTCGCGTACCCGACTTTTGGCAAGTCTATGGTTTCCGTGGCGCCGCCAAATGGCCACGGATTTTTGTATAAATTGTATAAAATTATATTTATTTAAAAAATCACTAGATTAAGGACTAACTACGTTACTCTACTTATATTGCATAATTTATGACATTAAATTTTTCTCATGAATTAGTCACCAACTGTAAAATTTCGAATTGTGACGGCCCCAGCGCTGCGGTAAGGTGCAGCCCCTTCGCTTTTGCGTAACAAAGCACAGGCACCAACGCCTGTGCTGTGCACCAACGGCAGGCAAGGGCCGCCCTACCTCCGCGCCTCCGGCTTTACAAAAACACTCTAGGGGTAAGATAGACAAGACTAAGTGAAGTCGGGGTTGGCCGATTCGGTTTTGTAACTACTTTAAAATCCTCAAAACTCCTCGTGGTGCGATCTGTGCATTGATAATTTTTTTTATAAAATGTTTTATAAATTAAATTATATTTGGCAAAATCATCAAAGTTTATTTTAGTAATAAAATTATTTATTTTATTTTAATAATATAGTTATTTATTTTAATAATAGTTTATTTTATTAAGCACATGAAATTCAGTGGTGCTTGCCCGGGTTTGAACCCACGATCCTCGGTTAAGATTCACGCGTTGTTACCACTGGGCCATCTCGGCTTTTTTTTTACTTAGTAAGTCTACTTAAAATATTCAAATTAAACCTAAATGAAATTATTATTATAATTCAATAATTATTATATCTTAATTAATAATCACTCTTTATTGTACAAAAACATACAGTTACAATAGTTTAATAGAAATAAGTTGCTTTAAGTATTAAGGTATTTAATTTTTCTTTTTAGTTTATAACTACGCAGAAATAAGAAAAAAAGGAATTATTACAGTTTCAAATAGTAACGCAGCGCTTCGAACGCAAACGTGGAAAAATTCATTGTCAAATAGTAAAATTTACGGATTCTTTCAAAATTGCAGCTTAGAATGTATAAATTATATTTTCAACTGTAAAGTTTACATATAATAGTTTAGTGTTTAGAGAGAAGAGAAGCATATGGTACAACCCAACTATATTGGATATCGGAATTTATCAGTCAATATTTCCTGTATTCCATATCGGGTTTTTAGAGTTACCGTACGTCCACTATCTTCACCAGAAGATCAGAGCACCAGCTCTACGTCTACACAGAGGATAGCCTGTCTCATTAGTTTGAGTATGTTTTAAAAGCGCCTATGTATATTTTTTTGAAAACCCAATAACTTTTTATTGTTCCGAGTGAGTACCACCTGATCATCATATGTGCTACCGCTAAACGGTACTAATGCTTTGCTTGTATTGTTGTAATACGGTTTGTTTGAGTAAGCCAATACAATAAAAAAATTGACATAGCATCTTCGTTCCCAAGGATGATGGCGCTTTAGTGAAGTAGGTACTTAAGTAATGGGTAATACTTCTTACAGTCCCAATGAGCGGTACAAAATAAAAGTATAACAAACATTATTTTCATAAAATTTAATTTAAAATATATTATTTTCATTTTACTTAAAATATTATTATTGAAATATTGAACGATTTTGTAATAAATTTATTTTAATAAGGATTAAAAATTACAATTTGTTTTGTCGTAAATCTTATGACAAGTCAATTTGCATCAAACACAAATAATTAAAAGTAAGTTGTACTTGTAAGCATTTTCGTTCGTATAAATAAATAATTGACAAATACTTATTTAATTTTAATCACAAAATTTATCATAATCAATTATAATAACGAATATGTTTAATACAACTGGAAAGTGGTCCAACATAAAGCCTTTAATATTCTATTCAACTTTTATTAATTAATAAATATTTAAATGAGCTGTACATAAACATAAGTATGATATATTGACATAAACGATTTACTTATAAATTATGTTCTTTTGAAGATTACATACTTAATACTGATTTATTTTTTTAATTATGAATAACTCGAAATTTAAATAAAATATAACCTTTATGACGTAACGTTGAATGTTCCGACTTGTAATTACGTATGTTAAGTAAAAAAAAAAACCTTTATTATAACTTAAGATTTTTTAAATATTAGTATTTTTATTATGATAAAATCAAAGATGGTCGAGTCTTCTTATATCTTAGTGGTAGGGCTGTGTCAAACCCATTTCAGTATGCTTATAATTGTAGTGCTTAGATTGGAAGATTGAGCTGGTAACACTCAGGCACAACAGATATGTTCCTAAGGTCGGTAGCGCATTGGTGATGGTGAATATTTCTTACAACGCCTATGGGTAGTACACACTTACTATTCTGCCTTCGGCTTATGTATTTTATAACAAAAGACATGTACCAACTTATGAGGTAACCTTCATTTCCTTACAAGCAATATTCGAATCCGAGATCCTACGACCAATAAATATAATAAATTTGACAATATGAAACAAGAAACTAATATGAACAGTTTTCACGATTTTTATGTTCAAATCAATATCGTATCGGTAATATCGTAATCAAATTTAGACAGTGTTAAAAAATTAAATAATTATTGATAAACCCAGAAACAAAGGTCCGACATTTAAAAATTTATAATTGTGATTACATGTTTTCAAATGATTTTATTGATTTTAATTGGCTTTTGGGTCTCTCTACGTTGTTTATTGAATTGTCTCTGACGTCATTGCAGATCAACGTTTGAAAACTTTTAACAAGATATTATTATGATTATTATTATTTTTAACTTTACTTCTCATTCTTTCTTTTCTTTACTTTTTACCTGCTCTTGTTGGAAGTTAAATACTTTCAAGTTAGATATAAAAAGTAACCTATGTCTTTTTTGTTATGTCTTTGTTGTGTTCAAGATTGCTTCATACCAAATTTAATCAAATTTGGTTATTTCATCTGTGAGCATTTATATTATTAGTATAGATTAGATGCACATTGGACGTAGTAAATATTCATTAATTATATTCAAATAATTTGGATCAATAAATAAAAATAAATGTTTTTATAATAACTTAAAGCAAGTTGCCGAGGCAATTACAACTTAGTAAATTATAATGAATGTCAATGGTAACGGTGACAGTAGACCAAAATGTGAAGGTCAATGGTCATAAGTTCAGTATGTCAGATATCCATCCTTCAAGCTGATCGTACACCAGTAGAGAATCATTTCTGACGTCACTCCAGTCCGACAATAATATTCTCTACCTCTTGTGATCTATTAAATAAATGTACAAAATTAAGGAGGTCATATGAGATTGGAGTTAAGGCGTGTTATTAATAAATACAATTTCTAGTTATTTTAATTAAATCAAGTTAATGTGTGTGTATTGCATTGCACTGTAATGTCCGTTTAATATTATATAGCGCTATAAATTTGGTGGACGCTGAAATGAGCAGAGAACAACTTGAATTTCGAATCAATTAATCAACGTTTGCGGTTGTAAAATATCAATGAAATATGAAATCATAACTCGATTATCAAGAATTCGCTTACGGCGAAGTCATTTAATGTTTTTCATAATGTCCACGCTTTATTAAAGGTTTTTGAATCGAATATATTGACAGACTGCCGATGTCGCCATTTTTTTATTGACGTTTGGAAAGTCTGATACGTGAATTCACCACTTTGTCACTGTTAATTTGTCTTTGAGATTAGATCCGTTGTCTGTATTTACACTAACTCTCTCATCCTTCAAAATAACTATACCAATTATTATTTTTGCCAGAATGACTGATTAACTTCTGACTAAATGACTTCTTTTGTAGTAATATATTATAATAGGGAGGCTGTCAAATAAGCCACCTAATGGTAAGTCCACTAAGAACAATAGTAACCATCCCTTATATTGCTAATTAGTCACTTTGGGAACTTTTTTGTCTCAAGTACCTGTAGTGACTCACCTGAAACCTATTGATATTTGGCGTTAGAATATGTGATGGTATTACACAAACGGGCTAGCACAATGCCACCAAGGAAATTAATTTCCATTCCTTTGCAACTACGCCGGAGGTTATTATAATATAAAATGCGTAAGCGTATTCTCTATTATTTACTTTCGTAGTATGATGGATGCAAATACGACGATAGAAAGATCAGGAAATAGACCAGAAGCATATATTATATATAGCATAGCCGTTTTCTGAATTCGATGCTGGCGATCTAACGATCTGCAATTAGAAAGTTAGCCACTAAACCAATGGGCAGTTAGAATAACTACACCCAAATCAGCTGGGTACAAATACAATAACTTTAACAAGCTGATTTATCTGTAAGTCACTAATAGTCACTCAGGTGAAACTGCACACAGACACAATATACGCTAAAAGGAAATATCATTCGAATATCAATCAATCGATAACAAACGATTTCTAAACAAATGTCTGTTGCGCCTAAAATTATTAAGTTTAACTAACTAGTTAGCGTGCATAATATTTTGGATGAACACTTTTTTGTGGTAATATTCGATTACCGTGTTTCGTGTTTATTTTTTAAAATAATTAGGAAATGACGTCAAATTTATGTTTTGAATTGTATTTCGCAGTCGACGCATGGTCAATTAAAGATTAATTTACCTAGTGTAGGCAAGAGTTTGTATAACAACAATTATGAACAATTTTGAAGTTTGACGCAAATACTTAGGTAAACAAAAAAGTAGACAAATATTTTGGTAAAAATGTTATGTTTTTTTATGATGTGTGAAATTTTATGACCTGCTGATGACGTAATCGGCAACTTTTTACAATTCGCTAATCTATTCATAATTACATAATTGATGCGCAAATGTAGGATAATTATTCCAATAACACATAGATATAATATGTTTGCTTATGTCGTAAAATCTTTAATAAAATTCCTCATTTTTACTTTGGCCTATCAATAAATTTAAAAGTCATATAAAAAACATCAATAAATAAGGCTTTTTACTCGCTAAAAACTATTATATATTCTGAGAGCCTACTTCAATAAAATATATTTTCTTTTAGATTTGATCGCTTTTATTACATGTTATTATTCATTGACCAATAAATAACTTTTAGTCCACGCCTTAATTATTTATTTCATGACACTAGTAGAATATTTTTGTATTGATACTAAATATATTGATAATTTGTTAGATTTTATTTTCATACAAAAATAAGTATTAATTTAATTTCCCGCTTGAACGTTTATAAGTCTACGCGCATCGCAAAGAACGACTCGCCGCGTCGTCTTTTCGTTTATGAATGAAATATAGACCTACATATGTCACGACAGTACGATAAAAACTTGTAAAATATTTTTTTTTGTCATGTATTGTTATGTCCGAACTCGTAGAACAAAAGTTGTTGCTTATGGTGTTAGCTATCTAGTCCTGCGAGGTTGCTGGGTCGTTACAAATAACCCTGTATATAGTTGTACGTATATAAAAACAAATAACACGTGATAAAACTATTCTTTAAGAACAAGACTCGAAACTAAACGCAAAATGCGATCATGAAATGTCAAAATACATGCATCTATACGGCCTTAGTTATTAACATTTTTTTTCATTTCTGGCGTGTATCTAATATAATGAAAATGTCACGTATATTATTAACGTTATTAAGCTGATGATTAGTTAAATAATGCTGTCCTCTCCTTTCGAATGTCAAATAAATATAATGACAGAAAGAGAAAAATCAGTGATTAACTAAAAAATCGTTAAGCAATGTTTATAAATAAGGCAGATACGAATCGAAATAGAGCATCACCGTAAATAATTATTATACTATTTTGATGCGTGTGTTTTTGAAATGTTTTAATTATTATAATCAATAATGCATATCACTTTCTGATAATGCAATAAAATGAATACTGCCTCGTTGGTCTAGTGGCTAGATATAAGGCCGCAGACCCGGTGGTCCTGGGTTCAATTCCCAGGTCGGGCCAATATAGTTATTGGGTTTTTCGGTCAGTAAATTCTCAGTAGCAGCCCGGAGTCTGGAAGTTGGAAGTGTGTACACTCCCGTGCCTCGGAAAGCACGTTAAGCCGTTGGTCCTGCGCCTGAACTCTTTCCGGTCGTGTCGGATTGCCGTCCCATCGGATTATGAGAGCTAAGGAAAAGAGAGTGCACCTGTGTTTGCGCACACACTTGTGCACTATAATATGTCCTGCGCAGTTGGCTCTTGAGATTGGCCGCCGTGGCCGAAAAATCGGTCTGGAGGACCTTATTATCACTTTCTGATATTGTAAGACCTATTTATGAATACTGGTGGACTGTCATCTGTTTAATTGACAGTGCCAATAATTTAACACCGATATTAGATCTAAAATGCTTTCACATTGTAATTACACTGTCACTTAGCTGTCAACGCTTACATATTACAACGAGGTACAAATCTTTAACAGTGGAATAACTACACAGTCATAAATGCAGGTGTAAATTAAAATCATTTGCATTCAAAACTAAATGAACAATTTACATATAATGTAAACAGTATATATAAAACTAAAAAATTCTTTAGTATAGTACATAATGTAATATATAAGCAAATATCGATATATTTATTTGAAATATTATAACATATATATTTACGTTTAAAGAGAAAACGATACACAATTGTTACTATTATTTACCTATTATATATTTATCTATTGTAATTCTTCTCAAAACACAAAAAAATATTCTTGAATAAATTCAAACCCATAACAAAATCATAATATACTTTATTCGAGTAAGCTCTAACAAGCACTTTTGAATTGTTATTTTAACATTAAAAAAGTTACATGTAATAAATATTTATATAAACATCAACGAATACGCACTTCACTTCTATCATTTACATAATCCTAAGCAACATAATACGCTAGAAGTCTCATTAAAAATTAACAAACCTTTATGCAACGATTCGCGAAAAGTAACCAGGGCTGCACCCATTGACAGGGAATGGTCATCGCATATAATAATATATTCAAAAAAGCTGGCCTAGATATTTTTCAACAATCAACTTTACGCTTAAAAGACAGATTAAGGGTATCTAAGCACTTAGCATTGCCTCTCATTTATTTTATTCTAAGATGCAAGACAATACTCATTTCCCCCTCATTATATGTATATATGTCAAAGTAAGCTCATAATTTTGTTCATTTATTTTAATTAATTTAACTGTCAATTATTTATTTTATTAAGTTTACTTTCAAAGAGTGCACAATTTTTTTGTTTATTTTTTTCCTATGCGTGTTAAGTTTGTGAGGTATGCAATTTTTATATTTAAGTTATTTATGATTGTACTCAAAAATAAGAAACTAAATTGTATACAGAGATGGCTTCATATTTAATAAAAAAAAAATTAAATAATTATTTATTAAAAAAAATTATAATAAGTTTTTAATTAAGTTATAGTTAAGTATTACAAAATTAAAATGGTGGCCATTTGTAACAAGAGTGAAAATCTCCTTTTGAAATATTAACTCAAAGAATGTTATACTTAACACTTTCATAATTTAGAAGAATCTGAATCTTAATAAGCACTCAAATAACAAATATAATGCAATAAAATGAATACTGATATAAAATTGTACCGCGTCGTAGTCATAGTTTTACATGTACAATTTAACTAATACGCTCCTGAGAAAAATATATTATTAATCTTTAAATATTCACGAAACGCAAAGACTTATTTTTGAAGACAGCGCAAGTGAATCTATTTAGATACGAATACCATGAAGATATCTCGTTTTCCTTGCCTTGACTGCTACCTGACCTTTGAGGTATATAGCCTATTCATTAAAAATATAATTTAAAAATAATCATATTCGGAAATCCCCAATAAAGTCAGTCGAATTGATGACATTATTTTGATATCGACTAACGAAGACCACGTGACAGATATGAAACTTTTTGTCGGAAAATCTTCATATATTTTTAAAAATAGACATCAAATCAGTACAAATTGAGGTAAATAGCTCATTCCATTGCTCTTACGAGGAATATAAGTTAACACCTCAACATGCCAACACGTTCTCTTACTGAGAATTTACTGACAGAGAAACCTAATAACTTTGTACTAGCCCGACCCGGAGATTGCACTCAGTGGCTCGGAATTGACAACCTTATAAACTAACTACTGTACATACGAAGCAGTTAATATCCAATATTAATGTTATATCCTGAGATGAAAAAAATAATTTCAAATTTGGAATATAATGTAATGTAACAGCCTGTGAATGTCCCACTGCTGCACTGTTAAGCCTGCTTAGCTGGGCTAAGGCCTCCTCTCCTTTTTTTTTAAGGAGAAGGTTTGGAGCTAATACCCCCACGCTGCAATGCGTGTTGGTGGAATATACATGTGGCAGAATTTTAGTGAAATTATAAGCATACAGGTTTCCTCAAGATGTTTTCCTTCACCGTCAAGCACGAGATGAATTATAAACACAAATTAAGCACATGAAAATCAGCGGTGCTTGCTCGGGTTTGAACCCACGACCATCGGTTAAGATTCACGCGTCTAAAAAATATTTAATATGGCCACTAGGCCATCTCGGCTTTTATTTTAATACTAGCTGTTGCCCGCAGCTTCGCTCGCGCGTGGTCTTTATCTATACTAATATTATAAATAAGTAAAAATAGATTTTTTGTATGTTTGTTTGTAGCGAATAAACTAAAAAACTGCTGTACTGTTTTTAAAAACCTTTTTTACCTACAGAAAGATACGTTATCAGCGAGTAATTAGCTGCCCGTCCCGACTTCGTACGGGTAAAATAACGATTTTATCATTTTTTAATCAATAAGATATAAACATTTACCAATCGATTTATTCGCCCATCCAGTATAGTGTATGTGTGTTCAGTATAGGGCATAGTTTGTATGGATGTATGGACGTTTGTTACTCTTTCGCGCATAAACTACTGAATGGATTTTAATGAAACTTTACAATAATATAAGCTTAGGGAATACCAATTAAGTGGTACATATGGCAATAATGGAATATGTTTTTTTTATGCAAACATCACCAATATAGTGAAGTTCGTATATTTCTCCCTAAGAGATATTGATATAAGATATTGCGTATTTTGAATTTCATTATTTGCACCCAACTCTTCCAAACAAAAATAAAAGTTTCTAAAAACTTTGAAATTCATGTTTATTAATTCAATCAAAAAACTCAAATAGTATATTTCTATTTTTTTAAATTTTTATACTAATGCTTTTACCCCGTTTCTCCCGTTTGGAGTTAAATTTCTAAAAACGACGAAATACGTATGCATAGCTTTAATACTAAATATCATTCTTCTTACACCAAAAGTGACGGAATCCCCATACAAACTTTCAACCCCTTTTTTACTCTCTCAGATTTAGATTTTCAAAAACGCTGAAATACATTTTTATTTATTTTTAAGCTTGTTCATTAAATTTCATGCTTCTAACTTTAAAAATGACTGGTTTCTAAACAATCGTTCAACTCTTTAGGGGTAGAATTTCCAAAAATCCTACCTTAGTGGGTGTTATAAAATGTATCAACTGCCAAAATTTCAAGTTTCTAACCCCCGCAGTTTAGGCTCTGCGTTAATGAATCAGTTAGGAAGAGTAATAATATTATGTGAATAGATATCAACAAAAATACGTATTTTTATAACTTTTGATAGACTCAACTAATTTTGATGAAATAACTAAACGGCTAAACGGAATCTTGAAATAGTTCTTATAATAATTCGGTTATTTCAATTTTTAGATGATTAAAAGATACAGACATGCAGACAGTAAAAAAATTAAAAAAAATGATTGCTTTGGTTTTGGTAAATCGTAAATAGCCATATAACCTTTAAAACAGGCAGTTATTTTGAAATAACAGACAAAAACTTCAATTTTATTTATATGTATGGATAATTTATTAATTAATTCGTTTTTGTTATAGATTTATGTTATTTTATGTGTACAATATAAAGTATAAAGGAAAAGATTCTTCTGTCAGAGACTAAATAAAATCAGACTTAACCAAGGCTACTAATTTAATTAAACAAAAAAGGGAATTAAAACAAATGTTTTCCATTGAACTTGACACACATCTGAATAAGCTGCTTAAGCGGCCATTTTATGTAGAAAAAATATATAATATACAAACAAAAGCAGCTATACAACAATTTTAATTAAAGTTTCAAAAGCAGTTATTTGACCGCTCTGGTAGGTTAAGTGTTAAAAATGAGATGACACTTATAGCATATATATATATATAAATATATACATACATTAGCTAAGTTTCCACCAACAATAATTACACAATCATTAAAATAATCAAAACATATATAAAATCAAACAGCTAAACCATCATAATCAGTAAAGGTGTAGTAAGATATATATTTTTTTATAATCAAATATAATTAATTACTTAATGAAAACACAAATTTAACAAAAACAAAATATAAATGAAATCACATAGCTTAAGCATTATTACATTGAGTAAGGCCAATAAAATGTAATAAATAAATGATATATATATTATTTATATATTTTTTAACCAAATACAATTAAAAGGCAAGCAAGAATATGACTACAGTACAAAATTTATAACAAATTTAAATATTGAATATTAAGATGGGTTGGTACATTCATTTTATATAAATTAATACATTTAATACATTATTATTTTTAACTTATTTATGCTATTTTTGCAGTGATTTTTTTTTAAATATATAATATCAATATCTGAGTACACTTAATTATATATATGCTCGCACAGATCTACTTCTTCCTATTCATGATTATGCTGTCGCAAGCTTGATGTAGCCAAAGACCAATTGAATTAAGCTGAGAGATTACAAAATACTTTTATTCGGTTTATATTGGGATGAGGCAAATATAACCACGTTTCACAATTTTGTTCTCTTCTTAATTAGTTGCCCGTCTGACTTCATAGGAATATGCACATCTTCTCTATTCTGTACTGTGTGTTGTTTAACCCTTTTACTCCCCCTTCATCACTTGATATTCATTAGATGATGACGGTGATGACAACGTCTCAGTGCTTTTATTTATGTGCTCCGTATTTTGTTGCTTTCTTTAGTGACAGATCAGACCGTTGTAATAATCTTTGATGTTTGGCGAGCTATTCTAACACATATTCCCTGTAAATTTATCACTGACCAATGACTATTAATTCAACGAAATCGCATTTTAAACTGTAATTTTCTAGACTCGTAATAAAGTTGGTTATATTTTCGTGTTTGCTTTGTTTTCTCATAAAAAATACATGTCAGGCCATAGTTAAATTTTTCCTCGGTTCGAAATACTTGTTACATTTATTAATGAGGTCTTCTAAAGTAATTTCTGTTATTTTAATGTTGAACAAAATTGCTATTTTTCTCTATTTACACTTCTTATACATAACCAGTGGCTAATACTCCTTATATATATCCAGAGGCTAATAAATATAGTTCAAAATATGGTTGCCATTTTTTCCGCGTTAAATTGTTATTTATTTCGTTGTTTAGAAAAAACTTCGGTAGGTAAAACGTTTGAATTTTTATCTGCCGTTTTAAAACTTTTGACAGGAAACACGAATTTACGAAAAAATTATACCTATTTAAAGTTTTAAGAAGTGATATACCGTTTATGTTTAAAGCAAGCACTTCTAAAACCATGTATTATTGTTATAGTTGTTTTTTAGGCTTTGTTTATACACCTTTATACTAATTACGTATTAATTATTGTCACTGAGTTAACTGACTTGCTCACACGCAGTCTTAAAGCGTACTGTTATGAAAGATATAAGATGAGATCATAAAGATACACACAATATATATGCAATATTAGTTTTTATGCAAAAACAACACACGAAGCTACTGAAAACACGAAATTGTTAACAAAACTTTTTGATTTTGACAACTAACAGGTGCGCGTACTTTTCCTACAGATAATAATTTATTGATTTTTAGTAGGGATACTAAACTTATAATAAATTAATAAAGAGATTAAAAATTATAGGACAAAATATAGGATAAATCATAAGCAAAAGTGTAAATTACATGTAATATTTAATCTCTTTTCAGTTTGACCATAACCATTTTTTAATAAATGTTCTACGTGTATCTTTAAATTGACATAACTTTATTATTTATGAACCGATTGAAATAAAACAAACACTAAATGTTAAGTGAAGTTAGCCACAATACATTAGTGAAAACCGCACTCAAATCCGTTAAGCCGTTTTTAAGATTAGCGTGCACAAACGCACAGACAAACAGACAAACAGACAAAAAATTTATTAATCATTGTTTTGGGTTCTATTGTGTTTATAAAGACCCCCGATAAAAGTTTTACTCATTTATCTTCCATGTACAGACATCGACCAGTTACAGATTTATTATATGTATAGATAAATATATAAAGTGTTTTGTTTAAAAGCACTGTTGTATTATTTATGTATATCCAATGGTAACATTTTTACCATAAACTTATAACTAAATATTATTTTTGCAAAACGTGTCTGAACACGTGTTACCATTAGCATTGTTTGCTCTCCAATACATAGTACGCTGTATCTAATTGATTTCATTAGAATCTGAGAGAATTTTACTGAGTAGATTTTAAAATATCATAGGCAACTATTACTATTTGGTCACTCCACTTGCTTTAAAATTTTTAATCATAAAAAATATATGACGTCTCTTTGTTTCTAGGTACTATTAGCTCGCAAGGAAAACGGCAAACATTCGTTTAGGCTGACGCAGATGCTTACCGGACATGGCTGTTTCGGTAAGTGCCTGCACGGGATAGGGAGGCGGGAGGTATCACTCTCCTGCCACGAGTGTATTGCGCCACTGGACACGGCGCACCACTCCCTGACGGAGTGTGCTGCGTGAGTGTCATGTCGCAGAAGGAGGTCGCGGAGCGTCCCCCAACAAGACGGAGAGGATACCGCTGGTTTCTTTAGCGGGTATTCCGGCCGCTTCAGTGCCGGTGAGCCCCACATACCCCCCCACTTTATGTGGGGGAAAAGCGAAAAGTCATTTTCCCAGCGAGAAAAAAAAATAACACACAAAATGAATGTATTATTATTCAAAAGCTAATGCTAATTTTGAAAAAAACACATCTGACAAGTGGGTTGTACCTGCCCAGAAAGGCTCGCACAAATCCCTACCAGCCAATATATTATATTTGTTATTGCATATTAAACACCTTAATTTTGATTTACTAGCTGTGTAGTTTATGTGTTTGTGTTAGTGTGTGTTAAAGGTAGCTGTAATGATAATTATGTTTATTCATATATTACATGTACTGGAGATTCACCTTTAAATGTCTTATTATATATAAATCATTTTATGTACCAACATAGATCATAATATAATAATTTTTAAAGATCACGTAACACTATGATAAATAAGAATACTTAATATTAAATTATTACCTGTGTTATATATATCTATATATATAAATATATTGTATGATTAAAAAAATAACTAGACATGAAAAATATAATTTTATTTAATTTAATTTAATATATATAAGCCTTCTAAATTGAGAGGTAATCGTAATCATAATAAACATTTAAATTCCTACCTAATATTACAAATGCGAAAATGAATTGTTTATTTGTTTTTACGTCTTAACTACTTACCCGATCATCGTGAAATATTTCATACACGTTGTCAAGCTTACTCAAAAGAACAAAAGTACCGAACCGAGGGCGTGAACTAATATTATGTATTAACAAAATTATAAGCTTATTACAGTCGTATTATGTGAAAATAAACAATTATACACTAGTATCGCAAACTTCTACTCATACATTATATGCCACATCTATTAGCAATACTCTATGCACCCATCATAGATATATTGAATTTATTTGCCCAGACATTATCGCGAAGGCTATATGTATTTACGTAAAGGCGTCGATTGCAAACAAAATCGCGTATGTAAAGTATTTTATATACACCTTTCATTATTATAACTTACTTTAAAAACGTTCGGCACACATTGTAAATTTATTTATACTACGCGTAACGACGGACTTAATAAGTCTCAATTACAGGAGTTGTATTATATTATCAGTAAATAATCAACTAAAAACATTGAAAATTTACCGGAAAGTAAATACGATTCTTATGTTCGATTGAACTGTCTAAATAAATTAAAAAATGTGTTATTAATGGTGCAAGAATTAAGGCTAGGCGTTACACGGTCAATAAAATGCAATTGTTATTATCCACTTATTAAATTTTGACGTTTAATTAATGCGTTTATCGGAAATAAAATGTAATAACTAAAAGGCGATATTGCTTTAAGCCAACAGGATTTATACTCAACTTTTTGCATAAAACTGACTTCACCTAAAACGTAAGCAAATCTTTACTTGTTTCATTTAACAATATGAAACATAATATCTATTTTAAATGTATAATATATATAATATTTTTCAGTTAATATGATTTTATTCTTTTTAATTTTAGGCTTAAAAATTCTATGGTTGTAATTTATATAATATATAATTAAGATAAGAGATAAGAGTCTCTTTGTAACACAATTTTATTGAACATGATTGCCACATAGATAATAATATAATTTAATTTAACAGCTAGTAACCCCTAAGCCCCATTTACTTTATACATTTGGCAAATTTTTATCCCTCACGATGTTAAAAATATCGACGGGAAAAAATAACCTCCTCCACGTCGGTCTGTTTATCTGAAGACAATAAACTCAAAAACTACATTTTTTATTTTCATACGGTCACCACTAGACAGAGTAATTCATAAAGAATTTGACATATATTGACTGTAGGTTTTGTGTTAATTGACTGAAATATAACGATAATTGTTGATAGATGTCGTAAAATCATGACGACTGGGAGCTTCACTAGCGTGCGCCACGTACACCAATAGTGACGTTATGTATCACGATATTAGCATGTTATCTATACCCATTATATATAATTGACCTGTGCGAAGACGGGACAGGTAACTAGTGAATTATAAACAAAAATTAATCATATAAAAACTAAATGATTTCCGGGCTTGAACCTGTTATTATTAGTCAATATTCCCTTGTTTTCACCAACCGTCTCGGGATAAAACAATAATAATGCTTTTCAACATTAAAACTACTGTAAGTATTTAGACGTTTTATCACTTGCGTAAATTGCACTTAGTCATAATTTAATTTTCAAACGCGAAACAACTAAACACTATCGGCCTTATTTATAAACGTTGCTTAGTTACTGGTTAGCTAAACACTGATTTGTCTCCTTCTGTCATTATTGATTTGACATACGAAAGAAGAAGACAAAATATTGTTTAACTAATCACCAGTTAAATAAAGTTTATGAATAAGGCGGTAAAAATCGAAGTAAAGGAGAAAAATAGACGTTCATTTGCGTTTCTGTTTTGACGAAAGACGAAGAAGTTTGCCCATATATGTTAAAGCGGAAAACAAATAATACTCTTACTTTGAAACGTAACTCTTCAATAGTGTGTGGTTGCTTGCTTTAACATCCGTATGTTAGGTTAAAGAAAAGAGACAATAACAAAGCAAGGTGTACCGAGCGCCTAGTATCCATTATATTTACAAGTATCATCGAACTATCTATCGTAAATATTGATTTAAAAATATGTATATCTCTTTAATAGATTGTTGGTTGACTGACTGGTTGATTTTAATGAACGAAACAAATTATGTTTTTATAATTTTTAATGTGTTAAATAAATTTGTATCGTATTATTTATTAGAGAAATAAATAAAAAACCTGAAAATATTAATTTATTAACAAAACGGATTAACATTATCACAAAAAATCCAGGATCTAGCACTAGGCAAACCTATGCTACAGCTACCAGCTGCAGTCTATTTAATTGGGTAATTTGTTATAAAATCAATCACAAACTGATATATGACCTGACCCCTTAAAACCTTAAAGCCGCAGGCCTACTCTATTTAAATTTACAATCAAAATACTCTTTATTATAGTAGACTTTCACAAGCACTTTTGAATAAAAATTTAATTGTACAGAATTGTATTTAATTTAATGCTACTACCGATTCGGCGTGTAGTTAACCAATAATAGGAATCACCCACCAATAACATAATCAGTCTTCAATATGAAGTATTAAGACCGAGAGTTTAAAACTAAACAAAACTAATGTATGAATAATAAATATTGAGAACAAGTTTAAATGTAACTAAGATTAAAATTAATATACATTACACCTACGTTACATAGTTAAAATAATAAAAAACAATAGGTAAACACGAAACAGGTTATATACATATTTTAATATTAATTTCGTTATTTTTTTGATAACCAATAAAAACTTATAAAAACATACTAATAAAAATGGTTTAACTTTTAAAGTTAAAGATCTTTAACGGAAAATTTATACATATTTTGTTAAGCATTTACTTACATGCTCAATATGAAATTAAAATGTAAAATAGTTAAATTAATTTTAATTTGTTTTTCATTTAAGTCTTAAATATTCCGATTTCCAATAAGGCGACCATTCGCACGGAAGACCAACCAACTGCGCAGGATACAAATGTTTGGGCAAACATTGGAGTTATATCTATTCCATTCTATTAAGAAATAAGTAAGCGCTTGGTCCAGAGTTTCAACCCAGAATTTCGGGATAATATAATCCTCATAACATAGACACTCAAAACAGTTAAACTGGAAACAATGACATAATACGTCTGATATATAACATGGAAACCAGTGAGACAATTGTGACATTTGAAATTCAGTAACAGATTACATGCATACGATGCTAAAAGTTGATTTATAGCAATCTGTTGCGAACTAAGGATTTATATGCTTCGTTTTCATGAATATGTAAAAGATTTACATGACATTTACTAATAAATAAATGTTATTTAGATAAATATTATTTAAAAACATGTAGCAATTATCAGTAACAGTAACAGCCTGTGAATGTTCCACGGCTGGGCTAATGCCTCCTCCCCTTTTTTGAGGGGAAGGTTTGGAGCTTATTCCACCACGCTGCTCCAATGCGAGTTGGTGGAACACATATGTGGCAGAATTTCAGTGAAATACACGTCATGCAGGTTTCCTTACGATGTTTTCCTTCACCACCAAGCGAGATGAATTATAATCATAAATTAAGCACATGAAAATACAGTGGTGCTTGCCCAGATTTGAACCCACGATCATCGGTTAAGATTCTCGCGTTCTAATCACTGGGCCATTTCGGCTACTTATCTAGCAATTATCTATGCAATTTTTTTACCAGATCTATACAAATAAAAATAAGTTTGAAAATCACTAATTTTATAATAAGATAAACTAGTTTAAAATAACCAAAATCTGTTAAGATACATTTTTGTTTACAGCGAGGCGTGTAATAGACGAGAGTTAACGTTACTTAAATTTTCTACTAATCAAAAAGTACTCGGATATATTGTATCATATCCGTTTCACTTTTGTTTTTGAGAAAAATATTGTGCAATTAAGAGTTGTGAATAAATTTATTTTATCTGTCATGGTCCACGTTTTTTGCATATAAATATGACAATAAGTGGTAGCGTAAAAGTAATTAATATATTTAGAGTGTCAATCTGTGCCTCTTCAAATAATAGCGATTTTTTTACTTAAAAATTACCCTCAAATTAATGACAATCACTAAAGCAAAACATTAAATACTAGCACATCGCCCGCGACTTCGTCCGCGAAAATTTAAAAACTAATATACATATAAACTAATAATATATATAATAACGCAATATAATGTAAATGAGTAAATTAGTATTTACACGTACATAATCAACCTTAATTATCAAACCATTTAAATGGATCAGGATTAAAATCATCATACCAATATCAAGACTATTCGATTCCACCCGTGTTTGAACTGAATAATTTAAACGAAAACTTTTATTGTGGCTAAACTATAAAAGTTAGGCAAATACTATCGTGGTCTTTTTGTGAGCAATCATAAGTACTATTAATATATAGAACATTATTTTATATATCGTAAATAGTTTTCGCAGCGCACGCCAAATAATGACTTTTATAGGCAACATTTTGATACCTTGGGTTATATTGTTCCATTTTAGGTAGGGATCTGGATTTTTTTGGAAAATATAACTTATGTTACTCGGTAAAGATGTAGCTTTCTAATGGTGAAAGAATTTTTAAAATCGGTCGAGTAATTTTTGATTTAAATCGTAACAAACAAAAAAACAAATCTTTTCTCTATAATATTGGTATAGATATCGATGCCCCTTTCCCCCCACCCCCGCAGCGTCACCACCGGGGCCACCCACACCGCATTATTTTATTATTGCATTATTTTCGTTAGACACATTTTTAAATTCGTTATAACTTTTGAATGGAATGTCCGATTTTAATAATTTAAAAAGTAATTTACATGTATTGAAACGGTATTTAATAAAATATCATTTAATGGGATAAGGATTAATACAGAGGTATGAATAATATGGTTTGATTATTGTCGGCACTTTTATCAACTTTTAAAATGTAAAAAAGTACTATAACTTAGCATAACTACAGTAGTTGGATATATGGTAGTGCAGACTTTTTTGTAGATATTGATACGTTCTATAATACTGTCGAACATTTTTTTGTTCTATCATTAATAGTTTACGCAGCGCACGCGATGACATATTTTTTATGACTAATTTTTTCACACCTTGGGTTATATTATTGCATTTTTATTAGGGATCCCTATTTTTTTTGAAAATTTAATGTAGCCTATGTCACTCGGTGAAGATGCAGCTTTCTAATGGTGAAAGAATTTTTGAAATCGGTACAGTAGTTTATGTGTGAAAACATTACAAACATACATACAAAAATACAAATGTTTCCTCTTTATAATATTAGTATAGATGGAAAATACACTCACTCTCAAACCTCCAAACAACGTTATTTCTGATTATATAACATACAAAGGAAGGATAAGAAATTAAAATTATAAATAAATGAATAAAAGGAAAAATTAACTCGAATTTAATTTAATTTAAAATTGTAAATTTAGGTCATATGTGAATAACACGAAGGTGTAACAGAAGTTCTCGAATTATTTGACCTTTTTCGTGCGGAAGTTATTTGTTTTTACTTTACGATCAATTTTTGCCTGCATATTACAGTTACTGAGTATCGAAATATCAAATGAGGGTCTTGTCATGATAATATGTTATAATTTGTAACTTCATTACTTCGAATTTATTTTTAAAAAGTATCTAAAGTTGTCTCCCCACGTAAATTTTATTACGATGTAAATTTATTGTAATCGGCCTAACTTTAGTTATCTACATATCCGAATGTCTGACATATCACACACAGCACATTAAAGCACAGACTACACTGTTGGGGCTAGTAACATGAAAATTTGTATATGTGTACAATCTATACAGTAGGTTACGACCGAGGAAGAATTTTTGAGAATTAATATAAATATTATCGATAATAATAAAATGGACGAAATTTTGTATGAAAACCCTTATTTTTTTAAGGGCTTTGGAAATTGATTTTTAGTAAATTATGACGCGAGCTTAGGCACGTATAAAGGACTAGTGACATGTGTATATAATAAAACAAGATGGAATTTTGATATCTACCTACCACTAAAATGAATAAATAAAAAGTTAAGACCTTATGATAAACAAAAACTTTAATGAAAGCTTGTAGTAATCATTCGTTGATTTTTTTACAATAAGATTTGACTAAATAATATGATTAATGAAAATGCACAAACTACTGAATTTTGCCAATTTTGTCGTTATAATCTTCTTTCCGAACTAATAGTTGCTTACAATTTTATTACGTGAAATTATTATTATTATTACAAGAATCTAAACATATCCTTAATTTTCGATGGATGTAGACCACTAACAATTCCGTTACTAAAATTAGTCAATTTTCATTATATAACTTTTTATTCAAATAATACAAAAAAATGTACGATAGAGAACGTAAAAATTTGTTTATAATGTTTATTATTAAATCGACAAACTGACAGTCAGTGACGTCACTTGAAATAAATTATAAAAAAAAGAACTACGTTCCAAAAATCTAGAGTTCAAACAATAAGTGCTAAAAATAGTTTAGGTTGTGTTTTCTATACATATCGATTGAAATATGTGGCAATAGTGTGCTTGCAACTGTTTGTATTTCATTAGTGAGTATGTATTTTGTCTGTGTATTTCCAGTGTGTATTTTGTTCAGACCAAATTGAAAAAAGTCAGCTGATAGCACACAAAGCAAGATTTCGTATTCGCGATAGAAATTCGTTTGTCGAGATTCGAGAAGGACCAATTGATAGCTAGTATAGTAGTAGTGCCATCGTAAAATATCAAAGAGATTAACATCCGCTGCATTTCTCAATGGTATGCACCATTGACGTTTAACTTTAAGGTATTATTTAAGGTAAAGGTACTTGAAGGCTTTTTATTTTTTTATATAGGTAAGCGGACGAGCATATGGGCCACTTGATGGTACGTGGCCACTAACGCCCCTAGACAGTGGCATTGCATATTTCCTAAAAAATAAAACATTGCCAATGCGTTACCAACCTTGGGAACTAAGATGTTATGTCCCTTGTGCCTGTAATTACACTGGCTCACTCACCCTTCAAACCAGAACACAACAATACCAAGTACTGCTGTTTTGCGGTAGAATATCTGATGAGTGTGTGGTACCTACCCAGACGAGTTTGCAGAAAATATAATAAAATTATACTTCAACAATTTATCTCTACTCTGCGAAGGTATCGTTTGCAGTCACAATAATAAAACACAGGGAAAAACATTCAAGTTTGTTGCTGTCTCTCATGGCCAATTGTATGTTGCCCAATCTAGGTCCGGGTTCGACGAAAATAAAACTAAAAATATTGTATATACTGTAATATTATAAGTCTGCTCTTGGTGATTTTTATTTATTATATTTTTTATTAATTATACGCGGATGAAACCGCGGGGCACAGCTAGTAGTTTATAAAGTACCATATAGCTAAATAATGTGTATGCGTTGTAATTTGGTACGCTTACGTTTTTTCGTAGACGCACGATTTTAGTTTTTCAAATCCATTATAATTTGAAAAAAAAAGTCGTTCGTGTATTTTTATAGAGAGTTTTTTGTATACTGCGGAATATGGAATAGATGATTTGGTAATTGCATATAGACGTAATAAAAATAAAATGAATACAAAAACGACTATGAAGCTATTAAATTCATACTAAAATTGCTCCAAACTAAATTTTGACATTATTTTACAAAACTGAACAGGAGCTTGCTTAGGATATTTGCCATTTATAACTTTATTATATTTGTAATGCATAATACATAGTGTATATACGTACAAGGGACGACTACTCTAAGATCTAACGATTGACGATGTTGAAGTTTTTGATGTTTGTTTTTTTTTTATTTATTTATTTATTTATCCAAATGACAACTTAGCTTATATCTAATACAAAATATACAAGAATAAAGGGTATAATACATTATACCCTTTGAGTTGCAGTGAATACGTAACTAAAATAAAATTGTAGAATATAATAATACTAAGCAACCCAAGTTCGGTTCATATTACCCTCCGTACTGGGTGTACTGTATGACGGTAGGAGCAAAATTCTCGATCACGTGTCGCTAGCTGCATAGTATATGGAAAAGTTACATGCTGCTTTTTTATTTTTCAATTATACATATATGTACATGTACATGAAGTACAATTTTATTTTATTTTTATTTATTTTTGTAATTATAAGCAATATTTGTTTATCAAGAGTAAGCATGTTTATATTCGCGCGCGCATGTATGTGTGTGTGTGTATGTTTAAGTGTGCAAAAGAGATTTTAAAGAATAGTTATTTTTTTTTAATTGAGCTAGTTTTTATCTTTAGGTTACATACATACATAAACGGATTCTTTGATTGTTAAGGTTGTAAGGACGAAACAATTAAAAAGATTTAGGCTACTATAAAAACACACAAACTACTATCACAAAGTATGACTCGGGTGGTCTAAATTCGCCAATTATATTTTTGATCATAATCCGATCCATCTTATTCATTCTTCTTCTTAATCCATTTTATTTGTATGTTTACGTGTATTGCATACTATTATCAAATGAAGTAAATTTCATTCTTCTCTTTTTATAATAAAATATTATTTCTTTTTTTAAGTTAGGTGATGCGATACGCTCGCACGTTTTTATATCCAGGCAGCATTACAATCAAAATTTTTGGATTTCATATCTTTTGTTTTGTTTTCATCGTGTTGTGTGTCAGTTGACTTTCTTGTTTTTGTCAATACTTCTTAATGGGATTCTGGTTTCCTAGGCTGGTTTGTATGGTATTCGGTCAGCCTGTTCATGATGGGGTCATCTATATTATGCATCGCCGTTGTAATGTTATATTAGGGAACTTCGTTGGAGGTCGCAATTTGTGCTCTATTCAGCAGCTTTCGCGTCGCATCATAGTCGTAACAAATGCTTAAACCTTTTTCTAGAACAAATATACAGCTTAATTCACCAATACAATATATGTGAATGTGTTTTTCTTTCAATGATTCTTCAATTTAATGACTCGATGTTTATGTACTCGTTGGTTCTGTTGCTTCATTAAAATATAGAACCAAAACAAATTTTGCAATTTTATCAAGAGGTGTCCTTGTTTCTTAGTTTTAAACATTTTTTTTTCTAAAAATTTAATCGCTTGTTATTTTTTTACAGGTGGATTAAAATGTGAATTATGCAAAACTACTTGGTTATTCTTTTCAGTTAATGAATATACCTTTTATATTTTTGCACGCTGCATTTTCAATCTTGTGAGAAAAATTTAATTCTTTTATTCTTATTGTGTTTAAGTACGTACCCCCCAATTGTATCAAGTTTTGTGAACGAAATAAATAAAAATTAAAAAGACACAATAATTTTCCATGTTTATCATCATCATCATCAACCATTTCTCGTCCACTGTTGGACATAGGCCTCTCCAATGGGACACTACTGAGCTCGATCTTCAACTCTGGATATCCATCCGCTGCCAGCCACTTTGCGTATATCGTCACTCCACTTAGCAGGAGGGCGCCCTGCGCTATGTTGTTTTTTTCGACGTTCACATATTATTAATATATATTTTCTATAGTCTATAATTTAGGAGTCAGGAGTTATTGTCCGGATATACACAATAACTAAGGAGATAATATTGTCGAAGGTTGTATATAATAAATAAGGAAAATCAAACCCTAGGATATGTCATGGTCTACCCACATAGTATGAAATTTTATTACTCTAAGGTTATCACCGGTGACAACCCTGAACCCATCTTAATAATATTAGACAAAGCACGCGACTTTACGTATTATAAATATGCATTTTATTGTTTGAATACTATTTTATAACATAGGCAATTATTACAGCTTATAATGTACATTCATACTTTGCGTTAGAGCTTTGTGCGAGTTCGTGTGGGTAGGTACCACCCACTCATCAGATATTCTACCACAAAACAGCAGTACTTGGTACTATTGTGTTCCGGTTTGACGGGTTAGTGAGCCAGTGTAATTACAGGCACAAGGGACATAAAATCTCAGTTCCCAAGGTTGGTGGAGCATTGGCGATGTATGCGATGGTAAACATCTCTCACAATGCCAATGTCTATGGGCGTTGGTGACTTGCCATCGGGTGGCCCATATGCTCGTCCGCCGTCGTCGTTTTTATGCTATAAAAAAAAACTTTGTATATATATTTGATTCGTTAGTTAGTCTATGAAGATTTTATATAAATATGCATTAAAAAATGACAGGGTATAATATAAGGCAATATTTTTGCGAGACTGAAGTCTAGGGTAAATATAGTGATAGAAACTCAGGCTAGGCGTTAAATATTTCTACATAATCATTTGCATAATCTAGGCCACTAAAATGTATCTCAATTTATAAGAATACAGCGTTATAAGGCTTTGTTAATTCAGCTGTGTTTCATCAGCCTGATCTTGACATATTTGATTAAAATTCAAAAAACAACTAAAACATTTATTTTTGTTACGTACTCGATAACATAAGACACCTGATGGTAATCACTTTCGATCATAAAATTGGTGCTAATGTATAAACCACATCTTAAAACGTCAATGTGCCGTCAACCATAGGATGTAAGGTGAAGTAATTTTATGTTCCTGTAAATTAATTGCCTAACTTTTAACCTACCCAACCTAACCTTTTAACTTGAACTAGTATTCCGGTATGAAGGGTATTGGATGGCAGAATCGTTTTGTGAGTAGTATCTATCTGGATGGGTTTGTTGAAAACCCTACACTCATAATATCGTTTTACATATGTTTTTTTATATATATATAATAAAATATTATAAATGTCGCGTCGGTTACGTGGATAGCTTGAATGAGTGCAGGCCATGAGGTCTATCATTCGAATCTCAGATCTAGCTAATTAAGTTATTAGGTTCTTCAGTTAGTAGCAGCCTGGAACATTACAATCCTGTGTCTCGGAAAATATTTCTATAAAAGATTGTACTACGTCCGATCTCCGGGCATATCGTTTTACCTTAGCATCGTATGATGAGAGTGTTCCTCCTTTTACTCGGTGGTAGAGCTTTGAGCTTTGTACTTGGTATTGTTGTATTCCGGCTTGAAGGGTGAGTGAGCCAGTGTTGCTATAGGCACAAGGGTCATAACATCTTACTTCCCAATGTTGATGGCGTATTGGTGATATTTTTTTAAGAAATATACAATGGAACTGTCAATGGGCGTTGGTGACCACTTACTACAGCTGGGGCACATATGCTCGTTCCACCTGCCTATACTATATAAAAAAAGAAACTTTGTCAAAGGTACAGAAAACGACATAGGATAATCCTCTCCACTCCCAATCCCACGCAGGGAAATAGTAATTAATATATAACGTCATCACTTTCTGTATTCCAAGGAAACAAATATATAAGAAGATTTACTGCTTATTCTAAGTATGTCATATGCCTGCAATCAGTCCTTAACAATTCCTTCGAGTTATCATACACAAATGTAACGTCAGAATTACGCTTAGCTTAAGTGAAAAATTAGATTAATTATGCTCTTATCAGTAACAGCCTTAATTACAAAGGCTGTTTTGTAAAACACCGTTTCTCTCTTTGTGTCATAATTGATTTGACATTTGAAAGAAGAAGATACAGCATTGTTTAACTAATCACACTTAAAGCAATGTGTATTAAAACAAAGGGTTTAATTAAATCATTGTTAGTATAATTAGAATAACCTTTTTAAGCGAAAGTCATACGGAATGTACGTGTATGAGTATTTTATCGTTCTTAATTCTCTCCTTAAGAAACTTTAATGTATTGCTATCTGCAATTTATCTGAGCGACTGATTTATTAATTCCGCAAATATGGAATACGAGAAGGCGTTCAATAGCTGTAATTGTTTGGAAACTCTGATATACACATATCATAAAAATGTCAATGCAGCTGTGCTTGTCTGTGACTCTGAATCGAAGATCACGATTCCTGATTACATCATGTAACATACATTTTCATTTTTTATTAACCGACTTGCGAGTCACAACAGACTTATATACAGTGCGGTGACGAAGCTCACGGGAAAAATTGTTTTAACTCTATCAAGTTACATGTGTTCTATCGTATAAAACTGATTAGATCTGTGTTATTTTATACATAATATATTATCTGTGCAACGAAAAAGGTAGGTACAATTTTCTAAAAAAAGAAACGTTTTCTTTTTAATGAAACCCTTTAAAAATTATCCATTTATAATCTACACATAAAAATCGTCAAGATAATAACTACATACAAAAACTCCTAACTAATGAAAGTTGTATCAATCTCAAATTACAAAAATGATAGGGTTTTTACTATCCTCTCGATAAGCAACGTTTATTTTTAAGGATGGTAATTAAAACTTATATTAGTTAAGAAGTGTACATTTCGCTAAAGCTTTGCTTGGCTTTAGTGAAGTATACACAGTGTGTAAAGCATATATAGTTAGGTAGTATATGTGTATGTATGTAATTTGCTTTTAGTCTATTCGTGTGTGTGACATTCATCCTCTTTATCTTTTATCACAAAGAGATGGTGAGGAATGACTTGTGTATTAACAGAATGTGTATGAACAGGCCAGTGTGTATTCGATGTTATATTATATGATCAAATAAAAAATTCTGCTTAAGATGTATCATTTTATATTAATAATAAAATGGAGAAATAAAATCCAAGCGTACTTTAACTTTGCCCAAACCAGAAAAGGAAATCTTTTATAACCTTCACGTATGAAAAATGGATAAAAAAAAACGTATCTAAGTTTTTGCTCCTATTTCTTTTATATGTTGCTAATGATACAGTGTTAAATAAATTCATGGAGCATTCGTAATTTTTACAATTCCGTCTTCCCGTCTGGGCAATACTGAACCATGATCGGAAGATACGCTATCATCGACTTTCTACTTCCGGTGCACTATAAACAGGACAAGAGCTATCATAACGTATGGATCTCCATCATTCTTGTTCCTTAATGCGCCTCCATTACTCCTCCTCGTCGGTGGTAGAGCTAGGTGCGAGCTCATCTGGGTAGATTTCACCCACTCATCAGATATTCTTCTGCAAAACAGCAGTAGGTACTTGGTATTGTTGTGTTCCGGTTTGAAGGGTGAGTGAGCCAGTGTAATTACAGGTACAAGGGATATAACATCTTAGTTCCCAAGGTTGGTGGCACATTGGCGATGTAAGTGGTGGTTAACATTTCTTACAATGGTAATGTTTATGGGCATTGGTGACCACTTCCCATCAGGTGGCCCATAAGCTCGTGCACCTACCTATGCAATAAAAAAACCCCTATCATCGATTTTCTACGTTCGGAACACTATAAAAGAGACAAGAGCTATCTTGATGTATGCTTTGTCCACCGTTCTTGTACCTTATTTTTATGGAAGTTTTGCTTAATGCGCATCCATATTTCAGTACCACAGGTGAGACTAGCACACATTGGCTGAATACCTAGAGGCATTAGCCTTGAGGCATTGATGGAGTTTATATTTAACTTTCATTTTAACTAATATTATAAATGCGAAAAAAATACCTCGTTGGCCTAGTGGCTAGATATAAGGCCGCAGACCCGGTAGTCCTATGTTCAATTCCCAGGTCGGGCCAGTAAATAGTTATTGGGTTTTTCTGTTAGAAAATTCTCAGTAGCAGCCCGGAGCCTGGAAGTTGGAAGTGTGTACACTCCCGTGCCTCGGAAAGCACATTAAGCCGTTGATACTGCGCCTGAATCTTTCCGGTCGTGTCGGATTGCCGTCCCATCGGATTATGAGAGCTAAGGAAAAGAGAGTGCACCTGTATTTGCGCACATACTTGTGTTTTTAACTAAAATATCTCCTGCGCAGTTGGCTAATCTCTCTTGAGATGGCCGCCGTGGCCAAAATCGGTCTGGAGGACCTTATTATTATTAAATGCGAAAGTGACTTTGTTTTTATTTACGCTTTCACATTCTTAACTATTCATATTACATGGAATTTTGGGTACACGTTGTCAGGGGTGCAAAAAAGAATGAAGAGCACTGAGCATCTATCATCTGCGACTCCATCACATTTGGGGCTTAGCTGTGGTCAGGGACTAGTTAACATTTACTTTTAAACATTACCTTTATAAAAAAAATGGAATCTTTGATACTTTTAAGATGGCATTATCGAAATACTTCCAAATTTGTCATCATGATATACGAAAGATTCAAAGACAAGAATGTATTTAATATTATATTAAATAATACCAAACAAAGGCTTAAAGCTTAATAAAAAAAACAGCGCAGTGACCATTACTAATCTGGGTTATATTAAGTTAAGCAATTATGTTATTCGACATGAAACATTAAAGTCACATTTAAAATAAGAGTTATCAACATGATGAAGTTTTTTGAGGATACTAAAAGTTTCACTTTGTTTTAAGCTGATGTTACTATATAATTTAAATCCTAACAATCCTACAAGCTTGAACGAGTGTAGATCATAAAGTCTTGGGATAGACTTTCCTATCTAGCTGAGAAAAGTTCTCAGCACCGATTCTTGACGCAAAAATAATCCACCATGTCAATTTTAGAGGAAATAAGATGTTATACGTTTTAGATATTTTTTATCTATATTATTTTTATATAAATATAACAATAATATAAATATCATAAAATTATTGACTTGTCATTCTGAAATATTTTTTTTGCGTGCATGTTTTTTAACAGAATAAGCAGCTTCCAAGGCAAAACAAATAATTGGACATTATGACCAATAAGTAAAGAAGGCCTAGTTAGTAAAACACGTGGAACTTATCTGAAGGTCGCAGGTTTAAATCCGGTCTAATACTAGTTTTGTCAAGTGTCTTTTTCTTCGTGTTTAAATATACTAATATTATAAATTTGAAAGTAACACTGCCTGTCTATCTGTTACGCTTTCACGGCTAAGCTTCTGAACCGAATTTGATTAAATTTGTAATATAAGCTTGAATCAAAAGCTGTTTCGCGAAAAAACCACGCGAAAACTAGTTCTACATTTATATTTCCTATATATTGTTTTCAATTATTGGTATCATAATACCAATATTTTGCAAAATATAAGTGCAAGTCGTAACACACAGATAAGGGTGACGACGTATACAAATACCATAAACATAAACCCAATGCTTCCACTTTTATGCGCGCTTTTATGCGCGAAAAAGTTCGCTCGCAAACTATTAACAATTTTTACCAATTCAAAATCGTTACGCATATAAGTCATCGCATATAAAACAACCATGTCAGCATTGTTTTAATAAGAAAAAACACTCTTGTCGGTCAAATCAATCACGCGGTAAAATCTCAATAGCAAATAAAAGCATTCGAAAGTTCACCGGTCGCTGACCTCATTGTGGTTTTAATAAAAATCATACTCGTTACTCATTACACCACGAATTTGGTCCACCGAGTTTCCTGTATGTGTAAAATTGATTGTAAAGTATCGATGTGGTATTCCATACAATGAGGTGCCCTACTTTCGGTTCGGACGAAACATTGGTTAGTCATAAGGAATTAGAGGCAATCAATACGCGTATGACTAATACTTTTAAGCACAAAATAACCTATTTCATATAATCTAATAACCACGTGATAATTTGTTAATTACTAAATTTATTGTGTTGCAGTACGCAAAAATAAAACATATATCAATATTAACTCGACAAGTACTTGAAAGTTATCTTGTAGTACTATTTTCATACATTCGTTTGTTAGCTATGTGTTCAACTTCATAGCATTGAAGAGAGTGCAACCTCAATTTGGATCCCTCATTTGAATTTCAAATAAACATTTGAAAATTTTTAAATATTATATTTTTCTTGCATTTTTTTTATCTATCTATACTACTATATAAATCTATCGGCTCTGTCTGTACATATTTTTTTTCACCTAATTTTGTGATAAATAATCGTTTTATGATGCAGTGATTCACATTATACTATTTTTTTCATTTTTGTTTGCTGTCTGTCTGTCTGTATGTCTTCTTATAACTCAAGAACGGCTTGACCAATCTTGATGTGTTATTATAGTAATAAAATAATTTATTAATTTTTTATTGATTATTTGATTACTAAATATAATAACACACACGCGCACAAACACACACACACACACTCACACATGCACACACACATATGTATAGGGCTACTGGTAAAGAAATACGTAATTAACGATTTGAAATTAATTTTCATAAGATACCGTAGGGCTTACCGATCTTATATATCATTTGGGCCATCACATGTTCTTTGTGTGCACCAATTTTCATCAAGATTGGTCAAGCCGTTCTTGAGTTATAAGAAGATATACAGACAGACAAACAGACAGACAGACAGACAGACAAACAGACCAACAGACAAAAATGAAAAAATAGTATTATGTGAATTACTGCATCATAAAACTATAATTTATCTCAAAATTAAGTGAAAAAAAAATGTACAGACAGAGCCAATAGATTTATATAGTAGTATAGATATAGATTTGAAACTTGACATATTTTTCAATAGAATAAACATACTTTTGCATTGATAATATATCAGCTTTAAGCTCATTCAAACTTGACGTCTTAGTGGGAAGTTGAGACATGAAGCGTGAAAAGCACTTTAAGCGCTGTCGGAGAAAGTATTGTTATTATAATTCACCATTCATTCGTCATTTGTTTATTACATATTGATATAAGCGAAAGTATTTCTGCGAAGCAATGAGAGTATGTTCCTTATCAAGTGTTGATTATCTCGCTTACAACTGACATTTGATATTTGAAAGTGATCCTTACTTATTGATAGTAATAACATTTGACTTTATTTGCATATACAATTAATTGTATTGATACAATTATATCGATTCCAAATTTGAATTATTATAAAAAAAACTACTTTATTATTTTGGGACCTTAAAAAGTAAGATACCGCCGAAATTTTAATTTTATAAGACGCTTTACGCCCTTCACTATAACTTCATAATATTAACTCGTTCGTAATGTAATTCCTTTTAGCAAAAACATTTTGTATGTGTATGTATGTGATGTCTGGAAATAAAAACATGGAGGTACGTTATAAATAGATGGAATCAACACAATAAAAAGTTAAGTTAAAAGACACGAAAAAACGAACGCGGGGTATACGTTTGATCCGACGAGCTGGTTGGAGTGATTGGTCGATTCCCACCTAGGGCAGATATTTGTGTCCTGAGTCTGGGTGTAATTATCTATATAAGTATGTATTTACAAAAGAAAAGTAGTATATGTAGTATATCAGTTGTCTGGTTTCCATAGTGCAAGCTCTGCTTAGTTTGGGATCAGATGGCCTTTTGTGAATAATGTCCCAGGATATTATTATTATAATTATATTATCCTATAAAACAAGAAAAAGATATTAACTGTTATTTCTTGCCACATTTTTATTTTTCTGTTGTCAATTCGACCTTATATTGTCACGAAAGACTAATAACATGACGTATCATAAGTTCTTGTACCCACGAGAGGCTACTTGAATAAAATTTATTTTGATAATGACCTTCTGAAATATAATATTAAAAATACTTTAAAATCCATCATAATTGGTTGATTAGTTTTGAGAATAAAATCCTATATAAACACTTATGTAAACGTGTATTTATAAACTTACTAACGAATTTACTATAAGACTTTTGGTAGGACTACCTGTCTGCCCCGACTTTGTCGAGATATTTTTAAACTGACTAGATATTATTGAAAACAAATGATCTCAAAAAATATTTACCTAAGAACCATTTAGGTGTATTTCTACAACAAAAAATCACAATTAGTCTAGCCATTTCGGAGAAGAAAAATTACGAATACACGCGCCGGGATTTAACACATAGTAGTATAAATTTAAAATACACAATCATATATAAGACATAATATATATTATATATATTTATTTTACAATCATTCTAATATTCATTGTAATATGAAACAGGAATAAAATATTTTATAAATCTCACAAATTTTTCTTTACCCATACGGCAATCCCTAATGACTGTACCTATTTAAATTGTTTTCGTAATGTTGCGATAATAAGGCGATAAATATTATTGAATATCAAATTACAGAACCGTAAAATAATTTTATTGGGGCACGTATCTTGTTTACAACAGCTCAAAAATTCAATTCCGCGAAATAAAAAGTACCAAAGCAAGTTCGCGGAGAGCATTCTTAAGACAAATGTTTTCCTCGTCACGAAAGAAAATATTATAGGTGTTACGTAACTTTGGTTTTGTCTGTTTTCTTCGTATTTGATTATTTGACGAAACGTTCTGATTTTAAAAATACTATCCTCTTGGGATTTTTTTTCTTTTTTTAATATATAAAAATTATTGCAATAAAAAAAAAATAATAAATACGCCTATGACATAATAATTTGTAGCTGATTTTAAAAAAAAAATATACCAATCATCAGATTTCACAATTGATTAATATTGAACTATTCTTAAATATATAATCAATAATGTTACTAATTTATTTCATGAAATACATTTGAGGCCATTTATTAAAGAAAATAAAAAACAATAGAAAATAATAAAACACTTCAAACAACGTCAAACGTTTTAACCAGTTAAGATAATATTCAATAAAATTGATGACTACCTCGATTTTTATAATTCTTCACATTTGTCTTCGAAACGAAATCATAATAACAGCTGCTAGGTTTCTAAAAATCACTCCTAATTATAAATTATGTGTCCATTTCAATAGGAGACAACAACATATCTCGATTTTATTTTGGCGAAACTGATTAATAAATTCATTCGTTAACCTCGATCTTGAGACGGAGTGGCGACAACGCTTTAATTCTGCGAATCGAATTCGTGAAATACTGGATTTGATCTTCATACACACGACTATATTTCAATACAAAAAACGTTTAACGTTTAAATAAAAGTAAATATAAAAAAAATGTGTATTTGTTAATGCCGATAGTAAGTTTATTGACCTTTGAATATGACAATTTGACATTAAAAAAAACACGAACTAAAACACATTTAGGTATACATATATATGTGCCTTAAAATACTAGTTTTACTTTAAATTTACGATTAATGAACAGGTTTATTTCTATATTGATATTATAGTTTATACAAACCAAAAAACTTTTGTTAGTGCGTAGAGGACTAGTCAAAAAAATACTTCGAGTTCTTAAGACCGTATATCATCATACGCATTACATAAACTCACTTAATTTGTAATCGATATGAAAATTAAAAGTAAGTTAATATCGGCTCTTACATAATTATTAAAGTATGCAATGAATGTATACTGAATATGATAGTCATAGTATAAAAGTGAATAAATAAATCTGAGGTAATTTATTAAAGAAAATAAAATTAATCAAGTTATGTGATTAAAACGCTTGTCGTTACAGCTTTTTTTATAATATTCTAATATCACTTACAACTAAATACAACCTTAATTACTTAGTTTGCAAATCAAATATTACATATTCACGTTGCTTCGATTTATTTACTTGTGTTAATATAGAGGATGTGTTAAATCGTGTTTGTTTTCACATAATTAACGCAGTATCTTGTCGTATAACGGTTATTTTACTTAAGTCTTGTTCAATATAGAAATCGAATTTAATAAGCTTCGAGAAAATTAAAGTCTAGATATAAATAATGTTATTCCAGTTACGCTCAAGCATCAACTGTTACAGGTTTATTTTGTGGCGGTGAGTCAAAATCGTATGTTTAACGTGATTATATGATATGTGTACTTGGGTCCAAAAAATGAAATTATTGTGTAAGAAGATGTATCACGTCAAAAAAAAGTTTTGGAAATTGCGACATACGCGTTGCTATATTACGAAAGTAACCTCCAAATTGCTAGTATCTATATATATCACCGATTAAGCTGTGTCTAGATACATTTTATGAGTTATCCAGAACGTTGCCTTTTTAAACAATATTTTATTATGGTTGCGTTTATGATTTTAGATTTGCACAAAGGAAAATTTCACAATATGTATGTGTCTATAACATAACTATAGATCCAGGATGGTTTACTGGATAGAATACCAGGATCTTATACGAAATATTACGATTTATGTATGGCTATGTTTTCATAGCGCGCTTAATTTGTTTTTGCTATTCTAGTGCTCCACATATATTGAATGATATCTTTAACACGGATGAGCTGTCTGTCTGAGCAGCGAGATATAATAAGTTCCAAGCCTTCTGATTACGATGAAGGGGAGCACGAGTTGAGACTGTTTTCCATTAAACTTTTTATTGAAAATAAAATTCAAAATTATAGTAAATATCATACAATAACAGGACATAAATATAAAACAATAAAACGAGTTGGATACAAATAATATATAAACAAAACCGAAATATCTTTAATCGATTTTTCTTACAATATTTAGAAAAGATTTTAGCAGGATGTAATGTGTTATTCGTGCGCAAACAATGAATATATAAGACCAAATATAACGTGCTTCAAAACGTGGTACTGGCCGTGAATATGAGATTATTTATTTTATTTTTAATATTTGTACATTAAGTAATATTAAACGATGATACGATTTGATTCAGTCGATGATTCACGAAACTTTAGATCGCGAGATCAAATTTTGGCACTGAATTTGTATGTATTTTAAATATATATAATTCGATTTTAACGTTAATGTTGCCAATATTTAATTCGTTTTTATATGAAATTAAAGTATGGAATGTATTTTGATACATTTTTTATTGATTGAATATCCTCATTAGAATATGTTTTCTGCAACAGAAGTTACATGCCCAAGATATTCATTTTTTGGCAGTTCTAGATTTTTCTGACAATCTATCATTTACCGTATCGAATGAAAATGTAATCACGTGTCAACCATTACGCATCGGTCGAAATTGATTTTTGAGTTGATTTTATCGTCATTTGTTCGTTTTAAGATAAAAACAATTATGAGCATACTAAACAAACGAAAACATTTACATTTAAATTCCTCTAAAAAAAAACAAAGCATCAATGATAGCTCGGGTTGTCAAAATGTAGCTATTTATCAAAATCCATAGAATAATAACGCTTAGAAAGACTGTAGGCCCAAGCGAATTGAAGTCATCCAAAGGCTCAATACATTTGACGTTACGTCAGCCGTTTCGAAAAAGTGTCATAGTATACGTCTCGAGCAATTTATTAAAAAAATACTTATTGTGGGTATCACAACGCTACTCATAAAAAAAAATAAGGAAAAGAAAATCACATTTCACATGTAAGTACTATTTGGCAACTTATAATTTTAGATAAATACATTCATCAAAACATAAAAATAATTTGTAAACAAAAGACGTTACTACAATAAAAATTTTGTCAGCTATGGAAAATATTTAAAATTAATATTTTAACTTTTTTAAATTACATATAAAACAATAATGCTGTTCAAATAATTATATATTTTTTTCTTTATGATTATATATATAATAAAAGAAATACTCCAAATTAAAAAAAGAGATCATTATAATAATAAAAGCTAAAATTAAATAATAATATAATATTGCAATATATAATTATAATATTTATTAATTGTAATCGTGTATAGCTTTCCTTCGAATCTGATTGCTTCTTCTTACGTATCCCGTCCTTATTCCATACAAATCTACTATTTATTACAATTTACTGTCAGAAAACCTATCAGCGTTGTTTGATTAATTTGAATGAAAAAATTACAATGTCCAATATTATTGCCTGACAAATTGTTACATTAATTAATTAAATGCAAAGTAATAAATTTCATAATTCAAATTCAAGCAATAACAATTTCCTCGTTTTATCCCCCATAAAAATTCCTCATTTTATGGGGGAAATGTGTATTCACTTGCAACATAATTCGGTCGTATGTGTGCCTGTCGGTGAATGTAATTACGTGACACTTACGCACTCATTAATTCTAAAGATACTTCAATTTTGAGCGAAACTTTATATGACACTATCCTTCTGTTATTATTCTATGTCAAAATCAATTTCGAAAATAGACCTTGTTCATCGAATATATTTTTATTCAATCTGGCAAATTCAAAAGACAGCTAAGAAAAAACACCATTAATTTTTCCTTTATCTGTAATATCGTTTAAACAAGTATTTTATGTCAACACAATTATTTAACGCTGTTTATAAAATATTAAGCTTATCTTTAAAGGGCTACCTCGAAGCGTGATAATAATGTCTTTCGTGTCTGTAATTACGTTAGTCTACTCACGATTTTACAATAAATAGCTTTGTTTATTGCTTACAAATTAAATACTTATATAAACTTCAGTGTCTTTAACAAACTTTAAGCCCAATCAATGCTTTAAGCGTTAAGTGCAGCGTCTGCAACGGGCACGAGAAAAGCTGAAATGGTAGAACTATAGATATATTAATCAATAAACTAATAAAATATTATAATTTCGAATCATATACCGAAATGGATAACGTTAATTTTATTGTTAATAATATATATAATATTATTTATTTATTATTAGATAAAATCATTATAATTTTATTTTATCGTCACTAATTAGTTATTAACGGAACCCTCATATTCAGCTCTTTGCAAAATGAAATAACCATAAAAAAACGATAAAGCGGTTATCTATATTACTATATAAATCTATTGGCTCTGCCTGTAAATATATTTTTTTCACCTAATTTTTAGATAAATAATCGTTTTATGATGCAGTGATTCACATTATACTATTTTTTTCATTTTTGTCTGTCTGTCTGTCTGTATGTCTTCTTATAACTCAAGAACGGCTTAACCAATCTTGATGAAAATTGGTACACACAAAGAACATGTGATGGCGCAAATGATAGGCCATATAACATCGGTAAACCCTACGGTGTCTTCTATAATTTCAGTAGCCATATGTGTGTGTGTGTATGCGTGTGTGGGCGCTTGTGTGTTATTATAGTAATAAAATAATTTATTATATTTTTATTAATTATACGCGGGTGAGACATTTCATTTTCATATTAGATTAATTTATTAATTGTTATCCAATAAGGTACAAATATCAATATCAAACGACGGTTGACTTCTTAATATAATAATTATTTTATTAATTGTAAGAATATGCATATTTAAATAATAAGTTTTATGAATATTTATTAGGTAATTGGACTTGTTCAATAATTCAATAATAATGGTTTGTAAAGTTACTAAAGACTTTTTAGTATCATAAGAGGTACCATTCTGTTTTCAAATGAATTCATGAAATGACGTCAAGACAAAAATGTAAAAAATTGTAAAATAGACGCGAATAGAGATGGCAATTGTGACTTGAAATAAATGCTAGAAAATGGAATAAGACTTGTTTTTTTCAATAACTGAACGTATCCAACATTTATGATATTCATTTACGAAGAACGCTAAGAAATATTTACTTCAATCTGATACATTGATCATTTCCTGATGCAAGTCATGCACTTAATCCAACTGTTTTGACATTTTAAATTGACAGTGTATAAATATAATATATAATGTTTAAATGATAAATACGTATTTTATACACTAAGCAAAAGATGGTTAGTTTTCCTATAAAAGTCATTATTTTGCGTGCGCTGCAAAAACTGTTGATGATATATAAAAGTGTTATTTATGTTAATAGTACTTATAATTGCTCACAAAAAAATCCGCGATGGTATATGCCTAACTTTTATCGTTAAGCCACAATAACAGTTTTTGTTTAAATTATTAAGTTCAAATGCAGGTGGAATCGAATAGTGGTGATATTGATATCATGATGTTAATCCTTATCCATTTAAATGATTTGATAAATAAGGTTGATTATTCACATGTAAATTCCAGTTTAAATTATGTGGATCGGACTTTTCGTTTAGAAGTTATGACGGGTATAAAATAATAAAATAGTTAATTTACGTATTTACGGTAAATAATAGTTTTTTTTAATTTCACGGACGAAGTCGCGGGCGAAGTGCTAGTTACGGTATAAAGAAAATAAAATTACTTATTCGTCATCATTCGACAATTCATCTCGTGCTTGACGGTGAAGGAAAACATTGTGAGGAAACCTTCATGAGTCAAATTTCACTAAAGTTCTGTCCATGTGTATTCCACCAACCCGCATTGGAGCAAGCTCCAACCCTACTCCTCAAATAGGCCAAAGCCCAGCAGTGGAACATTCACAGACTGTTACTGTAACAAATCTAAAAAACCAAAAACTTTTATGAATAAAACAAAGTAAAGTAATTTCTCTTTACATATTCGCATATTATATTTCATCTTGTAATTTATATACTATCCAGTGTATTTAATTGTTTCCAGGTATTATACAAACATTAAAAGTATAGTTTCCAAAGCAAATGCAGGTGTTCAAAACCGCAGACAAATCTAAGACATATAATTGATTCATTTATTATACATTAATTTCTTGAAGATACTTCAAATGTCATTTAAATGTTATAACGATATATTACTTAATTATGGTTGAATTCAACAGCTATATAAGATACACATAATAAAACATTTTTTTAAGAGCAACAATGTAGTTATTTATACTTATAAATGTGATCTATTATAAATACGAAAGTGTCTATCTGTTACGTTTCACGGCTAAAGTACTGAATTGAAATGAAATTTGGACAGCAAGTTTGAACCCCAAGGAAAGACAGGCTTTTTTATACTTAACTCCTGTTCCCATCTAATACGGACTAAGCCGCGCGAAAACTAGTTACACATATAATTATTTAGATTTAAATAAATTGTATCATATTACTAATGTTTTGTCTGGGGTAAGCAAAACATATGTGCAAGACATAACATCCTATACTAGATAAGTGTGACGCCGTACTGTCTTTAGAGCCGTATATTATATAAAAACCCAATGCTTATTCTTTTATGAGAATAACTACTACATAAATCTGGTTTGCTTTTGTAGGTAATGCTTATCTCGTACATTGACAATCCTAATTAAAACTATGAATTCAGTCCTTCAAAGACAATCTAAACCGAAGTACATTATACTTAAAGGCAACAGCCTTTATTTTAAGTAAAACAATTTAATATAACTTATTTTAACGCGTGAATTCACTATTTTTTTTATTAAAAAACAGATTTTAATTACCAGAAAATAAGCCATTGTTAAATAGCCCGAGGCATTGTGTATCGAATTAGTTAATATATAAGTACGATATTAATATGGTTACTGGTTTGTTTGATAATATAATCAGGCAATTTATTTAAAGGTCACGGAACAGGCTTCGAGATTCCGAGTGAAATCGACTATAGTTTTATTGAACTTCAGAATCTTTCAACGAGGTTTATTGTTTTGCATAATAACCTAGAATCGCATATCAGAATTTAGCATCTAAACGCCGGTCATTTAAAATAGCGTATGATTTAGCTTTATTAAAACATAAATAAATAAAGCTAGAAATAAGCACAATAACTCTGTCAATATTGCTAATACTAATAACTAACTATATAAATTAGAAATCAAATGTTCAAAGGAACAAAAAATAAACGTAAGTTTTATTCAAAGACAAGGAAATAAAAATAATAAAAAGACGAGCGAGTAATTAAATCGATTGCCTTATTAATCCAAGAAACCCGTAACATTATACATAATTTACTTAGAATAAGAAAAAAAGTATAAGCATTATGAGAGTTTCGTTGATGAAATTTTATATAAATCCATTACCTATCATATAAAATAAAATATATTAGTATGCAAATTAATAAAGAACGAGCAAAAATCAAACTCAGGTGGTAAACCGGATCAGCTGGCAACAGACATGATGTCTCTGAAATCACGTACCTAACTTTGTCTTTGTAATTTTTTTTTTGTTTCGTTCATCGGATTCTTCTAGTTTCTTTTATTAAGCATGTAGCATTTTCAAAACAATGTCTTTATAATTTTGTAAGTGTCATAAAGTTTTGTTTAAACTTACATTTTAACATTTGCGCGTAAATAGTTTACATACCTAGGCCCGGCCCATCTTCCCTTATACTGCTAAAGCCATAAAATTAAGTAGCCTTTGACTCATAAATGGCTGTGTTATTCTTTCCTTGTTTTTAGCCGCCTATAATTTTACTTAAAGACCACTTCCGTTTCGACCAATATCTGTCAACATATTTCCACCTTTGGCTTGGACGTATCACAAGAACCCGATTTCATTGACAACCACCGGCTGCCGAATAATGAGTTTTAAATTATTACTGCAGATAAAAAGTGGCTGGACGACGTCCGTTTAACCTTTATTGATTTCGTAACTGAAGACACTATGTGAACTATACTTGAAGACATTGTACTTGCTTTGGATAATTTTTTTGCAGATAAACTTCGTATAATATTGATGATAAGTTTATTTTCAGGGTAGAATATTTTTTGTTGATCGGATATTTTAAGGGTTCGATAGTGATGCAGTAGCGATGAGCAATAGCGGCGGGCGGCGGCGTCGCGGCGTCTCCATGATAACGCGGAGCTATTTAAGCGCGCGTTTCGCCATTAAGAGACACAGATTGCTATAGTCCGGAGAGCGCGCGGCACACTGTGCAGCGGACCACCGGCGAATATTAAATTTGACGTTTCGTAAATATAAGTGGGAACTTTTGTTACGAATCGCAAACATAAATCGTGTTTTCAATTTCAGTTAAAAGTGTAGTGAAAAAATAATTTAAGATGATTACCCTAGTGTTTGTTTTGGGAGGTCTCCTAGCAACGACAGAGGGCTGTGGAGCCGGCAAGCGGATGTTAAGTAAGTTTATAATTTTAATTATTTTCTCTCTACTATAATTTCATATTTTAATATAATTTAGTGCAATACTCCGTTTATAAGAATTTCAAAAATGATTTTAGAAATATAAATGTGTTATGATTTAATTTGATTGACTCTCTCAAAATCCATACTAACACATTTTATGTAATTATTATGATTACTTCAATTAATATTTTTTTAAATGACGACAGTAATAATACAATAAGCCGTCAAAGTACCCATAAATTATATCGCCGCCACCCAGTCTATCCGCGCATGTTTTTTTTTTTACAAAAATCTCTTTTGCATACTCGTATCGAACAAGATCGTAAAATTTTATTGACTAAGACACCTATGAAACACGCACCGGTCTTGCAAATAAACCAGATACGAATAGTTATGAAATCATATACGAAATAGAAATATTACCTTGATACTTGATTTTTTACGTTGAAGATCAAGACCGAGGATAGCGACACGCGAATATTTTGCCTATTAAAATGTTAATTTCTTTTAATTATTCATTTTATTACATTTGCAAATGTATTAGCATAACTGCATTATTATTATCATTAATGTTTTTATAAATATAATATTTAACAATTTTAATTCCTTGTTTCAGGATCAGGAGGGTTGACAGCATACGAACAGCAGAGTATAGTGGATGCGCATAATCGCCTTCGACAATCTGTAGCTTTAGGACAAGTTTCAAGTCAACCTCCAGCGGCCAATATGATGGAAATGGTATGTTATCAACACAAATATGTCATTCATAAAAAAGACTATAAATTAAAGAGCAAATTTTATTAATAAAATCTTAAAAGCCTCATGTATAAAAATACTTTATTTATATTTATAAGATTTTATATAAATTATATTTAAAGCTGGTTTTTGCTGGTTCGCAAATAAATTGACGCAGTAAAGTATATAAAGGTTTTATATCGATCAGAATTATTATAAATGAATACATATGTTTATATAAAAATACCATTACCAAACCATTTGTGTTAAAAATTAATAATCGCAAATTGATTAAATATGGGGTAATGCATTTTCAGTTCAATTAACTTGAGTACAAATAATATATATTTAAATTTTAAGAAGAAAATATACCAAATGCCATAACGATGAAGTCGAGTATCATATGACATTATTTGCCACGCAAATTCATAATTTACGTGTTCTTAAAATATGGAATGGTTTTTACGAGCGATTTCTTGTGAACGTTGTCAGGTGGGACCATTCTGTTATGCATAATATTATGCTAAAGCATTTATAACACCACGTGCACCGATATCAAAGTATGTTAATGTGCCCACTGCACGATATCGAACGGTTAAACGGACCAAGGGATCAATTGACTCATAAATAACGGGACATTCATTAAAGGGAATATCTTGTAACAGTTTTCTTGAATATTGTTAAATATATATAATATTAATATTTGGGCCATGATTTGTTTGAAATTTTAACTTTCGAAAACCGTATAATATATAAAAGATCTCGAAAACGAAAGCAAAGGTACAAACGCAACTTCAGATGACATTGACTTCGCAAAGGTTAAGCATCCTGCAAGTTTTGCATATAATATCTCGTTTACCTTTTCTTTTTACCGTGCGCTAGTAATTTCGATTATAAAGAAATGCTTATGATTTTAGGTGTGGGATGATGAATTGGCAGCAACTGCTCAACGTTGGGCTGACCAATGTATTACTGCACACGATCGTGCGTCTCAGCGCGAAGTTGGCCGTTTCCCCGTGGGGCAAAACTTAGCAGCTACATGGACTACTCGCCCACCATCCGAACAATCTGACTCCGAACCGGATTTCCAGAAACAAATCAATGCTTGGTTCGATGAAGTTCATATCTTTGGATTTAAGCCCATTAATGGTGGTCATGGAACGGGTCATTATTCTCAGGTAAATTTTAGACGAATCCCTAGTATTCTCTATGAATATTTACAATTTTCATCAGACTTGTTGGTAAATAACCCAAAAAAACTAAACGATATATTTTTTTTCTAGTTGGTTTGGGGTGAGACGTCTCATGTTGGTTGCGGTTACACTTTCTACTACGATCCTGCCCGAGGCTACACCAAGCTGTACATTTGTAATTATGGCCCTGGTGGAAATGTCATCGGGTCAAACCCCTATGAAAAGGGTAGTCCATCATGCAGCGCCCACGGGCTAGCTGACTCCAGAAAATACGCTGGTCTTTGTTGTAAGTATTATTTAAATATCTTCAGCTAATTATATTCGTATAAATTATTATTTTAATTGTTCGATTACTTAAAATATTTGTTGTTTTTTAGCTACAAGTTATACCACAAGCTATCAAACAGTGGACAATACCAACAATTATATATCGAACGTCATTCCTGACAGCACAGTGGAGGCACCAGGCTACAATTATCAATTCTACAAGCAGTTCAACAACCAATACCAATACCAATTCCAGGAGCCACAGAGATACTTCAACACGGAAACATCGACTTTCAGGCCACTCATCAGTATATTTAAAACTGCTTCAAATTTATTCACTAAACCTAAATCAACGGGCTTCAGAATTGGTACCGTTTACGTATAGTCGTTTCACGCTCGCGTGTTATTTCATAACAGTATTTTATTACTATTTTGATAGAGTAACTTGACTGATTATTCGAGTCTGTTCACGCAGAGTTCGGAACAAAGACAATATTCCTTGGTTTTACAAGGAGCCTTAGAAACCATTAACCAATGTGTAAATGAACTTTGTATAGGTCGAAGGTCTGATAGTTTTTTCCGTAAAACTTGTGCTGTCGTGATTGACCTTCTTGTATTAAACTTTACGTAAAGTATGTTGTTATTTAGATAATTTATATATAATAAAGATTTCCATATTAATCCTTTTTTTATTCATTTTTATATAAACATGATCACATTATATTGATATTTATATGATATATAATATTTTATTATGTACTCGTTTCGATTCAAATGACCCATCAATAATTCGTCGTTAAAAATAAGTTACAAATTAAAATATTAATCATTTCCTAAGTGTTATAGTATATTATAATATACGTAGACATCTTTTTTATCTGGAATTTAAATCATAATGTACATAAATCATTATTTTTACCAATTTTTATATATCGCATAAATAAACACAATATAAATTGTGTGAAAATGTCATACAAATTTGCGTTTTTGTCAGAATTTACTTTTGATAATAACGATATCTTATATAACACAATAAGCGATCGCACCTATCTGCTTTCGTTGTCATTTCGCGCGACAAACACGTCGCTTTTATCATATATTTATGTTTATGGATATCTTTTTTTTTTTATTCTTCGGTGCTTTTTTATATGCACCAACTATTCTCTGACTCCTGCTAAAGGTTGACTGGAAGATAAGGCAGGTATGATATCTGTTTTACTGCATAATTTGTGCAAATAAATAAACAAAATAATAGAAGTAAGCGTTTTGCGTTCAAGGATGAACCGTTTGCAAATAAGTAAATGCTCAGTCCATTCTATTAAAATGCACGTCAGGCGGTTTACTTAAAGTTACAATGTCCACAACTCATACAGTACAACTTAAAGTCAATTGTTACTAACCTAGATACGTGTAAATACTGTTTCATGTTTTGTCAGTGAAGTTTTTCTATTGAAAAGATAAAATAAAATTCTTCAGCGATTACAAAGAAATGCTTAGTATTTATTGACCTAGTGGTCAATAACATTCAATCCTAATATTAAAACAGTGAATTTGTGAATTAAAGTCAAAGGTTGTGGTCCTTCGATGTTTTATTGCTAAGTAAATACCAAATTCTTCAATACCATTTCATTATTGCACACGTTGTAATAATCTCACAATATGAAATCAATAACTCGTATTTTTATTTGAATAAATCGATTATAGCCTTGACTATTAGGGGCCTTGACCTCTTCGTGTCCTCACGGCACAAGAACAAATAATTACATACGAAATTTCGAACAAACACAACCGAATGTGTCAAAGTCAATGTCTTCCGAATCACACGCTTTATAAATGTTATAGAAAATCCTTAAAGACTTTGTAAACAACATAAATTTAATTATCAATTAGTAAGTTAATTAGATTGTAGCGGCTTGAAGGTCTGTATTGTTGTTTTGTTAAATAATGATGGAATTATGAAAATTAATTGATCGTCGAATCGTTTTGATTTGAATATAAATGGAATATTGAATATATTGAATCAAATACAAGCTAAAATATAAGCTGAATATGAATAATGTACGTTTCGTATCTCGACAATGGTAGAATGTTTATAGGTAATTATTTGTAAGGCATTGGAGTACTTAATTTTATTCAATATGCATGGATTCCGCCGGCAGCTTCACAATAAAACAATATTGCAAATGCCGGTCGTGTATGTGCGAGCTTGTGTTTGAGCTGGAAAGTATTTATAATATTAATTATAACCTAAACTTACCTCAGAGTACTGGATAACTTGTACTTCACATCATCACATCACATCAAACAACTATTAACTTTAAAGTGAACAGATTGTGAATGTCCCACTGCTGGGCTAAGGCCTCTTCTCCTCTTTTCCTTCAAGTACTAGATGAATTATAATAACAAATTAAGCACTTGAATTCAATGGTGCTTGCCCGGATTTGAACCCACGATCATCGGTTAAGATTCGCGGGTTCTTACCACTGAGCCATCTCGGCTTATTTATTAACTTTAAACTTTGAAATATTGGCGTCATCCCTTTTGCTAATCACTGAATTATCACATACCTACATATTATATGTATGTTTTGCGCCACCGAAACATTGTCGTAATTCATTCGTCAATCGACATAGGTACCAATAAGTAAAGGAAGGAGGACAAATATATATGTTTTAATATTAGACAGAAAGAGACAGTGTGCATTCTTTATAGTGATGCAAGTATGATAAACTAAACACATTGGTGAAAACATATCAAAAACCATAACCAACCATCTTAGATAGACGGTAATAAATACGTAGTCTTACGTCGAAAATTTATTAGAATACTAATAAATACTAACAATTATCACTTCCTATTTAATTCACTCGATTCCGTCGAGTTGGATCAAAATATTTCCAGTACAATACTACCAAATATATTCATTCATTGTGAAATTCTGTCATCTATTGTACAGTCATAATGAATAACAAATGATTTTAAACTACATCCAAACACGACTCTCACAAATGTCTATGTCACAAATAAATAATCAATGTTATGACATAATACATGTGACGTGTTTTCGACGCTGACTGTACAATTCACAGATACATTAAAATTATCGTATCAATAGCAACAGCGAAAGGATAAAACGCGTTAATACGATAAAAAGGGTGATATTACAAAGTGAAAAACTGACACTTATGTGCTAAAAACATAAGCACATACCGACGATAGACGAACGCCACAGTTTGTATTTACATAATATTATTATGTACCAGATACATTAAAAATGGCGTGTTTTTAATAGTATGTATTTATACAATCTTTCAGATAATGATATGACTAAATTATATGTTTCTTTAATATTGATATTTTCGTCAGATTTTCTCATATATTTTATTGTATTGTATATAATATTATGTATGACTAGCTGTGCCCCAAGGCTTCACCCGCGTATAATTAATAAAAATATAATAAATTATTTTATTACTATAATAACTCACATGCGCACACACGCACACACACGCATGCACACACACACACACATGGCTACTGGTAAAGAAATACGTAATTAACGATTTGAAATTATATATGGCCTAACATTTGCGCCATGACACGTTCTTTGTGTGTACCAATTTCATCAAGATTGGTCAAGCCGTTCTTGAGTTACAAGGAGGAAAAAAAGACAGACAGACAGACAGACATGAAAATAATAGTATAATGTGAATCACTGCATCATAAAATGATCATTTATCACAAAATTAGGTGAAAAAAAAATGTGAACCAATAGATTTATACAGTAGTATAAATTATTTCCGCATCGTTAACTATGAAAGCAAGAGTAGGTATTTAACTTACAAAATAGTTTTTAATACTAACGATACTTCCCTATCTAATCATGTTGTTACCTAAGTTTGGGATGTGTATTTTTTACACATCCCAAACTGATGAGGATGTGTATTTTTTTGTAAACCCGCTTGTTTATTTGTTATGTAGTATTATATACATATATTGTTACAATCATAATTAGTTGAACGCCTATCTTGATGTTTAATTTGAGGAAACACATTTTGGTTACCTTTTTTATAATATAAATGTAAGAAGAAACAGCCTATAAATATTCAAATCCGGATGAAGATTCACTATACTTCTCTCCCATTGAAGTTTGTATATAAACACATGAGAAAAATTTTAATCAGAAATATGCAGGCTTTTCGTTGTCTCTTACCGCCCAGCACGATATGAATTATGAACACAATTTAAGCACATAAAAATGACCGGGTTTGACCGGAAATGTTAGGTTAGTTCACGTTTTGATTGCGAATCACTAAGCTTTGATTTTTGATAATTAATATGCCGAGATGCATATTAATTATCAAAAATCAAAATACACTTTGCGAGTCTTCATTTTTGTCATTTTTTGATTAATCCAATGAGCGTTGCTGTAAGCTATATTACTATAGAATTTAAAACGACTGAACTAATTACGATACATTATTTACCAGACTTTGCCAAAATTTTTGTTACTCATAACACAGTTTAAACCAATTATGCGTTTTGACAAATCATTATTCGTATAAAGATGTCGTATAAAGTGATATATTTATTTAAAAAGTGAACATATATACGAAAACACAAAAAAATGTCAGACGTATTTAACCTCGCCCTCCTTTTTTGAAGTCGGCTAAAACGTCATTTTTCAACGTAACTAAAAAAGGATTGTTATCAACGAAAAAAAAAAACATAATCTACGAGTTTACTTTGTCTTAAATCCTTCTTTAACAATATTTTGTTTTGTACATACAATAACAATGAATTTATTTAAAAAATAAGGACCATTTTTGTTAAGTCAGTTAAGACTTATTTTTTTTTTCTATGATATACGACTTTTTTATGATATTCATAAAAATATACTGACATCTCTTATAACGTAATGTAACTTTTATTTAATGCAGATCAGCGCCACCTGTTGAAAATAACCTAAAGTAAATCCTGTCGTTTGAGAAAATAATTAAAGACGTAACATTGTTACTTATTAAATATAGATGTCAGCACATAGCACTTAATCAAGTTGTTTTACAAGAAAACTGGTTCCACACGCGGCTCACTAGCTATTTTTTCACGGATTAGAATCATGTTAAATAATATCGATATCAAATATTTAAATGATTAAAAAACAGCGATACTTAAGAGTAATCAACGCAAAAGTTTGATTACATGACACCTCTCATTTTCCTGTTTATATTAATTAGTACCTCGTTAGTCTAGTGGCCGCAGACACGGTGGTCCTGGACTCAATTCCCAAGTTGGGCCAACAAATAATTATTGGGTTTTTCTGTCAGAAAATTCTCAGTAGCAGCCCGGAGTCTTGAAGTTGGAAGTATGTACTCCCCGGCCTCGGAAAACACATAAACGCCTGAACTCTTTCCGGTCGTGTCGGATTGCCATCCCATCGGATTATAAGAGCTAGGGAATAGTGAGTGCACCTGTGTTTCCGCACACACTTGTGCACTATAATATCTCCTGCGCAGTTGGCTAATCTCTCTTGAGATTGGCCGCCGTGACCGAAATCGGTCTGGAGGCCCTTAATATGTAATATATACGGAAAGCCGTAAAAACGTTAATTAATATTTTTTTCATTCTTTTTCTCACTGTGCATCCACCATCCGAACTAGCGAAATATACCCTATATTATTAAGTTTCTATTAATTAAGCTAGATCGGATGAGGGATGCTAACTATAAAAATTTATTTATTTAAATTTTCCAGAATCATTTTTTATAACTAATAGTTTAAAAATATAACGTAGTTTAAATATAAAATAATATTTCTATGAGGGGGGAGGTGTTAGGTATCCTTTCCTGTACAGGGAGTACAGGAAACAAAAATTAAACATGTGGAAACACAGTGATTCTAACACAGATTTAACTCGCGATGCTTAAGTTAAGAGTCAAGTGTTCATATTTGATCTTTCTTTTATTCAGTATTTTAGAACCATAGCACGTTTGCCGCTGAACCAGTACAGGAAATACATTTTATGACGGATGGGTATAAACATATAAATCGAGATGGCCCAATGGTAAGAACACGTGAATCACTTAACCAATGATCGTGGGTTCAAACCCGGGCAAGCACCACTGAATTTCATGTGCTTAATTTGTGATTATAATTCATCTCGTGCTTGACGGTGAAGGAAAACTGAAAAAATTAAAAATTAATTATAAATAATTATAAAAAGTTTAAACAAAAATTAAACCTGTGTCAAATTTTACTGAAATTGTGTCACATGTGTATACCACCAACCCGCATTGGAGCCGCGTGGTGGAATAAGCTCCAAACCTTCTACTCAAAAAGAGAGAAGTCCCAGCATTCACAGGCTGTTACTGGTTATAAACAAAGCTTAAACGAATAATCCTCACTAAAATCACAAGTCTGAAAGTCTGCTAGTTGGTCTATTATTCTGTTACGTGGTAACGGATCATCCGATTGTAGTGGCATTTTTATATCAAGATGTTTTATGAGGTAGATAGTGATACGTCACTAACCCAACCGGTTTCTTTATATTTCGAATAATGAAGAAAAAAAACCTTATAAAAAAATATATTTTAGAACCGTTACCGAGATACGAAATATATACAAACGCCAGAATTTCTCATATAATATTATAAGATTGTGTTGCAATAAAATTTTGAAGATTTTTGTAAGAAATTATACTCTATGACTCACTTTGCACTGGTATAATATTAGATATCTACCATATACATTATACATCTATACTACTATATAGATCTATTGGTTCTGTCTGAACAAACGTTTATCATCTAATTTTGTGAAAAAAAAAAACTAATTTCAAATCGTTAATTACGTATTTCTTTACCAGTAGCCATATGTATGAGTGTGGGTGCGTGGGTGTGGGTGTGTGTGTGTATGTGTGTGTGCGTGTGTGTTATTATAGTAATAAAATAATTTATTATATTTTTATTAATTATACGCGTGTGGAGCCGCGGGCCACAGCTATTATACATATACAGTGGTGATCGTATAATTAGGAACACTTCTTATGAATAAAGAAAGTATAACTTCAACGTCCAAATGTTCGTAAAAAATATACACATTAAATAATTAATAATCATGTAATAATATAGCCACTCAAATAAAAAACTTATTAAATGCATAAAATATAAAACATATCTTACTTTTAATTACAAAGTCTTACACATGCAGGAGTTTATTTTCTGTTACTGGCAGCTTGGGCGCCTAATTAGAAACATTTAAAAAAAAAATCCTTTTTTTGAAATTGGAGAATAACATTTCTTTTTTTTATTATTTTGGCGGCAATTCAAAATTTAATCTGAATTTTATTTTGTTCAAAATGGGAAAAAATAAAAGTAGTGACGCGTCAACTAGGCAAATCATTGTTAACTTACATATAGATCATAAGTGAGCGTACAGAAGAATAGCTGAGCATTTAAATTGTTCTGTTATGAAAGTTTTTAATGCAATTGATCATTATAAAACACATGAAACTGTTGAAAATGTTCTAAGAAAGGCTCGGCCAAGAAAATCCTCTCCCAGAGAAGATACGCTAATCTTTCGTATTGATAAAAAGACCCAAGTAAAGGCTCCAACCAGATTAAAAATGAAGTTTTTTCGCCTGATGACCCGAGAAACATCTCGTCAAGACTGATACGCCGAAGATTAGTGGAAGCTAAATTGTTTGGAAAGAATCTCTCGAAAGGTACCGCTTCTTACCAAGCAACACGGAGAGAAGCGATTATTATTCGCTAAAAAATATGTTAATTGGACGGTACGAGAATGGAAAAAAAGTGTTATTTTCAGATGAAACAAAAATAAATATGGTAAATTCCACCAAATTCTAAAACCGTTGTTTTTATACAAAATATCTCAAAAAGACTATTTAAGTTACCTTATCACCCCCAGAATATATTACTCTTATTTTGTCAAGGAGATTGATAAGAGGAAGAATTATGATATTGGATAATAATAAATTCCTAATATCTATGACGTATCATGAATCATAGTATTTATTGGCACTACCATTATGGCTATCGAAAGCAGAAAACAAGATGACCCAATACGATGAGATAAATGCTCTACAACCCTAATTAATATAACTATGGATGTGCTCACAATGTGATTATCACAAATCACTGATGAATTTATTGATATAAATATTATTGGACATTTATATTGAAGTATGAGCTGAAAGCATAACCTGATTTTGTTAATTAAAACGATCATTTTAATCATCATAAATATTATTTTGTTTTTACAATACTAATTTGATAGTTCGATGTTTACTAAACTTTTTACTTACCATTTTTTTGTTTTCTTATTACACGAAGTTATAAATTCTTGTCATAAATTCGTAACTTAAAGAATGAATGTTTAAGTTATTTGCTTTTATATTAATTGTAATAAATTGCTTATACTCTTATGATCTAATTTGGTTATTTAAACACTCAAGTATATATTATGCTAGAGAATGCTACATTTCATGAATATCGGTTGAGTAGTTATAACGTGAAAGCGTAACAAACAAACAAATTCACTTGTTATAATATTAGTAAGGACAATCATATTAGTTTGTCATGGTACACACAAAAGTGTTAGTCATTCATGTATTCAAATGAATAACACAATAAACGGAATGTAATTAAGCAAACAGGGAAGAAGCGCACTTTGAAAAAAAAAAAAACGCAATACCTTAACTAAAAGTAATTAAAAACGCATATTTTAATATGAATATTTTAATAATAAATTATAACAATTTAGAAACTCCTACAGTTTTAAAATTGATATAATACTTTCATAGGGGCCACAACAAAGGTTACAACTTTAGTAAATAATTATATATACATATCCATCGAAAATATACATGTGAAAAATAAACATACAACAACAAATACCATTACAATTACGAATTCATTATTTATACTAACAATATCACAATGATATATTTTTACATAAATGTAAAAATAAAATGCTGTGTACATATATTAAACATATATAAATATCCAATAATAAATTCAAAGTCATGTTTACTTAAAAGGTTAAGTGTTTGCACAAAATATTGCAACTTTGTGCACGACAATCAGTCATTGATTTGATTGGCCTCTATTAGTGACAGAGTTTATTTATTCGTCAGTTTGTGAAGCGGACGCTATTCGATCTGCAAATGAAGAGAGAAAATACTAAAGCTAAAAAAAATTTAATACACATACTCGTAGCAGTCATTACGCTTCCTATATTGTATTTAGGGTTGCTTTGCCGAGGTGGCCCAGTGGTTCGGACACATGGGTTAAAAATGAAAATTGCGTGTTTAAGCTTGAGTGAACACCACTTAGTCAAAAAGTTAGCGGTTCTTGCTCATTTTGATGTGAAACATTTGTTTTATTCCCCAAACCGCGCCAGGCTTAGGAGTAAGACTGACACGTATTCCGTGCCGGCAAACAGCATGACGCTTTCTTATTGGCAAATCCGTCATTACCGGAGAAGGCTCAGGCGCAGGGCCAACGACTTTATGTGCTTAATGCTTGCTTATGCTCTTCCAACTTCCAGGCTAAGAATTTCGACAAAAAACCCAATAACTTTTTATCTCGGGTTTGAACTTAGAACCTCGGCGCAGGCTGTTCATGGAAACTACTGAATTGCGTTCAAAATCGAAGTGAAGCTCGTTATGATGATATTTTAACGTTGTATTAGCAATGTTCATCATGCCTCGCAATGGCGCTTTAATTTCAGTGGAAGCAATTGTCTGATATAAAAAGTATATCTTCATCTTTAACATTCAAGTATGCAAAGAAGTATACAATAATTTTATTACATAGCAAGTAGCAAGGAAAATATTTGGCCGGCTATCACAGTCAGCCTCCCTGGGACCTTCCACCTCGTTGGGCATGCTTTTCTTCATTCCCCGTCACCAAAAAGAACGGAACCTCACGTGCTCAATCACAATAGACAACTTTTATGTTGTTATTCATACATTGATTTGAGATTTCATCCTCAAAACTATCTTTATATAAATATTTGATGTTCTTACAAAATAAAAATGAAATCTAACAAAAATATATTTTATTGTTAAATAATAATTTCTCCAAATAAAGTGAATATAAGCAACTATGTTTGATTAAGATATTTAAATCTTATTTATTCAAATAAATATACTTGTCCATACTGGCAATTGTTTAGTTTTTATAATTAAGAGAAACATTATGTCGAAAATTATACAAATTCCTTATCATACACATTAATTAAATAACTTGTAACAGTATTGTAAGATAGGAAATTAAAAAAAAAAAAAACTAAGAAAATAGCCCCGCCGGAACAAAATGGTTTTTTAGTTCTCCGTTCTCAGGGTAACCACAGTGGTACAACATGTTCTATAGAAAAACATTGCAAGATAATCAATAATAATATATTGAGCAGAGGAAAATTTTGCAGAATAAAAGGCTTCTTATAATTAATACATTTGCTATTCACCAAAAGGATAAACAGATTTAGATAATAAGATCTTCAGCGTCTAAACATTTATTTGTTAGGTAGGTTAGTTAAATTACTGCATGTGTGTTGTGTGTGTGTGTTTGTAATAAAATGTTCTTTAGCTTTATCAAACTATTTGTCGATATACTGTTACATAAATATATAGGGCTTAGTTTGATTGGCTTACATAAATGCCTACATAAAAATGTCAGCAACAAATTCCAATATCGTGGATTAAAGGACAAAAAACGTATAGCACGCTTTAAAACTCACGTAGTTAAAAAAGATAATTTGTTCGGCCACTTATTAATTACACGTTTGATTGGAAATACAATACATAATTAAACGTATATATGTTTGGCATGTAGGCTATCTTGAAATACTGAGGCGTATATTATTCAGAGAAGGATCCGGGAATGAGGCTAAGCAATACTCAAAGACCGGAGAAATAATATATTTTATTTAATACACGTCACAATGATTTGAGTACAATGTACTGACTGATCAATACATTATCTAATAAGAAATTGTTATGATTTCGTCATCATGCCTAGTATGACGTACAATTAAAAAGGCGATGTGCTAACGGCACATAGCATCCCCCTTGGAGAAAAAAATAATTGACAATTAAAAAATATATATATAATCTAGTAACATACATTCAATACAACAAAAATTTATATATAACACTATGAATTAGAAACAAAAGCAACTAAAGTACTCAAAAAATATTAAAATCAATTAAAATCTTTAAACAAAGAAATTATCAAAAAGCAAAAAAACATGTATATAATATGATGAAATGTACTTCAAAAAAATGTTTGCAATTACAATTAATTTATATTTTTAAAAAATTGCTAAATATTTCGATCTATCTGTATGCAAATCTCACGACAGGACTAACTATACGACCAGATCTCGTCTTCATAGGCTTATTGTTTTTATTAGGTTCCTTATTTGGAATTCGATCGATACTATCTCCGCTAGTAATTAGAAACGCCGGCTTAAGGCGATCGATGCTTATTATTTTTTCGATACCATTAATCACTATCTTGAAATGTTTCGCTGATTTGCTTAAAACTTTAAATGGTCCAAAATAGGGTAAGTGGCTTCGAAACTCTATCACATCGGACAAAAACGTGTGTACACTCACTTAATTCTGGATGTACAAATATACCGTTTTGCTTTAAATCTCGTTTCGGTAGCGATGAAATCTGTCTGATTCTATAACGCAAGTTGTGAAAAAACGTTTCATTTTCAGTGATTTCCAGCTTTTTCGGCGAAAAGAAATCTCCTGGTAAATCTTCACCGTAAACCATCTCGGCTGCACGTATTCCAGTGTCATCGCGTAAGCTTGCCCTTAAGCCTAATAAAACTGATGGTAATTCATCGAACCAATTGTCCGTATTTCCTCTACACATAAGGGCTGTTTTTAATGTTCAATGAGTTCGTTCGACGGCACCATTTGAGTACGGATGATAGCTCGTGGTACTTAATTTAGTTATGCCCATTCTCTTAGCCAACAATGCGAACAAGTTGGATTCAAATTGTCGACCTTGATCCGTCGTAATACGCAATGGACATCCAAATCGTGCTATCCAGCCGGAATAAATAATCTTAGTTACAGTTTCAGCTGTAATATCTTTAATTGGGTAAGCTTCTAGGCAACAAGTCGCTCGGTCTACCATGGTAATAGGTGATATTGTATGACGTTGAACTTTCAATCTCTGACAATCTAAACATGATTTGGCCCATAAGGCAACATTCTTATTCATCGCTGCCCAAAAATAGCGATCGCGGATCAATTTTCTTGTTGTGCGAACTCCCGGGTGGCTTGAGTCATGTATGGCTTTGTATGCTGTTACACGAAACTCCACTGGCAAATATGGCCGCACCTTATTTGTAGACACCTCGTAGAAAATGTCTATCTTGCTATTTGGCATAATAAGTTTCTGAAACTTTAAGTTCTTTGAGTCAAGTAGCTTTTTTAATTCATTATCCTGTTCCTGAGCTTCTGCGAGTTTTTCATAGTCGATCGGCGATGGGGTATCGATGGTGGATATTCTCGATAAAGCGTCGGCTACAACGTTGTCGGTTCCGCTGACGTGTTCAATCGATGTGGAAAATTGTAAAATAAAATCTAAATGTCTTAACCTTCTCGGTGTATCGTTTTTTCCGATAGCGTTATTTTTAAAGGCGTAAACCAAAGGCTTGTGATCTGTATAAATAGTAAGGGGACGACCTTCAATTAAATACCTGAAGAATCTTATAGCCATGTAAATAGAAGTTCTCTATCATAGGTACTATATCGCAGTTGCGCTTCACTTAGCTTGCTTGAAAAAAATGCAAGTGGCTTTCATGAGTTTTTTTCTTTCTGTTGTAAGACGGCTCCAGCACAAGTGGCAGAACAATCAGTCATCAGTGATATATGAGCATCTTGAGATGGAAAGGACAATGTAACGGCGCTTTTTAAGCTTTCCTTACATTGTTCAAAAGCTTCTATGTCGTCAGTCGTCAGTCCAAGGAATAGGCGTCTTGTCTTTCTTCTTGGCGTTGTGTAGGAAACCATTAAGCTTTTCCTGTATGCTTGCTGCCTTAGGGAGGTGACGTCTGTAACAGTTCAACATCCCAAAGAAGCGTCGTAGTTCGTCAACCGTATGTGGCCTTGGATACTCCGAAATAATTTTTACTCGATCTTCAAGCGGCCATAAACCTTTTCCTGTTACGTGGAATCCAAGAAAGTCAAGCTCTTTTTTGCCGAACTTGCATTTCGACAAATTAATCGTAAGTCCCGAACTGATTAAGACGTTCAAAAACTTTCTTTAAGTGAACTTTATGCACTGATGTTGACTCTGATACAATAATGACATCATCGATGTAAGAAAATAGAAAGTCCATGTCTCTAAATACGTCACTATTGAGAAAACGTTGAAAGTTTTGCGCTGCGTTTTTTAAACCAAACGTCATTCGAGTAAATTCGTATAGTCAAAAAGGAGTCGTTATGGCCGTCTTTTCAATGTCTTGTTCTGCAACTGCTATATTATGATAAGCTCGTTGGAGGTCGAGACGGGAGAAGACGCATTTTTCTGCTAGCACGTAACTGCAGTCTTGTATGCGGGGTATGGGATATCTATCAGACTTTGTTATGTTGTTTAGACGCCGATAGTCGCCACATGGTCGTAACTCGCCGTTTTTCTTTAAAACTACATACAGCGGACTAGCCCGGCAGCTTTTAGAGGGCCTGCAAATTCCCATATCCATCATACGCTGAAACTCGGCCTTCACTTTGACATATTTATCCGATGGTAAAGGTTGCGGGCGTTCAAAGACAAGTGATCCTGCCGTCTCAATATAATGGACAACGGAATGGCATGGAGTCTCTTTGAAACACATTGGTTTCGTTATATTAGGAAGCTCTATTCACTAATAAGTCACTATATTCACTAGAATAGTCAATAGTTCTCACTGATTGCTGAGTATTTAATGTCACTGAAGCAATCACACACAAATTACTCACTTTGTCTATTAATTTCCTTTTGTCAATATCCACTAATACCTTATGATAACTTAAAAAATCTGCACCTAATATCGGTTCTTTTACGTCGGCCATCACAAAAGTCCAACTGTAAGGCCTTCGTAAATTAAAATCTAAATCTAGAGTCTTAGTACCGTACGTTTTTATTTCGCTACCGTTTGTGGCATATAGTTTATAATTGTCACATTTATTATCACTAAATAGTTTCTTAGCATAAGGTAACACGAAAATGTTCGCACCAGTGTCCACTAAATATCTAAGTCCACTCTTACTATCACTAACACAAAGGCGGTGAGAAGGAGTGGTGGTGCATATCTCCGCCGGCAATCGTACCACTCCTAGTTTCCCGAATTCTTGTCTTTTTTCCACGAACACGGCTCTATACATTTCTTTACGCGACTATGAAACCTGTCATGATAATAACAAAGCCAATCAGCACTTTTGGGCATACGGCGTATTGTATTACGCTCTCGCGAGAATGCACGGCGGCGTTTTTGCAAACGGTTGCTTAAATTTCTCTGCCTTGACTCTCCATATCACGTATACGCAAGCTTAATTTAGCGATTTCAGCTAAAATAAATGCGTTATCACTCGAACCAGGTCTTTGAATGGCGGAAATATTTGCAGGTTTCCATCACTTTGTCGGCCATAGCAGCTAATTTTTCGAGGGCCTTAACTTCACTTGCAGCTAAGACAGCTCGAACCGAAGCAGGAAGATGACCTTGCCACATGATGAGAAGCGTATTGTCCGATATTTTTCACGCGCTAGATCTCTCATTCGACGCAAAAGCTGTGAAGGCTTTTGATCGCCCAGTTCCATACCGTTATTAAATTTTTGAAATTTTCTGGTTTCTGATTCCTATACACTGCTAACAGCCGGGTTTTCAAAGTTTCAAATTTCCGGTGGACTCAAAAGGATATCACTAACTTGTTGAATGACATCTTTGCTTAATTTAGTGGCGATGAGGTTAAATTTTGTGTCGTCACTCAGTTTTTTGATCCTAAAATCGCCTCACACTGCACAAACCACAACCTTGGCTGATCGTGCCAGAAATCCGGTATCCTTGACGAAACCGTCACGGCAGCAAGCTCCTCAGCGCCGTTCTGAGATGCTGAATGAGTTGCACATCCGTTCTGCTACGCGGCGGGGATACTCATTATTGCTTTCTTGCGAGTCAGTACTTAGAAGCAGCCGGAATCTTTAAAAAATCCCGTTGTTCTCTGGATGAAGTCGGCCTTCGGGCTTAGAGTGTGACTTCATCCTTTCTTGCGTCGAGCCTCAAATCACGTCGGGCCCCAAATCGCGTCGGGCCTCAAATCACGTCGGGGTCACCAACTTTGCCGTGTAGGCTATCTTGAAATACTGAGGCGTATATTATTCAGAGAAGGATCCGGGTATGAGGCTAAACAATACTCAAAGACCGGTGAAATAATATATTTTATTTAAGACACGTCACAATTATTTGAGTACCCTGTACTGACTGATCAATATCATCATAATAATCTAATAAGAAAATCATTATAATAATCTAATAAGAAATTGTTATGATTTCGTCGTCATGCCAAATATGAAGTACAACTAAAAAGGCGATGTGCTGATGGCACATATTATGTAATAAAATTAGTGAATTATATTGACAAACGCATACTTGATTTAAACTATTTAGATTAATTCGTGTATTGGCTGACCCGACATTGCATTATGTATTTTGCATTAGTATTGAAATCCGTGTATGGACTGTACGTAATTACGTGAGTAGACGGTATCAGTTTAAAATTGTGTTAATGAATAGTATAAACGTCAAATTTGAACATAATATTTAATGTAGTGTAAAAGTTGAAATCGTAATTTCAGAAGTAAATCAGTTCGATTTAAAAGTTTTTCTGAGTTGGATACCACGTTTATCAGGAATATTATACTTTTTAATATTTTATGATACTACTCTAAGGAACGCATCAGTTCATCACCATAAATGTCAAGCAATATGGCAAACTGTATTAAAAAAGACGTTTATAATTCTAATTTTACACTGGAGGATTCGCGGGACATTGCTACAGCAACTTCAATTATAAACGCAATGTCAAATCTGGCTGACAATTCTCAGTCTGAATTATAATATAAAACTATTGAAGCTTAAATAGATTGACCATAAAAAGACTGGATAAGCACACAAACATATTTTTTTATCCTATTTTATTATATTTTTTAAATATTAGGATATAATTAAATCATTTATCAAACATTTTAATAATATTTATAAGGATTTTATAAAACTGTATTTACACAATGTAACAACTATGTTAAGTTGTTTGAAATTAAACGACTCTGTACTAGCACCTTCCGTGATCATGAAAGTCATAAAATTAGGAACCAAAAATAATTACCAAGTCGAAGAAGCGTGGATTACTGTTACGCACGCGAACAATTCTTATTATTTTGTAGTTAGAGACGTAATTAAACGTAGATTATACGAATACAATGTTTATTTATATATTTATTTATTTTTATGTCATACTAGTGACATGTCCCGGCTTCGCCATTTATGAGACAAATATTATAATAACGTCGGCTAACTTGCACGAAATATTCATAAATTATACATCTCTAAAATTTCCTCGTGCATTCCGCGTCCATCAATATCTCTATTGGTGAAATTGAATGAAAAGCCAAAAATTGAAAGAAAAAAAATGAAAACACAGTAGTCAGGATTAACGCGACCATATATAGGCAGAAGGGACGGGAATCCATCCATAATCCAATTTTTTTAATTTTTGTTGTGGTTGGTGGACCCTACCTTTTACGATGTTCTGTGCGATATTATTTCGACTCAAAAGGTATTTTAAAATGTAGATTTTAATTGATTACATTACTGTATTATTGTCACACCAAAAAGTACCTCAACCTCCTGACCTTATATCGATCTCCTAAATTCGAACGACCAACTCATCGCATTTTTTAGCATTTGGTAGGCACAGTATGAACGCTATTTCGTTATATGACGTGACCTTAGGCTATTGCCATTTCACTCTACTGTAAGACGCGTAAAAGAACTTACCAATAAAAAAAATGTAAATGTTAAACCACATTTTCAAATTTATCAACGTATTCCTTACAAATTTTTTGGGGTATTCGTCTTAGCATAATTTATTCAAGAAAACAAATCAAATTTGATGACGGTATCTTTTTTTAAATTTAAACCATATAACTGATGTCGAATAAGACCCAATTAGCGCTACCAAATGAACGGCGTTGGTACATTTTCGATTACTACTTAGAAAGAGCGCAAAGAATCAATTTCCTTATCAACGTGCTTAATCATGATTGACATTTTATTTACGCCTAGTGACGTCACAGTTTCCTATTTTAGATTATTAAAAAGAGTATTAAATTGACAGATCTAACTATTATAATGTCTACATTTTGTTCACTTTGTCTTTATATCGAAATATGAACGTCATTACTATGCTATATGAACTTACTTCATGAGTGACTATAGTTTCTCGGGTGAGTACTGTGTAACTCCGTGTGTATCCGTGAAATGTCCATTTATGGTGATATACTATTTTGATGAGTGTATTTTTGTCGAGTGGTCAATGTCGCATTTCACTTTCTGACATTTCATGAGTGATTAACTACGTTCAGTTCTGAGTTTATTCTTACAGAATAGCCTACTGTTTAAACCAAGGTACACTATGTAGGTATAGGGTTTTCCATTAAGGGCGCTTGATCGTGCAGAACTTCCATCGTAGCGTGTGCTGTGTGGCACGTAGCGCCGTCCTGTTGAAACCACATGTTGTCCAGATCCATATTCTCGATTTCAGGCCAAAAGAAGTTGGTTATCATCGACCGGTATCGCTCACCATTGACGGTGACGGCCACACCATTATCGTTTTCGAAAAAATACGGACCAATCACGCCTCCGGCCCAAAATCCGCACCAAACAGTCACTTTCTGCGGGTGCATTGCCACTTGGTGAACCTCGTGTGGATTGGTCTCGTCCCAAATACGGCAATTTTGCTTGTTGACATAGCCATTCATCCAAAAATGCGCCTCGTCGCTGAAGATGATTTTTTTGCCAAAATCGGCGTCAACTTCCAACTGCTCTAATGCCCAGTCAGCGAACACACGGCGCTGTCTATGGTCATTAACCTTGAGCTCTTGGGTCAGCTGGATCTTGTACGGGTGCAGGCTCAAGTCACAACGCAAAATTCGCCAAGTTGTCGTCTGCGAAAGGCCGAGTTCCTGTGCGCGACGCGGAATTGACTGCCGCGGGTTTTCGAGGACACTGTCGCGCACAGCGGCGATATTCTCGGCAGATCTCGCGTTACGTTGACGCACGGGAACCGGCTGATTGTTAACTGACCCGGTTGACTCGAATTTGTCCACCAATCGACGGATAGTCGACTCGGCAGGACGATCATCGCGACCGTAAAACGGGCGAAGTGCGCGGAACGTTGCTCGAACTGAAGACCCATTTTCATAAAACAATTTTATGATTTGCACGTGCTGCTCGACACTGTAACCTGCCATGGTGGTTTGGGAGGACGGAATGAATATAACACACTGCATTTGACAGCTGTCACTCAAACAACATGGCCGCAATTAGCTGTCAAAGTTCAAGCGTCCCTATTGGAAAACCCTATACTAGGTAGTAGTAACGACGACCATTAATTCCATATATTATGTAAGTGTTTTTATTTTTAATTATATTAAAATCTCAATTAAATAACATAATACTTTTTTATTTATTTTCTTTGCTATGCCTAAAAAAATATTTAATTATTTACATAATTATTATTGAAATTGTAATAGTTACAAAATACAAATCAAATTGACTCAATTAACTAATTAAAGGTCAAGTAAAATACACGCTTTCATATTCTAAAGAACAGGAAAATTATTTTGTTTTAACAATTCGGTTGTGGAAAATCTGTAACTGTGGAAATACAAAACATCGGAATTCAGTACACGTATTACCAAACAGAGAAACATAAATAACTAGCGAAACAATTTACCTACGAAACAGTGAGGTATTCTTACAGCTGTTTGGTTCATACACCAGCCGTCTGTACGTGCTATGAATTTACGCATGTAACATATGCTTTATGGGTATCAGATGCTCAAATATATGACGATATAACCTACTGATAGATGTTAGTGTGTGTTATTTTTATTTCTTACAATTCTAGGCTAAAAGTCTTTTCTCTTTTTGAGATGGCCTGGATCTTATTCCATTACATTCAAACTTCAATCCACGTTTTCAATCACGGTATTAGATTCATGTATGACAACTGGGCGATCTCTGTAATTAAATGATTAATACAAAAACGTATGTTCCGCTTTCATTTTTAAAATTTGTCTAGATAAAAGCGACATCAGTTCTCTCAAAATTTAGGGCGTGTGGAACACTTCGATTCTTTTGCACTTTGCGTTGTAGTTTGAGTAACAGTTTCGTTTTGGCAGAGGCAGTAAGGCTTTTTACTAAGCTTCGAATGCTAACGTGTCATAGACATTACTAACTAAAGAATAATAAACGTCTTCGTAAATCGTGATGTTATACCCTTACACCTGTAGTTATAATAACTCCTCGAAACCAGAACACCAACAAAATCATTGTGTTTAGCGGTTGAATAGTGGTTAAGCGTTTGCTATTGTGACGCACAAGTCTGGTAAGCTTATCGCGAAATATGTCTCAGTCTTATAAAGCCGACATGGTCCAGTGGTTATAACATGTGAAGATTGCGGTTCAAATCCGACCACCACCATTTTTCATATGCTTAAATTGTGTTTATAATGCATTTCTTGCTAAGCATTGAAGAAGGTTTTCAAAGGTCATTTTGGACAAATAAAATAAATAATTGCTTCTTATTAACGCTACAGCTATAGACATCGTGGCTCGGCGGAGCTTTCCTCAGGGAGCGAAGGTAATTTCGCCCCCCCCCCCACACTCCTCGCTGGTGCGTACGGAATCGCGAGGCCATCCCGGCTGCCGTCCTCCTCGGGGTCGTCGAAATAGGACGCGTGAGGCCCCCACCTCAGACATCCACGGCTCTAGGGTTACGCCCTATCTTTTAAGCCCCGGGCGTCGGGGCTGTCAGAGGGCCGGGACGACGCCGACGTCGTCTCTGCCGAGCAGGATCAGCCCTTTCCCGTTCCCGCTCCGCTATCTCCTTCTGGACCATGACGGTCTCACAGAAGGAAGCTACAGCCCTCCACGCCGATTCTCTGCGGAGCATCGCTGACACGATTGCTCGCAGGGACAGGTCTTTTCCGACTTCATGGACCAGGATCTCTCTCTCCGCACTCCACGCTGGGCACGCTTCCAACGTGTGCTGGGCAGTGTCCTGGTCTGCGCCACAGTGGTGGCACATCGTCGATTCGCGTCCGATCTTACACAGGTATTTTCCAAAACATTATTGTACTAAACAAGGTTTGGCAATGTTCGTAAAATTCCTGCGGGGTTTTGTTACCCTGCGTTGCTAATGAGAGGTCTTTATATAGTGCCGTTTCATCACGCTGATCCGAAAAATTATTAATTAAGGCAGTTCTAATACCTATCAGGAATTCCGTTCGAATTTATTGTGCAAGCGGCTGTACCTGTGATCTTATTTAATATTCCGTTCAATGCCCCGGTGCAGAATTTAAATATTGAATAGTCACATAGTTTAATGAATCTAGTCAGGACATTTGGGTTTCCATCAAATTCTGAAACAAGGTCTCCACCTTGTTTCAGATTTTGCTTTGGCTTTAAAAATTACAAGAGTATCGTGAATTACTTGATCGTGGGCCATATTATCTATTTCAAGTAACGTACCTAAATTAAAATCGAAATCTATATATCTATTACTATCAGCTAAATTACGGCGGGCCTGACGAAATTCATGCTTCCGAGACCTATAGGCTCTAGGGTGGTAAATTTTGAAATTAAAATAAGGACTTATGAGTAGAAGGAATGCAACACGAGAGTTATTCTAGTGTACTTACTTTAACTGCATTTGATTACTATTATTACATTATTATTATTATTATTACATTTCCATTACTCAAACTGGAGCAGAACCTCCCAGATTATCCAAGTATTCCTCGATGTATGAGTATTGAAGATATATCCCGTGAGTATCCTACCGACTGTGCCAATTACGTTGGTAGCAATACGATGGTTGAAAAAAAAACCAATTACTTAAAATTATTTATTAAAAATTACAATTTATAATTAAAATTATATCTCATTAAGACTAAATTCTCGATTGAAGTAAAATATAATAATGAATTACATTGTTAATTGATTAATAATGCATCCTGGGCTGATGCAACATTTCACAACATCCGTCTTAAATTATTTTAATAAAACAAATATTAAAATTGCAATCTAAGCTATATACCTATACTATACTATACTATACTATACTATACTATGGATCTACGTAACTCGTTGTCGAGTAAAAACGGTTGTTTATAAACAACTTCGGTAGGTAAAACATTTGAATTTTTATCCGCCATTTTAACTTTTGACAGCGAAACACGAATTTACGAATTAAAATAAAAGTTAAAGTTAAATACCACGTTAATGTTCACAGCACACACTTCTAAAAACATGTATTATTGTTATAATTGTTTTTTTAGGTTTTGTTTTTACACCTATATATACTATTCACGTATTAATTGTCACTGAGTTAACGAGAATATTAAATGTAATATTTAATCTCTTCTCAGTTTGACCAGAGACTATTAACCATTACCAAAAGGATGGATGTGAAAATGTACGTATGCATGTGTAAAATCATCGGTAGTGTGTGTAATGCTTTATTTTATTAATTTAATGTATTTCTAATGCATATTGTACAAAAATATTAACTTTCTGCACTCCTCCTCCATCTAAACTTGAACTGTGCAAAATTGTATTTCTCTCCGTCCACGCAATTGTCTTATGAAGGGATACAAAGTTTTTGCATCACGTATTTATATAATGATAATATTATACCTCTCAACTGTTATTGATTCAAGTTTATTGTTAAAAATCGATTCGACGTATAAAGTACATTTTTATAATAATACTTTTTTTTATTATTCGGTAGCCAAGAAACTCTCAGGTACAGCAGAACATTTTCGCTACGTGCAAAAGTTAGTGCCGTAAAGTTTGCCGCCTTTAGTTAATAGTGTCAAATACAGATAAGAAAATAATTTCCTTCAAACAAAGTTTAGAGAAACTAAGCAGCTAACTGAAAATGTTTTGAAAAAGATAAACAAATATATTCAAAATTCAAAAGTTCATAAAATATAAATGTATATAGTATTTATTTATATTTCTCATAATATTTTGTTAACTGTCCATGTCTAAAATTTTACAATTTCATTTTAAAATTTTGGAATAATATGCATTTGTTAAAAATTGAGCTTCGAAACTGTAAGATAAATTTAAAAAAAAATCTGTAGAGTGAACTTACACATAATATTCTACTTTTAAAAAGCATGAAGTCATGTAACGGCACGTTTGCAACTAGCAGTCAAGGTTCAAAGCGCGTTTGTGCTGTGAAAACGGTTGTGGGACAAAGCCGTCTGAGACGACGTTCGACAGGTTAACACTGGAGCCTCAGGCGCCAAGCACCAAACCGTAATATTGTACAAAGATCCTGAAAGAAATCAAATATATAACATACAGTTGTTACGATTATAACGTAAGTCCAAACTTAGATGTCCGAAAAACAATAATTTATATAGAAGCACTTATTACTTTTTCATCCTTACCTATTACAATCTGTAACTGTTTTCCTCAATTATTTTCCATAATGGCAACTATTTATTTAGATATTGATATATTCCTTGTTAAACCAATAAACCAAAGGAATAGGTTATTACAGACTCTTAATTAACCTTTATGTTGTTTAACATAACGTTTATTTTCATACATAAACAAAAAAAAACAAGTTATGTATTAATTATGAGGAGTCGAAGAGATTACGGCTATCTTAATCCGCCACGGCTATATTAACCGAAGCTTACGGGTTCAAGTACGGGTAAGAACTTAATTATTATGTACTTTTACTTGGTGGTAGAGCTTTGTGTAAGCTCGTCTGCGTAGGTCCCACCCACTCATCGGATATTCTACCGCAAAACAGCAGTACTTTGTATTGTTGTGTTCCAGTTTGAAGGGTGATTGAGCCAGTGTAATTACAGACACAAGGGACATAACATCTCAGTTCCCAAGCTTGGTGGCGCATTGGCGATGTAAGCGATGGTTAACATTTCTTACAATGACATTGTTTATGCGCGTTGGTTACCACTTATCATCAGGTGGCCAGTAAGTTCGTTCACCTACCTATACAATAAAAAAAAAAGTTGTAGCTTTGTTCATAATTTGTATGTACGACATAAGTAAACACATGACGTAGACATCCATGAGTCGGATAATAAGTCTACGGTGATTAACCTACAAGCATTAAAGTTGCCTTAGCCCAGCTGTGGGGCAATAACAAGCTGTTATTTAATTAATTCGGTTTGCCGAACGTGTAAGATAAATTAAACACCAAGACTTAAATCCAAACGTTTTTTAATGAAATAGGCGGCTGGGCAAATGAGCCACATAATGGTAAGTGGTCCACTACCGCTCATCTTACATCACATCATTCTTACATTACAAATGTGCCACCAAACTAACTAAGATGTTGTGTCCTTTGCGTCTGTAGTTACACTTCAACCTTCAACCGGAACACTACATTACTAAGTATTGCTAAACGATGATCATTATTTAATTTTAAACCTTATTAATTGTACGTTGTACAGCCATCTTATGTATTAACTATTACTTATATATACAAAAAACAATTTATTTTTGTTTAGTTGGTCGTGTGACAAACTTATATTTTATTAAGACAACGCAAAACGCAAAGGCAACCCAAATTAAAGAAATATAAAATGCATCATATATATTTATATAGTGTTCATTTTAAACTATAGGGTTAATAAAACAAAAAAAAAATTGAAATAGCTGTTCTTAGTTTTGCTTTGTCTATTATAATTAGAACCTTTCGCAAAATAGACAGCATAACGTATACGCATTCTGATATAATCAATTTAATATTATTAAAAGCAGGTATAATTTAAAGTTCATAATTTCATTAAATTCCGTTAAATAGCTTAACATTTCACAAAATCAAACAATTACCATGAAACCCGCGACGTATTTTCCTTGCAGTGGTGAAGTTTTGTTTTAATTAGGAAGGTTGAGGTTTTTGTGTCGAATCCGTATACCAAAATGGTACGTGTAATTGTAATGTTTTAATTTAAACAAAAGTTCCCTCTACCAACAACTGTCTCTGTTTGAACGCAAAACGGGATTACGAAATATTTAATACTGGTTATTTATAATCTGGGAGCAATGTTTTGACGTTAAAAATGGTTTTACCGAATTGTCACTTACGTCAACAGTCGTTAACGTCATCAATTTTTACGTCTTAATATTTATTTTAAGCAGAAAACAGAAATGTGAAATTTAAAATATTGTTTTTACTTTTTTACCTATATTATATAATCCTGTCATTTGTATATTATTTCGCTAAAAGTAAACCTGAAAAAAACCTTAATAACTAATTACATCTGGTAGTAAGGCTTTGTGCAGACCCGTCTCGTCTGGGTGGGTAGCAACCACTCATCAGATATTCTGCCAGTAGCAATACTTAGTATTATTGCGTTCCGGTTTGAACGGTGAGTGAGCCAGTGTAACTAAATGCTCCCTTACGCATTACGCATAGCACCTCAGTTCCCAAGGTTGGTGGCGCATTGGCGATGTAAGGAATGGTTATTATTTCTTACCTCGCCAATCTCTGTGAGCGGTGATGACGACTTACTATCAGCTGGTCCATTTTCTCGTCCTACCTATAACATAAAAAAAATACTGCATGGACTAGTATATTCACACATATTTTACTTGTAGCGACATCTATCTCGCCACATATGAAAACTAAAAACTGACGTATCCTACATCGCGATATTAAAGTTATCCGAGGGATTGAACATATATACAAGAACCCGACAACAACCGTCGGGTGGTAGTCCACCAGACCAACACCCGTCTGGTCGGAGGATCCTCCCTTTTCAATCGTCAACACCAAATACTGATAGTAGTGTATGGTGCTGTTGCTCCTCTGAATAGCAAGAATTTCTTAAGCAATTAAGCGCTGGTCCTTGATTCACTGAAAACGTGTAGCTACTTCGATCTTTTATTATTGAATAGGTATATTGCTTGAAAATTATCATTGATTATAATATATTATGAGATTACAGATAATATTTAAGTGAGAGGACCATTCATATCATTATAATGTGTTAAACAAAGATGATTTTTCAAAAGCTGGTTACTTTACGAAATGGGGTACGAGTATATGATAAATACATAAAAAATATATCAACTTGAAACATCCGACAAATCCCGGCCAATCCGCGCTTAGAATCCAACTCAAAAAGGTAATAAGGCAATTTCGATGAAAATCCCTTAAGTAATAATGTCTCGAAAACGTTTTCTAAATTTACACATATTGTGTTCGCAATCGGCGATGTCGCAGATGATCAGAATACCGAATGGCTATGAAATAGACGTAGAAGATATTTCTTGATTTACACCTTTCACGCATAAAGCTGTAACGTGTAACGTTGACGTGATTGTATGGAAATTTTTTTACTGTATCATAAACTCCGGTTACATTTAAATATTTTCTGGATTATTTCGATTATCGCAGATATTTTTAGATAATAAATCGTTAAGAAAGTATCGCATACTTTTAAACAAATAGTAAGATCATTAATTGCTTAGTGACATTTCTGGATGTCGCAATTACCTATAAGTATGGCAACTTTTACCCTTAGACCTATTAATTTATAAACTTTTAATTTATAATTATTACTGTATGTCATGTTGGTAATCCTTATTAAATAAATGAATAAATATTTAATTTTGTGGCGGTGTTTCTGAACATCTTTATATAACATACTAGCACTTCGCCCGCGAGTTCGACCGCGAAAATTAAAAAACTATTATAATTATAATGTAAATACGTAAATTAGTATTTGTTAATAGACTAAACGTAGGATAGTTCCAGTTTGTTCAACCTGTGACATGAATTTTTGTACCCATCATAACTTCTAAACGAAAAGTGGGATCTGAATAATTCAAAGTGGAATTTACACGTACATAATCAACCTTAATTATTAAACTATTTAAATGGATAAGGATTAATAGCATGATACCAATATCACCACTATTCGATTCCACCCGTATTTGAACTTAATCATTTAAACAAAAACTGTTACTGTGGCTTAACTATATTAGTTAGACATATACTATTGCGGATTTTTTTATGAGCAATCGTGAGTACTATTAAAACTTAGAACACTTTTTATATACAGTCAATAGTTTTCGAAGCGCCCGACAAATAATGACTTTTATAGGCAACATTTTGATACCTTGGGTTGCATTGTTACATTTTTGGTAGAGATCACAAATTTTTTTGAAAATATAATATAGCCTTTGTTACTGGGTAAAGACGTAGCTTCTGAATAGTGATTTTTTAAAATCGGTCGAGTAGTTTTTGATTTAAATCGTAACAAACAAGCAAAACTCTTTATAATATTAGTATAGATTATGTTAAATTTACATAGCTTATATGCCAAATCAGAGATTCAATCGGTGTTGTAGTTCTGAGAAGTTAATTTAATTACTAAATGGTAAGTATGCATTTTAGTATTTATGAAATATATATATATATATATATATATATATATATATATAACTATAACTATATGTGTATGACATATGTGTTTGCGTTCATGGTGATCGATGAAATTGTATAGACATACCGACATCTATTTCTCATATGTGTTTAAATGACAGTTGATAGGTGCAAGCAGAGCAAACATCATACATAGCAGTTTTGTGATTTATTGGTTATTTATGATATTACAAGTGTCAAAACGAATATTATGTAACAATGTTTTATTTTCATAACAATTGCGAAAACATTTAAATTGTTTTATTAAATTAAAACGAAGATTAAGGCCTAAAAACGTTCGTTCGCAGCTTTGAATGGCTAAATAATTTTGTTCGGATAGAGCATTTGGAGTGTAGAACATGGAGTTAATTTATTATTTCAACGGCGGGCCGCGGACAAAGGATTTAGCTTTGTTGAATTATGCAAATAAATTCACCATCCTGTAACATTTGTTGGAAATGTCTTTATTTCGGCTGATTTCTTAAAAGGCCCTCGAGTCTAATCCTGCTTTAGGCTGTTGAATGTTCTTAAGTGAAACGAATGTTCAGACGCACACCTGATCAACATCTCTTTTGTATAATGATGATAAATAAGCTTTTATAATTTGAAGGAGGGTTTGATTATGGAAATAAATAAGTGGATAGGACACGTGAATCTTAACCAAGGCTTATTGATAAAAATCCGAGCCAGACCACAGAAATTTTCAATTCATACTTACATTGTGTTTATTTTTTATTAGTTCGGTGACGAAGAAACATATTAAGTAAGGACCCTGCGTATGTCAGATAAAATTCTGCCAGATCTTGATCTGCCAAACCGCATTCTTCAAAGAGAAACTCTTCCAATAAACAAGACGTCTTTGCCCAGCACTACTGCTAAAAAAATAAAGTCTAATTTTAAACGTTATAAACAAGAAATGACAATTGTCTTGAGTTCAAACCTTGTTATAAGTGTCTTTTTAAGTTTCCTTTTTATATTATTCATAATATAATATACTAGCTTCTCCCCGCGACTTCGTCTGCGCTGAATAATTATTCATCAAAATAGATTCTGCGGCTTAGGCGTGAAGGCGTGAAGGCAGACAGAGTTACTTTGAGAGGAAGGGTAAAATATTTGGTGACCTGAATTGCTTTATGTACTCGATTGAGTGGCAACAGCGAGGTTTGCCTCTTATGCACTCGCACTTGACTTGACATGGAAAAGTAGGTCCTAATCAAATTGTCGAAATAGTAAGTGCAGAAATACCGAACCCACAAACTGATTGAAAGATCGATGATACTGAGAGCAAAAATATTATTCTCGGGCACTGTGGTGCACTAAATCCTTGATCGCCATGCATAAGAGAAAGAAAATGTACCAAAAAAATATCCAAGGGCGCTTTTACAAGATACTCAAACTAATGAGAAAGGCTATCCTCTGTATATGCGCAGAGCTGGTGCTCTGATCTTCTGGTGAAGATGGTTGACGGTGGTAACTCTAAAAACCCGATATGGAATACAGGAAATATTGACTGATAAATTCCGATATCCAATATAGTTGGGTTGTACCATATGCTTCTCTTCTCTCTAAACACTAAACTATGTAAACTTTACAGTTGAAAATGTAATTTATACATTCTAACCTGCAATTTTTAAAGAATCCGTAAATTTTACTATTTGACAATGAATATTTCCACGTTTGCGTTCGAAGCGCTGAGTTACTATTTGAAACTGTAATAATTCCTTTTTTCTTATTTCTGTGTAGCTATAAACTAAAAAGAAAATTAAAATACCTACCTATAAAGCAACTTATTACTATTGTACTATTGTAACTGTATGTTTTTGTACGATAAAGAGTGATTATTAATTAAGATATAATAATAATTGAATTATAATAATCATTTCATTTAAGTTTAATACTGAGTATTTTAAGTAGACTTACTAAGTAAAAAAAAAGCCGAGATGGCCCAGTGGTAAGAACGCGTGAATCTTAACCGATGATCGTGGGTTCAAACCCGGGCAAGCACCACTGAATTTCATGTGCTTAATTTGTGATTATAATTTATCTCGCAGTATAACATATAATTTATCTCTCAGTATACAGTGAAGGAAAGCATCGTGAGGAAACCTGCATGTGTCAATTTTCACTTAAATTCAGTCACGTGCGTATTCAACCAACCCGCATTGGAGCAGCGTGGTGGAATAAGCTCCAAAATCTTCTCCCCAAAGAGAAGAAGAGGCCTTAGCCCAGCAAGGGGACATTAACAGGCTGTTACTACTAAGTAATGGTTTCGCATTATTATTTTTATTATAAACAAAACAAAAAACCAAATGCCTATCTAAGTAATTTAAATAAAAACTAAGTAACTTGTTGGAACTGACCACAAAAAATCTTCCAATACCAACCTATTACATTACATATAATTAAAGTGCGTCTTTATAAAATAATTAAGGTCTTGAAAATCGCAAAACAGACAATGCAATGAGCTGTTGCCCGAATTATTCTCCCACCACTCCCGCAGTGTATTCACTTTCCCATCGTCGTAATTTTTAAAATATTTGTCCAAATAACATAGTGTAAAAGACAATTTGTCTACCTTAAATATCAGAAGTATTAAAAGTATTAAAAGTGGTGGTTACTTGGTGGTAGAGCTTTGTGCAAACTCGTCTGGGTAAGTACCACCCACTCATCAGATATTCTACCGCAAAACAGCAGTACTTGGTACTGTTGTGTTCCGGTTTGAAGGGTGAGTGAGCCAGTGTAATTACAGGCACAAGGGACATAACATCTTAACATATAACATTAGTTCCCAAGGTTGATGGCGCATTGGCAATGTAAGCGATCGTTAATATTTCTTACACTGCCAATGTCTATGGGCGTTGGTGACCACTTACCATCAGGTGGCCCATATGCTCGTCCGCCAACCTATGCTATAAAAAAATAAAAAATTTTATAAGAATCAATTTGTTAATACAAAATGTGCATTTTGGAAATAAATATCCAATTTTATTGTATGAGCTATATTATTGTAAAGTTTTATTAAAATCCATTCAGTAGTTCTTGCGTGAAAGAGTACCAACGTCCATTCATCCATACAAACTTTCGCGTTTCTTATATTAGTAGGAAGTAGGATAATTATATGCCCTGTACTGAACACACATACACACTATGGGTGAATAGATCGATCGGTTAATGTTTATATAGTATTGATTAAAAACTGCACGGGATAAAATCTTTATTTTACCCGTACGAAGTCAGGACGGGCAGCTAGTTACTCGCCGCTTTCTGTTGGTAAAATAATTTTTAAAAGTAGAACAGCAGTTTTTGCTTTTATTCACTATAAACAAACATTAATTTTACAACTTTATAATATTAGGATAGATATTAATTACGCGCGAGCGAAGCCGCGGGCAAGAGCTAGTTTATTAATATAAGCATCATGAAAACGGTTACTAAGGCAACTGTTACTAATGTTAGGTAAGGGCTTTCCTACAAATTATAGAGATATTTACTGTTATATTTTATCCAATTTACTCAATAGCTTTATAAATTATAGCCTATGTCTTATTCTAATGTATGAGCTATATTAATGTTAAGTTTCATTAAAATCTATTCAGAAGTTTTTGCGTGAAAGAGTAACAAACATCCATACAAACATTCGCATTTATAATATTAGTAGGATTGTTCTTTTATGGCACCGCTACATTTTTATTTATAATACTGAAGTTATATAACGTGTGTGTGTGTGTGTGTAAGTTTATATAAACGTAGTAACACTATTCAACCTTTAATTTAATAACTCTATTTAAACACACACATGAATAATATATCTTAAAAATAAAAATAAATTATTATCAAAATTGCTACTGTACAACAAAATGATGAATATTACGACTGACAGCATTTCACAGTTAAATCGAAACCCTTATCCATAAAATGAACCAGCTCTCCTGTCACCAGTAAATGCGATAAGAGTGGATAATAAGATAGAGCATTGGCGATGTAATTCATTATTTATATTTCTTACAGGTGGCTCATTTGCCACATTTGTCAGCTACCAATAAAAAAAAACAAGTAATATTGTTTTATTTTCTTAATTACAGCTTAATATTGAATAGATACATTGTACTAAAAGTTACGCCATTGACACTTAGATCTAATCGTATTACTCAATAGAACGATCAGCGCAATTCCCGTGGGAATTAAGTTGAGGTCCTGCGAAGTAACAACTTTTGATTCGATTAAATTGATTAAAATAAGCATTTTATAGTATGTAACTGCATTTTCGAGAAGCTGATAAGAACTGAGGTAAATGGATGTAGATATTGTGTTTATGATATATAGGTTATTCACAATTAGAGAGAAGTATTGAAACGCCCAAAAAACTCATGGACCCAAAAACGTGTAACTGTGGTTGCAGTTTAAATATAATAAAAACTGGGATAATTCATAGTTGTTTGTTTAACAGAAATAAAATATGTTTGTTTTTAATATTTCAATAATAAAACTACGTTATTCGATGTAATGGAATACGAGTACATTTATATATTGAAACAAATAAATAAGCATCTCCCAGTTCAAATAAGAAGATTAAAAATATAAGTACTTTGAATACAAATATATAATTTTGTTATAAGAAGATCTCTTTCTAACGTTTTTTTCTTTTTTTATTCTATATAAAACTAACTAAAAGCTTTGTTTTTCAGTAGATTAGCTAACATTCTTAAGGATATTACTTATTTAATCAAGTTTCAAAGTAACGACAAGTATCTGAAATATTCAGCGAAATACATTACAATCTTAATTTTACAAAATTACAAGTGAAAAGTAACTTCAAAATAACTCTGAGATTTTTTATTAATATGTTATGTTATTGTTTAAAAAATTGTCAGAATGTATTAATTATGTAAAAAAAAAAAAAAATGATTATATAACAACGATAATGCGAGTGGAGAGCTAACCAGGTAAACGTACGAAAAAATCGCAACATATAATAATTTTATTAATATCTTGATAAATAAAAGTTCGTGTTAGAATTTTTAATATACACAATAATAAACGATAACCAATATCGCTTCATATACTAAAATACCAAACCTATTAACCATTTTTTACCTTAATTGATTAAAAAATTGTGTTCGTAAAGTAAATTATAGCATGATCGATGGAGACAGTAACACGATAACAGAAAGGTGCTCGTCATCGTTACGTCTCTTGTTCATTAATGAAACTACTGTATACATTACGTAGAAACTGCAAATCAAACTACTTACTTGGGTTGCGAGCAGTTGCAAATACAATACTGCGTTCTGGAAGACGACTCCAGATCTGTTTTCATAGTGATATCGAGAATCACTAACCATCGTCTCTTCAATAGCTTTGTAAACTGTAGCTGTCCTGAATCGATTTCTAAGTATCACCAAGAAAATCTTGAACGTAGTAATTTATATATTTGTTTGTATGTACACTAGATGTACGTTGTAAATGTTAGCTAGTTAGAATATCGCGACAGCAGTCTTAGGGCTCCGTGTAGAAAGTCTATAAAATTGTAACTGCAGCCACTTGTATACTTTGTGAGTTTTTATAACATTCTGTGCTACCAGCACTTAAGCTTATATAATTTGAATTTGGAATGTCTAACTTTTTATTTTGTAAATCCCTAGATATCGATTCTGTGACAATGAACAGAGGATTTGTGTGTTGGATATTTGTCTGCCTTGTTGGGCTGGTGGCTTGCTTATACGGCTGCAAATCCCGAGGACCTAGATACAATTTCAAGAAATTCTCAGTCGGAAGTATCCCATTAACTAGTCTCCTTGAGAATGACCGCCACGGCCGATATTTGTACGTAGAACTTCGATTGCATTTACATTTAGCCTATTTTATCGAAGGAGTAAAGAAAATCAAACCTTATAGATAGATTGACATATTCCGTGCGATTTGCTTATAGCTCTGCTATAATTGCACCGCGTACAATTCTTGATTAATATATTTTGATTTATAATCCTATAGTTACCTTCTTATATCCACTTTAATTTTATTTCCACAATTCCTGGTAACAGGTTTGTTGACATTAAAAACGCAAGTTTTTATTTTTGCGAGTCCATAATGAATATTATATGTTATCCTAGATCTCGACCAGTGATATCGCGTCAATTCGTTGTCAACGTTGTTTATCTTATTGTCTAAACTCCTTTTATATAGGCTATATGGTGTGCAACCCTACCTGCAGGGCGATGACGACATCCCACCATTGTGGTGCGGACCGGGATACCGTCTAGCAAACGTTCCCCGCGTAGAACCTGGAGAGGTAGACCCGTCCACGAGGTCGAATAACACCTCTCTCCGCATGCAATTTATGCTTTCAATTCAATTCAGTATTTATTTTCTAAAAATTAAATAAGATGTGAGTTGACAATAATTTGTATCATTAATTGCGTCAAATAGGAAATTATACAATTTTTTTTTTTTTTTTATTGTATAGATTAGTGGACGAGCATGTGGGCCACCTGATAGTAAGTGGTCACCAAAGCCCATAGACAGTGGTTTATATATTTCTTAAAAAAAAAACAACATCACCACTGCGCCACCAACCTTGGGAACTAAGATGTTATGTCCCTTGTGCCTGTAATTACACTGGCTCACTCACCCTTCAAACCGGAACACAACAACACAAAGTACTGCTGTTTTGCGGTAGAATATCTGATGAGTGGGTGGTACCTACCCAGACGAGCTTGCACAAAGCTCTACCACCGAGTAAACGTACAAAACTAAGTTAACCTTAATAATAATCAAAGAAATCCGAAACATTCAATTTATTCTACGGAATCTACTGTAGTTCCAAGCGTGACTTTATATGAAACATAACTTAAATATTTAAATAGACTTATTTTGAAATAAAAATTAACTAATGCTACAGCGATCGCATCCGAATACTTACAAACGGAATGAAATGAAACTTTCTTAAAGGGAGAGGACACTTACAGCCTGTTACTTTATAAAATAAACGGAAACCATTCGAGATTTGAAAACAACTACAAGAAACTTGACTAATTAATAATAACTATTAAGCATATATTAATATTATAATAAGCAACCTCTGACCTCGGTGATAATTATTATAATTGAAGGAGACAAATATTTCTAGTTTTATCTGATTAGATAACGCAATATTTCTGACTGAGAAAGAAAGATAGCTTTATATTAAAATGTCGAAGAAAAATATCATAATAAGCTTGATTTTCAATAGTAATGCAACATCAAAAATTAATCGTTTTTTTAATACATAAACATAAACAAAATAACAAATTTAAAATGTCAAAATAGTTAAATGTAAAAAAGCTTTTAAAGGTTATCATGATATTGGTGATTTATAGATGATAACACCTGCCTATAAAGTTATTGCTTTCAGGTTCTAACAAAACTGTTAGTTGACAAAATAGTGAAATAAACTGCCCAAAAAACAAAACCACCTTCAAAAAAAATTTGAACCTACAGAAAATTTCATCCCAGACATCATATCCACATTTATTTTGCTTACACTTAAAGTGTATTGATTTTATCCAATTTAAAATTTGACCAAATTGGACCAACCTCTCAAATAAAAATCAACTGAATTGAAAATTATCTTGTGTTGAAGTCAGTTAAAAACTATAAATATCTTTGCCCTTCAAAATCGTTTATAAATTTCTTAATAGGTAGAGATTTAATTATTTCGCGAGAAGTTTTTTGAAGGCATAATAAGCTAGAATAATTCAAGAAACTGTAGAAGAGGATGAGCTTAAAAAAATTCAGGAGCATGTCTATGCGCAAGTCACCGTTGAGTAGCGTAATGAAGAGCAGGTCAGCGCCCTCAGATGGTACTAGGCGGACATGAGCAGCTTGTATGTTTTTAATTTCACGATCTAAGTAACGAGAAGCCAACAATTTTATGAACCAAATTTTAACGCACGCTACTATAATTTCTTTAGTGTTTTTCAGTTAAATCTCGTTTCACAAACAGGTCACGGCTCAATGTTACATCGCTTGCTTTATCATTCTTGGCGATTCCTGGTTTTTCCAACGACTATCGATCGAACCTATCATTTAGGGGGGAAACTATAAACATCAATGCAACGCTTATTTTGATGAATTATGTATGAGTCTGAAAGCAAGCAGGAACATCCTACACTATAATTTAATATTACAACGATAGCGTTTTATATTCTTATACTTCTTTCACAAGAACAATGAAATATTCTCGACTTAAGAAAATATGTTCGTGGATTTAATTGGATGAATTAAAAATGAAATCAATGAAAATCGGTCAAAGTTTACGAATTCCTTTTCTTCAGCCCGGTACTGTGTAACGAAGCGCGTTGGCTCATTTTATTTGCATAAATTTGGTTTCAGTTACCGCTTTTAATATTCACTTTCTGTAATTAGAAAATTTGGAATATTTGTATTTTATTGAAAATCAAGATGTCATTGAATTAATTAAGCTGTAAAGATTTCATCGCTTTTTTATTTTTATTTAAATTCAAGCAACCAAGTCTCGTCCTACATTCAGTCTTGTTTTTATAATTATTTGTTTGATAATGATGATCATGACTATATACTCCGGCCATGGCGGCCAATCTTAAGGGAGATTAGCTAATTGCGCAGTACACATTATAATGCACAAGTGTATGCGCAAACACAGATCCACTCTCTATTCCATCACTCTCGTAATCTAATAGGAAAGCAATCCGACACGACCGGCAAGAGTTGAAGCGCGTAACGTCGCTACATGCTTTTCGAGGCAATAACTTTTTGTTTCGTAATTGAACCCATATCATATCTAGCCACTAGACCAACGAAGCAAATTACTAGCTATTACACAATAAGCTTCTATTAATTTATACAGGATTTTTTATTTATTATGTTTGCTTAAAAAAATATCATATTGTTTGTTTATGTGCAACATCTGTTGACGCGCTTCGGGGGTAAGACCGATTTTGTTATTTTGTTCTATCTGGTATGTATAGTCATTATTATTAATTTGTACCTGTTTGTCCTAAGCAAAGGTTTACATATCCTTTTACTACATCAATATATTATTGATAAATTCGTGCGAATTTGAGAGGGCCTTCGTAGCTCAGCTTCGTAAAAGAAATTGATTCGGGCAATATGTGAGAGTCCTCGACTACGGATTGGAAGTTTTTACTTTACTATGTCTATATATTTCAAATTTATAATATTGTTCAATGTTTTTGATAGAAATAGAAGAAGTCCTGATTAGTTCACAATATAAATATTGCATAGTGATAAAGGGGTAATATCAATTAGCATAATTTATAAAATCATAATTTTCATTAAATCGTATTATATTCGGATTCGATTCGATTCATATTTGCTGGGCGTCCCGAGACGATCGCGTTTTTTTATGAGAGCCAACATTAGTACTGCTGTGCTGCTTAGTTTACGCGTATCTTAATCTCATGTTAATTAAATGTGCTTGTCGATTTTTAATAGGACTAATATAATTATAAAGTTTCCAATAAATGCAGATTTCTTCACGCACGGAATTAATTTGAAACACAGACCAACCAAACAACATACATTTATCATCCACTGGACCCACATTATAGACACATAATTTTTATTACTATATTATTACAATACATGTTAAAACAATTGTCAATTCAAATAAAATGTTTGTATGTGTAAGTAAATCAATTCACCGTAATCAGAACATTGCAACAATCGGAAAGTTCCTTTATCGAATTTCAATATCGCTTCGTAGCGTGTTTCCGTGCAATTGGTAACTTTGATTGTTCAAGATCTTCACTCCCAATTTGTTTCTTTGACGTTACAAACTTTATTACAATAATTGTTGCAATAAAGTTTTTATTCAATATAAAGAAATTAAAATATATAAATATTCGAAATAAAGCTTTTTTGTGTTGATTTTTACTTCAATTTAACCGATCTATGTACCTAAATGATAAAAAAATATATTTTTAAAGGTAATCACTAGACCAAGTGCCTCGTTGTTGTCAATTGCCTAACTTATAAGGCCGTAATTCCTGAGGTTGTAACTTCGAATCCCGGGTCATGGATCATTAAAAATGTATTGAGTTTTTTCAAATTAGTAGTGCTTCTACGACACCCGTGTCTCGGAAAGCACGTAAAGCCGTTGGTGCTGTACATGAGCCTTTTCGGTTTTTATCAAATTCGCCGTCCCTTTAAATTATAAGAGTGAGGAAATAAAAATGTTGTGTTTCCACACACACTTGTGCACTATTAGAATATATCCTACGCAGTTATCTCCTCTTGAGAATGTTCATCACCAAAGTAGATTTATAACTTTTCGTGCATCTTATTCTGTAATCGTGCTATACGATATTATTCATGATAATACAAACATTTTAATACATATTGTCAATTAAATAGTTACCTCGAAGACAATAGCTCAGACAAGACGCAATCCAAGACTCCTACAAAGTGAAGTTAAAAAAAATACGTTTTCTATTCGCTTGCCGCATTCGATTTCAATTTCTGGATAATCGAGATCTTGCTCAATTGAACACTCGATTACTCGTTTACGAGGACACCCTCGCTGTTTGAGTTTGCCAAGTTTGATTGCGTTTGCATTGCGCAAGGATATTATCTCGGAATAAAATTAATGCCTCCGGTTTTAGGGGTACCTATGAAGTGTTTAATACATTGGGTTTCATCTTATGTGTATTACATTCTTACGTGATTGATATTTTTTTATACTTTATTGTTTTTTTTTATTGTATAGGTAGACGGACGAGCGTATGGGCCACCTGATGGTAAGTGGTCACCAACGCCTATAGACAATGGCATTGTAAGAAATGTTAACTATCGTTTACATCGTCAATGCGCCACCAACCTTGGAAACTAAGATGTTATGTCCCTTGTGCCTGTAATTCCACTGGCTAACTCGCCCTTCAAACCGGAACACAACAATACAAAGTACTGCGGTAGAATATCTGATGAGCGGGTGGTACCTACCCAGACGAGCTTACACAAAGCCCTACCACCGAGTGATTGAGACATAATTGCCTAGTTAACCTTTAGGCTTAGCAGATATATAGGCAGCAAATGTTAATATGTCAATTTATTTCGGATTAATATATATACGTATACGTAATACATATGTACATGTTATGTTATACTAAATAGTAATAATGTTAATAGCGCCCGTAATTAATCAAATGTTAGCGTTTAAGTTTACTTTTAAAGTTATAAGGAAGGCGTACGATCAAGTCGAGCGACGGAGGCGAAGTGAAGTGATTCTGCTGTTTGCCGTGCTTTTTTATACACTCGACCATTTTGATTACTCTGGTGGGGAAGAGACCGCTAACACAAAATAATAAAAAAAAAAATGTTGAATGCTATATTTATTTTGAAGTAATATAAAATAATACGCAGTTGATGAAAAGTTACATTAACACGAGTAAAATTTGAAAACTTTAAAAATGTGCAGAAATAATATTCTTTGAGTAGTAGTTTTAACGAGGTAATAATACTTGTGGTTCGTTCTGTAATAAAATTGGCCTGGCTTAATTTTAAAAATAGAATTTTTTCAAAAAGTCTGTTTGTTATTGTACATCGTAAAAGGTTATATTTTTTGATGATTACATGAAAAGTGTACATTCGTGGAGCGAAAGTCGAGCAGCGTACCAAATAACACTCAAACCATCTCGTTAGTAAACTACAAACAAGAAATTTTCACTGACACTAGCCCAAAGAGGAAAAAATCCTGTAAATAACTACTAATTATGTATATAATTAAATACCTACATAATTATTTTTTAACTGGGCAATAAATATTGTCCATTGTATAAATGGTAATCGGTTTATACGTCTTAATCGGCGAAAGTATCATTGTTTTCACAGCTTGGTTACGAGCTAAGAGAAATAAAACATTATGCAAAAAACATTTTTATGGTAATATATTTATTTAAAAAATAAAAATAAATTCAACCACGTATGCGTACTCCATTTTATTTTTAATTTTGTACTCACGCACATAGGCCTAAATCTATTTATACGTGCCTCGTATGTAATTCATTTATATAACGGTCAGACACAGCCTGTAAATTTCCCACTGTTAGACCAAGAATTTAATTATTTCTGAAGAGAAGATTTGGAATTTACTCCACTATATGGCTCTAATGCGGGCTAGGAGACACATGCCGGTTCTTCGTCTTTTGTTGCCAGGCACATGAAATTAGGTGGTGCAAAATGCAAATTGTCTTGGACCGAACCAGCAATCTTCGGCTAAGATTCTAGTCAATGAGTGTTCGTGAACGCGTTCTAGTCACTGAGCTATTTCAACTCAGCTAACGGTCGCTAATAATAACAAAATATCTCATTGCCAACATATTCCCAACGGGTATTATTAAGGTGCATCGTTAAAAATAGGTTTCATTTGTTTATCCTGGAACCGTATAATGAACTACTTAACTGGCAGGCCTATTATGCAGACTCGGAGAGTACTACTGTGTTCAAGAAGTCGTCGGAGCGATGAATTTGTGTAATTAAGAAGACCCGTCTAGTAAAACTTATTTTTATCGACCTTTTTGAGAAAGCTCCTTTATAATAAGATTTATTTCATAGTTGTTTCTTTTCTACTTAAGAAAAACAAATTGCGGTTGAAGGACCCCCGTCAGGAACGAAGTTCATTGCGATGTTTTTTCGAGTAAGACCTTGTTTTAAAATGTAGATTTTAATAATTGATTATATTACTATATTTTTGTCACACCAAAAATCACCTCAACCTCCTTTATGCAACTCTCTCTCTCTAATCAAAGATTAAGAAACGATTTAAATTTTTAAATTCAATTAACAATTTTTTTATAATAATAGGAATCCCTATTTTAAGGATTTTTTCAATAGTATAGGTAAATGGACAAGCATATGGGCCACCTGATGGTAAGTGGTCACCAATGCCCATAGACAGTAGTTTGTACGTGTCTTAAAAAAACAAAATCGCCACTGCGTGAACAACCTTGGGAACTAAAATGTTATATCCCTCGTGCCTGTAATTACACTGGCTCACTCACCCTTCAATCCAGAACACAACAATACCAAATACTGCTTCTTTGCGAAACAATAACTGATGAGTGGGTGGGACCTATCCAGACGAGCTTACACAAAGCTCTACCACCGAGATAATTTTATAAATATTTACTAATATTTTAATATTATTTTAATAATGTACCTCTCCAAAGTTTATAATGGGAATTGTGACAATAGCCCAAGGTTCGAACCTCGGACTTGCGTGCGGTCGGTGGCGTAAGCCGTAGCGCTATTGGTCCTTATATGGTTTTGGTTTTGGTATTACCTTTATATTTTTCTTTTTGTATTTTTAATAAAATTAATTCTTTGATAGTGTTTGCTTATATGTAAGTATTTAAATAAATTAATAATAAAATGATAGGTGCAATATAAAGTTTATGCTCTATAGTTTGGCGTGGTTTGGCGCTCAAAAATTCGGCATAGAAGCTACCTCCAAAAGCGCTCCCGCAGTACTGAATTCGAACGCCCAATGCATTGCATTTTGTACCATTTGGTAGGCACTGTATGAACGCTATTTCGTTATGTGACATGACCTTGGGCCACTGCAATTTCACTCTGCTGTAAGCCGCGTAAAAGAACTCCGTTCCAAAACTTTTTAATTGCTAATAAATAATGTATTCAATTCTAAATTTTTTAAATTTAAAATTCGAAGGTATCATCTCTAATAGGATATTGTATTGTTGTTGTTGTAAGTGGTAACCTTAAACACTGTAAGAAGTATTAACTATATCTTACATCGTCATCGCGCCACCATTGGGAACTATGATGCTATGTTCGTTGTGTCTGTAGTTAGACAGGCTCACTCATACTTCAAACCGAAACGAAACTACGATACTTAGTATTGTTGTTTGGTGGTAGAATATGTGAGGAGTAGTGGTATGTCTGGGCAGACTGCCGTACACAAAGTACTATCACCATGACTGCCTCGTTGGTCTAGTGGCTAGATATAAGGCCGCAGACCTGGTGGTCCTGGGTTCAATTCCCAGGTATTGGGCTTTTCTGTCAGAAAAATCTCAGTAGCAGCCCGGAGTCTGAAAGTTGAAAGTGTTTACACTCCCGTGCCTCGGAAAGCACATTGAGCCGTTGGTCCTGCGCCTGAACTCTTTCCGGTCGTGTCGGATTGCCGTCCCATCGGATTATGAGAGCTAAGGAAAAGAGAGTGCACCTGTGTTTGCGCACTCACTTATGCACTATAATATCTCCTGCGCAGTTGACTAATCTCTCTTGAAATTGGCCACCGTGGCCGAAATCGGTCTGGAGGACCTTACTATCACCAATTAATATATACATACGTACATAATGTACATATTACAGATTTGAATAAAACCAAGCATCATTATGTATTGTTCATCAAACACATAGCAACGTTCCCGTGACTTCGTCCGCAAAAATTTAAAAACTATTATTTAATGTAAATATGTAAATTAATATTTGTTAATAGACACGTAGGACAGTTACAGTTTGTTCAAACCGTGATATTTTTCTTACTTAGAGATTTTTTATACCCGTCATAACTTCTAAACCAAAAGTCCGATACGAATAATTTAAAGTGGAATTTACACGTTACACGTACGTAATCAACCTTAATTATCAAACTATTTAAATGGATAATGACCAATATCAACATTTTGATACCTTGGGTTATATTGTTCCATTTAAGGATCTCTAATTTTTTTGATAATATAATATAGCCTCTATATTACTCAGTAAAGATGTGACTTTCTAATGGAGAATTTTTAAAATCTATCGAGTAGTTTTTGAGTTAAATCGTGACGAACAAACAAAAATTCAAATATTTCCTCTTTATACAGTAATAAATTTTTGGACGAAAATGGTATTGAATATCACTATAATGCCAGTGAATAATTATTCGATATTAATACATTGTTACGTCTAATTAAAATAAAATTCTTAGTACTAATAAAAAGTAAGTTAATTTTTAATAAAGATTATCTTAATATCGCTTCTAAATCCGTTACAATTATACTAAGTCTGTGTGAAATAATAACGTCGTATAAAAACAGAAAAGATCTGCTTTAAATGAACTTACGTAAGTACTTTTCCTGGTTCGAGTTGAAGCCAGCTGAATTTTTAATTACACTGCAAGTCCACCACTTAGCGCCTACGAGTTGGTCCAATGTTTACTTGGTTCGTTCTACGTTTAAACTGATTTGTGTCCCTTGTACTTTATTGAACTGTGTACAAATCTTGATATAAATGAAATATGCTTTTAATTAACAAATCAATAGTTTTTAATTATAATTTTATTTTACGAATAATAGCGTAGAATGCTTGTTATACGTAAGTCTTTAATATTTGCCAAAGTAAAATTTGTAAGACATAAAAATATTATTATAACTTGATACTTTATACATTATAACCCACGCATTTTATGTTAATTTAAGATAATATTATGTATACATATTATTCCTTAAATATTTAATTATTACTTCGTCAAAGTACGTGGTTTTAGTTTAATTTTCAACTTTTTTTGTGTATTTTTCATATATATATTTAAGCAGAATTGAAAAATATTTCAACGAAAAGGAGTAATTAATCAAATAATTACAAACATAAGGGTATTTCATCCATACCATGGAAACCGCTTGTGAAAGAATATCAAAAATAAAAAGAAGTCCTTGACAGATACAACGTGTTTTTTATGTAAAAGTAAGGCAAACTTTTATTTGCCTGACCTGGTTTTTGAACAGTACTTGGTATTGTCGTGTTTCGGTTTGAATGGTGAGTGATCCAGTGTTTCTACATCCACTACAATAGACATAACATCTAACCAAGGTTGGTCGCGCATTGGCAATGTAAGCGATGGTTAACATTTCTTACAATGCCAATGTCTATGGGCATTGGTGACCTCTTACCATCACGTGGCCATATGGGCTCGTCCGCCTTCCTATTCTATAAAAAACTCAGGAACTCGGTATCGACGGCCTATCGACGGCCTACGGTATCTAGCTACTAAACCAACGAGGCATTCATATCGATCAAATAGCTCAGGCAGGTCAGGCTATCATTCAATGACATTGAACCTGTAAGAGATATTAATTATTCCTTACATCGTAAATGGGCTGTCATGCAAATCATGGCAACATTGATGTCCCCTGTGCACGTCAGTACTTAGTACTGTAATTAATCCAGTATAGTAATTAGTAAGATAATTACACAAGTATTACTAACATGAAAATAAGTTATTAATATTTCAAAATTCAAATTCCAAACAAATTAAAGAAAATACGAAAGTTTGTGCCTATGTAATTAAGTTAGAATTCAAAAAGAACATACTATAATATATGAATAATTATATATAATTACAACGAATACATTAAAATCTAGCCTAAATGATATGCATATTAATTTTTGCGCTATCATTATTCAATTTATTTAGCGTTCATAATACTTCTTGACATTAAATTTTGATGTAACAGTTTTATAAGTAAAATATAGGTATGAAATTTTTCATGCAAATATGAGAAGAAAAAATGGGGTTTAGTCACGAGAAAAGACGTGTAATTAACAAATCTTACATTAACATAATTTGACATAAATAAGAAATATTATAAATAAAATTCATATACACTTTATTTACGTAAACACAAACATTTTTGAATCTTAATTTTACATATATAGGGTTTTCCATTAAGGGCGCTTGATCGTGCAGAACTTCCATCGTAGCGTGTGCTGTGTGGCACGTAGCGCCGTCCTGTTGAAACCACATGTTGTCCAGATCCATATTCTCGATTTCAGGCCAAAAGAAGTTGGTTATCATCGACCGGTATCGCTCACCATTGACGGTGACGGCCACACCATTATCGTTTTCGAAAAAATACGGACCAATCACGCCTCCGGCCCAAAATCCGCACCAAACAGTCACTTTCTGCGGGTGCATTGCCACTTGGTGAACCTCGTGTGGATTGGTCTCGTCCCAAATACGGCAATTTTGCTTGTTGACATAGCCATTCATCCAAAAATGCGCCTCGTCGCTGAAGATGATTTTTTTGCCAAAATCGGCGTCAACTTCCAACTGCTCTAATGCCCAGTCAGCGAACACACGGCGCTGTCTATGGTCATTAACCTTGAACTCTTGGGTCAGGTGGATCTTGTACGGGTGCAGGCTCAAGTCACAACGCAAAATTCGCCAAGTTGTCGTCTGCGAAAGGCCGAGTTCCTGTGCGCGACGCGGAATTGACTGCCGCGGGTTTTCGAGGACACTGTCGCGCACAGCGGCGATATTCTCGGCAGATCTCGCGTTACGTTGACGCACGGGAACCGGCTGATTGTTAACTGACCCGGTTGACTCGAATTTGTCCACCAATCGACGGATAGTCGACTCGGCAGGACGATCATCGCGACCGTAAAACGGGCGAAGTGCGCGGAACGTTGCTCGAACTGAAGACCCATTTTCATAAAACAATTTTATGATTTGCACGTGCTGCTCGACACTGTAACCTGCCATGGTGGTTTGGGAGGACGGAATGAATATAACACACTGCATTTGACAGCTGTCACTCAAACAACATGGCCGCAATCAGCTGTCAAAGTTCAAGCGTCCCTATTGGAAAACCCTATATAATCTACGGTCGCAGTGTTATCTATTTTATCCGAGACAAAGAAATTTTTATTTTAAAATAAAATCAGAATTAAAAGTAATTTCTTTAACCCAACCATAGAGCGATATAGGCAGCAATATAGATTCAAAAAAAAAAAAATTATAAACGCAAAAATAATTACAATTTTCTACATCTATTCTATAAAATTGATTACAGAAATAAGAAATTGAAGGAAACAAAAAAGAGTAGATAGTAAAACAACTTTATCATAACAGCGATCTCTTAAACTTTTATTACTTGACAAACATGTAAGTGTCTGCGGAACTGTAGAAATAAATCCTACGTCTTAGGAATGAGGATCAGCATTGCGGTTCCAAAAACGTTGTTAGAAGTCTGTCATTACTTCTTGTGTTTATACATTGATTGTACACTTTTATGCAAAATTAATCAATACTTTCATGAATAAATGTAATGATGTTGTTGTTTTTGAGCTAGATAAGTAATTTACTTGGTGGCACCCATCAGATATTCTACCGCCAAACAGCAATATTTATTATTGTGTTCTAATTTAGTAAGTGAGTCAGTGTAACTAAAGGCACAAGGGACGCAATATAATAATAATTTGTTCCCAAGGTTGGTGGAGCATTGGTGATATACGGAATGTATTTCTTAAATCGTCGTGCCCATGTCCATGGGGTTGTCTCAGTCTTCATTGCCCACGGACATTCAATCAGGTATTTCATAAAAAGCAAAATGAACAGTAAAATTGATAGAACATTTTTTTTTTCAAATTTTGTTACACGGTTTGTTTTTAGTATAGGTAGGCGGACGAGCAGATGGACCACCTGATGGTAAGTGGTCACCAACGCCCATAGACATTGGCATTGTAAGAAATATTAACCACCTCTCACATTTCCAATGCGCCACCAACCTTTGAAACTAAGATTTTATGTCCCTTGTGCCTGTAATTAAACTGGCTCACTCACGTTTCAAACTGAAACAAAACAATACCAAGTACTACTGTTTTGCGGTAGAATATCTGATGAGTGAGTGGTACAACCCAGACGAGCTTGCACAAAGCTCTACCACTAGTAGATGTTAGACATATTTTGCTTAACCGAAACGAAACTTATTGTTTGAATTAAAATAAAATATTTAATATTTGTGCAATGTCGTTGCTACCCTAATTACTGTTACGAAATTGTTACTAGTTTTATTTTTTAATGTGAACAATGCCTTATATTGTAAATATATATGTATATTGGATGATGTTGGGACCAAATCAGTATAGCATATCGGAAATTATGAGCTTTTACCTATAATGTGTATAAATCAATATTATTATATTTTTTTAAATATTAATAGACATACATTTTCAATTTAACAAACAAAACTGCGGTGAATAATCGCTAGTGTAGACGCAACCTTAAAGATAAAGAATTTACGAACTATCTTAGACATACATACTAACCAGGCCTAAAAGTAGTAATTAATGGTTAAAGGCCGTGCCAATTCCATTGTGTTAGTGAATGTTCAAGAATCCTTGTACAAAGGCCTGGAAAGTAGTGGAAGTATTTGAAAAAGAGCATTAACAATGTCTGTCTTTTAGTTCATTCACGAGGTTTTTGGGACTTCGAAAAAAAAACTAGGTCAATTCACATTGTTCTTCCGTGAATATTTCATCACTGCTAACTATCAATATATTATGCAATTGTAAGCAAAATACGCTTATAATTGCATACATTTAATTGCATTACATTATAACTCTAATGTAAATAAAAAGGCAAATAACGAATTGAAGAACTGTGCGTGATGTGCGGTTTCTTATGATTACACTTTCAAAACATAGGCCTAAAACCAAAAAAACATTTGTGACTTATCTTTTCCTTATATTTTGGTAAAAGTTTGACATCATATTATCTACAAGACATGTAAATAAGATAAGAGTAACAACAGTTGCTCGTGTCTAATCCGTTAGTTTTGGAGCTTATCGGATAAAACCTTTAATAGTTTAGGTGCTTATATAAGATTAATAGTTAACGATTTGAAGCAGATTCGAATCCTGAATAATGTATAAATTAGTGATGTGCTTCATTTTAATGTGCTTCGCTAAACCAAATCTAAGGAAGAATTCTACGATTTCTTTTGTTCAGTGGTAATATGTAACTACTGCTATGATTGCTAAAAATATTTTTAGGTTATATAAATACAACATAATGCCAATTGTTTAAAAATATGACTGTTACATATTTATGACTGGGCAAAGGTCTTCATTACACTTAAGGCAAATGCTTTGGATCTGAATCAACAACGTGTCAGTGCAGGTTGATGAATACACATGTATTGTGGTACAGTTTTACATGCAAGGTTTCCTCACTATGTGTTCTTTCAACGCCGAGCAATAAAAGGATTATAAAAAAAACTACTAAGAACTCACTTATTTACACACCCATAAACTTAAGATGATATACTATTTTGTGGTTTAAGACATTTATTTCTCAAAAAAGAATACAATTCACTTACTATGAGAAATACACGTTAATCATACAACTAAATATAAGAATTATGGAGCAAGAGGGTATTAGTAATTTCTTAATCTATTTGTTATAATTTAACTTAACATTGTCGTAAGTGGGTAGAAGGAAAAAAGTAAGGCTACTATTACATGTCGTTTACATGGCAAGTCTCTATGGCTATCACATATTTATTTATTGATATTGTACATACTACAAAATTGTTACACCTATTATATTTATAGACACACATATATGTGCATGTATACGAGCATGCGCATGCACATGCATGCACATACACACACACACATACACATACATACATACACATATACATATATGTTACTCCTGAATAATTATTTTATTTATTTATTTAAAACTTAGAGATTTTTTTTTTTTTTTTTAATATGTGGTGTTTTAATGTTTTTTTGTATAAGGTAAAGGACTGGATTTCTTTAATATCATTAGGTAATTTATTATATACTTCTGCTCCTTCGTATAATATATTTTTTCTTCCGTAATTAGTTCGGGGCGGTCTTAAACAAATATTGTTCTTACGTCTGGTTATACGTTTTTGTGTTTGTCCTTTTGTTGTAAGTGTTAATTTGGATTGAATATTTTTATTTAATATTTTATATATTAATATGCACGTCTTATATTTATACATTTGTGACAATGTCATTAATTTAGTTTCCCTGTAAACTTTTTCCGTCGGAGTTAGGTAGTGGTAATGGAATAATCGTTTGACTATTTTGTTTTGACACGTTTCGATTTGCTTTAAATGTGTTTTAGCTGCAGTACCCCACACCTCTATTAGATACTCTAGATGGGGTTTTACCATAGAGTTGTATATTATGTATCTAACAGATGTTGGTAAGCATCGAACTATACCTCGAAGCGCTCCCATGACAGAGGATAATTTAGATTTTAGTTTATCTAAGTGCAGTTGCCATGTCAGATGTTTATCTAGATATAGACCAAGGTACTTTTCCGAGGAAACTTGGGTTAAGGTTTCGCTATTGATGTACAAGTTTGAGTGACTTCCAATTTTTTTGTTTTTAGCACTAAAAATTATATAATTAGTTTTCGACGTATTTACTGTTAGCAGGTTATCTTGGAACCAATTAGATAGAGTGTCTAAGTCTTGTTGCGCTTGTCTAATAACCTCTTCTAGGCTGGACCCAAATAAGAATAGACTAGTGTCATCAGCATAAGATGTTATGTCACCTATCAGGCTAAGGTTGTGTATGTCATTGACATATATTATAAATAACAAAGATAAAAATTTAATTTTTATCAATCATCATCAACAGCCAATCGTAGTCCATTGCTGAACATAGGTCTCTCCCAAGGTGCGCCAAAGCTCCCGGTCCGGATACTATTTTAATGCGTATATTCATGAAATGTTAGTTATAATGATCAATGTCGCATATTATCACTTTTTGATATTTCACGACCGATTTCTGCGGGGAGTCTCGAGTATCGAGTTTTTCTTACAGAATAGCCCTGGTGTTTGCCCGATGTTAAACATCTTCAGTTAACATTCACGGGATCTAATGACGACGCCATCTCTGTTAAATAACGTACTCAATAATAATATTTATTTTTAAAATAAATATACATATATAATTAAAAACTACACGACATTTGAAACACGTAGTCGACCTCTGCAAACCTCATAAATTTTGATCACCTTATTATAAAGAAATGTGTGCTTGTTAAATTTATACAGAAAATAGTTAGGTAGAAATTTATCAGAAAATATTTGAAACCAAATGTGGCCGTCATGGGATATTATTGAAAAAAATAATAATAAAAAAAATGGTAGATGTTATAAATAAAATAAATAAAAAAGAGTTTCGATGATTAAATAAATATAGTTTTCTTATTATTATCATAATTTTAAGACAGAAGTGAAATATCATATTTAAAAATATGAGATTGTGCGGACCCCGTTAGGAGCGAAATTCTGTGCAATATTTTTTCGACTCAAATCATGTTTTAGTCATCAATCGATCCTCAAAAATCTACCACCGGCTTATAATTTTTTACCCACCCTGAGATTTTTGTTATTTCAAATTTTACAATTTTTAGGCTTTATTATACAATAATAACATAATATTTTTTTTAATTTGAAATGACCTGGAGATCGTTCCCAATGAGTGCAATCATATAGAAGGTTTTGTGATACAGCTCGTCTGGGTAGGTACCACCCACTCATCAGATATTCTACCGCAAAACAGCAGTACTTTGTATTGTTGTGTTCCGGTTTGAAGGGTGAGTGAGCCAGTGTAATTACAGGCACAAGGGACATAACATCTTAGTTCCCAAGGTTGGTGGCGCATTGGCAATGTAAGTGATGGTTAACATTTCTTACAATGCCATTGTCTATGGGCGTTGGTGACCACTTACCATCAGGTGGCCCATATGCTCGTCCGCCAAACGACACAATAATAAAAAATAAAAAAAACACTTAAAGCAAATGATCAATAAAGTACATGATGTCCCTGACTTTTACCAAAATTCGATATCTTTAACAACAATGGTTATTACAACTTAAATTATACAAAACAGTTTTATGTTCAAATATTCACCCTACCCTTCGAAATGCCCTATTTTTTCCTTAGGGACTTGTGGTGATATCAATATATTTTTACGCGCATTACATTCAATTTTAATACAAGGGCGCCAATAACAGTATTGCTTGCAACATTCATCTCCCAGACTATCCTTACAAATCTTTTTCTGTGATATGAAGATTGATGCGTGTTCGTGTCATCATGAATTAAATATAGAGTTTACTTCTATCTTTAAATCATACCATCTTTGTAAAATATAAGCTCTGTATCTATATTATACCGCCAAGCCGCTATCTATACTAATATATAAAGCTGAAGAGTTTGTTTGTTCGATCCGGCTAATCTCAGGAACTACTGAATCGGATTTAAAAAATATTTTTGTGTTGTATAGTCCTTTTATCGAGGAAAGTTCTAGACTTTTCTATTCATTATATTTTTATTAATTATACGCGAGTGAAACCGCGGCCACAGCTGGTAGTTAATATTACTGTGTTTCCGTTTGAAGGGTTAGCGAGCTAGTGTAATCATAGGCTCGAAACATAACATTCTAGTTCTCAAAGTTGGTGGCGCATAGGTGATATAAGGAATGGTTAATATTTCTTAGAGTGCCAATTTCAATAGACGGTGGTGACTATTTACCACCATGTTGCCTATTACTAATCCACTTACTTATTTTATTAATTACTAAATAAATGAAGCTGGCGCACTCAAAACTCAAAAAATAATATATATTGTTAGATGGCAACACCATACCCACACCATCTGCGCGAGCCTAATTTCATAAGCCGCGTAATTGTTTTCAGTTATCTAATAAAATTATTTTTAGTGGGAATATTGTTTAATTTATAACAATATAATATAACATGACAAAAGTATTACATAAAGATAAAAAGATCTGTACATCTTTATCATATTAGTAATCACGAGTGTATTCAAAAGAGATAAATAAAAAAAACATTTATATATGTTATCTAATAATAATGTGTCAGCGCCGGAATATTAAATATAGAGCAAGAGCCCACGACGGCCAGACCTTCGTTATTTTATAAAAGCTGAAACTTTTTTTGTGCATGTCCCCTATACAGGTTAGAACGACCAGCGACTATAGAGTTTGGGTTGTGGTTACTTGGGCAGGTAACAGGTAGTAAATGTGTATAAAATAGTACCTAAAATTCGTTAAAGTATAAAGTTCAATATTTTTAAGTTCAGTCGTGGGCTCTTGGGCTATTAAGGTCGTTCAAAAACAGCCTAGCCAGTTTATCAAATAATAAAGATTTCCTTATCACCTGACATTCGTCCAGCAATTTGCTGCTTTTTTTTAAATTTTAGTTTAGCTTCTTAATATCCGAACTTTAACTCATTACCAAAATAACTGCCATGGTGGGTTCACCATTTGACAATGTTCTATACAGTGGACAACGTAACGTAACGTTAGAACTGAGAACTTACATGGGCTACCCTTTTCTCGGCCAAATCTGAGTACTCGGTCCGCAACTGGAGACTTTGTCGAGGCTAGTTAAGACAACAGTAATACAAAAAAGGCAGTTGACGATGTCAGATGACCAGCCATGTAAATTCTGTCAAATCCTCTTCATCAGTCTTTTCTTGCGGTTTTATAATTCTCGGCTCTAAATGAATAGTAGTGAATGATGAGATAAAATTTAGGCTACTAATTACTATTTTAGCCCAAATAAGTTAATTACATTTTACTTAGAGAATAATGATTTAAGTATCTCTCCACTGGCTTAGCGTTCATGTAATTTTTAAATTATTTTCGCTGTTTTTTTGCGTTCCGTTATAAGCAAATATACGAGTTATATTTGAATATACATGCCTTGGTCGCTTCTCGTCCTGTCATAGACTTTTGCGTTAAAATTGTTTGCTTTTTAAATACATTTACTAATTATTTTAATGGGAACATAATACGGTTGTTATTTGAAAACAAATCTAAAATTTCGTTCTAAAATTACAAAGCTTTTAGCGGTAAAACTTATGTGGCAGATAATGAAATGAAGGTATTCAATGAATTCAAAATCTCCGAATTTATGCGATCACATATTATACAGTCTATCCCATTTATTAATATAATCAAAATTGAATTCACAGTATTCAGTTTTCAACATATAAATAACCCGATTAAATATGCATGTTAGCAAAGTAATTATTTAATAACGAATATTCCGTCAAATCAAGTGAGCTTACTCATTTCAAAAATAGAAGCCTCGAAATGAATATAAATAATGCAAATAAGTAATAGTTAAATCCATTTTTAATAATAAGCATATCGGAAAATTACAAATGATAAATAAATAAATGTTTTCTCATGTTGTCTTAATTCGCCGCAGCTCTGCTCTCAACATTATATACACTGACGAACTCATCAACTGCATAAAAGTCCTGAACTTTGAACTTTACTTTCGAATTAATATTTTTGAAGTATGCAATTTTTTTAGATTTAACTAAATGAAAACGTCAAGACTGTCCATTAACATTTTAAAAAGAAGAACAAAATTTAAAAATAGAACTGCAATAAAAGATAAAATGAAAGCTAGGAAGATAAAATTTATGCATAGTCTCAAATTCGTGTGTTATTAGAGTAAAGTTTGAAATTTATTCGTTTTGTTTTTGTTTATCATTTGCGATTTAAATTATTGTTACAAATAGTATTGATTATTAGTTTTTTAAACTCAACAAAAGTTTAGTAACCATAAATATGGGTACTTCGTCTTAACAAGCCGCTCAATTTGTGACATTGGTGCGGGAAGGCTTGGATCAACGAACGATTGCTAGAAATTTAAATTTAAATCAGTCTACGGTTTCTAGAGTATATCGAAGATTTGTAGAAACAGGTTCTTACTTTCCACCCGGTACTGGCAGAACTCAAGAAACCACCCGTCGTGACGACGATTTATTGTTTCAACTTCCCTACGAAATCGTTTCCTCACATCAGAAAACATCAAAACAGAGTTAAATGAAGTGCGTGGAGTAAACGTGAGTCCACGAACAATAAGGAGGCTTAAGGAAGCGGCAATCACCCCTTTTAGACCAGCAAACGGTACAAAGCTGTCTGCAGCTCACCGACAAGCTCGTTTAAGAATTTAACATTAAGCGTGAACATCTTAAATGGACTGAAGAGGGCCTCCATATTGTTCACCGATGAGTGTAGGACATGTTTAAATCTATCGTCGACGTGGGGAGAGATATGCTCAAAGTAGCATTGAGGAACGTGTTCCTTTTAGAAGCGGTTCGTGTATGGTGTGGGGTGGCATTTCGATGATCGGGCGAATGGAACTTGTGTTCATCGACATGGTTCGTCAAAACGGTAGAAAAAGTGGTTTAACGGCACAACGTTATATAACAGAGGTTTTAGAAGCTCCTTAGATGAATTGGCCAGCGCGCAGCCCGGATCATAATTCCATTGAGCATGTTTGGGATAGTTTAAAAAAAGCTGTATATGCGAAAAATCTTGATCCCACAACAGTGACAGCACTAAGAACAGCGATTTCACAAGAATGGAACAATATTCCGCAAGACCGTTTAATAACCCTATGCGGAACCGATTAGAATAAGGGCACGTGGAGGCAATTCACCTTATTAAAAGAAAAATACCTGTGCTTCAACTTTTTTTTATTGTAAAAACCAATTTTTCAATAATACAGCCAATACCAATTTTTGTTACATTTATAGTTTTTGTTGAAAAAAATTGAATTCCAGTATACATACATACACCTAAGGATATTATGATACTATGCTGTTATGACGTTAACGAACCAAACTATACGTTTCAATTTAAATTTGTATAAAGAGTTTGAAATAAACATTTTAACCAAGTATTCAACTTGGTTAAAATGTTTATTTCAAAGGCGTCTTGGACATTGATGCAGTTTATGAGTCAGTTTTGACGTACAAGTAGTTAGGACACATAAATTGTTAGCGAAGACTATGGGTTCAAAACCAAATAATCACTAGTGAAATTATTATATTAATTATTCATCTCGTGCTTGATGATGGGTTTAAAAAGTGTATCAAAATTGAATTAGCCAATTATTTTAAAATCCGTGATTCAAATTGATATTATTATAAAAGTACTAGCTGCCCGTTCCGACTTCGTACGGGTAAAATAAGGATTCCCGTCGTTCGTCGTTCGTCGTAGTCGTTCGTCGTCGTCGGAAGATATCCCGTGCATTTTTTAATCAATAAGATATAACATTCGCCCATACAGTACAGTATATAATAATAATGCATAAAGTAAAGTACAACATGCTCTACATATTTTTTCATTTATTGGACAAAGCTCTTTTACTACTGCAAAATAGAGTAACCTAGCAGAAATTGTCATGTAACAAAAAAGCGTTGTCCTCCAGGCTACCTTTCCCCTCTTTCTTTCTTACTGATTCTTTCTATTCTAGCGGGTTTACGTGTAAGTATGTCTAAGTGTGCAAATTTCCAGATTTGACAATAAGGATTTTGTGCGGCCAATGAGATAATCTCAATTCTATACAAATGTAAATATAATTGGAACTCTTTTTTTAACTTATAATTTGCTATTTTATATTTAATTTTAAATAAATTACTATTTTCCTAAGGTATTAAATGACATTTATCAATTTTAATTCTTACTATACATTTTTGCATTGAAAACATAATAAAAATTACATACAATATACACATGTGAAAGGGGGAGTTGATTAAGAAGGGCAACGCTTTTTGGTGTGATAAAAAGTAAGAACAATTTCCTCCTTTTTTAAAATGCATTTACGCGTTTCCCCCACATGAAGTGGGGGGGTATGTGGGGCTCACTGGCGGTGAAGGTGCCGGAATACCCACTAAAAATCCAGCGGTACCCTCTCCGTCTGGTCAGGGGGCGCCCCGGGATCGCTTGCGCATGCTACCGTGACGCTCTGGGGTCCCGGATACAGAGAACCCCCTTAGCCCCGGTGGCTGTTAAGGTGCGCATAGTGCCTACCCCTTCTCCCCGGTCTTCTTCGACGGATCGAATCAGCAGAGGCATTTACCTCGCGCTGCCGCTCCGCGGCCTCCTTTTGCGACATGACACTCTCGCAGAAGGAGACCATTTCCAACCAGCACCATGCGTGCTGCATGCATGGTGCTGGTTGCAGCATGGCGTTAATCACGCTCGGCAGCGAGATAACTCCACCGACTATCGCCGCATACCCCTCTGAGGCCCCACGCAGCACACTCCGAAGAATAATTTCCTCCTGACCGATTTCTACCGCGATGGCCAATTTCAAGAAAGATTTGCCAACTACGCAGGATGTATTATAGTGCAAAAGTGTGTGCGTAAACACAGGTGCACTCATAATCCGATAGGACGGAAAACCGACGTGAACGGTAAAAGTTCAGGTAAGAGTCAGGACCCATGGCTTTATGTGCCTTTCGTGGCACGGGAGAGTGACAAATATACAGAAATATAATCATTAAAAAATCTACATTTTAAAACACGTTTTAAGTTAAAAAAATATCGCAAAGAACTTCGTTCCTCCCGGGGGTCCCCAGGTCGCACATTTTTAATTATATTTTTAGGTTCTATCTACGGTTGCGCTATGTTCTCATGCTCATCGTACAATGGTCCCACACTATGATATAGACCTTTTTGAAAAAGTTGGCCCGTTATTTGTTATAATAGGTCTTTTTTATTATATATAATATAATAGGTCTAACGCATGTACATAAGTACACACACATTTTTGTTATTTAACTTACCATTCACAATATTTTTCCTTAAGAATAATACAGTAGAAATACTCTTAATATTAATAATAATAATAATTACAGCACTGCAATATATAATAAATTTAATTGAAAATTATGAAATGATAATTGTAAATGTCACTGCTGCGATCGATGTACAAACAATAATAATGGCCGATTTTTTTCCGAAATTTGTGTAAGAAATGGGATACTGAGAGCTCATTGCAAGAGAGACAGGAGAACGCCCACATCCCTACTCCATGCTGCTTACATGGTAAGAAGTGACACCAATAGACCCCTGACGGGAACAACTGATCAAGTGTTAATTGATCCAAAAGGGAGTGTTAATTGATCCAGTTATCGACCGAGGTTGAAAATAATTGAATTACTAATATATCTATTAAAAAATAGGGGTTGATGGTAGAAGGGTGATAATTTAGGGTTGTATGTATTTTTTAATGCATCATAATGAAAAAATAAATAAAAGAATTTGTCAAAAAAAAAAAAAAAATATAATTTGGGGTGAGTCACCCTTAACACTTAGGGGTATAAAAATTAGTTATAAACAATAGGCTTATAACTAATTTTTGTAGGTAATTGTTGTAATTTATATGTATATTCTGTAGGTCTCAGACCTACAGAATATACATATAAAATTTCTTCAAAATCGGTCTAGCCGTTTCGGAGGAGTATAAGCACTAAAATTGTGACACGAGGTTTTTATATATATAGATAATTCAATACAGTGAAAGGCTGGTTCATTTTACGAACAGAAAATCGGAAATGTAATTCAACCAGGGAAAAGCTTCCAGCGACCTAGCCACCACTCTATGCGTTCAGTGCTGTTTTACAGTAGCTATTTTAAGCATTGCTTTGGTTATATTTATTCAGCTCTTCGATCTCTCCGTCCGCGTATGCGTCCGGCCCTGACGGGATTCCGTGGCCAGTGTTAGTGTGAGCTTCGGCTTGATTGAGGAATAGGCTAAGGTGGCTGTTCGACAGCTAGGCAGCTTTACAGAGGACCGTACTGGCACGTTTTGAAAGGAGGCGAATTTAGTTCTTTTGAAGAAGGATAGCAGGGATGCAGAATTTCTCTCTGCGTACCGTCTCATATGTCTGCTGGACGAGTATGGACAGGTTTTTGATCGAATAGTCGCTTCTCATCTGTGTGGCCATCTGTCGCGTGTCGGCCCCGATCTTGTCTCTGTCGCCTTCCGACTGGGCCGTTCGACTCAGGTAATGACCGGTCACGGTTGTTTCGGAGAATACCTGTGTAAGGTCGGATGCGAATCGATGGCGATGTGCCACCATTGTGGCGCGGACCAGGACTCAGCCCAGCATACGTTGGAGGTATGCCCTGCGTGGAGTGCGGAAAGGCAGGTCCTGGTCCTCTCCCTGCGAGTAATCGTGTCGGCGATGCTCCACAGGGAATCGGCGTGGAGGGCCGTAGCTTCCTGCTGTGAGACCGTCATGGTCCAGAAGGAGACGGCGGAGTGGGAACGGGAAAGGGCCGATCCTGGTCGGCAGAGACGACGTCGGCGTCGTCCCGGCCCTCCCACAGCCCCAACTCCCGGGGCTTAAAATATAGGGCGTAACCCTGGGGCCGTGGATGCGTGAGGTGGGGGTCTCACGTGTCCTATTTTAAGCGGCCCTGAGGAGGCAGCCGGGATGGCCTCGCGCTGTCGTACGCACTAGCGAGGAGTGCGGGGGGGCGAGATTATCTTCGCCCCCTGAGGAGAGCTCCACCGAGCTACGAGCGGAGCACAGCACGGGAGGGGCCGCGGATGCGTATATCAACACTATCCCGCAGCCTCTCCGATCCGTGCCGAGGACGGCCATCGCAGTGGTTTTAGTGGGTGGGTAAGAATCCCACATAAGCCGATTCTCCCCCAAGTTAAAAACAAAAACAAAATAAAGCCTTTACAACAGTCAAGATATTAAGGTTACATTTTTTTTTTCATCTACGTCTACATCATTGCACGAAGCTTATTGTAACAACCTTTGAGATGTAAGCCGAACCAACTTAATCATTATCTTTAAATTGAGTTTTACATACTTTATGTCTTTCAGCCTTGTGTGAACGAAACTGTTAATATATACAATAAATAAACCAAAATAATAATAATTGTGTGATAAATTAACACTTCAAACAAAACATGTTTTGTAATTATTAAGATATTTTACAAAGAGTAGTGACATTGTTGGATAAGTTAAGGAGCATTGCTTTTTTTCGTTTTTATCAAATAAACCAAAATCATCAAACGTGAAATAATAATTAACAGATTTAGACAATAGTACATCAGTGTTTGCACTCATGTCACATTCAATCATATCTAGTTTTCCTTGAAGCTTTGTATCCAGTTTTGAAGACCTAAAATAATATACTCTTTTCAAAATTTTAAGGTCCGTTGTTTCGGCTAATACATCTACACTAAATATATTATATTATAAAGATGAAAGATTTGATTTTTTGTTTGCTTGTTACGATTTAACACAAAAATAACTGGACCGATTTTAAAAATTCTTTCACCATTAGAAAGCTACATCTTTACCAAATAGCATTAGGCTATATTATATTTTCAAAAAAGATTTAGATCTATACCTAAAATGGAACAATATAACCCAAGGTATCAAATTGTTGCCTATAAAAGTCATTATTTGGCGTGCGCTGCGAAAACTATTGACGGTATATAAAAAAGTGTTCTATATATTAATAGTACTCATGATTGTTCACTAACCTATCTGCCTAACTATTAAAGTTAAGCCACAATAACAGATTTTGTTTAAATTATTAAGTTCAAATACGGGTGGAATCGAATAGATGATATTATTAATCCTTATCCATTTAAATTGTTTGATAATAAAGGATGATTATTTACGAGTAAATTCCACTTTAAATGATCCGGATCGGAGTTTTCGTTTAGAAGTTATGACGGGTATAAAATTATCTCATTGTCAATAAGAAAAATGTTACAGTTTGAACAAACTCTCCTACGTTTAGTCTATTATCAAATATGAATTGACGTTAAATAATAGTTTTTAAATTTTCGCGTTGAAGTCATGGGCAAATTGCTTTTATTTAATATATATGCTCTCGTAAATTTTTATTTTTTTGTTTCCTAATTTATATCCCAAAATTAATCTCCTAAATCAGTATTCGTTTATTAAATTTGTTGTTGCATTTAATATTAGTCTACTAGTACTAACTCAACTGATTGCGTCCACTACAGCCCACATCTAAAACAGACGAACAGACAGACACAAGAGTGATCTATGAGGATAACATCTTAGATTGAGGAAACGAAAACCAAATATTCAATTCTCACTTGTAGATTAGCGCCTTAAAACAAACACAAACTTACTTTATTAATATAGGTACCTTAATATAGAATATAAAAAACAATATATTTTACAAACACGTCCTTCCTTCTTTCAAAGATGTCAATAAAGCTCAATTCGAATATATCAAAACGCAATAGATCAAAATGTTACTCGGCCGTTTTTCACTGATTTACCAATTTCCCGCACTGCAACGTAGAGGAAAATACGGATGCGTGTTCAAATCACATTCGAATTAACAACACTGAAGTGCCAGTTTTTAAAACTGACAGCAGAACAGAAATTCGATTCAAATTGAATAAGTGTGTAAATAAATTATAAAAAAATACATAGACAGACCAACATTTAGATTAAGACCAATAACACCCTTTAAAGTAAGACAACTGACACACAATATCGTCAATTAAGTCATAAATATACATACACATACATATTTATAAATAAACATCTTATGACATAAAGCCTATGGCAAACAAAATTTAATAAGATTTATCAGTAGTCTTAAAATTGCTGCTTAGAAATAAATCACGCATATCGAATATAAAGCCAATAAAAAAAACAAGCTTTTATTTAAATAAAATAAAAAATAAACTTTCCTATTAACTTATAACGTCATTACAAAATTTATATGATACTAGTGGTTCAGTCGCGGCTTTGCCCGCGACATAGTCAAAAATAATGAAATATGTTAATTATGATCTATTTTAGCTGTGAACACAGTAAATTTTAAGCAGATCACACCATTTTTTTCTACTAATGTTTCCAACTCATTACTCCCGTTTGGAGTTGAATTTTCAAAAATGACAAAATACGTATGCACTTATTTTTGCTCAGAAGCTTAAAAATTAAATTTTATGCTTCTTACATGAAAAATGACGGACCCGCGATAGAAACTTTCAACCCCATATTTCACACTCTTGGGGGGTAGATTTTCAAAAATACCCTGAAATACGTATTTATTTATTTCTAACCAGAGGCTAAAATTTCATGCTTCTTACATCAAAAATGACGCATCCGCCATACTCACCAAATTCCATGGCCCTAACTTTAATAGTTTACGCTCGGCGATGATGAATCAGTCAGTCAGTCAGAACATGTTATTTTATATATATAGACTAGCTGTGCCCCGCGGTTTCATCCGCGTATAATTAATAAAAATATAATAAATAAAAATCACCAAGAGCAGACGTATAATATTACATTATATACAATATTTTTAGTTTTATTTTCGTCGAACCCGGATCTAGATAGGGCAACATACAATTGGCCTTAAATGAATTCCGACAAACTTGAATGTCTTTCCCTGTTTTATTATTGTGACTGCAAATAGTACCTTCTCAGGAAATTGTGTCCTTTTAAAACTGAAAGTACATCTATGTATTTAATAAATAAGACTAAATATCAACTAACCGACTAAGTATCAATTTAATAAAACAATGAGAAAAAAATATACGCGGCGACGAAACGAACGAAACTTAAAGCGATGAAAAAAGGTTAGGTACGTTCTAACCTTTTTTCATCGCTTTAGGTTCACTGATGAAAAAATATTACGTAATATACTTTTTTCTAACCCGAATAACATTTCATGCTTTTCTTTAAAGTAAGAGATTTATATACATTCATTTATTCTTTACCTATACTACCTTACCTATTAACTACAGCCGAAGCCGCGGGCAATAGCTAGTTAAATATATAGTACCTACCGTAAAACAAAAGAAATGTGTGTTTGCTAGATTTTAAAAAAAGGCTTCTAAATAAGCTACTGCTTATTTAAAAGCCTTTTTTTACTGCTAACTAACCTAACCTAACAAATATATTACAAACAAATACAGGCAAAGGCTTTCTAGGTCCCTTTTACATGTACTAGTATAAGCTGAACCCTATTTAATATGATTGGGCACATTGATCTGAGCTTAACTTACATCGGAAGAATCTAATCTCTGAAACTGTCAATTTTTTAACGTTTTTTTGTTCATATTAACTTTCGTTAAAGTTTCAACCAATTCAACTGAACAGTTTATTTTATAGCATTTTTATAATCAATCAATAAATTTTAGACGTGATTCTGTAAATAAATTGACATTTACAAATACTTAATTTTAAGTAAAGTTGTGTGTGTTTAAACATTAGTGAAACTGTACCCGAATCAGTTAAACCGTTTCTAAGATAAGTGCACACGAACGTCCAGACAAATAGTCAAACAAACAAAAATTCCAATAATCATTGTTTTGGATTAATAAATTTGGATTGGATAAAATTAAACTAAATTTAAAATTTAAAGGGTGAAGCAGTTCAGGTGCATCAATTAGACCATGTATCAATTTAGACAGAAAAATTACATCTGCAACCTTTCTACGCTCCTTGAGTGACTTCATATTATAATGAGTAAGACGAGATTCATATGTGAATAGCTGACAACATTTAAAGTCTGTATACGATAGGTGGTACAGAAATCGTTTCTAGATTCGTTCTATTCTGTCGGAGTGAACTTGGTACCCTGGATATCAAGCAGTGCTACAATACTCAAGGATACTACGCACAATACTATTAAAAACAAGAATTGACAAAGTATGGTCCCTAAATACATTCATTTGCCTAAAAACTAGACCTGATATATTAGATGCCTTCGATGTAATATGCTCAATATATTGTCGAAAGCTTAAAGCTAGATATGATAACTCCCAGATCTCTAATACTAGAAACTTCTTAAAAGGTTATATTGTTTATTTTATAGCTATAGCTCAACGCCGACTTCTTAGTAGTAAATTTTATGTAATAACACTTTTCAATGTTCACAGACATATCATTTTTTGTGCACCACGAATAAACAGTATCGATCATGTCATGTTGTAAAGCTTCGGCATCGGCTTTGCTTTCAATTGTTCTGTACATTTTTAAGTCGTCTGCAAACATTTTGAATTTAGATTTTATATCAAATACCAAATCATTTATAAAAATTAAGAAGAATGTCGGACCAAGATGTGATCCTTGAGGTACTCCTGAGGGTACGTTGCTCTCGAAGGATTTAAAACCATTAAAAGCGACAAGTTGTGATCGGTTTTCTAAATATGATTCACACCAACGTAACAGTGACCCGTGAATTCCCATGCATTCTACTTTATTTAATAAAATTTTATGGTTGACCAGATCGAAAGCTTTACGAAAGTCTGTGTAAATTGCATGTACTTCACCAGTATCGTCGACTGATACAGTGATATCCGAAATGTAACAGACCAAATTAGAAGCAATTTTTTGTACAAGGCTTTCCAAAATCTTTCCACAGATAGATAAAATAGATATAGACCTATAGTTTGTAATATCTTTTGAATTGCCTGACTTATGGATCGGAGTTACATGAGCAATTTTCCATTTAGCTGGAAATATACCTGTTTGCAAAGAATTATTATAAATAAGGGTAAGTGGTGCGACCAATTGCTTAGCACATTTTTTCAAGAAAATCGGAGCTAGATAATCTGCGTCCCTTAAGTGGATCTAAGGTAGAAAGCTGTTTAAAAACTTCATCTTCAGTAAGCTTACAATTATTAAATGGTGCACCCGAAGTCCAAGATTGAGTTCGATTGTTTAACATTAATGTCGAAGAATTTTTTTCTACCTCATAATTTATGCTTTCTACGTACACCGATGCGAAATATTTTGCAAAAGCGTTACATATATCTTTACCTCCTTTCGCTACGTAGTTATCTAGAAACATTTCGTTCGGTATACAATTTGTGCCATTTTTTCGTTGTTGTTTAAAAAAGTTCCAAAAGTATGTAGGGTCATTTCGAATACGAAATGCTACGCGTTTTTTTATATGTATAGAATATATATAGATAGCTTATTTATATATACATATTTATAGATAGCTTATTATTTAAAATTAGAATTATTGATTATTTAAACTAAATTTAAATAATATGATACGATGAAATATCGCAATAACACTTACAAGACCTGGCGGCTACATGTAAGGCCTGGAGACATGTGGTCCGGGGTTCAAATCCCAGGTCGGGCCAATAAAATGTTATTGAGATTTTCTGTCGAAAATTCTCAGTAGCAGCCCGGAGTCTAGAAGTTGGAAGTGTGTATACTTCCGTGCCTCGGAAAGCACGTTAAGCCGTTGGTCCTGCGCCTGAACTCTTTCCGGTCGTGTCGGATTGCCGTCCCATCGGGTTATAAGAGTTAGGGAATAGAGAGTGCACCTGTGTTTACGCACACACTTGTGCACTATAATATGTCCTGCGCAGTTGGCTAATCTCTCTTGAGATTGGCCGCCGTTACCGAAATCGGTCTGGAGGAAAGATAGACACATATGGGCTATCCAATACAAAAATATTAACTTGTTTATCTAGACAACAACTATCTAGTTTGTCTAGTTTATCTAGTTAACAAGTAAACATCACCTTGGCCCAACGAATATGTCTAATTCCTTAGGTAGCCCTCGTGTCTTGTTTATGTTGGATGGTATAATATTATTTAAATCCATGATGTTATTGGCGCCTATCAGACCAAATTACACAAGTCAAAGTTAATCAACCGCTGCTACAGAATTGAACAATTCGACCTCAATATCATAGGCGAGGACTCCAAAAACCCCAGTTCACCAAAATTCCAGACGGATTGGAGCAACGGAGTTCATGTTCGGCATCTTTTTTTTAAAATTCGTATTCGTACTCTCAGCAAGCCCTTTCGTTTGATACCAATATTGTAGAAATGTATTAAAAATAATTAGTCCGCCATATTGGGTGTTCCACCATGTTGGAATTAGAATAACATCATACAGCTAACTATGTATTGTTATCCAAACTTAATGTGTATACAAAATTTCAGCTCAATCGGTTAAAAATATCTGCTTCAAAATTGAGTTTCAAGCTTTAGAAGTCCGTCATATTGGATTTAGAGTGATGTCACTTTATTTTTTGAGATATTCTTAGCAAACACTTTCATTAGATACCCATATTATAGGAGTGCATTAAAAATAACTAGTCCGCCATCTTTGGTGTGCCGCCATGTTGGATTTAGAATGACGTCACACAGTTAACCATGCATTGTCATCCAAACTGAACATGTATAGAAAATTTCAGCTCAATCAGTTGAAGATATCTGCTTCAAAATTGAGTTGCAAGATTCCACCCCAACAAATTACATACATTGCAAGTTAATAAATAAATAAAATGCTTGTAAAAAGATAACTCGCCTGTCTTCGTTATGTAACTTCTGGACACTGCTGATTTTCTGTAGAATTTATTTAAGAAAATAAAAAGATCTTGTAGAAAATCGATATGACCATCGCAATGACGATATTATTTTTTAAGCATAGCAAGCCACTGTGTATTAAAGATATATATAATGCATTCGTGTGATCAAATCAAAAGTTCAATATCAAATGTTGACGCTAGAAGCGAAATCATTACCTAATTACTAAATCATCCAAAGTTTCAAATTGACTATTCAATCGTTTATCGGTTAATTCTAGCAGCTGCAATCGACTACCGAAATCGTATAATCGTACCGCAATCGATCAATAGCTGAGTAATCCATTGATTCTAAAACCCCTTAGGATAATATTATGCTACCATTTATTATTCAAAGATACTAAAAAGAGCCAATATGGCCCAGTGGTTATAACTGGTGGATATTACCTGAAGATTGCGTTTTCAAACACGGTAAGCACCACTGAGTTTAATGTCCTTTATATATGTTTATAATTCATCTCGTGCTCGGCAGGGATAGCAGTCGGCAGTGCATATGTCGGTTCAACCTGCATTGATGCAGCTCTAAACCTCCCAAAAGGAGAGGAGGCCTTTAACCATCAGTGGGGTAGAGGTTGCTATCTTAATTTATTACTTACAATGATACTATATATATAATATAAAACTTCTCAAAAAAATAAAGAGAGCGTGCCTTTGTTTTTCATATCAATACTCAATCGGAAGAGAGCTGGCGTTTTCGAATTTTGCGTTTCGTTTATTATATATGATCAATGCAAATGTACGTAGGTTAATCGAGATCAAAGTTGTGTCAATTATTGTCACTTTGCGGTTGCGTTTGCTAACAAAGGTAATAAATAATGACTGAATCAAGCCGTCTTTGTTTCAGAATTGTTAACTTCGTGGAATTCATATTAGCGTAATTGCACTTCAATTCGAAGAAACGACAATTATGGATGACTTTATTGTGAATTTCAAACCATATAGTATTTACCAATTTTAATTTTTATTGTTGATTTATTAATGTGAAAATATTGCTAAACATACATACTTCCATAATTATTATATAGAAGTAAATGTGTTTGTTTGTTTGTGAATTATATTTATATCATGCATATTAGTAATTATATATTTCGGAGGAAGCTATGAGTCGGGTTGATTGATGTTTGCATACAATATTATTTGTTTACATTTTAATTACTTTAAGAATTCTTAATTTGTTACATTTTTCTAAAAGTTAAAAACCTTAGTCATTTAATAAAAGTTATGAATATTGTATTTCACGTAACCACCTATCAGTGCAAGGCATGTTCCTCGAGTGGGGTCGAGGCGCCATCTTGACTTTGGAGAGGTAAACAGTTTTTGTGACACATTCAGAGGAAAGCAACGAGTCGAGTTGGATTGTTGAAGTGGATTCGTCTGTTAAAGTCGGATCGGTGCCCTGAACCCGCTGCTCGGTGTTGTTACTCGTTAAAGCGTTAATTAATTAATTTGTTTTGTTAATTAAAATACTGTGAAACCGTGATAGTTGTGTTTTGTGCTTTTACTTTACCGTGATGACGCCCACTAATCCCGCAACCACTATTGACGATGTCAACGATTATGATGCTTCTCCGACATATATATTATTCTGACTTGTTGTACAGAAATAGTAATAGTCGGAAAGACATACCTTATAACCCTAGAAAGATAACCTACGTCGAATCGACGTATGCCATTTTGTAAAAATATTTTTACTCAAACACGCTTTGCGACACAGCAGCCATTCTTTCAACCAACTCAGTAGTAAACAAAACTCATTCAAAACGCTCTAGAATACGCTTTGACGTTTTATCCATTTACCCATAGTGGCGTTGTCCAAATACGTCATTTTTCTGAATGCGGCATTAAGATTTCCCGCGGCTTTATAACCTTCTTGATTTATTAGTTAGCAGTTAATTGTAAAAATTGCCAAAACTTTTAGCCGATAACCACGGCCTTACCGGCATGAAGACATATAGATGCAGTGCAATTCTCTTCAATAGTCTGCCACCTCAGGAACTGTTATTAAAAATCGGAATCTAATATAAGTACAAATAAATAAAATTGATGTCTGAAATAATAAGTTTCGTGAAAAAAAAATATATAATTCAAAATACACGCGGACGAAGTTGCACGCAAAAGCTAGTATCTATATTATAAATTGGCAATCTAAGCTTAGTTTATGTCAAGAATTCATAGGATGGTATTAAACCATAATTGTTTGATTTACTTCACTGTCATGAAATATACGAATTACAATGCACTAGTTAAGCTTTCTTCGCAAGATTTCATTCCTAAAATAGAATATTTAAATCAATAGTAAAAAAACTTGTTTGTGATTTTAAATCTACTTTGGAAGCCATACCGGACGCAGTTTGTATTATTTATTTATATATGGTTTTAAAGCTATTTTGAATCAATTCAGTGCATAATTTTTAATTTATAAAAAATTGGTATTTTCTATTTATACAGAATTCATATTTTAAATAGTAAAGCTATTTGAAATAAATATAAATTTTAAGTAATTAGTAAATACATAATGATTTATTAGATATATGCTTTATCCCGTAACATTGTTGCGTAGTATAATATACTACGCTACAATGTTACGTTGTAATAAAGTAAATCTTACATTATAAGATGAAGGTGTCGATCTCTCTCAAAGAGACGGTTTGGAGGCTGTTCTACCTCGCTCCGTTGCACGTAGGTAGGTATAAGTATTGAAGTTTTCCTTTAGCGCTGAGTACAAAATGAAACTTTAACATTAATTGAGTACATGTAAGCCCAGTGGTATGTCCAGGTTTCGACTCAAGATCTTCGGATCTTCGGTTCGGATTTCGGATTCGTGTGTTGCATCGACTACACCACATCGACTGTTACTCTTCGACAATTGACTCGCTTCGAATTCCTTAAATATTTCATTTTATATACCTATATACTTTACACATGAAAACGTGAATACATAGTTCAACAAACGATCTATTTTATTAGAATTTATCGTTTGACAAAAACATATTTCTTCACTATTCTTATTCATTTAATTAATTACGCTCTTTAAAACACAAACAATATTAAAACTGTCCATTGGAAGTTTAATTTGCTTTAGTGGAATTTAAGTTGTGATTAAATTTTTCATGCAATCCGCATCTTAAATGTTCCGAACGAAATGACATGTTCCGTCTAGTACACAGGCAATTGTAATCTCCTTAAGTGAACGGGATTCAAGTGCTTCTACCTAGACAGCAGGATGCCACTACTTAAAACTAATATTTTAGTAAAGATGGCGTCGCAATTTATGTCTTACTAAGATTAAAGATATTATTAATATTATAAAAAAGCTCTTTGGTATCGTTGACTAGTAAACTAAAGCATTAACAACGAAATATGTAACCTTGAAAGGCTTAAGAGCTGCCTAAAGACAGTCAACAAAATTTCAGATTGCCCGAGTGTCCGCGATCTCATTACTTTGATTTTATGATAAACACGGTTATTTTTACAACACTAATAACCTAGAAGGACCATATTACAAGCACCACGCATGCAGCACACATGGTGCTGGTTGGAAATGGTCTCCTTCTGCGAGTGTCATGTTGCAAAAGGAGGCCGCGGAGCGGCAGCGCGAGGAAAATGCCTCCGCTGATTTGATCCGTCGAAGAAGACCGGAGAGGCGTAGGCGCTATGCGCATCTTCTTCTCCCGCCTTAACAGCCGCCGGGGCTAAGGGGGTTCCCTGTATCCGGGAACCTTGGGGCGTCACGGTAGCATGCGCAAGCGATCCCATGGCGTACCCCGACCAGACGGAGAGGATACCGCTGTTTTTTTAGTGGGTATTCCGGCACCTTCAGCGCCGGTGAGCCCCACATACCCCCACATGAAGTGGGGGGTATATGGTATCCTGTTCCACATACCCCCCACATGAAGTGGGGTATCCTGTTCCACATACCCCCCACTTCATGTGGGGGGTATGTGGAACAGGAAACGCATAAATGCATTTTTCGAGCGAAAAAAAGGAGGAAATTGTTCTTACTTTTTTACGTTACTCACACCAAAAATCGTTGCATTTCTTAATCAACTCTCCCTTTCACATACGAGTATGTATATTTTATGTTATTTTTTCAATGGAAAAATGTTAAGTAGAGTAATGTTAAGAATTAAAATTGATATATTTCATTTAATACTTTAGAAAATAGTAATTTATTCAAAATTAAATATAAAATAGCGAATTATAAGTTAAAAAAATAGTTCAAATTATATTTACATTTGTATAGAATTGAGGTTATCTCACTGGCCGCACACAATCCTTATTGACAAGTCTGAAAATTTGCATACTTACACATACATATACACAATCAACCGCTAGAATAGAAAGAATAAGTATGAAAGAAAGACGACCTTTCGCCGGTCGCTTGAAGGTACTGTAAGCCGCGTAAAAGAACTTTGTTCCAATGAATGAAAAATATGTACTTTATGCACTACTATTATTATATGCCCTGTACTGAACACACATACACTGTACGGTATGGAATGCGAATACATTGATTGGTGAGTGTTTATATCTTATTAATTAAAAAATGCATGGGATAACATCCTTATTTTACCTGTACGAAGTCGGGACGGGCAGCTAGTATGTATATAAAAATAATTGGCCTGACTGATACATCAACGCAGAGCCTCAGCCACTGGGGTTAGAGACTTGAAATTTTGACAGTTGATGCATTTTATGATGAAAACGCGTACTAAGAAAGGATTTTTGGAAATTCCACCCCTAAGGAGGTGAAATAAAGTATGAACCGTTGTATGGAAATCCGTCATTTTCAAAGTTAGAAGCATGATATTTCGTATACAAGCTTCTGGTTGGAAATAAATAAGGACGCAAATCAGAGTTTTCCAAAATTCACCACCTAAAAGGGTATTCCTTTCTGCCACCTATTATCTTAAGTAATACTGTAATTCCGTTAAGCAATAAAGTAAAACATTTAGGTATATACATCGATCAAAACTTCTCGTGGGTGTCACAAATAAGCGAAGTGAGCAGGAAAATGTTTCATTCGATTGGATCCATCCGCAGACTACGTAATTTTCTACCAATTCCTACCAAAATTGCGTTAGCTCAAACTATTCTCCTGCCCATCCTTGATTATGCCGACACCTGCTATCTTGATCTTAGAGAGGAGCAATTAAATAAACTCGAGCGATTTCAAAATCTCTGCATTCGGTTTATATTCGGGCTTCGTAAATATGACCACATTTCTGAATTTCGCATAAAACTCGAGTGGCTCCCAATCCGACTTCGCAGGAATACTCATATTCTTTCTCTTCTGTACTCTATACTATTTCATCCAAATTCTCCTCACTATCTTAAACAACGTTTCGAGTTTCTTAAGGACTCGCACGGCCGATCTCTGCGATCTGGTGATAATCTTGTCCTTAAAATTCCCTCTCACTCTTCTTCCTTCTATACCAATTCCTTCTCTGTACAAGCTGTTCGCCTATGGAATTCCTTACCGCTCCACTTAAGACGGTCTCAGAGTATAAACATTTTTAAAATCCGACTCAAGGCTTATTATTTGTCTACATAGTGTGATGTTGTCTTATCAGCTGACGCATTATTGCTGTTTATTATTATAATTATCTTAATTACTTATTGTTATACATTATATATTTTTATGTACGTATGTATATATATACATATATATAATTTAATTTATATTTATTTATATATATATATATATATATATATTTTTTTATTTATTTATATATCATACTATGTATGTATATTTATTATACATATTTATTTAAACGTAAAATTAGATTCTGTACACCTCCTTACCGCTTTATTTTTCTTGTGTCCTTTACCCAAAGGTTGTCTGGAAGAGATCGCTCTTTTAGCGATAAGACCGCCTTTTGTACATTAACACTGTTCTTAAATAGTATTTATAACTGTATGTTTCCTTGATCATGTATGTGTTGTACAATAAAGCATATTCTATTCTATTCTATTCTAAAAGGGTGAAATAGGGGTTGAAAGTTTATATGGGGAGTTCGTCATTTTTGATGTAAGAGGCATGAAATTTTATATTCTAGCTTTTGTTTAGAAACAAATACATACGTATGTCAAGGTTTTAAAAACTACCCCGCAAGAGGGTAAAATATGGGTTGAAAGTTTGTATCGCGGGTCCGTCATTTTTGATGTAAGAAGCATGAAAGTTTGTGTCACAGCTGTTTAGCGGGTTCATAATTTTTTATGTAAGAAGCATGAAATTTAATTTTAAAGCTTCTGAACAAAAATAAATGAATAAGTATGTTGTCATTTTTAAAAATTCTACCCCAAACGAGAGAAATGTGTTGAAACATTCGTATAAAAAATTGGTCTGATCTGCTTGAAATGTACTGTTTTCACAGCTTAAATAGACCATAATTAACATATTTTATTATTTTTGATGATGTCGCGGGCAAAGCCGCGGGGGAACCGCTAGTAATTTATAAAAACATATAGCATATTTATAAAAACGTAAGTACGTACTTTCATCACTGTAAGTTTACTGATAAAAAATGCCTAATATATGCCTATTATACTTTTCCTAACCAGAATAACATTTCACGCTTCTTACTTTAAAGTCACAGATTTTTATTTTTTTATTTTATTTTATTTGTTAAGGAACTCCAACAGAAGTACACATAAAAATACGAAGGATACAAGCTTATACACAACGTTTAAATGTACCCCCAATTACTGGAGAACACAACATGCACTAGAATAGTGTTGATTTCCATACAACCATTTATATTTTATCTATATTTACCTATTATTATCTCGCTCTAGACGAGAAATTTATTTTCATTTCAATTAATCCATATTTTTAGTGAATAATATAAAATCATAATGAATGTATACATTTAATTAAAGAGTTATATATAAATCCACTGTCGAATAGGTGTTGCTCAGGTATTTTTGTACTATTTATGTATAAAAGATAACTTCAAGTCGTGCTCATAAATATTTATAAATAACGCTAAAAATCCGCTAGTCTTTTGATTATACGCTACAACTAAGTCGAGGAACAATTACTAAATTCCCAGAACATTGGTGCCGCCCTGTCGGCCGCCTGACCCCACAAGAATTCCACCTTTCATTACTATAACTTCAATAAAATTAAACATGTTGTCTGTTTCCTGCTGAATATTGTTTAGATTAGTGGATGTTGCCTGGCAACATCTTATTATAGGTAGAATACATCTTATTATAGATTAAAATAACGTTATTAGTTTACATTAAAATAACGTAAATTTCCTACTCCCAGGCAACATCCACATCTTTTTTAATAGAAGAATATAATTAAAAAAAAGATAAAACGCTTATATAGTAATACTATACTACTATATAAGCGTTTTATCTAGACCCTTATTCAACTCGTGCGAAGCCAGTTTGGTAGGTTAGATTAGGTTAGGTGAATAATATCAGGAACATCATTTATTGAATAATTTGAATTATTTGAGAAAAATGCACTATCGAGGCTTGTTTGTGCGAGGAATCCCGGGAAGTATAAAAAACCAAAAGCCTATAATTGTCCAGGAAAAACGTATTTTCTTATCTTAAAGATAAGGATAGGAGAACAGTCTCCAGGGTATAGTTATTTCCTAATGTGTATGTAAATGATGAATAATATATATACTAAAATATATATTACACAAAATTAATCTTTAATTACAAAATACATTTTAATTTAAAGCAAAAAATTCAAATCAATGTTTTATTGGTAGTTAAAGTTGAATTTAGAATAGGTACGCCATCAAAATTCAAAGATCAATTAGTAAGACGCGGAGTGCCTTTGATCTCACAAGAGCGTCTGCGTCGGTCGGCTTCTTTAATTCTTCGGACACCAAACAGATTATACACTTTTGTTCGCCGGCTTCAGCATATTTATCAAGGGTTTTTGGTGAAAATATTTTTAATATGAAAGGTAAAAGTAATTAGATTAGTTTGATTACCGTCTTATGGCACAACCTCAATTATGCGAAGAGGGTCATTATCGCAAAATTTATTGTGAAGTTGCTATTTTACCAGCATACCACTGGTACATACTGGTATATACAGTCTACCAGATAAAAATGAAGTTTTTTAGCCTGATGACTCGAGAAACATCTCGTCAAGACTGATACGCCGAAGATTAGTGGAAGCTAAATTGTTTGGAAGAATCTCTCGAAAGGTACCGCTTCTTACCAACTAACACCGAGAGAAGCGATTATTATTCGCTAAAAAATATGTTAATTGGACGGTACGAGAATGGATAAAAGTGTTACTTTCAGATGAAACAAAAATAAATATGGTAAATTCCGATGGAAAGCGCTATGTTAGACGTCCTGTAAACAATGCTTTTAATTATAAATACACAAGGAGTATAGTCAAGCACGGTGGCGGTAACATTAATGTTTGGGGGTGTTTTTCCGGATGTGGAGTTAGACCCGTTCAGAAGTTGAAGGTACAATGGATCAATGGCAATACAAAAATATCTTAGAGCACACAATGATTCCCTACTCGGACGATCATTTGCCTGTAACCTGGATCTTTCAGCAAGACAATGACCGTAAACACATGACCAATAGCGTCAAATGTTTCCTTAGCGAACAGCGTATATCCGTTTTAGACTGGCCAGCAAATAGTCCGAATTTAAGCCCGATAGAAAATCTCTGGTATATTGTTACAAAGAAAGTCTCAAGCAAACGTAACACCAGTCAAAACGAACTATATGAAGCATTTGTTGAAGCATTGAATTCAATCCCCCTAGAAAAATGTATGAAATTGATTGAATCTATGCCACGTCGTAGCAGTGCTGTTATTGAAAACAAGGGATACGTCACTAAATATTAATTATAACTATTGGTAGGCTGCGGATAGTAGCTATTTCGAAAATAACAATACTAATTACTAATACTTAAAGAAATATTGATTTTTATACTTTTTTGTTGTTGTTTCTAATTAGTTGACCATTATTGTTCATACCTTAAAACATTTAAATTGTTTGTCCGTAATGTAATATTGAAACTGCACTTTTGTAATGGGATTTATATTGTTTTTCTAATAAATGATAAATCATTGAACATATTGTTGACCTATTTATTTTTTAATTTCAAAATAAAAACGATTGCGGTGGAGTATCTTACATAATGTCAAGGACCGTTGGTAGTGTTTCCAATTATACCACCACCACTGTATATATATATATATATATATATATATATATATATATATATATATATAAACAAAAATTGTTGCTTACGGTGTTAACTATCTAGTCCTCCGAGGTTGCTGGGTCGTTACAAATAACCCTGTGTATATATATATTTATACATATGACTACCTCGTTGGTCTAGTGGCTAGATATAAGGCCGCAGACCCGGTGGTCCTGGGTTCAATTCCCAGGTCGGGCCAATAAATAGTTATTGGGTTTTTCTGTCAGAAAATTCTCAGTAGCAGCCCGGAGTCTGAAAGTTGGAAGTGTGTACACTCCCGTGCCTCGGAAAGCACGTTAAGCGGTTGGTCCTGCGCCTGAACTCTTTCCGGTCGTGTCGGATTGCCGTCCCATCGGATTATGAGAGCTAAGGAAAAGAGAGTGCACCTGTGTGTGCGCTCACACTTGTGCACTATAATATGTCCTGCGCAGTTGGCTATCTCTCTTGAGATTGGCCGCCGTGGCCGAAATCGGTCTGGAGGACCTTATTATTATTATTATTATACATGCAAAATATATGCAAAACGGATGTATCATCTGAGGAAAATTTTGTAGCATACAAAATTTTCCTCAGATGATACATCCGTTGAATACGATGATACATCTGAGGAAAATTTTGTAGCATACAAAAGACTACGTAACATCTGCAACAGAATGTGTAGGGACGCAAAACGTCGCTACATTCACTCAACAATCAAAAATCTCTGTCAAACCCAAGTTTGGTGTTTCTTGAGGTCAATGGGTGTGGGCAAAACTCCTGTAGCCTGCCACAGTTCCGTTGACCTTAAAGCACTAAATTCTTTCTTCACTAGCCCTCCCACTACTGTAGATCCTATAACGAAATCAGATACTCTTTCTTATTTATCTTCTCTTGAACCACCAAACTGTCCCTCTTTCTTTTTCCAGTTGGTTTCTGAAGATGTTATCAAGAAGTGTGTCCGTTCTATTTCCACCAAGGCCATTGGTAGCGATGGCCTCAGCCTTAATATGATTCTACCAGTGTTGGATGACATTGCACCAGTGATCACCCACATTATAAATTACTCACTTTCATGCAGTGTCTTCCCAACACTCTGGAAGAAGGCTATCGTTATACCTCTTCCCAAAACCAGCAATCCTACTTCTATGTCCCAATATCGTCCTATATCTATCCTCCCTATCCTCTCTAAGGTAATTGAGTCCATTGTACACGAACAACTTTATTCCTTTCTTACAACTTACAACCTGTTATGTCCTTTCCAATCGGGCTTTCGTCCATCCCACAGCACTGTTGGTGCTTTGCTGAAGATAACGGAGGATGTGCGGTGGGCTATGGATAACACCAAGCTCACTGCAATTGCCCTGTTGGATTTTAGCAGCGCCTTCAACTCCGTTGACTTTGACATACTTCTTGGTACTCTTCGTGCAGTCAACGTCTCTCCTCTTGTTATTAACTGGTTTCATTCATACCTCTTCGGACGCCAGCAATGTGTAAAAACCGACGATTCCTCGTCAGATTGGTTAGAGCTCACGGCTGGTGTCCCTCAAGGCGGCGTACTTTCACCATTACTGTTTTCTGTTTTTATTAATAACATTTCCCGATTTATTACTTCTCCCTTCCATCTGTATGCAGATGATCTACAGCTTTATCGACATTTTAGTTTGACTGAGCTGCCCAGGGCTGTTGATTTATTGAATATGGACCTGTCTGCTATTCAGTCGTGGGCTATATCTTTTGGCCTTCTTGTGAATCCCAAAAAATCACAAGCTATAATTGTTGGCAGTAGCAGGCTTAGAAGCAAGCTAGACTGGGGGCTAGTCCCCAAACTACTTTATGATGGGATTCCAATTTCTTACTGCGATTCAGTAAGGAATTTGGGTCTTATTATTGACTGCAATATGTCCTGGGTAGCCCAAGTCAATGATGTTAGCAAGCGGATACACTACACTTACCACTCTCTTAAACGTCTCCAATACTTTCTCCCTTTCAGCACAAAAATTATGCTAGCGCAATCTCTTCTTCTACCAATCCTCGACTACGCTGATGTGTGCTATTTGGATGTGACTGAGGAGCTACTAAATAAATTAGAGCGTCTTCAAAACCTGGCTATTCGGTTCATCTACGGCCTACGTAAATATGACCATATATCTGCATTTCGTAATCAACTTAAATGGCTCCCTATCCGCCTTCGCCGTGATATGCACATCCTTTCAGTCCTTTTTAATATTCTTAATGATCCTAATTCTCCTGCTTACCTTCGCTCCCGTTTCAACATTCTTCCTCCTCCAACACGTTCCAGACGTTCCTGTATTACTTCAGAGTTAGAAGTGCCTAGAGGTAATACAAAGTTTCTGCTTAACTCCTTCACGGTACGTGCAGCAAATCTCTGGAATAGTCTCCCAAAACACATTCAAAAGAGTCCAAACATCAACCTCTTTAAAAAAAGAGTAAAAGAGCACTTTCTCTCACTACTTTCATAAATCTGAAACTGTTTTACTTTTATAATATTTGTGTATTTAGATGTAGTATAAGCATAATAATTTAGTATATATGTATTTATTATATTATAGATATTTATGTAAGCGTAATACTTATTATATTAAAATTATTTTATATTATATATATTATATTATATTAAAATTGTTTCTTTTATATAATATTATTAAGAGCATCTAATGTTGCACTATTTATACCTGCTACATAACACTATCTCTTACAGCTGTGGGTTGGCTGGAAGAAATTTCTTTTAGAAATAAGCCCGCCATTGTGAACAATAATTTCATGTGTAAAATTACTATGTAAAATTTCTCAGTGCAATAAAGAGTATTATATATCATCTTAGACGCCGTAGTTGGCTTTGATTGACAATGTAAGATAGAGAAAGAAGTCAAAAATCTTCAATGCATACAAATCTTCCGATTCGATTTTTTTATGGCTGAAATCAAACTCTTACAGACTATCAACAATTACATTTAGTATATGAAAATATAAGTAAGAAATCGGAATAGTGTAAATGCTTTAGGTTCTTGCAGAACCTAAAGTTAAACACATACCTGTCAATGTCTATAACACATAATATATATAATAAGACAACATTGTACTATGACGTATGTTTTATATGCTTCTTGCCCATTGGCCCATTATGACCCATTTTTCGTCAGTCTACCAAAAAAAGACAAAAATCTTACAGTAACTATCGTTGAGCTTAATAAGTAAGGATTAGCATTCTTGACTGCTGTAAAAATATATTATTTTGTAATATGAGTCTTTTTATCTCATATCATAAGCATTATTAATAAAATGTTGTTCGGATCAAATCATATCCGTATCCGAATACGTTGCAAGCCCCGTCCGATCCTGAACGTTGCCCGTATTTTGTATGAAATTAGAATTTCGCGACGAATTTTGCAAGTTGGCACACCGTGAAATTGTATCTGGTTTGCAACGGGCGTCAGGCTGACGCAGAAATACTTCGCGATCCGAGACAGACGTCATAAGTTCCTAAACCGAACGCTTTGAAACATTTTACAATATTCTGAGATATCTTATCTATATACACACCAAGAATATTGCGAAACTTAACTCTAATTTGACCACGTAGTGGTATAATTATGTTAATTTAATATCAAAACCAAAGTTTTCTACTTATTTGGGTAATATTACTTTGGAATTGCAGTTCTTGTTACGATTCACGTTTTAATCGGTATGGTTTTATTACAGAAAATTTTCTTATTAAAATACGGAAACGGTGTATTATGTTATACAATTACTTCGATCAACAGAAATAAAATGAACAATCCTTTGTAATAGAAAACTTCACAGGCTTATTTTTTACAACAAAGAAGAATCAATAATTACCAAAGCAACCTTTATATTTAACGTAATTATTAGCTTTTCTAAAGAACGATGTTTCTGAAGTCAAAATAATCGTTATTTTTTATAAGAAGTAACCTTCACCAGCAAAAACGTTTGCACTGATATTCTACTTAAAATAACGTACTTTATTAATGTAAAGATACGTTTTAGCTCAACGATCTTTACTTTTACTTTACGACTTTACTGATAGCAGAAATAGACTAAGTTACTATTGTAGTATTACTCGATTGTATAAAGGCCTTATATAGTAAAAAAAATTATAAGAACTAGATTTTTATTGTATAGGTAGGTGGACGAGCATATGGGCCTCCTGATGGTAAGCGGTCACCAACGCCCATAGACAAAGGCATTGTAAGAAATGTTAACCATCGCTTACATCGCCAATGCGTCACCAACCTTGGGAACCAAGATGTTATATCCCCTTGTGCCTGTAATTACACTGGCTCATTCACCCTTCAAACCGGAACACAATAATACTAGTATTGCTGTTTCGCGGTAGAATATCACTTTGTATAGCACTGATTATAATATTCCTCTACATTGCGATAAAACCACTCTTTTATTTCCCAAATTTCTTCGATTATTATGCTAGTACAACTAACAATACAAGAAATTTGTAGAAAAATGTAAAAGTGAAAGAATCTTAGACACAAAGTGATTTTGTAAGTGGAACGAAATCTCGTCGTTGTAATGTGGACATCGCGTGAGTCTATGTGGCGTGTTCGAGCGAAGTTGTACCGAAGTATTACCCGCAATAGAACTTGCACCATGCGCATTGTGCTATATCTATAGGACCGTGGAGAATGGACACATTCGTACTTGCTAAGTCTAACAAGTTAAGGATACAAGATTATAGATGGTAATTGGTTAATTGTTAAGTTTAATAAATCAACCAATATTTCATCTGAGCTACAATTGGTCGAAAACTCTTTTTGCTCTAGCTACCTTGAAATGTAGCAGCTTTTGAGTAAGGATTCATATCGGCCTCGTATTATTTAAGTCAAAAAATGTCAGCAGCAACCGTGTTTATTGAGAAAGGTTCCGGGCTATGTAACTTCACGGCCCAAAGGTTCAGACCCAAAGCCAAAAGGCAAATAATTTCCTTTTAAATGCAAAAAAGCATAATTTAATGTTTGACGTTCCAATTATAAAACGACAATATTATAAGTTAATTTTAAACAATATAAATCTTAGTGTTGTTACACTTTTGCACCATTTTTCAAGAATAATTTAAAGTCGATGCTTCATCATTAGGTCTAACAATGTAATGTGACATTATCCTAATGCTTCAGACATAGGATATGATTCAATTCTTCAATCAAGTTATTTGTTTTTCTAGTTGTATTTGAAATCTAGTAACTCATGACTCCTTTTAATATGTTTTACTTAATAAAGCAGGCATGCTAACAATAGCGTCACAATATATTCACAATAATATTATTTACATCCATAGTAACATTGACGGAAACAGTATCAAACATTGTATTATTACCTGAAGTAAATATAAACTTGGAACACCAAGTTTCGGACCCCATTAAATCTATTCCTTGGACAATCACATTATAATAAAGACTTTCAGGCACACAGGCCAAAACCTGAATAAATTTATTATATCAAAATTTTATGAATTAATAAGTATAGCAATAAAAAATCAAACTGCTCAATACAAGATTATAGAAATGATAAAAATAGTGAAGACAGTATTTGTTAATTAATTTGTAAACTCGGAGTCCTGAACAAGGTGCGGCGTTTTTTCACGCCACAACAACTGCTCCTGTTGTATAAAATACAGGTGCGGTCTTGCGTCGAATATTGCTCGCACCTCTGGGATGGCTCCGCTAAGTACTTACTGGAGGCCTTGGATCGGTTGCAGCGACGTGCGATTCGCATTATTGGCGACGTAAAGGTCACCAACACCCTCGAGCCTTTACAATTGCGCCGAGAGATAGCGGCACTGAGCGCTTTCTACCGATTGTATCACGGCGAGTGCTCAGAGGAATTATTCTCCCTCATTCCTGCTTCCCCATTCCTTTACAAGTCTACGCGTGCTGGCTCTCGATGTCACCGCCTAACTGTGACATCAATTCCATCGCGCACAAAGAAATTTGGCAACTCTTTTCTTTGTCGCACCTCCAAAACATGGAATTCTTTACCAGCGCACGTGTTCCCCTCCTCTTATGACCTGGGTTCCTTCAAACGAGGCGTGAAGAGGCATCTTGCGAGCCCGCAAGACGGGGGCGGCTAGAGCAAGTCATTCGTCCTGACTGCACTAGCCGTCGTCGCGTTTGGACTCTACTACCACTTACCATCAGGTGGAGTAGAGTCATTTGATCTCCCGGGTAATAAAAAAAAAAAAAAAAAAAAAAAATACCTTTTATTTATTTTAGATTTGTTCCTTTAATTTCTATACTATTCTTTCGGAATTTATACCTTAAAATAAATCTAAGTATCATAGTTATTGTACCAATACGTTTAGGTTATGGGCCAAATACTGCGCACTATTAATTTCTTTCTTTCTTCTACTTAATTTTATGATTCTAGATTGACTATCATATCAATAAGAATATGTAATACTTCAATATTGAAATTTTTTGAAATCTTTATTGAATAAAGTAATTTGAATTTGAAGCTAATTTACGTGATTTAGCCACCATGCATATGTATATACAAATGCCCGTCTGTGAGTTGACGGATATTTTTTTTTACATTCGCCATTTTTTAATAAATATGAAAAAGTACCAATTCCACACATTTATTAAAAAATACAAATAAATATGGAGCCATTTATGAAAAAGTTAAACAAGAATTATAAAAGATATAACTATAATTTACTTGGTGGTAGAGCTTTGTGCAAGCTCGTCTGGGTAGGTACCACCCACTCATCAGATATTCTTCCGCAAAACAGCAGTACTTGGTACTGTTGTGTTCCGGTTTGAAGGGTGAGTGAACCAGTGTAATTACAGGCACAAGGGACATAACATCTTAGTTCCCAAGGTTGGTGGCGCATTGGTGATGTAAGCGATGGTTAACATTTCTTACAATGCCATTGTATATGGGCGTTGGTGACCGCTTACCATCAGGAAATCTTTGTATATATATATATATATATATATATACAAAGACAGACGTCTTTGAAGTTACTAGCCGGAACATGCCTTTACAGTATGCATATTATGTTCAAAGTTTAATGTCTTGTTTTTTCCTTACTATTTCAACATTGGAAAATATTTATTTATGTACTTATTTTTTAAAGTATTAAAACAAAGATTTAAGACGCGAGTTCAGTAAAGTGCGGAAATATTACTAGAGAAACAGCTGTGCACATCTTTCGAGTATATACGACGTTTATTCTCAGGGTTGATACATTATAATCTTTTTATATTATTCCAACTCGGTGGATATGAGTGGCGTTATATGCTGAGTGACGATAGAAAATATATACGCTACAAATGTATCGAATTTACTATGAAATAAGTGGTTTTAAATTGTTTAAAAACTGAATGATTTATATTTTATAATATTTATTTTTTTATTAATAAGAATAATAATAATAATGTCCTCCAGACCGATTTCGGTCACGGCGGCCAATCTCAAGAGAGATTAGCCAACTGCGCAGGAGATATTAAGGTGCACAATTGTATGCGCAGACACAGGTGCGTTCACTATTCCCTAACTCTCATAATCGGATGGGACGGCAATCCGACACGACCGGAAAGAGTACAGGTGCAGGACCAACAGCTTTACGTGCGTTCGGAGGCACAGGAGTGTATAAACTTCCAACTTCCAACTCCATAAATATTTATTGGCCCGACCTGGGAATTGAACCCAGGACTACCGGGTCTGCGGCCTTATATCTAGCCACTAGATCAACGAGACAGTCTATTTATTATATTAATAAGTTCAACATAAAGTACTTTTTCTTCCTGCCCTTATCCCACTACGTGGCGTCGACACGACATGTCTTTTCTTTCCACATCTTTCTGTCACTCATCATCTTATAAGTTAATACCTTTCATACCCTTCCTTACGCAATCCATCCACACTTTCTTCGGCCTCCCTCGTCCCCTATATCCATCAACATTCATGCTCATCGCCCTTCTAGTAACATGTTATTCATTCTTCCTCATCACATGCCATACAACACTAATCTTTTACTCTTTGACTTTTCATCTATTGGTGCTACTTTCAGACTTCCTCTGATATACTCGTTTCTTATCATGTCTATTCTAGTTACACCACACATCTCTCTTAACATTAATATCTCTGCCACATGCATTCTTTTTACATCGTCTTCTTTTGCTGCCCAACATTCAGACCATACCTCACGACACGTCTTACAATGGTCTTATAAATCTTCCCTTTGATCTTCAAGGGCATTCGTGGGTCGCAAATGGTCTCAGAGACCTGTCGCCATTTCATCCACCCTGCATTTATCCGGTTCCTCGCACCCTGTCAATGTCGTTCTGAGTTAAAGTAATTAGTACAATAAAATAATCAGTTAGAAAAAGTGCTTGTTAGAGCTTACTTAAATTTAATTTACATTAAGTGCATAAAAATAATACTACACATATTTTCACGGGACACTATTTAGATTTTTTATATTTCTATGTTCAAACTAAGTGTTAAATTTTGTTAAGGCTAATTAGGACAATACTCCAAGAGTTTAAGATCAAACTTGCGTCTGACGTCGTGTGTTCGTCGTCAAATTTCATCGTTCGGCGTTAGTTCCAGAGTCAATAAATGAACCTATTTTTATTGGGGAAAGTCGGAAAAAAAGATATTGGGGTTAATTTTTTTTAGTTTATGAACTTATACTTTATCCATATAAAATCAAATGGAAATGGATAGATAATATATAGAGAAAGATAAAACGTCAATTGTCAATTCAAAGTCCAAAGTAGAGCTGACAGTGTGCTAACACGACCGATTTTGTTTAATATCGATACAATATCGTAATGATTCTTAGCTATTTTAATCAATTACGAATTTGATACGGGTTGATAATTTGGTACGGGAGCTTCATTTTAAAGATGTCAACATTTCAATCAAGACAAGCAACCAGTCCATATCGATCTTTCGTTTAGTTGAATCGATATTATCGATATTTAAAAACCTTCAAGAAGAGAGCGAACTCTTTCCTCAAAGGCCGGCAACGCACCTGCAAGTCCTCAGATGTTACAGATGTTCATGGGCGGTGGTAGTCACTTTCCATCAGGTGAGCCTCCTGCTCGTATGCCACTTAAGTAAAAAAAAAAAAGATATAGATAACTACTTATACTAATACTTGCACTCTACATCCTCATTTGTTTAGTTGATATTTTATTGGCAATTCGTACATCAGTTGATAAACTTAAAAAAAAAACTTTGACTCTAACAAAAATGAGGATAGATTTAAAAAATCTTAAAAACTTTTTTTTTGCTATAAATGTAATTTAAGGATGCCAAAAAACTTTCAGACATAGATCTGCCATTGTTCTTCAAATATTACATAATAATGTCAATTGAGATGACAGCCCTCAGTGAAACAAATATTTTCTATATTTTATTCGAATTCATAACAAACATACTTCTGACAACCCTATTAACATGTTCTCACTTACGACCGGCACATGACTCCGTTCAGGTGTAAATAGCAGTCGGAGCTCGAATACTTTCCGTTAACAAATTGTCATTTTATTCCGTGCATCGTATCGTAAGCGTGTGATTATAATAAGTCGGAAATATCATGAAAGAATATTAATATTATACAATGGTAAAGTAATCTATCAATAGTGTAAATATTTATTACTAACAATAATATTATACAGCTAGATGTGATAAGCATATCGCAGACTTAAATTCTTTACTGTGTGCTATGTACCTGTACATTATGTGGATATTAATTTTATTTCAGAGTAAAATAATACCACTCACTCACTCACACTTCAACAATAAATATCTTATTCAATAGGCATAAGTAACATTTATACGCCGAAGGTTGTGAGTGGGCGAGTAACAGGTGGGTATTAAAATAATAACAACGTATCTGATATAAATTCTTAGGTACAAAGTTTATATTATGGCTAGCATTTCTACTTTTAAGCTATAATAGTATAGGCTAGTACTTGAGTGGGTGTGCAGTATACTTATTAAAAGAAAAATAATTCTCGGAATTTAATGTTAGCATTTTAATGAAAACGTATCTATTTATAAAACAAAAACATATAACACCCATTGCCCTTACTGGTAACAGGACTCGGGAGGTCCATTTTTCGGTCAGAGAATCGGAATTGCGGAATCGGAATCGGAAAAGTCAAAGGAGAAATGCTGCCGGTGTCCTTGCCACCGTTCGACGCTGTCAAGTTAATTTAGTGCAATAGCAATTTTTAATTTTTATTTGTATACACTTATGTAATATAATCAGTATGTAATATAGTCATTGCTCTAGTGGATACATGTAAGGCCGAAGACACGGTGGTCCTGGGTTCGAATCCTAGGTCGGGCCTATTAAATGTTATTCAGATTATCTGTCGAAAATTCCTGCGCCTGAACTCTTTCCGGTCGTGTCGGATTACCGTCCCATCGGGTTATGAGAGCTAGGGAATAGAGAGTGCACCTGTGTTTGCGAACACACTTGTGCACTAAAATATCTCCTGCGCAGATGGCTAATCACTCTTGAGATTGTCTTACTTAAATGACTTAAACGTTGGAAAAATATAAGAAATTATGAATATTGATTTGACCTTGCTGCGTTTTGTTATTTTAGTTCTACAAATATAAGATTTTGCACTCACATAAAAATATAGAGGTCGTAAGCTTTTGTATTTTTATTTATTGATTATCTTGATAGTTGCTAAGATCTGAATATCATGTTAATGTAAAGCAATAATACAATTTGAATTGTGTTTATTGCATGAATGAAACAAAAAAAATCTGGCCGTCGTAGAACGACAGATGAGAAACATTAAAATTGATGGTTATTACTCGTTGGTAGGGCTTTGTGCAAGCTTGTTTGTGTGGGTACCACTCCACCCACTCATCAGAGAAACAGCAGTACTTTGTATTGTGGTATTTCAGTTTGAAGGGTGAGTAAGCCAGTATAATTACAGACACAAGGGACAATATCTTAGTTCCCAAAGTTGGTGGCGCATTGGCGATGTAAGCGATGGTTAACATTGCTTACAATGCCCATGTCTATGGGCGTTGGTGACCACTTACCATATACTCGTCCGCCTACTTATACAATAAAAAAAATATAATAATTATTAAAGAAAAAAAAAACATAGAGTATCGTTATTTTTATTCTTATTATAGCAATATATTATGGCAACGATGTATATAGCATACGCGTTGTGAGTGACAAGTGAGTAAAGAACTACGGCGGAGAGGGGACATGACAGCTTATAGTTCAAGACCCAGCAATCGGCATACGTACGGTATGTTAGCAAACTCCATATTGATGCTAGGTATGCTTTTTCATCTGCCGTAGGCGAAAACGGGATTCACTGTCCCTGTCGATGGGTCCTTGGGGCGTTTCCAGAAGTCTAATGTCTTAAAATATAGAATTTTTTTATTAAAAAATTCAATGGCTGGCAATTATTCCGGCAGTGTGTCAAATCTAAATTCATATATGTTATTTAGATTATTATTGGGACGAAGTTCTTTTACGCGGCTTTCAGTTGAGTGAAATGGCAGTAGATAGGACCTATACCGAATTCACGCACGCCAAACCACCGAGTGTGAACTGTATAGTGTGCCAATCATTTTATTATTAATTAAGTTTAATACTTAAATATAACAAACTCAATCAAAACAATTAATTTTATTTAAAATACGTTCTTAACGTTCTTAAAAATCAAAAAAAATATATATATAAAGGTAATACAAACCAAATAAGGACCAATATCGCTGCGGCAGAGCATGTCTCAGGTTCGAACCTAGGGCTATTATCACAATTCCCATCATAAACTTTGTTTGATTGGAGTGGTAAATTACTAAAATAATATTAGAATATTAGTAAATTCCTTAAAATTGGGATTGCTATTATTATACAAATTGTTAATTTAATTTAAAAATTTAAATCGTTTCTTATCTTTGATTAGAGAGTGACATAAAGGAGGTTGAGGTGCTTTTTGGTTTGACAAAAATGCAGTAATCAAATAAAATCTACATTTTAAGTCAAAAAATATCGCAAAGAACTTCGTTCCGCACGGGGGTCCCCCGAACGCACATTTTTTTTTCTACCTACGGACTGACGATAATGCGTTCTCTGTCGTACTAATAAAGATGCCAAAAGTCTGCCGATAGCTGGCTCGGGATCACGAATCGGTCTACTTTCGAACAATCATAATATTTGTAAGTAGTTTTTTATTTAATTTTTTTTCTATAATCTTCTCTTTAATCTTCTCTTTGACCCTATCTCTAAATCTCTCTCCCATATGATAATCGCATACGCTACGTTCGAAAGATTCGCTCATAGCTCTTTCAATTCATGTTTATATCTCTGTTTTTTTCCCTAATAGGTACTTACTTCTTTCTAAATTTTACTTTAGAATAAACTTTCTAAAAATAGAGGCTTACACAAAGCTAGAGAGCTAAGCTTCTTGCATCGTTTGCAAGAGCTTTTTGATTTATATAATGATGTAAAAATATTAGCTATTTATTAAATTGTCTGAATATAAAAATGAACTAAATATACAATTTTGCGAGATGTGTTTCATATAAAATTTACTATTAAATACTTTATGTTCATCTTTTTAACTTCAATTTAAATTTAAAATTAGTGTAAAAGCTTTTTTGGACACAATTTGTTTTTAGAATACTATTATTCTAAAGGAAACAATTCAAATATTTATACTACTTTTATGTGCGGATATATTTATGTTATATAAAAGCCGCTTCGCTCGCGTCATTATTTATAATTGCTAAAAATGAATGATTTTCATACCAACTGCCATTAGGTATATAATTTTCAAAAATCCTTCAAAAAGTGCTAACCTACGATGTAAAAGGAACTAGATTATGACTTTTCATGGCTGATGTCAGTCACTCTGACATCAGCCATGCCATTTTTTTTCAGACCCGTAATATACTGTATAATCTGTAAATATAATTATATGTATATAAAAATAGTCACAGTTGAATATAGAACTTCTTCCTATTTTGAAGGCGATTAATAAAACAAAGTTCCGTCAATAATTTATTCCAGTTGATCTTACATTACGATAGTACATAATCGAATGATTCGTCATACCGATAGCTTTCACTCTTTCTCTCATTATTGATATGACATTCGAAAGAAGAAGACAGCATTTCTAAACAACGTTTACAAATTTTAATATGAAGACAAAGCACAACATTATCTGATTAATTATTTAATTTAAACGAGTATATTAACATTTAAAAATAGCAATCTTTCATTGAATTAAACGTTAAAACTTTAAAGCATCAAAAATAGCGCTGGCAACGTTAAATAAATCACATTTGACTCAATCGGGACACTAATTAACTAGAATGTACCACGGGCCGCACTCCGCAGTAACAGATGAACAGGCATGGTGATCGGACCGTGTAATTAGTCTAACCTATCTACCCATTGACTAAGTAAAACATTTCCTTTCTGACTCTAGATATCTATTTCTATAAATACTTACTTTTCAATCTCTTTCAAAGTCTTTAGATATTTATATATTTTTAATTAGGTATAGTGTTTTTATTGAAATTAAGATTTATGTTGTAGTAATAAGATAATTTTCCATCTGCCGGGCAGGTCTTTCATGCTAGTCCTGCCAGGTCTTCCCTCCTTGTAAGAGGCAGGTTTGGAGCTTATTTCACCATGCTGCCGCTGCTACAATGCATGTCGGTCACTTATTTCATCAGAAACATGCAGGCTTCAAATATTTTATCACTATCGAGCACGAGATGAATCAAACACAAATTACTCACATTATAACTTAGTAGTGCTCGATAGCTTGTTCATTCGATCGTTTTCTATATAATATATATTTTAGTCAACAAAGTACTTAAAAGCTAAAATAATGTTACGAGTAGGTTCATCTTACAATACTTAACATTTTGAATTATTGGTACTTTTATTAATAAAATAAATATCACTTAAGCAATAACAATATAAACAATTGTATTGATGTCTATGATTTTTTTTTTTTTTTTTATTGTATAGGTAGGCGGACGAGCGTATGGGCCACCTGATAGTAAGTGGTCACCAACGCCCATAGACAATGGCATTGTAAGAAATGTTAACCGTCGCTTACATTGCCCATGCGCCACCAACCTTGGGAACTAAGATGTTATGTCCCTTGTGCCTGTGATTACACTGGCTCACTCACCCTTCAAACCGGAACACAACAATACAAAGTACTGCTGTTTTGCGGTAGAATATCTGATGAGTGGGTGGTACCTACCCAGACGAGCTTGCACAAAGCTCTGCCACCGAGTAGTATGATTCAATAACAATGAGGCTTTCAATAGTTCAAGTTAATATAGCGTTTATGAAGCGATTGCTCTAAACTGATATTATAAATACGAATGTATGTCTGTAGCGCTTTCAGGGCTAAACCAAAGAAGCGATTTTTATGAAACTTGATTTGAAGCAAGTTCGAACTCCAAGAAAGAACATTGACTTATTATTAAACGTAACATCTGATAACATGCGAGCGAAGCCGCGGGCGAAAAGTAGTCTCATATATTTCTTACAACAGCAATAATACTGCAGTTCATTGAACAGACAAAAGAGTTACAATGAAAACAAAGTAAAATTAATGGTGCAAAGGTCGGCCACATCGTAACAAATTGTATAATACAGCTTATTCTTATTTCTATTAAACATCTTACACTACAAGAAATATTAACCCGGCGATTGTTTACTATATTTTCGGGTGCACGGTGTGTATACTGGGTATTTTAGGGAGCAGTCGGTTTTACAAAGATTTCTAGGCTTCCAAAAAACCTGAAAACAATCTGGGTCGCTTATTAAGTAGCTCCTATATGGTCCAGCAGCTACCAAACTCGATAATTTGAAACCGTTGTTAATAAAAATTGAACAATCATATGAAAACGGGAAAAAACTGAATTTTGTAAACAAATTCGTAACTTTACAATAAACAAGTATAAAAATAAACGGTTCTAGGCTTTTGTAGCTTAGACTATGAGCTTTCGAACAAATATAGTATTTTTTGCGTGGGTTCCTAGAAGTTGAATTGTTTAAGCACCTGAAAGTGGGGAATGTTTTACGGATTCAAGCATGTCATAAAATAAACGAAAAGGTAATTTTACGATACAAAATGTTTTTTTATTATTTGAAATACGAATGGAATAATATATTAGTGTTAATCAATAGCAAAAAAGTAAATTAAATCTTCAAAATCTGTTGGAAGCAATGGAAAAATAACGGATACGCCAAAGATACAAAAAACGTTTTGTTACCGAAATCAAAGGTCGTAAAAAATAGCCGCAACAGCATCAAATACATTCAAAATTTCATACATACATACATTCAACCAGAACATTTCCTCTAACCATAAGAGAGAATTTCGAGTTTAAAATTTTGACTGTTCCTTTAACGACCCAGTATACACACGCCGGGTTAAGAAAGAATATTATATTATATAAATATTTTATTATATTATATATAGGGTTTTCCATTAAGGGCGCTTGCTCGTGCAGAACTTCCATCGTAGCGTGTGCTGTGTGGCACGTAGCGCCGTCCTGTTGAAACCACATGTTGTCCAGATCCATATTCTCGATTTCAGGCCAAAAGAAGTTGGTTATCATCGACCGGTATCGCTCACCATTGACGGTGACGGCCACACCATTATCGTTTTCGAAAAAATACGGACCAATCACGCCTCCGGCCCAAAATCCGCACCAAACAGTCACTTTCTGCGGGTGCATTGCCACTTGGTGAACCTCGTGTGGATTGGTCTCGTCCCAAATACGGCAATTTTGCTTGTTGACATAGCCATTCATCCAAAAATGCGCCTCGTCGCTGAAGATGATTTTTTTGCCAAAATCGGCGTCAACTTCCAACTGCTCTAATGCCCAGTCAGCGAACACACGGCGCTGTCTATGGTCATTAACCTTGAGCTCTTGGGTCAGCTGGATCTTGTACGGGTGCAGGCTCAAGTCACAACGCAAAATTCGCCAAGTTGTCGTCTGCGAAAGGCCGAGTTCCTGTGCGCGACGCGGAATTGACTGCCGCGGGTTTTCGAGGACACTTGACGCACGGGAACCGGCTGATTGTTAACTGACCCGGTTGACTCGAATTTGTCCACCAATCGACGGATAGTCGACTCGGCAGGACGATCATCGCGACCGTAAAACGGGCGAAGTGCGCGGAACGTTGCTCGAACTGAAGACCCATTTTCATAAAACAATTTTATGATTTGCACGTGCTGCTCGACACTGTAACCTGACATGGTGGTTTGGGAGGACGGAATGAATATAACACACTGCATTTGACAGCTGTCACTCAAACAACATGGCCGCAATCAGCTGTTAAAGTCTATTGGAAAACCCCTTATATAGTGTATGAAACATGTTTCATTATGTTTTTTTATAAATTAAATTATTATATAACCTACTTTTGGTAAAAGTGTTATTAAAATACAGAATCAAACCAATCGCGACATGCCTTCAAAATTAAGATTGGTAAATAACGTTACAAGCAAATTGACAATAATTTGAAAATATTTGATATCGGTGCTACATCGCTTTATAAATCATCGAATAATAATCTATACATATAATAAATCTGTAACTGGTCGATGTCTGTACATGGAAGATAAATGAGTAAAACTTTTATCGGGGGTCATTATAAACACAATAGAACCCAAAACAATGATTAATAGAATTTTTGTCTGTTTGTCTGTTTGTCTGTTTGTCTGTTTGTCTGTTTGTCTGTTTGTCTGTTTGTCTGTTTGTCTGTTTGTCTGTTTGTCTGTGCGTTTGTGCACGCTAATCTTAAAAACGACTCAACGGATTTGATTGCGGTTTTCACTAATGTATTGTGGCTAACTTCACTTAACATTTAGTGTTTGTTTTATTTCAATCGGTTCATAAATAATAAAGTTATGTCAATTTAAAGATACACGTAGAACATTTATTAAAAAATGGTTATGGTCAAACTGAAAAGAGATTAAATATTACATGTAATTTACACTTTTGCTTATGATTTATCCTATATTTTGTCCTATAATTTTTAATCTCTTTATTTATTTATTAAAAGTTTAGTATCCCTACTAAAAATCAATAAATTATTATCTGTGGTAGAGCTTTGTGCAAGCTCGTCTGGGTAGGTACCACCCACTCATTAGATATTCTACCGCAAAACAGCAGTACTTGGTATTGTTGTGTTCCGGTTTGAAGGGTGAGTGAGCCAGTGTAATTACAGGCACAAGGGACATAACATCTTAGTTCCCAAGGTTGGTGGCGCATTGACGATGTAAGCGATGGTTAACATCTCTTACAATGCCAATGTCTATGGGCGTTGGTTACCACTTACCATCAGGTGGCCCATAAGCTCGTCCGCCAACCAATAACATAAAAAAAAAAAAAAAAAAAAAAAAAAAAAAAAGTACGCGCACTGTTAGTTGTCAAAATCAAAAAGTTTTGTTAACAATTTCGTGTTTTCAGTAGCTTCGTGTGTTGTTTTTGCATAAAAACTAATATTGCATATATATTGTGTGTATCTTTATGATCTCATCTTATATCTTTCATAACAGTACGATTTAAGACTGCGTGTGAGCAAGTCAGTTAACTCAGTGACAATAATTAATACGTAAATAGTATATAGGTGTATAAACAAAGCCTAAAAAACAACTATAACAATAATATATGGTTTTAGAAGTGCATACATATCACTTCTTAAAACTTTAAATAGGTATAATTTTTTCGTAAATTCGTGTTTCCTGTCAAAAGTTTTAAAACGGCAGATAAAAATTCAAACGTTTTACCTAGGTACTGAAGTTTTTTCTAAACAACGAAATAAATAACTATTTGACGCGGAAAAAATGGCAACCATATTTTGAACTATATTTATTAGCCTCTGGATATATATAAGGAGTATTAGCCACTGGTATGTATAAGAAGTGTAAATAGAGAAAAATAGCAATTTTGTTCAACATTAAAATAACAGAAATTACTTTAGAAGACCTCATTAATAAATGTAACAAGTATTTCGAACCGAGGAAAAATTAACTATGGCCTGACATGTATTTTTTATGAGAAAACAAAGCAAACACGAAAGTATAACCAACTTTATTACGAGTCTAGAAAATTACAGTTTAAAATGCGATTTCGTTGAATTAATAGTCATTGGTCAGTGATAAATTTACAGCGAATATGTGTTAGAGTAGCTCGCCAAACATCAAAGATTATTACAACGGTCTGATCTGTCGCTAAAGAAAGCTATAGAGATAGCTAAAATAGTAGTGATCGAACAACAAAATACGGAGCACATAAATAAAAGCACTGAGACGTCGTCATCACCGTCATCATCTAATGAATATCAAGTGATGAAGGGGGAGTAAAAGGGTTAAACAACACACAGTACAGAATAGAGAAGATGTGCATATTCCTACGAAGTCAGACAGGCAACTAATTAAGAAGAGAACAAAATTGTGAAACGTGGTTATATTTGCCTCATCCTAATATATATAAACCGAATAAAAGTATTTTGTAATCTCTCAGCATATAATTAAGTGTACTCAGATATTGATATTATATATTTAAAAAAAAATCGCTGCAAAAATAACATAAATAAGATAAAAATAATAATGTATTAAATGTATTAATTTATATAAAATGAATGTACCAACCCATCTTAATATTCAATATTTTAGTTTGTTATAAATTTTGTACTGTAGTCATATTCTTGCTTGCCTTTTAATTGTATTTGGTTAAAAAATATATAAATAATATATATATCATTTATTTACTGCATTTTATTGGCCTTACTCAATGTAATAATGCTTAAGCTATGTGATTTCATTTATATTTTGTTTTTGTTAAATTTGTGTTTTCATTAAGTAATTAATTATATTTGATTATAAAGTCTTTATAAAGAGATTTAATTAGTTGAGTCTATCAAAAGTTATAAAAAATACGTATTTTTGTTGATATCTATTCACATAATATTATTACTCTTCCTAACTGATTCATTAACGCAGAGCCTAAACGGGGGTTAGAAACTTGAAATTTTGGCAGCTGATACATTTTATAACACCCACTAAGGTAGGATTTTTGGAAATTCCACCCCTAAAGAGTTGAACGATTGCTTAGAAACCCGTCATTTTTAAAGTTAGAAGCATGAAATTTAATGAACAAGCTTAAAAATAAATAAAAATGTATTTCAGCGTTTTTGAAAATTTAAATCTGAGAGGGTAAAAAAGGGGTTGAAAGTTTGTATGGGGATTCCGTCACTTTTGATGTAAGACGAATGATTATTAAAGCTATGCATACGTATTTCGTCGTTTTTAGAAATTTAACTCCAAACGGGAGAAACGGGGTAAAAGCATTAGTCTAAAAATTAAAAAAAATAGAAATATACTATTTGAGTTTTTTGATTGAATTAATAAACATGAATTTAATTATTAGTAGGAAGTAGGATTATTATATGCCCTGTACTGAACACACATACACTATATTGGATGGGCGAATAAATCGATTGGTAAATTTTTATATCTTATTGATTAAAAAATGATAAAATCCTTATTTTACCCGTACGAAGTCGGGACGGGCAGCTAATTACTCGCTGATAACGTATCTTTCTGTAGGTAAAAAAGGTTTTTAAAAACAGTACAGCAGTTTTTTAGTTTATTCGCTACAAACAAACATACAAAAAATCTATTTTTACTTATTTATTATATTAGTATAGATAAAGACCACGCGCGAGCGAAGCTGCGGGCAACAGCTAGTAATAATAATAATATCCTGGGACATTATTCACACACGGCCATCTGATCCCACACTAAGCAGAGCTTGTACTATGAAAACCAGACAACTGATATACTTACATAGACTACTTTTCCTTTGTGAATAAATACTTATATAGATAATTACACCCAGACTCAGGACAAACAGGACGAACCCACGACCTGCGGCGTGAAAGGCAAATATCTTACCAACCACGCCAACAGGCTCATCGAATTCCATCTATAAGGCTACAAATTAAATACATTTAACAAATTATATAAGCAACATGTCTCCTTGTTCGAATTTGGAAAATCCTCGTCGGATGCAACGCGCGGAATTAATTTTTCACGCTTGTTGCATTCGACTACAAACGGTGATACTAATTAAAGTCGTACCTAATTAATTACGCATAGAGAGTTTCAGAAACCTTGTTCGTTGATATAATGAGTAAAAAGTTTTAAATTTGTTTTTGCTATTATTTATTCAGGATATCATTATAATTATTTAGACACAATCATTATAAGATAAACGTCATAAGAAGTTGCTCCTTCCCTAGGTATATATTCGTTTTTTACTTTCTATTAAAATGCATTCTCATTAACATTAATATAAATAATGATGTATCTTATTATTACAAATGTCAAATCAATCATGATACAAAGAGAGAAATCTGAGTTTAAATAAACAACCGTTTAAAAACTTTATAAATAAGGTCGTCAGTGTCTTAAATGAATAGGAAAGCAAAACACTATTGATCAAGTCAAACAGTCACTGACCAAGTAATTTTTCGTCTGCATTTTTGTAAGAAATACAGAAATATAGAAATATGAAACAAATTCTCTCTTAAGCTACATCAATTATATTTAAATAAAGATTAGTTTACAATTCACCCAAAATAAAGAAGTTCTTGAAATTAAATATTTTTGGAAATCAAAAAAAACCCGACCTCATGTCCAATTGAATCTTCCGAGAGATGAAGTTCCCATTCTCAAATTAAACGAGAGCCTCTTACTAGAACACCTGCAGATTTTTTATAGAGTAAAATAAATTAAACTTGAGGGTCATTTAATAATAAGGGGCTGTCGACGGAACGAAGATGTCCTGCAAATAGAGCCAGCTAATTTGGACGACATACTTTTAAACGGCATATAATAAAAGTTAATGGCTCAGGTCTTTCCGTGATTCCTGGCGGCGTCTAAAGCTCATTTTCCTTGCTGTCGTTCGACCACTTTAATTAGCATTTTGGCGCTGACGTTCTAATAATTTGAAAAACAAATTTGAATAGGTGAACCACTTGAATCAATTTTTAGTTAAGTAAACAGCAGAACAGGTTTTGTTCGAAGTTAATTGAATTATATTTGAACGAAATAAAATGTTGGCTTCTCTTTAATTTTGATAACAATTGATGTTTTAATATGGCGTTAATTATTTAACGAACAAATTATTTGTATGAACCAAGTCAATATTTATTCACAACTAGCTGTTGCCCGCGGTTTCGCCCGCGCTTAAGAATACGTAAAGGATAAATCATTGTTTGGAAGTCTGTTATTTTAAATTAAGAAGCATAGGACCTCCGTGTCTGCGGCCTTACACCTAGTCACTGGACCAACGAGGTAGTCTCCCCAATTATAACAGAATTACAATAAAAAAGTTCGCCGAATGAGCTGCATGCATGCTGGAATAAATAGTTATTTTCAAAAATGTTATGTTCATATTTAATTCATTTATTCATAATCGAATACCCTGTCCAAATATAGAAATGACTAAAATTATAAATAAACTATGATCGTTTTCATGTTTTGTGAATCGTTAATGTTATTGCTTGAATCTGTGAAAAATCCACCAAGAATCCGCGCCTTGAACTATCGGTTTTTGCTAAAATTATCAGCCTGACAACGCTATCGTCACGTAATTCAAAACTGATTAAGAAAGGAAAATGTTCAACAATACTTTCTTTAGCGATGCACTTCTCGGATGCACACCAGGGAATAGCGACTTGGAATGTTAACTTTTCTTCTCAGTTAAGCATAAAGTTCTTTTAAATAGCTCAACTAACTGACTAGACTAGGCCACGATACAATTAAAGAGGGTAGTTTTAAAAAAAAACAATTCTAATATAGGGTAAACAACAAAAGTACGTCCGTTCAACTCAAAATCTAGACTAATAGTGTCAGTTCGCCACTACCGCTTCGTATTTTATACCAGACCGATGAGGGTAGCTTTATAAAAAAATATTTAGCCATCTAACAATATATATCTTAGTGGTGGTAAAACATTGTCCAAGCTCGTCTGGGTATCACCCACTCATCAGATATTATAGCATTACTTGGTATAGTTGTTTTCTAGTTTGAAGGGTAAGTGAGCCAGTGTAATTACAGGCACAAGGGACATAACATCTTAGTTCCCGAGGTGGCACATTGACGATCTAATAAGTGATGGTTAACATCAATTACAATACCAATGTCTATGGGCTTTGATGACCAATCACTATCAGGTGGCCCATATGCTTGTCCGCCTAACTGTACTATATAATTATCATCAGTCGCCTGCACATGCCAATTCACAATAATAATACTTTGTTACGGGTTATTTTGTTACTAATACATTTTGCTCATTAGAATAATTAAAAAATATTTAAACTAAAGGAATGGAGCAAGAAAACCGATGGCACGTAGTATCTTTGCCTATAGATAATCGTGCATAAGGTATATACCTACTTTCAACATCAATAATTTAGTCTTGTACGAAACACATACAAAGCTCACTCACCCTCCAAACCAGAACACATCAATACAGATTACATTGAAGTTTTGCGCTAGAATAATTGATAAGTAAGTGGAAGCCATCAATTCCACTTATATAGTAAATAGTAAATAAATATTAAAAATTCGAATACTAGACTCGTCTACAAATATTGAACATCTCCATAACTCTCTATATAGGTTGTGAATATTCAAATTCACATTTAGCGCAGCCAATCCATATTATACCACCTTACCGAATTGTCTATACAATGCCATATACATATATGTGAGTTGTTCACAAGACCACAAATCATTATGAAAACCGTTAGTACATATAATGTTTTTAACAATATTCCTTCGATCACTAATAAAAACTAGATACACAATCAGCTACAAAATCGTCCTCACCAAATGAGCGCCCAAATCATCATATGGGTGCGCTTTTAATTTAGCACCATTCAGACGCACTGACAATAAAGACGTGTCAATGCTCGTCAAAAATACAAAAATCACACGCATAGGACGCTGAAAAAGGATGGAGTTTCATATTTTCGGTAAGTATTAATATTACCATTATGTAATTGTTATTAATGTATGGTAAATACTTACTTACTTATACTTCGTCAATAAATAATTAAAATATAATAAATAATAAAAATATATTTAAAAATTAAATTGTAATGAACACCACGAGGTATAAAGCATGTCAATTGTAAAGACACTTAATTAACGCGTTATTCATACAATCGCATATCTTCTTTAATTGTTCGGGTTACACGGGTTGGTTCTGTTCCATTTGGTGGAAACGTTGTTGTTAATAAATTAATTAATAAAAAAAACTGTACGAAAAATATGATTATGTATTTTCTTTTGTTGAATTAACTTCTTTACTGTGTCTATAATATAAAAATATACTATCAAAATATTATTAATTTAAATTTTAACTGACTGAGAAGGAGAAGTTTCCCAATTTGAGATCTCGATGAATTATATTGTATAATTCTTGATGAATTTTATTTTATGTTTGTACACTGATGTTATGTTTATGTTTGAAGTATATGATAATAAACTCCAAACCATCTCCTTAAGGGTAGATAAGTGTCTTAACTAGGCTAAGTGAATTAAGGCACTTTTCTTTAAATATTATATAATGATGACCTTTAAAAATGCATGCATATAAAGGCTTCAATAAAAAAAAAAAAGTAGAATTATCATCGCTTTTTCTGAACCATATGTGCTTCAAAAATGTTGAGCGGAATTAATTTCATCGATGGTCATCATCGCTCGTCCGTTCAGTGAGATATATTTGTTTTTAAAAATATTTTTTTTATATTCAAATATTTGTGATGTTATTTGTGATACGTGAATACGTCACATTGACAATTTACTTATTTATTTATTGATTTATACTTTATTGTACACCACAAAGGAAAAAAATATACAAAAACATGGATACAGCCTAAATAATAGTAGCACACAGTTTTGGCGACCTTATCGCTACACATCGATCTCTTCCAGGCAACCAACAGTGTTAGGAACAACCCATAGGATATGAGGTAGGTGGTGTAATAAAATAAGCAAAATGACATTACAATAATAATCTAAAACAAACTAATAAATATATGTCAATATAAGTATAAAATAGACATATAATGTATCTATATATAAATTATATAATTTACAATAAATACGATAATAAAACGATAAATCCTCAAACAAAACGAGAAAAGAAAGACAAAACAATACAAAAAAGAATAAAAATAAAAGAAAATTATTGGTGATGTGGTGGTGTGTGAGACAAAAAAGTGATCTTTTACAAGTATTTTTTTACAATTTATTCATGTATCGAGTTATTATATTTCTAAAAATGGATTACTTTTAACGGTCCCATTACAAATCTTAATAAAAAAAAATGTGACCATTAGGAGATGCCTAGAGTCTGATTCGTCACATGAATTTGTTCCGTCAGCAAACATGCACACATTCACAGATTACGAGACAAAACTTAACACATATTCATTTATTTTATATAGATATTGAGTCACCTTGAATGATTTATTTTGTATGTGCTTAAAGTTTTGCGTTACAGTGTCGTATTAAAAAGTACTAGTATATGCCCAGTGGCAAAATTGTACATAATATGTAAGCTTGCATATTTCTAATGTTTTTTTTTTTCATCTATTATTTCCTTTTTTATTGATAACACTAAAACTCAGTACAAAAAGGTATTGAACTGTTTCGTTTTACCTATTTATATAAAGTGTAGTTTCGTTGTGGTATCAGATTAATAGATGCCGTGGATCGTGAGTTTATGCCCGGTTAAGCACCACTGAGTTTTCACATATCAAGCTTATATATCTGTATGGAAACACCTGGAGTAAACTTATATGAGTGGTAGGTTAAGTATAAACGAATACGCAGTGGAACAGCGTGGTGGATTTCTTTTATAGCATAGGTAAGCGGGCGAGAATATAGAGCACCTGTTGGTAAGTGGTCACCAACGCCCATAGACATGGGCATTGTTAGCGATGTTAACCTGGTGGTACCTACCCAGACGAGCTTGCACAAAAAAGCAAAAAAGCTAAACTCTACCGCCAAGTAAATTATATAATAGACTTTAATCTTTCTTCTTAAAACGTGAGCATGTCTAAGCTCACTATTGGTACATGGGCTGTTACTTATATTATGGTAAGCGTAATGAATTTTTACAATTCTACAATATCTAAAATCTGCAATACATAAATACTTTTGATGTGTAAGCACATTTGATGAACTTTGCCTCAGTACGAAATGAAAGATTTATGCATATATTTTTTGATAGGTATTTTATGTTATTTTTTAATGAAATAGGTAGGTGTTCAAGCGAATGGGCCACCTAGTCGTGATCACACCGCTTATAGGCTTTAGTTATGTAAGAAATAATAACCATTCCTTATATTGCCAATGCGCTACCAACTTAAGTTTTCTAAGATTTTATTTCCCTTGTGCCTTTACATTGGCTCCATCACTCTTAAAACCCGAACAAATAAATTTAGAAATTATTGCTATTTAGCGATAGAATATCTCAAATCGAATCAAATCACTTGGACAGTATCTAAAAACCTTAATTAAAAAAGGTATTTACCTATTGTATTTAAAAAGAAATCTTATACCTTCTTTATTTAAACTTACAAGTATCGCTATGCTATACTTAGGTTCTGCTTAGGCGCGCTCTTAAACATCGATCGCAAGTTCATATCCGTGCAAGCACGACTGACTATATACATCATTATGAGATATATATATGCGTGATAGATCATATGCGTGAGCCGAAATGGCATAGCGATTAGATAACCTGAATCTTAACTGAGGATTATGGGTTCAAAGCCCTACTTAAAATTCACGTGCTTAACTTATACTGTACTTAGTTTAGAAAGTTTTAAAATTTGTAAAAGTAAACCGTAGCCGTAGCTGCACCTCATTTTAAAAAGGAATGTATTCTTAGAAGCTGAATGTTATTTTCATATTCTATGTTTTTTTTTTGATTATTATCAGTTCATTTATTACTTAGCACGTTTGTTTATTTAGAACCGGTTTTCTACAATTCAAGTAAAAACCAATTCTAAAATTTAATTTTTAAATTGTGAAGTTATTTTAACAGAATAACTGATGTGTAGGTTGTTCCTACCCGGACATAACACTTAATAAACATTATCAGTGCCGTGATGATCTATAAAGCAAAATTGCTCATCTTGCCGGTTATTGTAAATAGAAAGTATAAACATTAGATCACAAATCGAGAAGTGAAGAGAGCGAGAAGAATCGAGAATCATCGATTGTAGTTTGAAATCCGTGCAAGCAACACTGATTTTGTGCTTATCATAAATGAGATCTATGTTTTAGTCGATATGTGTGGGTGTGTTAATATGTGTTTATAATTTATCTTGGCGGCAAAGAAAAACATCGTGAAACACCTGCATGTGGTGGATTAAAATCTGCACTTACCTACTAAAACGGAGAGGAGGCTCTGGCCCAGCTGTGAAGGTATGAATTTTTTACTTGAAAAATTGAATTTTATATATTATGGTAATTTTTAAAACACACTGGGTGGCAGTCTACCACCAAACATCAATACGTATTACTGGTTTAAATGGTGAATGGTTCAGCGTAATTACGGGCACAGAGACATAAGTTCTTGTAGTCAATAAGTGAATGGGGTAAATCGAAATGGCCTTTTTTTATATATCAAGTATTACAAGATAAGTATTAATAATCTAATTTGTTGTCCAAATAATGTTCACCACTGCATACGAAACTTTATTCACGTCACATATACGGAAACCCATCTATTTTCATCTCCAGAAATAGCGGGCACCAAGAATTTTCATACATTCCTCAGAAACAGGACGCTGCAACCGCTATATAGGTCTGCGAACATTCTTCCCACGCAAGCTTATCAAAAATTCAAACCCAAGAGGTGTCCCGCGAATGAGATAGGATACTGAAAGAAAAATGATCAAAGTACATACCATAGTGTGATTTTTTTTACAGAAAACCCCGCAAAATGTCCAATGAACTGAAGATAAATGTAAGCATTCCGTCAACCGTCTACTTGATAAATGGTGGAGATCTCGAAACAAAATGCTTTACCTTAAACTAATTCGTAACCGAACTATTCAACTAAACTCGCGGTATCTGATTTTTTTTTTAAATAAAAAATAATATGGTGAATCAATACAGATTTTTCTTTCTTAAACTCTGAACCCTTTTTGCTAAGTAAATCCTTCAAGGAAAATTACATAGTTTATTTTAAAAATCTTTCAGACTTTTCATCCTGTGAGCAGATTAATGAAAGTATTATGAATATAGATGTTTTTTTCTTCAGAAATTATTGAATTTATTAAACTACAAAATCTTTGAGTACTTTAGAAAAATATTTTTGTTTTTATTTGATAAACATATGTATTTTACAAATTATACATGAGACCAAAACGTGCCAGCTTGTACAGAATTGAATTGATTTTACATATTGTAAATATTTAATGTAATTTTATATTATATTGTCCTTGTAAAATATTTATATTCTTAGTACGGACCAGAGAAGAGCAAATATTAAAAGACATTTAAAGGTAATCTTAAAAAATGACGTGTCTTCTTCGGTAAAATATATTATTACTAGCAGAACTACAGTTTTACTCGTCATGATTATTGCTAATATTTTATATTTTGAACATACGCAATAAATATTAGGCGGATAAATGATATGTACGCATTCTGCGGAGATAAACGAAACCGTTTTTCATATGTCAAGTTTAGTTGAACGAAGTCGTGGGCGCTTTCGATCACAATCGCTTATAATTAACTGACAGCCACCCACTTTTTTCCATCATATGTTTTGTTCCACTACCTAATAAACTTGTATTCTAAAATTCATCAAAATCCGACAAGTTATTTAAGCATAATTAAGTTACAAAATCAAAAATTAAATTCTTCATATATATATATAAATATCATATAATAAAGGTATAATTTGTTTCACTATACCTAAACCTCCTGGGTCTAACTTAGAAACTAGAAAAAACATATTTTTTTTTATTAAGCATCACCTTAATAACGCCACCGAAGATCTTGCGTTAGCCGTCTTCTGCACCAATCGAAATTTCTGAGAACGATTGCAGTTTCTTTTCACGTTTACGGTAACGTTACATTCTGGGACTGGTGGACTGGTGGCCGAAAGTTTGTCATTGACATTATTTGCTCATTATCTATAATCAAAGCGCTTGCTTCTTGCGATTTGGTGAGAGCAATGCTAATATCAATACACAGAAAGACGCGCTATCCATCTCTTAGAATTTCCCATCGCTTATTATTAAGCTTTCTTAGAATTAACGAAGCATTCTCTGAGCTATTTTACCTACAACTAAAACTATTTTAACAATATTACATAATCATATTCAATCAAGAAGATTCAACATTATCAGTAATTAATTTAGATTTAGATATAATAATTTATTTAGATCGATAGGCTTAAAGAAATCTGCTTTATAAAATAATATAGCTGTAATAAAACCACTTAGAACGCACGTTACGTCAAGTGATCTATCTCACCATTGTATAACTTCATATTACATTTTTTATATTGGGCGAATTCGCAAGGGCAACATCCTTCACTTAAGCATATTAGGGCGGACGTCAGCAAAACTTCAAACCCAGTGAGATCACAATGAAAACATTTCAATCTCACTGGGAGAGAACTTTTATAACGCAATAGTTAACTAAATAATTTTTTACGTACTTTTCCGTCTAGTATAAAAATTTTTGTTGTTCTTTCAGGCATACATTTTAATTATTCAATTATAATATAATGGCGCAGTTAATACTATCGTCGTAAATTCTAACGTGTTTTAATAATAATCTATTTTTGTTTTCCTAACAAGACTGAATTATATAACTCATATTTTTAGGTAAATTTATTGCGTTTCATGGTTGTCAGTGTGTTATTTTACCATACCTAACATATTAGGTTGTTAGCAAACAATAAGCAGTTCTGTTATCTAATTTCAGAGAGTGTTTAATTTGTTTCTGCCTGTAACTATGACGTCAGATACTTGATAAATATAGATTTATAAAATTAATTCTAACGATGAAATTACACCACTAATTTAATCACTTTCTCGAGATCCTCAACATGTCAGGTCCTCATATTATTATTTCTTGTTTCAACATGCTCTTAATTAATTATTTATTTAACATTTTTCATTTAATGTGACGGATTTCATGGCAAAGGGAATAAAGTTTTAATTATTAACATGAAAGGTGAAATTTTCCTAATTAATTTTAGTTTTTTTATAAATTCTGTAATTTAAAACTAAGATTATATTTATGGTTTTACACCGTTTGAATAAATATCGAGAATAATTTATAAAATTAATAACATTCGTTAATAATTTGCATACGGTCGTTTCATATTTCTGCAATATAAAAATATACATATTAAAATATCTGGGGGTAATAAAATATCTGGGTGAAATGCAAAAATGCTTAATTCATTTTCACCGAAAATATTTTTCGATTCTTTTTATATACGTAAAAACATCACCGGTGCGGATATAGTAACACCATTAATGTCGACGTTTTCGTTAAACAAATAGATGATAGGAATTATTAAACCGTTTACTCAAAATGAAAAAAAAACTCAATAAGCTTTACAATGTTGATTTATCCAATAGCAATTCTAAGGTGCCCGAATAAAGTATATTTTGGTTTTCATAAAAAGTAGATCGACAAACTAAATTATAAGCAATTAATAAATTTTATTAAAATCCCTACGATTTCTCTCAAAAAGTCACTTCTGATCTATTAATTAAATTATAATATAATATAATGATATTCTTCCAAATGGCATTAACATTTATAATTTGTAATTTGATTGATTTGATTAAAATTCGAAAGCAATTATTATTTGTATTATTTCGTTACCTAAATTATTATGTGTTCATTTATATATGCTATATGAAATTCAACTAATGCTAATCACACACACAGTCACAGTTTTTTGATATGATAATAATATCACAGATTTATTTATTGCTTTCATATAGTAAATGAGTTTATTCTAATTTTGTTATCTATATGATAGTGTTTTTAAGCCAGTAGTAGATAGTAATATTTCTTTTTAGGACTATCTCTTCACCCTAATGGCTACATATAAGACTGCAGATGCCAATGTGTAGGACCGATCTTGGGTTTGAACCCAGGGTGGGTTAAACCCAAGATCGGTCTGAGGAAAAGTTCTTGATTTTTTCTCTCGGTAGCAGCCCGGATTCAGGAAGTTTGAAATACGATTATGTACCCTCCCGTGCTTCGGAAAGCACGTAAAGGCGTTGGTCCTGCAACTACTTTTTTTTGTATAGGTAGGTGGATGAGCATATGGGCTACATGGGTAAGTGGTCACTAACGCCCATAGACAATGGTATTGGAAGAAATGTTAACCATCGCTTACATCGCCAATGCGCCACCAACCTTGGGAACTAAAATGTTATGCCCCTTGTGCCTGTGATTACACTGGCTCACTCACTCTTAAAACTGGAACACAACAATATAAAGTACTGCTGTTTTGCGGTGGAATATCTAATGACTGGGTGTACCTACCCAGACTAGCTTGCACAAAGCTCTACCACCGATTAAACTCTTTCCGGTCGTGTCGGATTACCGTTCTATTGGATTATGGGATACACTTTGATCACGGACCTAAATTATATGGTATTGTGAAATTCTTCTAACAAGATTCTTAGGTTGTTTTAGTATGAGTGATGTATGGAAAATTATTGATACAATGTTGAATTCAATTGATAAAAACAAATTGACATTTATTATTAATTTATTTTTATTATTAGTTTCTGGTAGCGGTTTTGTCATCGAGTTACTATCCTATGTTTTTTTCTGTATCCCTGGCATCCCGTCCAGTAGATGGTTAAGACTTGATAGTATAACAAATACACTAATTTTCGCATTTCATTAATCAAAATCACAATAATGTACAGAGGAATTAGATAACATAATTATGATACATGAATTAAATTGCCAATGCAGTGTCAACAATAGGACCCAATTTACAAGATCCCTTGGGCATATACACTACACCAGCTCGATCAACCTTTATCATAATACAGAAGTTTTGCTTCCGATGGAATAATGATGTTGATAACAAAGCTTAATATAATAATAATAATAAAATATCCTGGGACATTATTCGCACAAGGCCATCTGATGCCCGCCCTAAGCAGAGCTGGTACTATGAAAACCAGAGAACTGATATATTACATGTACTACTTTTTTCTTTTGTATATACATACTTATATAGAGATATGAATTATACCCAGACTCAGAACAAACAGAAATATTCATACACCCAAATGTCTGTCCAGGGTGGGTATCGAATTCACGACCTGCGGCGCGAAAGGTAAGTATCTACACGCCAACCGGCTCGTCAATATACATAAATGTGCATTATACTAAAAAAAATATCAGAGAGAAAAATCCAACAAGTCTCATCACAATTTATCTATGGACAAAACGAGCCAATCATAGTCCTTATGTGATTTCCACTTACAGTTGAACAAAAAGTTGTAAATAGAAAACAGCATGTTCAGTTTCTATAATGCCGACATCGCGTGACTCGGAACGAATCGTAACTGATGCGTAATGGAACGGCATCATCGCATTTGCCGGGAAAAAGCTTATAGCTATCTTAAAGAAATAGGTAAACCTGTAATTTACCGTAATGTGTATCAGATTATTCGTAAGTAATAATATGATATTATCTATTATACTCTGTGTATTATTTACAGATAATAAATATTATGGCAACAAACTCTGAAAGGTTACGTGACGACTTATTGTTTAGAAAACATAATAGTTTTTTCTTGTTAAGTCCTTACGTTGCGCTTATAGAAGTGACTTTTTATGTCTTCTTTTAGAATCAAATGCCTTTTTAACTGTAAAACTTAAGTTATTGAAATACGTTATCACATAAGAAATAAGTATATTATTCAAGACTTAATATAATGATAAAAATTCAAAAAAGTGACTACATAATCGTACAAATCGATTGCGAGACTGTGTCAGAGTAACACGAAATAAATATATCACTGTTGGTTTTCTAATTTATGGAAAAACAAAATCCACCTTTTTATGACGAGTTAGACAGTGTTAATTGTTAATTGCAAATAATTACCTACATTATACATAATTATGTCCTGCAAAGGTAAAGCCTGCACTCGAAATCGCTTCGGTCGTTTCGGATTGCTGACACATCGGGTTATGTTTTTACTGACCAAGTCGTGTTTATTCTGGTTTTGAATTTGAGATCCTATAAATTATGCATTTTCTATTTTCTGTGTCAATCACATAAATAAAATAAACTCAAAGAAACTTAATTTCGATTGTGAATAATGCTAAAGCTACATATTTGATTACTTTCAAAATTTTAAAAATCAATTACTAATTATCATTTAAAAGATTTAAATATAGAATTTTACGAGCTGTCACTTTAAAACATTATAATCATAGCATGTATGTGTGAGACTGATAAGCAATGATGTAAGAGTTTCATAGGCTTTGGTAAATTAATATTCATAACATAATTTGCATATAGAAGTTCCATACATCATACAAATGAATGTCACGCGTGAAAATATGTGGTTACTAAGAAATTGAACTTAATTTAGTCGCATAATAAAATCGGTATCAAAACGTACAAGCAACTAGCAATAAGGTTGGTCTATTATATAACTAGGAGTATAAACCTTGTATGTGTATCTAGAAACAATTTCATATGCATATAAGCTAGCTACGCTTACTAACCACGTGGTAATATAATTACTATTTTATGGGACAATTGGTATATTTGTACAACAGGATCCTAAAAAGATCTGAATGTTTTTAGGATCCTGTTGGATATTTCTGAAAATATTTTTTTGAATTTAAATATTGTGTTTGTTGTAAAATGATATTATAAAATACATCAACTTTTAAATTATAATACACTTTGAGAACGAAACGATTGTACTATAGAAAAATTTAAGTAAATCTATTATGTATATTTATTTTCATTGTAAAAAAAACAATTGTTAAAAAAATCGTGCGTTATTTTATTTTACCAGTAGTGCTATTCTATAAGAACTTACTTCATTACTCACCAGTGAAATATTGACAACCGACTTATGGCGATATATACTGCCACCAAAAATAAATTTCAAATAACTTTTGTTCCTTTATGAAACCCTTATTGCTATATGTTTAGGTGCTCGTTGTGATTTATTTTCTTATGCATTGTTATTTGCTTCTTATAAGTGATTTTCATAATAATATTATAGTCTTAGAGATATTATAAAGACCTGAACTCTTAATGTATGATTTTTTATTTATCGGATTCGTACGTCGTACTATATTTTTTAAGAAATACTTAAGAATCTTTATCGAAGAATGTAACTTTTATAAAATTATTTTTAAGTGAGATAAAGGAACATAATATTCAAAATATAGGTTTTCACTCCATTCGACTTTAGAAATACGATTATTTTCCCTGAAGACGTGGAATACATAATACGGAATTATGTAAACGTGTGGAATCATACAATATGAAGATGAATTTTAAATGCGAGTAAAATCTTCACAATAACTTTAATAACTGGTAAACTTTGCCCGGAGACTCTACGTCAATATGGGCATTTAAACTTTGTTAAATTTGATAAAACATTTTACTTCACGAAATTTTACAGGGACTTGAATAAAATATGATAGTATTTTTGTATGTTCTCGCCGCGACGTATAATTATTACTACCTCAAAAATATGTAAAGATATCTTAATTGACATTTGCAAAGTTAAATCTGAGCAAGCCTCAGAATTTTTATTTATGTTTGTAATTAGTATAACAAAAAATGGTGACATTTAATTTTAAATATTTTGTAACTCATTTTATAAGAAACTTCAATCGATCAATCAATAAGCCTTTTTATCCTGAACTTTTTTTTTGAATGTAGTTGCAGTTATTTTTTTTTTATAAAATGTCTCTGTGCCTATTGGCATAAGCCTCCTCTAACATTTTCTATTGTTGTCTATCTCTAGCAACCCTCCTCCAATTTGGACCAGCTGTTAATTTGATGTCGTCCTCCCATCTCTTTCCTTGCCTTCCTCTATTCCTTTTTTCGTCTCTAGGGTACCATTCTGTAATAATTTTGCTCCACTTTTTTTGGGCTCTTCGCAGTATATGGCCCGTCCATCTCAATTTCTGTTGGTCAATCTTTTCAAGCACGTCTGTTACTCTAGTTTTTGATCTGATAAAGGTGTTTCTTTTCCTGTCCCGTTTTTTGACGCCAATCATGCTCCTCTCCATAGCTCTTTGGCAATGCACTAGACTCGCCCTGTGGTGCTTAGTGAGGGTCCAAGTTTCACATCCATAGGTAAGGCAGAAGAGAATGCAGGTATTAAATACTTTTCGTTTAATTTCTATGCTAAGGTCAGTGGATTTCATTACCTCCTTTAGGAACCAGTATTTTTTCCAGCTGTTAGCTATTCTTTTGTTGATTTCTTTGGTAGCTTGATCTTTGAGTGAGATGATTTGTCCTAGATAAATGTATTTTTCTACGTAGTCGAGAGTGTGTTTGTTAATTTTGATCTCTAGGTTTTCGCGGTTGGATAATAGCTTAGTCTTGTTAAGGTTCATGTGTAAACCGATTTCTTTGCTGTGTCTGTTCAAGTCCTCGATCATTTTATTTAGTTTCAGTGGGGTTTCTTCAAATAAGACGATGTGGTCTGCAAACCTTAGATGGTTAAGTTTCCTTCCATCTATGCTTAAGCCATATTATTCCCAATCCAAAATTTCGAAATACGATTTCCAGTACTGCAGAGAACAGCTTGGGAGATAATGGACCTTGTCTGACTCCTCTTCCTATCTAAGAAACTTACTAAAAAACAAATAATTTGAGCTAAAGCTATCTTTTATATTTCCAATTATTAAATAGGATTATTCTGTATATTTTTATAATCTTTCTATCTTGCATGCAAACTTAATCTGTATCTGTTAGTTTTTGTTTTTTTTTTTAATTCGCTCTATGCCGATAATTCATTTCGAGTAGGTATTAATCAGCTAACGAGTAACGTGTTACAAGAGCTACATATACCTAAAAAAATATATAAACATACAACCGCACTATATCTTTTCTGGTTATTGTTTGCCCAAATACAACCTCGGGTTGGACCAATAAAAGTTATTGAATTTTCTCTTAACAGGTGAAAAGTGGGGTGCCGTAGTGGGTCTTATAGAGATTTACTTAGAAGCATGGCCTTGTGCAAGCCCATCAATGGAGGTAACACCAACTTATCACATATTCTACATCAAAACAGGAATACTTAGTATTGTAGTTGTGTCCTGGTTGGAATGGTATGTGAGACAATGTAACTTCAGCCACCGCCACAGCTTAGTTCTGAAGGTTGGTTGTGCATTGGCGATCTAAAGAATGTTTAATATTTCCTGCGGCACCAACGTCTATGGGTCTATGGGTAACCACTCTTTATCAGATGGCCAATTTGTAAGTCTGCCTACTTATTATAAAAAAAAAACAATGACGAGTTAATATTAATTTCAAACGTCACAACGAATAATATATTTGTAAGTATGTCAAAATACTGCATACAATAGATTTGTCCAAAGACCTCTCAACTTTTTAAAATATTATATTTTTTAATTACTTGAAGTACAAAGACAGTTGGTTAATAAGCCATTGTTTTACTCATAATGAATTGCAAACTATCTCTCTTAAAATGCTGCAAGTTATGTCTTCAAATGAAATATTAATAAAAAAATTGAAAATACTCACATTTTTAAATGAGTCGTACCTGTTGCAAGTTTCACTCATAGGTTATGTATTATATTATAATTCTAACACATTATGAGCAATTTTGTGAGAATTAACATACATTTAACATAAAATACTAGTGAAAAAAACCATATAATTTATGAAATTATTATAGGTACATACATAATGGTATAGAAAATTTATTACTTTTAGAATATTTATAAAATATCAGTTGTTCATATTTTATATTTTATATAACAGCACATCTAGGCTATTGGTCTAGTGTCTAGGTATAAGGCCGCAGTCTCGAGGTCTTTGTCTCAAACGCCAGGCCAGTAAAAAGTTATTGGTTTTTCTGTTGCAAAATATCAGTATAGCCAGTTGTCATTTAGTCATTGGTCTTGCGCCTGAACTCGTTCCAGTCATGTCGGATTGCCATCCTATCGTATTATAACAGTGAGGGAATAGAGAGCCCATCTATATTTGCGCACACACTTGTGCACTATAGTATGACCTGTGTAGTTGGTTAATGTCGTTTGTGATTTGTATTAGCGCAGCTGGACTGTAGTTTCCTCCTATTGTGAGGAGAATGTTTTGGGCTTGTTATAACTCTCTCCTCCAATGCGGTTTGATGAATACAATGGAAGATCCACTGCCGAGCACGAAGATTTACCTGATACTATTGAGACATCTCGGCTCATTAACAAATACAATTAAATGATACGTCTATATTTATAAAACAGTAACAGCAGCATGTAAATGTCTCTTCTCCTTTTTTGAGGAGAAGTGTTTGAGCTTATTCCACTACGCTGCTACAATTCAGGTTGGTGGTACACGCGTCTGGCAGATCTTCAGTGATTAGACACATGCAGGTTTCTTCAAAATGTCACCCTCAAGCATGAGATGAATTATAAACACAAATTATGCACATGAAAGTTCAGTGGTCCTTCCCTGGGTTTAAATCGGCGATCATCGGTCAAGATTCACGTGTTCTAACTGGGCCATCTCGGCTTCTTTCTATATTTATAGTAAAATAATAATTCATTACGTATAATCATATAATAATAATGCCTACCTCGTTGGTCTAGTGGCTACATGTAAGGCCACAGACACGGTGGTCCTGGGTTCAAATCCCAGGTCGGGCCAATATATGTACAATGTTATTGAGATTTTCTGTCGAAAAATTCTCAGTAGCAGCCCGGAGTCCGGAAATTGGAAGTGTGTACACTCCCGTGCCTCAGAAAGCACGTACAGCCGTTGGTCCTACGCCTGAACTCTTTCCGGTCGTGTCGGATTGCCGTACTATCGGGATAGGAGAGTTAGGGAACAGAGAGTGCACCTGTGTTTGCGCACACAGTGCATAAGGCACTAGAATATCTCCTGCACAGTTGGTTAATCTCCCTTGAGATTGGCTGCCGTGGCCGAAATTGGTCAGGAGGACCATTATTATTATTATGTATAATTATACAGACACTTTGATAAAAACTACTGTTCGGGATATTTTGCCGTTTATGATTTCCCTCCCTCAAGCAGATATAGAAATGATAAATGAATGTTCTGCAAGCTTATAAGTCGATGCTAACCGATTTTAATCAATCACAAAACAATAGCCGCTTAGAAGTACTTACTGATTAAACTTACAAATTCGTTTCAGTGCAATTAATGTGACATATCGAGCTATTTAGTAAAAATATATCGTAATACATATCACTATTGGTTTACGGAGCCCAAGCAAGTAAAAGCAGGAGCCGATTACGAAGCCGGCATGATTTTTTCCGACATCTTTAACAATCATCATATTTCAGCTAATTAATCTTTATAAATTATACACAAAAACCTTCATCGTGAATCACTCCGACCATTGAAAACCGTAGCAAAATGCTTTCAATAGTTAATGAGTTTAGCTTTCAGACAGACAGACAGACGCGGCGGGGGGACTTTGTTTTAGAAAATGTTGTGATATTTATATAAGACTAAATTAAATACTTGCTAGACTAGAACTAAACTAGAATTAGAAAATATGCATAATTTCATTTGAACAAATTTTCAATTAAAACTATTATATTTTACAAATAATAATATTTCAGTATATAATTTTATATTTTCGTTGCGTAATAATAATAATATTCTTTATTCAAGTAACTAGTGACTCATTTTGGTTAGTAAACAAAATTTTCTTTCAGACTAACCTAAGTTGTAATATTACAATTTTTTTTTTTGTAATACCCTTAATGCTTAGTATAGTCAAACCTTCACTTATAAATCCCTTGGCTTGAATTATGACCCGGCTAATAATATAAATTGGGCTTTGATAAAATTTTATTTAAATTCACTTAGTTGTTTGTATGTGTCGTTCAAATCTTACAAATGAATTTTACCTTAATTGAGTACTTTTTTCGTTTTTATTTATTTATTTTATTTATTTATTTATACTTTATTGTACACCACAACAATTTTTTCATTACAATAACTTAGCCTATATAAAAGTAGCATACAATTTTGGCGGCCTTATCGCTACATAGCGATCTCTTCCAGGCAACCAACGGTGTAAGGAATAACCCATAGGATATGGGGTAGGTGGTGCAGTAATAACAAAATAAAATAACATTAATAATAATCTATACCAAAAACAAACTAATAAATACATGTCAATATAAATAAAAATACACATTTAATATATCTATATATAAATTATATTATCAATACATACTAAAATTACAAGTATATAATATAAATATATACAATAAATACGATACTAAAAACGATAAGTCCTCAAACAACACGAGACAAGAAAGAAAAATAATCCAAAAAAAGAATAAAAATAAAAGAAGATTATTGGTGATAAGGTACTTGAGACAAAAAGTGATCTTTTACAAGTTTTTTAAAAATATTTATGGATTTGGCCTCCCGAATATTTAAAGGGAGGTCGTTCCAGAGTTTAATAGCCTGTACTGTAAAAGAATTATTATAAAAGGATGACTTGTGATCGGGCACCCTTAAAGTCAATTTCTTCGAAGAACGGAGAACTTCTCCAGGTTTCCCTAAAAATAAAAATTTCTCCTTCAAGTAAGGGGGGGTAACAGGGTGAAACAATACACAGTATAGAATAGAAAGTATGTGCATATTCCGGCGAAGTCGGATGGGTAACCAATTAAGACGAGAACGAAATTGTGAAACGTGGTCATATTTGCGTAATCCATATATAAACCGAATAGAAGTATTTTGAAGTCGCTCAAGCTTATTTAATTGGTTTTCGGTTAAGTCGACAAAGCTTGCGTCAGCGTAATCAAGAATAGGAAGGAGTAGAGTCTGTGCGAGCATAATTTTGGTAGGAATTGGAAGAAAATGTCGAAGACGAAGCAGAGACCTCAGAGCTGCAAACACTTTCCTGCTGATTTCGTTCACATGGCGAGTCCAGCTAAGAGTATTATCAAGGAACACTCCCAGATTTTTAACATAATCGCAATACGGGATGACAATATTGTCAAACATTATTGATGGCAAGGAAGACCAATTCACTTTTGATAATTGTTTACGGCTGCCAATTAATATGGCTTGAGACTTGCTAGGGTTAACATTAAGGCCAAAAGATTTACTCCACTCAAGAATGATATTGAGGTCGTTATTCATCCTTGCGATAGCCAAAGGAAGTCGACTGGGTGTAAATTTGGACATCGTCTGCATACATGTGGTAGAGAGAAGATAGGTTATGAGTAATCGAATTGATGAAAATTGAGAAGAGTAACGGTGATAATACGCCGCCCTGTGGTACGCCAGCAGAAATATCGCACCATGATGAGTATGTATCATCAGTGCGAATACGCTGCCGACGACCATGAAGGTAACTGTGAAACAAGTCAATAACTGCAGGGGACACGTTAAGAGAACGCAGCAGACTAAGTAGGACATCAAAATCAACACTATTAAAAGCATTGCTGAAATCCAACAGAGTCATAATGGTGAGTTGTTTATTGTCCATACCCCATCGAATGTCATCAGTAACTTTAATAAGGGCAGTAACAGTACTATGTCCAGGGCGAAAGCCAGATTGGCAGGGATTGAGCAAATTGTTCTTGTTTAGGAAGAGACTTAACTGAGAGTGAATAAGTTTTTCAAGAACTTTCGACAGAAAAGGTAAAATAGAGATAGGGCGAAAATCAGAAAAGGAAACAGGATTAGCTTTTTTTGGAAGAGGTATAACATTAGCACTCTTCCAGGGTTCAGGAAATATACAGGATGAGACACATTCATTTAGAATGTATGTGATCACAGGAGCGATAATATCAAGAAGAGGAAAGATCATAGTACGACTCACATTATCGCTACCGATGGCATTAGATGAGACGGACAATACGCTCTTCTTAACATCACCTACAGTAAACTGACTTAATATGAACGGAAGATAAGGAGGAGTCGGAGTTGTAGATAGTGAGTGGAGAGTACGTGATTTAGCTGAACTATCAAATGAGTTCGAAGGAGTAGAAAAATGCTGATTTAATAGTTCTGTATCAACATTAGGAACAGATGAATTCTGAGAAGATTTACCAACTCCAATAGACTCAAGAAATTTCCAAACTCTGTGAGAGTCGCCGTTCTCGACTGAAGTATGAATATGGCGACGTTGTGCATCCCTACATAAAGTATTGCAGCGATTCCTAGCTTTATGATATTTTCTACGATTTTCGTCTGATTTATGTAGTTTATATTTACACTTAGCAACGTTCTTCCTATGCATACTACTTTTTATGTCTTCAGTTAGCCAGGGAGCAGGTAAGTGTTTCAACTTCACTGGGTGAATCGGCGCATGAACGTCATAAAGTTGAGTGAGCAAGGAACAGAAAACATCAACCTTATGTTCAATACCAGAGGCCGACTCCACTGCTGACCAATCAATATTACGGGCGTCAGCACATAGTCGATCAACATCCATCCCAGCAAAATTACGTTTTTAGTGTATGTATTAAATAAAACTATAATGAATTAAAATATATGTTTCATGAAATAGCTTGAAGTCAGGTGTCAGTCCAAGATTGGATGCTAAAATAACATTACCTACATGAATCTTATAAAATAAATAATTAAATATAGTTTACAAAACCTACTTTGGATACTCTTTTGAACTATTGTTGTAAATGTGGCAACGATTATATGACAATTGTCTTTGATTTCATATTTATCGAAACCAAATTGAACGAAATTATTTCATGTTCAAAAGTCGTAAGACTCTACAGGTTTCAGATAGTTATTGCTTCTCAACTCATAACTAATCTTAATACGTTACATATAAAGTTCAATATCAATTAAACATACCTTTTACCCTCATTACTGACCTATCTATAAAAGATCTTATCGTTCCTGTAATATCGGAAGCACCTCAGCTTATAAATAAATACTTTGAATGAGAAATCAATGGCTCATTTATATTAGGTCCTTACATATGAAATTAGCGTTTTGTCGTACTGACCATTTTGACCTTTGATCTGAAATATCTCCTCTTTGGTTAAGAATTCCAAATTTAAATTTATAAATTCATTTAGCTGGTACATTTGAGTTTTGAAAACAGTCATTCATTTGTTTTTTCCTTATTATTTTTTCTTTGGCGTCCCTTATTACCGCACAATGGAAAACATGAAATATCGGTATGTTTACGAGTACGAGTTCTACCGTGGCACCAGTGCTGCATAAACAGCTCGAAGGATTAATGATGTGTACGGCGCTGGTGTCGCAAAAGAAAGCACGGTACGTTTTTGGTTTCAACGTTTTCGTTCTGAAAATTTCGACCTTCAGAACCAACCTCGTGGACGGCCGGACACCAAAGTGCAAAATGAAGAATTAAAGACTATTGTGGGAGCGGATCCATCACAAAGCTTCAGAGAAAGCTGCAGGCTTTGGGGTAAGTGATAAAACTGTATTAATCCACTTGAAGCAAACCGGAAAAGTAAAAAAACTTGAACGATGGGTACCGCATGAATTGAGTGAATCGACTTGCAAACACACGTCGACTGCTATGTTACTTTGCTCAACCGACACAATAATGAAGGGATTTTAAATCGAATCATTACTTGTGATGAAAAGTGGAGATCCAGCCAAATCCTGCCCTAAACGAAAATTGACTCAGAAAAAGTTACTTGGGAGTGTTTAGTGGACAAGCGCCGGTGTCGTTCACTACAGCTTTCTAAAATCTGGCCAAACGGCAAATATCTATTGTCAGCAACTGCAAACCATGAAGATAGAACTAGCTGCTAAGCAACCGAGATTGGTCAATCGCTCTAGGCCACTGCTGCTTCACAACCAACAACCACTAAGTTAGATGAGCTACAATTGGAATGTCTGCAATATTCACCGTACTCCCCAGACCTTGCTCCAATAATTTACCATTTTTTCCGGAATTTGGACAACTTCTTACAAGAAAAAAAATTCAACTCCGATGCGGCAGTCCAAACCACCTTCAAAGAGTTTATTGATTCTCGCCCCAATGGTTTTTTTAGTAAAGGGATCAAATGAACGACCTATGAGATGGCAAAAGTGCATAGATAACAACGGTGCATACTTTGATTATTTAAATATATTTTACATAAAAAATATTGACTTTATATTCCTCACGCACAAAACGCCATTTTCATATGTAAGGACCTAATACATAAACTGTGGCAGTTATCGAGCAAATAGTGTCAAGAGTATCATTTAGGATACTCGAAAATGAACAATGGACGGTAATCAATAAGGCCCGCCCGCCTATTGTGTTTCAAATGTGTGGGAATTAGCTATTTGCTTCGACGAAGACAAATTATATCGCCTCCTCGATTAATTACAGCGCTTAACTAGGTTATCAATATTCGCCTGTAGAACGCTGATAATGTCAATATAGCAATCGCCTTTCAAGAGCTACGACTTGACAAAGATAAGGTGATATGGTAATAATTGTAATAATATAATTAAATTTGTTGCAACAGCTGTAATTTTATATTTTACTACGAAACCTAAGTTTTTAATATAACATATTCACTAACAATCATCGTGGGCCGATTTAAATTTAGCGTTGTAATTTCGACGCATACGCTCTGCATTGGTAACTGCAATCGATATGTCATGTCGATTGCTTATATATTATTATTAGTGTGTTTACTTATTTCACAAAACATATATTGCAATCTTTGTAGATAAATTGATTGGAAATTTCACTAAAGTGTACTAAGTAGCCACTTGAATGTCTGAACTTACGAAATCCAAATAAAAAAAGAAAAAAATGCGTTTAAATTTTATAAGCGATACATTTTATTTAAAATAACATAACAGGCATTCGTTCAAGTCAGTTTAGCTCAATTTAATGACAGTAATAAGGATTTAGCTAAATATATCGGTAGGAAGTATTACCGATCGTTTCGATAGCAACAGTGATAAACATTTGAAGTAAAGAAAAAAATTGGAACACGAGGTATCCGCCTCCACAAAGTCTCAAAATATTTTTTATCTTAATACCTTTGGCAATTAATTAATTTAATTTACATATTAAGAAAATGATCTAAAAAAGCGTATTACTCCCACAAATAATTAGAAAGATGATAAAAAGTATAGAGTTAGCATTCGTTGATTTCCATGCAAGATAATAGCTCAATTGTATTAAATTTTATTGATTTTCAGCATAATATGGTAGATATACTTACTTTATACTTTATTGTACACCACATGTAAAATGTATTAGCTTAACTTTTATTTTTTCCAAACACTGAAACAATTAATTTTTAATCAGTAACAATTAATTTTTTGAAGTTTTGTTAGTTGGATAGTATTACAGTACTTATATCCTATATAAGTAATATTAGTTATTCATCGTCGGTGTAAGGATTACACTTGCGGTAAAAGTCTCCTCAAATTCCTTCCACATCTCTCTCTGCTTTGCTATTCTGGACCAAAGTTTTCCAGCTACTTTGATGATGTCATCATTCCATCTTTCCAGGGGCCTACCTCTCCTTCGTTTTTTGTCTCATCTGTTAGAATCTAGTCTTTGTAAATGTCCTGCCCATTTTCACTTCAGCTTAAATATTTGTCGAATGACATCTTTTGCTTTGATAATTTTCTTTATTTTTTTATTCATTACTCTATCTCTAAATTTTATATTCATAAAGCTCCGTTCTATGGCACGTTGGCAGATCCTATTTTTTTCTGTGTTATTTTTTGTCAGCGGCCATGTCTGACAGACATACGTAAAACAAGGCATTAAGCAGATGTTCATTGCTTTAGTTTTTAATCTCGCTGGTAGAGTCCCTTTGAATATTTCCTTCATAACCCAGTATTTGTTCCATGTGTTTTGTATTCTTCTGCCTATCTCTTTACTAGTGCATTCTTTGAACGATATCAAATGGTCAAGGTAAATGTAGTCCTCTACATATTCAAGAGCGACTGATCTAATCGAAATTGAGATCTTGATTTCTGTTGGTCATAAATTTTGTTTTTTCCTGATTTATCTCGAGACCCCGAGCTATGATATCTGAATGATTGCAGCATGTGTTGTAATTGCATAGGATCCTCCGATAACACAACTAGGTCGTTTGCAAATCTAAGGTGACTTAGATATTTATCATCAATCTTGATACCCATTTATTCCCACTCGGTTTTTCGACATAGACTTTCGAGTACTACGATGAACAGTTTGGGCGAGCGCGGGTCCCCTTGTTTTACTCCTCGATCTTTCTGAAAGGATGCGCCTACTATGTCTAGCCTTACTCGTGCTCTACTGTTGTATATTACCTTAATGCGATCTTTTTCTTATTTATTCCTTGTTCGTTCAAATCTTGCCATTTAGAGTCGTGATAAATGGTGTCGAATGCTTTGGAATAATCAATGAAGGCAATATATGGAGGTTTATCATATTCTGTATATTTTTCAATGATTTGTTTCAGTGTGTATGTGGTCGACACTAGAATAGATTTTCCTGAATCCCGCCTGCTCTACTGATTGGTTCTCATCGACTAACGCTGAGACTTTTCGATGCAATGTCGAACTAAATACTTTATAGAGACAAGGCATTAAGCTTATGGGACTATAAGTCGTAATTAATTTTGGGTCTCCTTTTTTGTATATAAGTACTATTTCTGAGCACGACCACTGGTCCGGAATATTTTTCTTTTATAATATGAGGTTGAACAGAGTAGTAAGTGGTTGGTTTTTAATCTCTTAATAAATACGCTGCAGTTTTCCACATTCTTAATTAAATTAGTTGCTATAAAGTCTATTTCGTTTTTAACTTTTGGTGATAACAATTTCCATTTTGGTTTTTCCATTTTTTAAAAAGCCTGTTGGATATCTTTAAATTATGTTAATGGCAGAAATTTATAAAAAGTTGTCTTTTATTCTTTTTACTTTAGAAATACTTTTTACTTTAGAAATTCAATTTTGACAATCATATCCCATACTATAATATTTTTCGTGGATTTGCTTACAGCTCTATTAATATCTTTGTAAAATAATAAGATTTCGGATTCATTGATAATTTGAGTAGGCGCATAAGCTTGTATTGGTAAATAATTTATATCTTCTATTTTTATGTATAATAAGGCAACCCTTTTAGATATAGTTATAAAGTCGTTTACTATTATTGTTGGCTGCTTTTTGACAAGAAAGCCCACACCTTTTTCATAGTAGTATAAGATATAGCTGCTTCTATCGAATATGTCTATATGGTATCCTAATCTTGTTACCTCTGAAATACCAATAATGTCCCAGTTTATAAAGAAGATAGCTTGTTCCATTTCAATAAGTCGTACATCGCTCGCTAACGAACGAACATTAAATGTTGCTATGTAATATTTCGTAGGATTTAGAGGGTGGTAGTCTACTGCCCCCGCGGTGAGTGGCCGTTTTGAGGGATTTATTATAAAATTTTCATTTCTGTGGCAATGTTTCGAGATTTTTGTGGTAGTTTCAAGGCGTTGCAAGGGCGGTGTTCGTTGTTATTCCTCCGTAGAGTCTTCTGAAGATAAAGCTGTGGCATAGTTCGGCGTGTCGGCTTGTGTTGTGGGGAAGACGCTTTACATCGAGTGTTGTACTTTTTTAGAGTTGCTTTTCTTGACTTTCGTTTTCTCAACTACTTGATATTTTGGAGACAACCTGGACTAGGAGGAGTAATTTCAAAATCTCATTTTTCTGATTATGATGAATATTTATTTTATCCGCTCTACTCTTGGAAGTGCTAGTGGATGACTCGTGAACAATCAATTTGTCGTAGCGGATGAACACTATTTTTCTTTCTTTTCTTTTTTTAATTGTTCTTGTAATTTCTTTTTAGTTTCTAAGACTTTTTGGGGATAGTCTTCTTAAAATATATATTTTTATCCTTCAGTGTTTGTTTATTTTTGAGTATGATTAATTTTTTCCCGTATATTATAATAATAATAATAATAATATCCTGGGACTTTATTCACACAAAGCCATCTGATCCCAAACTAAGCAGAACTTGTACTATGGAAACCAGACAACTGATATACTTACATAGACTACTTTTCTTTTGTAAATAAATACTTATATAGATAATTACACCCAGACTCAGGACAAACAGACATGTTCATGCACACAAATGTATGTCCTGGGTGGGAATCGAACCCACGACCTGCGGCGTGAAAGGCAAGTATCTTACCAACCACACCAACAGGCTAGTCAGTATATTGTAAGAGTTACCACAATAGGTCTGACTTTATTTTCAGTCCTCATCCCCATTCTTTTCACCATATCTAGTTCACCTTGGTATCATTTAATATTCATATATTTATTGAAAATATCTAGATTTTTTCTTTCTTTCTCTTCATATGATTTCTCTGTTTCTTCCACACCTAAAAATATAATGTTTTTGACCCTTATTTGTCTCTCTAACTCAGATAGTAGTTTTTCTTGACCCGATTCGATTTTTTTTATATTTTCAATTTCTTGGTAAATTTGGCAGAATTTGCGGTCAATATGTTCGTTTATATTTTTTGTTATTTGTTACTCTTGTCTCCAACTTTTGTAAGGATTGCTCTGAGTCTTTATTAATATTCACTCTCAGTTCTCTTATAAGTTGTTCTATGTGTGTAACTACTCGGTACGATCAATATTGAGTTAGCTGAAAATTCTTGGGATCAATAATAGATATCGCTGTTAGTATCGTGTGTAGTTCGATGGTTGACGTGCAGATGTCTCCGTTCGCACCTTTGAGTGTTCGTTGAGACTGAGTGAATATTTACATAAGTTGATATTTTAACTTCTTAATTTTACTTTCTTGCTATTTTATAGTCGTTCACTTTTTAGTGTTTCTACATTTAATCCCGTTTTGCACTATACATCACTGATTTTGCAATATAATACTCGTTTTTCTTACAAAAAATTTAACTTGTTATTGCTGAGATTTATTTCGTATTCTATCATTATTCTGGTTCGTGTTCACTGTTTATTTTACTACTTCAGGAGTCTTACACTTTTAAACTTTTTATGATTAGACTTTCCGTATTTTTATTTGTTTTGAATTTAAAACAGCGGAGTAGCTTATATTGTTCACTACAAAGACTAAAAAACATTACAAAACATGGATACAACCTAATTATGAGTAGCACTACTGAGTTCCTTGCCGGTTTTCTCGGTAGAATCTTCACTTCTTCATTCTTCATTCTGACGATGTAAAAGTGCTTGCAAGAGTATAAAGAATATTTCGATTTGATTTTACAAACAATTAAAAAAAATATTGGAAGAATTATTGGCATAAAACAAAAAGAATAAAAAATATTTACTACATTAAAGTACTTTAATTTATGAGATTGCGTTCGTAGTATATATTAATATATATATTAAAACATGCACTTAAATATATTTCATAAATTAAATAAAAATATTTACCAACTGTTATCAAAATTGACTCTGTACAGTATATTTTTACAATGGAAACAGTTATAAATATTGCTCGTACGTGTTCTTCCATTCCAATAATTTCGTAGAACGTTTATTCGGATATATCGAAAAAAAGCCCATGAAATTGTGGTCCTTTCACGCGTTTGCATAAAAATCAAATCGAAAACACTCAATTTAAGCATATTTTTTTTATATTTCATAGGTAAGAGAGACGAGCTTAGAAAATAATTTCATTAGGTTTTATATTTTTTATCGCTTTCCCTGGAAGCGTTGCGAAAAACTATAACAGCTTATAATTAACTACGAAAACATTATTTATTCTTTTAAAAAAAAAAAAAAAGTGTACTTCTGACTTGTTGCCTACTGGTTAATATTGCAAAGTATAAAAGGTAACGTGAATATATATCATAATACATATCACATGTTATTCACAATAGAACATATAAATATACATAATAGCTTTGGTTTGTACCTACGTAGCCTTTTCGATCAAAACAGTAATTAATTGAATAAATATCAATAGGGTGACGACTCAATGTTCACTTTACGATACCATAACAAATATCTATGCCCGATTTGCCCAACAATGCAAATAAAAAACATTTGCATTAAAGCTTCCAGTTTTCATCTACTTAATACATTTAAATAAAATTATAATTATTATCTATACATAGAAATAAAATTGAAGTGTCTCTCTGTAATTTCAAAATAACCAACCATACTAAGTATTGCTGTTAAGCGGTAGAATATCTGATAAGTGGGTGGTAACTACCACGGCGGTGGTGGATTTCGGCCACGGCGGCCAACCTTAGCCATCTGCGAAGGACATATTATAGTGCGCAAGTGTGTGCGCAAACACAGTTGCGTTCTCTATTCCCTAACTCTCATAACCCGATGGGACGGCAATCCGACACGACAGGAAAGAGTTCAAACGCAGAACCACTGGCTTTTCGTGCTTTCCGAGACATTTTAGTTGCCCGACCTGGTATTTGTACCCATGACCAAATTCGGACCATTCGGGTCTGCGGCCTCACATGTGGCCACTTTTTTTTCACGATCCTGTGCTCTGCTCTGGTCGTGGCTCGGCGAAGCTCTCCGCAGGGGGCGAAGGTAATTTCGCACCCCCGCCCTCCTCGCTAATGTGTACGGCAGCGCGAGGCCATCTCGGCTGCCATCTGAAATAAGATACGTGAGGCCCCCACCTCACGCGTCCACGGCCCCAGGGTTACGCCCTATCTTTTAAGCCCCGGGCGTCGGGGCTGTGGCAGGGCCGAGACGACGCCGACGTCGTCTCCGCCAAGCAAGATCAGTCCTTTCTCGTTCCCGCTCCGCTGTCCCCTTCTGGACTATGACGGTCTCACAGAAGGACGCTACAGCCCTCCACGCCGATTCCCTGCGTAGCTTCGCCGACACGACTGCTCGCAGGAACAGGTCTTGTCCGACTACATGTAACCACTAGACTAACGAGGCAGTCAAAGCCCTCCCACCGTTCACACAGAGATGCTTCGATTATTAATTATAAATATAATTTTCAGTGAGTTGAATATTTTTGTTTAATCTGAGTTTCTTAGAATAATAATATATATAAATATTGGTATGCTTGCTCATTTAACATACGCCGTTAGATACAGTATTAACTATAACATGGAAGCTTTTTACAGTATTAGTGTATAGATGCCGGGCTATTTAATCAACTGAATCGTAGATCGGAACACTTGTATAAAATATTTTTTTCTTCAAACCATTTGTCATTATAAAATATATTAGTGAAACAACAGGGGTCCACAGTAAGTACACTGATTATTAATAAAAAAAATCTTAAATCTTTAAAAAAAACCCCTAATATACTCTTTCTAACCAGAATGTCATTTCATGCTTTTTACTTTAAAATCACAGACTTCCAAACAATAATTTATCCTTTGCTTATTACTTAAGCGCGAGCGAAGCCGCAGGCAACTGCTAGTTTTTGATAAAAGTCAAACAGCTAGCAAATGACTTAAGTAAATAATTTGTCTATAGACACAAGCGCTATAATAAATATAAACTATACCTTAAATCTTCAATGCGCCATCAACTTTGCGAACTAACATGTAATGTCCCTTGTATTGTAGTTACTCTGGCTCACTCAACCTTCAAACGGTAACCCAAAATTGCTAAGTATTGCTGTTTTACAGTAAAATATGCGCTGAGTGTTTGGCATCCAGACGGGCTCGCAATATCAAAGCTCAATTGCCCAATATAAGAACTTTTTGAATATGATACATTCCACAATAATACAATTCAATAAAAATATAGCAATTCCTAAATAACTTTACATTTAAGTTAAAAAACAAGAAAATTAAATTAGTACTCGTATAAGCTAGGTAGATACTATCAAGGGTTGAATTCCAATAGCTGTCCTCTCGGGATCTATAAAAAGAGATTGCTTCCACTAGAACGACGTTTTATTGACTTATTAACATCGATATCAGATCGTAACACTTGATTCTTTGATCTCCGTCAACAGTTTGCCACTCGACACATTTTGTAAGCATTCCGACCAATCATAAATACATTTTATGTAATACAAATATTCGTCTCGGCTCTCTACTTGGAAATAGAGTCTTTTTTATAACTTTGTAACAACGACGTCGTTGTTACTTATGTATGCAAATACATATATCAGGTACATTCCTTAGTTTTTCATTATATCCAAGAATCGTCATTTTCTAGTCAATAATATTTACGATGACACGTCATAAGGATGACAGGTCTAAGATACGTTATTAGAAATATTTAACCTCATCCGTTATTAATTTGATGGTGACAAAGATAATATATACCTTGATAAATTGCAAATGGGTTGTCTAGTTAAATCACGGGCCAACACTATTAATGAATATTAACTTTAATTCACTTTTTTTGATCAACTTCCCTCGTTTGTTGTTTATGAAAATCGAATATTAGTCGAGAGTATTTTACTCGAGGAATTGGTAATATATAGGCTGTCTACTTTCTCTTTAGCCCAACTGTGGAGTTCCCAGATATAAACAGGTAAACAGGCCTCATTAATATACCCTCATCAGTTATTTAATTTTTTTTGTATTATGTGAAAGGTTATTTTATTCAATTATTTAATCGTCTAAATACATATTATACTGATATAAAAATATATCGTCTAAGTTACATCGTTTGTGGAATGGCTAGCTTATGAGGGAGTTTCAGAGGTTAAAATCTATTAATTACGTATTCGTCCTATTCAAATAACATATGAGGGTGTAAATGTATTTCTAATAACGTATCTCGTACAAACAATTGATCATAAGTTGTCATCAAAAGATTGAAACGTGCTAAATGTTTCAAGGAACGTAAAATGAAGTCGAACATGCAATATTTACACAACCACGAAGTATGAACACCCAAACACAGTTGCCGGTATATTTTCTAAAACAAGCAATCACTTACGAAAACTACCCACTAGATAAAAATAGAAATAAACACTTCAGTTGCTAAAACAAAGGATATTCGCAGTAATATTATGCTATAACTCTCAAGTCTCAAGCTAGGATTGTCTCGTGTACGAGTATTGGACAATAATAATTGAATTATATTAAAAATGGATTTAAATTGATTATTATTTCACAGAAAAAATCTCACTAACCATTTAGAATATGTTACTGTATGAAAGTTCGGTTTTGGTTATGGAATCCGATGCGAGTTATGGTGAAATAATAATTCTAAGTGCATTGAGGACTTAAGGTTTTTCTATTATGGAATAGAGTTATTTGTTGTTTATAGGATAGGTAGGCGGACAGGCATATGGGCCACCTGATGGTAAGTGGTCACTAACGCCCTTAGACATTGGCAGTGTAAGAAATGTTAACCATCGCTTACATCGCCAATGCGCCACCAACCTTGGGAACTAATATGTTATGTCCCTTGTGCCTGTAATTACACTGGCTCACTCACCCTTCTAACCGAAACACAACAATAACAAGTACTACTGCTATTTTTTATCGGGTAATCTCGTTCCCTGTGAATTTATTTAAATGTGACAAGTGTTATATGACATCACAAACTAAACTATTGCATTTTAAGCGAGATTATGTAAGTGAGAAAGAGTGTTTTCTCCAATTTTGAAGGTTTCCGACTACCGTTTTTTTTATAACGTAATACAAAATAATTCAAAATCAATTCAATTATAATAATATCTTCTTAAATGTTTCGTAAATAATATTTTCGTATTTATTTTAATTTAATTATAAATAATTGTTATCTTCTTTATAATAATTTTTAGCAACATCTCACACACTCATATATTATGTTAATCATGTGAATATTGTATTCATTACCCTTATTTATTACCTTTTAGCAATAATCGTCTGCCTTCCTACATATTTATATGCATGTATAATTCTGCGTACGTGCTTATGTCATCACTTAACTCTTCATAAACGGTGGGGCCAATTTTTATGACCATTTTTGTGTGTGTGATCGGGTTCCAGTATTTCCTCTAAGCAGACAAAATAAATACGTATGCATATTTCATGTACGTTTCCATACAAATTGTAACCATTTTGTTGCTGCTTGCATCATTCGACTCTTTGTTAACTTCATCTTATATATTTGTTGACGCAGCCTTTGATAAATTACACAATAGACGCATTATATTTGTAGCAAAGAAACCTTACACCTAAGAGAACCTTTGAAGTTATACACAAAATAAAACCAAAATTTTTACGATATTATTTAACAAAATATTTAGACACATTATGTCCATGTCCCCGAACACACGGGCTAAGGCTTGCTCTGTTTTTGAGAAGCTATGCAGCTTATTCCGTCACACTGCGCGTTGGTGAATCTACGTGTGACAGATTTTCATTAGAGACATATAGTTTCCCTTCACAGCTGAATGTGTGATTTTTTTATATATAATACCTATTCGCCTATCTAGGCCTGCGCGGACGAGCACATGGTCCATCTGATAGTAAGTGATCACCACTGATATAGACATTGACATTGTAATTGCATTAATAATTAATTAATAAATAAGGTTTACCATTCAAACCGGAACACAGCATTACCACATACTGCTTTTTTGCGGTAGAGTATCTGATGAGTGGGTACCTACCCAGATGAACTTGCACAAAGCCCAACCACCAATTAGGATATGATAAACACCAATTAATCTATTGAAAATCTAACGGTGCTTACCTGGGCTCGAATTTGCAATCATTAAGTTACACTACAACAGCATCTTGAGTTCCAGATGACTTAAGGCTGCAAAAGTTTTTATGTATTTATAAAATCTGTTGTAAGTGGATATTGATAAAATCCATTGGTCCTAATTTGCACTAATTCAAAGCCAAAAAGACGCCACTGAATATTTAAATAAAATATTTTTAATCTGTATGGATGTAAATAAGGCATTGTCCTACTAGAAGTACATTAACAGTTGTACATTTTAGAAATATAGTTAACTTTGAAGACAAAAACGTTAGCTCGGATAATATTTTTGATGGATATATAAAAACTCTCTTGAAAAGTCAGCGATATAAAATAACAACTATATTGTAATGTAAAATAAAAAATTATAAAAATTTAATCGTCTTACCATATGTAATTTAAATGAACTGTACCTTTATTTAATGGATGTATAAAAGTATGAAAGTATAAAATGATGTTGTCTTTTTGACCGTTTTCGGCAGCGGCGGCCAATCTTAAAAGAGATTAGCCATAAGCGCAGGACATATTAAAGTGCACAAGTGTGTACACTAGCACAGATTCACTCTCTATTCCCTCACTCTCATATTTTCTTATATTAACGTTGGTGTCTTCAAATCAAGAATTAAAAGGTATCTTCTAGGCAAGCGTGCTACATCGTAGACCGTGTCTATGCTTAACATCAGGCAAGTCAAACGCTAGCTTATAACGGGTAAAAAAAAAAAAAAACCATTGAACGGCAATCCGACACGATCCGAGAGTTAAGACGTAGGACCAATGGCTTTAGGTGTTTTCTGAGGTTTGCGTGTAAACACTTCCAACTTCCAGACTCAGGCTTCTTAGTGACGCTCCCTTAATAGCCAACCTGTTTAAATCAACTAGATAAACGGGTCAGTGATACTCGCATCCGATAGTATACCATACAAACATTACAAACATATTATATTATTTATGTAAAAGATTATATAAATGATACCTCGTTTATATACCTTTTTGAGTATCATGACGCTATGAGAGAGCGGGGACAACTCGAATGTTTGAAAGGCGTCACATTATTTGCAAAGCCGTATTGAGGTCGTACTTTTGAATAATATTGTTTAATTGAGTGTACTTCAATGCTCGTTGAAACAAACCGTTTTCACATGCACCCGGAAATTAAGACTGCCATCTAAACTGAATTTATGGGAATCACCAAAACATATCGCATCGCAATAGTTTTCGGAAATTAAATAGATTATTGCAAAACTTGACTTGTGGTAATATAATTCTAAACGTAAATATAATTTTATAATTTATTTACATTATACAATTTACATTTTTTTTTAATTTCTGTTAATATTTGTAGGCCCTATCTAGCTTACTGCGCAGGACATATTATAATGTACAATTTTTAATACTTCTTTCCAAATATTATTTATGAGATCTAAAGAAATCAATAATTATTTGTAGTGTTTCAAGTTTTCAACATAAATCATTAATATAATTTAAGAATAAATATCAAATTCCACTATGAAAATTGAAGCTATAATTTGTTTTTTTTTTTTTATTATATAGGTAAGTGGACGTACAGATGGGCCACCTGATGGTAAGTGGTCACCAACGCCCATAGACAGTGGTTTGTATATTTCTTTAAAAAAAAAAACAACATTGCCACTGCGCCACGAACCTTGGGAATTAAGATGTTATGTCCCTTGTGCCTGTAATTACACTGACTCACTCACCCTTCAAACCGGAACACAACAATATAATTAATATAATTGGTCAGTTCTTGTGATAGTAAAGAGCTCTTAGTTAATGTTCTATTGCAAAGTCCTTTCCTGATTTTATGTAGCAGTGCCACTGGGCACTAATATGAGTCCTGCTATGGGCTGTGGACGCATACACAAGTGAACTCTATTCCATCTAATAATAATGTAGGATGGCAAATTTGAGACAACTATAGAGAATTCAAGCGTAGAAACATAGGGTTAACATGCGTCCGAGGCACCGGATTGTCAGCATTGTTAACTTTCAAACTTGTCTACTCGACATTAAAACCATTTATTTTTTATTGCCAGGCCAGTTATAATCCGGGGCTTAGCCAATAAATCAAGGAGCTTGTGGACATAAGGGCTCAATATTACATTAAATACACAAATTAAACAGTTACATAACCTCAATGGCATTTAGCGGTCTTTGGAAGAGTCCCTCCTCCCTCAAAGGGCGAGTAGAGTTTATTGTGTGGGGTAAAATCGTAAAATTATTTATTTATACGACCCAATTTTATACTTACCAGTCAACGAAGTATTTAGGGTTTTTATCGAGACCAAATCAAGGGTCAACGCTTTACTGCATACTTGTTATGGGACAGTATTATACCGCAGCACGCTATGAAATTTTTCGTTTCCTAATTAAAATTATTGAATGTGATAATATTAGTTACACTAGTTAGTTCACTCGGTGGTAGAGCTTTGTGCAAGCTCGTCTGGGTAGGTACCACCCACTCATCAGATATTCTACCGCAAAACAGCAGTACTTTGTGTTGTTGTGTTCCGGTTTGAAGGGTGAGTGAGCCAGTGTAATTACAGGCACAAGGGACATAACATCTTCGCAAGGTTCGCAAGGTTGGTGGCGCAGTGGTGATGTTGTTTTTTTTTTAAGAAATATATAAACCACTGTCTATGGGCGTTGGTGACCACTTACCATCAGGTGGCCCACATGCTCGTCCACTAATCTATACCATAAAAAAATTAAAATAAAATAAACATAAAGTTTAAGAGTATAATATAGTGTTATTAAAATTAATACAATGTTATATTAAAATAACGTGTCGATCGTTAAACATTTACTATTTTGCAGACAAATCTATTGCACAGATTTAAAAAGGGACTAAGGTTGGCAATACATTATGTAAAATTGAAAAAACGAACGCAGGTAGGAGCTAAATATAATTTTGCTTAATTTAAACAATTAAGTATTATAAACTATAATAATAATAAGGTCCTCCAGGCCGATTTCGGCCACGGCGGCCAATCTCAAGAGAGATTAGCCAACTGCGCAGGAGATATTATAGTGCAAAAGTGTGTGCGCAAACACAGGTGCACTCTCTTTTCCCTAGCTCTCATAATCCGATGGGACGGCAATCCGACACGACCGGAAAGAGTTCAGGCGCAGGACCAACGGCTTAACGTGCTTTCCGAGGCACGGGAGTGTACACACTTCCAACTTCCAGACTCCGGGCTGCTACTAAGAATTTTCTGACAGAAAAACCCAATAACAATTTATTGGCCCGACCTGGGAATTGAACCACCGGGTCTATGGCCTTATATCTAGCCACTAGACCAACGAGGCAGTCAATTAAAATTATAAACTATAATGACCTTATTAATGTCTGGCGCTTCAGAAACTGCTCATACAATTTAACTGTTTTTAGAGCAATTATTTTCTTATTTCGCAAAAGAAAATGTTATTTCCATGCTTTGTAATCTAAATTCTTTTAAAGAAAACACTAACTCATTCTCACTGTTGTATAACATTATCCACATCAGTAAGCATTATAATGAGCCTTATACTTAAATGTTGCTACGTTGCCTTTACAAAGCCACCGTACAGTTGTTTTCTTTACATAGTATTTTTTAAATTCAAATTATTTCTAATATCGATATTGAGTAACAGGGCACGAACGGAATGCCCTCTCCAAAGTTATTTGGACGTTTTTTATTTGGCGGATCTCAATGGTATTTTCACAAGTTCGTAACTTTTCCCGTGGGATAACTAGGAAAGTTTACTAAATTGATTTATTAGTAGTTACTGAAAGAGTACAACGGAACACCGATGAAATACTAATAATAATATAAAAACAGGATTGGTTTAAAATTTTATTGGATTACTTCAATATTTGAGTTGAAATTGATTGTATTTACTGCCTTATTTGTCAAGTGGCAAGTTCCTAAGGGTTCAGTCTAGATGTCCCGAGTTCGAATACCTATTTCGGTCTATAAAAATATTATAGTACGTCGAGAATGTCTCAGTAACAACCAACATTCTGACCTGACCCCCCATATGAGTTTTAAATTTAGTTATACAGGCTGCCTCTACCTCTCATAAGTCATATCTCTCGCTGTGATAACATGGTCACTCATATAATAAAGCCCCTTCATCCCGAGATGGAGATTTGAAATACACGCTAGAACCAGTCGAATCCGACGATCCACATAATGAGAGCCAATACTTGTACAATAATGATTCTTATGTAACGCTATTATACACATTATTTATTTGTAGCCTTTAACAATTAACTTCACATTAATATTCATTAAAAAAATACATTTTTTACACTATATTTGCCAAGTATTCCTTTTCATCTTTTAAATGTTAAAAAAAAGTGGAAAACGGAAAAATTACATACAATGTTCTCTCACGTTGACCTAATATATTTAACGAAATCCCAAGTTTTTATGGCGACTGAAATTATACGTGGATGGAACAACTTCTCATTGCTTTTTACATCATTGTATTCATACCGCTCGGTCGCGCAATTCCAACTTGATAATCCAGGGTTTGTTTAATGAGCCAGCAGTTATCCAACTGAATTAACTCGGAACTCGAGCGTTATGGTGTCGTTCGTGATTTTTAACCCTTAAATGTTTTGTAGGATTAGCTTTTAGCGGGAATAAAATACCGTGTGCGCAGGTTAAACGGTTACAGAATTAATATGGATACTCCTGTTTTTCACTGTTTGCTTATAAAGCTCGTAAGCCTTATTTAATAAAAACATTATCCCATCAAAAACATAAAAACATTCGAGGTCTCATTTTAAATAAAGACAATTTTTTGTATCTATGGAAGCAACTTCAACGACTTTGTCATAAACAATTTCCCAATTAGTTACTTACCAACGTATAGTGACCATCACAATATAAGACATATTTATTTATATGACAAATATAACTTGGCCATCGCATGGCAATCAATATACAAGTATATTTCTAAAATAGGTAAATAAACTGGTTTATGTGCCACCTGTGTTATCTGTTTACACATTGGCTTACTAGCACTATTTTTTTTTATAGCATAGGTTGGCCAGCGAACGTATGGGCCACCTAATGGTAAGTAGTCACCAACACCCATAGACATTGGTATTGTAAAATATGTTAACCATCGCTTACATCGCCAATGCACCACCAACCTCGGGAACTAAGATGTTATGTCCCTTGTGCCTGTAATTAAACTGGCTCACTCACCCTTCAAACCGGAACACAGCAATACCAAGTACTGCTGTTTTGCTGTAGAATATCTGATGAGTGGGTGGTACCTATCCAGACGAGCTTGCACAAAGCTCTACTACCAAGTATATTAAATAATTAGTATTTTAAATAGTAGATTAGATGCAGTTATATCTGTAGATATTAATATCGATTGCCCACTCAAACTGTACGTTGAATGATAGTGATACGTTAGTAAAATGATTCGCCATACAGATTTGTGAATAAGCGGCAGACAACCAACAATAAAAAAATATGTGTTTTTATTGGTTTCAATTCTTTTTTAGACTAAATATCGTTTATAGCTGAATTTAACCTTTAATGTTAAATCCTTTTACATTACATTAATCCTTTAACATTTAATCTTGTCTTGTAGAAGTAGCCTATAATTTTGATGATCAGTGGTTTGAGTGAGTGGGTCACAAAATTTGTGAACTTCGACAAGGCGATAGCTCGTAAGCTATTTACTTAAATCGTATATAATTTGTAGACATAGTTAATCACAGTATGTTCTTTTGGTTACAGAAAATTCAAACGTTTAGCTTCATTCTAGTTTTATCCACAAATAAGTTACAGTGGATTGAAATTGCCCTGAATGGCTTCGAGAAAAGGATGTTATGGCTTTGTGAGACTAAGCCGTGCCCCCCAGATACTTGTTATGCGTGCCCATTGTTTCTTATATATTTTAAAACCGCCAATTTATTTAAATCATAAGACGTATAAATTGTACTATTATTCCCATATGCTATAAAAAATTTTTTTCGTTTGCTGTTATCGAAACTTTTTCAATATTAATCTGGTCTGTTCGGACCAAATTAAAATTGCAAAACTCATCTTAATATTACAATAATGCATGATTGGCTTAAACGATAAATTATTAAACAAAGTTAAGTTTTCATATACAAAGTTATTAAGTTTCGTCTCTCCTGTTTGCACTTGGAGACGGTGATAATACATAGCCATGCTACAAAACTCAAAACAATATAAACCCAATCTTTTGCAATTAATCTAGTAAAAAGTTAGGTGAGAGTGTATTTTATATAGCATTCGTGCAATTTATCAGTACTGAAATCAGTTTTATTCAACACACCGCGGGTAAGACTAATTATTTATTATGCTTCTCTAAACATTGTGAAAAAATAAACTATTCCTGTAAGCTAAATTTCATATGAGATAATTTCAGCGTGTGCTTTCAACCGAAAGACAACCGTTCTTGTTCCTGCAATTATACTCAACCCTTCAAAACCGTACACAATAGTACAAGCTCTGTTCGATGGTGAATTATCTAAGCAGAAACTAGGCTGGAAATTACAATCTATTTGAACGAACGCAAAACATTATATTACTCTGCATACGTATCACATTACTTCGATTCGCACAAGCAACTACTCAGACTCCTATAAGAAGGATAACCTTTTGGGAATTGGTAAGTTCTTAAAGTAGAGCAAATTAACATACTTAATTGAGTGATAGTACTCATGGGAATCCCTTACATGGGGTCCGCATTAACGTATTTAATAGGGATTAAAGTTATTTACTTTCCAAAGTGTATAAACTGCTTTCTTCATGATGATGAAGACGTAAAATCGGAACAAACAAATAAACTCATTTTAGCATTATATAGTAAGAGTAATCTATTTAAACAGTTTATTCTCGCTCTTATATAGAACTTTCAATTAGCTTAGATTTTTTTTTCTAATGTAGAAAATATACATTATTTTCTAAAATGTTCTAATAAATATGTCGCATCCGATCATTCGTACAGACACTCAATGGAACGAAAAGCGCGCCTACGGTTGCGAACTTGACTTCGGTGTGGTTCGGCAGAACTTCAGGGCGCTTTCGACAGAGTCGTGAAGGCATCGCTCGGATCCGTGCAGAACAGTTACTGCAAGGCATCGGCCGAGTGAGGTCACGGAACTGTCTTACCGTTCCTTAATGTTCCTGCTTTGTGTGTTTTTAATTTTCATTGTTATTACTTAGTGTATAAGCCTAATTGTGAAGTGTATTAAAGTGTGATTATATTGACTAAGTGTTATTCATTTCACGATAACCCACTGTTCACCCACACATGTACGACAACAGTGATCGAAGATCTGATATCCTTCCGACAAATATACTTTTATATTTAGTACTTAATAAATTAAGCTTAAAACGTTTCTTTAGGAATGAGACACCTATATCAGTAAATCTAAAAAGCATACCTGAACCTGAAACCTTATCTAAATACAAATCCAAATCGTTGGAGCTAACTAGCTATTAGCCACCAAGTTACGTTATACGATAATTTGCCCATTAAGTTTAGACAGATACTTACTGGTGACATACTTCTTTTTTTGGTTAGCTTATACTCGTTTTTATTACTTTTTAAAACAAATGAATAGATAATAAATCATAACACAAAACGCTAGCACTGAACAGTATTATTTAGCGTTGTTTAGGAAACATTTACCATGACAATGTGAAAATAAATCATTTTTGCAGGTGACAAGTATGTTCTGGCTTGCATCCAAAATGGTAAGCCTACTAAGTTAACTCTCCGTTTATTATTGAAACCAAATTAATCATAATGAATTTGAATTTTAAAAAAAAAGAAATTTATATAATCATTGAGGGACAAGGGACATTTGAAATTTTAATTTATATAAGGCTATTTTTTGCAGTAAGTTATATACACGACCATCCCAAAATTGCTAAAAGAAAAATTAGTTCTTGATTTATATTTTAAATAAATACATATATAAATATTTATGTTCATATAGTATGAATTAATATGTATGTTTACGAATGTTAAAAAATGAATGAAATATTGAAGGAGCGCAAAACATGTAAATCTATTTCAATCCGAGATTTTATATCCGAGTGTATCTTAAGCGATGTTTTTTTTTTTTTGTGTACTCTGTTTTCATAGTTCATTACTAGTCTTTATCTTTTGAAAATACGTGTTAAGTATCATATACTTTATTTTATATTTGAAACAAGTAAAATGATGAGGAGGTGCGGCACTTTCCGCTTCCAACGATTGCATAAAGTAAAACGCAAGGAAATACTGCCGACATACCGGGCACTTTGCCACATGATATAAAATTTCACCTTATTATTTTAGCGTTCGAAGTTATTTTATAAAACAAAGGATTATAGTTTTTCCGATGGCAATACTTATTTGAATTTTTTTTTTTAATAATTTGACTTCCAATACCCTTGCATTATATAAAACTTCAACAAATTATATATTCTACAGAAAAAATCTATATTATCATGTTATGATAAAAAGCGAAGAGAAACATTGATTTTTAAATTTACGCAATACTCACAGTATTATTTGATATAATTTATTAAATTATTTGATAAAATTGTGCATTATAATGCGGCAATGAATATAATTTGTAATTAATTTTAATTGATATTATTAGCTTTTAATTTACTAACACAGATAATAAATAAATGAATTATTATTATTATTATTATAATATCTTCTGCACAGTTGACTAATCTCTCTTGAGATTGACCGCCGTGACCGAAATCGGTCAGCAGGACATTGTTATTATTATTATTATGATTGGTTGTTCATGTTCAACATAATATAGGATGGGTTTCAAAAATTTTACTAATTTATTCTACTAATCTTAAAGTAAACTACGTCATTTTTCGGTTCTTCTTGATAGAATTTCCATTACAAAACGGTGTTAGTTTTAAACATAAATGAATCATGATTTGTTTTTCTTAAATAAAGAGTATTTTGATTTTTATTAATAATAAATAATAGTCCTCCAGACCGATTTCGGCCACGGCGGCCAATCTTAAGAGAGATTAGCCAACAGAAGATATTATAGTGCGCAAGTGTGTGCGCAATCACAGGTGCACTCTCTATTCTTTAACCGCCTTATTCATAAGTTTTATTTAACTGGTGATTAGTTAAACAATATTTTGTCTTCTTCTTTCGTATGTCAAATCAATAATGACAGAAAGAGACAAATCAGTATTTAGCTAACCAGTAACTAAGCAACGTTTATAAATAAGGCCGTAACTCTCATAATCCGCTGGGACGCCGGACAGCAATGCCACGCGATCGGAAAGTGTTCAGATGCAGGACCAACGGCTTTACGTGCTTTCTGAGGCACGTGTACACACTTCCAACTTCCAGACTCCAGGCGGCTAATTTGTGACAGAATATCAATAACATTTCTCAAAAGCATTTATTGGCCCGACCTGGGATTTGAACCCAGGGCTATCGGGTCTGCGGCCTTACGCTACATAGCCACTAGACGAACGAGGCAGTCAATGATTTGACTGCCTCTTGATTGATCAAAAATTAAAATCTAATATATAATGAGATATCTCTAATTACGCTTTTCAATCAAGGTTTGGCCACGGGAAATTCGGTGAAGCGTATATTTGTGCGTTGCGAACGGCGACGCGTCTTGTGTCTGAAATAAATGTATGGAAATGTACCAAGAATGATACGGGCAGCGGTGACTGGCGTCACATTCGGCGACGCAACGGGCAATAGTCTAGGAAACAAAATAATTTAGTTGTATTAGTAATTGTAATATCGCCGCAAAATAATGTAAAAAATATAGTTTATTTCTTATATTTTCATGACGTAGCCGATCTTCTGCAACGTCAAGAAGTCCAACTGTCCTGACGGAATACCAACTATCGTGCTCAAGACGTGTGCTCCTGAGATGACTTTTATACTAACGCGTCTATTCTCGCTCTCTTACACCAATTAAATAGTCCCAACTTCATGGAAAGTAGCCACTCTTCGCCCTATTGCCAAAAAGGGTCACAAATGAAATGAAAGTAAGCAAAAGTTACAATGTTTTTGTTTCAGCGTGTGAGTATCATTTAAATTAAGCCTATATGGCTTATAAAGTAATACTTACATTTATAGTATATAAAACCGTCAATAATTTCTGCATACAGTTATAAATTTCGTACATTATTATAAATCTAATTGTGATCTACGAACTCGCAACTGGTGGTTACTCGTTTACAATTACGCGTAATTTATAAGCAATCTATTGTTATTCATTTCATCATATCTTAAAGATACGAGCCATAGTTTTGTTTGAATTACAATAGTCCTGCCAATTACTGTATAACTTCCGCATCTTACGAGACTATTGAAGGAAAGCAAATTGACTATTTGTAGTCCTCTTGAAACTATCCAATTGTATATTTTATGTTCGTGTAATTACTATTATGTTGATATTTGTTTGTAATCTGTAAAACAATTATTTAATTATATAAGCTAAACAGAATGATATTTTCATAATAGTCATGGTCAATTGTAACTGATATACTCTTTGCAGGTTTGATTTCGAAGCATGACTGTTATTGTTACCGTTGTAGTACAAATGTATTAATTATGTATGTTTTGAAACAACTTGGAAGTTACAACAATATTAGATTTCCCTAATTAATTTATGGATGTAGAGTCCATATATATTTTTTTTTATTTTATTTATTAGGCTTACTTACAATCCCTTACACTAATATATTTATAGAAACAATAAATACAAACTTATAATCAAAATGTAGAGATCAATTACAAGTAAACACAGTATAATATTAAAAATGGAAAACAGTTCATAAATATAAAAAAGATACTTAAAAAAAAGGAAGAAACAAAAAAAAATAAAAATATACAGGTGACTGGTGAATTACTATCAATATTTAAGGAGAATACTCGTTACATGATTCTCATTCGAATAAAAAAGTAGATACTTATCATTTTATAAAGTGTTAGGCGATCTGTGTAGGAGTTTTTTTTTAACAATATCTTCACTAAAAGCTATTTGCCATAAAAATCTTTTTTGAATTATTTCTAATCTTAGGATATATGTGATCGCCAGACTGTCGATGCATACTCTAAAATGGTACGCACCATACTATTGTAAAGAAGCCGTTTAGTCTTAACATTTTTAAACAATTTGGCATTTCTCAACACAAAACCCAACATCCTAGAAGCTTGTGTGCTACCTATCAATGTAATATATCAACCTCAGTTTCCTATCAAAGGTCACGCCTAGGTCTCTTATTGTTTCAAGTTCTTGTAGTTTATGTTCGTTAATATGATAATCAAAACATGTAAAACAGGTTGTAACTTTCAGGTGTAACTTTTTTTTTAATTAAGAGACATATTGTTGTCCAGAGCCCAAGATATTAAATTGTTGAGATCGTTCTGTAAGAGGCCACAATCAATGATTTGATTGAGTCTTACTCAATTACTCTTTCAAATTTTAAGTTATCTGCGTATATAAAAACTGATGAATGATTAAAACAAGTCGTAATAACATTAATGAAGATATTAAGCAATACAGTTCCCAATTGTGATCCCTGAGAACGCCTGAGTCGATCCAACAACTAGGGTATTGATATCAATTCGCGACAACATAAAATGATCGGTCTATTAAATATGGTGATAGCCAATGTAAAAATGACCAAGTGTACCCGTAAGCTTTTATTTTAATTTGCAAAAATATCACAATTCTTATCAGCATCTGATGCGACCGTATAACCATCACTCAAACTGCACGGATATTGACCTAAATCTCTGAGTTTATTATTGCACACATAAATGCATTTATCAATATAATGGGCTAGTAGTTCCTGATTGACCGGTGGAGGGAAGTCAACAGCACAAAAGGCTATTTAAACAAGAAACCTATTAACTGAAGTATCAAGAACAACCCACAGATCTTCACACTTACTTTCCCAAATACTCATATGTATGCATATGAAACGTTTATATATAGCGATCAAAACACAACCACCATTATTTTTGCATTTAAAACCATTATTCGTGCGATCCTTCCTATGTATTGCATACCTATGATCAAATAATTCATGAGAAGAAATGCTATCGTTAAGCCACATTTCTACTAGTATCACAATATCATAGTTACTATGGCAAACATGAGTATAAAAGTTATGAGTTTTGGTTCCTAAGCCACGAACATTTTGAAAATACATACTTAACTTATTCAATTTTATAACAAAACAACACTGTTACTTGCTAAATACTATAACTAAACTATCTTATCTAAGTTGAAATGTCCTTTGTAAACCCAAATAGCTTTGTTTGATGCAGAATAACAATGACTTTTCAATTAATCACTTTGTAAATAATGCACAATGTAAAGCTATTTACAAAATGGCGATATGTTGTGAAACCACGATTCCTAAAATAATAAAAGTAAAGTAAAGTAACAGCCTGTGAATGTCCCACTGCTGGGCCTCTTCTCCTCTTGTGAGGAGAAGGTTTGGAGCTTATTCCACCACGCTGCGCCAATGCGGGTTGGTGGAATTCACATGTGACAGAATTTCAGTGAAATTTGACACATGCAGGTTTCCTCACGGTGTTTTCCTTCACCGTCAAGCACGAGATGAATTATAATTACAAATTAAGCACATGAAATTCAGTGGTGCTTGTCCGGGTTTGAACCCACGATCATCGGTTAAGATTCACGTGTTCTTACCACTGGACCATCTCGGCCTAAAATAATTACGATAGAAAAAAATTCAAAGTCACCTTGAGAAAAAAAACAATTCAATTGAATGTATACTTAACATACACCATTAAAAAATTGAAAAACGGTTTTTAATTCGTTTTTAAAAAAGAAAAAGAAAATATCGTATTATGTGTAGATAAACATATAAAATTTAATTTAAGTAGTTTCCTAAATAATACTCTTACATACATATATGACAAAAAAATAAAAGAAAATTAGCCAAAAATTCCACTTTACATTTAGTTATAGACTTAGTTAAAGTTTTATCTCAACTACAGCACATATTTTTGTCATAATTTCTATCTTTAATATTATAAATGAGAAAGTAAGTCTGTCTGTCTATTTGTTATGCTTTCACGGCTAACTCACAGCACCGATTTTTATGAAATTTGGTATGAAGCCACCCCAAGGAAAAAAATAGTTTATACAAAACTAGATACACAGTCAGTGCAAAAATCATGTTAAAAGTGTCCCTGTCTAATGTGTTTCTGTAGATGTAATTGAAACAAAAACACAGTTGTATTCACAAAACACTCACACACACTATTACACATATTTTAGGACCGAAAATTGCTGGTCTACACACATCTGAAATTCAACCTTACACGCTTAACTTAAATAAGGATTTAAAAAGCAATAAAAAGACAATAAAATTTTACGAGGTAGGCTCGCCGCTAGTTCATACAAGGGCTGCAATGGAGCCGAATTTTTCAATATATTTATTTCCATACTCTAATTTTAAATACAATTTTTTTTTGTAATTATGTCAATGGTGTTTTGTGGTATGAATATAATTAGCTGAATTTAGGGCATATGTTTTTGTAAAGGGAAGGAAATTCATAATAAACAATGAAACTAAGATAAATATAGACTTTAATTGGTGGTAGAGCTTTGTGCAAGCTCGTCTGGGTACCACCAACTCATCAGATATTGTACCGCTAAACAGCAGTACTTGGTATTGTTGTGTTCCGGTTTGAAGGGTGAGTGAGCCAGTGCAATTACAGGCACAAGAAACATAACATCTTAGTTCCCAAGGTTGGTGGCGCATTGGCGATGTAACCGATAGTTGACATCTCTTACAATGCCAATGTCTATTGGCCTTGGTGACCACTTACCATCAGGCGGCCCATATGCCCGTCCGCCTACCTATACTATTTTTATTATAATTAATTATTATAAAATAACAGTAAATATTTATAAAACAAAATCACCATAAAAAGTAATCTAGAACTTTAAAAATGCACATGTAAACTCAAAATGACGTTCCTTTGCACGTACCTTCAAACTCATATAAAAAAACTACGCGTCTCCGCAGTCTCATTCAAAATGAGGAACCAACCCCTATAAAATTTCTAATGCCAACCCAAACAAAAGAAATAAATAATCATATTTTTCATGCAAAAAAAAAAATTAACAACAGCGTCTCCACCAAATGGAACAGAACCAATCCATGTAACCCGAACAATTGAAGTAGGTAAGCGATAGTATGAATAACACGTTAATTAAGTGTATTTACAATTGACATGCCTTATACCTCGTGGTTTTCATAACGATTTAGTTTTAAAAAATGTTTTTTCGAAGATTTCTTGACGAAATACCAGTATTTATCATACAGTGATAACAATTACATCATAGTAATATTACTACTTACCGAAAATATGAAACTCCATCGTTTTTCAGTGTCATAGACGTGTGATTTTTGCAATTTTTGAACGAGCACTGAGACATGTTTACTGTCAGCGCGTCCGAATGGTAATAAATTAAAAGCGCACCCAAATGTTCATTTGGGCGCTCATTTGGTTAGGACGTTTTTTGTAGCTGATTGTGTATCTAGTTTTTATTAGTTATCGAAGCTTCACACCTGTAAAATATGCGCGTTAAGCTAACCTTTTAAACTAATATGTGTTTATAGCTTTAGGCGTAGTAAAGACAAATAAATAAATTTGACATTGAACTGACATAATATCATTGGACGAGATCTTGAATAATCTGTATCGGAACTTTTAAGTAAGTTTTATTATAAAAAATACTATTGTATCGTATTAATCAAGAACTGTTTGTAGTGCTTAAAATAGCAAACCCATAGCAAGCCAATACACATGGAATATGTAAATCTGAGATTTGTTTATCTTTAGTCCTTCTTCGATCGGAATAGGATATATTAGGTAATAACAATATCCTGGGACAACATTCACACAAGGCCATCTGATCCCAAACTAAGCAGAGCTCGTACTATGGAAACCAGACAACTGATATACCGTATAATTACTACTTTTCTTTTGTAAATACATACTTATATAGATAATTACCCCAGACTCAGGACAAACAGACATGTTTATGCACACAATTAATGTCTGTCATGGGTGGGAATCGAACCCACGACCTGCAGCATGAAAGCCAAGTCCTTACCAACCACGCCAACCGGCTCGTCAATATATAGATGGAATGTAGTTTATCTGAAATATGTTTTTCAAACTTCGTTTTTTTTAAATTTTATAACTTTAATAAATAAAAACTACGCCTCATTAAATAAACAAGCAAATATTAATGTTATTTTGTACATCGTTAGTACTGATTATCGAATAATATCATACTAGAGACTTCAGTAAGCAGCGCTTACTTAAGTTGATTACCGTTTGCTTGACAGACCGGCAGCTAACTTGATACCTACAAATTCAATTAATGTACGTATATCTCGTCGATAGAACCAGACGGGTTGTATTAGGGACATTGAATCAATAAGTATTTATTACTTTATTTAAAAAAAAACAATTACTTAGGTACTTATTATGTGTCAGATGACGCTATACAATTTTGTTTTGAGAAATAATCTTCCAATGAATTCGAATCGTTTCTAAAATATAAATAATAAAGAGATATTAATAGTAGTAGTGGATTAAGTTAGACAAAAAAGTAATGAGAAATCTTACATTTAATTTGCTTTCTAATTTATTGTTATTATACTATGTAATATAATATTTTACCTCATGCCAGCAATAAATAAATTTTTCAATCACTTCAATGGTATACAATCATCGCTGGTCACGTTGTCTACGGTAAAACTATTAAAATAGTTTTTTAGTATTTTAGTCAGAAATTATGTTGTGTGATTTTGGCGGAAAAAATAAAATGAAAACACATTGTTAATTTATACACTATTTTATTTTTATTTTTTTAATCAGCGAAAGTGGTCCGCATTCAACTAAATTGACATATAATTGAAATTAGGTTATTGATACATTCAGAACAATCCTTATATTGTTACAATGTTAAACATATTATATATTAATTTATAAATAAAACACATTCACTCCTTATTTATAAAAGTTTCTCCAATATATCTTTGTCGTTTCAAGTGACTAGTACTTCGTTATGAAGATATTTATTTGATGCATGTCATTGTTAAACTTAAGAGCATATATTTGGTAGTTTATTCATTACAAACAATTACTTTTTTCAATTTTCACTATACATATAAGCCATTTTATCATATATTTTTTCTGCTTTGGCTGACGATGCCTTGATGGGCTGAACACGAGCTGATAGGGAGTTAGGCACGCCTTCCATACATGGGTTTCATAATCAACGTCCGTTTCAGATAAAAAAATGTTTTAATGTAAACTGAGAGTAGACAAACAAAACTCGTAAAATCGCGTCGGAGCGTCGTCGAACAATATAAAAAACCAATGCGGTTGATCACCAATACACGAAATAAATAACCATCACTACATTGAATCAATGAATATATGTTTTGTGGATTAAAAGGCAGGAATTCACGTGTTCTGACAAAATAAGCGCATTAAGTCGCCGCATTCATTTACCAATACCACACACGCGGGATATAAATCATTTTAGAGAAGCTTAGATTTAGATTTAGCTATATTAAATCAATGAAGACATAATCAATATAATCTTGCCATATATATATATATATATATTTTAATATTAAATATACATCACGCATATAATGGTCAATTTATTATATAATATAAAATAATTACTTTATTATAGTTAATTGAAATCAAAAAGAAAAGTATTTAAAATAAGGCGTACTTTATTTTATTATGAATTATATCATAGTTAAACTATACCATAGTTAGTGTCGTTTATTAATCTCGATTGTTCATTAACAACAAACAAAAGATATTCTGCCATTGTTAAAATGATTGAACGTCTACCAAGTGATTTATATTGGACCTAAAGCACAGAAATATTAACTAGCCCCTTATATTACATGCTTATATATTGAACTCAGTCTATACTTATATATATTACCTATATACTATTTATGTATATTTTGTTACAGATTAATAATTTACAATATTTTCATATCGTTTTTTGAGTAACGATATGTTTTTAATAATCTAATTATTTTCAAGCTATTTAAGCGTTTTCTATATTACAGTAACAAAATAATTTATGTCATTAATATCATTAAGTTCTTTTATACTATAAGATAAATATAATACTTTTCAAATACTGTATAATATAATATTTATATTGTACTATGAAAGGGTATCAATTAATATACATAAGTATCTATTATATGAGTGAAAATAAATATAAAAAAATATTGTAGACATAGAAAACAAGCTTATTGTGTGATTTGAATTGTGAATAATACCAATTATAAACTTAAAATAAATTAAGGACAATCATAGAATATAGTTTTGTTAATACCGTCAAAGATTTTAATACAAAAGAGATATTCGTTTGTTATAAACGATTACTTAAAATTTATGTAGTCAATTAGACAAGATTTAAAAAACTTCCCGCATGTTTCAAAACGTCGATTCGTTGTCCTTCACCCAATTATATATAAAATAGTGTCAACAAATGTCAACATGCAACATATACGTAACATACTATATAAATTGATCGCAGTCGGATGAAAAGAAAATATTACGTAAAAAGAGATGTAAGTTCGGTAAAGTATTTAAGTGTAATTAATATTAACATTTCGCATCTAGTTTTAGTTGAAAAGAAATATTAATAAACAGGTTTTATGAATCACTTGGAATGCTTATTTCAAATCAATTGACTTGTATTTTTTTTATGTTGTATTTTATTATTGCATTTCTTCAATATTTCAGATACGTGAAGGTGTTATGAGATTATTTTCATTCTTGATCAAATTCTGCTAATAATATAATATCAATGACTTCTCTAACTCGGATATAATTCTGTTGTTAAACAAAATTATCATAAATAATAAATTAGGTTTTTTAACAAATACGATTTTTATTAATAATCTATGTATTAAAATCCAAACAATAACGTAACTATTATTTAAAGTATAACTACGTTAATTAGTGTAATAAATACAAACATCGAAGTGTAACAAAAGGTATCCATCAATCCGCCCTTATTGTAGTCCTGTAACCTGAAATCTAAAATAATTTCTTAATTAGACCGTTTTGTATTATTAAAGTACAAGTTAAAGAAATGTATTACTTGTTTTTAAACAAAACAGGAAAACTTTTTGTGGATATAATATAAACGTATTTCTTTGTAGTAATTTTCTTTAATAATAATATACGATTTTTTTTAAAGTCTGTCTTCGTTAATGAGCTCGATTACAAGACTATCTAAAGACCGTTTTCATGTTTAGCTAAATAAAGAAATTATAGGAAGTAAATTTGAAACAGCCATTTTATAATTTGATTTTCATTAATGAATTTATAAAACTCCAACTAACTTTATCTACTTAAAAAAAGTAAAATAGTAATAAAAGGTCGTAATATGTCAGGAACTACAATACGATATTGACATAAGTTATTATAAAATTTAAGGGATACACTGATCAATATAGCGTATCACTGTAAGTCGGCTTTCAACATTTCGCAAGTGAGATACGAATACGAAGTTAGCTCGTGTCGTATATCACTTAGACAATAATTATATAAAAACATTAATTACAATATGCATTGTTATTCAATATGAAAGCTTTCAAAGAAGCACTTTATTTAAAATTAACTTCTTTATTGAATTTTGTTTTGTTTTGATATCAAAACAAATTTATTAGTAAGAAAATATGATTATATATTTTTAAATAAATATAAGTTGTCAGAATCATCTCTCACACGGTTATTGTCAATTATTGTCTCTATGTAGTTATAACTATTCCTATATCAACATTAATTGCACGTAAAGGATGTAAAACATTAGAACTGGACACAGAACAATGATAACAATTATAAAAATTTTGATGAATATTTCATTATCAACATTATACCTTTATAACCTTATACCTTTTTGAAAATATTATCCGAATATTTCACCTAACTAAGAAAATGGTGAACATTTTCAAGATTCCATTTTAGAGTATCTTACTAACGCTTAAACGCGCTCTTATTATAACAAGACACTCACCTTGTGCGCCAAATGGGGTACTTTCTGAAGACTTCCCTGCTACGATATTTAGCTTCTGGATAACTGTTAACAAATGATAAAGTTTTATACGGGCATTATTGAAATCTAAGTGGCACAGTAGAGAGAATAACTCGATTTAACAGACGATTGCTAATTAGTGACAACAAATACTCGGTGGTAGAGCTTTGTGCAAGCTCGTCTGGGTAGGTACCACCCACTCATCAGATATTCTACCGCAAAACAGCAGTACTTTGTATTGTTGTGTTTCGGTTTGAAGGGTGAGTGAGCCAGTGTAATTACAGGCACAAGGGACATAACATCTTAGTTCCCAAGGTTGGTGGCGCAGTGGTGAAGTTGTTTTTTTTTTTAAAGAAATATATAAACCACTGTCTATGGGCGTTGGTGACCACTTACCATCAGGTGGCCCACATGCTCGTCCACAAATCTATACCATAAAAAAAAAAAAATAATAATAATAATAATCTCGTGCTCGCAGTCAAAGGAAATCTTTCTAAGTAAATATGTATGTGTCGGATTATATACTAGCACATATGAGTCCGCAACTAAGTATATAAAGCAACCTGGCGGAATAAACTCCAAGCCTTCTTCTTGATAGATTACACATTTGCTCTTCATTATATAGATATATATTAGCAGGTTTTTACTGATTGAAAATCTTAATCACATATAGATACAATATAAAAACACATATACATATATATATATATATATAATACTCTTTATTGCACTGAGAATTTTACATGGTAATTTTACACATGAAATTATTGTTCACAATGGCGGGCTTATTTCTAAAAGAAATTTCTTCCAGCCAACCCACAGCTGTAAGAGATAGTGTTATGTAGCAGGTATAAATAGTGCAACGTTAGATGCTCTTTTCATTCACTTTACATATTCACTGGTTTAGATGATATAATTATTCTGTCTTATACAAACTTTTTTTTTATTGTTTAGGTTGGCGGACGAGCATATGGGCCACCTGATGGTAAGTGGTTACCAACGCCACTAGACAATGGCATTGTAAGAAATGTTTACCATCACTTAAATCGCCAATGCGCCATCAACCTTGAGAACTAAGATGCTATGTCCCTTGTGCCTGTAACTAAGCATTGCTGCTTGGCGGTAGTATATAAGGACTGAAGAATCATGTTATACTTACCGTAAAAAAGTTTCAAAAGTGTCAATGAAATGTTAAGTAGTGACCACTTAACATATATAGATGTATATGCTACGAATTGTAATTTAACTACAGTCGAATCATGGACTGGATCGATCACGAAATATTATAAAGAAATTATGACGATTAATAAAATTCTTTTTCTCTTGTTTGTCAGTTGCAATGTCACTAGTTTAATTATAATAACACTAATATATACACATTCTAAAACAAATCAAATTAAAATATATTTAACATGAAAGAGCTTTTGCTAATTACTAAAAATTTGTTTAATACAAACCGTTTCGGTTGTCCATCGCCGGTGGTTGCATAGCTGTTGAGATAATAAAATACAATTTAATGTATCAAATTTGGTTAATAAAGCAAAAAAATTAAATAAATTTAATATGATCTAGACATACGGGATTATTATTTATCATTAAAAATCAGTATTATATCTTTTATCGAAATCGTTACAGCCATTTTCGAGAATATGAATCATTTATATATAAAACTATTGAATTTAATGTAGTTGAACAAGTACGAACAAATAAATGGGAATCATAAATAGTTGGATTTAAACATATTTTATGTATGGCCTAATAAAGAAAAACAATGTCTAAACTATAACATATTAAAGAACGAAAGAAACATTTCTATTTCCACTAACTAAAAAAATAATGACAATTTAAATTTTTCGTATAATGTTGTGTGGCAGACTTATTATTCCCTTTTGTAAACGAAACGATTTTGATCGTCAGCTGAAAGTCTCGAATCACGAGACTTAAATCTGACAAAAGTCCGGGGACATCGAGACACATACCGGAACCTAAACCGTACTGATCGATAAGTTTAATTTTATAAATGTTTTTTTTAAAAAAAAGCTTTTAGTTGAATATTTGCGGAGTTTAATGAAAGAAGATCGTTTCAGACTTTTGCAGCATTTTTTATTTTTCTAAAAATAATACTAATAAAAGTACAATCGTTAATTTATTACAACAAAGCTCATTTTAATAGAAATTTACGGTGACACTTACGATATAATTTGATTGTTCCTTCGGTATCTCCCAGTGAATTCTTAGAGACGCATTTATATGTTCCATAGTCGGAAGTCGTTACTCTTCGTATTGGCAGCCTTAATATGGATCGAAATGATCCACCAACCTTTTGGGGCTCCAAACCACCTCCTAAATCAAAAAACACAAAATTATATCAGCATTACTTTCAATTAATTTATATTTTTAAGTAAATTTTCTGTTCTAGTTGCGTTATATATATAATTGCAGTTAATACGGCTCATCCTGAACACTCACATATTAAAACATAGTAATACCATGAATGGTATGATAACTGAGTACCTAATTTCCTACCTATATTGTAATTTGCAATCTTTATATGTCAGCTGACGCCATAGTTAGAACACTTGAATCTTATATAGTATAATTATTTTTGTCATTATTTCCTATTATAATATTAAATCAATAAAAAAAGAATTATTCACCTTTTTTTTCAAAATCCTAATTCATCACTTTATTTTATGTAGACCAAAATATTTGATTTAAATCGAACCACGTCACATAATTAACGCTCTGGTTAAATGTATGACATTTAATTATCACAAAATACTTAAATCACTTCGATCATTGGCGTCATCGAAATTTTATTTCATATACTTAACGATGAAATCACTTTTATTGATTCGAATTGTCTCATTAAAACAATTAATTGCATTTCAATTTCGAATCGTAATCGTATTAAAATGTTTGATTTAATTTCATTTTTATTAATTTAACCAATGATAATCTTGAACAGAATTAATATTTTTATAAAGCAGTATTAATACATAGCAGCATTATTTTTTATAATGAGCATAAAAGTAAATAGAGATCTTAACCATAAAACTTTAGTTTTATAAAGCATCCTTTGATAAATTGTAAAGTTATAACAAATGAAGTTTGCTAAAACTAATAACTTGTTATAATAAACAGCAAAGTTAATATGTATTTTACGAATTAAAAAAAATAATTATTTATTTATTCTTTATTGCACACACTTTACGAAAACATAACAAATACGAAGATCAAGTATTACATATTATAGTATGCAAAGGCGGCCTTATCGCTTCCAGGCAACCTCTATAATAAAAACATATTTTGTTGTTAGCCAGGAGAATTGATCGAGCATAGTGTGCAAACAATTTATAGATAAAATTTATTAAATATTTAAAGACTAAATAAAATATATAAAAAAATGACAAAAATACTCTTATATATATACATACCTATACACTTCTATATACATATATACATATATATATATATATATATATAATAATAAGGTCCTCCAGACCGATTTCGGCCACGGCGGCCAATCTCAAGAGAGATTAGCCAACTGCGTAGGAGATATTATAGTGCACAAGTGTGTGCGCAAACACAGGTGCACTCCCTTTTCCTTAGCTCTCATAATCCGATGGGACGGCAATCCGACCGACCAACGGCTTAACGTGCTTTCCGAGGCACGGGAGTGTATACACTTCCACCTTCCAGACTCCGGGCTGCTACTGAGAATTTTCTGACAGAAAAACCCAATAACTATTTATTGGCCCGACCTGGGAATTGAACCCAGGACCACCGGGTCTGCAGTCTATCTAGCCACTAGACCAACGAGGCAGTCATACATATATATATTTATATACATATTTATATTTATATAGTAAATACATACTTATATATATTGTATACATACTTATATATATTGATAAATAATAACTATGGAAACGACTCTTAAAAATATGTACGGATTCAGCTTGACGAATTTCATGAGGCAAGGTATTTCATAATCTGACAGCTTTTACAGTAAATGAATTACTATATATTTTAGTATAACTCAGCGGCATCAGCAATTTATTGTCTTGCTTGGAGTGCAGATTGATTGGTGTATGAGAGCCAAGAAAGGTGAACCGCTCTTTAAGGTAATTTGGAGTTTGAGGATGGTAGAGTATTGTATAAAGAAAGGACAGAACATGCATATTTCGACGCAACCGTATTGGCAGCCACTTTAATGCTTTACGGTGCTGGGAGATATGATCGTATTTGCGTAAACCAAATATGAAGCGAATACACATGTTCTACAAGCGTTCTAGTTTATCTAACAGCTCCGAAAGATAATTATAAAGAAAATATCTTGCTAAAGCATTTTAATAAATTTACAATTAATAAAAATAAGGCTTGCTGTAGACCGTTGAAGACCAGCAGTGCTGACGTCACATAAGTGCATTTAATTATTGATATTACGACTAACGTTTTGCTCGCGGTTTCACCCGCGTAATTTCCGTTTCCAAGGGTATACGGGGGCAAAATGTTGCTTATGTTACTCACTGATAATGTAGCTTTCCATTGGTGAAAGAATTTTTAAAATCGGTTTAGTTGGCGGTGTAGGCGTGAAAGCGTAACAAACAAACAAACTCATATTCGCATTTATAGGAAAATAAGGAATGAATCAATGAATGAAATCGAGTTGCCTACATTTAAGAATATATGTTTCCATTCTGAAATCTGAATCTAATCTTTTAAATTCTATAATTAATTTAGTCAATGCCTCAAGCTATTTTGACATGTCACGGTCGCTTATAAGTTTTTATTTTGTTCTTACAGGACTGCATAGTCGAGGGAGGTACTTGACATGAACCACCTCCTTACTTATTTGTTATTTGTTTTCTACTACGAAAAGCGAATTAGCGAACATAATTACACAAGTTACTACTAAATTTCCTTAAGATTGTATTTGTAAAATTCGTGATAAGCCTATCTATCACTTCCAATAGAGCCAATATTTAAGAACAGAGATGACCACTTACCATTAACTGAAAGCTACTTTCTACAACAAAAAACACTAGTGTGTTCAATGCTTTATATTACGTTGTTTGGTAACTGTAGTCTGTTACGTAACATATTTTGTGAAGCGTGTGTGTATTTGAACCTTAAGGCTATCTTAGTAATATAATCATACCTATAGGAACAATTTCACCGTTATCTCTACTCCAGTAGCTAACTGGCTTCGGGTAGGCCTCTGTCTCGCATTCAAGCACTAAGTCTGTGCCGAGCGATGCGCCTACCAGTTGGTTTCTTATAACAATCACTGGCGGAACTGTTTAACAAATATACATATATAAGTTGAATAAATCAAAAATGTTTAAATTTATACAAATTGTGAATGAGATATTTTGAAATGACTTTCTTTTAAACTTTGTACAATATGAAATTGATCATTGCAAGATAAAATATAAAATAAAGATTAATATTGTCTTATATATAAGTATCAAAGTCGATCACAATTCTGGAGATCCTGATGCTTTAGGTTCGAATCCCGGATCGGACCAGAAATTCTTAAAAGAAGCCTGGTGCTTAGAAGTTTCTAGTGTTTACACTCTGGCAAAGCACGTATTCCCTCCGGTGGGATCGGATTGATCGCACTACGAGTGCTGTCGCAATTAACAAATCTCAGTCGATAATAATATAATCAATGTGGCTGGAATTAGTTAGGCCGCCAATATTACAATATAATAAATGTATTTTAAGGGAGTACCTCCCTTCGTATAAGGTATAACTTATATCTCTACGGGTGGTCGCTACTTACTATAAGTTGGTCGTGAAGACCGCCGGCCTAGCTATTTAACAAAAAATAAATATATGATATTCTACTTACATTCAACTGTGAGCATTATTCTTTTGCTCACTGTCGGCGGGACTCCATTTGAAGCAATGCACAAATATGCGCCTGCGTGCTGTCGATTTGCTCGACTTATATTTAAAACTGGGCCTTCAAGTGAAGACACTGAAATCATACCGATTTGTCAGGTTTATCTTGAATGAAATTTAAGTAATTCTATATTTAACTTTAATGTAGTCAATCGATTAGAGATGTAGAGCTGGGCCTCTAAAAATTAATCGACACTACGTTTAGTCAATGACTCAAGTTTGGCTTAATATATTAAATACTTTTAAAGTCATGCTTAATGAACATTCAAATTCAAATTTCTTTATTCAATGCAGAAGCGTTTCACTTGCTTATTGATTGTCATAAATCTACCACCGGTTCGGAATAAACACCTCAGACCTGAGAAGAACCAGCGAAAGAAACAGCGGGTTTTTTTAGCTTATTCTTTACAATTATAGTTGATTTACATTATAATATTCTTATTTATTTGAAATAGCCTGGATGCGATCGTTTCATTCCCAATGTATGCAGTCATCTAAGAAGTCATTGATTACGTAATATCCTTTAGCACACAAGCGTTCCTTAACAATTCATTTAAATTTCACAATTGAATATTTTGAAACGCTTTCTGGGATCCTGTTGTAAAAGCGTATACATTGTCCCATAAAATACTTACTAACCCTGTGTAATCTTGTAATAGCGGTTTATACTTGTTCCTGGTGTTAACAGTATGTACGTCACAATTTCTGGGAAAATCTTTTATGTTTTTGCGTACATACATAACATTATCAAATATATATTGAGAAGCGTCAGTCATTATGTTAATTTCTTTAAATTTACATTTTTATGATTTTTTAGGGCCAGGTTGTACATTGCACGAATAGCCCTCTTCTGCAGTACAAAAATCGTATTTATGTCGGCTGCATTACCCCAGAGTAGAATGCCATAAGACATTATACTGTGGAAATAACTGAAATACACTATCAACATCAGTCAACATTTAGGCGGGGGCGGCTAGAGCAAGTCATTCGTCCTGACTGCACTAGCCGTCGTCGCGTTTGGACATCTTGGAGAGTAACAGACCGCTTAATTCAGATACATCCAATCATCAAAAATATTAATGGAACACTTCCTGTATACCACGGTCTGCTTAAACATTTTTTTCTATAAAAACCTGTATTACAAAAAAGATAGTATCGAGCACTTAAGAGTAGTTAATTATTTACTAATAAGTAAGTCAATTTGTACTCGACAAAGACCTTGCCTTACAAAGACATTATTGTCAGTTACATTCTAAGGCTTCAACGATCTTACCATGTACCCCGTCTGAAACAATAATGGGCTTAGAGTGTTCCCTCCGCCATGTGATCTGAGGATGTGGTGCACCAGTGGCCGCACACGTCAAGCTGATTGATGCCCCTTCCCGCACCGTTTGATCAGCACTCGTACCTCGGTCCAGGATATCGGGGGGCACTATTTTATAAACATAAATACATAAGTTATATCAAAAAATTACGATTCAGATCTTTATTTCTTTGTACTTTATTGCAACATGAAAAGATCAAATCAGATAATATAAGTAACATAAAATTGTGCGCAAAGACTATCTTATTGCTTATAGTAATCTCTCACAGATATGATTTCGTAGCAGGTAAGCTATTATTTTTATGCAGTGTTTTAGGTGGTACGCCTAGGTTTCCTAGTATCCGCGGAAATGCTCCGGTTCCGGGTGGAATTCAGGGGGAGCGGCGACCGTCTAGGGTCCACAGGTATGGAACGGATCAGGGCTTTTGTCCAACGATTTCGGATTCGTAGATGGGAGGAGAACCTAGGGTCCTCATCAGCAAGTGTAGCAATAATGAAAGTGATCCGCCCACATTCGAGTCGCTGTGAAGCAAGAAGAGACAGTACATTCACGAGAAGACAGATATATGTACTTACCAACATGACTCTTTTAGTATGTACCTGCACAAGATAGCGAGGTGGGAGGTATCACCCTCCCACCTCGGCGCACCACACTTTGACGGAGTGTCCCACGTGGGATAGATATTCCCGGGTGGCGGTAGACGGTGGAAAACCTCTCGTTACTGAGCGTAACTACCGTCTACCGAGTATACCATTGTTGGTATCGAGAAGTGCTGACGGATATTGTCTCTTAACGGACGCCTAAGAGGGATGTCTCCGGTGACATGCCATACAGCTTTCTTGTATGGGGCGATCGATTTAAGCGAGTGTGTTGTGCGCAATAAACGGAACCGACTCTGGATCAAAAGCAGTTTTTGTAATGTAATAAACTTATTTTTATTTAATTATAATTGTAAAATATACGAAAAGAAAAACTGAAACATTCAAAAATTACAAAATAATTTTTAGCTACAAATACGATGGGATGGGATGGTGTGAAATATTATTTTAAAAATTACACATTTTAAAATTCTTAATATATGAAACACAACACAAAACTTCTAATAAGTTATTTTAAATATTCTGTCTTTATCGTTAGTATTTAAATATCATGCAATCAGAGTGTGATCGAATTATAATTAAAAAAAAAACTTACCAACAATATCTAAGTATCCAATCTGACTTTTCATTGGATCTGTGTTTATCTGACACATATACCATCCCCTGTCCGTCTCTCGCAGCTCTCGAATGTGTAACAACCAAGTTTTCTGGTCACTGTGTGTTATACCGACTCGTCTACTTCGCGATATCACATGAGTGTGAATGGTTAGTATTGTCTGTGTGTCAACTCTTAGCCATGCAACCTGGAGAGACAAATAATACATAAAAAAAGTTAATTTAAATATATATGGTAGTACCTTTTTTCATATATTATAAACGCCGACTTCAAAAAATTCTCGATATTAAATAAAAACTGAACTATGTCCAATGCCTGTGAAATTTAAAGAGGATAACCATCGCGTTGGGTATAAGTACTAAACCCAACGCGATAATAATCATCAAAATCTGTTCATGAAACTATAGATTAATTGAGAAAATTCTTATTTTATGAAGACAGCTAAATACAACATTTTGGAAACCAAATCAGTTAACCAATTAAACTCACTATAATTTTTCATGAAAACCTTATCACTCAATCTATACTAATATTATAAATGTGAAAGTAACTCTGTCTGTTACGCGTTCGCGGCTAAACCACTGAAACGATTTTGATGAAATTTGGTATTAAGCAAGCTTGAACCCCAAGCAAAGACATCGGCTACTTCATATCCTGAGCCATGTCCAGGGACCATGTCCCCAAATACGCGAGAGAAGCGTTTATTATATGTCGAAGCATCAATATGTTTAATTGAGAATTATTTTGATTAATTATCGTACTCAGCCGGCAACGTCAAGCTAGAAGCTTGAGCGAGGTCGCCACTGTGTCGATATGACGTAAAGAACACGTGACGTCCGAAAAATGACATTTTGAAGTGGGCGCGGGGACCGCGTACGTTGACACAGTTGATTGGACGAACTCGCTGCGTTACCAACTGAATTGTCCTCCATCTTGTTATCGTATTGTAATATTTTAAAGTTATTGTGATTTAATATTGAAAATAGATTATTAACGTGAACGACTAGGCTTTTATTTCGAAGTTCGCTATGTATGATAACGAGTTGACGTCCGACCCTTCGTCATATATATATATATATATATATATATATATATATATATATAATTTTAATTAAAAAATATACACTCTTTGTATAAAAGTCGATAATTTGTTATCAGACAAAAATTGTAAACAATAATACTTTATAGTTTACAATATCTTAATAGAACTCGAAAACATGAGTCAATTACTAAAATTGTTATGTAATACTTTTTTTATATTTCGTTTAAAATAAAACAAAAATATAAAATTATTATTATTTTAAATGTCATTTAAGTCTAAAAACATGCATAACTGAAGGTATACGGATATCCGCAGTACGCCGTCCTTTCCTTGATAAATGGCTATAAAATATTATCATAAATTGCATATGCACCATGAATGATATAAAATCTCTCATTTACATGAAGCTAAAATATATCTTTCATTACATTGCAGTGAGAAAAAAACTTCGTGAACATCTTGAAAGAAATTCTGTAAGTCTCCAATTAGCAGTAGAATTAAAATGTTCGAAATAATGAGCGCGCCTTCCTAAATATAAAAAAGGATTTTTTTTTCTTTGTATTTTACCAAGAGTACCCAGTTCTATGGTAATTGTTTTGTAAATTTATAATAAAACGAACACAAATTCAATTTATTATTCTCTTTACAAAAGACAGCAGTCTTGTACTTATTTTCGAAAGCGCTAAAAATCTATAGGTTTTTGCTTAGTTGGAAATTGGAATACGATTCAAATAAAAAGCCCGCCTACGATGAATTACAGAGCATAGGCTACACCCAGTAGGGTTTCCAAAATAAAGCAGAGAAATACACCAAATTTTTATGATTAAAATTAATACTCGAAGAACTATATGAATTGCGTAACGATCTATCTATCTATTATTATCTATGTGCGTTCATACATATAATACTTAATAATATTAAATAAGCTTTGTTCTGCTTTGTTTAGTGAGAGCTCGCCTATGGATTATTTGGTTTTAGGTTTTAATACTAGAGTGTTTTTATTTCTCAAGCGTTTGATAAATAAAAACAACATCTCACTTTGAGATGATTATGATAAAATATATATTGATTGATATATTCTGATCAAAAATGACACAAGAAATTTTATTAAAGTCCTTAATTATATACGGATAATGGATTGAATGTTTGCACCCCAAAACTTGTGACAGACATGCGAGTAAGCCTATAAGAGCTTAGTTTTTTTGAGCACGATAACTCTAAAAACACTAGTTCACGACTAAATTCTCAACCGATCGTTACTTTCATCGATAAAATTATAGACAAATCACAGAAAATTAAAGATGTCAATCTTTTTAGGAATCAAGAAGGCCTAGGTCGTATGCCAGGGCAAGTGGCGACCGTCCACGATCAGCGGAAGTATAGCCCAACAAGCTCTGATTCGCAGATGGGAGGAGAACCTGGGGTCTCCATCAGCAGCCCGGGCGGTATTGGAGGCAATCTGTCCCCTCTTGAGTAAGATAACAAGAAGAAGTGGCACAGTCACGCACAGGCTAGCGCAGCTGCTTACCGGTCTGTTTCGTAAGTACCAGCACGGGATATCCGAGGCGGGAGGTATCACCCTCCTGCCATGAGTATATGGCGCACCACACCCTGTCGAAGTATGCTGCGTAGGGACCCAAGAGGCATTCCCTGGCGGCAACGATCGGCGGAGATCTCTCGCTCGCAACGAGAGTACCGCTGATTTTTTAGTGGTTATTCCTCATTGCACATTGATTCATATGGAGAGAACGCGTAAATGCGAAAAAAGGCCCAGGTCTTATAGTTTGGTCTAGTGGCTAGATACAAAGAAGCAGATTCCGAAGTCCTAGGTTCAAACGCCAGTTATGGCTACTGAAATGATATTGGGTTTTGCTGTTGAATATTCTCAGTAACACTCGCGTGCCTCGTAAACACGTAAAAGCACGTAAAGCCGTTGGTCTTGCGTTCAAACTTCCGGTCGTGTTGGATTGCCGTCCCATCGGATTTGGAATATGAGGGAATAGAAAGTGCATCTATGTTTGCGCACATACTTATACACTGTAATACATACGTCTACTTAAGATTGAATGAAATAAATGAAAATCTGCATATGAACCGCATTGGAGCATGCCCATTCTTTCTCTCTTAACCCTTTTGGACCGTATGTTGCTCAACATGCACTTCGAGGCCCCATAAAAATGAATTAGTCGGCAAGGTCAGGGTTCTAACTGCATAGTTTCGTGATGCGAGGTCAGATGGCACTGTAGATAGTCCTAAACCCCGAAGAAAACTGCTTTTACCTATCGAAATTTCAATATGGCGACTGCGTTTCGCGACAAGTTCGAGTGTTCGTGTATTGTGCCTTAATTTTTGCCAAAAATGAGTGTGTAAACATTTGTTTTTCATACTCCAAACGTTATTTCCTTTCAAATGGAAGCTGATACGATGTATTTATGGTATTGGTTAATCCGTGCATCCAAGTTTCGTCAACACAACCCATAAGGCTTCCCGAGGCATGCTGTCGAAAGCCTTTTCCAGATCAACGAAACAAAGATACAGAGGTTGACCCTGCTCTCGACTTTTCTCTTGAAGTTGACGGATAGACAAAATAGCCTCACAAATGCTTCGATTTGGTTGGAAGCCGAATAGAGCTTCAGGCAGTATATCTTCTGACAAGGGCATTAAGCGGTTAATCAGAATTCGAGCAAACACTTTTCCAGGAGTACTCAGCAAGGAGATGCCTCTATAAGAATTACAATCAGATCTGTCACCTTTGTTCTTGTACAGAGAGCGAACACGTGAGACTCGAAAGTCGTCCGGTACTCGCTCCTCATCCCACATTTGAACGAAAAGTTTCCAGATGGTTTCATGCAACTTTGCACCTCCGTACTTTAACATTTCAACATGATGCGGTTGGAGTTCGTCATTGTATATTGAAATAAACCATCTCCCTGTGTCTAGATATTGAAGTATACTAACGTTAGTGACTCGCAATCTGTAGATCGTTTGCTTATTGTATGGTTCCATCTTTGGAGTGGGCTAATCGTATTTATCAAAACATTAAAATCGACTGGCTCTTATAATATAAGAAAGAGACGATCGGCAGAACGCTCACGTAGAAATTATTTCGAAATAATCCCACATCGGATTAGGTCTAATTCTGTTGCCGCTATAACAACAAATACTAAAAAACGTAATAAAATAAATATTTAAGGGGGCTCCCATACAACAAACGTGTGTTTTTTTGCTTGCTTATGCTCGATATTGATAACGGCAACAGGTAGACGCTTGAAATATTCACAGAATATTGAGTTATATATTCACTTTAAAAATAAATAATTTAATTAAAATAAAACAACAGACATGATTTTTTTGTCGTTTTTATAGATAATGGTACGGAACCCTTCGTGCGCGAGCCCGACTCGCACTTGGCCAGTTTATTTTTGTAATTTCGCTCTTCATCACAAGTTTTGAGTCAATAAACCATGTTTCCCATGTTGTACAGTATCAGTTATTCATTTCTGAATTTTCCTGATTTTACAAGTGCCTGGTATTGCGCGCACGCAAAATTTGAAAATTAGAATTTCCGAAAAAAAAATTGAAATATTGCGACGTATTCATCAACTAGAAGGTATTTTGAGATAAAACTATAAAGGAAATAATTTTAGTTCAACAATAGGTCTCGGTCTAAGAGGGTTAACTTTTAGCCCAGCAATGATATTTTTACGAGCTTTTACTTTACATTATTTTATATATTACTAATTCCCGCCCAATCGGTTGAGTAGTTTCGCATTTATAATATTAGTAAGAATAAAGTTGAGGTAGTAAATTAATAAAATTATTACATACCACAATATTGTCCTAATTTATATTATAAGGTCCTCCAGACCGATTTCGGCGGCCAATCTCAAGAGAGATTAGCCAACTGCGTAGGATATATTATAGTGCACAAGTGTGTGCCGCAAACACAGGTGCACTCTCTTTTCCTTAGCTCTCATAATCCGATGGGACGGCAATCCGACACGACCGAAAAGAGTTCAGGCGCAGGACCAACGGCTTAACGTGCTTTCCGAGGCACAGGAGTGTACACACTTCCAACTTCCAGACTCCGGGCTGCTACTGAGAATTTTCTGACAGAAAAACCCAATAACTATTTATTGACCCGACCTGGGCATTGAACACAGGACCACCGGGTCTGCGGCCTTATATCTAGCCACTAGACAAACGAGGCAGTCAGTATCATAGACATTATAGCACTATATGAAAAATTATCCATCTCTTACATCACCAACGCGCCACCGACCTTGGGAACTAAGATGCTTAAATTCTTGTATAAAATATACCAAGTATCCGCCCGTAACATCGACCGCGCGTGAGCAGTGCTTGCGGCATGTGTTGGTTGTAGAGTATACTACGTTTTTTTCCATACTCCTGACAACGTGTATGCAAAATTTCCTCATGGTCGTTTAAATAGATTTATTTATTCAGAAGGAACTTTAAGTACACACAAAAATATAAATAAACAAGTTAAAAAAAGTTTAAATGTACCCCCAATTACAGGAGAACATAACATTTTACTCGGTGGTAGAGCTTTGTGCAAGCTCGTCTGGGTAGGTACCACCCACTCATCAGATATTCTACCGCAAAACAGCAGTACTTTTTGTTGTTGTGTTCCGGTTTGAAGGGTGAGTGAGCCAGTGTAATTACAGGCACAAAGGACATAACATCTTAGTTCCCAAGGTTGGTGGCGCAGTGGTGATGTTGTTTTTTTTTAAGAAATATACAAACCACTGTCTATGGGCGTTGGTGACCACTTACCATCAGGTGGCCCACATGCTCGTCCACTAACCTATACTATAAAAAAAAAAAAAACATGCACGAGAACAGTGTTAATACTCACAATATAACAATTAATTAACAAACAAGATTAAACTTAATAAACTAAACAACCAAGTAACAATAATCAGGCATTATAGAAGGCATAGCATTTCTTTTTGAAAGAATTAAATGCGTCGAAACCCATGTCTGCTGTTGGCTCTTTAGATAAGACGTGATTTGTTGCTCTTAAATTTACTTTGACATTTATAATATTAGAATAGCAAAATTGTATGCTACTTTTATATAGGCTGTCTAAGTTTTGTAAAAAAAAATCTGTTTCGGTGTACAATAAAGTATAAATAAATAAATAAAAGTATGAAGACGCGTGCCTTACTAACATACCAATGTTTTCTCAATAAAGTATTCAACAGCTGTTAACTTTTAACTTAGTTCAGTGACGTCGTTTAGTTTTAAGCCTTGTTTGAACATAATGTGTATTCACTCTAGCGTTGAAAGTAACGTTAATGCCTTGCTAGTGAATTTGAGAAGCCAGTTGTGATGCGAAGAACACGTATGCACTTGGGAAACTTTTATTGAACTAAATCGTAATCCGTTGCCTCCGAAGAAAAACACGACTTAATTGACGAATTATTTTTTAACCAAATAATAATATGACTACAGTTGCAAATTTATAACAAACAAGCGCTTTGCCCGTGACTTCGTCTGCGAAAATTTAAAAACTGTTATTTTATGTAACATATATTTGGTAATAGACTAAACGTAGGGCAGTTACAGTTTGTTCAAACTGTGACATTTTTCTTACTGAGAGAATTTTATACCCGTCATAACTTCTAAACAAAAACTCCGATCCGGATTATTTAAAGTGGAATTTACATGTAAATAATCATCCTAAAGTATCAAACCATTTAAATGGATAAGGATTAATAATATTTCACCTCTATTCGATTCCACCGTATTTGAACTTAATAATTTAAACAAAAACTGATATTATGGCTTAACTTTAATAGTTAAGCATATACCATCGTTTTTTGTGAGCAATCATGAGTATTACTAATATATAAAACACTTTTTTATATACCGCCAATAGTTTTTGCAGCGCACGCCAAATAATTACTTTTATAGGCAACAATTTGAAACCCAAGTCACATTGTTCCATTTTAGGTAGGGATCGCTATTTTTTAAAATATAATATACCCTATGTTACTCAGTAAAGATGAAGCTTACAAATGGTAAAAGAATTTTATAAATCGATCCATTAATTTTTGAGTTAAGTCGTAACAAACAAAAAATAAAATCTTTCCTCTTTATAATATTAGTATAGACTAAAGGATTGAATATTAAGATAAGTTGGTGCATTCATATATAAATTAATTAAATTGATGTGGCTACCAAAACAACCATTTTGTTATTTGGGACTACCGCCGCTATCTAATAATTGATTATTTAATAGCTATGCCCACGGTTTCACTCACGTACAACTTAAAGAAATCACTAAGAGCAGACTTATAATATATCAGTATATACAACATTTTTAGTTTTATTTTCGTGGGATATTAGTATTTATTGGTTTTTGCCACAACCGGATCGAGATACCATTGGAGGACAACATACAATTGGCCATGAGAAAAATATCACTCTCTTAAATCTATACCCACATACTTGTACGTCTTTCCTTGTGATTTATTTATTGTGATTGTTAACGATACCTTCTATCTAATTGTGTCTTTTTATAACTAAAATGTAAATCTGTTTTTTTTTTATAAGAACTTATTATCAACTAACCAACCAACTGGTTCATTTTTCGCCCAAAGAATCGGAATTGCGATTCAAAAGGGAAACGCTGCTAGCATTCAAGCCATCATTTCACTATTCTTAACTATTTTATTTGTATTCATTTAAGGCTTTCCTTCACTTGTTAAATTTAACAAAGTCATAAAAGAGTACAAAGTACAACGAAACGAAATACCTACCTAACCTATAAAATACTTACACAGTTATTTACAAGCCGACAACTAATACTTGCGTATATATAAGTATTTTCTAACAACATTTTTTTTTTTTGACGCTAGGAAAACGCGTTTCGCTTTTCCCCCCCACGGGAACAGTGGGGGAGGTATGTGGGGCTCACCATATGTCCAAGGCACCGAGTGTGCCCCGGTCATCGGAATACCCACTAAAAACCCAGCGGTACCCTTCCCGTCTTAACGGGAGCGCCACGGGATCGCTTGCGCATGCTACCGTGACGATCCGACGATTTTCTAACAACCTACTCAACTACCTGTTGTCGATTATATGTTAAAACTCTATAACTATATGTCGTACGACTTTGCAAATAATGCATCATTTTAGAATAAATTTGATTACCATACAAAAGGTTATAGTGAGTCAACCTTAAAATATAGAGATATATGTACGCATGGGCGAGTTAACCGATGTATACCAGCGATGTATGAGCTGAACCCTTTTTAATATGATTGCTCATATAGATCTGATATTTAGCTCAACTTACATTGGCAGACTTAAATCTCTGAAACTGTCTATTTATTAACTTTCTTTTGTTCCAATAAACTTTCAATCATTTATTCTTTCAATTGACATAACTTTATTATTTATGCACCGATTGAAATAAAACAAACACTAAATTTTAAATGAAGTTAGCCAGAATACATTAGGGGAAACCACACTCAAATCAGTTAAGCCGTTTCCATGATAAGCGTGCACAAACGCACAGACAAACAGATAAACAGACAAACAGACAAAAATTCTAACAATCATTGTTTTGGGTTATTTTGCGTTTATAGAGACCCCCGATAATAGATTTACTCAAATATATTCCATGAACAGACAGCTATCAGATACATTTTTATTATATGTATAGATATATAATTCAAACATTCATTATGAACGTTAAAATGGAAATTTTGAAGGATTGTCGTCACAAACTGCATTCCATACTGGCAAAGTCGTGGGCTTTTCAAGTAAAAAATTAATCTAGTCACAGCAAAATATTAATATCGTGTTTAAGCCCTACATTTGTTTCATATCAGTACAACAGAAAATTTATTCCAATGGTTTCCTTTGAATTTCGACTAAATACAACACATGGTGCAGTATTGAGGGGCCTCAATATAGCGAATAATAAGCACCTTGTACGTGGAGAGATTATGTACGGTGCACGCTAGAATCGCCTCTCGGCCCAGAGGCGCCGTCACGTTTTCTATGGGCCCACTGAACGCTGGTTCATCTGAAACAAAACGAACAAAATGAATTACTTACATTTCACAGAAATACAAATAGTGCTTAACAATAAAATCATGAATAATAGCAGAAACCAAAATTAAAATATTATTTATTCAAGTAGGGATACAACATACAAACACTTATGAATTGTCAGGTTGCAGGATTAAATCGAATGCTCTTTAGCTATCACCGGTTCGAAATATAAAATGTAGATTCTTTAATCGAACAGAACTGACAAAAAGCTCAGATGGTACGCGTTTTCACCAATTAAATTGCGTAGTAATAAAATAAAATAACTCATTCTGTAGAAAATAAACATATACTAACTCGACGTTATTTTTATTACATAAGTATATAATTTTTCATTACAATTTTTTATTCTATTTCTTAATCATATACAAATTATAAAACTTAAGGGAAAGTTAAGATATTGTACGATTATCTCATTCTGTGAAGGTAATGACTATGTTATTGATTTGTCTTGGTGGGCTACAAAACGTGACTTGACACAAAGGGATCAGATAAAGTTGAAGATTTTGAGATAACTTAAAATACATTCTTACTTAAAATAAGATCTCTTAGCTTTAATTCTATTTTTTTTTTGGATTCTAGTTAATTTGAATATAAAGAATACCTTATTAAATTGCATATATCAGTTAAGTTTGTATTAAACAATTCATAACCATTTCGTGCATCGAGATTTTAAATTTCAATAATAGCTATTTATATATTATTAGTTAAACATGGCTTTTATTTTTTTAATATATTGCTAATAAATACATCGATATCAAAAACTACTTTTTACAAGTAAATAAGTCTTTATGAATTAAATATATATCAATTGGCCAAGATCTAACCAAACCAATTTTGTATGGGAATAATCAATATTGATAATATTTTCATAGAATTATTATGTTACGGCATCTTACAGCTTTTACTTATGCTCGTCCTTATTATTATAATTTTATAATCTTTAATATTAAAAAAATTCTTATACATTTATTTCCATAATTAAATTACTTTATGTCGACTAACTTATCAAAAGCAGTCATTTATTTTTTGCCTGCTATTTTGCTACACAAATTTTAAAATGTTACTGTGACTTATTTACAAAACGCAGGCATGGGTCGCAGACTTAACTACAGGTCTCTAGGACCTTCGATTCATACTCGTACATCATTTGTATTGTGTATTTTATGATTCAGTCAACATAAGCAATGTTAACATGTATGGCAGGCTTTAGGTAACCTGTCTCCTTTTCTGTATCCCTGGCAAAGTGTATGCAAAGTTTCATGAATACTGGTTGAGTAATTAAGACGTAAAAGCGTCACAAACCATCTAACTCATTTTCGCCTTACTTTCGTATTTAGAATAATATAAGTATAATTTACGGTTTGACTATTGCCGAACCAAATATAAATAAGCATCGGTCTTATTCATAAGCTGCCACTAACAAGAGATTACGTCAATAGTAGTTTCTCTTTGTCAAATTTACCCAAATATAAAAGTAAAAATTTACTTGGATTACCGTCACTCAGTTAAGCCAACTGCAAATAAAATAATATTTTTCTGTACCCAAATTTAGTTTTAAAATCCAATGGAATAATCTAATTTTTTATTTATATTTTTAAAGAATCTGTAAATCATAATTGTTTTATGTTGTTGCCTGTTTATCTGAATTCTCTCAAAAACGTATAATAATAAATAAAAAAAAAATTTTTTTTTATTTCGTTGCAGATTACAAGAGGAAAAAATATATGATAATTTGTTAGTAGTTTCTAGCTTAAGTGTAGTGGTTAGTTTTATTTATTTATATATATATATATATATATATATATATATATATATATATATATATATATATATATATGTATATATATATATATATTATTTTTTTATGTATATATATTTATTTAATTATTCCTATTTTAGATGTAAATGTTCGAAATTTAGTTACTATCTGCAAGAACCCCTCTGTAGGTGAAAACCTCCTCCAAAGATAGCCAGTCCTCTTTAGATTGGGCTACTTGAATCCAGTTAGGGCCGGCTGTTTTTTTAAGATCATCTTCCCAGCTGGTTACAGGTCTACCTATCCTTCTTTTGCCTGGTGGGCCTGCCCATGTGGTCACCGTTTTGGTCCATCTTTGATCTTGTAAACGCGCCACATGTCCGGCCCACTTCCATTTCAGTGATTGAGCCTGTACCAGTCCATCCCTTGCCTTGGTGATGTAAGTATCTTATTTTAGTGTGTCTAATTTTGTGTATTTTTTTAATATTTAACATACTGCGCTCTAGTCCTCGTTGGCATGAAATTATTTTGTCCTTTGTTTTTTTGTTGAATTTCCACGTTTGGCAGGCATATGTTAAGCACGGTATGAGGCACGAGTTTAATACCTTTGTTTTTATTTTTGTTGGCATGCTGCTTTTAAAAATGTCCTTTAGTGCCCAGTATTTGTTCCACGTTAACTGTGCCCTGCGCTTAACGTCTTGTTCATTACTGTTTTGGTCAAAGCTAATTTGCTTACCCAGGTATATGTAGCTGTCTGTATACTTAAGAGGATTGTTACCAACATACAGTGTTCTCTTTGTGCTGTTAGTCGTCACAAAGAGAACACAAAAAGCGTATATCCGATATAAATTAATTATGTGATAGAGTTTTTAAGTTTGATTTTTAAGCATTACATTTTAAGTGAGCACTCTTGTTGTTACAGAGTTTCACAATAACGTACTCCAATGATTTAGGACGATAGTCAGTAAAATATTTTTGGAAAAAAAATTGCTGTATCATATCACTAAGTAAAAAGTCTTCACCAAAAGGAAATCATAACAAGTTTTATTTTGTCAAAAAGCTTCACATTCTTTATTTCTCTTTTCTAGAGAATATTTTGTATTGACTTAGGTTGTGAATAAAAAATATACACCATAAAATATGTGATTGATATTGACTTTTTGGAGAATTTGAGGTCATTTTACTTCCCTGGTAGGTATTTAAGTTTATATACTAAGCTAGTAGAACCCGTTAAGCTTGCTCCCGCGTGTGTATAAAAACCGATTGTCATGGCCGACCGCTACGTTAGGTATTAAATGTTATAGAAGTTTATCTAACAGCGAGTTACTAAAAAGTGGATACTATAAAACATTCATAAAAAAGTTTATTTGTGCAAATTTTATGATGATCGGTTAAATTATATCGAAGAGTATAAATCTCAAATTGATATATCAACATTTTTATGTTTATGAATGTTAGCTATGTATCATATACTTATTCAACATAAGAAATAGGCATGTCAAATTTAATATATATATGACGTATGTCTTATACTTTCATGGTTTCCCATGTCACCCATTTAACTCCCTTATTAAAACCCGGTTATGCTTTCGAAGGTCAAATAAATAAATAGAAAACATAAACTAAATTTTAAGTAATTTATATGTGACGATGAAATGATGTTACATAATGCCTTTTTGAATTATACATACATGTAAAATATTAGGTAGCAGCGTTTGTCTAAAATAAAAGATAACGTGAGTGTTTTAGTTTCGGTAACTTATAAATATCCATAGGTATTAAATTACGAAGAGGCATTTTGATATCACAGACGGACACTTCAATTTGGTTTTATTGTATGGACGTGTAAGAACATTTTGATAGATTTTGATAATATAAGCTATCGCCGACTGTCTGAGACACTCTTTTTACCACTAAACTATTTTCTTTTTAACGTTTAATTTCAAGCAAATAGAGGACATAGGTTCATACATTCAACAGGTTATAAATTAATGGTTCAATAACAATAATTTCGAAATAAGAGAAATCGTGGGTTGATAATTTGTACCTTGGACGTACTGTTCAAGTTAAGAATAATAAACAATGTAACAAAAACAAATCAGAGCTAACAGTACGGGGTTACACAAACTAAGAGTTAATGTACAAAATTAATTCGGCCGGCAATGAAGCCAACAATTTAGAAACAAGATACACATTTTAATGAGCTGAAGGTAAACCAAATATATACTATTGAATAGAATAACAAATACCTTTGTAAGATGATATATTTTTTAAAGTTGAAATAAGATAATATGAGCTTTATATTTGCATATCATATTCAGGGTTAATCTTGGTAAGTTAAATTTGGGATGTCCGAAGGAAAAATCTACACGTGTTAAAACTGTAACCAACATCGTTTTCATGAATGATCTATCTGAGGCATAGTGGTATTTAGTACCCTGATTTGAGTTTTTTTTTTTTATTGTATAGGTTGGCGGACGAGCATATGGGCCACCTGATGGTAAGTGGTCACCAATGCCCATAGACAATGGCATTGTAAGAAATGTTAACCATCACTTACATTGCCAATGCGCCACCAACCTTGGGAACTAAGATGTTATGTCCCTTGTGCCTGTAATTACACTGGCTCACTCACCCTTCAAACCGGAGCACAACAATACAAAGTACTGCTGTTTAGCGGTACAATATCTGATGAGTTGGTGGTACCCAGACGAGCTTGCACAAAGCTCTACCACCGAGTAAAGTACATATTATAGCTGAAAAAATCCTTAACTATAATTACTGATATTTATATTGTGAAAACTACTGTCAAAGTAGAAAAAGACCAACTAACCGAAAAACAATTATGTTATTGATGTGATCTAATTGCTTAAGATTCGGAGTTAATTAAATAAAAACATATATTTTATGGATGTTTATCGCAACTTTATATAAAATGAGAACCCAATGTTTATCGGGGCCTAATATTAATTCCAACGGCGTTTACGTATATTATAAGTACCACCTGGCCACCTGGTGTTAAGTGGTCACCATCGCCCATATACATTGGTGATGTTAGAAATATTAACCTTACATCGCCAATGCCCCAACAACCTTGGAAACAAAGACGTTACGTCTCTTGTTCCTGTAGTTACATTGGCTCACTCATCCTTCAAACCAGAACGCAACAATATCTAATGGGTAGGTGGTACCTACCCGGGCAGATAGACTTGCCCTACCACCTAGATCTACCTGTAAGGCACTTATGGACAAAGTATGCTCGAGATGAGTAAATTTGCCTAGTTAAGCAAGAACTAATCGCGCTTCAAACACAGTATGGAAAGATTTTGCGTTTCGTTGCTCTAGCATAAAGTTGCGAAGATAAGCATATTTTTATAGTCAGTCTCCTAGTTTCGTTTCACTAGGTCGTAACAGATCTGGCCACAATTATAATTTGTCATTTGGTGACTTGTTTATAGTTATAAAATGGAACTGCTGCAGAGATTATAATTTGATCGATTAATAATTATTTTCATAATAAATTAAGTAAATCTTCAATGAAATCTTCGAAAAACATACAATTTTTAATCGTTTGGCTTTGATCCCCGTGGTCTTTGCGTCTGTGTAATCAACGTATTCGTCCATAAAAAGGAACAGGTTCTCTCTCTTACTATTCGTATTGTTCTCTTTTGAGAACAGATTTATTTTCAATTAATTTAATTATTAATAAGTCTTTTGAGTTTATTACGTTCTTTAATCGCTTTTAAAGGGAAACTGTATTATGTGATGATGTTAATTGTATTTATTAACTGTTTTTAAAATCCTATCTAATTATCTTTATAAGGCAACAACTGTTATGAGTTGTAAAATATAATAAAATATATGAATATAATGAATATTTCGGCAATGTTGCAATTGTTTTTTCTTCAATGTCTGTTTGAGTGTGTCATAAAAATATACATACAATAAACAAAGAAACTTTCTGGATATTAATAATAAGATGACATTATGTATATATATGTCGGAGAACGTCGTAATCGTTGACATCGTCATTAGTGGTTGCGGACTTAGTGGGCGTCGTCAGAGTAAAGCACAAAACACAACTATCACAGTTTCACAGTATTTTAATTAACAAAACAAATTAATTAATTAACGCGTTAACGAGTAACAACACCGAGCAGCGGGTTCAGGGCACCGATCCGACTTTAACAGACGAATCCACTTCAACGATCCAACTCGATCCGTTGCTTTTCTCCGAATGTGTCACATAAACTGTATAACTCTCCAAAGTCAAGATGGCGCCTCGACCCCACTCGAGGCACATGCCTTGCTCTGATTGGTGGTTACATGAAATACAATATTCATAACTTTTATTAAATGATTAAGGTTTTTAACTTCTATAAAAATTTAACAAATCAAGAATTCTTAAAGTAATTAAAATGTAAAAAAGGTTTTTTTTTGTATGTTTGTTTGTAATGAATAATCTATATTTTTAATTTTTTTGGTTGTTGGTTTGTAATTTTTTTTATAGTGTAGTTATGCAGACGAGCAAATGAGCCACCTGATGGTCACCAACGCCCATAGACATTGGCATTGAAATAAATGTTAACCAACGCTTATATCGCCAATGCGCCACCAACCAAATTTTGTTTTAAATATTTCAATTTTGTAATCTGTTAATTTTACTTAAAGCCCTTCCATCAGTAAAATAATATGTAATGCATAAACTATATTTAATATACCAACTGTTGCCCGCGGCTTCACACACGCGTATTCTATATCTTCACTAATATTACAAAGAGGTAAAATTAGATTTTTGGTATGTTTGTTTGTAATTAATAAACTCAAAAACAACTGTCACCAATCGATCTATTCGACAATACAGTACATTTGTATGTGTGTTCAGCACAGGGCATATAATATAATAATATATGTATAAGCATAGTACAACACACCCCGCATATCTTTTTTATCTTTTTCATTTATTGGGACGAAGTTTTTTTACGCGGCTTACAGTAATAGTGAACTGGCAGAAATCGTCATGTAACAAAAAAAGCGCAATTCCCTCTCCAAGTGACCTTTCCTCTCTTTCTTCCTTATCGTTTCATCCTATTTGATACAGTCTGTGTGTGAGTGTGCGTGTGCTAACTTTTTAGATTTGACAATAAGCAACTCTTTTTTTTAACTTATAATACTTTGTTTTATATTTAATTTTGAAGAGATTACTATTTACCTCAAATTTTAAAAGAAATTTATTGATTTAAACTACCTTACTAAACATTTTTGCATTGAAAAAATAACATAAAATATACAAATTAAAGAGTGAGTTGAATAAAGGAGGAGAACGCTTATTGGTGTAACTAAAACATTCTTTATTATATGCCCTGTACTGAACATACATACATAACTGTACATACATAACTGTACTGTAAGGGCGAATAGATCGATTGGTGAATGTTTAAACCTTATTGATTAAAATATGCACGTAATAAAATCCTTATTTTACCCGTACAAAGTCGGGACGGGCAGCTAGTTAGTTTTATATTTTGGAATTAAAGTTTTACAATATTAAATTATATTTAAAGCTACTTCAGATTCAGAATATAGAATTTATCATGGAGAACCAGTGAGAAGCTCAATAGTTACTTTTACTTCCATTAATTAAGCTAAATAAATGTTAATTAATTTAATATATTAACCATGAAACTCAACAAAAACAAACAAAATTTTTTTTAGGAAAATTTCAGTTAAATTTTATCTTGATTAAATTCGTTTTCCTATTATGGTTAGTCTGTGTATTTTAAAACACGGAACCAAACCAGTTTGTCCACATAAGAATGGCTTTTTCATTATTCAATGCATCCGTTCGTTGCCTGGGGTAATTCAATTATTTAGTCCACTTAAGAAAGAAACAGAATGAGTCGAGACGAGGCGTTATTGCCGAATACGGTTTAATAAACCATGTTTTGATTAAATTAGTTTGGTGGCACGCGACACGAGACTGTACAAACAAATTCAGGTCATAACCAGCATAAGGTGACCTCAAGATAATCACCTCAATACCGCTACCAAAATCGCCTTTTAAATAATCAATCTTTGGCCACTTTGAGAAGCAATTCCTCATAAATTGTTATAGTTTTTCTGGTCTTGTGCACGAAATTCTCAGGGTTACCGCCATTAGGCCTAATTAAATAATATTATTTTATTTACAAGGCCTTCTAAAAATATAGTATTTCTAAGCTTATAAATATAATAAAACAAATTGGCGTAACAAAATCAACAAAAATGGAGAGCTGTGATGGTCTAGTATTGGGCCAGGTGGTTATAACATGTGAATCTTGCTGAATATTATGAAGTTAAATGCTTGCAGGTACAAATAAAATTTCATATGCTTTAATTGCGAATCTTCTCGTACTCGCTGGTGGAGGAAGCCTGCATGAGTTTCATAAAAATCTACCAAATATATACGCATTAAATACATTTACTCGGTGGTAGAGCTTTATGCAAGTTCGTCTGGGTAGGTACCACCCACTTATGAGATATTCTACCGCAAAACAGTAGTACTTTGTATTGTTATGTTCCGGTTTGAAGGGTGATGAGCCAGTATAATTACAGGCACACGAGACATAACATCTTAGTTCCCAAGGTTGGTGGCGCATTGGCGATGTAAGCGATGGTAAACATTTCTTAAAATGCCTTGTTTAAGGGCGTTGGTGACCACTTACCATCAGGTGGCCCACATGCACGTTCGCCTAATTATACAATAAAAAAAATACGCATTAGAGTAATTTGGTGGAACAAACTCCAAATCTTGTCAAGAAAAGTAGTCCAGCACAGGCCAGCCAGGTGGGCACTTATAGGCCTTTACTTGAATTTATTTTATACCAATGATATTTTTTTAAGAGAGTAGATATAAATCTATAATAAATTAGATTACTATTTTAAAACATATTTTTCTAAATACAAGATATTTCGAAAAATATGGTAATATTTATCATACCTACAACAATTTGCCGAAGGATATCAAAGATATAAAATCGCTTCATAATTTTAAAAAATGTCTTATAAGCCACAGTTTAAAGGATTCTTCTTAAAATTCTATTTAATTTTATATAAAATAACTCAAAATAAACATAGTTGTAACTAATATACCATAATACCTTATAACACAACACTTAACATAAAACAATGTTGCTTATAGATATACCTTATGTAAAATAACTACTAGTTTTAGTACTGCTCTACTATGTAGGTACTAAAATAATAATACATATTAAGTACCAGTAAATATCGTTATCGTTAAGTACACATATTTTATTCAATATTAGATTTTTACATAAGACAATATTTATTTAATATTAAATTACCTAATTTACATATGTATCTATAAACATAATCATAAATAAATGATTCTCATTATATACTATACATTACCTATCAAAATAAAAAACAAATCTGAACGGAACACCAATTTAAAAACATCAGATAAATCTAATGTGTCACCTACCTTAGTCATCATTACTTTGTATACGCACTACATTTTTTACTAGACTACCCTACTTCATATCACAAAATATCCATATGTACTTGTTTGCACTGTACTGATATTATTAGGTTATTGTAACATTACTCGTATTATGTACGCCTATTCGACTTAATTTTTTTACTAATTGTTTTGTAATTTTCTCTGTAAGTGATTTAAATGTAAATCTTTTGAGAAAATAAATGTCTCTAACCGTAATATTTCTAAAACAAAATTCAATATGACCAAAGGTTCCTCAAAACGCATAAATTTCAAAATCGGTACTGTAATTTTATTAAAAGACCTTTAAAAGTGAATATATTACTTTTCAATAAGCATGATTACTATGTTACAAACAGATTAATCTAAAGTTTTTATATATTTTTCCACTTTAAAAAAACATAAAAATATTACTTAGTACAGTCATTTGGTCCGAAAAAAGGAGTTCCGTGGAAAGTTTGTAGGGAGTTTAAAGAATTGAGATTTGTATCAACTCCTAGAAAACTTTCCAGGCAAAACTACCAAATGACTGTATTAACTGTAATTTATGTATATAATATATAGGCTATGTAATAGGATATGGTATATGCTATCGTGGACTTTTAAGCCGTACTGTATTATAGATATAATAGACAGGAGTACAAAAAATTAATGTACCACTAAGCACCCCACATCCACTTTTAATCTTGGTTAGAAAAAGTTAAAAATTACCTCCTATTCTAAGCCTTCCAGCAAAAATATAATCAATAATTATTATAGTAAATGTCGCATCATAATCGAACTCGTAGTTCAGATAATTGCACAAATAGGCAGATGTAAAGATAAACTATTATATAATATTTAAAAAGTACTAGTCTACGAAAACTAGTCCGAGGAATTAAAGACGTGGTCTGGTAAGGACTTCGGCATCGAGAATAATATGTTCATCCGTATTTCAGTGCAACAGACGTGTTCTATTGCACTTCATCCAATCCTAGCATTGTATTTAGGTTACAAAGCAACGTAACGTTATATCCTACCTTCATTCTCAATATTCTTGAAAGCATATAGTAGTCTTTACAATATTAGTATAGATATAGATATTATATCTATATCTAGATAAGTTTTGATTTTCTTATGTTTGTTTAATCCAATAATTCAATTCAATAACTGCCAACAAAACCGATTTTAATAATTATTTTATATACAGAACGCTTCATTATCTTCGGGTAAAATAAACTGTAGTTTTTTTTTAAATTAGATTTTTCTACGATCATTGAAATAATGTTACCTGAGATATCAAAAAAAATCCTATAAAATACTAAGATAGATAAATTGTTCAACCAGGTCGAATTCGAGACGGACCGCTAGTAGGTAATTAAAGCATTTCCAAGAATTTCATCGACTATTTTATCATTAATCCCGAGTGAATCTTCGTTTCTCGGTATTAAGATCGCTATATATTTAAATACTTGATCAGCGTTCAATTTATATTTCGAAAATAGTTTTCAAATGTGAAAAACACCGAAACATACCATAATAATGAAACAATATAATGCTTACATATACTTATTTACAACCGCACAATCAATCCCATTGCATCAAAGAATAACCAATTGATTTATTAAGTAATTTATATCTTCTATATATATAAATATAGAATAATAACGCTTAGAAGGATAGTGTCATGTAAAGTTTCGCTCAAAATTGAAGCGACTTTAGAATGAATGTGTGCGTAAATGTCACGTAATTACATTCACCAACACGAACACATACAGCCGAATTATGTTACAAGTGTATAGACATTTCCCCCAAGCGAGGAAATTGATACTGTTTGTATTCGAATTATGAAATATATTTATTTGCATTTAATTTATTTAATTGCAATATTATTTATTTAATTGCAATATTATTTATTTAATTTTAGCTGTTATTATTATAATTATCTCATTTTTTGTGTTGCTTTTATTTTACGTATAAAGAAAATTAAAAAAATATATTAATATATGAACAGCTAATGTTTCATAGCTAATTTAAAAAGTTAAAATATTAAATTTAAATAATAATTAGATTTTTAGTAAGAGATATCACGCCAATATTGAAAGTTCAATTTAATATAGAGATTCTGGTAGGTTTTAATAGACTGACTTTGGTATAAAGAAGAATACAATCGAATATTTGTTTTTTATTATCAGTAGTATTTATGTTTTTAAAAATGGCAGCAGACGTACAAACTTAAGACGTAGAACTCGCAACGCTGTAAGTCAAAGACATAAAAGAGCACGTCGAATTGACGAGCAACGTCGATGGAATCGAAATCAACAGCATGGAAATGTTGCTTTTAACCCTTATCGAGATGCATATAATTATAAGGTGGAAATCGATTACAGTTCACAGTAAATCGTTGCTATTGGATCAATGAACGTTGTGTGTCAATATTGTAAAGCGTTTAAGTTTAATAGTGAAGCCCCTGGATTGTGTTGCGCGAGCGGTAAAGTTAAATTGATGCCATTGGTACCACCATCAGAGCTTCTGCATTCCTTGGTTTCCGGAAATGGGATAGATTCTATACATTTTAAGTCATATACAACAATACAATAATTGCTTTCAGGTCATGTTGTCAACTATCCAACGGAAATCTTAAATTTTCTCAAATTGTCCGGATTACCACCTCATAATCTGCAATTAAAAATCGGATCGGTAATAATTATGTTGCGGAATATAAACCAGCCACGTCTTTGTAACGGCACCCGGCTTGCAGTGAAAAAAATAATGAACAACGTTATCGAAGCCACAATTTTGAAAGGGAAGTTGATTCCACGGATTCCTTTGATTCCGAACGACATGCCATGTGACTTTAAACGGTTACAAATTCCAGTGCGACTAGCATATGCAATATCGATAAATAAATCTCAAGGGCAGTCAGTAAGTGTTTGTGGCATCAATCTTGAAAATTCATGTTTTTCACATGGCCAGTTGTATATCGCCTGCTGTTGGTTGGCATACCAACCTATTCATATATGCACCAGAAAATAAACCCAAGAATGTTGTGTATCATGACAATAATTAACATTATTTTTGAATGATATTTTTTTATTAATTACATATATTCGAATTCAATATTCAAAGTTAATACAGGACAACGTCTGTCGTGTCAGCTAGTCATTTATAAATACTTCACGCCAAAACGTATTTAATTAGAAATATTACGTAATCTTACCGGTGGTAGAGCGTTGTGCAAGCTCTTCTGGGTATGTACCATATACTTATCAGATATTCTACCGCAAACCAGCAGTACTTGTTATTGTTGTGTTCCGGTTTGAAGAGTTAGTGGACCAGTACGAGAACCAGAACATAAAGCGATGTTAGGGATGGTTAACATTTCTTACAATACCAATGTCTATGGGCGTAGGTGACCACTTACCATCAGGTGGTCCATATGCTCGTACTAGGCGGAGCCTATTCAAAAAATAATAATTCATTATTACTCGTAATTCACCGTTTTACATGTATGACATACATTTTCGACAACTTCGTGGTAACTGTTTAATTATAAAAATATACCTCAATAGAGATTTCTGTTTATCTAACATCAAAAATGACAAACATTCCTACAAACTTTCATACGTAATTTTAACCGCTTATCGGATGAATTTTCCAAAACGTTGAATCTCAACTCATGGGTCCGTATCAATGACTTCAAGAATGATAAACTTACAATCCCTATTAAATGCGATAATATATTTCAAAAATCATTCCCTCGCACTCGTCTAGGTTACATAAGGAACTCCGATGCAAAATTTCATCCTTTTATTGCCTTAGGCAGTGTTGTAGTCAGTCTGGCAGTTTTATTAAGTAAATTGTATAAAATTGTCGGTTGGGTTTGTATCGAAATATTTCATTTACATTACATTACTTCTTGCAAACTTTGTCACTTTTGAAATTCCGTTTATAAATATTGTGAAATCCAACACAATATGGTTTTTAAATGGACACGGAGAAGAAGCCTTTAAAATACTGGCTGAGGAAACACGAATCATTTACGCAATTATAATTTTTTTATATATAACTAGCTGCCCGTCCCGACTTCGTACGGGTAAAATAAGGATTTTATTCCGAGCATTTTTTAATCAATACGGCTTAAACATTCACCATTCGATCTATTCGCCCTTACAGTACATTGTATTTTCAGTACAGGGCTTATAATAAAGAACTACTAAAGAAAATCGTAAGGAATCGGTGATATCTTCTAAAGTATGTATTCAAATTAGTCTAATAGACATTTTTTCTGAATTTTAATTTATAATAAGTTGCCAAGGTAATTAAAATATTTATCTGAATAAGAATTAACAATAAATAGAAAAAAAAATAGTTACGCAAAAACAAAAACTATTGAAGATACTAAAAATTATGTACTACATGTTTATATTACTCATCTTTAACTACAAAGAAGATCGGGAGACTTACGTATCTAAATATTATAATGAAGTCACAATAACTGCTTTTTGTTAAAATTAGTTTAAATAAAAACACGGACAGAAACGAACGATGATGACATTCTTATCATGATATAAATCCCTATGCCATTAAATAGCATATAGAATTTGACCTTTGGTTTCGAAGTTAGGACTGTTACCAGTCCTGCAAAAAGTAAGGACAATGCAGCAATGAAAGCGCACCATGGATATTGGGAGCGAACAGTACTACGCTTAGTCTATTATTTATCTACTAAAACGTTTCTGAATATGTAGATTTTAATTGATTATATTTTTGTATTTTTGTCAGACTCCCTTACTCATTATGAGAGTTACGGAATATAGAGTGCACCTGTGTTTGCTGCACATCTTAAGATTGGCCGCCGTTGCCGAAATCGGCCTGGAGGACATTATTATTATTATTTTTGTCACAACAATAAGCGTTCTCCTTCTTTATTCAACTCACTCTTTAATTCGTATATTTTATGTTATTTTTTCAATGCAAAAATGTTTAGTAAGGTAGTTTAAATCATTAAATTTCATTTAAAATTTGAGGTAAATAGTAATCTCTTTAAAATTAAATATAAAACAGCGTATTATAAGTTAAAAAAAGAGTTCAAATGATATTTACATTTGTAAAAATTTATATTTTGAATGTACAATGCTTATTGTCAAATCTAAAAAGTTAGCACACGCACACTCACACACAGACTGTGTCAAATACCTGTCACCTGGAGAGGGAATTGCGCTTTTTTTGTTACATGACGATTTCTGCAGTTCACTATACTGTAAGCCGCGTAAAAAAACTTCGTTCCAATAAATGAAAAAGATATGCAGGGTGTGTTGTACTATGCTTATACATATATTATTATATTATATGCCCAGTACTGAACACACATACACTGTACTGTATTGTCGAATAGATCGATTGGTGACAGTTGTTTTTGAGTTTATTCATTACAAACAAACATACCAAAAATCTAATTTTGCCTCTTTGTAATATTAATGAAGATATAGAAAACGCATGCGTGAAGCCGGTGTATAAAACATATTTCATGCATAACATATTATTTTACTGATGGAAGGGCTTTATGCAAGCTCGCCTGGATGCAACCACCGACTCATCAGATATTCTACAGCAAAAGAGCAGTACTTGGTATAAATGTTGTGTTCCGGTTTGAAGGGTGAGTGAGTCAGTGTAATTACAGGCCTAAGGAACATAACATCTTAGTTCATAAGGTATTTTTTTATTTTTAAAATAATAATAATAATAATTTTCTTTAAAAGCATCATATCAGATCATTAACAAACTGTGAACGATAATAACTGCTGTACTGTAGTATAAAACTGCGATGCAGTTATTTACGCCCGCCAAATAAGGGTCATTTCTCTATATTTTAAAACATTTAGGATGTATAAAATAAAATAGAGGAAAGAAAAATACACGATATAAGTAAAATGAACAGATTACAAAATTGAAATATTTAAAACAAAACTTAGTTGGTGGCGCATTGGCGATATAAGCGTTGGTGGCCACTTACCATCAGATGGCTCATTTGCTCGTCTGCATAACTACACTATAATACAATACAACTACAATATAGTTTATGTATTACAAACAAACATACAAAAAAAAAACAAATTTTACCTCTTTAAAATATTAGTATAGATATAGATTACGTGCGAGCGAAGCCACGGGCAACAGCTAGTTTATCAATATAAACATCATGAAATCGGTTACTATGGCAACGGTTACTAAGGCAACTGTTACTGATGTTTGGTATGGGCTCTCCTACGTATAAAGAGAATGATAAAATATGTGATAAATCCGTTTTGGATGAGAGTTGAACAAAATCCGTTCTTAGTGAGCGTCTACGTATAGGAAGGAGTATCTGTGTGAAATTTCAAGTCAATCTGGCGCATAGCTTAGGAGATCTCGTGATGAGTGTGGAATCGATAATATACATATATATATATATATATATATATATAGAATAAAATTAGTACAATAAAAATCAGTTTTTAGGTAATAATGTGACATATTATAACATTTTATTTTATACTAAAAAAATCGTCTCTTTCATTCTTAAAAATTTGTTACTGAGCGTGAAAGAGATTAAAGAGCATAAACGTTTTTGCTGCGATCACGATGATTGATCGTATTCATACAAAAATTAACCACGAAACTTCGTTAAAGAAAAAAATATTTTGATTAATAAATTTCTACTCATCGCCACCTTTTCTTATTGACTGCAATACATATATACATACATACCTTAAACGGAATACCTAGACCAACTTCGACTATCCTAATTTTAGTTAATTACTAATTCTTGGCTCCATTCTTAAGGGCTCAGTAACCGATAATTGACTGTTACATAAACTATCGTAATGTTTTTTCTAACACATTAGCCTGGACTAATAGCAGCACTGACAGCGACGATTAGAAACGTTGTATTAAAACCACTCCCCTCTATTTGGATTATCGTCTAAATTTGACGCGCAGTCAATTAGCGCCTGGTCCGGGGAGCGCTCGCAATTTGTCAGTGACAGCTCCGGAAGTTTCATGAAACCCGCTTTTACAATATAAACCGTGATTGCCAACAAACTTGGGAACTATTCGTAGTACCACCTGTGTAAATTATTGTTGATGTTCAAATTCAGTTTGGTACGAGATTTACACAATGATATTCTTTTTAGTATTTTGATGAACTTCAATAACTATAATATTTTATTAATAAATTCATTTTCATTCATTCTTAACAAATAACCCTACTAATATTTTAAACGCGAAAGTTTGTATGGTTTGTATGATAGATGGATCTTTGTTGCTCTTTCACGCAAAAACTTCTGACCAGATATGATTGAAATTCGGCTTAAATCCTGTCTTAACACATCCTAACATCTGCCCCTCCACTCAAACTCAAGCATAGCCTTGGGCAGAATCTTGTATAAATTATATACTATTTTTGGTAGGTTCTTGGAAATACTACAAATACTATTACCATTGTTATATATACTTCTACAATAATAACCGAGTTGGCCTAGTGGTTAGAACGCGTAAATGTTAACTGATGATCGTGAGTTCAAACCTGGGCGAGCATCACTGAAATCTCATGTGCTTAACTTATGTTTCTAATTCATCTCGTGCTTGATGGTAAAGGAAAACATCGTAAGGAAACCTGCTGCGAAATTCTGCCACGTGTGTATTCACTTTTTGGAGCAGCTTGATGGAATAAGCTCCAAACCAAATAATTTAAAACCAATAAATAAATGTCGCCCAGTAAGTGCAATTTCCGTAAGTGATTGCAGTTGATACAAACTTTTAGAAACAAGAAAAACATAGCAATCAATATATTCCGTATTATATAATGTGCTCTAAAAACATATATTACGTGATATTATTTACAGGTATCAATACACCTTATTTACTCAAATATATGGAAAAGTGGTTTATTTTATGGAAATATTTTATTTAGTTACTTAAATACTTCTTGAGGATTGAGGGGACAGGTGTTCAGTAGCCTTCATTAATTTCTATAACCTTGACTCTAAGAACGCGTATTTAAAATTTCATGGTGATCGGTTGAGTTAACTACTAACATAAAGATGTCAAGCGGTTTGACGTTTTTAGCAAACTAAGATACAAATAAATTTACCTGCCTATTTACAATGTTAGTAACGATAATGCCATGGATTGTATTTTATCCGATCTACTTGAATGTACTGTATGTATCGCCAGATGTTTATATTCGAATAATGCAAAATTGCTAATCATTCTAATTGCTAACCTTTATTTTACAGGAGTCAATCTAGTAAAGAGTTAAAACAAATATTGTATAACCACATTATAATATTTTGAGGTGTTTGATCAAAAACATAAAAGAATAAAATTTACTCGAAATTACGAAATGTATTCTAAGTTCTTAATTATTTTTATCCATACTCTTAATGCTATAAGTTATCGAGACAAAAACTGCATAATTAATTATTAATTAGAAAATATAATGCAAGGTTGATATTAAGGATTCTTTGTAAATCACTTTCGTTGTATATTTATAACGATAAATATGTGTTGGCGCTGACTACATTTTATACTTTCGCGAGAAAACCGCATCTCCTCTCCCATTCTTTCAGCATAATTATATTTGGTGTTATAATAATTATGATTGCTTTATTGAGACGAGAAAAATATGGAAAAAAATGTTGACAAAGCTTTGTATTTGTATAAACAGTCAGTACTTGAGAGTAAATATAATATAATTGCTTCAAAAATATTCCTAATGAGACGGAAATAGCAACAGTCCGTGAATTTCAGGCAACTTCGTAAAAGCCTCATCTCTCAAGGAAACGGTTCGGAGCGTCCTTGCCCGGATGCTTCTTGGAACCCGCAATATTCGACTAATATTCTTAAGTGTTCTATTGTATCGTAAATATTAATTAAATTACATCAAACAATGACGACATTTATGGAAGTTTTCTTATGAAATTGTTTATATATATATATATATATATATATATATATATATATTAAAGTTATTCTGACAACAATGATAAAAAAAACGGACTCGCGTTTCGAACCACCACACAATACTGAAAGATTGACCAGATTATTTTAAGATAATAGGTTATTTTATTTTTCATAGGTTTTCCTTTAAATTGTTCGTACAAAATAATTTCCTTTTTTTTTAACAGCAAATATACGGCTTTCGGATTTTTTCCTATACTTGTACTACAAGATATTGCTTCTTGCCAAATTTCATGACTCTAGGTCAACGGGAAGTACCCTATAGGTTTTGATTCCCTTTGCGAATGTATGGCAAATGACAGACAGACAGACAGATGGGCAACGAAGTGATCTTACAAGGGTTTCGTTTTTGGTAGAGGTACGGAACCCTAAATATGGCGCAAACTTGACTTTATATGGATCGGAAATTCGTTTTCATGTATCTGTTTAACTTTTGATCGTCTGCCGCCTTCGCGTTAGCTTTTTTTTCACATAATAAGAATAGCATCTCACATAATATACGATAGAACTTGCTTACTTTAAAGAGTTAACTACAAATGCAAATTACTATTAAGCAGTTTAAACGGGTGAAATACTAATGCGGATATTTTATTAACGTTTTCATTACAGGAAATGCGTCAAGTTCATATATTCGTGACTAAAGTTCATAAGTTCGTGTACGTAAAGCTATGGTTAAATCGATCTGATTTCAATCAAATATTGTCCAAAAAATAATTAAGCTATAAATGAGGCAAAACAAGCTCTCTCTAAGTAAAATATTATTTAAATTTATTATGTCTACATAAAATATGCATGAAAGCTGATATTATTGTTGCAGTAATAATAATCGGGCTGCATTTCCCTCTTTAGTGTCTAAATAGCCTTTAATGGTTATTCATATTATATGGGCTTAACGTGAGTTATATATTGTTCCAATAGTTCTTCAGTATAAAATACATCGTTAAACACTATAACTTAAATAAGTGTTCTCTACTCCTTCGTTGTTGTTAATAATAGCAGCCTATAAATGTTCCAATTGCTGAATTGCCTTCACTCTGAGACGGAACGGAGAACGGAGAAGAACGTGGATGCAAACCTTATTTAGAGCTTATTCCACCACATTGTTCCAGTGAAAGTTAGTGGATAGGTTACATAATGCTATGAATACCGTAGTCTTCGATTAAAGCTTTTTTTTTTTGCGAGGCCAATTCGTCTTTTTTTATTTAAACTTCTTCACTAACTTCAAAATTATGATCCGTTCACAAATGCCACATAAAACGTTACACTATGCTTTTTTCCAACTTTCATATTTTCACTAAAAATACGTTACTTACGTTTTAACAAATACAGCCACTGATAGAGTTTGCTTGTTATGTAAAATTTTGTTAAAAATATATAATAGTAAGGTGTGGAAATATTCGATACTAGCGATACAATACCTACAAGCGACGCGGCGTGACTACGAATTTATGTATGTATTTTTTAGGATTTTTTATGTCGAACTAATCGTTACTCGCTCGCTAGGTTTAAATTAAAATTTAGTAATGATTATTTTTTTTGCAATCTACCCTTATGTCAAGTTATATTTTAATTTATGTAGCTGCAGATGATTGTGTAATGATAATATTTTTAGGATTCTGACAACGACGGCTAACGAGACAGTACAGTGCTCAAGTATGTACACAATTACAGGTCCACTCTCTATTTCCTCTTCCACGTATACATGAAACGGAACGGAACGGACGACTGGGGCAAGTGCAGGCTTATGACCAACGACTGTACGTTCGTACTTTACGAGGAACGCGAGTAAAAACGCCAACATCCAGACTCTGAACTGGTCGATACTGAGAATTTTTCATCATATTCAAAAAACGTAAAATGTTTTTATGTTTTTCCTGACATTCTTAAACACTGGATTTGCGTCTTTCGGCCATTAGACCAAGGAGGCTAATAACATAATATTGTGCAAAAAATAATCAGAGGAGATCTTCTCGATTGCATATCATTAGTGAGATATTTAATGTTCACGATTTGTCATATCCGATTTGATTTAATTCAATTTGAACAAAACAAAGCGAAGTGAAACCGTGACATTAGGTTAATTCTTATCTAAATTATTTTAGATTTTATCTTATCACGTGCAGCGCAACCAAATGCAATGTTTGTTTAATGAAGATGAATTACCTATCTTAGGCTAAACTCATTGTTCTTCATCCAAACTAATAACAATTAAAACTTTGACAGCGTTTTCTCTTAAGCTTGCATTGCACATTGCTCTCTATATTCGTACTAATCCATAACTTTAATAATCTTATCTTATCACACTTTCCTTGGTACCTCTATGGTAAATACTACACATATATCAATTACTCTTTGACTAAATATCAATACTTTTTCCAGTTAAAGTAGTGAGTGTGTGGACGTTATTACAAGCAAAACTGATATATCGCCTTTAATGTATTTATGATTGAAATGAAATGATATTTATTTCTCACAGCAACAAAAAAAATACGTGTAAGTTAATTAATCAACAATATAAAACTGTTTAAATGTTTTACAGATTGGTGATACAGCGGCTTAAAAAAAGCTAAGAGGCAGCCCTTGATCATTTTTAAATACATAAAAAAAACGTCCTCCAGACCGATTTCAGCCACGGCGGCCAATCTCAAGAGAGATTAGCCAATTGCACAGGAGATATTATTATAGTGCACAAGTGCGTGCGCAAACACGGGTGCACTCTCTCTTCCCTAGCTCTCATAATCCGATGGGACGGTAATCCGACACGACCAGAAAGAGTTCAGCTTCCACCTTCCAAACTCCGGGCTGCTACTGAGAATGATCTGACAGAAAATCCCAATAACTTTTTATCGGCCCTACCTGGGAATTGAACCCAGGACCACCGGGTCTGCGGCCTCTCAGTGCTTATATCTAGCCACTTGACCAACGAGGTAGTTTTAAATACATAGAAAAGGCATTTCGCGATTTTTTTTCTATCGAAAATATTGTTCTCTTATGTTTCATTCTTTTTTTTTGCTGGAAAATCGCATTTATGCGTTTCCCCTACACGAATATGTGAGACTCGCCGGCGCCTAGAACTCCAGTGCACCGGAATACTCACTTAAAACCAGCAGTATCGTCACTGTCTCTTCGGGGGGCGTCACCAGATCGCTTACTCATACTACCGTGACGATATTTTCGATCTGATACAAACCTTATAATATAACTAAGTTATACGTGCAATATTTTAATTTTAACTTTTTAAAAAGTGTTTTATATATTCACATATTTGTCTCAAGGCATTGGGCTACTACTGAGAATGTTTTGACTAAATAATCAGTTTAAATCAAGGATTTTCGCATTAATATATTTAAAGACTCGTGCAGCATGTACATAATGGGAAACCATTTAAATTTTCATGAGTTGCTTTATATATCCCATATATAATATTTCGTTAAATTTCGTAAAATTCTAAAACATTATCCATTTAAAAAATGTACCACTGCTTCGTATTTTAAGTACTATAAGATGTATTTATACGTATATAACAAAATTTTATCTTTTCAGCTTTAATCCAAAAATAACGGTAAAAACAGTTATGAATGTCTGCATGATTTTATCTACGTTTATGGTGTACATATAAATATGTACGTTTCATAGTTATATGTGTGTTTATTTGTGTAAGTATTAAAGTAAGTTTGATTTTTTGTTCAGAATCCTTTTTGGAATACCTATAAACATACTGCAGTTCCTAATACTCGAATATAAAGCTAGATTACATGATTTGAATTATTAAAGAGTTATAAATATTATTATAATTAGCTGTATTGTAAACACATAAATGGTTTTTGTGATAATTATACAGCGAAACAAACATATTTGACGTCAATTTACGTCAAATATGTTTTCTGGTAACATGAATGTTACGCTTAACTAGCTGTTTCCTTGTTTACAGGCGCTTTGGAATTGTCTAGTCTAAACATTTAATAAAACTTTAACCAAGAGCAACGGCTTGCATCTAATATATTGTTTTGAAATAATAAACCATATTTCTTTTCGTCTAGTGGCAAACTGATAAAATATATCAGACATATTCTCAGTAGTATCAGACGCTACACAGGGATAACACGGACAGTAGCAATGCATAGCGCCTAATCTTTAGTCAATCGTGTGCCACATATTTATATATTGGTTTGTGAATAAGAGTAAGGTAATAAAGGGTGCACCTGTGATTGCGTCGCACTTTTCTATTATAATATATCCTGAATGGAAAGCTAATTCTTTTAAATTGCCGCTACCTTTATTATACTATCCTATGTATATTATAAGGATCTTTGTTTCTTCAAAGATAATCCAGATCACCGGATTATTAATCGAAAATCGCGGGTTCCATTCAGATATGCTGCTTTTATATGTATATATATATAGGTATATATAGGTATAATTATTTATATATATATATATATATACACAAACATCATCTTGTGCAATTTGGACGTGTTTGTGTTACTCTGGACATTTTAATTGATTAAGTCTAGTTAAGGTGACTTCGGTGACTCAGTGTATTACTGTGTACAGTATAAATAATATTATTGAATTGAACTTATAGAAGTGATAAAAATCGTTTGGTATTATATTAAAATTAAAATTTTATCAAATTTTTGTCGGTAGTTCTAAATACTTTTTCGCTAAAATGTTAACATCAAGTGAATAGTACTCAATAAATCGAAAGAAAAAACACGAAACGTCTACAAAGTGGCAGTATAACTTACATATATTCGTCACAGGGACATAGAAAGTAGTTGGCCGTGTGGTCGAGACTGAGCATCTCACGCCTGCGAACCAAGTTCAAATCTACGTAACAAGATTTTATTCATCTTTTCTTTAGTTAATAAATTATCATAAAGAGTAACAAAAGCCACAAAGACACAAATAATATTCCCCAAAGACGCGTTAAATCATCAGTTTCGTCCGTGCAAAGTCCGTCTACATCAATAGATATTCTTGATCCAGCGTTAACTCAATTAATAGGAAACGAAATACGACTTGTAATACGCGAAGCAATAGCTAAGGAATTTGACAAAATTAAAAAAGATCTGTCCTCTTTCGACGAGTCTTTAAAATTTATGAGCGAGAATTCGATGAACTACAAACTACTGTCATTGAATGCAATAATGAAACAAAGACACATAGATTTGAAATGAACATCTACAAGGAACAGTTAAAGATTTGGAATCAAAAGTATTAATTTTAGAACAGGAGTCTTACCAATGTAACTTAGAAATACAATGTCTTCCTGAGTATAATAAAGAAAATTTAAATGACACGATTCAATAATTGGTAAAGTAGTTTCCTTTCCAATCACAGAAAATGATATTCAGTCATGTACCCGGGTAAGAAAACAAGATCAGAAATCTAAAAAATCTCGAGCGGTGATTTGTAAATTGTCGAACAGGCTAAAACGAGACAACTTTCTTGCGGCTGTTTTAAGATACAACAAATCGCATCCTGAAGAAAAATTAAACACTAAGTTATTGGGCTTTGGAGACAATAACTCGCCCATATTCATATCCGAGCATCTCCCGAAAGCAAAAAGAGACCTACACGCAGCTACAAGAATAAAAGCTAAAGAAAAGCAATATAGATATGTCTGGATTCGAGGCGGTAAGATTTTCATACGTAAAGATGAAAACGCTCCTGCAAGAATAATCACTCACAAAGATTCACTGCAGTTAATTATCTAATTATTGTATCTTTTAGTTAATGATTTCTGAAATGATTCTGTACTTAAAGCTATAAAATTCAATGACTTATTTTTTTATTAGCAAAACATTAGAGGTATGCGTACTAAACTGTTAGAAATCCATAAAAATGTGTTAGAAAATAGCTTTGATATAATTATCTTAACGGAAGCATGGCTGAATAGTAATGTTTTCGATGCCGAAAGATTTGACAATAGGTATCAAGTATTTAGAAGAGATAGAGAATCAAAAACATTTTCAGAGGTTAAAGAAGGAGGTGGTGTTATTATAGCTGTGCACAGATCTATGAATTAATTTAGAAACTATTCATATGAAAGTCATTGTGAAGATCTGTGGATAACTATCGAAATGAACTCAAAAAGAAAATTACATTTGTGTGCTCTGTATTTGCCTTCCCCAGTTCAGTTAGGACACTTCCAACATTTTAGTGAGAAGGTTAATACATTTATTAATGAATTGGATTCTGTTATGATTGTGGGTGATTTTAGCATGAGTGGAATATCATGGACAACGAATTATTTAAATATACACAGTATTCCTAGTAATTATAATAATCAGTTAGGCTATGCATTTGTTGATTTTTTGTCTTCTAATAATCTAGTACAGTATAATCGAATTAATAATAATTTTAATAAAATCTTAGATTTAGTTTTGTCAAATATATCCGATCCATTATCTGTACTAAGGTCAAAGGAAATAATATCTACCGTTGACATATATCATCCTCCATTGCTTATACAAATTAAAATTGGCTCCTCCAAGGTCTTGATGCCAAAAATCAATTTGAGCTTTAAATTTCACGAGGCTGACTACAAAAATATTCAAGCTCGCTTAGCTAAAGTTGATTGGGAGATTGAATTTAAAAGTTGTGAAACAGTTGACTAACAGTTACATAAATTCTATGAAAGTTTGAATATAATTGTCAAAGAATTCGTCCCATTTCAAAGAAACTTTAAAAGAAATTATCCTATTTGGTTCAGTTCTGCATTAGTTAAAATACTAAATGAAAAAGAAAAGCATAGAATAAAGGCAAAAGTTTTTAATAATGACCTTGATCGATACGAGTATGAATTATTAAAAGAACGAGCCAAGAAAAAGATGGATGCCGACTACTCGTTTTACATTGAATGCGTGCAAGCTAATATTTGTAAAAACTTAAAGTTCTTTTGGAATTATTTCAAAAGTAAATTTAATACAAAAATATAAATAGCATACCACAAAATGTAAAATTAGATAACCAATATATATCATTAAGAAGTTTAAATGAAGATAAAGGTGCTGGTGAAGACGATATACCTCCAATTTTCTTCAAAAGATGTGCAGCACAGTTATCTAAGCCTTTGTACATTCTTTATAATAAATCTCTACAAGATGGTCATTTTCCTAAAATTTGGAAAAAAGCAAAAGTGATCCCATTTCCAAAATCAGGGGACAAAGCAAAAATAAGAAACTACCGCCCTATAAGTATACTTTGTGTTCTTGCTAAAATGTTCGAATCACTACTGTCCAATTTTAACATGGCATATAAAGCAGTCTATTAGTGATAATCAACATGGATTTATTCGTAATCGATCTACTACCACTAATATTACTAATTTTGTAGAAAATACTATTGAAACCATAAGCTCAGGTAAAGAGATGTTATTTATTGCGATTTAAAAAAAGCCTTTGATAAAGTAGATCACGGTATACTTATTAGAAAGCTATATGATTTTGGTATTTTCGGGTCACTTTTACGATGGTTTCAGTCTTACCTAAGTGAAAGAATCATGGTAGTTAACGTAAACGGGTATAAATCGTATGAATTTATCTCAGCTTCCGGTATACCTCAAGGCTCTAATTTGGGACCAATTCTATTTTTAATTTTTATCAATGATGTCAAACATTGTATACAAAATTCTAATTACGAACTTTATGCCGACGATTTAAAGTTATACAAAAATGTTTCTTCAGAAACTGATAGGCGGAGATTGCAAGACGACGTTGAAAGGCTATGTACCTGGTGTCAAATTAATGTAATGGAACTAAATCCTGAAAATTATTTTGACATGCAATTTTCACGAAAAAAGAATCACTTCGGCACAACATATAAAATATATGGACATGAACTTAGTACGGTATCAGATAATAAAGAAATAAAGAAATATATAGGTTTGCGTGTTATTTGTGTTTTTTATGCATCTCATGTAAGACGTTAAAGGACGTGTACATATAAATAAACTAACAATATCTATTTACACTAATAAAACGTTCTTATGAGGCTTAATCTTATATTTTAATTTTCAATTCTTTAAAAACCTCTTTTAGTAATTTTTGTTAAGGTCTTTGTGTTTTTTATTGTGTTATTGTCTGTGTCTTTTGTTTTTTTTTTATAATAAATAATAAAAATCCGGTAGTGTTAAGACTACCGCAGACACGTATGCGAGTATGTAGTCATACATTTATACGTCTAAAATCAAACATCTTCGACACGCTACAGCGCCACAGCGCTCCGAACAAGTATCCTAAGCGCGTAATTATAATGAACATTTATAGAAAAATGTACAAATATTTTTAGATTATAATTGATAAAATATCCACTTAAACATTGAAAGTTAAATCAATAAATTGTAATGCATTTAAATATATTTCAAAAAAACATAAAATAAGCGTCGGGGAAGCAAGCACTGTGTAGACTAGACGTCTACTAGGCCTTGTGCAATTTTTTAAATTTATTATTGTCTTAATAATCATTAATTCAATATTTAAAATAAAATTCCATGCACATTTTTATTACATCTCTATAGATTAGCGGGCCAATAAAATATTCAAAAACAAATTTTCTACCCGTCGGTTTATGCAAGCGGAAATTGAATTGAATATGTTTATTAATTAGTTCATTAAGGTTATTTTCATAGTCTATGTTTATTCAGGAAATGAAAGGGTTTGTATTTGGTAGGCAGAGACCTGCCAAGTCGCGTATAACTGTTGGTTTCTAATATAAACACCGCACTGAACCATTGCGCTACATTTTTCCAAGCAATGTAGAACACCGAGGTGCTGAAAGTCATTAAAAATTGCTCCTCTTCATACAAATATGGTTAATTACGAACTAAAAAAAACAAGTATCATAGTTGAGTACGTGCGCTTGAACCCTAAAATGTAATTAAATATGTTGTACTAAATTTTTTAATATTTTTAATTTATGAAAATATATTTTACTTAGTGGTAGAGGCTTTGTGTTAGCCTATCTGCGTAGGTACCAACCACTCACCACTTAATCTACCGCTTAAAAGTAAAACTTAGTATTATTGTGTTCCGGTTTGAAAAGTGAGTGAGCCAGTGTAATTACAGGCACAAATGACTAAACTTTATTCGTTCTCAAGTTGGTGTATTGGTGACATAAAGAATAATTAGTGTATCTTACAGCTCTAGTGTCTATGTGCGTTGGAGACCTCTGACCATTTGGTGGCAAAATTGCAAGTTCACGTTTGATTTGTTGTTCTCTTAAATATATAACACACTTGTTTCCATAGCATACATCTAACTGTAAGCCGTAGTATGTTTTTGTATGTAAATAAAAAAAACTGTAAAATAGTATTATCAGTAATATTATTTTAAAGCACACCGATCCACACTTGGAGCAGTATTGGAATTTAATGATACCAAAATGAATAAATAAAAAAAACAATTTAAGTAACAATTGTTACAAAAACACGTACGTAATAACGAAAGTAAATAGATATATTTTTTCTCAGTCAGGCAAATAACAGGGCTCAAAACAAATCCTTCATAATTGGTACACAATTGCTGTTACATTGAAAAGCAACATTGTATTCTTATATGCAACTAAATAATGAACCATTATAATAAAAGGAACAAGAGGTATTAAAACTTAGCTTTGCCAACGAGGATATTTCCCGTCTGCTATTTACTCTAAATTGAAGGATTTTGAAATATTATCGGCATGAGATTTGAATTACTAACACTATATATAATTTGTCAAAATTATATTCACTTGGTAGTAGGGCTTTGTGCAAGTCCGTCTGGGTAGGTATCACCACCTCACCAGAAATTTCACCGCCTAATAGCTATATTCAGTATTGTTGTGTTCTAGTTTGAAGGATGACTGTGCCAGTGTAACTACGGACATAAGGAACGTTACATCTTAGTTCCCAAGGTTGGTAGTGCATTGGCCATGTTAGGAATGGTTGATATTTCTTACATCGCCAATGTCTATAGGCGGTTGTAACTATTACTTACCATCAGATGGCCCATGTGCCAGTCCGCCTCAACGTTCATATGCTAGACATCGCAGACGGCGGCGGCGACATCTGGCTCGGGAAAAAGCTTATGAGGCTCAACTGTATGCAACCTATAAAGCTAAGAATAACGCTCTCAAAATTGCCATTCAAGAAGGAAAGAAGGCTGCCTATAATGACATGCTAAGTTTACTTAATCGGGATCCGGCGGCCATACCGAACGGTTAGAAACAAGCTCCGTCCTTGGGCACCACAATTGTCTCTCAGTCTTCAGCCACAAGTCTTGAGAAGTGTCATGGATTCCTTATTTCCAATCAGAACGGCATACTTGCCTCCAGTGATAACGTCGTCCTCAATAGAAGAAAATGGAATGGAAAATGTGCCGATTGTGACTCAAGATGAGCTAGAAGCGTCTCTATCAAGGCTACGCTGCAAAAACGCTGCCCCCGGACCGAATGGCATTCCCGACCGAGTATGGATTAAAGTCCTGACGCTCGATATCTTTGCGGAAAAACTCCGTAATATATTTTCATCCTGCTTAGAGCAAGGGCTCTTTTCGATAATGTGGAAGGAGGGCCACCTGGTTCTGCTACGCAAGGAAGGGCGGCCAGTAGATATCATCGCGGCCCATCTGCTTACCGACCAATAGTGCTTCTTGATAAAGTGGCCAAGCTATACGAACGAATAATAGCGGCTCGTGTCAACAAGCACTTCACCGACGAGGACCCTCAACTTTCAGAAAATCAGTTCGGCTTTCGAAGAGGACGCTTAACACTGGATGCAATAATGCGGGTTAAGTCCCATGCTGAGGAGGCAGTCTCTCAGGGTAAAGTCGTTTTGGTGGTATCCCTGGACATCTCCAATGCTTTTAACAGTCTGCCATGGGCTTGTATAAGTGAAGCTCTTAGGTATCACAGAGTACCTTATTATCTCCGCCGTTTGATTGATTCCTACTTGGCAAAACGCGCAGTAACATTCCAAGGACAGGAGGGATAGGTTCGTCAGATAATATCACGCGGTGTTCCACAGGGCTTAGTCCTCGGACCGCTTCTATGTAATATCGGATATGACTGGGTCTTGCGAGGTGACACGCTGCGTGGAGTCGATCTGGTGTGTTATGCAGATGACACATTGGTTACAGCGCAAAGCTGTGACATTAGAATAGCTGCCATCCTTGCAACCACTGCAGTAACTCAAATAGTGGAGAGAATTAGAAATTTGGGACTGGAGGTGGCACTTTATAAATTCAAAGCATCTGTTTTCATCGACCCCGGCGAAAGCCTCCAGTAGGAGCCAACATTACAATCGAAGGAGTAAGTATCACTCTCGAGTTGATTCCTAGACTGGTGGCCACAGCTGGAGCTTTGGACGACTTCTCCCTAATTTTTCTAGGCCAAATGCTGGGTGTCGTCGTCTATACACTGGGGTAATGCGTTCAATGGCGCTTTATGGGGCTCCAATTTTTTTTCCCTGTTTTTTTCTCCCTGATTTTTTTATGTTTTTTCAATATAAATTCGTATTATAATATTTTTTAAATAAATATATTTCATTTCCTAATGTTTTTTTAATAATTTATTAACTAAGTAAGTAGGTAGTAGTAAGTATAATACTTAGCATTCAAAATAGGTACTGCCGAGGTACATAATATGATTTTGTAGTAGTTTTTTATGCCTGCCTCGTTGGTCTAGTGGCTAAATATAAGGCCGTAGACCCGGTGGCCCTGGGTTCAACTGGGGGACTGGGTTCCCAGATCGGGCCAATAAATAGTTATTGGGTTTTTCTGTCAGAAAATTCTCAGTAGCAACCCGGAGTCTGGAAGTTGGAAGTGTGTGCACTCCCGTACCTCGGAAAGTACGTAAAGCCGTTGGTCCTGCGCCTGAACTCTTTCCGGTCGTGTTGGATTGCTGTCCCATCGGATTATTAGAGCTAAGGAAAAGAGAGTGCACCTGTGTTTGCGCACACACTTGTGCAATATAATATCTCCTGCGCAGTTGGCTAATCTCTCTTCAGATTGGCCGCCGTGGCTGAAATCGGTCAGGAGGACCTTAACTTAAGTTTTCTATTGGGTTTTATTGGGTTCCTTATTATCTAAGTACAAGTTATATATATATAAGTACTAAGTATATGTGTTTTACTATTTTTTGAATATTTTTTATCTTATTTAAGTTGGTAATATTATTATCACATTACATAATTATTTAATTAATTAGCTAGGTACGTAATTTAGATTCAAGTGTTATATATTTTTTTAACTACTATAGTGAAATCTCAATAACTGATTTTGTTCAAATTAGTCAATAAAAAACATGGGTAGAATCAAAAGAAAATTACATTCGTTTTATACCTTATGCAATTAAATAGTTTCACAATAAAGGTTGATTACACGCAAGTAAATTCCTCTTTACATTATTCGAATCGAACCTTTCGTTTAGAAGCTTAGACTGGTTAACACAAAAAGCATGTAAATGCCTCGGTGTGAGCGAACCAAGAACATCGGGAGCGAACATGTACAGCTTTAGTCTATTATTTACATCACCTGTTATTTGTAAACTAGAAACAGTTTGGGATGTTTTTAATTTTAATATTTTCTTTTATTATTTAAAACTATAAGTCGCTACATAAATATTGACCGGTGCCCTTTTGAACTTCAAATGCTTAATTTAAATTAATATATTAGGAATTACGGCAAAATTAAAAGTCTCGCGTAAGAAAAATATTGCAACAATGCGATGGCGATATAGCCGGCGCAACGATTTCGTATGTTTCATTCGCATGTATCATGTTTATTACATATTCTACCGCCAAACAGGAATATTTAGTATTGTCCGGTTTGAAGGGCGAATGAGCCAATGTATCTACAGGCACATGTTACCGACATTAGGTATTTGATTGTCTTAATAAAGCGGAAATATATCATATTTAAATAAATCACAAAACTATATCCTATAAATATTTTGGTATCTCAATTGATTCTTTCCGTTTAGATTAAAATATTTATTTTAATTAATAAATATGAATTATTTTTTTTTTGACTCGAAATGGAACTTATAATAAAAGTCGGACAACCAGCCATTTTGTTTTTGTTTTGTTAGATACCGAGTGAGAAAGGTATGTTGGCAAATAAATAATTGAAATACAAAATTACTTATTGTCTTTTAATTGTGATTCAAAACCTAACATCGAGGGCGTAAAGTGCAGTAGTGTAAAATAAAGTGTTGTGCAGTTTATGTGACTAAGTTAATAAGAGAAGGCCATAACACACAAGGGACAATTTAGTTCCCAAGGTTGGTGGCGCATTTTTTTTTTTTTTTAATGCATGGGTAGGCAGACGAGCATATGGGCCACCTGATGGTAAGTGGTCACCAACGCCCATAGACATTGGCAATGTAAAAGAAGTTAACCATCGCTTATATCGCCAATGCGCCACCAACCTTGGGAACTAAGATGTTATGTCCCTTGTGCCTGTAATTACACTGGCTCACTCACCCTTCAAACCGGAACACAACAGTACCAAGTACTGCTGGTTTGCGGATTGACGATGGCCATCCCTTTAATATTTTTTATATTGCCAATGTCTATGGTGGTGGTGAACATTTACCAATATTAAAAATAAAGTAAAGAACGGGCCATCTCTTTCAAAAAATCTTTCTCATAATGTGGGAATGTACGATGAGCCACCACTCACACATAGAAGTCGTAGATAAAACCTAAGAAAACAATAATAAACATACGCATGAAAAAATACGCAGGGCGATGATTTATGCATAAATATTAGGTCCTTACATATGAAATTAGCATTTTGTCATACTGGCCACTTTGATCTGAAATATCTCCTCTTTGGTTAAGAATTCCAAATTCAAATTTATAAATTCATTTAGCTGGTACATTTGAGTTTTGAAAACAGTCATTCATTTGTTTTTTTCTCATTATTTTTTACTTTGGCGTCGCTTATTACCGCACAATGGAAAACATGAAATTTCGGTATATTTACGAGTACGAGTTCTACCGTGGCACCAGTGCTGCAGAAACAGCTCGAAGGATTAATGATGTGTACGGCGCTGGTGTCGCAAAAGAAAGCACGGTACGTTTTTGGTTTCAACGTTTTCGTTCTGGAAATTTCGACCTTCAGAACCAACCCCGTGGACGGCCGGAGACCAAAGGGGAAAATAAAGAATTAAAGGCTATTGTGGAAGCGGATCCATCACAAAGCACTTCAGAGATAGCTGCAGGCTTCGGTGTATGTGATAAAACTGTATTAATCCTTATAAACTTGGTGGTAGAGCTTTCACTTGGTAGTAGAGCTTTGTGCAAGCTCGTCTGGGTAGGTACCACCCACTCATCAGATATTCTAGCGCAAAACAGCAGTACTTGGTACTGTTGTGTTCCGGTTTGAAGGGTGAGTGAGCCAGTGTAATTACAGGCACAAGGGACATAACATCTTAGTTCCTAAGGTTGGTGGCGCATTGGCGATGTAATCGATGGTTAACATGTCTTACACTGCCAATGTCTATGGCCGTTGGTAACCACTTACCTTCAGGTGGCCCATATGCTCCCCTGGAGACCCAGCCAAATCCAGCCCTAAACGAAAATTGACTCAGAAAAAATTACTTGTGAGTGTTTCGTGGACGAGCGCTGGTGTCGTTCACTACAGCTTTCTAAAATCTAGCCAAACGATTACGGCAGATATCTATTGTCAGCAACTGCAAACCATGAAGGAAGAACTAGCTGCTAAACAACCGAGATTAGTCAATCGCTCTAGGCCACTGCTGCTTTACGACAACACAAGACCACATACTGCACAACAAACAACCACTAAGTTAGATGAGCTACAATTGGAATGTCTGCGACATCCACCGTACTTTTTTTTTTCTTGGGGAAATCCTCTTCGGATACTTCCCGGGGAGGCGAGGGAGTTATGTCGGACTCTTACCGACTCAAAATCCAAGATATCCCCTCATTGCCACGGGAACGCTTTCGCACACATCCGCAACTCCGTCATCAGCTCTCTACGAGCCACCCTGCACAGATACCTGCCAAAACATCCGTGTCCCGTAAGGATCTGTACAAGGTGAAACGTGAGCGCACCCCACTTTCTTGAGACCCATTGCTGAAGTATGGGCCTTATTGCCGTAATAGTCATAAGACCATACATAGGCACCTCGAGTCGTTCTCTCCACTTTTCAAGTAGCGTTTCTTGGGCGGACTCTCTCCAGCGTCTTATTTGCTCTGGAGGCGGATGACCTATTGTTATTTTTGCATTGGAAACCCTCCAGTACACCGACGACAGCACTTCAGCTTCTAGATCCCAGGGTGGGGTCCCAGCCAGTACGCACGCCGCCTCATATGCAATAGTGCGATAGCCTCTGATAAGTCTGACCATTATGGCTCGTTGCGGTCTGCGCAGAGTTACCTTGTTCTGGGCCGTGAGAGCGTCGACCCATATAGGAGCTCCATAGAGAGCCATAGACCGTATCACACCAGCATACAAATGGCGACAGCCTGCATTCGGTCTACCCACATTGGGCAGCAGTCGGTTCAATACCGCGGCTGTTCCGACGAGCTTGGGAGCGAGACGGTTGAAATGTTCTTTGAAGTTCCATCGACTGTCGAGAACAAGCCCTAGGTACTTCATTGTCGACTCAACGCAAATGGAGACCTCGCCAATCGATAGCCTAGAGCGTGGAGGTGGCGCTTTCCGAGGGCCGTGGAAGCACATTGCCTCAGACATCCACCGTACTGCCCGGACCTTGCTCCAACAGATTACCATTTTTTCCGGAATTTGGACAACTTCTTATAAGGAAAACAAATTCAACTCCGATGCGGCAGTCCAAACCGCCTTCAAAGAGTTCATTAATTCTCGCCCCCGTGGTTTTTTTAGTAAAGGGATCAATGAACTACCTATGAGATGGCAAAAGTGCATAGATAACAACGGTGCATACTTTGATTAATTAAATATATTTTACAATAAAAATCGACTTTATATTCCTCTCGTACAAAACGCCAATTTCATATGTAAGGACCTAATATTATTTTATACCCTTAGCACTTTACTGTATGGACGAATAGATCGTTCAAGCTATTGATTACAGAATGCACGGGATAAAATCCTTATTTTACATGTACGAAGTCGGGGCGGGCAGCTAGTATTTAAAATAAGAAGCATTTGTATAACGTTATTTTTCTTTACAAAAAACCGATTAACTAGCCAACAATTTTCTTTGATCTTTATTTTAGTAAAGTAACAAAATATATTTTATTTAGTTATATTACAATACGCTTATAAAATAGCATAAGAAAATAACGTAATGAGTGCGATTAGATTTCTTAGTTGTGATTTTCAGCTGAGATATTGTTAGTGCAATACTGAATGTATGATTGATTAACTGACTGTTCTGTGTTCAAACCCCGTGTGGGAACAATAACAAGGTATTGTATTGTTCTGCCAAAAAGTTTTTATAGCATCCCGAACTTTAAGATGCCAGTGTTTATACTCCCGTGTCCCAGAACGGTTATAGTGTCATACTGCGCCTCGCACGAACATGTATGATGCACGTTGCAATTATTTTAAGCGTCGATGAAATAGGAATTACCGTGAGATATAGGTGTATAGGAATTACTGAAGATGAGTATAGACATTGTACATTTATTATTTATTTTATGCAATTAGTAAATATTGTAATTGAAGATTTTATAAGTTCGACGTATATTGCACATATTTCATCGATTTGTTTAAATTAAGGAAATTCGATCTTATCATACGAGATCCAGTGACTTCAAATGAAGCTGATTTAAATATATATATATAGACTACGTCGATTTAAAAGTAAACAAAATAACTTATGTCTACCTTTTTTATTGTTTTTATTTATTTTTTCCTCAATTTCACCCTAAACATAAAACATAAGTAATGTCTTTACACGAAAAATATTTTTTATCTTATTTAATAACCTGGGAATTATTTAAACAGCAAGGCTTACGATACGAAAACTATGTACATACTTAACAATAATATTTTTATAAGTTTCGACATTGACCTTTCACCATAAAGTAAAACCTAGCATAAAGTATTATCGGTTTAAAGTAACGCAAGGAAATCACGGAAACAATACGTTAACATTATGCCTTTATTTTAATATAAAATAAATGTTTCAACACTTACGTATCGTTGCATGTATGCTTCTTGCAAGTAGCCAATCCAATATTATAAATGTAAGAATCATGCTTGAAATTCTAGAAAAATTATACATCGCTGACATTTTTATATTACAGTCAAATCAAAACTTATTTATTTTAAAAGTCTTAGCACTGACTCTTGATATTCTTAGGTTTATAATAAAAATACGACTAAACTCTTAAATAAAGACCCACGTTGGGCACCAAATTTGTGAACTGAAAAAGTTAGCATGTTTAAAATAATGACAACATCATTCTAACATTAAAAAAAAAAACATAAAAAATCCAACTTCTACAAAAACATTTTAAGAACGAAACACATCGTTAACCATCATTGGATAGCATTCAACACACGCGAAGCAGTGATTAAGAGGGCGGTAAACTTTATAATCCGTTTCTTCGAAGTCCGTCAAAAGTTTAACGATGATTTGGTCAAATCGGTACACGACCGCTCTGCACGGTATCTCGCGAGCTACTGATTGTGGAAGAACGGTGCAAAGGGGTTGCACCGGCGCGGAGCCTCCCCTTTCGTTAGCCCTTTTCTATAGGGATATAAAATTCTAATAAATATACATAATAATAAATTCGTAGGCTAATATTGTTTATTTGATGCATTTGAATTATTGTATAATATTTAATAAGCAATAGTCAGTAGGTAGTTTACCGACTAAGGCTTACGTGTAAACGCATCACAGTCACAGCCTTCTAAACTGACAGCCCACACTTTGATGAAAGTTCACTCAATATATAAAAGTCCAAGACAAATATTTTTATAACCTATGTAAATTTCTTAATGAAAAGGGATTAACGCAGCCCGTAGACGCTACGAATTACTGTTTCATTGTAGTCAATCAAATATTTAATATTCGATTCATAATGTAAATTTTAAGCTAGAAAATATTTGTTTGAGTTAAAAAACATACAATATAGCCTTATTACTTTCAAATTGAATACCTGCGGTTGTAAATGATACGACACTTCCTCGTGAACCAAATATTTTCTAACGCTAGCAGCAACATTGAAACCTTCTAAGATCCTTTTAGAAATTGTATTCAATACAGCAACGCTATTGAAAACTAGGGTGAAAGATTGTTACTTTCTTTAATGTATATTGAAGAAGAAAGTAACAAAAAGACTTTTCTCTACCTATGTACATATTAATTTGTCTTGGCATGAACGATACGATAAACTTGCAATTACGATATTTTATCGTAATTTTATCGTTATTTTTTCATACACTTATTAAATAATCAGTACGCAAATAATCAGCGGCATCTCACCGCACGTTCCACATGTTCACGCTTTTATTCAAAAAGCTTTGTAAAATATCTAATCAAAATTTACTAAAAACGCTTTGAATTAATACGTTACTTCATTTTTTAATGATTTATTTATCTGATTCTTTATCATATAAGGAATTATTACTGTGATTTATGTTTAAAAGATAAATGTCGAGGACATTATATTGTGTATAAATTTTGATGATCTTTAAATCTTACACACCAAGCCCTGAACTATGGCTCTAACTAATGTGAAAGTTGATATATCCGTCGATTCGGTAGTTTTTGCGTTAATTCAGAAAATAACAAACCAATAAAGAATCCTATTTCGATAAACTACAAGTATAACTGATATATATATAGAAATAATGGGAAAGATTGTGTAATAAGCTTTGAATAATAAAATTTTAGTACATTTTGACATATAATAAAATTTCTTCAAAATAAGAAGTTTGGATTTTAAATGATTCGCATTATAACCAATGCTGGTGTTAGATGGTCATTAAAATATATATTTTTTTAATCTATTTTGTTACTTATATATATGGCTTTTAATTGCATATAGCATGGATCACAGGTCAGAAAGCTACGCCAAAACGACATCAAAGAAGTTGAGCTCATTCTTCTAAAACGTATCCGAGCAAACAAATTTAGAGATTGATGTGAAAGGAAATAAATCTCTCAGATTTTTTAATAAATATAAGGGCCCTTTATGTATTTATTCTTGGTTCATTTAATTTCTTCGTTTTTTAAGTTAAAAAATATCAAATAATATTATTTTGTAATGACATTTCATATATATAAAAATGTTAACAATTTATAAATGCTTTCTCTCTTTTCCTTTCTCTGAAATAGTAAGTTTATAGTTCTCCGTTTATAGTTTAATTATAAATAATAAAAAATAATTCATCCCAAATTCACTACTCAAAACATATAATGTTAAAAAACCATTAACAATTTTGTTAGAATATGTTCGTAATTACTATATGGAAATGTTTATTAAAAAGCTATGAATAATAATAATAATAAAACTACGTCATATGCAATCATCACGTTCACTTTATACTTTTATAGGTACACTAGCAAACCGCGGGCGCCTTCGTCCGCCAAAATTAAAAAAATATTATTTTTATATTTGTTAAAAGACTAAACGTAGAACAATTACAGTTTGTTCAAGCCGTGATATTTTTCTTACTTAGAGAATTTTTATACCCATAACTTCTAAGCCCAAAGTCTGATCCGAATCATTTAAAGTGGAATTTACTCGTACATAATCAACCTTAAATATCAAACCATTTAAATGGATAAGGATTAATATCAGGATACCAATATCACTACTATTCAATTTCACCCGTACATAGCATTTTGATACCTTGGGTTACTTTGTTCCATTATAGGTAGGGATCTTGAATTTTTTGATAATATAATATGCCTATGTTACTCGGTAAAGATGTAGTTTTCTAATGGTGAAAGAATTTTTAAAATCGGTCATGTAGTTTTTGATTTAAATCGTAACAAAAAAACAAACAAAAATCAAATCTTTCCTCTTTATAATATTATTAGTATAGATATGCTTTAAGTTTTTTTTTACCCTTAATAGGCCAGCGTTTAACCGTTGTCTTGCCTGTAAGTATTGACACAGTCTAAGATGTAGCATGCTTGCCTAGAAGAAGCCTGTTTATTTTGGATTTGAAGACACCGACGTTGTACCTATCGGGAAATACAGACTCAGGCAAAGTATTCCATAGTGCGAATGATAAAGGTGGATTCGAAGCACTTCGTACGTAGGCGGGGAATTTCCACTATGTATATATGGTGCTTTGGTCGCGTTTGCGGGGCCGTTCGATAGTAAAAGTAAAAATTAATTCGTGTAATTCCTGAGCTCATTCTCCAAAACAGAAAGTGACGCAGTGGGGGACATCGGCATTAATAGCCATGTAATCCGACGAGTGGCCATCAGCCACCACTCGTAACGATCGGTTCCTCAGGAACGCACACAGAGTAGCAGGCAGGTTAAAATCCTATTGTCTGGTTAGTTTAGAAGTAAACTAACCAGGCAATAGCATTTTAAAAACTCGTAATTTTAGTAAAGTTTACCCCTAGTAACATACATATATAACAATTATATGTGTATATGTAAATATGTAACAATTTATATACTAACTAGTCATAATATGACAAAAAAAAAATCAATCGAAAACTTGAAGAACTTTATTATTTATTGTTTTCCCAGGAAACACCGACGGGCCGACTGAACGTCGCCGCTGCACTATTTCTGCGAACTTAGGCCTGTTTCTCCTAACATATAAGCGGCCTTAGAAATGTCATTGTATATTAATAAGGACACGTCATTGACGATTCTGCGAACTCCCTGAAAACGAAACTATTTAATTTGAATAAATCACTTTTTTTATCTTTATAATATTGTAACCATTTACATATGTTGATAATTTATAATTAACTGGCACTTACATCTACTTTACTTTCCTAAACAAGAACGTAACAAATTAGCATGAAGCCAACGAAATGTCATAAGTCATAACTAACGGTATTATGCAACCCTACACTTCGTATTTCAACACGGTATTCTTTCATAACACTGAAAAAACAAAAATATAATAATATTTGAATACTGCTTAGTATTACATTTTAAACTTAAACAGAACATATTCAAAGGAAACGAAGCTATCGATTTATATTCTTGTTACACCTGAATGTTATATGACTATTATTTACCATTCAGAGTTAATAGTCAAACAAAAGTGACTTAACAGATAAAGCGACACTCTGTGCTAGCCTGTAACAGTTACGAGGTCGATCACGCGTAAACTTCACAAATGATTAAAATATACGACATTTCCGAACTGAAAAAGTGTTTTAAACTTCTTGATAAAAACAGGCAGTCTTAAAATTAATGACCCGTGCTAAATTTGTTTGGCGAACTTTAAACAGATCCTGTGATAACAGCACGCAGAAGTTTCGGTGAGGAAATAAAGTCTATCGTAGCCGTGAACCCTTACAATAATTATACGAAATGACGTACGCCGATTGTGTTTATTTTTATGTTTTTATTTTTTTCTAACGCAATGACATATTATACGATAAAGTATGTTAAAACTGTATTCTTTATATAAGCTTGATATTTATATAACTAAACAAGTCCGAACCGATTTTATATTCTTATTGTCGTAAAGAATGAAAACTTTGCTAATACATTTCGAACTACAATACAATAATTTGGTATCAGCAGTAGAGCTAAGAGCTTAAGTGTTAGATTAGACACGAAACTCACCGCATAACATGATCATGAAATATCGAAAAATGTTATACGACATTGACTATGAATGACAACATTTATAGCATGGACTCATCACCGTTACTCGGTTTTCACAATTCTACGAGTGAAATACGAAGTGAGATCTTACAAACTAGATATGTTGATACCTATGGCTATCAAAAACCAACTAGTTATTGTATCGCTGAAAGCAACTGAGTCGTTCAAGTTTGAAGAGGATTATGGATTTAATTACACTGGCTTATGGGTGAAACGTATAACAACGTCGTTCATAGTGTGCTTAGCGTTGTAGAAATACAAAATAATAATATTGGCTTACGTTTTATAAAAATGTCATTATCTAAGATGGCCATTTATTATCATGTACCATCTTCATCCCTCTAGCGCCGATAATTAAAATTGATGTTTCATTTTGATTATTAAAGTAACAAAATATTAACGTCTCTCTGGTGGACTGTGGATTGCTATTTTTTTTTTTTTTTTTGTATTTAATTTTTAATTACTGTTAATTTTTATATAATTGTTTTAAGTTCTGATTTTAATCATTCTTGTCTATTTACTTTCTGCTTCTTATTTGTATTAGTTACTATCCACTAGTTATTATTAACTTGTTTGGTTAATGTATTATGTTACTGTTTTTTATTATTTCTGTGTTATGGTACTGTTTGACCCCCGAAAATTAAATAAATAAATAAGGAAAATTCCATTCGACCAGGTTGCTCCAGTGAGGGGTTTATCTTTCTGTAAACAGGAACTCGTGCCGGCTTGCACCTAAATACGGTCATGCAAGCCGTGCATATTATATGGATACCCATGTCCGCATAACAAGACTTTATATTGTCATTTCCTGCACAATCGAGACGTTTTATTTTTCTTTCGAAAATGCAGCAATCCAAATGCTATATCCTAAAAAAAAAAAATTTAGAGGGAGGCATAAACCATAAGATATTACTTTATATATAGCAACTGAACGTGATTAGTACGTTCCCGAATGGCTCAGACTCAGATGATGACAACAGAAGACCGAAGAAATATTTCCGAAATTGTAACTGTGCTTTCGGATTGCAAGTTATTGCCTGTTCTGGACGCCAGAAGTTCGAGGGCTGCCGATCTATCTAGTTTTATGATAGAAGTTGTGACAATAGCCCAAGGCTCGAACCTGGGATTTGCGTGCGGCTCGTAAGCCGTAGCGCTATTGGTCCTTATATGGTTTTGTATTACCTTTATATTTTTGTTTTTTTTAAGAACGTCAGTATTATAATATAAATAAAATTAATTTTTTTGATTTAGTTTGCTTATATTTAAGTATTTAACTTAATTCATAATAAAATGGTAGGCGCACTATACAGTTCATGCTCCATCGTTTGGTAACATAGTGTAAAAGGCAAAGTTTATCTACTTTCAATATCAGAAGTGATAAAAGTATTTGTTTTCATAAGAATCAATTTGTTAATACAATACCTGCATTTTGGAAATAAATATCTATCTTTTTTTATCCCAGACTTTTTTGTAGAACTATTTAAGAGATACACTTTCACTATACATTATATTCGAGTAACTCTCTTACGGTTTTTGCAGCGCACGCCGGAATGGCTCGCAGATACGAGAAAATTTTCCGACTTAAGTGACACTTATTGTTATATTATGGACAATTTTCTCAATATCTTTGTAAATTATAGCCTATATGTTATTCTGATGTATGAGCTACATTATTGAAAAGTTTTATTAAAATCCATTCAGTAGTTTTTGCGTAAAAGAAGAACAAACATCCTTACACACATTCGCGTTTATAATATTAGTAGGATTTATTTATGCCAGCGACTGATGTGAAATGTAAGAAGTTATTTAAATTAATCAATTTATTTATGTTAACTAAATTAATTATATAATATTTGGGGGAAAAATTGGCGTTATCGTTAATATTATACTTTCTAAAACATTTTTTCGTATATATATCAATATAGAGTTAAGATGTAGATTAAGTAAAAATCAAATCTAGGCAAGCAAACCTGAGTTTTCATGTGCTTGATTAGTGCTTATCGATAGATTAATTATACGTACTTTATAGTAAGGAAATGTGCATGAGTTGAATAAAATGTATGTCCACCGTCATTTATCGTAGATTAAGGCCTACCTAGAAGACCTTTTTCATCAGGAGAGGAGTCCACTTCTCAACAGTGGGACATTTACTGGTTGGCGACTTTACATGTTGCTTTATTTAAATCGTCTTCTTTAAACATGATTATCACCCTCTCGATTTTCATATTTATTAGCCAATTCTATATAAGAAGGTGTGCTTTTAGATTATTATTATAAATTTGAATTACTCGGAGTTTCGGGTCAGAAATTAAAGCGTAAATCTAAAACATTTGTAACGGTCAGTTTGCGACTAACGCGATTTTAATGCGAAGTAACGCGATGACTCCAGCTTATCACTATCGGCGCTGCAGTACATCATGCGATAACACGATGGACCGCCTCGTTGAACGCATAACGTTTTCTACATTAGCCACACACAGCCTTAATGTATGAAATTTGAAATTCATTTAAATTACATGTTAAGTTTTAGTATGCCAATGTCTTTATATCTATCAATTAGTACAAAGTCCCATAGCTGGGGTAATGGCGCCTGTTTTTTGGGAGAAGCCCTGGAGCTAGCTAGCTTCGATCCAGCTATTTTCTTTTAAAATTCAAGTGCTTTGCAGATTCTTACATTACATCTTGTTTCTAAGCAACAAAGGGACAGTTGATAAGATTGCTTATTTGTTCATTATTTCAAACCCTTTAGATAATTAGCATTATATCACTAACGCATTACCAACTATAATAAGATCTTGAGTTTTCACGCAATTTTAATCTGTCACTATAATTGTTTGCAGAATAGGCTTTTTCTTAATAATCAAGTTCAGACGTCAACCTTAATCAGCAATACACTAACACGTTGTTATTACTAAGTTTGATTTTTTAATTTTTCATAAATTGAATTGGGTGAGTTTCTTCTGAGCAAGCGTGCTATATCCTAGACCGTGTCGATGCTGTACAACAGGTAAATCAACGGCTATACGCTAGCCTACATCAGATTAAAAAGTTCGAAAATTTGGCCTAAAGTTATTTCTAGATATATTTATGTATTTGTTTAACACTTTATGGTACGTATATACCAGAAATAAATTAAATACAAAAAAAGCTGAAGAGAACTAAATATAAAAGCACTGCTTATCCTTTGAAGAGATTTCTTCCAGCACAACCAAGAAGGAAGAAAAATTTACATCGATAATAACGGGAAGAATTAATAATAATTAGGTAAGATACAAAAGTATTTACTTAAAATAATAATAGAAACAGATCAACTTTTAGTTTTGTAGTCACTTTTTTTCTTAAGATTTACGATCTAAATCAAAAGATGCAATGTGATATCACAATTATATAGCAACAGACAAATACATATGTATAATTATAATTAATATGTTGATCTTATATATCGAAAATATTTTTTGTTTAGTGTTGCTAATTGAGGTCATCTACATTAAATCTAAGCACGATTCTCTAATAAAAAAAAATCATATAAAGGTAAATTAACCAGTAAAAAGTATTTTATCCATTGTGAAAATTTAATAACTGCGAAAAGTAAAACAAACAAGCGGTAAAACGAAAACCTCGTAGATCTCCGCAAATCTTCGGTCTGAGTCGCGACAAAGTCTGTTTGGGGAAATTTGTTTAACTCGAGTTGAAAAGGAGCAGATATCTGCAAACAAAAGTAAAAGATTCAACGACTGTTCTGAATGACAACAACGTAGAAAATCGTATTATGGAGCACTTACCTACCATTTAAAATTTGACAGATGAAACGTTCTCGCCGTCTTTAATTCAAGTTATAGAAATTTATTTATGTATTTATGAGAAAAATAATTTGGCTTTTACAAGCATTTTTGTATTGTCATTTTACATTATTATATTATGTAATGCTACTGTATTGGAACGTAGATTCTACAGAGAAGAACCTACAATAAACTCAGTAGCTACTTTTAACAATTTAATAACAAATGATCAACATATTTTCATTGAATACAATAAATAATAATAATAATATTCTGCGACACACAAGGCCATCTGATCCCAAACTAAGCAGAGGTCGTATTAAGGAAACCAGACAACTGATGCACTACGTAATACTACTTTTCTTTTGTAGTACATACTTATATAGATAATAAGCACTTTGCCCCGCGACTTGGTCCGCGAAAATTTAAAAACTATTATTTAACGTAAATTAATATTTGGTAATACACTAAACGTAGGACAGTTACAGTTTGTTCAAACTGTGATATTTTTCTTACTGGAAGAAGTTTATACACCCAAAACGAAAACAAACTCAAGTAGAGTATCAGTATTTTTACAGTACAGCCTGTAAAATCTTGCAGCTGAATTTTAAAACTTACACAGAACCGTAATATAACAATCAATATAAGCAAATATTATTTTAACTCTGCTTACAGGAGGCGCTGCTAACAGAATTCAAATGACAATATATAAACTTAGTGACTTGATTTCTCTTATGTATAACTTATTAGTATTCGTAAGTAAAATGTATTTTATAAATTGAAATATTTTCTTAATCTGCAATTAGAGAGAGTTGAATAACGGACGCGGAGGCGCTTTTAGGTGTGACAAAAATACAGAAATATTATCAATTAAAAACTACATTTTAAAACACGTTTTTACTCGAAAAATATCGCAAATGAATCCGTTCCTGACAGGAGTTCCCCGACCGCACAATTTTATTATTTTCATCACTGTAAGAACTGATGAAAAAAAATGCTGTAACATTATTTTTTTTAACCATATTGTGATTTCATACCACTTACTTTAAAAACACAGTTTTCCATACGACTATTTATTCTTTTCCTATACTTACCTATTAACTACAGCGAAGACGAGAGCAATAGCTAGTTGAATACATATATAGTACCAAAAAACAAAAGAAATGTGTATGACATATATTGTTATATGTGTTCCGTAACATGTACAGATTTTTTAATAAGCTACTACCCGAACAAAATATATTACAAACCAATACAAACAGAGATACACCAGGACCCCGTTAAATGTAGCAGCTTAAGCTGAACCCTATTTAATATGATTGATCATATTGATCTGAGCTTAACTTACATTGGAAGTATTTAAATCTCTGCAACTGACCGTTTTTTTAACGTTGTTTTGTTCCTATTAACTTTTAATCACCATTTTACAGACCATCATTTATAGGTAGCTAAAATTTCAACGAATTCAATAGAACAGTTATTTTTATCGTATCAATTCAACTGAATAGCATTTATATCGAATAAATGATCGACGTGATTTTTCAAATCGACATAGCTTTTTTATTTATAAACTGATTGAAATAAAACAAACACTAAATTTCAAGTGAAGTTTGCCACAATCCATTAGTGAAACCCCAGCCAAATCAATGAAGCCGTTTCTAAGATTATCAGGAACAAACGCACAGACAAACTGACAACCAGATAGTTGTTTCTAGACAAAAATTCTAAAAAATGTTGTTATGGCTTCTGTTGCTTAAATAAAGACCCCCATATAAGTTTTTTTCGTCTTTAATGTACAGACATCGTCTATTACTCTTTTTTTATCGCTTACGCTCGTTTTTTGATATATTTATTTAATGAACGATAACACGCGGTTATTCTACTGCGTTATTATATGTATGGAAGATTTTTTTTTATCGTATAGCTAGGCGGACGAGCATATCGGCCACCTGATGGTAAGTGGTCACCAACGCTCATAGACAATGGCGTTGTAAGAAATGTTAACCATCGCTTACATCGCCAGTGCGCCACCAACCTTGGGAACTAAGATGTTATGTCCCTTGTGCCTGTAATTACACTGGCTCACTCACCCTTCAAGCCGGAACAAAACAATAGAAAATACTGCTGTTCTGCGGTAGAATATCTGATGAGCCAGACGAGCTCGCACAAAGCTCTACCACCGTCTGTCATAAACAGACGATACATTTTTACACTGTCATCCAATTTCAATGAAACAAAGCCTAAATGTTGCTCCATACTGAGTTTAATCAACCTGTGAAAACTGCAATAAATTCGTTCTGTAGTTTTCAGCGTGTAAAGTGCATACAGACAAAAATATAGTCCTCTTTTTTATCGCCCACACTCGTCTTTTGACCATTTTATTCAATTTGCATAAACACTGTTTCTACTACTTTATTATGTTATAGACGATTATAATTATAACATTTATAATTATAGTCGTCTATAATATTAATCATTCTAGTTAATTACTTGAACTTAAACTACTACATTAAACTGGATATATATATAAACGAATAAAAAGCGTGCAATCCAACTTACCCCAAATGTTTGATGTGTAATTTTCGCACGTGATCTCTTAATGAGCTTACTACGTAGCACACATTGTACATATACACTCATACAGCAATACAGACATCTCATCTAAAGGGTAGTTCTACGATAAAAAAATGTTATGATTGTAATTGTTAAACATTCGCTCATTCAATTGTTTTTTAATTGTGATAAAATTGTTGCACCAAGTTTTTGACTTAACAGTTAACACCTCCAAGATTATCGGTCATCAAGTATTTGATTTTATAGACTCTATGAATAGTTACTCCATGAAGTAGTAAAGGTGGTACATAAATTGGGCCCCTGGAACCCGCCCTGAAGACCATTACCTCCGTCTTTTTTACATTATATTGCAAACCATTTGAGGCTGCATATGACTCGCAAACCGCAATCAACTTGACACATATACCGTCTATATAACACCCTGCCGGCATGCCGCTGAGTTCCTCAATCAGCGTATTGATGAAAAGACTGAAGAGTAGCGGTGAACTTATTCCACCCTGCCTAACGCCGCATTCAAGCCCATACTTATCCGAAAGCTCATTAGCCCACCTCACACGGTTTTCTTGATGAAGGTACAAATATCTAAATATCGAGCTCACCTCAGGTGGTAACCCTGTTTTATCTAACTTAACCCACAAGTTATCATATGGTACCGAATCGAAAGCCCTAGAAAGGTCTAAAAAACAAGCATACACAGGAGTGCGTCTCTCAGTATAGTACCTAACTGCATGCTTTAAACTTAAAATGGCAGTCTCTGTCGACAATTCAGATCGAAAGCCAAATTGAGCATCATACAGCTTAATGTACTTTTTGAGATATTCGTTAAGCACACTGTTAAGCACTTTAGCTATGATGGTAGCTAGTGAGATAGGTCTATAGTTACATTTCTCAGGCACATCCCCCGTCCCGCTCTTTACGATTGGTGTAACTATAGTTTTCATTAAATCCTGAGGCAAGTAAAAGTGACTTAAACACAAATAACAGAGCTAACACCCGAGCCAAGTAACAACCCGCGTGTCTAAGGTGCTCGATACTGAGTCCATCGTGCCCAGGGGACTTACCACGCTTAGACTCACTGATTTATTAACATCTTTTACTGAAATTAATGTTATTATTTCAGTTCCGTTAGACTCCATATCGCGCACCTCACACTGGACCATTAAAGGCGACTTAACAATAAAATGCTTTGAAAACAGATTGGCAATGTCCTTATGGCTCGAAATACCATCTATACTTACTGGGATGCCAGGCTTAACATTTAATTTATTAGTGGATTTCCAAAAGTTCCTAAAGTCTGTTCCTAGGTATGTCGCCAGCATGTCCATTTTTATTTGCTCTTGATGGTTTTGACACCATTTGAGTTTTCCTTTAAACATTTTTTTAGACACAACCATCTGATCAAAGTATGATACGGACATAAGATCAGTCCATATAGATTTTGGTCGTGACCGTATACATGTAATTGAGCCAATATCGATACAGTTTCCAGCAAAATACAGCTATGGTACAGCTGAAAGACGAATGCTACCGTTAATCTTAAGCTGGGCATCGACCTACTTACCTAGGTCTTCGGATGTTCGCTGCCGGACAAGCATATGTAGCCCTGAGTCGCAGAAGGTCATTGAAAGGTATCCAAATAGAAGAACTTGATTGCTCAAAGTTTACAGGAAGAGTTCTATGTAATGGTGATGCATTGAATGAAATGTCTAGGTTACGAGAACACGAATAAAAAAATATTCGATTTATTGTCGAGTAAAATATACTAAATATTACGTATTCTGATCAGTGTTTATTAAGCTTAAGACTGAAAATTTAAAAATAAATTATAGTTTAAAAAACTAAAAACACGCTTTTATAGCAAATTGAACTAAAAAGCAGAAAATAATTTTTAATTATTGATATTTTATTCAACAGCCATAGAAAATCTACTAACTCAATATACTTCAATCGTTTTCAATGATTCTAAAATAATAATAAAATCATAAAAAGAAAATTAATTTAATTGTAAAAAAGCGTGGGGTGCTTTATATTATATTTTTATAATAACTCTACTTTTATAAATAGATACTACTGATATATTAAACACAATCAATATGAAGCACCTTCGCTTTACATTTACCAATAAATAAAGGACATGACCAATTTCTGTATGGCGGTTTGCATAGGTATCGTATTTAATTCCCACCCATGAGTTATGGTATTTTCTATTCGTGAATATTAGGAAATTAAATTGCTATAAATAAAAAACTCATAAAACTCGGCATTACAACAGAATAGACGTAAACATGTTGTCAATAAGTAAAGATTATGATTTTGCTATAAAAAATGTCAAACGGCTTAATGAGTATATATCTTTCTCTGTGGTCCATTATGATCGAAATTGACAAACGGTACTTAAAATTCATCTTGCGTTACATAATATTTTGAAACAATAACTCCCAAGTTCAGAGAGGGTAAAAACTATGTAGTAATTTATTTTTGCAGTTTTTATTGTACAATATATTTGCTATCTATGTGTGCGTGGAAAGTACTCTTTTGGCCACCTCATTTAAAGTTTATGTAACTCTAAATGAGGATTATAAAGATTTTCTTCCAGGGTAAATACATTTAAATGAATATGATTATTACAACCATTCAATTCATCAATCAATATGATTGATGAAAAGGGTAACGACTGAGTTTCTTGTGTGGTTTTTATGTAGTTTGTACATTCCGAATCGGTGATAGTTTGCATTATACATTTCAATGAGTCACCTTGAAAAAAGTTTTATTTGACTTTGTTACTCAAGTCTACAGGGATAAAGGATAAAGTGCAGTACATTAGCATTTATATCTTGCAGCATACGAGAAGTGCCAAATTATCAACATCTTATGCATCTATTAAGCAAGAGACTTTCCGTTAATACGAAAAATGTAAGTATATAAAGTATGTCCCTAAGCTGAATCGGTTTGGCTCCAGCCCAGTTCTGAGTCCGGAGGTTGAAGGTGGACAGCATTATGCAAATTACCATACTCTTTGTTCTGTTCCGTAATGTTATTTACATCTTATTTATTTAGAACAATGTAATGGCCCGGTCACGTTGCCATCTACTGCTACGCAGCTTTAGGGAAGATTTAGGAATATGTAAAGTATTCATGATATATGCTTTACTTTATAAAATAATTACTCAGAAAAAAATATATATTGTTTTATTTTAATAGAAATGACTTACTATACTTCAAGGCTCCGTCTACGGAATTTTAGTAAAAATATTTTAGTGGATTTTCATCGTGACACTATTGCTAAATATGAAAAAAGGGATGAGATGATATTAAGCTTAGTGTGCTAGAAATATGAGCAGCTCACTGTAGAATCAATATTTCGAATCATCATATCCTAGTACTTCTTTACCTTACTAAGCGATAATGTTTTCCAAATGTCAATATAATAATAAATTAAGTAATAACAATAAAATAAGGTAATGAAAGCGTTAAAACTACTACTAACTCTTACTTGCGTTACCGTTTTAAGGGTTCCCGCACAACCTGAGAACACTTAATGTCGATATGAACGACTTTTTCTGTGAATTATACAAAATCGTTTTGACATCTATACAAATTCTATTAAATGATATTTTTTTATGATCCCAATATAGACCTCTAATTATCTGGAGATAACCTTCCTACACTCAATCTTAATGGAGTCGATCAATTAACTTCGACGCTTCTTCCGGCATCTTAACGCTGTTGGTTTTAGCTCAGATTTTTGGGATTTTCTACGAAGAATATGAACTTTATTTACATACATAGCATATATAATATCGATCAAAATATTTTAATAAAAAATATAATAAACAATAATTGAGACAAAACTAAATTTAAAAAAATCCATATTTATGACCAACAAAATTATCTTATAAAGCCATCACTGATTTTATGAATTTAGACTAATTATGCCTTTTTTTAAACCGTTTCGACTATTATTGGAAAGTACGAAGCAAATTTAAAAATCTTTATTCTACATTGATATTTCTATTATACAAAACATGTAATAAATAAACGATCTTACTCATACAATTTGCATTGTCATTACGTAGAGACGGAGATAATCAAACGACACTCATAATTGAAAGCGAACGTATCTGGCGTGCGCTCAAACACGGACTGTGGACAATAGACTGATGGAATGTTTACCTTTCTGTTGGCTTCCACTCATGTTATTAGGGTTCTAAAGCGATCTGTATTTTATTTTATTTTTATTTTAGAAAATCTGCTTCTTACTTTTCTTATTTACATAGGAAACGGTCAGTATCCAATTAAATATCACAAATCAATATGACATAAAAAAAATTTGTGTTATTAATTATTCTTTAAAAAATACTTGTAATATCCGTAACATCTATGTATTACTATTAATTATGCAAGTTGTATATAATTAAATAATATCTAAATAGGAGGCTCAAAGAATGACCATTTATTATGTTTTTTTAAAATAAGAACAATGCTAATAAAAGTACGTGTTCAGACTGATTGCCTCCAGTATAAACGCACCTAACTGACATACAATTGTACAATAGTTTCGCGGGGACCCCGACATCGTCCTGAACGCATTCTTATATTGCACTCTGATAGGTCATTGTAGGTCTTTGTAGGTCTTTGTAGGTTAGCTAAATAAAGAAGAAAAACGGCGACAAACTAGAAAGTACGCCAACGCGAATAGTATATAATGTCGTGTTGTTTTTTGTTCTAGAATTACTATTCTTTTATTTATTTTTTATTACTACGCGCTTAAATATTATCGGATTGACTTCTAAATGCTTAAAAATATTATTACATATTAAATTATCATAAAGATTTTTTTGATTAAATATTTTGCATTTGTTACAGAGCTACAAGCTATTAGAACGTATTCACAATTATTTCACAATAAATTTCATATTGACTAAAATGTATATTTGATTTTAACTTATAAGTCACAAACATAATTTTAATGTTTATTTCCGTAAGCCGTAAGTCTATATAAATAAATATTTTTAACAATTTCCGGGATCCAAAATTTCATATGACTTTTTTACTATAAATTATAATATATACTAAAAGTTACTCACATTGCTCAGTCCTTTTTAAAAGTTTTAACAAGTTATGCTGACTTTCAAATAGATAATCTGATTACAAGTGGTTACCACCTAACCACAGTAAGAAATATTAATCATCACTTACATCTTCAATGCGCTATCAACCAAGAAAACTAAGCTAGTTCGTCCCTTGTGCCTGTTGTTACAATACTCACCCTTGAAACGCAACAATAACTGCTTGGCATAGAATATAATATGACGATGAGTAGGTAGTATGTACCCAGAGACACTTGCATAAATCCTTACTTAAGTATGCGGACAAATCAAAAAATCAATAAAAGCATCTATAATATTTAATGAGATATAGCAATAACTCTTAATGTATGAAAAAAAATCAGGAGTAATTATTAGAATCATAATTACAAAAAATAATATTGTAGGCATGTTAGTTTAAGAAATTAAACAAAATGTATTTAAAGTTATTGTTATTATTCAATTTAAATTTTTAATTCATTACTTTTTACTGTTTTTTATTTAAATTATTTTGTTATATGTTATATGTTATTTATCCGTCTGAAGGAGTCGCACACTTCATAATATTAATTCTGATTCTGAATATGTTTTTTATTATTACATGTGTAAGTGTAGTGATTGCTGATTGTCCTTAATAAATAAAAATTGTATTGTTAAACAAATAACCATTAATAGCAACACATTTCGACAATACTAGAATAGTTCGAAATGCATATATCATTAATCGGACAGTTTAATAATGTCTGACCGATTTGCAAGCGTTGCAGAAATCGCGCACCGTATCTGACAATCCCAACATTTCTATTTCTGACAGCTAGTCTAGATGATAACGAAATTATTACATCTAAGTCAGGAGTGAAGTCAGATGTTGATGATGCTGTGTTATTTGCGTTAACAGTGATTTGCATATTCAATAATAATTTAATTGTATGGTTTTTATGTTGCGTCTGTGGTGATAAAACTAATACTTTATTTTGCCAATTAGTAAGAGATGCATATGTAGAATAAGAATGTAGAATTTCAGAATGTAAGATGCAACATTGCCTAAAGTAATAATAATTAAAACATTTAAATAATACACCCGTGGAATTAGCGTATAATAAGTAAATTTTCAATACTTAACTAGTGAGATAGAGACTTACCGCCTTATTCATAAACTTTATTTAACTGGTGATTAGTTAAACAATATTTTGTCTTCTTCTTTCGTATGTCAAATCAATAATGACAGAAAGAGACAAATCAGTGTGTAGCTAACCAGTAACTAAGCAACGTTTATAAATAAGGCCGGTAGTTCTTACAGAATAACATTGAAACAAAAAACATATGCTTTATGCATTATATTATATTATCTTATATTATATATTGATTATTTATATAACATTATTGTGAGATACAATGCGTTTACAATAAAAAAAAAATAAAAAAAAATAATAATTAAATTAAATATTAATCATATATTTGGGCAACGGTTTTAGAAAAACTTAACTATTTTTATTATTTCGATGCGATGCGACCTATTTTACCCCGTGTTCACTGTTATAAACTTTGGTACAAAGACTTGAAAAAATGAACATTTAATAGATATCGAATAAAGCAAAGACAAGCTTGCCCTGAAACGTAAATAAAAAGGTAATGAAATCCGATACGTCCTTGTCAAACCTTCTCGATTGTACTGTTAATGAATACTTTTAGTTGATGCTAAATATATGACTACAAACGCTTTGTGAATTCCTTACTGGAAATCGCTACAGAATAGGCTATTGAAAGAGGAGTATACGGACTTTGTTTACAAAAGATGCCTTTGGTTCAGTATATATCTAATAAAACTGTCGAAATATTTGTTTACATAGTTTTTTGGCTTAATGTTTTAGACTAGCAAATGGGGACTTAGATGGTAAGTCATGTTATATCATAGCCCATAGACGTAGTCACGGCTATGATAAAGTCCTCCTGACGATTTAGGGCTCAGAAGTCATTCTCGAGACAAACTTGCCAATATTGTACGACATATTATGCACAAGTGTGTATGCAAACACAAGTGCACTCTCATAATCTAATGAGATAACCAATCTGATACAAACGAAATTAGTTCAGTACAAACGACTTTAGGTGTTCTTCAAGGCACGGGACTGTAAACACTGCAAATATCTAGCAGATTGCTACTTAGAATATCTTGACATAAGTTCTAAATAGTTGTTAACGGCTCGATCTGCGATTTGAACCCTGGATCTCAGGATTTTAACCTTAGCCATTGGATCAACAAAGCAGTTTTACAACTGTTTACATAATTATATGACAACGACTGCCTCATTGGTCTAGTGGCTTAATAACATTCAAACTTAAAATTCAAATAAATTATGGTCGAATTTCGACCACTGGACGATCACTAGTATATAATAATACTCATAACTTTGTAAGTAGTTTATAGATATTTCGTTTCGTTGCCGCATATATTTTTTTTCAGGACTTTGTTAAATTTATACTTAGTATGTTAGTTTGACAAGTGAAATAAATACAAATAAAAATTAAAAATAGTACAAATCGTGACTGCGTGCAGCATTTTCCTTTGAATCGCAATTCCGATTCTCTGGGCGAAAAATCAACCAGTTAGTTGGTAAGTTGATAATAAGTTCTTATTAAAAAAACTAATTTACGTTGTAGTTTTAACAAGACACAATTCCCTGTGTAGGTATCGTTAACAATCACAATAAATAAACTCGCTTTGTATCTCCAGCGTAGTGCCACAGAGCGAAGGTAAATGTAGAGGGAGATAATTGCAATCACGATGAAAATGGATGACAAAATCATTTAATTTTTTTAATTTGATATTGCGTTCACCGCTGCTTATTCATATGCGACTTTCTTATTCCTTACATTGAATATATATTCTAATAAATCAAATAGATACCATCTTTGTACAATATGGGTCAAAAGAGTCAAAATTTATGCCATCTGATTTCTAATATTAATCGTTCTCTAACAAACTTAACATTTAAGCTGCACTTCTACTCATATCCCACATTAGATACGTAAATATATATTAAATATATTTATGTCATTATTTCTGTGTACGGTCTTTTATAAATATAAGGTCCTCCAGACCGATTTGGGCCACGGCGGCCAATCTCAAGAGAGATTAGCCAACTGCACAGGATATATTATAGTGCACAAGTGTGTGCGCAAACACAGGTGCACTCTCTTTTCCTTAGCTCTCATAATCCGATGGGACGGCAATCCGACACGACCGGCAAGAGTTCAGGCGCAGGACAAACGGCTTAACGTGTTTTCCGAGGCACGGGAGTGTACACACTTCCAACTTCCAGTCTCCGGGCTGCTACTGAGAATTTTCTGACAGAAAAACCCAATAACTATTTATTGGCCCGACCTGGGAATTGAACCCAGGACCACCGGGTCTGCGGCCTTATATCTAGCCACTAGACCAACGAGGAACTGTAAATATATCAAGAGTATTATAAACAAAATTCCTAGTCACAATAAACCGTTATTACTTATCAAAATATTATTTATGTTCCTTTTTTATTTTTGACAGCTGTGAATTATATCGTTCGACGCGAATCAAATACATGCGATCGTAATATAACCTTTAATATTCTTTTACGTCATAAAAAAATACTCAAGACTGTTCCGTATGTATCAAAACTTTTTTATATAGGTATGTAGAAAATAGTAAGCTACACGTGATATCGGTCGCGTAACTAATGAGGTTCACTAGGATTGCTTATTGTTTTTCAGTGGTTGACCCCAAGTCCTATCGTCATAGCTGAGCGCAAAACGGTTACCCAATTATTGCCTGAAACGAGCTACACTGACCGATTGTTATTAATTAACGACTCTGTTTCTTTGAAAATTGTTTACGGACGCATGTCAACAGCGCGTGATAAAAAAATGTCATTTTACTATTAACTTTTTGCTTTCTTAACTTAGCGAACGCAAATTTATTCCTTCTTAAAGAGGTTAAGAATTGATATGAAATTAGTTTTCATGTTTTATACTAATTCGAAAAGGGCACTTTCGGCGGAGTGTTCTTTTTCTTCCACAAGTGTAAACTACAAATCAAAGATTCCAAAATAAAGTACTCAGAAGCATTGTAATGCACCATGGTACATAAGAAATGACGATCTACATCCTGACCTTAAAGTAGAATTTGTAGCTTATGAAAAGCGACTCCATCATCATATTAATGTCGAAGCTATACAGCTTCTAGACAGTACAAACACAGTGAGAAAACTATAAAGGACTAAACCTTTTGAGTTAGCTTATTAGTGTTATATAAATATAGTGCAGTGATAAATTAAAATTAAAATCACATTAACAAAGTGACTTCTCCTTAATAGAGACAATAAGAAAAGTGCTGATGGACGCATTCTTATTTAGAAATTACTCATTAGTCTTTAGGCTAGATTGTAATATAATGAAGTTCTTATTGTTTAGGAACATCATACAATAAAAAAAAATTGTGTTAACTACATAACCAGACTCCGATTTTCGATCACTCTGTTCCAATGGTGGTATCAAAATTGACAGAGAAGTAAATAAAATGGAATGAAAATCCTTTACGATTTATAAAACTCTATAATTCGCCGTAAAGGTAACGGAAATATAATGTGTACATAAACTATACTTTATCAGGGATTTAATAATAACAATCTTATTTTTTTTTTTCATTTAAACATTTATTACAATAATTCAATTATTTGGATATATTTAACACAGATTTCTTTATATGTATTTTGATGTGGCCATATGTTAAACCTAAACACTACCAGATTAACACTAACAGATAAAAATAAACATAGATATTTGGAGATAGAGAGGAACCGGGAGTAAAGTTCCTCATCCACCATTGAAAAGGGAGGATATCCTCCGATTAGACCGGTGTTCGTCTGGTGGGCTACTGCCCGACGGTTGTTGTCGGGTTCTTGTATATATATTCAATCGCTCGGATAACTTTAATATCGCGATGTAGGGTACGTCAGTTTTTAGTTTTCGTATGTGGCGAGATAGATGTCGCTACATCACTCCCCTCCGAGACCGGAGGTCGATAGCAGGTTAAGTCGTCGTGTGGCGAGCACCCGTCTGGTCGGAGGATCCTCCCTTTTCAATGCTCAACACCAAACTGGTGACCCCGAGCATGAACGTCAGCGCAGCCTTCGCAAAAAACTACGTCATCATGACGTCATCATCACTTCCTCAAGCTTTCGAGCAGCGAGTTATACAGCCAGCCAGCATCCACGTCTACTACGGGTATCCTGACCACCAGCATGCAGCACGACGCGCATTCCTGGTCATCACCCACAGTCTTCTCAGTGACCGTGGCTCAGCACACTGCACTTCGGCCGGTCAGCAAGCAGAGACGCACTTCTCTCCTGGTCGACGCAGCAGCCAGCCACTACGCAGCACTGCACCACTCCGACTCACTGGAGCATTTGCAGCATCACCCCGACTCAATGGGGCATCACCGCAGACAGTTCCGACTCACCGTGAACTATGCGGCATCTGGTTCCGACTCACTGGAACATTCCACTGGCCCGGCAAAACATCACAAGACATATGGACGACTCAACCTGCTATCGACCTCCGGTCTCGGAGGGTAGTGATGTAGCGACATCTATCTCGCCACAGATATACTAACAGAAAGAACATATAGACTCTAAACCAATTTCTGTCAAACAACATAAAAAAGACACTTCATAATTACAAAAAAAAACAACTACCATGAGAAAGCATAACCTTTTTAAAATCTATCAAAGTTTCAATCAATTTGAATAAAGTTTCTTTTGTGATTGAAAAAAAAAAAATTTTTTTTAATATTTGTAGTTGGTAAACCTAATGACCGTGAGAATTTTTTTTTAACTAACGTTTGGCCAAAGCACTTTCTTTGCGGCATTAAACAGTTCTTTACAATGCAAATGCTAACGATCCACGAAAGCACGTTCCTCGTGTCTTTAATTGTACTCACTAAATTATCACTAGGTTGAAAAACAAAGCTAAAGGATAATTTGTATTATTGGTAATATTTTCTTGCCTTGCCTTATTACTCTCGAGAACTTTTTATGGTAAATTACAATTAATACAAGACTGCAATTATATATCATAGAAATATTTTCAAATGATGAAGAAAGGATAACCGCTCTATAGTCCATGTTAAATAAACTTGAACGCTAACGATGTAATTTTTGATTTTTACCGTTTAAAAACCGGAAACCTATTAAAACAAATATGATGAAACTCTTTTTGATAGTTCCAACTACCAGTAATACTGAAGCCGATTGTAATATAATGTGTATGTGTTTTTATATATCTCATGGAACAAACATACTCATGTGGCATAATTTCATCTGGAATTGGCATTGTGAGTAATTTCCTCACAATGTCGAGCTCAAGATAAGTTATAAACACAAGCTATGCGAATCAAATTCTATGTTGCTCCCTCGGATTTGAACCCGTTGTCTTCGGTTAAGTTCCATGTCTTCTAACCGCTAGGTAATCTCGAAAACTGTACAATAAAAGTAATAATAAACTATGAGAGAATAATCCTTCTCAAGCACAGAAACGAAAAATTAAAGGTTAATTTCTCATAAAAATCAATATACCATCACAACAAATAGACAAATACATGAATCGTTACTCACAGTAAGTGCTTGTCACAATGTAATGTAGTAAAGGATTCGTCGCAATAAGAATTTATCTCTGGGGGAATCAACCGAGTTAGAATAACGTTGAGTGAAACGACATTTCTACCTTTTGTGTGTTGGATTGTTTAAAGTTTTTCCGTGGGTCAGTAAGACCGAACCACGGAAACTCTTCATGATATAGCAAAAGTTATAGTCGGTTCCGTACAATGTTGCTTACGGCACAGAACTTGTTTTCATTTCGCAGCTTCTTTGAACAAGCTTGTTGAAACCGAGCGTAATGCCGACGTAACGACTGCAGCGCGAAAACACGGCAGTTCTTTAAGACTATACTGTGAATGCATTGAAATCGTAAGGAAATTCATATGACTTTTTAAATATAAGGTATTAAACTCTGAAAAACTTTTCAGAAGCAATAGGAAATGAAATAATAACCCTCACGTCCTATGTGTATCTCAGTCGTATAGTAAGCTTTAGTTTTATATTATATTAATATTAATTATTAATTTATTATTTTTATCTTAATGTATTATGCATTACCCACAAAATCGCCCAACAGTTTGATCATTTTTGATATATAAGATAAATTGTGTATTTTTTTTAAATAAAAATGTACTTTTCTTTTTTTTGGTAGCAATTATTTTCTACACGTCACCTGTTGATTGCAGTTAAGTTTCAACTCAATCGATGCGTGAATGTATCGGATACGAATAATTCAAGCCTAACTTTTATACATCAAATATTTTATTATGACTTTAGCATTTGACTGGGTTGTTACCATCGGTTAGTTTCTTATACAGATCAGTTATTCCAACACCAAAATTCAATAATTTGGGCATTGTTGCAGACTCTAGGCACAGCATATTAGATCCCTTGGTTGGCGGCACATTGACATTCTAAGAAGGGGCTTATACTTGTTACAATATCAATGTACGTGACATTATATCAAGCCGCAACTATGCCAGCCTGCCTCCCTGATATAAAATCATTATTTTTGTTACCAAACACCACCCTTACTCCGCGACCTTGCAACTAAAAGCCATAAAATAATAACTAATAACTATTTAGCTTAAAGTCAGATTTGAGTCTTCTTGAGTCTACGACTATTTACCAAAAGCTTTTATCCGGCAGTTCGTACTTATGATTTAATGTGTTTAAAGCCATACAAAGTTTTAAAATATAAAGATTATTAGTTCGTGCACCAAGGAGTGTAAGATTTGGCAAAATTTAAGTTTATATAAAGAAAGAATGCAAAAAGCTTAAGTAAGTAAGTAACAGCATGTGAATGTCCCACTGCTGGGCTAAGGCCTCTTCTCCTCTTTTGAGGAGAAGGTTTTGAAGCTTATTCCACCACGTTGCTCCAATGCAGGCTAGTGGAATATACATGTGGCAGAATTTCAGTGAAATTGGAAGCATGCAGGCTTACTCACGATGTTTTCCTTCACCGTCAAGCACGAGATGAAATATAATCACAAATTAAGCACATGAAAGTTCATTGGTGCTAACCCGGGTTTGAACCCACGATCATCGGTTAAGATTCACGCGTTAGCCCAGTGGTAAGAAAAATAAAATTGATCTTTAATAAACATATTATATTAAATAAAAAATAGTTTACGTTCATACTGCCAATTTCTATTTACATGTCAAACTGTCACCAATAACAGTTTTTTTGACATTGTATTTTTGTGATGGTTTACACTAGTTTGTGTAAATTACCAAAATTACGATAAATCATCAACAAACAAAGTACATGCAAATAGAATTCGATCCTTTGTCTACAGTCGAAGTTTGTGATCTTGCCATACGTAGCATTTCAATCGTAAGCATTATTTGAGCATATTCACTGATGTATGATGTTAAGTTTTCTCCAATACAACTCGTATATGATATAAACAATACGAAAACTATGAAAAGGTAGATTAGATACATGATAAAATAATATTTACATATATATATATATACTAGCTGCCCCTCCCGACTTCGTACGGGTAAAATAAGGATTTTATCCCGTGCATTTTTTAATCAATAAGATATAAACATTCACCCATACAGTGTGTGTTCGGGACAGGGCATATAATGATTGAAATAATAATGGTTGAAAATGATTGAATTACTAATATCACTATTAAAAAATAGGGGTTGATGGTAGAAAGGTGAAAATTTAGGGTTGTATGTCGTTTTTAATGCCACGTAATAAAAAATAAAAAAAACGCTTAGCTATAAACCTATTCTCAGACCTACAGAATATTCATATTAAATTTCATCAAAATCGGTCAAGCCATTTCGGAGGGGTATAAACACTAAAACTGTGACACGCGATTTTTATATATATAGGGTTTTCCATTAAGGGCGCTTGATCTTTGAAATGCAAAAAAAAATACATGTAGGAGAGATATTTGCGAAAATTTTTTTTATTTGGAAGTTCTATCGACCCCATTATGTATGGAATATGGTGGCGCGCACACGAAAGGTCCAATTTTCGATGACTCTGGCGCACAAATCGGGCTGTATTTGATCGATGGCGTGGCGTATGTTGACTTTGAGGGCATCGGTGGTTTGCGGCTTGTTGGCATAGACCTGCGACTTAAGAAAACCCCACAAGAAAAAGTCCAGCGGGGTCAAATCGCACGATCTCGGTGGCCAGTTCACGTCGCCTCCGAGCGAGATGACCATGTCCAGAAATTGCTCGTGCAGAACTTCCATCGTAGCGTGTGCTGTGTGGCACGTAGCGCCGTCCTGTTGAAACCACATGTTGTCCAGATCCATATTCTCGATTTCAGGCCAAAAGAAGTTGGTTATCATCGACCGGTATCGCTCACCATTGACGGTGACGGCCACACCATTATCGTTTTCGAAAAAATACGGACCAATCACGCCTCCGGCCCAAAATCCGCACCAAACAGTCACTTTCTGCGGGTGCATTGCCACTTGGTGAACCTCGTGTGGATTGGTCTCGTCCCAAATACGGCAATTTTGCTTGTTGACATAGCCATTCATCCAAAAATGCGCCTCGTCGCTGAAGATGATTTTTTTGCCAAAATCGGCGTCAACTTCCAACTGCTCTAATGCCCAGTCAGCGAACACACGGCGCTGTCTATGGTCATTAACCTTGAGCTCTTGGGTCAGCTGGATCTTGTACGGGTGCAGGCTCAAGTCACAACGCAAAATTCGCCAAGTTGTCGTCTGCGAAAGGCCGAGTTCCTGTGCGCGACGCGGAATTGACTGCCGCGGGTTTTCGAGGACACTGTCGCGCACAGCGGCGATATTCTCGGCAGATCTCGCGTTACGTTGACGCACGGGAACCGGCTGATTGTTAACTGACCCGGTTGACTCGAATTTGTCCACCAATCGACGGATAGTCGACTCGGCAGGACGATCATCGCGACCGTAAAACGGGCGAAGTGCGCGGAACGTTGCTCGAACTGAAGACCCATTTTCATAAAACAATTTTATGATTTGCACGTGCTGCTCGACACTGTAACCTGCCATGGTGGTTTGGGAGGACGGAATGAATATAACACACTGCATTTGACAGCTGTCACTCAAACAACATGGCCGCAATTAGCTGTCAAAGTTCAAGCGTCCCTATTGGAAAACCCCATATATATAGATATATGGGTACTTCGTGATTTACTTTAAAAACAAGTTTTTGATTTCCTTGTTAGAAAATAAACTCTGAAAAAATACATGTACGCTTAATTCTTACCACCGCCCGACCCACGGACCGCAACTCCGAACCTCGGCCCAAGCCAAGTAATTAGCGCCTTGGGCTTCAAGCATAATACGTACTTATAATAAGTGACGTGACTTCTATTCCATGGGATAGACTTCTAATCTATAATATGGGATGGGATACGATCGCAATAAAAAAAGATGAACAGAAGAAAAAAGTAATTGTTTATCTATGCAATAAATTGTTTTAAATACTCGTATCTTCGTACCTACTTGACATCTGTTCAAGATAATTGCTTGCATGTTGCAAGTGAGAGCTGTTGTTGTGCGGCGGTTAGGCGGGGGCAAATTTCAATTCGAGCCGTTAAGTATAGAAAAGTTAGCATAGCAAAAAGTTGTTAACCAAAATAATTAACTTATCGAACCATCGCATGCGCTAAGTGAAAACAGTTCTATACAATCTAAGCAGCTAGCAAGCAACTAAAAAATAAGTAAAAAAGATCAAAGAAGCTTGAGAGTACTCGTCCTTAAGATTTGACGTCGCCAGTTTTGTGTAAGGAAACAATAATCTTGTTTCTTACATAAACGTGATTTAATTACTTAATGTTTATATAACGTACAGATTGGTAATGTTTAATTTGTTTATTTGTTATTACTATTTTGAAATTGATCGCTGAAGGATGTATGATAACGATGATTCATTTGGGTATATAAATAGTGATGCACATTTATGGGTACGCCGTTCGTAATTTAATACGTATTCGTTAATTAATAATTCTGAAACGTAATGGCTTGGACGCCTTATGATGTTACTGACACAAGTTCGATTCTAACCACTTGAACTATTGTCGTTTCCACTCAAAGAATACGACGAAATTTATTTATAAATAGGCTGTTTTATTTGGTAGTAATTAACGATGTTAATAAAAACCAATAGAAAATAAGAGTATGAAAAGAAATCTTCGAAACATGATAATTTATATACACATTACGTTTTCAATTTTTTTTGTCTTTGGGCGACGGTGATCATTTATAATTATGTGGCCCGTTTCATTCAATTATAGAAAAATATATAATAGAGAGAAATTTATTGTTTTATGTTAGATAGACATTTCCTTCAGGGTTCCGTGGTGGACGTCTCATACGCCACCCCTGTCGTAGCACGCAGAGTGTCGAGCTGGAGGGTTGAGGAGGAGGTGGAGACTTTGTCGGATCATCGTTACATCCGATTCCAGATCTCCACCTCTCGCAGGCCCGCGGGACCCCAGTGGGTGCCGACTACGTTGCCGAGGTGGTCTCTTAGACCACGAGCTGGTCAACGAGGCCGCCATCGTACAACGGTAGGGTTCTAGCGGACGGGAGGAGGGTGCCAGCGTGGAAGAGCTGGCGGGCCGCATGCGCAGTATCCTCCAAGAGGCATGCGATGCGGCCATAGTACCGTGGTCACTCGATGCAGCCGAGCTGCCGCGCGCGGAGGGCCTATTTCCGCTGTCGAAGGTGCAACGGACTCGACAGGGACCTAGAGGGACAGCTTTTGGCCGCTTACCGTCAGCTGAAAAGGAGTCTGCAGCTGGCGATAAGTCGGGCCAAAGAGAAAGCGAGGGAGGAGCTGCTGGCGGGCTTGAACTGAGTCCCATGAGCGCCTGGTCGGGGAGGTGTTTCCTCTCCCAGGCGAGTTTGTCCCTTCGCCTTTGGCCCCTCGATCCGTGATAGAGGACGCAGTGATAGTCCTGCTGAACGAGACGGGCAAATTGTTTGAGATCAACATCTCGACGATGTTGGTGCGGGTCTCAGAGGCTTCGTCGGAGCGTCACGGTAGCATGCGCAAGCGATCCCGTGGCGCTCCCGTTAAGACGGGAAGGGTACCGCTGGGTTTTTAGTGGGTATTCCGATGACCGGGGCACACTCGGTGCCTTGGACATACGGCGAGTCCCACATACCCCCCCCCCACTGTTCCCGTGGGGGGAAACGCGTCATGCGTTTTCCCAGCGTCAAAAAAAAAAAAAAAAAAAGTGTCTCAGAGGCTTGGTTCAGGGCAGGCTGTTCAACGGTCGATGCCCTGAACGCCCTAAAGACTCGGACCACGGAAACGGTGGCCCAGGGGCAAGTGGTCCTGGCTGTGTCGTTAGACGTTGCAAACGCCTATAACAATCTCCCATTCGAGACAATCTGGGAGGCACTTCGATACCATGGGGTGCCGACCTATCTGAGGAGACTGTTGGAGGCGTACCTCCAGGACCGTGAGGTTGTCTAGGTGGGGGGCGACGGGAAGTTGGTTCGGCGTCGAGTAGGCTGCGGCGTTCCACAGGGGGTCGGTTCTCGGCCCAATTCTGTGGAACGTCGGCTTCGATTGGCTCTTGAGAGCTCCCGTCCTTCCCGGTATGGGGGTGTTGTGTTATGCGGATGACACCCTCATCAACGCAACGAGACGGGACTTTCGGGAGGTGGCACGCCTGGCCGAAGTCGGAACAACTCTCACCGTGGATCGAATGGAAATGCTGGGACTGAGGGTCTCAATATCCAAAACGGAGGCCCTCCTCTTCCACGGTCCACAGAGAGGCACCCCACTAGAGGCGAGATAAAAGTAAAGGCCCAGATGAGGTATCTGGGCCTGATCCTGGATGGAAGATGAAGCGTCGGGCAGCACTTTGTCTAACTGGGCCCGAACCTTATCAACGCTGCTGTTGCTTCGGGCCGCCTCCTTCCCAATGTGGGAGGGCCGGAATCACTATGCCGGCGTCTATACGCCAGTGTGATGCGCTCCATGATGCTGTATAGTGCACTCATTTGGATGGACGCTCTCACCGCTAAGAACAAGGCCCATCAGCAGAGACCGCAAAGGGTCATAGTGGTGAGGGCGATACGTAGTTACCGTTTGGTGTCATGGACAGCTGCTACACTTCTTGCGGGCGATACGCCCTCCGAGCTCCAGGCGGAGATGCTCGCAGAAGTGTACCGGTTTCGGGTGGAAGCCAGGGCGAGTGGCGACCGTCCAGGATTCGCATAGGTGGGACGAACCAGGGCTCTCGTCCAGCAAGCTCTGATTCGTAGATGGGAGGAGGACCTGAGGTCCCCATCAGAAGGCCTAGCGACAGTGGAGGCGATTCGGCCTCACTTGTGTCGCTGATAAGGAAAAGTGGCACACTTACGTTTAGGCTGACGCAGGTGATTACCGGACGTGGCCGTTTCGGTAAGTACCTGCACAAGATAGCGAGGCGGGAGGTATCACCCTCCTGCCACTAGTGTGGTGCGCCACTGGACACGGCTCACCACACCCTGACGGAGTGTGCTGCGTGGGGGCCTCAGAGGCATACCCTGGCGGCTATAGTCAGCGGAGATCTGGTTGGATGCTGGTTGGAAAGGGTCTCCTTCTGCAAGAATGTCATGTCGCAGACGAAGGCCGTGGAGCGGCAGCGTGAGGAAAATGCCTCCGCTGATTCGATCCGTCGAAGAAGACCGGGGAGGTGGCGTCGGCGCTATGCGCTACTTCTCCCTCCGCCTTAATAGGTAACGGGGATAAATGGATTCCCTGTATCCGGCAACCCCCTTAGAAATGGAAGCCTGCGGGCCGACCGTCGGGGAGTCACGAAAGCGATCCCGTGGCACCCCCGACTAGACGGAGAGGATACCGCTGGTTTTTTAGTGGGTATTCCGGCGCCTTCAGTACCGGTGAGCCCCACATATCCCCCACTTCATGTAGGGGAAAAGCGTAAATGAGTCTTGCCAGCGAGAAAAAAAAAATCCTCAGTCTTTTGAAAATCAGTGCTATTAATTACTATTTATTTATTGTATCTTTATTATTAATTAAATTAAATTCGAAGCCTCATCTTTTAAGACATCCTTACAATAATTTAACCTCTTCAATATCAGAAGATTCGGAAGGAGTAAGTAATGGTCGTAACAACTTTGTATTGCCCAATAAAACCTCACTTTAACATTATTTATTACAAGCAAAACGATCAATATTTTATATTACCCTTACATATATTTACCGGGCGATATATTTTTATGATACGCTTCTATTAATATAATTAAATTATTTTGAGTTATTATAAAATTGAATATAGAATTGTATGCCATTAATTCAATGATAAATTATATTCAAAGCGGTTATTCGTTGACGTAATTGGAAACGTCATCGAATACGTAACTTGACCAAAGTCAAAAAATACTTTTTTAAGTAGGTTTATTTTGTTTTTTATAAACCAAGTAACGTCGTCGTAAACGTAATTCGTTAATTCGGCGTCAGTGTGATGTAAAATTTTATATACTCGTAATTACGTAATTACACTGGCTCACTCAGCATTCAAACCTGAACACTGCAATAAAAATTATTGGTATCTCTTAAGGTAGAGCTACATGTTTCAAAACAAGTTCTATATCAGCGAAGCAATAGAGTATACAATCCATGTTTTTGGAGTCAGCTAAATAATTCTACATCTCTATCTATACTAATATATAAAGCTGAAGAGTTTGTTTGTTTGATCCGGCTAATCTCAGGAACTACTAGTTCCAATTGAAAAAATCTGTTTGTGTTGAATAGTCCATTTATCGAGAAAGGTCCTAGGCTATATAATATCACGCTACGACCAATAAGTGTGGAGCAAAAATTAATAATGTTGCAAAAACGGGAAAAATGATACTTTTTGAGAGCTTTAGTTGAGTACGCTGCGTAAACGGTTAAAGTTACCCAATAACGGTGAGATCGACAGTGAGACTGCGACGGGACCAGTGTGGGCGTTTCGATGAAGGTATTGGAAGCCAATGATCCTGCTTCTAACTGGGAAACCAAGGATGAGCTCTTCAATCCCTCTCTGAAGAACCTCTCTGGTCCCGAAGAGCTTGGGGTCGAAATGCAGGCACGTCAAACTGACGATCTGGGCTGCTGTTGCCTGTATTTCTAACAACCTACTTGCGATTGAAAAGGTTGCGGACCGCTCTCCCAATATCAAAGGGAGCTTTTATCGCAGTCTACGTATAGCCACTCGCAAAGTGACTGCTGCAGTGGCAGAACTTATGCGACGGCGTAATGTAAATGACGATGTCCTGAGGTTGGAGCGCGAGAACGTTGAACTTCGCGCCAAAATCGCCGACCTCAGCGAGCGCTTAGATGTGTTGACGCAGAAGCCCTATTCGATCCGAGTCAAGGAGAGCCTTCCCGCATCATCTGTCAGAGATACTTGGGTATCAGTGGCTCGACAGGGATCCGTTTGGGTGTCCATACCGTATGGTGCTGGGCAAATTACGGCCGTGGACGGCGTGGCCCCCACTGACGGAGACCTTGGATCCGGATTTACTGAGAAGAGTCATAGAACTACTCTTCCCAGTGATCCGGTCAAGTCCTTCGGTCCCCCTGCCATTACCAGTCTGGTCCGAGGAGCTGGGAGGTGACTGAGCAGGAGCTCAACCATGTGATTGATCGCATGCGGGCTCGCAACACTGCACCCGGCCCGGACGGGATTCCGGGGCGGGCGTTGATGTTAGCCCTGGGTCGCTATTAGGAGGCTATTATACTTGCGATCGTTGGTGGCTACTTGCGCGACAGATACGTCTCGTATATGGAGCAAGACAGTACGAGGACCCGGAGAGAGGTTTGCTGTGGGGTCCCGCAGGGGTTAGTTTTGGGGCCCCTGTTGTAGAACCTCGCGTATGACGCAGTCCTGCGCGTTACTCTCCCTGACGGTGTCAGCGTCGCTTGTTATGTAGACGACACGTTGGGGTTGGCATCGGGAAAGAATTTTGAGAGAACCAAAGAGCTCGCCGAGCTTGGAGTGAACATCGTCATCGATAAGATCTGCGAGTTGGGCCTTGAGACGAAAGCAACAAGTCACCTTCCGACTTGCGCAGGTAATGACCGGTCACGGTTGTTTTGGAGAATACCTGTGTAAGATCGGACGCGAGTCGACGGCGATGTGTCAACACTGCGGGACACCGCTCAGCACACGTTGCAGGTGTGTCCCGCGTGGAGTGCGGAGTGGGAGATCCTGGTCCGTGAAGTCGGTCAAGACCTGTCCCTGCGAATAATCGTGTCGGCGATGCGCCGCAGGGAATCGGCGTGGAGGGCAGTAGCCTCCTTCTGTGAGACCGTCATGGTCCAGAAGGAGACGGCGGAGCGGGAACGGGAAAGGGCCGATCCTACTCGTCAGAGACGACGTCGGCGTCGTCCTGGCACCCCCACAGCTCCAACTTCCGGGGCTTTAAGTATAGGGCGTAACCCTGGGGCCGTGGATGCGTGAGGTGGGCTTCACGTGTCCAATTTCAAACGGCCCTGAGGAGGACGGCTGCCGGAATGGCCTCGTGCTGCCTTACGCACTAGCGAGGAGTGCAGGGGGGCGAGATTACCTTCGCTCCCTAAGGAGAGCTCCGCCGAACCACGAGCGGAGCACAGGACGGGAGGGGCCGTGGATGCGTTATGTCAACATGATCCCGCAGCCTTTCCGATCCGTGCCTAGGACGGCCATCGCAGTGGTTTTAGTTGGTAAGAATCCCACATAACCCGGTTCGGGCCCCAAGAGAGTCGGGTACCTTTCTGAAGGATTCCACTGCGTGAAAAAAAAACAAAAAAAGTATATCTATCATTGAAGGTTGACTTACTATAACCTTTTTTTATAGTAACTCGGTGGTAGAGCTTTATGCCAGCTCGTCTGGGTAGGTACCACCCACTGATCAGATAATCTACCTCAAAACAACAGTACTTTGTATTGTTGTGTTTCGGTTTGAAGGGTGAGTGAGCCAGTGTAATTACAGGGACACGGGACATAACAGCTTAGTTCCCAAGGTTGGCGACGCATTGACGATGGTTAACATTTCTTACAATGCCATTGTCTATGGGCGTTGGTGACCACTTACCATCAGGTGGCCAAAACACTCGTCCGCCTACCTATACAACAAAAAAAAAACTAAATCATTTCGAAAATGATGCATTATTTGCGAAGTTGTTTTCGTAAACATGGTATTAATTCTTATCGAAATAAATACGCCATTCATCACAAGTATTTAATTAAAAAAAAAAGCCTTTACATCATTTGATTTCAATCAATATTTTAAGAGATATCACAGTTTTAAAACAAGTCCGGGCGTGGTAGCGAGGTCGGTCACTAGCTGCGAGGTAGCATGCCGCGCGGCTCGGGCGCAGCTCCCTATGGAAGGGATGTGTTCAACGAACTGCTTTTTGTATGTGATATGAAATCGTCGTATCATATTTTTTTCTTGAATAAACAATAACTTTAATTTTAAATTACTAGTTTTAATAAATAAGTTTTTTTTCCTTTCTTAATTTCTAAATGTTATTTTTTTATTATTTCTTAACTAAGTACGGGACGGTTTCAATCAGCAAATGGCTTTTGTAAGTATTTTTGCGATATTTCATCGTATCATATTTAATTTAATTTAAATAATCAATAATATTAATTTTAAATAATAAGCTATCTATTCTATACATATAATAAAAATATAACTGATCCCTGTCTGTACATGGAAGATATACGAGTAAAATCAGGGGCCTTCATCGACGCAATAGAATCCAAAACAATGATTATTGGAATTTTTGTTTTGTTTGTCTATTTGTCTGCACGTTCGTGCGCGCTAACCTTAGGAACAGTTTAACTGGTTCGAGGTTCGGTGTTCACTAATGTTTAAAAATACAATGTGTGGCAAACTTCACTTAAAATTAAGTGTTTGTAAATGTCAAAATAAAGAATCACGTCCAAAATATATCCGATAAAAATGCTATAAAATAAACTGTTCAGTTGAATTGATTGAAACTTTAGCTACCTATAAATAAAGTCTGTAAAATGATGATGATCGAAAGGTAATATGAACAAAATCAACGTTAAGAAATTGTCAGTTTCAGAGATTTAGATTCTTCCGATGTAAGTTGAGCTCAAATCAATATGCTCAATCATTTTAAATAGGGTTCAGCCTATGCTGGTACATGTAACAGGGACCTGGTAAGCCTCTATCTGTATTTGTTTGTAATATATTTGTTAGGTTAGGTTAGTAGCTTTTTTTAAATATAGCAATATATGTAACACATATTTCTTTTGTTTTTCGGTAGGTACTACATATTTAACTAGCTATTGCCCGCGGCTTCGGCTGTAGTTAATAGGTAAGTATAGGTAAAGGATAAATGGAAATCTGTGACGTTAAAGGTAAAACCACGAAATGTCATTCTGGTTAGTAAACAGTATATTACGGCATTTTTTTTCATGAGTGAGCTTAAAGCGATGACATTTGGTACGTATTTCGTTTCGTCGCCGCGTATATTTTTTTCTCATTGTTTTATTAAATTTATAATTAGTCGGTTATTTGATAATAAGTCTTTTTTTTAATTACATAGATTTACTTTCAGTTTTAAAACGACACAATTTCCTACGAAGGTACCGTTTGCAGTCACAATAAGAAAGCACAGGTAATTTAAGGAAATGCTGAGTCTGTCAAGGCCAGTTGTATGTTGCTCTATCTAGATCCGGGTGCGGTGAAAACCAATAAATACTAATATCTCAGGAAAATAAATCTAAAAATGTTGTATATACTGTAATATTGTAATAAGCCGAGATGGCCCAGTGGTAAGAACGCGTGAATCTTAACCGATGATCGTGGGTTCAAACCCGGGCAACCGTCAACCCGGTGCTTGACGGTGAAGGAAAACATCGTGAGGAAACCTGCATGTTTCAAATTTCACTAAAATTCTGCCACATGAGTATTCCACCAATCCGCATTGGAGCAGCGTGGTGGAATAAGCTCCAAAACCTTCTTCTCAAAAGAGGAGAAGAGGCCTTAGCCCAGCAGTGGGACATTCTCAGGCTGTTACTGTTACTGTACTGTAATATTATAAGTCTAAGTGCTCTTGGTGATTTATTAATTTTTATTAATAATTATACGCGGGTGAAACCGCGGGGCACAGCTAGTACCTGATATGACTTACGAGTAATGCGTTGCCAGAAACCTTCAATCAGCCGTTGTTGAAGAAGATTATACATATAAAAACATTTCAAACATTTAAGTTATATAATTATACAGGAATAATATGTATCGTAAAAAAGTCTGGGTCACTCATATTAGATGTCTTAAATTTATTTTATAGCTATAATGTGATTAAACCATGAAAAATAGAACGAACTACAATTTTTACGGTCGTAATAAATTTTACGTTTAAGGTTCTTACTTGTTTTTAGTTTATGATAACGTGTTTTTCATAGTTTTTACTCTGAAATTTACTTCTAGTTCTTCTAATCCAGACCCTTGTAGTAAGACAAATGTAAATTTTATTTTCTTTACTCATTTTGGAAAACTACACATTTCTCTTTTTTTCTAGCATAGGTAAGAGGACCAGCATATGAGCCACCTGATGGTAAGTGGTCACCAACGCCCATAGACATTGACATTGTAAGAGATGTTAACCATCGCTTACATCACCAATGCGCCACCAACCTTGGGAACTAAGATGTTATGTCCCTTGTGCCTGTAATTACACTGGCTCATTCACCCTTTAAGCCGGAACACAATAATACCAAGTACTGCTGTTCTGCGATAGAATATCGGATGAGTGGGTGGTACCTACCCACGAGACGAGCTTGCACAAAGCTCGCAGCTGACAGCTGCGTTTGCTAGGATCGACTATTTTGAACTCCTTCAGAAAACATAAGCTAACGTTACAGTTTACTTAAATATAATATTAAGGTCAATCATTTAGTCCAATTGAGTAGTCCCTAAATCCCTATTCGATGAAAATCTGCTTTCATTTCTTTTAAATAAACTAACTACATCGCTATTCAATCAATGTACCTTGTTACAATGTATTGTGAGAAAAGGATTCGCCGAAGTATTTATCTCAAGGGATTCTGTTGACTTATACAATAAGTGAAGAAAAAACAGTATGAAAATGGACTTCCTTTCGACTTTTGTGTGATTGTATAAATTTTAACGTCATTCCTGAGTTTGTTTGTAATATTAAGTGTTAGTTGAATAATTTAATATCGATCTTTCGTTTCGTTAGTCGCATTACATCTGTGAGACAAACTTAAATAATTTGATTATAACATGAACACATTTTTAAAACAAGAAATTGAATTCTCCAAATAAAATTAACTTAGAATTAAATCGCACTCATCATTTAGTCACGTTATACAATATTAAACAGATATTAATTCCTGATATTTAATAAATAATTTGAAACGGGCATTGCTCTTAAAAAATGTAAGTATATAGTAATATATATAAAATAATACTTTTTAATTTAATTATTCTTTAAAAAATTAAATAATTGTGTACGTTGGTTTCCTTTTGAATCTTAATAATAAACAGAACGTGTAATATTAGTATGAGTATTTATTTATATGATAGGAATCTTCATAGAAGTAGAAGTGTATCTCTGTTAATTTTAAATAACTGCCATTTTAAGTATGATAAAAGTGTTATTATGGTCCGTTAAAATATTTTTTTAATAATACAATTTTTGCCGTAAAGTATCTCTAATATATAACAGCTAAAATAGTAACATCGTTACACACCTCAGTACAATTAGGAGTATTCAACTCGTTTCTATTTAAATTAGTATGAGGTCTTAAAACCAATCTAGCAGCCAGCGGCAATGCAGTTGTTTGGCTTTGAAACGTTTCCAGCATTGAAACAGAACTAGAGCAGTGATGTGTGTTTGTTTGTGCACTTGTTACATGCGTGCCCTTTCAATAGCTAGCGTTTGATCAACTCGGCCTGCGCTTAACAACAGATGGGATAGATCTATTCATATATTCTCGACGATACAGAGATTATTGTGACGATCATTCTTTTGTCTTTTTTTTTGTTGTAAAAAATTGTGCTGATCTTTTGTGCTGATCAAATTTTTGTGTCTCATTTTTGGCTTATTTTTATTCTATGTAATATGGTGTACGATTGCGTGTTAAATAAATAAGTGAAATATTTAAAAAAACAACCAATATCGTTTGAGTTTATATTGCATGCTAAACATACATATTAACATAAATTGAATGTGGAATAGTTAAACATTCTCAAAGAAACTCGATCCATTCATTTTTCACCAGCGGTTATAAAAATAACGAGAACACCGTACCTTCCGCAACGTATTATGCTAGACGCGCGTGCAAAAATTTAAGGCCTTGTGTTGTGTACTGTAAAAATTGGCACAAAAGGTTCTATAAGTTCCTTCATAAAACTAACAATATTGCTAGCGGTAACAAGACAAGAACGTTTCTCTCGAGCCCACATTCGCCGCGCCATTGTCTCGCTCGGTAGACTTCAGGGCTTGAGCGCGCTGCGTTAGACCTCGCAACCTATTGTTTAGCTTTCTTCACCTGCCAAGACGGATTCCGCACAAAGCCCTCGCTCGTTTCATCATTCGTTTGTTTTCGTTTGTTATATGCAATTGCAGGTTTCAAGTGAGCCACGTGAGAGCGCAAAGCTACTCGTTTGTGAACTGGAGTGTACACTCTGCTTGCATTTGTTTATTTTTAGTTCCGTATTTGAAATGTTACCATAAGATAATAAATATTGTTTAGGTGATTAAACAAAATATAATACAGTATGAATTATAAACGTATTATTTATTAGCTGGACAACATATCGGAAATAATCAAATAAATATCCTATATCATAATTTTCAGGGAACTTTTATATTAAAATTTACAAATTACTCTTCCTGTGTTTTTGAATTAAACTATTTTAAGTCGACATGGATATGCCCGTATCTATTACAAGTAGATAACCAAACAATAAATGTCACAAAATGCAACGTCAAATAAATATATCGAAATTATAATAAGCACACATTAATAAAGTTAAACTAAGTAGAAACGGAGATTATCTTACATTGCGTCACTCGTAAACATATTCCAACTATCGAATCGATATCATTCATGAATAGTTTCGCCGACACAAAATCGAGCCTAATTGAATTTCAATTGTTTATTTAATTCACGTACAAATTTATAAATATATAATCCAACTTATAAATATATGATGAAAATGAAAATTACAAAATACATACATAACAATTAAATTAGTAATCAAGCGAAAATTAAAATGAAAGAAAAAATGATTAGTCATATCACCAAAAGTTTCACTTGATAATTCCGAGTTCCCTTAAACTTGTAAAACGTTTTATGTTAACGATACGTTTATGTGTATAGTCCTTTATTACGCTAGTGTGTAAAACCCCAAACGCTTAACTGACCGTGAAATAAACGGTTCTTCTCCCCAGTACATACCTTTTGAGGAACTAAAACAAATTAAGACATAGTATAAGACGTGGCCTGAAATATAGCCGGTAATTCCGCTTCATCTACTATGAGTACGGAATAAAAGTTGTAGAAAATTTGACTGCCTGTATATAAGTTCTTAGAAAATTTCGTGTAATAATTAAAAAATATTTCAAATTTTAAAAACCAAATGTGACAGATTTTAATCCAACATCGAAGCTTCCTCGCAATGTTTCCTTGCTCCGCATTAACCCTTTAAATAGGCGCATTAAGAAAAGCACACAAGTAGTCGCATGGGGTCAAATCTGACCCCAAAGTTATGAATAAAAATGGAGTGGAAGGAAGTAATAAAATAAAATATATAATATAAAAAATTATTAAATGGTTTATTGAAATTATATTAAAAAAATAAAAACATAACTTACATTTAAAATAATTAATAAAATAAAATAAATTCTAATAACTTCTAAAATTATTTATTTTTGACATAGCTGAGATCAAAAATAAAAATAAAATTAACATGATTCGTCATCAGAATCACCTACTTGCTATCTAATGCAGTACACCTTCAAGTGCTGTTGGCAAACAAATTTACCACACTTATGGAATTTAGAAGTCACTTTTTTGTCGTCCTTTCTAGGGCATGACGAACAGCGACCACGCTTACCATTCGATCGATGCATAACTTCCTGTATGTGACGAAGCCGCTTTTTTGTCGAACAAGGGGTAGCACGCTGTTTGATGCGCCGTTTCTGGTGATGTTGTACCAGTTCGGTTGCTAATTTTTTCAAAAAAAATGTGTGTTACTTTTTAGTATTTGCTTTGAGTATGACGAATGCATTGATGCAAGATATATTGAGAAGATGATAAAATACTGGGCCTGGCCATCTTTAAGTCCTTCTCGCAACGTTATAATTAGCGCATAGTTGGTCATTGCAGTCGACGCCTCCTTTAGTAATATTATAATAGGTAACTATTTCTGATTTTTGGGCGCTTCCTGTTGTTTCGTCAATAGAGTTGTCATTATGCATGGTAGAAAGTAAAATAACAGCTTTCTTTGGCTTAGGGACATTTTGAGACCATAGTGATTTGATTATGAAATTGCTCCCTAGTTCTGTTTGGCAAGAATTCAGAAGGAATGTCAGGTTTCCTTTTATTCAATATACCAACAAGAGTCAATTTATATTCCGGTGTTAGTAACTCCTTTGCCAGTTTCATAAAAAAAATGAAAAATAAAGACAAAAATACATAAATGATATTATAAAAAAAAATACACTATAATTAGTAAAAATAAATAAATTGATATGCGTAAAAACACAAAATTAAAAACTTACCTTTTGCCAAAAATGTTACGTAATTGGTCGCATGGGGTTGCAATGATACGTAATTGGTAGCCGTGCACGGTTTGGGTACGCGCTGATGGTCTGTTTGCTACTGATTTGCGTACCGCTCGGGGAGTACTCGCTTTATAAACACTTAAACATTATTTTTTTCAATTAGAAATTGTCTTGACCCGATGCGCCTAATTAAGGGTTAATAAGTTAATAAGTTAATTAAGGGGTAGAGTGATGGAATAAACTCCAAGCCTTAAGTCGATTAAGACTTAGGTCGATTAAGCCCAGCAGTGGTTACATATACAGGTAATATTATTACTTTAACTAATTCTAATAACTGAATTGAAAAATCTCTTATTAATCCGGTAAATGAATGAAACCGATCCGATGAAACACTCAGATGAGCGAAACAATACGCGATATACATTGCTTAAGAAAATAATTAATAGATTTTCTATCAAGTTAATAAAATATTCGTAAATAAATATAGATAAATTAGTACACATAACAAAGTAACACATTTATTTTACATACAACAATCATAAACGATTGGTTTTTCTTTTGTTTCATCTTTCGTTTTGAAATGATAACATAAAAAAGTTTCGAGCAAAACCGAATTCTTCGGCGCAGCTTGGGAGGGCATTAGTCCAACAGTGGATTATGATTGGCTGATGATAATAATGATGATGATGAATATTTTTAAATTGTTTTTATTATTGGTTTTTTAATGTCGATAGGTTTTAGCAGAATAAATAAGATTCTATTATGACGTTATATTTTTTACTTCGTGTAAGCTTTTCTGCAAGCGTTAGAAATCCTGTACATATGCAACAACTTATATTCTACACCTTCATAGTTTCCAGCTTCACGTATAAAACTACAATTATTTTTCGATTCAATACAATTGTTAGTCAACTAACTGTTGTGGTGGTTGTGTTGTTCATGTATTAAAAGTACACAATAAAATGATAACGAACTAGCACAAGTTATACCTTCGTCGTATAGATAAATCGTGTTTCTACTTATGAATTGTAGAACCCTTAGGCTTGAGTGGACAAGCCGATTATGCTTTTTCGGTAACTCCATAAATGCTATGAATTTAGGGCGTGTATATAACTCCCATCGCGGCCGTAACTTCACGCGCGGCCGGCGTCGGTAACGAGCAGTCACATAAAACAAAATGCCACTTGAAATGGGAATCTGTGAATTGCTTCGATATTTATAAAATACTCGTTTTGTTAAACCATAACCGTTTAAGAATAATGCCCCATGTAAAGAACACATTATAATTGAGGTTGAAATGTTATAAATTATTACGAAATATGTGTTTACATAAAAATTTATATTTTTTATTTATTTCATGAAGAAAATAAAATTGTTCAATTAAAATATCGTTTTTGTTTCACAAAAGCGTAAAGCGTAAACACCAATAGCACACCAGCTCACAGGCAATATTTTTACGTGTTAAAATCACAGATTCCTGACCCTATTGAGATATTTTTATTTGGTGGTAATATAAGTAATGTTTAAAAAAAGGATTTGATAGTATTATTTAAAACAAACAGTCCATCTCTAAATATCTAGTCTAAAAATAAACATATTAGAGAGCTCTATCTCTCTCGTGTACTATAAGAAATTAAGGTCGATTTTATAGGATAGGTAGGCGTACTAGCATATGTGCCACCTGATGGTAACCAACGCCCAAAAACAGCGGCATTGTACATTTCTTTAAAAAAAAATATCGCCAATGTACCACCAACCTTGGGAACCAAGATGTTATGTCCTTTGTGCCTATAATTACACTGGCTCACTCACCCTTCAAACCGGAACATAACAATACCAAGTACTGTTTTGCTGTAGAATATCTGATGAGCGGGTGGTACCTACCCACACATGCGTGCACAAAGCTCTACCACCGAGTAATGTTCAAAATCAATAAATTATTTGACATTAAGTAAAATATCCAAATAACTCTCACCCGTTGTCAGATAAATAGAAACTGAGACGTTATTTGCAAATAATGGCTAAATAAATATATTATCCTTTTTTTATTTCCCAAGATTCCACGTGACTCATAGAGTTAGGTCCCTTGTCAAATAGAAACTTTTCTTATGTCTTATCGAACCAATTACTTTAATAGCGAAGTAGATTTTTTATGACTGAGTTTTCAGTGTTGGCCGTTCTATTGGGATTTATTTCGTCCATAACATAAGTTTATGTTATATAATGAAATGAGCAGTATTTATGTGCATCACTTTAATACTAGATGTTCTGTTTCTGTTTTTATTCTAAAATTATCGAAAAATTAGACTGTCGAATTAGACTGTCGACTGTCGACTGTCGAATTAGACTGTCGACTGTCGACTATCGACTAATATCCATAACATTATGTAACAGGGTTACTGTTTGTCACTATAAAAATATTTTCGATGTTTTAAGTCTTTATAACTTTTATGCGTATTGGAAAATTTCAACACAATATTATTCCATTTGCAATTTGCGTAATTGTTTTTTAATTATACGTAAGTATAGACTGCCTCGTTGGTCTAGTAGCTAGATGTAAGGCCGCAGACCCGGACGTCCTGGGTTCAATTCCCAGGTCGGGCTAATAGATAGTTAATAGGTTTTTCTTTCAGAAAATTCTCAGTAGCAGTCCGGAGTTTGGAAATTGGAATTTTGCGAACACTCCCGTGCCTCGGAAAGCACGTAAAGTTGTTGGTCCTGCGCCTGAACTCTTTCGGTCGTGTCGGATTGCCGTCCCATCGGATTATGAGAGTTAGGAAATAGAGAATGTGTTTGCGCACACACTTGTACACTATAATATCCCCCGCGCAGTTGGCTAATCTCTCTTGAGATTGGCCGCCGTGGCCGAAATCGGTCTGGAGGACGTTATAGTTGCACAATAATCATTTAGGTACTTATTGATGTAGAAACTTGACTAAACTCTAGCTTTAGCTTATAAAGAGTAATAAGATAAAGGTCTTTGATACGTAATAGTATAATTGTTTGCAAGCTATAACACACGAGTACGTATATATTTATATAAATAAAAATATTCGAACTTCGAACAAAATTTTATTAAAACATACAATCGTTTTTCACGTCCAAAGTTTTACGAAAATATTTTTAAAACTACATTTTATACAAATAGTGTTTTTTTTTTTCAACAAGGCGAACAAATATGTAAGACATTTTATGGGATACACAATTATGACGCGATACTAGGGTCTAAATACGAATATAAAATATTACTTATATTACTTATTACCATACTATGCATATTGATTAAAATGTTTCTATTGAAGCATAACATTTGAACGAGTTAGAAACGAGTATATGTCTAAAAGCAGATAGTGCACGCAAGCTTAGCCAGCTGTATCCCGCATTCACTAACTTCCCGAACATCGATTCAAAGCGCATACAAGCGGAAGTAACGAAATAGTTTATACAAGACCCGTACAAAGTATAACCACTGAAACTACAATAATTAAATTTTATTTATTTATTATAAATGCGTAATTTTGCACACGTCGGCAAATGAACAAAAATGCAAAATGGGTACCTAACTACATAAGAGTAACTACTGAATTTTTTGACGGTTCTTATGGGTAGAATCCACATTCCGAACCGTTGGTAGCGCTTGATGATTCATAAGTACTTGTAAAAATCAATTTGAATAAAAAATATTTTGATTTTGATGAGGGTTGAAACTAATTTTGTATATTTTTGATACAATATTGTTTTTAATAATACCCTAATCATAGAATAACATTTTTTTTTTTTTTTACTTTTACGTTTACGTTTATGTTTACATTTTACTCCAAATCTCGAAGTCCTTAGCTCGCTGGGTTAATTTCGACGAAATTTTAATTCTGCAAACAGAAAAACATACATGATATAGTAAAAATTTAAATATATTTAATTGGAGAAAGCTCTTACTAACTTCTAATTCATGTAGAAATAACTTATATATATATGTCATCTATACTACTATATAAATCTATTGGTTCTGTCTGTAAATATTTTTTTTCACCTAATTTTGTGATAAATAATCGTTTTATGATGCAGTGATTCACATTATACTATTTTTTTCATTTTTGTCTGTCTGTCTCTCTGTATGTCTTCTTATAACGTAAGAACGGCTTGACCAATCTTGATGAAAATTGGTACATACAAAGAACATGTGATGGCGCAAATGTTAGGCTATATATAAGATCGGTAAACCCTACGGTATTATTGTGTGTGTTATTATAGTAATAAAATAATTTATTATATTTTTATTAATTATACGCGGGTTAAGCCGCGAGCCACAGCTAGTTTTATATAAATTAACAATGGCAGATCTATGTGTGGACTTTTTTGGTATACCTAGATTACATTTATAGCAAAAGAAAATTATTTAAGCTTTTTTAAATATATACTCATTTTTGTTAGAACCGACGTTATTAATTTTTATTAAAAGTATATCAACTGATATACGAATTATCAATAAAATGTCAATCAAACAAATAGGGATGTAGAATATATATATATATACCCGTATATAAGCTACCCGTATCAAATCGTAATTGATTAAAACAGCTAAGAATCATTACGATATTGTATCGATATTAAACAAAATCGAATCGGTCGTGTTAGCACACTGTCAGCTCTACTTTGGACTTTTATCTTTCTCTATATATTATCTATCCGTTTCCATTTGATTGTATGTGGATGAAGTATAAGTGATTACTATAATGGCCTATTAACATATACGCAGTTCATAACCTCAAAAAAATTAAACCCCAATATCTTTTTTACATCCATCCAATTATACCATTTATAGACACTAGAACTAACGCCGAATCTTTTGTCATTTATTTCATATCAGGATGCTGCGATTTGATCCCAGACATTTTTTAGTATGAGACCTGCTATTGTTATTTAATGCAAAGTTAACACCGGTTACGACTATAGATTTCAAGAAGACACTTAAAAGACGAAAGAACGCTAAATTCTCGTTTTAAATATATTTATTAAGCCTTATATTTTTGATCGTGCGTTTTAAATATATTTATTGGTAAATATGAAATTCTCTGCAGAATTTTAACACAGAGTCGAATGCTGAGCCATGAATATTTATCCTGATTATTAGTATAAAAAATTGTGATGCACATTGTTAAAACAATAAGTGTTGATATTATGATTGGATGCGCGTACAATAATTCTAGAAATTATTTTACGCGCGTCCAATCACAGTTATTTTTATACACCAACTAGTCATTACTACCATTATCATCAAAAACTATCATCAAAAATATTACACCCCTGACACCTTAATGGCATTTATCGCCCTGAGAATCGGAATTGCAATTCAAAGTGGAAATGCTTCTTTCTTGCCACCATTCCACGCGTTCACGATTTATACAGTAACTGTTTTTAATTTTTATTTGTACTTTTAAGGCTTTAATAAAAAAAATGTTGCTGCATATTAATACATTTGTTAAGCCCACCTTTTGTGCATTTCCATTCAGTGCAATAAAGAATTTTAATATATATATTTTTGCTTCAGTACCCAGATTACTAGGATTGGCTTTGAAAGGACAATGCCCTATTGTGCCCCACCGCATTCATCCGTGTACAAGAAATATTAATTAATAAATATAATATAATATGATCCCTATTTCGTTTTTCGTCTTGCAAGCGACAGTTGATGCATTCCTTTGTACGCGTATAAGCATTTAAAAATATATAAAAAAGAGTTTGGCCCTAAAATTATTTGAACTAATTGTTAAGTAATTTAATAAGCAATTAATTCCCAATCTTGAAATTTTTTTTTCTTCATGATATATCGTAAATGTTAATTGTTTAGTTTTTGATTTACATTTCATATAACATGAAGTCAGTTTATCAAGATTTTTAGAAACAAATCTCGTGCAGAGCAATTAAAGAATACAAAAAGAGAAAACGTTAATGACGAGCCGATTGGCGTGGTTGGTACTTGCCTTTCACGCCGCAGGTCGTGGGTTATATTCCCACCCAGGACAGATAGTTGTGTGCATGAACATGTCTGGTTGTCCTGACACTGCCCGTAATGATCTATATAAGTATGTATTTACAAAAGAAAAGTAGTTTATGTAAGTGTATTAGTTGTCTGATTTCCATAGTACAAGCTCTGCTTAGTTTGGTATCAGTTGGCCTTGTGTGAATATTGTCCCAGGATATTATTATTATTATTAATGTGTACATACACCAACAAGCCTTAGCGGTTCAATGGTACATAAAAAATTAACAATCAACAGCCAATATTTAATCTTATTAGGATCAAATATTTTGTTTAGTCACTCGAAGATTTTAGGCAACATATTAATTCAAATCACAATTGTACGTATGCAAATGAGATGAACTTGCAAAGGGAGTTGGATGAATGGTTCGTTGCCATATGATTGAACAATAACAACTGGGGGATAATAGAGAGAAACTCTGCGTTGCATACCGGGTAGTCAATTAGCTTTGTCCAAACTGATTCCAATTACATATATAACAAGATATAAAAACGGTGATGAACCAATTCCTATTTAATGGTCTACAGACTGGCAATTTTTATTTCCTTTGACATTTCTGTTTCAACGATATCGTTGATGACAAATTGGTATGGTATGTGCTATATTGATAATTTATTTAATACAATAAATAAACTACTGTATCTATCTTATGCATAAAAAATAATTTCTAAAATCATACCGAAATAACATTTTATAAGCAAAAATTCAGATTTTACTCGCGCGTCCCTTACACATCTCTTGGTGCGTGATCTAATTTATATGCCTTTTCTGTATACAACGACCGGTAATATTATACTTGATTATATTTACAAATTATTCTGATAAAGCTATAGTTCTTTTAATTTCAAGCGCTGTAAAAAAATCCGTAGGTCTCTTGACTCAACAGCGTTGCAACGACTGATTTAAGAATAAGTATATGTTTGAAGTACGGATGACATACGACAAAAGATGTGGTTTTTCGCGGAAAGAAAATGTAGTAAGCGCCGAAAGATTGTTATCGTTATAAAAATATTAAGTTATATATCTTGGATCAGACACAACCTTGAAATTATAAAGTAGTTTACATACAATATTTTATTTTTAACTTTGGACTGGATTTATCCACACAAAATTCTCTCAGGTAATTATGCAGTTTGGTTACTTTTGCGAAAAATGGGGGTGTTTTTTTAGGCTGCTTCGATTGGTTGTCTATAATGATATTAATTTATAATTTACCATCATTTTTCACAAAAGTAACCAAATTGCATACTTACCTTCTCTCAACTTACTATGTTTGTTAGTCGTTTGTTCAGGTAATTTCTATGGTAAGCATGACTCGATTCTAAAACCAAGTTTGAGTCCAGACGAAGAAATTTCTCAACTGCATAGATATAAAGCTCTAACTCAACGATTTTGTAATCTATAGAATCTTGTACTGCATGGTGTGATTTCTCTATTAATGTTTTATATATTGCACTTCGCAAATATAAACTTATTTATTTCAAAACAGTTAATATTATTGTTTTCGTTTAAGCTAAAATGCTACGTTATTAAAATCCAACATCTGTTTCCATTACTTCATATTTTTTTATTATATCAATTTTACCAAACTTTATTAAATTAGGTAATTTATCTCCGGTGTCATGTGTACGCTTAATAAATTATTCTATAAATAGCTCTTGCACACAACAATAAAACTTTCTCAAAATCTATATCAATTTAAACGCTACGGAGATATCACTAACATTATTATCAGACAAAAATATTTAAAAATACTATTATAAAGTTTTTAGTTTCGAATTCACGCAAAACCTACTAAGCCTATAGAAGTGGAATTTTCTTATTCTGATAGTATAGTTTGGAGCTTAGAAAGTTATAGTATGGAATAAGCTTCTCCTCAAAAGAGGAGAAGAGGCCTTAAGCGACAATGGGATATTCACAGGCTGTTACTGATAGTATAGTTTAATGATAGACAAGTTAGATAATATTTTTATACGTTGCATATTTTTTTATATTTAGCTTACGTCAATTTGGTGTTAGAGAGTCGATGATCCGGGTGCTAGGTGATTTCTTAGCAAACTATATTATATTAAAATGATAGCAATTAAATTACAGCTTTTGTTCAATTAAATGAAAAATGAATGATTTGTTTGAATTATTGGGTGACATACGACGCGAAATGTGGTTTTTCACAGAAAGAACATGTAGTAAGCGCCAAAAGTTTTTTTATGAGACACAACCCTTAAAATTATATTACTGTTTCTCTTTTTATTTATATTCGTACATACTTAAATCCGTAATTAAAATTAAAAAAAAATAAAGTCATAAAATTGTGTAAATGAAATACGTTGAAAGAACTAAATATTTCCTATGAAATATTTTCCACTTAAACCTGACCATTCATCCGTACTAGACAGGAATACGTACAAATCACCGGACGGGGACGAATATATACCGGTTCAGCCCTTCTTCTAGAGGCTTATGTTACTAGATCGTAAAATATTTCAAGAGGATACACGCACCTGCATGAATGGTTTCGTCTAGATACGACATAGCTTTACGAAAATGTGTTTTTATTTTCACCTGGTGGAATCAGCATTGGTATTTATTAAAAAACTGAAAAGAAAATTGTTAAGCAGATACTTCATTTGCTGCAAATAGTCGGAAATGTTAATTTGAACAACTACAAAGCTCGCACAAACAACACATATTATAAAAACTTAATAAACGAATCTCATATAAAATTATTCGTTTATTTATGTAGAAAATAAAATAAATTGAATTCTATATTCAAAAATAGTCAGCAGAAAACATTTTTAGAATTTAAAATTCAGTCTGAAATGACATTAGTATTTGACTATTTGTTTTCAATAATCCCATGTACTGATTGTACGATGTACGAAGTTTTATTAACAAGTATCACTAGTAAACAATAAGACTGACTTTCGAGTTGCACATTTATTTTTTGTCTTATATTTAACTAAGAATTATTCTAGAATAAATTTAAATGTTCCTGTTAGATACCCACGAAAACCGATAGCGCCATTAGTAAGACCTTTTCGTAAAACCGTTTTAGGAAGTAACTCACCTGTGGCACGTTTTTGTAAAATCTTAAACGAGCACAGTGCCTCCCTGGATCCATTTGGTGACTCTTTATCTAAGTTCCGTAAGAAAATGTTGTCCGAATTATCAGTCATTTGATTGTTATTGTTTCGTTATCTATTTTTTATTTATTATTTAACTCTTTTTTTTTGCTTATTGTTTTTTATTATTTTATTTTTGTAACTTTTCAATTAGCATAATAAAATGTATAAACTAGTAAATGTACATATTTTTATCGTGTAAGCTCCCTTTTATCTCTACTATCATTGCATGAGGTATTCTCCTTTATAGGTAATGCATTTAGTTTTAAGCTATAAGTTATTTTTGTTACTAATATTGTATTGATGTAATTACTCCTGGAGGATCTTAATAAACAAATAAATAAATAAATAAAAGAATTGATTACATTAAAGAAAAAAAGACTTGGAATGGGAGCAAGAATGCTAGTAGCATTACCCTTATAATTTATACTGTGGTATACAAGGAAGGAGTATAAATAAATATATCAAAAACTTCAAGTACTAAAAACACAATTTTTTCCACCTATCAATCTTGTCCTTATTAATTACCTCTACATTACGCGACATGAAATATGACGTGTTATACTGGCACCAATGAAGCCAATTAAGATGGCTAAAATTTTAATGAATAATTTAAAACGTCACGTCTAGTTTGATTATATCTACGAACATCGACCGAACTCCTCGGATATAGGCGAAGCGACCAATTCAGCTGGTAACTGCATGAATGTTACCATATTCGAGGAACAAGTGAAGATTGGCCCGAGAAACGCGCCCCTTCTCTATAACGCCTGTCTTATTACGTCTCGTAGCGAATCAACAGAATTTATGAAAACCAGACTTTACATGTTTTGTGGAAATATTTTTCACTGTTATATCTCAAGTTTTATTTTTAATATAATATGAAATATTTATTTTTATAAAATTATATATTTTGAAATACAATAATGTTTTAATTTATATAATTATAATTTCCGGCCGCGTCTTTGCCCGCATGGACCTCCCGCAAGCTGAGATGGTTTTCATAATGATCAGTTAAGTAGAAGATGACTTATAAATATAACAATTAAACAAACTCTTTTTAGCATTTATAAATGCGTTAAAATGTTAGTAACGATGATTATTATTATGCAATTAATATATATAATAAGGATGTGAATTTATTTACTTTTACCAATTTTTAAAAGGGGTTAATGGTTTCTGAATGTAGGTTTATCTCTTCCCTTACATCTAAGCTACTTAACAGAAATAAACAGATTTCGTTCGCTTTATTTTAGAGTTACGCGAGCCATAGACTATATGTGTTCTACTCACAAAGCTATATTATTAATAGGATAAAATACTTTCCACTAATTTTCTCGCCTTGCATTACCTTGTTATATGAATATATAAATTTGGCTATAAGAAGGAAATAAATCTTTACCAAATATGTCTTTTTTCCTCAAACTCCTACACCCTGTCTCTAAACCATCATTTTAAATACAATATAATTTACTTGAAAAATTGGAGTTTTTTTTTACATATATATCTATATATTTGCTTTGAACAAGCTCGTCGGGGTAGGTACCACCCACTCATCAGTTATTCTACCGCAAAACAGCAGTACTTGCTATTGTTGTGTTCCGGTTTGAAAGGTAAGTGAGCCAGTGTAACTACAGGCAAAAGGGACATAACATCTTAGTTCCCAAGGTTGGTGGTGCATTGGCGATGTAAACGATGGTTAAGATTTCTTACATGTCCATGGGCATTGGTTACCACTTACCATCAGGTGGCCCTTATGCTCGTTTTTTATAGAATAGGTAGCTATTCTATAAAAAATATAGATATTAATCAGGAAGGGTCAGCAAAGCATAGCAATTTAACATTGTGTACTGAATAAAGTGCCATTGAAATTGAGTATTTAATAGAAATTCGTTAAACGTGTTACATGTTTAACAAATTATACATAATCATATTACAAATATGGAAGTTTGTTTTCAATGAGAGAAAATTTAACTATCTTATAGCTTTATGGTGATTGCACCAACAGAGATACCTTAACATTTACCAATATAAAAAATACAGTAAATTTAAATTATAATTTGAACTAGATTATTACATTATTATATCATACAAAACTGCAAGTAGCTTTTTATAAAGTGATATAATCTCATAAATGTAATAAAACATAAAATAAATATTTACAACGCGTTAATTAGTATTTGTAAGCAACAAACATATTGGAGAGGAATGGCTGTATGGGTTGTTTAAAACTAAGCATAACTTAACATAACAATCAAATTCACACAACACTTCAGTTGTAATAACGATAAACAAATGTTTAACATAGCTTTTAAAAAGTACATAAACCACGAACTGAATAATAACAATTGAACATTCAATTTCTAAGCGGCTCAGAGCTTGTTAGTGATCCGTTGCTACAAAAAGACGGAAAACATTTCCTTTGATCTATGTAGGCTTTTAAACCATCAAAACAGCTATCCCTATGAAGCCCTAGGACCAAACTGCATATGTTTTACGATATATCTATACATATAATAAATCTGTAACTGGTCGATGTCTGTACATGGAAGATAAATGAGTAAAACTTTTATCGGGGGTCTTTATAAACACAATAGAACCCAAAACAATGATTAATAAATTTTTTGTCTGTTTGTCTGTTTGTCTGTTTGTCTGTTTGTCTGTTTGTCTGTTTGTCTGTGCGTTTGTGCACGCTAATCTTAAAAACGGCTTAACGGATTTGAGTGCGGTTTTCACTAATGTATTGTGGCTAACTTCACTTAACATTTAGTGTTTGTTTTATTTCAATCGGTTCATAAATAATAAAGTTATGTCAATTTAAAGATACACGTAGAACATTTATTAAAAAATGGTTATGGTCAAACTGAAAAGAGATTAAATATAACATGTAATTTATACTTTTGCTTATGATTTATCCTATATTTTGTCCTATAATTTTTAATCTCTTTATTAATTTATTATAAGTTTAGTATCCCTACTAAAAATCAATAAATTATTATCTGTAGGAAAAGTACGCGCACCTGTTAGTTGTCAAAATCAAAAAGTTTTGTTAACAATTTCGTGTTTTCAGTAGCTTCGTGTGTTGTTTTTGCATAAAAACTAATATTGCATATATATTGTGTGTATCTTTATGATCTCATCTTATATCTTTCATAACAGTACGCTTTAAGACTGCGTGTGAGCAAGTCAGTTAACTCAGTAACAATAATTAATACGTAATTAGTATATAGGTGTATAAACAAAGCCTAAAAAACAACTATAACAATAATACATGGTTTTAGAAGTGCTTGCTTTAAACATAAACTGTATATCACTTCTTAAAACTTTAAATAGGTATAATTTTTTCGTAAATTCGTGTTTCTAAACGACGACATAAATAACAATTTAACGCGGAAAAAATGGCAACCATATTTTGAACTATATTTATTAGCCTCTGGATATATATAAGGAGTATTAGCCACTGGTTATGTATAAGAAGTGTAAATAGAGAAAAAAAGCAATTTTGTTCAACATTAAAACTAAAATAAAATTAAAACACAGTACAGAATAGAGAAGATGTGCATATTCCTATGAAGTCAGACGGGCAACTAATTAAGAAGAGAACAAAATTGTGAAACGTGGTTATATTTGCCTCATCCCAATATAAACCGAATAAAAGTATTTTGTAATCTCTCAGCTTAATTCAATTGGTCTTTGGCTACATCAAGCTTGCGACAGCATAATCATGAATAGGAAGAAGTAGATCTGTGCGAGCATATAATATATAATTAAGTGTACTCAGATATTGATATTATATATTTAAAAAAAAAAAACACTGCAAAAATAACATAAAAAAGTTAAAAATAATAATGTATTAAATGTATTAATTTACATAAAATGAATGTACCAACCCATCTTAATATTCAATATTTAAGTTTGTTATAAATTTTGTACTGTAGTCATATTCTTGCTTGCCTTTTAATTGTATTTGGTTAAAAAATATATAAATAATATATATTTCATTTATATTTTGTTTTTGTTAAATTTGTGTTTTCATTAAGTAATTAATTATATTTGATTATAAAAAAATATATATCTTACTACACCTTTACTGATTATGATGGTTTAGCTGTTTGATTTTATATATGTTTTGATTATTTTAATGATTGTGTAATTATTGTTAGTGGAAACTTAGCTAATGTATGTATATATTTATATATATATATATATATATATATGCTATAAGTGTCATCTCATTTTTAACACTTAACCTACCAGAGCGGTCAAATAACTGCTTTTGAAACTTTAATTAAAATTGTTATATAGCTGCTTTTGTTTGTATATTATATATTTTTTCTACATAAAATGGCCGCTTAAGCAGCTTATTCAGATGTGTGTCAAGTTCAATGGAAAACATTTGTTTTAATTCCCTTTTTTTGTTTAATTAAATTAGTAGCCTTGGTTAAGTCTGAATTTATTTAGTCTCTGACAGAAGAAACTTTTCCTTTACTTTATACTTTATATTGTACACATAAAATAACATAAATCTATAACAAAAACGAATTAATTAATAAATTATCCATACATATAAATAAAATTGAAGTTTCTGTCTGTTATTTCAAAATGACTGCCTGTTTTAAAGGTTATATGGCTATTTACGATTTACCAAAACCAAAGCAATCATTTTTTTAATTTTTTTTTACTGTCTGCATGTCTGTATCTTTCAATCTTCTAAAAATTGAAATAACCGAATTATTATAACAACTATTTCAAGATTCCGTTTAGCCTTTATTTCATCAAAATTAGTTGAGTCTATCAAAAGTTATAAAAAATACGTATTTTTGTTGATATCTATTCACATAATATTATTACTCTTCCTAACTGATTCATTAACGCAGAGCCTAAACTGCGGGGGTTAGAAACTTGAAGTTTTGGCAGTTGATACATTTTATAACACCCACTAAGGTAGGATTTTTGGAAATTCTACCCCTAAAGAAGTGAACGATTGTTTAGAAACCCGTAATTTTTAAAGTTAGAAGCATGAAATTTAATGAACAAGCTTAAAAATAAATAAAAATGTATATCAGCGTTTTTGAAAATCTAAATCTGAGAGGGTAAAAAAGGGGTTGAAAGTTTGTATGGGGATTCCGTCACTTTTGGTGTAAGAAGAATGATATTTAGTATTAAAGCTATGCATACGTATTTCGTCGTTTTTAGAAATTTAACTCTAAACGGGAGAAACGGGGTAAAAGCATTAGTATAAAAATTAAAAAAAATAGAAATGTACTATTTGAGTTTTTTGATTGAATTAATAAACATGAATTTCAAAGTTTTTAGAAACTTTTATTTTTGTTTGGAAGAGTTGGGTGCAAATAATGAAATTCAAAATACGCAATATCTTATATCAATATCTCTTAGGGAGAAATATACGAACTTCACTATGTTGGTGATGTTTGGATAAAAAAAACATATTCCATTATTGCCATATGTACCACTTAATTGGTATTCCCTAAGCTTATATTATTGTAAAGTTTCATTAAAATCCATTCAGTAGTTTATGCGTGAAAGAGTAACAAACGTCCATACATCCATACAAACTTTCGAGTTTATTATATTAGTAAGAAGTAGGATTATTATATGCCCTATACTGAACACACATACACTATACTGGATGGGCGAATAAATCGATTGGTAAATGTTTATATCTTATTGATTAAAAAATGATAAAATCCTTATTTTACCCGTACGAAGTCGGGACGGGCAGCTAATTACTAGCTGATAACGTATCTTTCTGTAGGTAAAAAAGGTTTTTAAAAACAGTACAGCAGTTTTTTAGTTTATTCGCTACAAACAAACATACAAAAAATCTATTTTTACTTATTTATAATATTAGTATAGATAAAGACCACGCGCGAGCGAAGCTGCGGGCAACAGCTAGTATAGAATATATATACAGTAGTGGTCATATAATTAGAAACACTTGATGAATAAAGAAAGTATAACTTCAATGTACAAATGTTCGTAAAAAATATACACATTCAATAATTAATAATCATGCAATAATATAGTCACTCAAATAAAAAACTCATTAAATGCATAAAATATAAAACATATCTTACTTTTAATTACAAAATGAGTCTTACACATGTAGAAGTTTATTTTCTGTTAGTGGCCGCTTGGACGCCTAATTAGAAACATTTTAAAAAAGCATCCATAGCTCGTTCTTTTTTTAAAATTGGAGAATAAAATTTCTTTTTCTATTATTTTGGCGGCAATTCAAAATTTAATCTGAATTTTATTTTGTGACGCGTCAACTAGGCAAATCATTGTTAATTTACATATAGATCATAAGTGGACATACAGAAGAATAGCTGAGCATTTAAATTGTTCTGTTAAGAAAGTTTTTAATGCAATTAATCATTATAAAATACATGGAACTGTTGAAAATGTTCTTAGAAAGGCTCGGCCAAGAAAATCCTCTCTCAGAAAAGATACGCTAATCGTTCGTGTTGCTAAAAAAGACCCAAGTAAAGGCTCCAACCAGATTAAAATAAAGTTTTTTCGCCTGATGACCCGAGAAACATCTCGTCAAGATTGATACGCCGAAGATTAGTGGAAGCTAAATTGTTTTAAATCTCTCGAAAGGTACCGCTTCTTACCAAGGAACACCGTAAGAAGCGATTATTATTCGCTAAAAAATATGGTACGAGAATGGAAAAATGTGTTATTTTCAGATGAAACAAAAATAAATATGGTAAATTCCGATGGAAAGCGCTATGTTAGACGCCCTGTAAACAATGCTTTTAATTATAAACACACAAGGAGTATAGTCAAGCACGGTGGCGGTACAATGGATCAATGGTAATACAAAAATATCTTAGAGCACACAATGATTCCCTCGGATTCGGATTCTCCTCTACTCGGACGATCATTTGTCTATAACCTGGATCTTTCAGTATGACCCTAAACACACGGCCAATAGTGTCAAATGTTTCCTTAGCGAACAGCGTATATCCGTTTCAGACTGGCCAGCAAATTGTCCGGATTTAAACTGGATAGAAAATCTCTGGTATATTGTTAAAAAGAAAGTCTCAAGCAAACGTAACACCAGTCAAAACGAACTATATGAAGCATTTGTTGAAGCATGGAATTCAATCCCCCTAGAAAAATGTATGAAATTGATTGAATCAATGCCACGTCATTGCAGTGCTGTTATTGAAAGTAAGGGATACGCCACTAAATATTTATTATAACTATTGATAGGCTGTGGACAGTAGCTATTTCGTAAATAACAATACTAATTACTAATACTTAAAAAATATTGTTTTTTATATTTTTTGTTGTTATTTCTAATTAGTTGACTATTATTGTTCATACCTTATTGAAACTGCACTTGTGTAATGGGATTTATATTGTTTTTCTAATAAATGATAAATCGTTGAACATAATATTGTTGTCCTATTTATTGTTTAATTTCAAAATAAAAACTATTGCGGTGAAGTACCTTACATAATGTCAAGGACCGTTGGTAGTGTTTCTAATTATACGACCACTGTATGTGTTTAAAACATAGCTTACAACTTAAACAGAAAAACATTATTTGTATATCATACGAACGAGAAGGAAACGCTACGCTAAACATATTATACAATATTCTTTGCGATTAAATATTCTTTTATAATATTTTACAATTTGAATATCAATGATTTGCCACTGTAAGTTCATTTATTAATCTCTCAAACAAAAATAGTTAAACGAAATGGTTAATTATTAAACTTTCTGTCATTTCACCTATTCAACTACCTCGCAATCAGTTGAGCTCTTGAAGTACGACGTTTTAAAAATCTTATGGTTTCAACAAAACGTAGTACTTACACCAAGAAACAAAGTGAGGTAATAATTGATAAATGAAAAAAGATTCTGATTTCAATTTCAAAGCAAAATAAGAAAATATTTACATATTGTTTTATTTTTAAAACTTCCATCTGTTTGAACTGTCAAAATACATAGTTTTTGTAATTGTATATAACGTGTTTTCAACAACTCGTACATGAAAAAAGAATGAAGTTAAAACTGATTTTTTCATTTAAAAATCAGCTCGTACATATTTTTCTGCTGAGTGAAGGTCTGTTGAACTTATTATGTTGATACTAGTACTATCTATACATCTATACGTATTTATACATATAAATAAAATTGAAGTGTCTTTAGCATGTAGACTATCTTGAAATACTGAAGCGTATATTATTCAGAGAAGGATCCGGGTATGAGCTGACGGCATGTCTGTCTGTGATTTTAAAATTACTGGCTCATTTAAAGTTTATATGGCTATTTGCAATATACAAAAACCAGCATAAGAATTTTTTAAATTTTTGTCTGTCTGTCTGTTTGTCAAGGCTAATCTTTGAAACTTCTAAAAACTGTAAATTGATATAACTGAATTATTGTAAGAAGTATTTCAAGGTTCCGTTTAGTCTTTATTTCATCAAAATCGGTTGAGTCTATCAAAAGTTATAAAAATATACGTATTTTTATTGTTATCTATCTATACATAAAATGACTGGTCCTGACTGATTCATCAACGCAGAGCCTAAACTTTAGTGGTCAGAAACTTCAAACTATGGCAGTTGATGCATTTTATGATGTAAGGAAGATTTCTGGAAATTCCATTCTTCAAGTTGAATATGAGAGATGAACGGTCATATGGGAACCCTTCGTGTTTAAAGTTAGAGGCATGAAATTTCATATACAAACTTCTGGTTAGAAATAAATAAATATGTATTTCAATGTTTTTGAAAATCTGTATGTGGGTTGAAAGTTTGTATGTGGTTTGTATTTGATGTCAGAAGATGATATTTCATACTAAAGCGTCTGAGACAAAATAAATGCATACGTATTTCGTCGTTTTAAGAAATTCAACCCCTAATAAAAGAAATGAGGTGGAAACATTACTATAAAAATGAAAGAAAAGATCCGATTTGCTTGAAATGAAATTAAATTAAATTGAAATTTATGTTTTTTTAATGGTATGGAAACATGCCTTTTAAAGTTTTTAGAAATACCACCCTAACGGGTGGCAATTTTATTTTATTTTTGTTTTGAAGGGTTAAAACGTTTGTATAGATATTCGTTAAAAAATCTTCATATACATACTTCTGGGTGCAAATAACAAAATGATGTCTTAATATCAACATCACCTAGGGAAGTGCAAGTTAGTAATACTTTTTATACTAACTTCACTATGGTAGTAAAGATTTTATATACCACTTAATTGCTTGTCTCGAAGCTTTACCTCAACATGACCCATTATTCCTACAGATTTATTTTAGGATATGCTCGAGAAGAGGTAGTTTCCATTCCAAAAATACCATCCATGAGAATCAATCGTTTGAATTTCAAAGTATATATAGTTCCCTCTTAAAGTCTGCTTCTCCATGACAATCGTCGAACATGGCCGGCATTGATTTTGGTGAGCACACATGGACAGTTTTTGTAATATGCTTCAGAGTGAGCTCGAGCAAGTAAATGAGTTTAATAAAATAAAAAAATAGATTCGTCCGCTTACTCATTTACAGTATTAACTATATGCAACGGCGTGGATAGATGACCGGGGTATTTAAGCAACAGATTCGTAGATCGGAAGACGTTTATAAAATCGAATTTTCTTCAACCCATTTAAGTCACTATAAAATATGATAAGAATTCACCGTAAGTTCACTGATGATTATTAAAGGAATACATACTTTTAATAACTTATAATATAAAGAATACACTTTTTCTAACCAGAATGACAGACGAATCCAAATTCCAACCAATCATTTATCCTTTACACTTATACTTCAGCGCGAGTGAAGCCGCGGGCAACTGCATATGTATGTCATGAATAAAAGATATTTATGAGTCGTGACAATCAAATTCAATCCATAAAAAAATACATATTTCTTGCCCGTATTTAAAAGCGCATTAGGAGAAGTGCTTCTACCGCTATAACTTCTATTTAGATCCATGCTTACTGCAATATCCCATATTGCAAATGGGAAAGTGAGTTTCAAGTCTTAACAACACAACCGATTATCAGGAAATTTTGCATTATCAGGGATACAGAAAAGGACATAGGGTACTAACACCTCCCCTTCATACGCGGAAGAAGCCAAATACAAAAAAATAAATTAAGATTTACATACATTGTGAATTTGATATAAGTTATATTGTTGCGCGAAGTTATATTTTAAAAGGCTGTATAATTTATGGCCTACAGCTATCTAGTGTACCCAACCTACTTCTCGTTGTCCATAAATTTGTTAAAAGTATCTTATGAATTATTTAGAAGCGTGGAAGTAATAAATAATAACCATATAAATCTTGAAATATGCGCATATGATATTAGTAGTGTGCTTTAAGGAATTGTACGCAAAACTTATGCAACGATAAGTATCAAAATATCCTCAACTTTTATTTATAAAGCGAAACCCGTCGCGCAAATGTTTGTGTGTGAGTAAACGTGTATACACGGGCGTGTATGTATGTAATGTATGAGTTCTTTTAAATTTTCATTTAATGTTGTCGTAATTAATATAATAACATTTTACTCTTAATTAAATCCACCAACCGCAACGGAGAGAACTGGTGGAATAAAAGAATCACCTTTATTATTCCCTTGAAAAACGATTTGAGGATCATTTGGTTTACCAACTTAATCAAAAAAAATGTTTTTCACAAGTGTAATGGGACAATGAAACTGTTCCAATACTATTGGCAATATAATAACAGCATACATTCACATTGAACGAGGTTGCTGCCAACTCCTGAATTATCCCATTCCTTATAATAACAACAATACAGATATTTTGTTTTTTTTTTATACTTATCGCCCTGAGGGCGTCATAAATTACCTTATTTTGCAATGAATGTACAAAAGATGACCCGTACTGCATACACGATAAACCAAGTTAAATACACAATTAAAATAGTAATAAACACTTCAGGTCCAATAAGTAATGATTCTTATTTATTGGACCAGGATTGGTATCAGTGGTGTTAGTGCTTCTTTCATATGTTATATTAAGGCAAAAAGTATTTATATTTAATATTAATTGAATTAAGTATTTGTGAAGACTTAGATGTGAGTATTTTTTATAATTTTTTTTTACTCGTTTATTAGTATAATAATTAGGGACCATTTTTTTTTTTGACGCTGGGAAAACGCTTTACGCGTTTCCCCCCACGGGAACAGTGGGGGGGGTATGTGGGGCTCGCCATATGTCCAGGGCACAGAGTGTGCCCCTCTCATCGGGGCACACTCGGTAATATCCCCACTAAAACCCAGCGGTACCCTTCCCGTCTTAACAGGAACGCCACGGGATCGCTTGCGCATGCTACCGTGACGCTCCGACGGCTGGCCCGCCTATGCGGGCCTCCATTCACTAGAGAGGAGTCCCAGGGTACTGGGAACCCCCCTAGTCCCGGCAGCGCCTATTGTGGCGGGGGGAGAAGGTGCGCAAAGCGCAGATTTTTTCTCCCCAGTCTTCTGCGGCGGAGTGGGTCTGCAGCGGCATCTTCCTCCCGCTCCCGCTCCGCGGCCTCCTTCTGCGACATCACACTTTCGCAGAAGGAAACCATCTCTGACCAGCACCCCTCGCTTCCGAGCATCGCGTTGATGATGCTCGGCAAGGAGAGGTCTCCGCCAACAACCGCCGCCAGGAATGCCTCTGGGGCCCCCACGCGGCACACTCCTTCAGGGTGTGATGCGCCGTGTCGAATGGCGCACCACACTCGTGGCAGGAGGGTGACACCTCCCGCCGCGCTATCTCGTGCTGGTACTTACCGAAGCATCCGTGTCCGGTAAGCACCTGCGTTAATAGTTAGGGACCTGGCGAACATATTGGCTTATTATTTGCTTTATTATGGTTGCACTTAACGTTCCAATCAATACGAATTAATTTGGACGACGCAATGTGTAGGCTCTGCGTTGTGCAAACTAGGCTAAGTAATTGCTTATATATATGCCTAGATATGACCTGATCAAAATTTTCCTAAAAGCTATTGAATATATATGAAGTATCTATTAAGCAAATATGCAAACATGTCGTTGGCTCATTGATTTTCTGTGTATCCATAAAATCTAAAACCATTAAGAAATAGAAAACCATGTGACCATTTTATAGTTTACGGAATAGTAAAAAGCAAATTTGGTGCCAATTTTAGAATCAATGTTACTCAGGTTTGCTATGTGAACGAATCAAAGGAAACTGCTCGCTAGCTCCTTGTCTATGAGCTTCATACATACAATTTAAAAAAAGAATTTAGAAGTGTAATTAAATATACAATATTACTAGTTGCCGTCTCGACTTCGTACGGGTAAAATAAGATAATTATAAGATTGCAAGAAGAATAATAAGATAATTTAATCAATAAGATATAAACATTCGCCTAACAGTACAGTGTATGTGTGTTCGGTACAGGGCATATAATTTTTGGTGTGATAAAAAAGTAAGAACAATTTTCTCCTTTTTTTTCGCTGGAAAAATGCATTTACGCGTTTCCCCCACATGAAGTGGGGGAATTTGGGGCTCACCGGCGCTGAAGATGCCGGAATACCCACTAAAAAACCAGCGATATCCTCTCCGTCTGGTCGTAGGGCGCCACAGGATCTCTTGCGCATGCTACCGTGACGCACCGGGGTTCTCGGACACAGGAAACCCCCTTAGCCCCGGTGGCTGTTAAGGTGCGCATAGCGCCTACGCCTTCTCTCCGATCTTCTTCGACGGATCGAATCAGTGGAGGCATTTTCCTTACGCTGCTGCTCCGCGGCCTCCTTTTGCGACATAACACTCTCGCAGAAGGAGATTATTTCCAACCAGCACCATGCGTGCTGCATGCATGGTGCTGGTTGCAGCATGGTGTTAATCACGCTCGGCAGCGAGAGATATCCACCGACTATCGACGCCAGGGTATGCTTCTGAGGCCCCACGCAGCACACTCCGAAGAATAATTCCTCCTGACTGATTTCGACCCCGATGGCCAATCTCAAGAAAGATTTGCCAACTACGCAGGACCTATTATAGTGCAAAAGTGTGTACGTAAATACATGTACACTCTCATAATCCAATAGGATAAATATACAGTAATATAATCATTAAAAATCTACATTTTAAAACACGTTTTAAGTTAAAAAAAATATCGCATAGAACTTCGTTCCTCTCGGGGGTCCCCCGATCGCACATTTATTATTATATTTGTAGGTTCTGTCTACGGTTTCTATGTGCCCATGCTCATTGTACAATGGTCCCACACTATGATATAGACCTTTTTGAAAAAGTTGGCCCATTATTTGTTTTTATTTTTTATTTTATTATAATAGGTCTAACGCATGTACAATTTTATATACAGTAGAAATACTCTTAAAATAAATAATAATAATAATTACAGCACTGCAAATTTATAGTAAATTTAGTTGAGAATTACACGGAAATGATAAAATGATAATTGTAAACGTCACTACTGCGATCGATGTACAAACAATAATAATGGCGGATTTTTTTCCGAAAACTGTGTAAGAAATGAGATACGTTTCTATTTTAGATTATTACAAGAGAGACAGGAGAACGCTCCCATCCCTACTCCGTGCTGCTTACATGGTGAGTGAAGTGACACCAATAGACCTCTGACGGGGATAACTGATCAAGTGTTAATTGTTCCAGTTATCGACCGAGGTTGAAAATATTTTAATTACTAATATCACTATTAAATAATAGGGGTTGATGGTAGAAGGGTGAAAATTTAGAGTTGTATGTATTTTTTAATGCCACATAATAAAAAAATAAAAATAAAAGAATTTGTCTATGTCTATTGTCCAAGAATGAAAAAAAAAATCTTGGGGTGAGCCACCCTTAATACTAAGGAGTATAAAAATTAGTTATAAACCTATTCTTAGACCTACAGATTATACATATAAAATTTCACCAAAATCGGTGAAGCCGTTTCGGAGGAGTATAAACACTAAAACTGTGACACGAGATTTTTATATATATAGAAGATTTTTATTTAATCCGTTTCTATTAGCAAGTAACTATTTTATTTTAGTGTGTATTCAAATAATTCATTTAATTTTTTTTAGTTTTTTTAGTTTGAGAAAACATTGGTACTACTATTCTCTTGCCTCGCTCTTATTATCGTCGCTGAATCAAAACCTACAAGGTTCGTATTCATTAATTATTTCATTTATCCTTTTATTTAAAACTATATAGCAACTAAATAATAGGAGACTTGATACTGATTAATAGATTTACTAATAAAAACATTTTTATTTTTAAAACGTGTACAAAATAATTGATTTTAATAACAAAGAAAGTTGTTTTTATCTCATATTGTATGATTGGATTACATTGTGTATCATGTTAAGCATGACATTTGTTAATAATATGAGTATCAATCATTATATATTAATGTAATAATTCAGCTTATTTGAATTTTTCTACTCTCGAATCGTGGGAGCCAGAGCCGCGTCAGCAAGACGAGCGTCTTGATCATACAAAGGAGCGTCACTAGTTTTGATACTTTGACATTGCAGTCTATTGAACCTAAAATTAATTTATAAATACTTTGTATATATAATTATCTATTGTTTATTAACATGACAAGGGTTATCGCGGCTTCAGAAAAAAAAAAATACAATTACGGGTTTTATAATATTTTATCAATTACAATAAATAAATATAACAATAAATATAATTATTTGGAATTTGAGGCCAATATTTTTTATCAATAATGAATGATATTTCATGCAATATTGAGGAGGAGGAAAACTTCGAACATGAAAAAAATTAAGATCTGAGCGGTCGAGGATGTTCCTGATATGTAAACAAAAGCACTTAGTTCGTGGTACCCGAATGATTACACATAAAATTGTAAGGCAAAGTCATGTAGGTTAGGTTACGTTAGGTTACTTTTAAAGCACAACGAGCTGAGCGAACGAAGCGAGCGTACCGCGGCAGCGGCCGGCGAGTGCCAGAACCGAATCGGCCCATGTTCACTCGCACAGTTCATCGGCACGCTCACTTCGCTCGCTCGGCTCGAGCGATGTGCTTTAAAAGTAACCTAACATAACCTCACCTACATGACTTTGCCCTAAAATTTTATGTGTTATCATTCGGGTACCCCGAACTGAACTCTTGTTTACATATCAGGAACATCCTAGACCGCTCAGACCACCTACCTCAAGTCCTACCACTCGTTGTTCTTTAACATCTTTTTTTGTCTTATTTTTAATTTTTTTCAAGTTCGAAGTCCTCCCCCTCCTAAATATTGCATAAAATATCATTCATTATTGATAAAAAACATGTCATAAAAATTTGGAGGCATTTTTCACAAAAGCCGCGATTATAAATATTTACCTGACATATAATTCAATAATATAAATTCACTTTTCTTTGCGTAAGCTGGGAAAAAACGATCAAAAATCTTACTCTTGACTTACTCAAAGACGGATATTTATAATTAGTGTATTAATGTTAGTACTTTTTTAGTTTAATGTAAACCATCTTTTCTTATGTGTTAGCATCTCAGCATTTGGTAACTGAGAGTTCGAGCGTCAAATGACGTAAGCATAAGTTTTTGAGCGTTAGATGACGTCAGCGTAGGATTTGTTATTGTAATCGAGTGTTCGTGAGATCGCGCTCACCCCATTTCTTTTAATTTTAATATATTTTTAATTAACCCTCCTTTTCATTTGCTTTCAGTGGTGAGGATGTTCCATGTGTAAACTGCGTGACTGATGAGGTAATGTGTTTCCAATATAATATTCATAAAATAAATCCGACTTCAATAATTGGCCGGCAACTAAAATCTTAATAATTATATTTAAATATTTAAGATACGTAATCAGTTATTTTTGGTGTCGATATGTTGATTTGTCGATGTAATTGAATTTTAGAATTCGGTTTTTACTTTTATTTATTCAAATTAATAATTGTTTTTTAAACTTTATTGTTTATCAATATTCATGCTTGAGTCGTATAAATATCTCCTGCGTGGTTGTCTAGTCTCAGCTAAGAATAACCACTGAATGTAATACTTGAGAACATTTTATTGGCTATAAAAGCTGGCAGTAACAAAAGCCTAAGCGATGTTGCTACGAATACAGATTGAGAACATAACATGGTATACATAGTTATTAAGTACAAGATAACTTCTTGTTTTGTGTCTCACCAGGTTCAAAATACTATCGATGCGGTTGAGATTAATATCATAAAATTCATCTTTAAATAGTGTTATCTAAAAATGGTTGCCGAATAGCTACGACATTGTAGCAGTTAAATTATTTAGACGATGATAAACTCATGACCTGCATTGTTCTTCAAGTTCTTATACGTTTATGATTGATATATTTTGAAATAAACATATTAAAGTTTATTAGAATGATAATATTATAATTGATATATTTTTTTCTCCATTACAGGCAGAAACACGACCAAAACGACACGTGGAAAATATAATTCAATCAATCGGAAGACTTGTTACCAATGTTTTAGTAAGAAAAAAAAAGTATTATCAATAAAAATAACTTAAATCTAACTTAGAATCAATAAATTTGTATGAGTACCGAATAATGTTACTCGGTGGTAGAGCTTTGTGCAAGCTCGTCTGGGTAGGTACCACCCACTCATCAGATATTCTACCGTAAAACAGCAATACTTTGTATTGTTGTGTTCCGGTTTGAAGGGTGAGTGAGCCAGTGTAATTACAAGCACAAGGAACATAACATCTTAGTTTCCAAGGTTGGTGGCGCATTGACGATGTATGCGAAGGTTTACATCCCTTACAATGCCGTAGTCTTTTACTCTAAATTTAGCACATGAAACCGTATCAATTGAACCTGTAACTTCCTTTAAGATTCAAATGTTTAAATCACGGTACCATCGGAGGTGGTTTAAAAATTCTGCTAGCATTCTTGTCATGATTCCACGAGGTCAAGTTTTTTACAATAACAATTTTTTTTTTGTTATCAATGAGACTTATAAGACTGCCATAGACTGCTTCATTGGTCTAGTAGCTACATGTAAAGTTGCAGACACGGTGGGCCTGGGTTGGGCCAATAAAATTTTATTGAGATTTTGATGAAAATTCTCAGTCCGAGTCTGTGAGTTGGCAGTATACACTCCCATTCCTCGGAAAGTATGTAAAGCCGTTGGTCCTGCGCCTGAACACTTTCCGGTCGTTTCAAATTGCCGTCCTATCGGGTTATGAGACTTAGGGAATAGAGAGTGCACCTGTGTATGCGCACAATTGTGCACTATAATATCTCCTGCGCATTTGACTAATCTCTCTTGAGATTGGCCGCCGTGGCCGAAACCGGTCAGGAGGACCATTATATTATCAATACAAAAAAATATAAAAATATATTTGGACGAGTCTAAAATGTTTCTACGTGAATGAATCAACTCGGATCGAGTAAGCGTTAGTAGAACACATCTCATTGCTTCGCAAATGAGTTGTGCCAAAACAATTGCAACATTTTTTTTTTAATATCAATATTTCATTTATTTTTTGTTTCTAGCACGAGACCTTTGTGCATGCAGAACGAAGACGCTTGCTACAACGACAGCTACAAGAATTCAAAGCAATTACAAACATCGGCACTGGACACAACAATAATAACTATTTTTCATTTTATAATGTTAATCCTTACTATAAATAAAATAATATAAATTACCTATATTTTTAAACCATTAAAGGCTAATATTTTTTTCAAGTTTGATCATACACTGGATGCTTTTGAATCACCAGTTTACAAGATAAAGTTTCCAGATGTTCGAAAAGTTTTCTACTGAGAAGAACAAGCAAGAAAGCATAGTTGAAGAAATTATTGTAATTTATTGCACTATTACTTATTGAAGAATAATAATAATAATAATAAGGAACTTATGAATAAGAAATACGTAGTTTTAGTCAAATTAATAGTTTACAACAATTAATGAATATGACAATAGTAAAATAATTAAAATGTATTTTTTTAATTGCCTTCTTTCAGAGGAATGAAAATTTATGTGCATTATAAAATTTATTATTGATTCAAATATACAAGACAAAATTGTTTTAGTCATTAAAATAATTTTATGATGTTTCTTAAGTTATATTAAAACTGTAATTAATAGGTTAGTTCAGAGGGTGATTCTGTTAGTTATCTATCCGGTAACTGTACTTTGATTCACTACGGGTATGCGGCCCTGGACTGCTCGAGCTGTTGCTGTTACACTCCCCTCACCTATGACAGTAGTATCCCTCCCGCTTTCTACCGCAATGAGTGCGGATGCTTCCCGCTGACATCGACTGGCGGTCCCGGCAGTCATAAATACTAGCAATAGGAAGGCTTAGATTCGCGTTAGGAGCTTCGCTAACGCCTAAGGACGTCTAATCTAGACCTAACGCTTTTTTGGAACCGTACTACTAGTCAATTATAAAATCACTTAGAAATACAAATGCGGTCGGCTTGGACAGTGTAAATACTAAAATAATAAAGACAGCCTTAAGTTAAAAAAATATCACCATTGCTATGTCTCTCAATAAATTTATGTTTCTCTATAATTTGGTTAACCAAAATATTCATTATCAAAAAAATGACTTTTCTAAGTGTAATGGGACAATGTAACTGTTCCAATACTATTGGCAATATAATTACAGCATACATTCACATTGAACGAGGTTGTTGCCAACTCCTGAATTATCCCGTTCCTTATAATAACAACAATACAGATATTATGTTTATGAGTATTCTGACAATACCAAAAGAGAAAGACACATATGATATCATCCGGCTTCAAATTTTTAATCGTTTAATGATGATGAATAGAAACTATTTTGAATTATAATACTACAGTAGATATGTTGAACAGTATAATTAATAAATGAAATGATTAATTGAACACTACATATAAATAATATAAAAACATAATAATAATTATACAATTTTATTTTTATTTTAGCTAAATGTCCAGGGGTATAGGCATGGCTCAACCGAAGCCGACATATAATAGACGTGATGTTACGATCCGCCCTGCGATATCGACTGAATCATGGAATAAGTGGAATATCAGTTTGTTGTATATTTATAGATAATTCTGTAAGGACATTGAAAATAAAGTAAGCAATTGTAGGGGGAATATTTAATTGTAACATTTTTATTTTGAGAACTAGCTTTACTCGCGGTTTTACCAGCGAATAACTTACAAAAATCACTAAGAACTGACTTATAATATTTTAATATATACAACATTAGTATTTAATCATTTTAGCCGCACCTGGATCTATATAGGGCAACACTCCAACCACAACCAACAACCTTCACAGGACATTGTGTCCTTTTAAAGCTGAAAAGTAAATCTGCATATTTAAAAAAATAAGTAATTATTATCAACTAACCGACTAAGTATAAATTAATTTTACAGACTATCATTTATAGGTAACTAAACTTTCAACCAATTCAACTGATCAGTTTCTTTATAGCATTACATAATATCAAATAAATATTCGATGTGATTCTTTAAATTGACATATCTATACTAATATTACAAAGAGGAAAGATTTGTTTTTTGTTTGTTTGTTTGTTACGATTTCACTCAAAAAATACAGGACTGATTTTTAAAATTCCTTCACTATTAGAAAGCTCCGTCTTTACCGAGTAACAAAGGCTATATTATACTTTCAAAAAAGTTAGAGATCCCTACCTAAAATGGAACAATTTAACTCAAGGTATGAAATTATTGCCTACAAAAGTCATTATTAAGCGTGCGCTGCGAAAACTATTGACGTTATATAAAAAAGTGTTCTATATATAACTATAATACTTATGATTGGTCACAAAAAATTCCAAGATGATATGTCTAACTATTATAGTTAAGGCACAATAACAGTTTTTGTTTAAATTATTAAATTCAAATACGGTAGAATCGAATAGAGGTGATATATGTATCATGATATAATCCTTATCCATTTAAATTGTTTGATAATTAAGGATGATTGTTTACATGTAAATTCCACTTTAAATGATCTGGATCGGACTTCTCCTTTAGAAGTTATGACGGGTATAACATTCTCTCAGTAAGAAAAAATGTCACAATTTGAACAAACTGTGACATTTAATAACGTTTAGTCTATTACCAAATACTAATTTACGTTAAATAATAGTTTTTAAATTTTCGCGGACGAAGTCGCGGGCGAAATGCTTGTTCATTTATAAACCAATTGAAATAAAACAAACACTTAATTTTAAGTGAGGTTTGCCACACACAATACATCACTGAAACCGACACCCAAACCAGTTAAGTCGCTTATGAGATTCGCAGCAATAAACGTACAGACAAACAAAAATTCTCCTAATCATTATTTCGGGTTCTATTGCATTGATTAAGGCCACAGATATTAGTTTTACTCATATATCTTCCATGAACAGATAGCGATCAGTTACATATATATTATATATAATAAATTGCTTATTATTTCAAATTAAAATTATTGTTTATTTAGATAAAATTATGATACGATGAGATATCGCTAAAACATTTAAAAAAAAAAATGTGCAATATATATTGGACCAGGATTGGTACCAGTGCCCGCAGAGGCGGGCCGACCGTCGGGGCGTCTCGGTAGCATGCACAAGCGATCCCGTGGCGCCCCCCGACCAGACGGAGAGGATACCGCTGGTTTTTTAGTGGGTGGGTGGCGCTTTCAGTGCCGGTGAGTCCCACATACCCCCCCACTTCATGTGGGGGAAGCGCGAAAAAGCGTTTATTCAAGCGAAAAAAAAAAAAAAAGGATTACTAAAAAGAAAGGATCACATTGAATACAAAAAGTATATATAGTTAATATAAATTCAATTGAGCATTTGTAAAGACTTAAAAGTGTAAGTATTTTTTTACTTTTGTTTTTCTAGTTTATTATTATAACATTTAGAGACCTGGCGAACATTTCGGTTTATAATTTGTTCCATTATCTTACCGATTATGTATTTCTCTAGGTAAAACTATTAAAATCTATTTAATGAAATGAAGCAAATATGCAGACATGTCGTTGGATCAATGATTTTCTTTGTATTCATAAGATACATAAAACCATGAATTAAAAAATAGAAATCATGTGTGCATTATATAGTTTTTCGAACTGTAAAAAGTAAGTTTAATGTTTTATATGGGGTCAATATTTTAATCGAAGTTAATTAGGTCTGCTACGTGAACGAATCAAAAAGAACTTTGCCCGTTACCTCCTTGTCTAGCTTTATACATATAAGCTTAAAGTTGTAATTAAATACAAAATATTATTTTTACTTAATCACGTTTCTGTTAGCTTGTAACTACTTTATTTTAGTGTGTATTCAAATAATTCATTTTATTTTTTTAGTTTTAATTCGAATAATATGGAGATTAAAACATTGGTACTACTATTCTCTTGCCTCGCTCTTGTTATCGTCGCTGAATCAAAACCTACAAGGTACATATTCATTAAATAATTAATTTATCCTTTTACCTTCAACTAAAATAAATATTTTTTGTGTATATATAGCAACCAAACAATAGTCGAGTATTGATACTGATTATATGAATAGATTTATTTATTTAAGAAACATTTTCATTTTGACGCAGTTCTTTTATTTTACTATGTGCGTATATTATAACGTGTAACCTATAGGTTGACTTTAATAACAAAGAAAGTTATTTTTATCTTATATTATATTACATTGTGTTTTTTAATAATATAAGTATAAGTCGTTATAATTATATTAATGTAATAATTCAACTTATTTGAGTGTTTCTAATCTCGAATCGTGGGAGCTAGAGCCGAGTCAGCAAGACGAGCGTCTTGACCATACAAAGACGTCAGTAGTTTTGATACTTTTGACATTGCAGAGTCTATAGAACCTTAAATTAATTTATGAATAAAATACTTTGTGTAAATAATTATCTATCTTTTATTAACATGATTATAGTGCGGCGTTAGAAAACAATAAATATAATTACGGGTTTTATAATATTTTATCAAATATAAATCTTAAAAATTTTCCTTTTGAATCCAGGATAATTGTTGATAAATCGTTTAGGAAATAGGTTTAAATGTTATTTATTCATAAATCGAAACAAATACATTTATATATAAACTTTTATCAACTTTTACTTTCATAATACGTTACAAAATAGATGAAAAAAAATTAAAAGTGAACCTGCCTACCATTTGTGTTTCATTTTTATAAGTACTTTCTCTCACTAAAAACCCCAAATGCAGTCCCCATAATATTTTCGTTGTTTCGTCGTTATTAACTTCGATAACGTTGTTATCCATGTCCATGCAAACGTTCTTCTTGTTCTTCTGAAAACAATATGGAGACAATTTAAAGTCTTCTATAATGTTATTATTAGCTCTCGATTATTTTCTACTTTGATATTCTATAAAGATAACGAAAGTACTTTCAAACTTTTCCAACATTATTGTTGAGCACTAGTAACTAATTTTGGATTTTTTTTAATTGAGAAAATGTATTTTGATTCATTTATCAACAACAATTTTAGTTTTTACGAATTCTTCATTTTCTCTTTGAGTCTTCTACAAAACAGTTTTTTTTTTTATTTATCACTTAAGTGATATAAAATGTAGTTGCTATGTCACTGTAACACTCTTTATGCTTTAGCTAAATTTTTAAAAATACCAGCATAGCTATTTAACTTTTTTTTTAAGATAACTCATAAAAAGCATTATTGTCATTATTACCACAAAAGCAAACTATTTAAGAAATATGGGTATTTTGCCTTTATTTTGGAGCATAATTTTGAGCAAATTTTAGGACAAAGAAAAATTTTTGTTTTATAGAGTTATGTAATTATTATTATTTTAGTGTAATTACTTAAACATCAATCGAAGAGGTAATTTAAGTTAGATTTTTTTCACATCTTTGTTTTAAATCTTTATTCACAGCACTTGCAATATTTACTACTTACTCACTGTACTGCTGCAAAGTTCAAATGTATAGAAAAATTTACAAATTGATATTTTATTTATTTCAATACCTACAAATTATCTGCTTGTGTGACATATAATTAAATAATATAAACACCCTTTTTTGCGTAAATTAGGAAAAACAATAAAAAAAAATACTCTTTACTTACTAAAAGGGATATTTAGAATTAGTGTTTTGATGTTAGTACTTTTTCAGTTTAATGTAAACCGTATTTTCTTATGTGTTAGCATCTCAGCGTTCGGTACACGGTTACCGAGAGTTCGAGCATCAAATGACGTAAGCATAAGTTTTTGAGCGTTAGATGACGTCAGCGTAGGATTTGTTATTGTATTCGATTTAATGTGTTCGTGAGATCGGTACATGAGCTTACATGTTAACACATCAATTCTCTTGAGTCGGCACTCACACCATTTCCTTTAATTTTAATATATTTTTAATAAATCCTCCTATTCGTTTGCTTTCAGTGGTGAGGATGTTCCATGTGTAAACTGCGTAACTGATGAGGTAATGTGTTTCCAATATAATATTCATAAAATAAATCCGACTTCAATAATTGGCCTGCAACTAAAATTTTAGTTGATTTGTCGATGTGATTGAATATTTAAGCAGCCAGACAAATAGACAACCTGATCAATAAATATTAACCATTCCTAATAAAGTCAATACACCACCAATCTCGGAAAATAAGTTAAACCGTTGGTCCTGCGCCTGAACTCTTCGGTCATGTTGGATTACGTGCCATCGGATTATGAGAGTGAGGGAATAGTGTTTCATCTGTGTTGCGCAAATATTTGTACATTATATGGCTTGCACGTTGGCTAATCTCTCTTGAGATTTGGTACCGTGACCGAAATCGGTCAGGACGACATCAATTATTCAAAAGAAAACTGTTAAAAAATATTTCAACTATTCGAGTTAACCTTGGTGCAGAAAAAATGTTGATCTTTTTTTTATGTACCCACCAATCCGCTATGTCGCAGCATAGTGTAATATGCTCTATGCCTTCTCTTTGATCTGATACTAGTTGCCCACCACTTGTTATACGGTTATGATAGTATACCAGAAGCAATCAAGCAAGTACCAGCAACAACGTATTCTTTAGGTAACTATGTACATTATCTCACCTCAGTATTGGACCTCTAATATTTTAAAAATAAATTAATAATATTTCTGTTCGTGTTATTCCGCTTCAAGACCTAGAAGTAACCTATTTTATAAAATATAGCAAGGAAGAGCTAAAAGTACAGGAGCTGTTGCCGCTTTATATCCACTTAAAACTGTTCCTAGTCTTGCTCCGTGCTCTTAATTTATGCTTAAATGGAGCGTAACCAGTGAAGCACGAATAAAACTTTGAAAGTATTCTAATTATTGTTTTTCCGCTGCTTGCGATCCACGCGACTGTGGTACAACGTCTGCCGAAATATACTTTTTATTTTTTTCCTGCTCCAAGATTAACTCGAAACGTTGAAATATTTTATAAAGTCTTAAAAAAATCTGAATGGAGCTTAAGCCAATAATTAGGTTTCAGAATTCATAAATACATTTATATAGCACTAACTCAACAATGATAAACATATCTTGACGACGATAGTAGGCGTGGTTAGATACTTACAGGACAGACGTTTGTGTGCATGAACATGTCTGTTTGTCCTGAGTCTGGGTGTAATTATCTATATAACTATGTATTTACAAAAAAGACAGTGGTATATGTAAGTATATCAGTTGTCTGGTACAATAGTACAAGCTCTGCTTAGTTTGGGATTAGATGGCTTTGTGTGAATAATGTCCCACGATATTATTTATTTAATCTCACATACCACTACATGTGTCACTTACAATTTACTAAGTTTAACCCAGTATAATAAACATTAATTTATTTTATGCAATTATAAAAAAAACTCTTAAATTATGTTTAATGTCAGTTGATTATGTTCTGTTTTGAGGTTCGATATCAGTCGTTCAGATATGCAAGATCGAAAAACCATCGGTATGAACATACATAGGCAGACAGTCATACTTGTAAATCATATATCAAAATTTGAAAATCTTATCGATTACACTTCGTCATAACAAACTAAATGAGCCTAAGTCTGAGTTTACTCGCAACGCACCTGCAAGCACTCGGGTGTTGCAAATGTCCATGGGCGGTGGTAGTCACTTTCCATCAGGTGAGCCTATTGCACGTTTGACCACTCTTACATAAAAAAATTGATCTCGTGATTGACGGTGAAGGAAAACATCGTGAGAAAACCTAAAAAGAAAAATATGCCACGTGTGTATTCCACCAACCCGCATCAAAGCAGCGTAGTAGAATGAGCTCCAAACATTCACAGGCTGTTACTGATTACTGATAAGTTACAGAATTCCGATCTCTAGAAATAAGTAAAAAGTACTACTTTGCCACCAGCACAAATAGTGCGGGCTAAAATACATTATTTTGCATCTTTAGTTATGATTAATACGAACCTCTTGAACATCTTAGCCGAAGCAATCAACTGGTTGATCACTAGAAATAAAGATATAAGTTAATTTCCCTGCCTTATTTCCTCCGCAAGTAACAGGCGAGCTGATTCATTTAAGCCCAGATCGGAATAGTGGTTTAACGGGGACCCGCTTCTCACCTTTTCACGTGATTATAATTTCGGCTTCTCAGATTAAATCTAAATAAATTGAGAAAATAATTAAATCATAAATTTAAAAACAAATTTCCAATTATATTTATTTACTTAACATTATTATTGCATAATTATTCTGCAATATTTTCTTACCTAGACGTAGGGCATCATAAATCATAGATATCGACACTATCAAACATAATAATATAAATGAATTCATTTACACCTTTTAACGATTTCTATTTTTTAATTCTTCGTCTTTTGTTATTAATGAAGCTACGCTCTCGAGTTTGAACTTATTAATTTATAAGATATTAACATAAGCTATTAATATAATTTAATTGTAAATGTAATAATAATTATTATTATAATTGACTGATATATGTCAGATTTATTTTCATTTGTATATCGATTCAAAAATCAAAATAATGGAAATGCGAAATATTTCAAACAAAATTGTAGTTAAAAAATAACAAACGAAAAAAGGCTTTAGAACTAATCTCGCTTATCACTCCTTTATATTTAGGCTAAATAGATTGTATAATGAATTTATTATTAAAGATAAATCTAGTGTTTAATAAGTGACGATCTAGAAAATTTCTAAAATAAAATTACCCCTTTTTTCGATACAACACATGAGTTTGCAACACAAGATCTTGCTTCACCTACGTGTTCTGACAATACTTCTGAGACTACTATCAGCAATTAAATTGCATTTAATAAAGAAATAATTTATATATAATCCGTGTTTAAGAGTAACTTTCGTTTCTTAATGGCTATTCTCGATACTAAATCTAGGTAGGTACATTCCGAAATGGTGATAACAATTCATTTAATTTAATTTTACAAAAATAAAATTCTGAGATGCTCGTAAATAAAGTATAATTTGATTTTAAATTAGATTTATTTCTTAATAATAAATTATATTATTATTATACGACAAAAAAGAGACGGCTGACATACAACAAAATATTATCTTAGTAGCAGAATTAGTATCACGGGGAATACACAGTGCCAAATGTTATCTTTATTTAATGTTGTGTAATTTGATTGCGACATTTTTAAAACTACATATCGTCTTATTAAATACTACACTACTGGGTTTTATCCGAAACAAAAATTATCTACTTAATTTAACTGTAAACTACTATTTAACTATATAAGATGGATATATATTATTTTAATTCTTGTTGGTGAAAAGACTAACTTTAAATAATAATAATCATATATTTGATATAATATTTTATAATTAGCTAGTCTGCTCCATAAAAGATAAAATATTTAATGAGATGATTCTATTTCTCTCTCTTTTTTATAATTATACATTTAATTTTAATTCAAAGTATAAAAATAACTTGTATTATTATACGCCTTAATATAAACAACGGAAGCATACAAAACCTAGATTAAAAATGCGAAATATGTATGTCTAAACAAAATGAATATTAAACGAGACGGCCACACGCTCTAAAAACATTCTTTGATTAAAAATAGTCTGTTATTTCGTTTTTAGATTAATTATTTTCAACATAAACCCCAAAGATTTGCTCGTTATGTTTCTATAATTCTAGGTTAACTATAGCCGAGCGTCACGCCATACGAAGCATCGAATATAAAGAAAACTACTAACAAGATTGACTTTCATAACAACGATTAAATTTTATCGCGGTAATAAATTTTATAATTCTTGTATCAGAAAGATCAATCATTGGGAACTCGATGATTTACAATTAAACTAGATTTCGTTCGCGGCTTCGCCTGCGTCTTAGTTTTATACCTAAAAAACTAGCTTATGTCCTTTCCTGGGGTTCAATTCACACAAAATGAAGAATTAAAGGCTAATGTGGAAGCGGGTCCATCAAAAAGCACTTCAGAGATAGCTGCAGGCTTTGGGATAAGTAATAAAACTGAATTAATCCACTTGAAGCAAATCGGGAAAGTAAAAAAACTTGAACGATGGGTACCTCATGAATTGAGTGAATCGAACTTGCAAACACGCGTCGACTGCTGTGTTACTTTGCTCAACCGACACAATAATGAAGGGATTTTAAATTGAATCATTACTTGTGATGACAAGTGGATACTGTACGATAATCGGAAGCGCTCGTCGCAATGGCTGAACCCTGGAGACCCAGCCAAATCCTGCCCTAAATGAAAATTGACTGAGAAAAAGTTACTTGTGAGTGTTTGGTGGACAATCGCCGATGTCGTTCACTACAGCTTTCTAAAATCTGGCCCAACGATTACGGCCGATATCCTTTGTCAGCAACTGCAAACCATGAAGGAAGAACTAGCTGCTAAACAATCGAGATTGGTCAATCGCTCTAGGCCACTGCTGCTTCACGACAACGCAAGACCACACACTGCACAACAAACAACCACTAAGTTAGATGAGCTACAATTGGAATGTCTGCGACATCCACCGTACTCCCCGGACCTTGCTCCAACAGATTACCATTTTTTCCGGAAAACAACTTCTTAAAAGGAAAAAAATTCAACTCCGATACGCCAGTCCAAACCGCCTTCAAGGAGTTTATTGATTCTCGCCCCTATGGTTTCAGCCACTGGGCGATCTCGGCTTATGTATAGAACTGAGATATTATGTACCTTGTGCCTGCAGTTAAACTGGCTCACTCACCCTTCAAACCGAAACACGACAATAGCAAGAACTGCTGTGTTGCGTTAGAATATCTGATGAGTGGGTGGCACCTACCCAGACGAGCAAATATATATATTATTATTATTTAATTTTTTATCGTAATAAACACTGCGAATGCGAACTCCACTCTTTTTATCATTCCCGCGTCAATCGTCAACCCTTAGTGAAACTATATTTCTCACTTATCTAAATTCATACTAATATTTTAAAAAGGCTTCATACTAAATCAATAGTTAATTCTGCTTTTTTACCATACAAAAAAAGTCACTAAATATTATAAAACCTTATCAATTTAAATATATCGGATTGTTTTATCATTCGTCTAAATTAGTTTGCCTTCACGCCACTAATTTATTAAAACAATTTATTTTTGGACCAGACATATACGCTATTTCTTCAATAAGTAATTATTTTATCTTTCTTCTTCCTTTCAACGGTGAAACGTTAAATTAATAATTTATTCTTCATTTAATTTACTGGAATAGAGTATTAAAATTAATTTTATTTAGCAAATGAAAATGCTAATTTCATATCCATAGATCTGAAACAAACTAAAATAATTTGAGTTGTTCGTGGAACTCAGTATTCATAATACGTAAACAGTTCGAATGTCAGGCCGAGACATTTCAAATAAGGAATATGTTCGACAGCGCTGTCACGTTCAGGTGGCGTGCACGGGCGCAATTTGCTTCGTCGCACCGCCTACTGTAATAACGACTTCCGTACCCCGGCGTGGCGCCTCCTCAAATTGGTCGCTTATCACCAATCTTCGCTGCAGAGTTGCAGAATCAAATATCGCTTGGACTCTGATATTTGTCAACTTGGATATACTTATATTATAACGCTTGATAATATTTGTTTTACTGACTAACCAATATCAAGAAACCAATGATTCTATTATAAATAACTAAACAACTAGCAACACCTCGAGGTTTCAACCATATTTAATTTAGATTATACATGCCTGTTTCATATACATAATGAGACCTTGTCTACAGTTTATTAGTGTTGACGTTTATAGTATACTTTTCCGCTACTTAGAGTTGTAGTGTGATGCTAGGCAGCCTTCTTCCTCAATGAACGAGCTATCTAACTCAAATATATTAGTACGCGATCGTAAATGCCAGTTAGATATATGTGACATTGGCAATAACAATTACCAAATAAGATGAAAACGTATGGTAAGTATGTTTGCGACATTACATATGTTATATTGGAAGTTAGTAGATACAGAATAAGTGATGTTAGTTTATATGACAAGAGCATTTACAAATATACAAGCTCTTCATTTTTATAATATTAGTATAGAAATATGAAAATGTAACGTTGGTTTGAAGGTAATTAATGTATAAGAGCTAACTTTGTCTGTTGTATTGTCGTTGTACGCCGCGTGGCTCTATCCTAGTGTTTTTCTACACAATACGGTGCTTTGAACACAACACAAGTGCGTTCGTTATGTACGCTCCTCTGTGTTTTTTGTATTTCAATCCATTGATATACATTGCATCTGTTTACGTGTCTGGTAAAGATAAAAAATAGTCGTTTCCTTACGTATATACACGATATTAATTTATTTAGATTCACCAACAATTATTAGCTCACGTCAATACTAAATCATGAAATGACTCAATTCATGATTTTATTCAACAGTTATAGTATAATAATAACTTATGAGTGAACTCCGCATACAGAAATATAAATTTAATAAACATTAAAAACGTACTAATCCTAACTTAATATTATAAATGCGGAAGTGGCTTTGTTTGTTTGTTACGCGTTCACGACTAAACCACTAAGTCGATTTCAAAAATTCTTTCACCAATGGAAAGCTACGTTATCAGCGAGTAACATAGCTTACATTTTGTTCCCGTATTCCCACGGTATCGGGAACTAATCGGGTGAAACCGCAGGAAAAACGCTAGTATAAGATAAGTATCAATCAAATAATTTAAATAAAAATCTTCAAGTATACTATAAACCCATTAGGGCACAAAAAATGCAAAGATTGTAACCAAATTATCCAAAACCAAAATTATCGATTACAAATTATTAAAAAATAAATCAAGTCAAAATCTATAGTGACGTAATCGTTTTATCGACTGCCATCTTGTATATATAGAATTCCATAATGGTCATAAACGATATGCGTAACTTTTTATTTCCTTCGTTCAAAAGTGAAATGTGACAAATATCACTCATAACTACACGTGCGTGACTGAGAAACATTATATAATTTAATAATACCTTCATCTAATATCGCTGGAGGTCTTTATGCCAATTCGGAGGCCGTGTCGTAAATAGCGATCCTATTTTTACGAATTGTGACATACGAATTACTTTTTTTATTAGGTGGTTTAAATTTTAATTTACATTAGTGAGTAATTTATTTCCGATTTAACTTCATTAAGACCACATTCTAATCAAAACAAATTGAAATAACGAATATTCAAGTAGACTTTTACAATCATTGAAAGTCACCATCGGTTCTTTAATGCAGATACCACTGAAAAGAAAGCATTAAATTCATTAGTACTCAGTTACTATTTTTCACCTTTTTAATAACAAAATCAATTAAATACAATCAAATCATATATTTCCTGCTTGGAAATCAACAAATACTAACTCCACGCTTTTTTATCATCTATATAATCTTATATTGTGTAAAAAGCCTTATTTAATAGAGATTCGAATTTATTTATAGGCAAAGTTGAATATAACTGTTGGATCTTATTATAAAAACGATTACCTTTCACAAGGAAGGAATTATTGACTTTGCAAAGTCGATGTGTTATAAATTTATCTTTACACCTCATGTTTATACAATTATTAACACAATTTCTTCCAAAATGATCTTATATTATTGTGAATATACATAACATTGTTGTAATCAAATTGTATAGCTAATTTATAAGAAACATCTCGAAGGTCTTCGATCAACAATACAACTATATAACGCTTCACGAACAAAAACAATACTCAAATGTGTCACCGACTGACTTTACCATAAAATGGAGAAAACGATGTAAAGGTTTAATAATTTCAACCTATTATGTTTAAACTATGCCTTGTTCCTGAGCAATAAAGTGCGGTTTAGATTGTATTAACATTTACTTACGATCTTATGCCATGAATGACAGAAAGAGATAAGAAATGTATAATAACTTTTGTTTCAAATTCAACCTTATTTCATTAGGTAATTAAAGATAAAATTATGATTTAAGCCGATAATTACAGACAAAATTTTACTTACGCCATTGCGCGGATTATTTCCACAAAATTTAACGTCTTAACATTGGTTATGATTGGGCCATACTAATTTGAAATAAGACTGCAACCGTATTTATGCTCTTATTTTTTGGGCCGTTTTTGAAACGCTTACCGGCAACCTAGTTAGTACATTATTGATCGAAGCCGAAGCCGTATATTTAATTTTGTAAAATGACGATTAAAAAGTGCACGCATGAGCCCTTTGTAATCACTAAATAATTATTATAAAACAAAGTCCCCCGCGGCGTCTGTCTGTGTGCATGAACGCGATAATCTAAAAAACTACTAATCGGATTTTCATACAGTTTTCACCAATGGACAAAGTGATTCAAGAGGCATTCCTCTTGAATCTTTTGTGAATCTTGTGTTTTGTGATCTTGAAATTAACGTGTATAATTCATTAATGTTTTCTGCAAATTTGTTGAAGTATGACGATAATTGTTGAAGAAGTCGGAAAAAAACGAGCCGATTGGGAGCTTTCATCGAAAACTCTGTAAAATCCCTTTGAAATATAACTAAATAATGTACGGGGAAATGGTTCCCTTTCATAGATCTACAGAAAAGTCCGCGATAGCATATCTATTTTTTAAGGATAACTAAATATACCCACTTTAATGTTTAAAACAATGGTTACATAATAATGTGATAATTGGAAAGCTATAAAAACGGATATGATATTAATCCTTATCAAATTAAACACGTTATTTACTTTAAGCATTTCATGTATATTATAATTGCCCTTTACACCACCCAATTTAAATCAATATCTTAGGAGTTATCGTAAAATTAAAACTATCGCGCACTAAATAAATTCAAGCGATCCCACACCGATCATACTAAGGCATGATTCAACCGCCCACGCGCCCCTGCGACCCCGCTGTCGCCCACTGTGGCTAAAAGCTGATACAATACTACAACAATTTTTTTTTTAGGAATTTTTACTCTGCTACCCTGCCGAAGCTGGGGCGGGTCGCTAGTAATGTATATTTTGATTTTGTTAAACGTTTTGTAAAAAATAAATATATACATATGTATTAGTATGATTCACTAAATATTAGGTCCTTACATATGAAAAAGTTACTTGTGAGTGTTTGGTGGACTAGCGCCGGTGTCGTTCACGACAACGCAAGACCACACACTGCACAACAAAGAACCACTAAGTTAGATGAGCTACAATTGGAATGTCTGAGACGTCCACCGTACTCCCCGGACCTTGCTCCAACAGATTACCATTTTTTCCGGAATTTGGACAACTTCCTACAAGGAAAAAAAGTCAACTCCGATGCGGCAGTCCAAACCGCCTTCAAAGAGTTTATTGATTGTCGCCCCCATGGTTTTTTTAGTAAATGGATCAATGAACTACCTATGAGATGGCAAAAGTGCATAGGTAACAACGGTGCATACTTTGATTAATTAAATATATTTTACAAAAAAATAAAATGACATTATATTCCTCCCGTACAAAACCAATTTCATATGTAAGGACCTAATACTTTTAATTCTAATAGTTTTAATTAATCACAAATAAAGTTTTTGTTGTTATTTTACAATATCATTCAATATCTTAAATACTTATGTTATAATTAAACTCTGTCTGTCTGTTACGCTTTGATGGTTAAACCACAAAACCGAATTTGATGAACTTTGGTATGAAGCAAACTTGAACCCGAAGAAAGGGCATAAGTTACTTTATTTTATAAATAAAATCTGAGCTAACCTTGGAGTCGCATGCAAAACTATTATAGTTTTCTATAAATGTTGAAGAGGACGATGTAATTAAAAATAAATGTTAAAAATTTTCAAAACTGTTATATTAAATGGACTATCATTGAAATATCCTATTAGTCCGTACAAATATGTTCAAAATATATTTACTAACCTTCCGGCAGAGGATGTTTGAACTAAGTAGCAAATAAGAACCTCAGGGATTACTTTTCCCGCGAATGCGAGAAATAAATTCCAAATCCACTGAAATAATACCACCGAAAGCAATAAACCAGTAAGTTAGAATATACTCCAACGTAATAGAGGTATTTCAAAGTTTGCACTCGATGCCATAAACCGTTGAACGATCCTAAATATTTCAAACGTATATCGAATAAATATATTAATATTGAGAAAACCTTACTTATTACTTAATACTTCTTCATAATTATGTATATTGACATTCATTTATTTAATCGTTTTTCAATTAATAAATACAAAAAGCTTTATTTTTAATCGACTTGTATGAACCGACTTGGAGATATTTTTGTTTGAACGAGTGTACTACACATTTAAATTTGAAAAAATATTAGCTAAGGGTGAAAAAATAGGAGTTGATTTTTTTTATTGGATCGAATTTTATTTTTCGTCTCTTTTGTTTTTTAAATAAACAAAAGATATGAGGCCCGAGGCATCGTTGGGATTTGAATACAAATAAATAAAATAATTTTGGTAGAAGGTTAAGAGGATATTATAGTATATGTGTATAAACAAGGACTAAAGACTAATCTTTAGTCCTTGTTTATAGACCTATACTATTAATGTATTAATTGTCACTGAGTGAACTGACATAGACCTTGCACACGCGCAGCCTTAAGGGGGACTTTCAATACTATTTATGAATGATATCAAGATGAGATCATAGACCATTATTAATACTTTTTATAGTTTTTACATGCCATGGAAAGGAGTATGACTGGGATCAGAAGAAAAGACAAAGTTAAGAGCAGCAAATTCAGAAACAAGACTACGGTCCGGGACATAACTGAAAATAAGAAGACAAAAATGTAAATGGGCACGTCACATGATCAGGCGAAAGGATAAATGGAGCAAAATAATCACTCAATGGTACCCAAGAGATGGAAAGAGAAAGAGAGGTAGACCACAAAGGAGATGGAACGACGACATTAGACAAGTAGCGGGTAAATCATGGGGTAGAGTGGCCATAGAAAGATCAGAATAGAGAGGATTGGAGGAGGCCTTTGCCATCTGACAAACGGACACGCAAAAGTGGAACACAAGAACAATCTACGAATAATTAAAGTAATACGGTCATGTCCGAATGAAGGCTATATTATTATATATATAGTTTTTACATATTCTTAACAGAGAGATGTTGCATTAAACATACATATATTTGAATTAGACATTAACAAACTTTTACACATATGAAACCAAGTTACACGACAACGACAAAACTCGAAGCGTGTCGTGAGTATTTAATATTTATATATGACTACGTCATTGATCAAGTAGCTAATTACAAGGCCACAAAACCCGAAGCTCTGGTTACAAACCCCGGATTAGGACATTACAAAAATTAAATTGGGTCTGTCTGTCGAAATATTCTACTCGTACTCATTATTACTCTTCTACGCCGATTCGCAATTATTGCATGCATAACTTGTATCATTATTGACGCATACAGCATGTGACCGATACATTGTATCCATTGCTCATTTGGTCTACTATTGCTAAAAATTTCTAAATTTCTGTAGCCCGCTAAGTCCAGTACTTGCAAGTTAGATCTTTGATCAGAAATTGAGTTAGCAGAGAATCAGCGTCAGCAGAGATTGATTTCGGTATATATTGAACAAATTTAACAAATTTAACCAACGGCTTAACGTGCTTTCCGAGGCACGAGAGTGTACACACTTCCAACTTCCAGACTCCGGACTGCTACTGAGAATTTTCTGACAGAAAAACCCAAAAACTATTTATTGGCCCGACCTGGGAATTGAACCCAGAACCACCGGGTCTGCGGCCTTATATCTAGCCACTAGACCAACGAGCAGAGGACAAAAGTAACACGTTACTTGTGTACCCATAGGGCTATGTTATGTTTGCACCCCACCAAATTTTTTCTAAAATATGAAAGGTTACCTTAAAACGGAACGAACTAGACAAAAATGATTTAAAACACTGTGCAATCAATCTAATCAACAATGAATACTGAAATATTCAGATGAATATCATACTTTTAATATTAAGTAAACATTAATTAAGTAAACGTCAATAAGCTTACTTTTGATTAGTAAAATCACGTAGTGTCCTCTCACACAACCTAACAGCGTGTGAGGGTCACGGCGACTAAATGCAAGTGTGGGGGTGCCACAGGCTATCCCTTTATTCAAATAACAACTAACAATATTTTAATGGTAGGGAATATAGAAATATTAAATACATCTAAACTAGTTTTTAATGTGTAATTGTTGGTACACATTAATTACATATAAATATATATATATATATACTGGTCAAAATCCGGACAAGGAACCTACATTTATCGGATAATGTAATATCTCATGTGCATCACCTAAAAATGGAGACTTTAGTCCAATAGTATATTTACACGATGTTAATACTACATATAAATCAAGCTTATATAAATAAAATGATGGTGGAAAATATTTAATATCTTTACATAACAGTTTTTTTATAACATAGGTAGGCGGACGAGCATATGGGTTACCTGATGGTAAGTGGTCACCAATGCCAATAGACATTGGGATTGTAAGAAATGGTACCATCACTTACATCGCCAACGCGCCACCAACCTTCGGAACTAAGAGGTTATATCCCTTGTGCCTGTAATTATACTGGCTCACTCACCCTTCAAACCAGAACACAACAATACCAAGTAATACTGTTTTGCGGTAGAATATCTGATGAATGGGTGGTACCTACCCAGGCAAGCTTGCACAAAGCCCTTCCACCAAGTAAAGTAGATTGCGGTCAATACCAAGTCCATTCTATAAAAAATATCCCTAAGCACCAACGACTAATATTTTGAAACTAATTTCAGTGTTATCTCAAAAAATTATTATGTCAGAATCGGCCTCAAACTGTCCTGGAAACTAAACCGACTATTACAAAAAATCCCATGTTTAAGACTCCTCGACGAGTTTTTTCTAGCGTTTAATGCGTTTCAGATTCCACTTTAATGAAGCCAAGTCTGCGCGACTTTTCTTATAGCCATATTTAGTGTCTAATAAAAACGAAACAAATGGTAGTTATATTAAATTATGCAATGTTTATACAAGTCGAAAGAAGTCTATAAAGAAACTTCAAATAGCAAACGTATATTTTAATTAGCCTCGACCCACGCTTATATTGATAAGGTAATTTGAGCGATAAGTGTATTAACAGGCCGGTTGAGTTGGAGTTTGCGAGTTTTATTTCACATAATAACATATTACGAAGGACCGGCGGCACGCGGTCGATCGCGTATTTTCGTTGAAAGTAAATAAAACTTTAACGCGACATGAACCACCATTATAATCTTTTATATTTAATTATAATTTTTTTTCGTTATTTAAAATTGAAACAGTCATTTATATTGAAAATAGTTAGACTGGCAAATGGGGTATCTGATGATGAGTCTGCACAACCAAAAAGACAGATCAGAACTGTAATAAATATTAATTATCCCTTACATTGTCAACAACGTTACAACGCACAACTGCCTCGTTGGTCCAGTGGCTACACGTAAGGCCGCGGACACGGCGGTCCTGGGTTCAAATCCCAGGTCGGGACAATAAAATGTTATTGAGATTTTCTGTCGAAAATTCTCAGTAGCAGCCCGGAGTCTGGAAGTGGGAAGTGTGTACACTCCCGTGCCTCGGAAAGCACGTTAAGCCGTTGGTCCTGCGCCTGAACTCTTTCCGGTCGTGTCGGATTGCCGTCCCATCGGGTTATAAGAGTTAGGGAATAGAGAGTGCACCTGTGTTTGCGCACACACTTGTGCACTATAATATGTCCTGCGCAGTTGGCTAGTCTCTCTTGAGATTGGCCGCCGTGACCGAAATCGGTCTGAAGGACCGTTGTTATTTCGTTACAACGCACAACTGACCTTAGGATCTAAGTTGTACTCTGTGCTTATAGTTGCACGGGCTCACTCGCCATACAAACATAAACACAACAAAACGATTTTTTGCTGTAAAATATCTGTCGAACGACAAGTAAAGCTATTTCCATTATTAGGATTCCGTACCCAAAGGGTAAAACGGGAACTTTATTACTAAGACTCCGTTGTCCGTCCGTCCGTCTGTCCGTCTGTCACCAGGCTGTATCTCATGAACCGTGATAGTTAGACAGTTGAAATTTTCACAGATGATGTATTTCTGTTGCCCTATAATAACAAATACTAAAAACAGAATAAAATTAATATTTAATGGGGTTCCCATACAACAAACGTGATTTTTTTGCTTGTTTTTGCTCGATATTGATAACGGCAACAGGTAGACGCTTGAAATATTTACAAAATATTTAATTATAAATTCACTTTAAAATTAATAATTAAATTCAAAAAAAGCGTTTTTGTAGAAAATTGTACGGTTTTATTTTATTTATTCGAATACTTATTATTAATTCCAATGATACGTTGAAATGAATCATTAATGGGTTTTCGCTTCATAATGAAATCGTACAACATAAAAAGCTTGTAGTAAGTTATTTAAACTTTAATCATATATTCCTAACAGATTACTAACGAATGTAATACTTTAAACAAAGGAAACACGAAAAAAGCAGCACAGCCGATACGATGAGTGCAATCAAAATTGCATGCAAAGCCATCTCAACCGCATTTAACTTACAGCGAGGGTTTGTTAATAAATCGTTATTTTACATAAGCCACATAATATGTGGCCTTTGTGGTACGGTCTTATATATGGGCTGTTAAATAATGATTTCCTTTTACTATGTTTATGAAACGTTAAATAATGTTATACTTGATTCCATCATTTTATCTTTCTATCAACATATTATAATTATCTGTAAGAGGTATTAAAGTACTTTAAAAATCTGTTATTTATTGGACCCAGTATAGTATAGCTGCAGAATCGAGTTGGATCTGATGATAGAACACGTATACCTTTATCGAAGATCGAGGATTCTGTTTCATTTGTGTTTTTGTCGTGCCTGTGAGGGAAAAGAGCAAGAGGATAGTAAGAATGTGTTGAGGGACCACCACATGTAAATTTAGTAACACGAACGGTAACAACGACGCGAAACATATTTTTAAGGGATACGAGACATTTGTCCAGAAGTGGTTTATTTTTGGTCATTCTCATTTTAGACATACTTACCATACAAATATGATATGACCGAATTCCCAGATCGAGCCAATGAAAAGTTGTTGTTGTTGTTTTTCTGTCAGAAAATTCTCAGCCCGGAGTATGGAAGTTGGAAGTGTATACATTCCTGTGCCTCGGAACGCACGTAAAGCCGTTGGTCCTGCGCCTGAATTATTTGCGGTCGTCTCGGATTGCCGTCCCATCGGATTATGAGAGCTAGGAAAGAGAGAGTACACCTGTATTTGTGCACATACTTGTGCACTATAATATCCCCTCCGCAGTTGGCTAATCTCTCTTGAAATTGGCCGCCGTGGCCGAAATCGGTCAGGATGACATTATTATTATTTTATGACCGAATGTAGATAACATTCGACTTTGCACTCGTGGTTGTGAAGAGTCAATATTGAATTGTGTAACAAACTTTTACCAGTAACGACTACGTTTACAATCCGAACGTTTCGCTTGGTTACCTTTTTTTCGTAAACAAACAAACATGCTGACTAGAGTTTCAGAGATGAGCCCGCTCCGATGTTATTTATACGAAAAGTTAACATTAATATACCGCAAACATCTGAAACAACGTATTTTGCATGTCGGGTAGGAAATGAAAATAAACATCAGTAATTGTTTTATAAACAACATTTTGCGTAGGTGAGTGACGTCATGTTATCAGTATTAATATGTATATTAATTGTTAATTGTAATGTCAAGTAAAATCAAAAGTTAAAATGTTTATTGAACATAGAAGCATTACACTTGCTTACTATTTGTCAAAGATCTGCCACTGGTTCTGAGATAAATTTCTCATCATATACAGTGGTGATCGTATAATTAGAAACACTATCAACGGTCCTTGACATTATATAAGATATTTCACCGCAATCGTTTTTATTTTGAAATTAAACAATAAATCAGACAACAATTTATCATTTATTAGAAAAACAATATAAATCCCATTACACAAGTGCAGTTTCAATATTACATAACGGACAAACATAAGGTATGAACAATAATAGTCAACTAATTAGAAACAACAACAAATAAGTATAAAAAACTATATTTTTTTAAGTATTAGTAATTAGTATTGTTATTTACGAAATAGCTACAATCTACAGCCTACCAATAGTTATAATTAATATTTAGTGGCGTATCCCGTTTCTTTTTAACAATATACCAGAGATTTTCTATCGGGTTTAAATCCGGACTATTTGCTGGCCAGTCTAAAACGGATATACACTGTTCGCTAAAGAAACATTTGACGCTATTGGCCGTGTGTTTAGGGTGTTTTTCATGCTGAAAGATCCAGGTTACAGGCAAATGATCCGAGTAGGGAATCATTGTGTGCTCTAAGATATTTTTGTATTGCCATTTATCCTTCAATCTTCCGAAAGGGTCCAACTCTACATCCGGAAAAACTCCCCCACACTTTTATGTTACCGCCACCGTGCTTGACTATACTCCTTGTGTATTTATAATTAAAAGCATTGTTAACAGGACGTCTAACATAGCACTTTCCATCGGAATTTACCATATTTATTTTTGTTTCATCTGAAAATAATACTTTTTTCCATTCTCGTACAGTCCAATTAACATTTTTTTTTGCGAATAATAATCGCTTCTCTCGGTGTTGCTTGGTAAGAAGCGGTACCTTTCGAGAGATTCTTCCAAACAATTTAGTTTCCACTAATCTTCGGTGTATCAGTCTTGACGAGATGTTTCTCGAGTCATCAGGCGAAAAAACTTCATTTTTAATCTGGTTGGAGCCTTTACTTGGGTTTTTTTAGCAACACGAACGATTAGCGTATCTTCTCTGGGAGAGGTTTTTCTTAGCCGAGCCTTTCTAAGAACATTTTCAACAGTTACATGTGTTTTATAATGATCAATTGCATTAAAAACTCTCTTAACAGAACAATTTAAATGCTCAGTTATTCTTCTGTACGTCCACTTATGATCTATAAGTAAATTAACAATGATTTGCCTAGTTGACGCGTCACAACTTTTATTTTTGCCAATTTTGAACAAAATAAAATGCAGTTTAAATTGTGAATTGCCGTCAAAATAATAGAAAAATAAATGTTATTCTCCAATTTCAAAAAAAGAACGAGCTGTGGATGCTGTTTTAAAATGTTTCTAATTAGGCGTCCAAGCGGCCAGTAACAGAAAATAAACTCTTACATGTGTAAGACTCATTTTGTAATTAAAAGTAAGATATGTTTTATATTTTATACATTTAATGAGTTTTTATTTATGTGGCAATATTATTGCATGTTTATTAATAATTGAATGTGTATATTTTTTACGAGCATATGTACATTAAAATTATACTTTCTTTATTCATAAGAAGTGTTTCTAATTATATAACCACCACTGTATATTTTAGGAATGTGTCGAAACTATAAAAAGTACTAAAAATTAAATAATTTAAAATATCTATTAAATGCTGCCGACTTCAACGTAAAACTTCCAATCGACCTATCAATGCCCAACACAGCTTCAGTGGTCAATACACAGCAGCGAACGACGTCTTGACCACAACAATACTCAATAAACAGTGCTCGCGTGTCGTTATATTTTAATTTTGACATTTTCTTCTGATTCTACGTTAGACACGACGTTTACGCAGCAATGTTTCGAAATAGCTAGAAACGCAATCCAAAGCGTTTGAAAGCGATCAGCGCTTAAAAAAGACCACAAACGTAAATTTCTATAGTAAGCATCGTGACACTACACTGCACGGTGTGACGTCTTATAATAAGATCCTCCAGACCGATTTCGGCCGCGGCGGCCAATCTCAAGAGAGATTAGCCAACTGCGCAGGAGATATTATAGTGCACAAGTGTGTGCGCAAACACAGGTGCACTCACTATTCCCTAGCTCTCATAATCCGGTGGGACGGCAATCCAACACGACCGGAAAGAGTTCAGGCGCAGGACCAACGGCTTAACGTGCTTTCCGAGGCACGGGAGTGTACACACATCCAACTTCCAGACTCCGGGCTGCTACTGAGAATTTCCTGACAGAAAAACCCAATAACTATTTACTGGGAATTGAACCCAGGACCACCGGATCTGCGGCCTTATATCTAGCCACTAGACCAACGAGGTAGTGTGACGTCTTAAGCGGCCGATGGCACTAACAAACTTTTCATAACTATTTTTTTTTTAATTTAACAACTGATTATTTCTGCACGTTCTTTGGGCTGTTGTAAAAGTCTATATAATTCCCACAAAAGAATTATTCGTTCCGTATTGTTGGGTAGGGAACGTGACTAGCTTATGCTAAAAAAAATCTTTGTTGACGTGATAACGTCTTATAAATCGATGAACGCTGTCTGCACGCACAAAAAAGCATGACTCATAGTAACGTTCCGCCAGAGTCGAGCTCGCAAGCGAGAGCGCGGAACAAGCGATAGAGAGGCACGATCGGCCTAAGCGTTCGGCTTGTGACGCATCTATCTCTCTTCCACTCCATCGACCGATGCGTCCGAGTATTCATCAATGTTTTCTTATGACGTAATCACGTAAAATTATCGTCCGTAAACCGACTTTACAGACAACTATTTGTTTTTGAAGTGAAAACTTATTTTATCTCTCTTCCACTCCATCGACCGATGCGTCCGACTATTCATAAATGTTTTCTTATGACGTAATCACGTAAAATTATCGTCCGTAAACTGACTTTACAGACAACTATTTTTTTTTGAAGTGAAAACTTATTTTAGCGCACCGCATACACATTTTTTCGTAGGCTGTAAGAGACGCTGATCCGTCACGCTCTAATGTGAAAGGCTCGATCAGCTGAACTCGGGACCGCCGAGTGTACCCGAGCGAGAAAGATACAGTCAGCTTCTCTTCACTGCTGCTTCGCTCTCATTACTATATTCAATTAATCTATATTAATAATTTCGTCAAGGAGTACGGTAGACTTGATGGAAAGCTTACCTGAATAATAAAACATAAAAAAAACATATATCCGCAAAATTCGAATTGTCGAGTATTTTGTTAAATTCTGATGGTGCTGACAGACAAATCGCACTCACCATATTGGCCACTCTAGCGAAACGTCACTGACACCAGATGACATCTTGAGTAGTTAATAAACGTTCCGATTCATACTAGTGCATATACGACTCGCCACTCAACACGTCGCGCCATTCATTTTAAAACAAAGTGTTCATTACAAAGAAATGTGACTCATGTGACTGTGTAAAACGAAACGTCTTGCCGTAAACATTGAAAATTGTATTTTTGATTTAGTCAATTTATATAAAGATCAACATTTTCATTTTTTATTTTCAAAAGTAGTAGGTACTTACCTACCTACCAAAGTAAAGAAAAAGACTGAGTGCTCAAAACAGAGAGGTTTATAGAGAATAAACCTTAAAAGCTATTTGTTTTGTTAATTTATGTTAGTTTATTTTGAAAGTCGATTTAAAATTAAAACTATTTATGTAAAAACTTTTGCAGTGTTAATTTACTATATTTATTAAACACTATGAACGATGCTATACGAATTCTTTCTTGCCTTGCTTTGCCTTTAATATACAGAAATACATTTTGTACCTACATGTGTATTATGAGTCACATTTCACCCGACCGAAGCCGTGCTTCCATCAGCTAGTATTTAATAATTGTTATAACTTATTATTATAAATGATTCAATAGTTTATAATAGTTATTATTGATAAGTAATTACAATTACATTGCGAGGTTAGTGAATATGTTAGTGGTTTATCGTGCTAATATTATATAGTGAAAAAACATTAAACATTATAAAAAACATAATTATTGTTATTGTTATTATAAAGAGTGATTCGATCGTATAACTTCATGTTTATATATACTTATATATATATTTATTTACTTATTTATTTATTTAGGTACACAAAACAGAATGCAATCAGGACTTAGACTTAAAGAATTAGGAATCTATACAATTTCAAACAAAATTACATCCCAAAACGTGTGTACACGGCATGCTTTTAAAAATAATATAGTTAGTTAGGTAATTAATGAATTACAATAATAAAGGCAATTAATAATTTAAATTAAATGAATCAATTAACAAAATAAATTAAAATTAAATTCGAATTGAGACAATAAAATAAAACAAAACAATAAAATTGACAATTAAATTAAATTCATAAATAAAATTACAAGTTTTTACATGCGTGCATATAAATATATGTATATATAATATAATTAAGAACCTCACTTTATGATATAATTATTTGTTAGCTTGAAGTTTTCACTTCCGCCGTGCTAGTCCGGTCAATTTAGACATCCATTTTTTGGTCTAATTTGACCGGACTATGCGGTCTTAAGCACACATTCCATTTATTGTTTTTTTTACAAACTAACATTATCAAATACTCGGACCTCTATAACAATACGAATATAAATAACGTAGCATCTGTGTCACACCACAAATTATATGATACCTATAAAATTTTTAGAAAAAATAAATTGGAAGCGGATAGAGTCACGTCGAATAGTCATATCATACTAACAAAACAAATATTTTTTTTTTTATATTCTTAAAGATTCTTCTCCATAGAATTTATAATGCGAACCGGTGGGTTACGTTTTTTTGTTTTTTGTAAAACGTACTAATCAAAAGTACCTACTTCAAAGAACTTCTCCAATAAAGTATGTTTTTATTATTTAAACATAATTATACTAAGAACATCTTATTCCGAAAAATGCTTTGCTACATTTTTCTTTATGAAATCACACTTTGACTACACTATGATACAATATAGTGGAATAATACCGTAGCGAAATAATGGAGCTCTAATATTGTCCGCAATAAAACCAGTGCTACAGGCTAAACCGTCCAATAATAGAACGATTGCATGTGAAGGGGGAATGCCGACAGCGCTCAGGTATTGAGCACTCAATGTACTTAGGAAGGTCTATGGGCAGAGACCCTTGTATCATCCACGGCTGGGCGACCGCGGTAATGAGGGCGAGTTGCGTAAATTACGCAGTGGAAGGTTATGAACCCGTGCCCTACGATGCAAGTGTTTGAACTTTTTACGCGTATTTAACTTGCGTACATACACCTTTATACGCTTGCATTCTTTGGTAAAGTGTATCATAAGAGAGAACTAAAACCGACGATTGTATTTACAAATCAAAACAATAATAACAGTTCTGTATATAAAACACGAGACTTATATATTATAATGAAATTTCATTTGTATTTTGAAATTTACTTTTTACCGTGGCTCCAGGAAAACAACACTAAAACCTTCAAAGGAGAAGAGGATTTAGCCCAGCATTCACAGATGTTACTTTTTTACTTTATTTTTTTTATATAAGATAGTTAGTATATAATAAAAAATAATCTATCTACGTGAATAGTTAAAAAAATATAGCCTTCCCTGCATATTTGTTGTGCGTAACCGAAATATATTTACATATTTTCAACATAGTTTGTTTTTATTTTTAAAAATATTGCAGCTTGCTCACTGAAAAGTTGAAAACCAATTATTTTCTTACATTACATGTCACAGTAAAAATTCTTAACCAGGTAAAATTAATTGTGTCTAAAGACATAAAAAATACTACTTTTGCTTTTAACTAAAAGTATGTTTTTCGGTTTGTCATATTGCACATCGGGATACAGAACCTTTGCATAATTTGTAAAATATTACATAGCCAGGTATTATTTATTAATCTGACTGTTATTCTAAACTACTAACCGGTTAGTCTTAGTCTTAACAGTAACTTTTCTAAAAAACTTTTTTAACCAACATCTTCAATCGAAAGTATAAAAAATATTTTTATAATATATATATTTTCATAATATATCTAAATGACATACATAATATGTCAACTTTCATTTCATAATAATTTTAATATCATATTCAATAATATAAATTATTACAAATTACGAACATTGAAATTTCGAACAACCATTGATCACAAGTGAAAAACGCATTAACGCAATACCTCCACATAAAATCTCAAGTGATCACTGAGTCTAACTGGCATCATTTTTATAACAAATACACTAAAACAATTTTAAGTAAAACTTTTTAACGTCATGTATAAATATTTAGTTTCTGGACAACCTACGTTTGATAAGGTTTATATTTGAAATGGAAGGTGATGTAAAATGTCTGTATAATATTGGTAACAAGTAACTTGAACTTATGTTTCCAGTTAAAAGCGCTTTCGACCGGTTTATATTTCGAACTGCATCATTTTCATATATATTTTAATTGTATTTCGAAAGCGAAACAGGAAAGTGTATTTCTTTTTAATAAAAAAAAAACAGTTATAATTATTTACAAACAAATTTATACATTTCAATAAACTTATCCAAAAACATTCTTACCAGTAATGTTTATATATCATAACGTAATTAAATCTTTATTTTATTTTTATTTTATATTATGAAATAAAATAAAATAAAAATATATATTTGTCATATCAAATATGATATATATTTGATATGACAAATATATATTTTTATATATTATAAATAAAATAATAATAGATATCTTATCCTAAATATCTCGATTTTTGGTATTTTATTAAATAATTTGAACTCTGCATATCCGACAAGTTATAAAAAGCTTTTGAGACAAAAAGAACGAAAGATAAAAAAAATATTTTTAAATAAACTATGTTCAAAGTCTATTCATCGCTACTGACTAAGGGTTTTTTCACTAATGTTACTAGCAATAACCATCATACCAAGTATTCAAAAATGAAGTCATTAACATATATGCGAGTTTTACAAAGATTTAATATGATTCCAAACCACAAGCCGACACCTGCGGCATGATCGTATCTCCGTGACTTATAAGGCACAGCGAGCGTTAGCATATCATTTCCAACCCTAAGTATTCACACTAAGTAGATGTTAAAATAGGAACTAAAAACTGTGTCCTCGTTTTAATTAAATTCGCTGTGTGTGATTTAATTAAAGTGTTTAATGATAATATTTCTTTAGCGTTTGCCAGAAAGAATCCTCTAAACTTCAAGAAGCATTCAGCATTGTACATATTATACAGATTACAGACTGATAGATAGATAAACTGACAGTATTACTAAAATTGTTGCCTTCTATTTGTATTGAAATTGTTTTTGTTTTATAAACATTTAATAATATATTTCAAGGCATGAACAGACAGCTGATGAGGCGGGACGGCGACGTGACGCTGGCGTGTCACACTGTCTGATCGATGCGCCACAGTCGGCGTGATTAATTGAGCATTTTGAAACAAAAAATACTTTTATATGAGAATTCTCATATAAAAGTATTTTTTGTCAAGTTAAAACCACCCATACAAATCGAGGCTTGCAGCAATATCAATGTTTCGTTAATAACTACAACGCTGACGTCCCGTCAGGAGCGACATGTCCAGTCTTGCTACCTGTTTGACTACTAATATGGTTACTCATAGAAAACAAAATTTCGTCACGCCCGCGCTACGCCCACATCCCGTCACCGCACTCCGATTATATTCCCGCCGAGTGAGTTGTTACCGCAACGTGTCCGCTGAGCACGGTAGCCCTTTATCTAGTCGTCCATATTAACTATAGCCCATTCCAATCAAAAGAAGAGTAAGGCAAAATAAACCGATATCATCGGTCACCGGTATCAATTGACGGGACATCTTGAATAATCGATGATATTCACTATGGATTCGCGAAAAATTGCGTTTTCAATGACCGGTGGTATGTAATCGGAATTTCGAAAGTTAAATTAATGTGGTAAAGTGGAACAGTGTTGTATTATAAATAAGGGTCAATTAATCAAGAACTGTTTATAGTGCATAATACAGCAGAACAATTAGAAAATCGCATGCAATTAGTAAACTCCGATTGGAATAGGGTATAGTATATTTCAACTACCCACATCGCGCCGACCCTCCGTCCCACCAGTTGTCTGATCGTACTATTAGAGACACTATACTATTACCATAATATTCTACCAAAAACCGTTATCCCGATATATCACTTGTCATGATAATCGGTTGATTGGTATAGAAGTTGACACGCCATCTAGTGGCGATTCACAATAAAGTCAATTAAGTTATCAACCGGATAAATATAATCGGTAATCGGCTAAACGGTTTTGAATTCTATTAATCTCGAACAGATATACCAACATCCATTTTTATACTTTAGATTTTTATGCATTTTCTTGAACATTTAAAAAAGTACTAATTGAAGCGAACAGCTTTACAAAAGTGAAATATACCAGTTGTATTTCTGCTACTTAACGTCATGTTGATGTGAAACAGCTTATTGTATATCTTTGTTTGAAACACTATTGTTTTTTTTAAATCCTTTTGTTTTTTCTCTATAAAGACTGTTGTTCGAAACAACATACTTATTGTAAAAAATAAATTAACAAGCTATAAGATAACAAGTAGGGGAAGGTGGGGCACAGTGAAACGAAAGTAATTTTGATTTTAAAAGAAATCTGTCTTCATAAGCTCAACAAAATTGTTAAACTTCCAAAGTTTATGGAATTACTTAATTATCTAATATTTAGTCATTAAAAATTTATAAAAAATCAACCCATAGCCTATTTTATTTTATTAAAATCTTGATTCCGTTTCAATGTACCCCAGGTCTGGGGTACATTAAAACATTCCCTGGGGCGCAATAAAACATAGCGGGGTACAGTGTATATACATTTTTATATTAAAATATGCATAAATTAAAGACTTTTTACTTAATACATAAATTAAGACTATTTTCTGATTTGCGATGGAAATATAAAATTTTATCTTGACGTTTTATCTTCCCGGAAGAACATTGCCTGGGTAAAATTCTTTTGAAACAGTGTTGTTTTCTTTTTATAAAAATATACAAAAATAATAAAATTTGTAAGTACTCCCGTCAGAGCGTCACGGTAGCATGCGCAAGCGATCCCGTGGCGCTCCTCGTTAAGACGGGTAGGGTACCGCTGGTTTTGTAAAAATCAAATTTAAAATATAAGACGGCCTTACACAAAAAAAATATAACTGCAACAAGATAGCATGAAAAACATAAGTGCTGCTTGACAAATCGGTAATGCTGATTTGATATTCAAATGTTTTATTAGAATTAGGTAGAAATATTTTTTTCAATAGGGACGCTCGAACTTTTACAGTTTATAGCGGTCATCTTGAAAAAGCTATAGCCATCAAATTTGACAGGAATACATATTTATACTTGACATTTCACCATGAAATGCTTCAACAACTTTCTGAATTTGTAACAATTTATCATCAAAATCAGTGACAAACAGCGTGGTGCGTTGCGTCCAATTTATATCTTTAGTGATTAAGCTCATTTTTGGCTGAGTGGTTTTGTTAATAGCCAAAAATGCGTATTTGGAGTGAGGAACATCCACGAAAGATCCCTTAAACTCCGGAAAAGTCACTGTTTGGTGTGGATTTTGGTCTGGCGTTATCATGGGCTCTTATTTCTTCGAAGATGCATATGGAGCTGCACTCACTGTCGATGGTGATCGATATCAGACGATGATAACAAGTTATTTGTGATCTAGAATCAATGATATGGACCTCACGAAAATGTGGTTCCAACAGGTTGGCACCACTTGCCATACTGCACAGGAAACATTAAATTTATTGGATGAGAAGTTCGAGGGCTTCGTCATCTTGCGTGGTGATGAAATCAACTGCCCACCGAGATTGTGTGGTCTAACACCGCTCGATTACTTTCTGTGGTGTTACGTGAAATCTCGAGCAATTGTCTGTCAACCCCAGATAATTGCTGCCCTGCAGGCCAACACCACTAGCGTTTTTCATGAGATGGAGCCGCATTTATGCGAAAAAGTCGTCGATTCTTGGTACACTACCTTCAGCGGAGTCGCGGCGGCTATTTTGCAGAAAGAGTATTCCATACATAATGTCATTAAATGTTCTTTAAAATAAAATAGAAATGGTGGCATGATCACTTAAGCAGGCTGTTTTATTCCATGTCAAAGTTCGAGCGCTCTTTATGAAAAACCCAATGTTATAGATATTTTACTGTACCCCTTGTGTTATCCCCCCACCACCTTACCCTATACAAATATGTATGTAGTTATTACCTGTAATATTTATTGAATAGACATGTATTTGTGAAAAACTATGTATATATAGGTTTTCTACTAGATATTTAGAGGCTTTAAAATATTATAATAAACGTGAAAGTAATTTTTTATTGTAAGTTCTTTAAAACCCTTAGTATACTATCTTTTTATTAGAATTGCATTAAGTTGCACATATAAGAATCTCACATAGGACATCTCATATAATTGACGAAATAAGTTGTAGTAACTGTGCAATTATTCTTTTATGTAAACCGACTTACTGTGATACACTAATTTGATGCGTGGACCCTTTGAATGCTATAATTATTATAGTCAATGTCGCATAACACTTTCTGATATTTTACGACCGTTTTCTGCGGTGTGTTTCGATTTTCTTCTTACAGAATAGCCCTACTGATAGCATTTCTAAGACTGAGCATTGACTATTAAACATGTTCAATTGTATTGTGTTTTTCTATACCTTAATCTCTCTTTATATCTAAACTATCATTTTCAATAATTACCACACACTACTTTACATTACATTTTCTACACACTATTTACAATTATTCTCGTACTCAAATATGCCTTATTATTAATTCATTACTTACATTTACAAATAATCACTACTTAATGTACACACGTTTAACAAAAATAAAAGTCATATTTATAATTGGATTTAATATTTTTTACACATATATTTTACACAACCAATCATTATTTATATACATAGACACTTATAGCAACGTATTTTTAAAATTACTTATTACTGTTTATGGATAACATTCTCAATATAGAAGAAGAATTAGAATCCATAAATATAGCGCGATCAACTGTATGTAATCCAGAGGATTGTAACCAGTTCTTAATTAATTTCGGTGGTAGAGCTTTGTGCAAGCTCGTCTGGGTAGGTACCACCCACTCATCAGATATTCTACCGCAAAACAGCAGTACTTTGTATTGTTGTGTTCCGGTTTGAAGGGTGAGTGAGCCAGTGTAATTACAGGCACAAGGGACATAACATCTTAGTTCCCAAGGTTGGTGGCGCATTGGCAATGTAAGCGATGGCTAACATTTCTTACAATGCCATTGTCTATGGGCGTTGGTGACCACTTACCATCAGGTGGCCCACATGCTCGTCAGCCAATCTATAAAAAAAAAAATAATAAAAAAAAAAAAAAAAAAAAAAAAAAAAAAAAACAATATTTTAGTAGATAGACATATTAGTATCATTACTCAGAACATACGTAGTATATACAAAAATATTAATGATTTCGAAACTCTTTTGTTACAATTCGATTGTGATATTTTAATACTTACGGAGTGTAGGATATCGTCACAAAAACATATACCTACAATTGATCATTACGACTTGTATAGTAGTAAATTCAATATTAATCAAAATGGCGGTGTTGTTGTGTATATTAAAAATAGGTTTCGAAATATTAAAATAGAAGAAATTTCTCTTGTTAATGCCACTTGCATGTCCATTACGATTGATGATGACACAGTTATTTTAGGTGTCTATCGTTCACCTTCTTTTGTCAATGCAGATGAATTTGTTGACTCTTTGGGTAAATTGTTACACTCTATTAAGCATTATGGAAATATTATAATAACTGGTGATATAAACATTAATATATCAGCGAATAGTTCTGACAGAAATAGACATAACTATCTGAATGTACTAGCTGAATACGGAATCTTACCGGCTCATACATACCCCACTAGAGAAGCAAGTTGTATTGACCACGCTATGATACAAGCATATAAAAATATCGCTGTAATTGTATTAAACACATCCGTAACTGATCATCTGAGTGTGGTTATATGCCTAACATCAATGCCTACGATTAAAAATAATTGTGCTAGATTCGTTTCAAACTTAAATGTCGATGCAGCCTTGAAACAACTAGAGAATTGTAATATGTCTCCATTACTTTCCTTATTTAACCCTAATGAAATTGCTGATAAGTTATTAAATGAACTTACTTCAGTTATTCAAAATAATACAATTACTACTAAAATTCCTAGAAATAAAAGAATTATAAAACCGTGGATAACTCCTGGATTACTTAAATGTATTAAGAACAGAAATAAAATGCAATATAAACTTAAAAATAACCCAAATGATAATATACTACAAATAACTTACAAACGCTACAGAAATTTTTGTAATGATCTGTTAAAAAAAGTAAAACGTAACTTTGAGCGCGCGCAACTTAAAAAATCTATTAGAAATCCAAAGGAAATGTGGAAAAATATTAAATCAATTGCTTACATAACTAAAAAAAATCAAGCCTGTACAGAACTATTAAAAATAAAGCCTTTAATTGGTGAATCATTAGATAGTATCAACGATTACTTTTCAAAAATTGGTAAAAATTTAGCTGAAGATATAATAAATAAGCAATCCACCAGAACATACAACGATGTTACTTATAGGTTTTCAGCATCTAGTGGTCTACCGAGTTCTTTCGGTTTACTTCATACTGATGATTTCGAAGTAGAATCTATACTTTTGAATTTAAAGAATAACTGTGCTACTGGATAGGATAACATACCTACTAATTTTATTAAGCTTGCTAAACATATTCTTGTCCCAATTATAACACATCTTTGTAACACCTGTTTTGATAGGGGCATCTTCCCAGACATTTTTAAGTTAGCTGTGATATATCCTATTCACAAGAGTGGGAGCAGAGACGTGATTGGAAATTTTAGACCAATATCAATATTGCCAACACTATCTAAAATTCTTGAAAAGTTAATTAATAAAAGGCTAATCAAATACTTAGAACATCACAATATACTTTCTGATTCGCAATATGGCTTCCGGACTAAAATTTGTACCGAAGATGCGGTTATAGATCTTTCGAACGAAGTAGTGAGAATACTTGACAACGGCCAGAAATGTTTAGGCATATTTCTGGACTTGGCCAAGGCGTTTGATACCGTCTCTGTTCCTATTCTCCTGAATAAGCTTGAAAAAATTGGAATACGAGGTACACAACTTTCACGTTTTGAAAGTTACTTAAAATATAGAAAACAGCGTGTTAAAATTGAAAATAACTATAGCCAAGATGCACTAATTACATATGGTGTACCACAGGGCAGTGTCCTTGGGCCGACCCTATTTTTAATATTTATTAACGATTTATCGATGCTAAAAATTAATAATTGTAAAATCTACTCTTATGCAGATGACACAGCCTTGATCTTTAATGGTAACTCCTAGGAAGAAACAAAATTATTTGCTGAGAAAGGTCTAAACATAATAACCCATTGGTTAAATCAACATCTATTAACTTTAAATGTGACTAAAACTAAGTACCTAACTTTTACGATTAGAAAACCAACCCAACCCCCACAAAACTTTCAAGTAAAATGCCATACATGCTCCTATCCATATATTAATAACTGTAGTTGTCTAGATATCGAAAGAGTAACAGAATATAAATATTTAGGTATTATAATTGATCAACATCTCAATTGGTATAAACAAATTGATAATTTAATAAAAAGGACAAGAAATCTAATTTGGGTTTTTAAAAAACTCCGTCACGTTCTACAACCCGATCTGTTAAAATCAGTATACTTGGCTCTCGGACAGTCAATTCTTACGTATTGTGTCCCGGTCTGGGGAGGTGCCTGCAAAACCCAACTTATTCACTTAGAAAGAGCCCACAGATCATTATTAAAAGTAATGTTCTTTAAAACGTATGGATGCGCAACATATAATATATATTCAACAACCAAAATATTAACAATCAGACAACTTTACGTTCTACAAACTGTGTTAAGAGTTCATAAGTCAATAACATATAATAAACCAGACAAGAATATAAGACGAAATCATGCAGTAATTAATTTACAACATTGCAACACACAATTCGCTAACAGACAATACAACAAGCAATCTTCCTTCCTTTATAATAAAATAAATAGGATTATTAACATTTATGACCTTCAATATCATCAGTGTAAACAAACATTAACTAATTGGCTTTATACTTTAGACTATCATGCTACTGAAGAATTGTTAACTGTACAAACGTAAGAAATATTCATATTAATTAAAAATAATTGAGTAAATAGTAATATATATATTGAGTAATAGGTAAAATGAGTAAATAGGTATAAAATAATAAAATTATATAATTCACACCCACACTAATACACACACACACACACACTCACACACACACACACACACACACACACATGTAAAATGTTTTCCATTTCCATTTTTAATCTTAAAAATGAGTTAAATATTTATTAGTTTATAATTGTATGTTTCGATATATGTATATCCAGGAGGAGGAGCGGGTATTTTGAGATACAGGTTTAACCTACTTCAAAATTCCTGTTGCTAACTATTGCTGTACAAACTGATTTAAACAATAAATTTTTAATTAATTTTTTTAATTAATTTAAACATGGTATTGCTTTTTTGTAGTTGAGAAATTAATAAGTAGTGACTTTTTGGAACTGTGAAAGTATAATTACAATCTATATATATAAAAATCTCGTGTCACAGTTTTAGTGTTTATACTCCTCCGAAACGGCTTGACCGATTTTGATGAAATTTTATATGTATATTCTGTAGGTTTGAGATAGGTTTATAACTATTTTTTATACGCCTAAGAGTTAAGGGTGACTCACCCCAAAAAAAATATTTTTTGGACAAATTCTTTTATTTTTATTTTTTTATTATGTGGCATAAAGAAATACATACAACCCTAAATTTTCTACCATCAACCCATATTTTTTAACAGTGATATTAGTAATTCAATCATTTTCAACCTCGGTTGATAACTTGATCAATTAACACTTGATCAGTTATCCCCGTCAGGGGTCTATTGGTGTCACTTCTCACCATGTAAGCAGCACGGAGTAGGGATGGGAGCGTTCTCCTGTCTCTCTTGCAATAAGCTGTATCTCATTTTTTACACAGTTTTCGGAAAAAAATCGGCCATTATTATTGTTTGTACATCGATCGCAGTAGTGACGTTTACAATTATCATTTTATCATTTCCGTGTAATTCTCAACTAAATTTATTATAAATTTGCATGCATGCACCATGCATGCAGCACGCATGGGGCTGATTGGAAATGGTCTCCTTCTGCGAGTGGCACGTCGCAAAAGGAGGCCGCGGAGCGGCAGCGCGAGGAAAATGCCTCCGCTGATTCGATCCGTCGTCGTCCGTGGGGGAAACGCGTAAATGCATTTTTCGAACGAAAAAAAAAGGAGGAAATTGTTCTTACTTTTTTATCACACCAAAAAGCGTTGCATGTCTTAATCAACTCTTCCTTTCACATACGAGTATGTATATTTTATGTTATTTTTTCAATGCAAAAATGTTAAGTAAGAATTAAAATTGATAAATTTAATTAAATACTTTAGTTAAATAGTAATTTATTCAAAATTAAATATATACTAGTGAATTAAAAGTTAAAAAAAGAGTTCAAATTATATTTACATTTGTATAGAATTGAGGTTATCTCACTGGCCGCACAAAATCCTTATTGACAAGGCTGAAAATTTGCACACTTACACATATACACATACAACCGCTAGAATAGAAAGAATCAGTAAGAAAGAAAGAGGGGAAAGGTCGCTTGGAGGACAACGCTTTTTTGTTACATGACAATTTCTGCCAGGTTACTCTACTGTAAGCCGCGTAAAAGAACTTTGTTCCAATGAATTAAAAATATGCAGAGCATGTTGTACTTTACTTTATGCACTATTATTATATGCCCTGTACTGAACACACATACACTGTACTGTACGGTATGGAGTGCGAATACATTGATTGGTGAATGTTTATATCTTATTGATTAAAAAATGCACGGGATAAAATCCTTATTTTACCCGTACAAAGTCGGGACGGGCAGCTAGTACAATTATATAATTAAATGAAGGAAAAAATATTTATTTAATAATCATACTAAAACTAAATAAATATAAATAAGTTTGAATTTTTTTTTTTAAAGTACTTAATGAACTTAAAAAGACATACATTTAAAAATTAAAATAAATGAATATAGTTAAACACTGGGAGAAATCCCTTTCTATCATTATGAAGAAGACACGGCATTATTTACTAATCACAATCAACACAACATATATGAGGCCGCTTTATTTAAAAAAAAAAAGAAAACAAATTATGGCATAATAAAATCCTTTCTGAATATAGAGAAACAGATATACATTTTATAAACACGAAAATGAGAAACTTCCTTTGACCAAAAAATTATTCGCTTCTATGAAAATACAAAGTGACTAGCAACGCAATTTCTGTGGTCATTAATAGTACATTTCGTCAAAACAACTTACTTTACTATACTTTTATTTACTATATTAAAAATACGATAATTCATAACGATAAGATGATTTAATATATGTTTTAGTTATAATTCCATTATTATTGTGTTATTGGTAAGAAATAAACATTTTACAACAACGTTATTGACTTAAGTTTTGTTGACGAAATATCAACATAAAATTATTGAAACCGTGTTCTGAAGCTCAGGAACAATATTCTTTCGTTTATATTAAAATTATATCTTGCGTATAAATTGTATACATACTTATACATAGTATAAAAAAATAGCTCGCGATTGTCGTTTGTTCTGGAATTTCTTTATTATTTATTGAATAGCTTCAAACATTGTATTTTTTTATCATAGGATTAAGTTTTGCTATGGAAAGTATACATTGGTTTTAGTCTGATTCCATCCCTCTAACTATTGTTTTTTATACTCAATATTAATATATATGAATTGTTTAATATTTATTTTAATAATGGTCATTTGTAATTTTTTTAATTTTTGTTTCATATTAGCAAATTTAATAGGGTAAGTGGACTTCGCCGATAGACACAGATACTAACAGTCATACAATATATCTTACATCGTCAAATCGCTGCCAAACATGAAATCTAATATCTGATAGCCTTACTACATATTGCCATTCATAAGCCCACCACCAGGAGGCCAATTCTACTAACATAATTGTCACATTATCGGCATCGTATCGAACCATAATCGTTGACCTTTAGCTTTTTCCCTATTCTACTAATACAATGATCCAGTTGCGATTTGAATTGCCCTTGATGGAACGTAAAGTTAACAATTAAGTTTGACTTTGATATGGTTTTTTGACTTTTATATATGGTAACATCATACTGATTCGGTTTTATAAGGAATAGTCGAAGCTGGATCGGAATCGAATCGAGAACGTCCATAAACGTTTTACATTAATAGAATTGGCCTCCAGGCCCTGAAAAAATATTTCTCCAACTATTAAGCTATTGACACCTGATGGTACATCCAAGATACCGTACTCATTTGTCAAATCAACGGAATATATGCGTGAGAACTCACAGATTGATGGGTCGGCCTTGATTGAATTACTCGCCACATCTGACGAGGGTCTTACATCTATGCGGGCTTGAGAATAAGAGTAACACTAACGCAATCCTCGAAGATTTTCTTATTCAGATACATTGGTAAATTCGATTTTTTTTACGATACATGTATATGAGAGAGTTTATTTTCATATTGTTAGTCTTTTAAATTAATCAAGTCTATTTTCATACTAAACAGGATAATAGAAAATTATTTTAAACTACAAACAAAATAAATTTTAAAATTAATATAAAACGTATTAATATCAGAACAACGAAAATCACAAATGATATTTCAGTATAAAATATTTCAGAAACAATTGGATTAAGCGCTTTAAATTCTCAAAGCTGGAGCGCAATTGCAATCAATTTCCGAGGACAATTAACAGAGGCAGGAGTTTATCGGTTAATTCTTTAATTAACGAACAGAGGTTACAGAGTGAGTTGTTTAATACAACGATAATCTGGCTAATTGGATACATTTACCACCGTCCTGCCGAAACCGAAACAAGCCTCATCTGAAACTACACTTTAAGTGCATGTTGTACTTGAACACGTTTGTAGAGCCGGATGAAGTTACTTCGACTCGTAGTTGCCAGGATATTAATTTTGTTGCCAGGATATTAATTTGTTTCTACACGGAAAACACTTATTAACAGCTCTGTTGTATTCAAATTAATATATGTGAGTTTATTTATTTATTTATTTAAGGGTCAGTAAGTTACACTATACATTTTATTGACAATGTGTTGATTTCTTGAAGAAAAGTAACAATAATGTAACCCACAACACTATCCACATATTACTAAAAAAAAAACTATAAATTACCGATAAAGGCTGTACAATGTAATTTACAATGTGCAGCAAAATTATAGTAGTAAGTACGCTAAAACTAACATTTACAAAGACTATGAAAGTATTTGTGCTATTAATTTCTTAAATTTACTAATAGAACATGCAAAAATATCTATATCTGTAAATTGTATGTTGTACGACTCCACCATACGGCGCATAAGTGACCGACGACCTGCGTTCGTCCGACAGGTACTTAATGCGAAGAGGTACCCGGCACGCGTTTTTCTTTTATTAACAGTTCTGGATACTACATAACATAATCTGTTTATTAGGTCAATGCAATTGATATAATCGTTAACGAGTTTATATAATGTAATGGCTTCTAAGTATTTTCGTCTAGATTGAAGGCTTAAAATGTTATATTTGTTGAGTAATTTATCATATGATAAGTAGCGATCATAACATTTGCAGTGCATACTGCGTAAAAATTTGTATTGAACATTTTCAATTGTGTCAACATACTTGTTGTAGAAGGGGTTCCAGACTGGTACGGCATACTCTAATTGGAATCTAACCAAAGTTTTGTCCACATATAGATATGTCGATACGCGCTTAAAATGCGTTGACATCCTCATTATGAATCCGTATAATTTGAAAGCTTTTTTGACTATGCTACAAAGAGTTGAGTACGAAATAAAGATGATGAAAAATTACAATTCACTAAATATGACGTATTAAAAAACGATGTTACTTTAGATCAATAAGTTTTATTATCTCTGAACGCTTTTTGATTAATATCATTATTTTGATTTATCTTTTTTTTTCGCAGGAAAAACGCCTTGACGCGTTTTCCCCCACATGAAGTGGGATATAGAAGGGGGGTATATGGGGCTCACCGGCACTGAAGGCGCCCACTAAAAACCAGCGGTATCCTCTCCGTCTGGTCGGGGTGCGGTGATCACTTGCGCATGTTACCGTGACGCCCCGATGGTCGGCCAACCTATGCGGGCCTCCATTTCTAAGGGGGTTCCCGGATACAGATAATAATAATATATAATAATATAACATAATACAGCCTGGCCACCGCAGCTCTGATCAAGTCGAGATATATCTCAAACTCTGCCAGACTGCGGTTAGGGGAAAAGTACGTTCCAACAACTACGTACTTTCTCCATCCCACCACTACGTAGCCCGAGCCCCTCTCAATGAGTGAGAGGGAAGGACCCATACCTCTCCGAGTGAGAACCGCCACGGTGCCGTTCAAGTCCCCTACCCAGTGAGGTAAGGGAGGGACGAAATAGGGCTCGCAGGCCACAGCCCGGTCGATTTGCTACTCCGCTATGGACTGCAGTAGCACGTTCGTCTGGAGGAAGCTACCCATAAAAATTTTTAAATTTTTTATCATGTGGCATTAAAAAATACACACAATCCTAAATTTTCTACCATCAACCCCTATTTTTTAACAGTGATATTAGTAATTCAATCATTTTCAACCTCGGTCGATAACTTGATCAGTTATTCCCGTCAGGGGTCTATTGGTGTCACTTCTCACCATGTAAGCAGCACGGAGTAGGGATGGGAGCGTTCTCCTGTCTCTCTTGCAATAAGCTGTATCTCATTTCTTACACAGTTTTCGGAAAAAAATCGGCCATTATTATTGTTTGTACATCGATCGCAGTAGTGACGTTTACAATTATCATTTTATCATTTCCGTGTAATTCTCAACTAAATTTATTATAAATTTGCATTGCTGTAATTATTAATTATTATTAATTATTAATATTAAGAGTATTTCTACTGTATTATTCTTAAGGAAAAATATTGTGAAAGGTAAATTAAATAATAAAAATGTGTGTGTACTTATGTATGTACATGAGTTAGACCTATTATAATAAAAAAAAACAAATAACGGGCCAACTTTTTCAAAAAGATAGACCTTTTTGACTATCATAGTGTGGGACCATTGTACGATGAGCATGTGCACATAGAAACCGTAGACAGAACCTAAAAATATAATAAAAAATGTGCGATCGGGGTACCCCGGGAAGAACGAAGTTCTTTGCGATATTTTTTTTAACTTAAAACCTGTTTTAAAATGTAGATTTTTAATGATTATATTTCTGTATATTTGTCACACTCCTGTGCCACGAAAGGCAGGTGAAGTCGTTGGTCCTGCCTCTTACCTGAACTTTAACGTTCGCGTCGGTTTACCGTCCTATCGTATTATGAGAGTACACCTGTGTTTACGCACACACTTTTGCACTATAATACGTCCTTTTTTTTTATTTCGCACTATAATACGTCCTGCGTAGTTGGCAAATCTTTCTTGAGATTGGCCATTGCGGTCGAAATCGGTCAGGAGGAAAGTATTCTTCGGAGTGTGTTGCGTGGGGCCTCAGAGGCATACCCTGGTGGCGATAGTCGGTGGAGATTTCTCGCTGCCGAGCGTGATTAACGCCATACTGCAACCAGCACCATGCATGCAGCACGCATGGTGCTGGTTGGAAATGGTCTGCTTCTGCGAGTGTCATGTCGCAAAAGGAGGCCGCCGAGCGGCAGCGCGAGGAAAATGCCTCCGCTGATTCGATCCGTCGAAGAAGACCAGAGAGGCGTAGGCGCTATGCGCACCTTCTTCCCCCGCCTTAACAGCCGCCGGAGCTAAGGGGGTTCCCTGTATCCGGGAACCCTGGGGCGTCAGGCTAGCATGCGCAAGCGATCCCGTGGTGCACCCCGACCAGACGGAGAGGATACCGCTGATTTTTTAGTGGGTATTCCGGCACCTTCAGCGCCGGTTAGCCCTACATACGCGTTTCCCCCACATGAAGTAGGCGTAAATACACTTTTCGAGCGAAAAAAAGGAGGAAATTGTTCTTACTTTTTTATCACACCTAAAAGCGTTGCATTTCTTAATCATCATCATCATCATCCCTTTCTCGTCCACTGCTGGACATAGGACTCTCCAATAGCACGCCACTGAGCTCGATCTTCAGTTCTCAATCTCCATCCGCTGCCAGCCACTTTTCGTATATCGTCACTCCACCTAGTCGGAGGGCGTCCTACGCTACGCTTGCCAAGACGTGGTCTCCACTCCAGAACACGTCTACTCCAATGGTTCTGCGACATATGTGTCCAGCCCACTGCCACTTCAGCTTACTAATCCTTTGGGCTATTTCGATAACTTTAGTTCTCTGTCGGATCACCACATTTGGGATTCGATCCTTCAGAGAAACTCCGAGCATAGCCCTTTCCATAGCTCGCTGAGCGACCTTAAAATGGTGGACCAAACGCACTGTCCACGTCTCGGCTCCGTAGGTCATAACCGGTAAGACGCACTCGTTGAAGACTTTTGTCTTCAAGCATTGCGGTATCCGTAACGAAAAGACTTGACCAAATTTCCTATACGCTGTCCAGCCTAGCCGTACTCTTCTACGTGCCTCCTTCTCGAAGTTGTTTCGACCCAACTGCAAAGATTGCCCAAGGTACACGTACTCCTGAACAACTTCGAGAGGAACTCCGTTAAGAGCTATTGGTTCCGGCTTGACATGTTCATTGAACATTAACCTTCTTAATCAACTCTCCCTTTCACATATGTATATTTTATGTTATTTATTTAATGCAAAAAAGTTAAGTAAGAATTAAAATTGATAAATTTCATTGAATACTTTAGAAAAATAGTAATTGATTCAAAATTAAATATAAAATAGCGAATTAAAAGTTTAAAAAAGAGTTCAAATTATATTTACATTTGTATAGAATTTAGGTTATCTCACTGGCCACACACAAACCTTATTGACAAGTATGAAAATTTGCACACTTACACATACGTATACACATACAACTGCTAGAATAGAAAGAATCAGTAAGAAAGAAAGAGGGGAAAGGTCGCTTGGAGGACAACGCTTTTTGGTTACACGACAATTGTTGCCAGGTTACTCTACTGTAAGCCGCGTAAAAGAACTTTGTTCCAATGAATCAAAAATATGCAGAGCATGTTGTACTTTACTTTATGCACTATTATTATATGCCCTGTACTGAACACACATACACTGTACTGTACGGTATGGAGTGCGAATACATTGATTGGTGAATGTTTATATCTTATTGATTAAAAAATGCATGGGATAAAATCCTTATTTTACCCGTACGAAGTCGTCACGGGCAGCTAATACACATATAACATTTTCAAAGTCTTATCTTAATTAAACTTAATTATTTTTCATTTATAATTAATATTAAAGTCTGTGGAAAAACGAATGTTAAATTATCAATTAAACGTTTTTATTATCTGTGACTGTAACGTCTTAATTCGTACTAAATTCGCCGTCCATTACTATCTGTAACCACACAATGTAATTAATTATGGCGCACGGACCATTGATCGATACAGCCCAGTCATTAGTTATTGTGTATTTTGAATACATGCAGCGGATAATTAGATCATTTGGGATCGCCATCTTAAATCATTTAAACAGCGATTAATATGGCTAATTATATTGATAGATATTCAGTTTAACAGATATAGCTTACGTTAGTGACGATCTGTAATTGGTCTATTGTTTGATTAAGAGTTAATACAGAGAGTTGATTTGGAGCTTAATAAGCACTAATGCAACTTACGTTGGTCCGTAGAGCTGGCAGGAAGATATAAATTTTTATTTTAAAAACACAATACAAATAAAAAATAAGCGTAAATCGAAATAAGAGAAACGATACGCCAAAGGATTTGATAACCTGTTGAGATGTAAAATACATGTTTTAAGCATTTCAAATGTTTAATATCTACAGCGAAGGGCATCAACAAATTCAGGTGGAATTACATCACATGTTAAAAAAAAGCATAATGATAGTATATGTTGAATTTGACAGCAATCTACGTACCAAGGATAAAAAAAAAATCATCTGAAATAGTTACTAGTAATTAAATACTTATGACCTTAAAGACTACGCATCTTTACAAAAATGACATTAAAACTAATACGATGCCCTTTATACGACGAAGAGCTATTCTTCACAGGGTACTATTAAGTACTTATAAATGACAAAGATATCATTTTCATGTTATAATCATTTTTTCATAAGACAAATTAAGTAAATGCAAGGATTCAACGTTTGAAGCGAAGCGTAAAGAAACTTGCAATTGTTGGAAGGGTACCAAATTCTAAAACTGAATCCACACTCCGGATTGGTGTGAAGCATGAAATAACCCTCAAATCAATCTTACTAAAAACACAAGCCGGCAACAAAACATTTATATACTAATACATGTAAAAATAAACAAATGTAAATATTGACAAGCAACCATAAAAAAAATCTTCTTAGAAAGATCGCGATAAAATATAAGCACAAACCGAAAATGTATAACTGCGGAATGCCATATTATGTATAAACGAAGGAAAACATTATTTATAATTGTAGCATTTTATTTATTTTCAACTTTTTCTGCCTACAACCTTTTTATTACATACTATTATTTTCGTCCCTACCGTAGTACATAATAGCGAACTTGTTGTTTAAAATTTCAAATTGAGAATCACGATTCTGGTTATTACTAAATAATCAGAGATTATATTATTACGACTATATTAACTGCTTCGTTGCTTAAGTACCCAGAAAAAAGGCGGTAGATTCCGAGGTACTAGCCTCCTAGAACCACGGAATCTTTAACCTTTTCCAAGGCACTAACTCATCACATATTCCATCGCCAAACAGCAAGACTTAGAATTGTTGGTTTAGTTGTTGAGGTAGGTCCCAAGGTTTGTGGCGCATTGTCGATGCAAGAAATATTTTTTACAGTGGAAATTAATATTTATGGTTGGATTATCTTATCATCAAGTGACCTATTTACACGCCTGCTTACTTGTTCAAATTAATCAGGTTCAATCCGCGTTCGGGTCAATAAAAAAACTTATATTTCTTTCTTTGAAAGCTAGCTAAATAGCCTACCTAGGAGAGCCTGTAATTGAAAATTGTATCGAAACTTGTAAACCATCCAAGAATGTTTAGATTTCTACATGATTTTAATAAAAGGCTTTATGTGAAATAAATAAATCATTCTAATCCGGCGTCAAATATATATCATGAGTAGATAAAAGCTTATCTAAGTAATCTTACTATGAACACACATGCTATGCTAGCGTCAAACATCACAAGAGACTACTAAGCCTGTGATCGGAAAGGATAAAACGGATTTGTTTAAGTCGTGACGTAGAAAATTAATAGTCTAAGCACATGCTTGAGCTCCTAAACTAGATGTTGCATATTCAACGAGTGATTTGCGTAGGTAAGCAATCGCTAATATACATAATTGAATCTATGTATGTTCAATTAGACTGCGTAATATTAAGGAAATCTATGTATTAAACTTGAGACCAACTTTAATGGATTTAGGAGACTTACTTGTTTATCTTTAAGCATAATATATAACATAAAAATAAAATACGAAACTCATATTATAAAGGTGTACAGTTTGTTCGGTTGAACAATAATCTCAGGAAAACCCGCACCTACAAGCCCGATTTGAAAATTCTAGCATTGCGTTAGACAGCATCCTGACTGAAAGAGGTGATATAGACTACGTAACTTCACCACCCTGATAGCCCAGTGTTTGACAGCTTAGGTTAGAATAGAAGAGAATCTTAAAAGATGTTTCCTAGTTCAAATCCGGACAAGCACCGCTGAGTTTTCATGATGATGGAAAACAACATAAGGAAACCTTCTCTAAACATTCTCCTCAAAAAAAGAGACTAGACATTAGCTTAGCAAGGGATATTTATACAAACTGTTACTTCTATATAATGTCGGCATGTGTAAAAAAAATCAAAGCAGGTGAAACCATGTGGTATTGCTGCGAAAAATCGGGACTTCGTATTGTTGTGGTCAAATGTAAAGAGTGAGTGAACATGTGTGTTACAAGGGATATTATACATCATACGTTTTATTGATGATGTAGGAAATGGTGTTTTACTGACGTCAAAAATTTATATATGTTAGGGTATAACTTTTTTTATTTAGCAATATAGATGATACTTTCTGCTGAGGGTCCATGTTTTTTTTTTATACTATAGGTAGGCGGACGAGCATATGGACCACCTGAGTGTAAATGGTTACCAACGCCCACAGACAGAGGCATTGTACATTTATTTAAAAAAAAAACATCGCCAATGCTCCTCCACCCTTGGAAACTAAGATGTTATGTCCCTTGTGCCTGTAATTACACTGTCTAGTATAGCTCAAGGTGATTTCGCCTGAATTGCATTGTTATTGGATATAGTTTAAGTACTCAGACCAACTTTTTACATTTTATTATGAAGGACGTGACTTTAAAATAGGCAGCTATATACACAACTGCTTCCTTGTTCTATTCTATAAATATAAGAATTAAGCATAAGTAAAAAAACAGATGATTCCAAAAAAATATTTATCTTAACCTAAAATCACAACCAGACATTTGTTCATGTTATCCCGCCTATAATTATATTCAATAACAAAAATATTCGACTTAATTTTCTTTCCATTTTGTTATGTTACAAAAAAATCATATATAGAGTTCTCAACACATAATAAAATTCAAGAATTTCTTACATACAATATTCGGTGAAAAGGTTTAAAGTTATTCTCCCATATTATTCCAGTATGTTCTGATTCGGTCTATGCAAAAGTAACAATACATTATGCCCAGTACGTATATCCGGATTCAGGTCTTTGTAGCAAGAATTACCAAAAAGGTTTTAATGTTTTTTAATACAATTTGCTTTGTTATATGGTTTTAGTGCAAATATATTATGCCAACGTATTTATGCTTTGTTTAAAATCTTATCTTTTAAATTACTAGATGATAATAATAAAGTAAAGGTCGTGGCCAATTCTGTATGAGCGTTTGCATAGGTATCGAATTTAATTTACACCAGTGACTTTTGTTGTTTTATATTCATGAATATTGGGACATTAAATTGTTATAAATAAAAAAGTTATATTATTAACAATATTTTTATTAAATGCAATGACTTTACATTGACATTTGACATAGAATAGCAAGCAAAATTGGGCGCGATCCGTTTTAAATTTTATGTTTTTGTGTCATATAAAAAATAACTATCTTACGCGTCAACATTTTTGAAAAGATAATTTTATTAAATTCAACAAATACCAATGAAGATATTTTCGTATAAATAAAATGTTCCTAATAAGAATAGTCCATATCACATTATCTATGCAAAAACTATGCAAGTAGTAGGCATCGTTTTGAACTTCCATTATTACTTTTATCTTTCTCTGTGGTCTCTTTCTGGGTGGTAGTTGAAGTTAACAAACGGTACTTAAAATTCATCTTGCATTACATAATATTTTTAAATAACTCCCAAGTTCAGAAAGTTTAAAAACTACGTAGTAATCTTTTTTTTTTAATTTTTATCTATACATATAATAAATCTGTAACTGGTCGATGTCTGTACATGGAAGATAAATGAGTAAAACTTTTATCGGAGGTCATTATAAACACAATAGAACCTAAAACAATGATTAATAAATTTTTTGTCTGTTTGTCTGTTTGTCTGTTTGTCTGTTTGTCTGTGCGTTTGTGCACGCTAATCTTAAAAACGGCTTAACGGATTTGAGTGCGGTTTTCACTAATGTATTGTGGCTAACTTCACTTAACATTTAGTGTTTGTTTTATTTCAATCGGTTCATAAATAATAAAGTTATGTCAATTTTAAGATACACGTAGAACATTTATTAAAAAATGGTTATGGTCAAACTGAAAAGAGATTAAATATTACATGTAATTTACACTTTTGCTTATGATTTATCCTATATTTTGTCCTATAATTTTTAATCTCTTTATTTATTTATTATAAGTTTAGTATCCCTACTAAAAATCAATAAATTATTATCTGTAGGAAAAGTACGCGCGCGGTTAGTTGTCAAAATCAAACAGTTTTGTTAACAATTTCGTGTTTTCAGCAGCTTCGTGTGTTGTTTTTGCATAAAAACTAATATTGCATATATATTGTGTGTATCTTTATGATCTCATCTTATATCTTTCATAACAGTACGCCTTAAGTCTGCGTGTGAGCAAGTCAGTTAACTCAGTGACAATAATTAATACGTGAATAGTATATAGGTGTACAAACAAAGCCTAAAAACAACTATAACAATAATAGATGGTTTTAGAAGTGGTTGCTTTAAACATCAACGTGGTATATCACTTCTTAAAACTTTAAATAGGTATAATTTTGTCCTAAATTCGTGTTTCCTGTCAAAAGTTTTAAAACGGCAGATAAAAATTCAAACTTACCTACCGAAGTTTTTTCTATACAACGAAATAAATAACAATTTAACGTGGAAAAATGGCAACCATATTTTGAACTATATTTATTAGCCACTGGATATATATAAGGAGTATTAGCCACTGGTTATATATAAGAAGTGTAAATAGAGAAAAATAGCAATTTTGTTACACTCGATTGGTGGAAAAGGTGTCGAAATATTCAATTCATTCAACATTAAAATAACATAAATTACTTGAGAAGACCTCATTAATAAATGTAACAAGTATTTCGAACCGAGGAAAAATTTAACTATGGCCTGACATGTATTTTTTATGAGAAAACAAAGCAAACACGAAAATATAACCAACTTTATTACGAGTCTAGAAAATTACAGTTTAAAATGCGATTTCGTTGAATTAATAGTCATTGGTCAGTGATAAATTTACAGCGAATATGTGTTAGAGTAGCTCGCCAAACATCAAAGATTATTACAACGGTCTGATCTGTCACTAAAGAAAGCTATAGAGATAGCTAAAATAGTAGTGATCGAACAACAAAATACGGAGCACATAAATAAAAGCACTGAGACGTAGTCATCACCGTCATCATCGAATGAATATCAAGTGATGAAGGGGGAGTAAAAGGGTTAAACAACACACAGTACAGAATAGAGAAGACGTGCATATTCCTACGAAGTCAGATGGGCAACTAATTAAGAAGAGAACAAAATTGTGAAACCTGGTTATATTTGCCTCATCCCAATATAAACCGAATAAAAGTATTTTGTAATCTCTCAGCTTAATTCAATTGGTCTTTGGCTACATCAAGCTTGCGACAGCATAATCATGAATAGGAAGAAGTAGATCTGTGCGAGCATATAATATATAATTAAGTGTACTCAGATATTGATATTATATATTTTAAAAAAAATCACTGCAAAAATAACATAAATAAGATAAAAATAATAATGTATTAAATGTATTAATTTATATAAAATGAATGTACCAACCCATCTTAATATTCAATATTTTAGTTTGTTATAAATTTTGTACTGTAGTCATATTCTTGCTTGCCTTTTAATTGTATTTGGTTAAAAAATATATAAATAATATATATATCATTTATTTACTGCATTTTATTGGCCTTACTCAATGTAATAATGCTTAAGCTATGTGATTTCATTTATATTTTGTTTTTGTTAAATTTGTGTTTTCATTAAGTAATTAATTATATTTGATTATAAAAAAATATATATCTTACTACACCTTTACTGATTATGATGGTTTAGCTGTTTGATTTTATGTATGTTTTGTTTATTTTAATGATTGTGTAATTATTGTTGGTGGAAACTTAGCTAATGTATGTATATATTTATATATATATAAATATATATATATATATAAGCTATAAGTGTCATTTCATTTTTAAAAATAATTAATGAACACTTAACCTACCAGAGCGGTCAAATAACTGCTTTTGAAACTTTAATTAAAATTGTTATATAGCTGCTTTTGTTTGTATATTATATACTTTTTCTACATAAAATGGCCGCTTAAGCAGCTTATTCAGATGTGTGTCAAGTTCAATGGACAACATTTGTTTTAATTCCCTTTTTTTGTTTACTTAAATTAGTAGCCTTGGTTAAGTCTGATTTTATTTAGTCTCTGACAGAAGAAACTTTTCCTTTACTTTATACTTTATATTGTACACATAAAATAACATAAATCTATAACAAAAACGAATTAATTAATAAATTATCCATAAATATAAATAAAATTGAAGTTTCTGTCTGTTATTTCAAAATAACTGCCTGTTTTAAAGGGTATATGGCTATTTACGATTTACCAAAACCTCAATCGTCTAAAAATTGAAATAACCGAATTATTATAAGAACTATTTCAAGATTCCGTTTAGGCTTTATTTCATCAAAATTAGTTGAGTCTATCAAAAGTTATAAAAAATACGTATATTTTTGATATCTATACACATAATATTATTACTCTTCCTAACTGATTCATTAACGCAGAGCCTATACTGCGGGGGTTAGAAACTTGAAATTTTGGCAGTTGATACATTTTATAACACCCACTAAGGTAGGATTTTTGGAAATTCTACCCCTAAAGAGTTGAACGATTGCTTAGAAACCCGTCATTTTTAAAGTTAGAAGCATGAAATTTAAGGAACAAGCTTAAAAATAAATAAAAATGTATTTCAGCGTTTTTGAAAATCTAAATCTAAGAGGGTAAAAAAGGGGTTGAAAGTTTGTATGGGGATTCCGTCACTTTTGGTGTAAGAAGAATGATATTTAGTATTAAAGCTATGCATGCGTATTTCGTCGTTTTTAGAAATTTAACTCCAAACGGGAAAAACGGGGTAAAATCATTAGTATAAAAATTTAAAAAAATAGAAATATACTATTTGAGTTTTTTGATTGAATTAATAAACATGAATTTCAAAGTTTTTAGAAACTTTTATTTTTGTTTGGAAGAGTTGGGTGCAAATAATGAAATTCAAAATACGCAATATCTTATATCAATATCTCTTAGGGAGAAATATACGAACTTCACTATGTTAGTGATGTTTGGATAAAGAAAACATATTCCATTATTGCCATATGTACCACTTAATTGGTATTCCCTAAGCTTATATTATTGTAAAGTTTCATTAAAATCCATTCAGTAGTTTATGCGTGAAAGAGTAACAAACGTCCATACATCCATACAAACTTTCGAGTTTATTATATTAGTAGGAAGTAGGATTATTATATGCCCTGTACTGAACACACATACACTATACTGGATGGGCGAATAAATCGATTGGTAAATGTTTATATCTTATTGATTAAAAAATGTACGAGATAAAATCCTTATTTTACCCGTACGAAGTCGGGACGGGCAGCTAATTACTCGCTGATAACGTATCTTTCTGTAGGTAAAAAAGGTTTTTAAAAACAGTACAGCAGTTTTTTTAGTTTATTCGCTACAAACAAACATACAAAAAATCTATTTTTACTTATTTATAATATTAGTATAGATAAAGAACACGCGCGAGCGAAGCTGCGGGCAACAGCTAGTTATACAATAAATTTACTATCTATGTGTACGTGGAATGTACAATTTTGGTCACCTCATTTAATTTTTAAATTTAAGCTTTTTTATTTACACTAAAATACTGAGATAAGTAAAATTATATTATAATATAGCCAACTACCTTCCATAGATACTATGGAAACCAGTGAAAAAAAAACTGTCAATTTAATAAATAAAATATACGAAGCTTTTACTTAAAAATGTGAAAATTAAGTGATTAATATCGAGAAAACATTAACAAATCAATTATTTTTTCTTGCTTGATCAAGTCCCTCGCGAAAACAAAGCAATTACGACACTTGGACGCAACCAATGGCAATTAATTTATTTTTGGATGAACGAACGCGCGCTTCTAGGCGTCATTCCGGCCTTTTATGTTTGTTTCAATGAAATATTTCTAAAGCCAAAATTGATGGTTTTTCTAGCGGTCTATTTATTTATTAAATACTAATAACTGCTACGATCTTGTATGCGTACAATTAGGGCGACCTTAAGAAATATAGCAAAAATACATAATTATATAAAAAAAATCCTTCCGCGATCCCGGTCATTAGTTTCAGCAGCTACACCCTTTTTTCTGATAAAACGTTATTCAAACATCTTCAAGCACTAAGAAAATAATGCTTGAAATAAAATAGTTAAGTTTTTTTGTTAGTATAGCTTGGCGATCGGTCAAATGGACCACCTGATAGTAAACGCCACTACTGCAAATAAACGCCGTAAGAAATAGTGACCATTCCTTACATTACCATTGCGCTACCAACCTTAGGAACTAAGATGTTATGTGCCTGTATTCACTGGCTTACTCACCCGGAACACAACAATACGAAGTGTCACTGGTTGGCAGAAGAATGAAAAATATATAATACCTTCTGACTATCTCTAAATACATATATTAAAATTACATATAGCTTAATTGTGATATTTTCGCTTAAACTTCTTCGTTCGTTTCAAACGCCCTATCTGCAATTTCCGATTGAAACAACGTAATCTTTAAAATGTTCGTCGAAAAATAATATATATTCATCCTTTGATAATACTAATAGTATTCGTCGACACGAAGCATATGAAATTTTAAAGCATTTACTGACACAGCTTATTCAAACATCAATGATGTGCATCTAAGATTATGCACCATGTATTTTCAAGCAAATATACGAATGTATCAATTGATTTGAATTTTAAAATTTATGACTACCTGACGTCGCATCGAATGGAATATCCAATTTAAAAAAAAATGTTTTTTTTATAGTATAGGTAGGCGTACGAGCATATGAATCACCTGATAGTAAGTGATCTCTAACGCCCATAGACATTGGGATTGTAAGAAATCGCTACATTGGCGATGTACCAATGGTTACCAATGGTACATCGCCACCAACCTTGGGAACTTAGGTGCTATGTCCCTTGTGCTTATAATTACACTGGGTCACTCACCCTTCAAACCGGAACACAACAATACCAATTACTGCTGTTTTGCGGTAGAATATCTGATGAGTGGGTGGTACCTACCTAGACGAGCTTACAAAGCTCTACCACCATTATTAGTCCTATTTACATAAAACACACGACTCAGCTCATGTACGATCTCATTAAATTACACATATCAACCACGATAATCTTCTTGTTTTATATATATGTAGGTAAGAAGGATTTAGTGGGATAAAATGGGACGAAATATTTAAGCCATTCTCTTTACCGAACCGAGAAAATTTTCTTTATTTACCTTGTATTGACGACTACTTTTGATAAAAATCCAGTATTATTGCAATTTGCAAAGTACCGTGAAGCGTTATAAAAAATAGTTTTTATTTTTACAATCATAGTTTTAACATCCTAAATATATTTTAACATAATTTATAATAACTTAATATTTACAGATAGTATCTGTCAATTATGAAATCCAACCTTGAAAAGCTAATCAAAAGGTCAACTATAACAATAAATACTAAGTAAGGACATAAGCATAAGTAAATACTAAGTATTATATCGAGTAAAGAAGAACGCCTTTATATAAAAAGTACGATATAAACCTTGATACGAAAGTTAACTGACTTTATGGTTTATGAATAAATAATGATAATAGACAGTTATAATCGAGCAAAATCGAAAACAACTCGAAATTATAAGGATAAGACGAATAATGAAAGCTTATATTTTTATATACACACAATATATTTAACCATAGTCGAATTTGAATATCATTAGATACAAATTATATTAGAATTATTTTAAATTCTAATTTTGAATTTCTTCAACAATAATTAATAAAAATTCAATATGTTTATTTTTTTATATAAAGGTGGACGGCATGTGAGTCCTTAGCGTCGCTCATAGACATTGGCGATGTAAGTAATAAATTAATCATTCCTTACATTGCCAATGCGCTACTAACTTTAGAAGCTAAGATGTTATGTCCCTTGTTCCTGTTGTCATATTGGTACTCACTCAACCTTCAAACCGGAAAGTAACAATACTGAGTTTTACTGTTTAACGGTAGAATATCTGATGAGTGGGTCGTACCCAGATGCGCTTGCACAAACCGTACCTAGTAATCTTCATTTCCATGTAGACAGTCACCGAATTGTTTCAATTCATGCTCCCATAAATGTCCATAAATGGAATTATATTTATAAAATAGGTAATAAAATAAAATTAAGTCACCTGTTTGTATGGTCGCGCTTATCTCAGAAATTGACGTGGGGATTTGTCTTTTTATATATAGACTGTTTTTTCAAGGAAGATGTGAGTATAAAACTACCTAATGTTGTTATGATGTTTATCGATTGAGTTGGAGAAAATCGTTCTACCTAAGGGCTTCTGTACCGTGAACTGCTTTAATTTAAAACTTATATGAAAATATCTAAGGTTTAAATTGTCTCCTACAGCTACTACTACTACACTAGCAAAATATGTCCACTGCATATATGGGGTTTTCCAATAGGGACGCTTGAACTTTGACAGCTGATTGCGGCCATGTTGTTTGAGTGACAGCTGTCAAATGCAGTGTGTTATATTCATTCCGTCCTCCCAAACCACCATGGCAGGTTACAGTGTCGAGCAGCACGTGCAAATCATAAAATTGTTTTATGAAAATGGGTCTTCAGTTCGAGCAACGTTCCGCGCACTTCGCCCGTTTTACGGTCGCGATGATCGTCCTGCCGAGTCGACTATCCGTCGATTGGTGGACAAATTCGAGTCAACCGGGTCAGTTAACAATCAGCCGGTTCCCGTGCGTCAACGTAACGCGAGATCTGCCGAGAATATCGCCGCTGTGCGCGACAGTGTCCTCGAAAACCCGCGGCAGTCAATTCCGCGTCGCGCACAGGAACTCGGCCTTTCGCAGACGACAACTTGGCGAATTTTGCGTTGTGACTTGAGCCTGCACCCGTACAAGATCCAGCTGACCCAAGAGCTCAAGGTTAATGACCATAGACAGCGCCGTGTGTTCGCTGACTGGGCATTAGAGCAGTTGGAAGTTGACGCCGATTTTGGCAAAAAAATCTTCTTCAGCGACGAGGCGCATTTTTGGATGAATGGCTATGTCAACAAGCAAAATTGCCGTATTTGGGACGAGACCAATCCACACGAGGTTCACCAAGTGGCAATGCACCCGCAGAAAGTGACTGTTTGGTGCGGATTTTGGGCCGGAGGCGTGATTGGTCCGTATTTTTTCGAAAACGATAATGGTGTGGCCGTCACCGTCAATGGTGAGCGATACCGGTCGATGATAACCAACTTCTTTTGGCCTGAAATCGAGAATATGGATCTGGACAACATGTGGTTTCAACAGGACGGCGCTACGTGCCACACAGCACACGCTACGATGGAAGTTCTGCACGATCAAGCGCCCTTAATGGAAAACCCTATACTTACCGCCTTATTCATAAACTTTATTTAACTGGTGATTAGTTAAACAATATTTTGTCTTCGTCTTTCGTATGTCAAATCAATAATGTCAGAAAGAGACCAATCAGTGTTTAGCTAATCAGTAACTAAGCAACGTTTATGAATAAGGCCGTTAGTAAGTATTCTTCATAAATGAATATTCTCTAATTTGTGAAATTTATATTTTATCATTAATCAATAAAAAATATATTTCAACAAAGATTCAGGAATATGTTGCTCGAAAACACAAATGATTAAAATTGCTTTTCATTTTCGCTTAATATAAAAAATATATATATTAAAATCGCCTGAGGGTACCGTATTACTAAAATTACAACATTTAACAAGGCCTTTTGATATGAAAGTCTGACGGGTACAACAGTTACACGGTCAATCGAACACGTATATTGGAAGACCGGGTCACGGAGGGAGACGAACTCGCAATAAACCGGCTACGTGATATCTGATTTAGCCCATTTTGTCTTCTTGCTAAAAGGAATACTCGTAATTGATGGTCACCTTTCGGAAATACTTGAAGGGAATCCACGTCGTTGCATAATCACGTCATTGAGCTGATACTTTTCCAGTTTCTTAATGGATTATAAAAATCAATCATTACGTTATAATTATGTCTGATATATCTATTTGCACGTGTACAAATACCCCTAAGAACGAAATATAGAAAACTTATTTACGTTTTATTACATTACTATATAAGGAAGTTATTGACTATGAACAGTATATACATGTGATGATGATGTACTCCTGAACAATTTGGCCAAGGCAGCAAGTCTTAAGAGAGACTAGCCAACTACGCAGGACATATTATAGTGCACAAGTGTGTGCGCACAAACACAATTGCACTCTCCTTTTATCTAACCTGAACGAGGCATTGCCCGCGTGAAATTTGATTCGTGATCATATTTAGTTTAGTGTTATAAAGGGGTGTAATAAAAAAGGAGCCTATGTTCTTTCGTCGAGTTGTACCAAACTTTATAAAAATCAATTTAGTGGTTCAGATGTTAAGCGACAGAGAGAGCTACTTTCGCATTTATAATATTAGTAGTATGAACACACGAAACACTGAAACATCATCAGAATTTAAATTTCATATTTCAAAATGCCAACAATGTCAACAAAATATCTAAACATAATTTGTTGACATGGTATTTTGTTTTTATTTACTCAAATAATCATATGTCAACTGACGTATTCTGTCTGTGCATTTCGAGGTCATATCACAATCTAAAAATGACGCAGTGTCTGTTAAACTCTTAATTTATATCGAAGATCATTGGTTCATATCTGGCACACCATTGCAAGCAACATTGATTTTTTTTATTGAAAATTTATTTTGTGCTCGGCGATGAAAGAATTGTGAGAAAGTCTACCCGTGTCGAATCAAATTCTGGCACATTTGTATCTACTATACACCAACCCTCATAGGAACTGCATAGTAGCTTAACCTTCAAACCTTTCCATTTTTTATATGGAAATGCTTGAAAGGTTCCTCTTGAAAGCCTTAGTTAAGTTAAAGAATCAAGTTGTTTCTTTACCACTTTATAAATTGTTTGAAGATTTGAAAATAGTTTTTTTTTTTTTTAATGTCTTAAAGAATATCGACTTATAAAGGCAAATAATACAACACATATTTTTAAAATAAAGTATTTATAATAAAAAGTCTGAACGAAAACTAAATCGAAATTCGAATCGAATTCTCTAATACAAATTAACATCTGATAAATAACTAAACTAACTTCGTCTTCACTCGCTGTGTATGCTTTAGTACTTTTCTACTCAGTGTATTTTAACTCGCAAGACATGTTCCGCTATCGCAAGGTATTTAATTGTTTCACTCGCGTACTGTAAGGTATTAAAAACTTTACCAGGTAATAGTCTAACGTATATAAAGTTATATTGAAATCGAATTGCATTTAACAAACCTATGTCTGACACTTTCCTTAAAACTTATTTTCCTATAAAAATATTATTAACGTTTATAAACATACTCGTTTTAACCGCGAGTTGCTTAAATTCCTGCTGATCTTTATTTTACGGTTCGTACACTATCTCTATCTTAAAGCGACGTCGGCTTAACTCAAATCAAATTAACAGTTTCGCATTCATAACATTTGTTTACAAATAAGTTCATCGTCATATACATATATGTTCGTTTAGTGGCTAGCTTGTATATAATACGTTGATCTCAATTTCATGGGTTTTGTTCTATTATTCTGACTTTTTTTTATACTCCTAGATTATGGGTCTACGATTGCTACGCCTAAAATCTCATCAACAATTTGGTTTGCAGTCCCATCGGATTTGAAGTATGAGAGAAAATATAAAAAGCGTTTCCAGAATTCGAAGGGCAGTCTGGGCATCCCTTCTCTGGTGGTGTATGTCCTGAACATGGATGTCCAGAGAAGAATTGTCCACCGCGATTGCAGATGGTATCCTCCTGGGGTAGTTTTTTTAAATTCTGCGCACTCATTTTGTTGGGGGGGGGAATTGGGCCTCCGGGACTCTCACATACCGAACGAAATGCGGTAGCATCGCTACTACTTTACGCCGATTTTAAGTGAGAGAGTGGTACTTCCCCGGGCGTGCCGGCCCTTTCGGCTACAACCTGAAGGTATGCAGCATGGCACTACCACTAGCAAAAGCTAGCTAGTTAATATTTGTTATTGATTATCGGCTTACTTACAAACGCTGTAGTGCGACTGTTTAGTTAAACATTCACTTATATCTTATTTTTGTCATTGTTTTGACATTTCACATAAAATATTCTGGGACTTTATTCACTCAGGGCCATCTAAGGATCCCGAACTAAGCAGAGCTTGTACTATGGAAACCAGACAACTGATATACTTCTTATACTACTTTACTTTTGTAAATACATATACATTATATAGATAATTACACCCAGACTCAGGACAAACAGACATGTTCATGCACAAAATGTATGTCCTAGGTCTGGGTGTAATTATCTATATAATGTATATGTATTTACAAAAGTAAAGTAGTATAAGAAGTATATCAGTTGTCTGGTTTCCATAGTACAAGCTCTGCTTAGTTCGGGATCCTTAGATGGCCCTGAGTGAATAAAGTCCCAGAATATTTTATGTGAAATGTCAAAACAATGACAAAAATAAGATATAAGTGAATGTTTAACTAAGTCAAGGGGAGTCAAAAGACACAGCAACCCACAAAAAAACATTTTTAAGTAAAGATGTTTGATATTCATGTATTAAAAAATTGCCATTGTATATATTAATTGATTACCTTGTTGGTCTAGCGGTTAGATATAAGGCTGAAACCTAGGTTGGGCCGATAAAAAAATTTGGGATTTTCTCTCGAATAATTCTCAGTGGCAGTCCAGAGTCTGGAAGTTTAAACTGTGTGCATTCCCTTGTAAAGCCGTTGGTCCTGCGTCTGAACTCTTTTCGGTCGTGTCAGATTGCTGCCCGATTGGATTATAAGAGTGAGGGAACAGAGAATGCACCTGTACTTACGCACACTCTTGTGAACTATATTATGTCCTGCGTAGGAGGCTAATCTCTCTTAAGATTGACTGCCGTGGCCGAAATTGGACAGGAGGACATCACATCATCATTAATTAAAAAAATAAGAACCACCTAAGGAAAATTGAAAGCATTTTTTATGAAGAGTGGGGCAAACGGACTAGAGGCTTACCTGGTGGAGAGTGACTATCACCGCCCTTGGACACCTGCAACACTAGAAGGCTTGCAGGCTTGCTTGAAGTCCTTATTTAGATTTATTATATTATGGCCTTTATTTGATATAAACGTTACAACTTGTAACTTCCTGACTTCAAGTACAAGGATGTTTAGATAGAAACATAAGCTATTTATATATTTAAGAAACGTAAACAGCTTGAACATCAACAAAAGAGAACAATAGAGGACAACAGTTAAAGCGCATCATTTATAAAATGAACACGAATGGTGCTATAAAGTGGAATCATGAAAGTTTACAACCTGCTTTAGCTTAGGGCGGACCATTCAATCGTGACGTAAAAAATTTACGATCACGCGTCAAGAGAAACACCAATGAGGCAATAAACAGTCTCCCCAATACTTAAGGACTTGTTAAGTTCATTAGCAATTACTAGTGTTGACTATCGCGTTGGTCTGGCTGCTAGTTTATCGAGCCGCAGGTCCCGAGGTACTGGGCTTAACCGCCGGGTCGGGCCAATAAAAAGTTATTCAGTCCTTCGGCCCGAAAATTGTTAGTTTGGTGCCCAGTGGCAATGTTCACAATGTTTCCAAGGCACGGGGTCTTGGTAAGCACGTAAAGTCGTTGGCCCTGCGCCTGAACTCTTTCCGGGCAAATTGGATGTGCATAGACCTCAAATATGGTAAAATATTACAAAAGTTAAAATGTACTGTTGCGGTAATACTTTCTTTAATTTCATACTCATTAAACCTTGGCAATATGATAATGTTTAATAAACATAATGAAATTTGAATGTAAGGTTGACTTCGTCTTTGATTGGCATTAATCTATAATTACAAAAAAATACGTATACACAAACCTACTATGAAATGCACTGCTTGTTCTGGTATAAGTTTTATGTATATTTGCTTAGGTTTGGGCTTAGGTAATACAAGAATACATCTCCTTTTGAAGATATAGATATTTTTGATTGATATAATTACAAAATTGGACATAAACAAAAAGATGAACTAAAATGGAGTGATATTAAAATAAGGCTTATTTTTGTTATAGATACGAAAAGATACAGATTAAAATGATGTGTAATATTGAAGCTTTTCTGCGCCTGTACTCTTTCCGGTCGTGTCGGATTGCCGTCCCATCGGATTATGAGAGCTAAGGAAAAGAGAGTGCACCTATGTTTGCGCACACATTTGTGCACTATAATATCTCCTGCGCAGTTGGTTAATCTCTCTTGAGATTTGCCGCCGTGGCCGAAATCGGTCTGGAGGACCTTATTAATAATAGTATAATATATATTTAAGCTGGAAACTGATTCTTAAAAGCAGATACAGTGATATCATATATCGATTCGATAGTATTTTCATATTCCTCTCCCATGTAACGAAGTTACGTGAACCATCTATGTCAAACTCGATGACATTAACGATGTATTGCTAACAAGCTGTTATGGACCCTTTCGTTCGTCGTCAATTAAATTTGAGTAGCGTTTTTTTAAACCTGTGAACAAACCAAATACACTATTCCTTAACATTACTAACTTCTATTACAAAAAATGATGCACATGAACTATATTGCGATTTTTAATTTGTTAATTTTGGCTGTAATGTTTAGTATTTTATAGAAAATCATTATCTTTATACATTAAAAAAAAACAAACAAAAAGCAGTACCTTTTTCTCTTCTTTTTTGTCTACTGATTTTCCTTTTTTTGCTAATGACCAGCTTCAGTGTTACCAATGAAAAAATGTTCATAAATAGAGAAGAAAAAATACATTTACGAGACATGAAAATTCATAAATGTTTTTTCACAAATTATCAAAAATGGATATGATCGAATTTAAACCACTTTGGGAACACTAGTAATCAATAAAATCACCCACCTCGTTTACTATAACATTCGCGTTCCTATACATATTTCTAATTGTCTGAATGTTGACTGGTAAAGAACGCCTTTATGCATTAAGTCCTCCTGTATTTCCAACTACTTAAATTTGGTTACTATTTTTTTTAAAGTAATAAAGAACATCCCATTCCTTATTCGCTAGTCCTTGAGATTACCTGGCTTGCGTAAATTAATAATTTCAATTATTTTCTCAATTAATCACATTGGTTTCACAAGATTCAATTTTCGGCTCTCTTATATTTTTGGTAGATATTACTGAATTTATTTGTTAAAGGTATTTGCTATGTTTTATTATTTGATAAATTTAATTATTTAATTAGAAAACAATGTATTATTATTATATTGTTGGTCGTTTCCACCCAGACAACATAACACAAGCTGCTAAGATCTCGTAGTAGCACCACAAAAAGCGTAAAATGATTATCGATTTTAAAAGAATAATAAAATATCAAAGAGAAAAGATTTTTTATCTTTACCAATGAATAAATTTAAAATTTATGTTAAAACTCTGTCTAAAACAAAATAAACGATGTTACCATAGCAGAAAATCTATATTTTTAATTTACACTACAGTTGTTATATTTTGATGAGGAGTAAATAAAAATCTAACCAAGAAACGATAACACACGAGTTGAAAGTATATACTATTTTATGTATTTTTATATCAAAGTTAACCAAACATTTGATCAATTATTAAAGGTATGTCAAATAAATTTATGATGTGCAAATCATTATATATTATTGAGAAAATACTTTCCAACTTTTAGACAGTTGTGTCGGTAGATCAATCAGCTTGTCAATTACATTAACCACAATTTGGAAATGTAGAATATTTTATATTATACTAACTTTCAGCTAGTGACTTTTCTTATATACGTGTATAGTTTTGTCACTGCATTTTGATCACTTTTTTCCAAGATGAGTATTTAGCAAATCGCCTTTTAATTACATTTTATAATATTGCTTTTTTGAAGTGATAACTTCTAGAGCACGAGCCCGTGAACCCCAGACATTCGTTATTTTATAAAAGCTGAAAGTTTGTCGGCGCATGCTCCCAACACAGGTAAGAACGATGGATCATTATGAAGTTTGGGTTACCGTGGCTTTGGCAGGTAAACGGTACTAAAGGTGTGTAAAATACCAATCTAAATTCATCAAATAATAAAGTGCGATTTTTTGGTATTACCTTCATAATATTATTAAAAATCACGTTATTCATTGCCAGATAATTAACATCGTAGCAACCACTTGCCAGACCCCCAAAAGGTTCATAAAATTATAATTTTACTTACGTTATAGTATAAAAGCTGATTTTTATATATAATACTTGGGTAATAAGTAAATGATGTTTCCTCATTAGCCGGACATTTTTGATAGTTTCAACCCCTGTGTTGGTAGCATGCACTGACAAACTTTCAGCTTTTATAAAATAACGAAGGTCTGGGGTTCACGGGCTCTTAGACTATCTTATGGGAGAGTAAACCGCTTCGTAATGTAACGCATTACGGCGATTTTATTACCGATGCGGACTGCTTTACCTCAGAGTTACCAACCTAACGCCATCTAGCGTATACAGATAGTACTTATAATAATTAAGCTTGCTTTAATTGAATATGTTGTATATTAATAAAACTGCGTGATATTGAACTATAGTTATCTTTTAAATTCCGCATTTTTGTAGATTTATTTACACAATCTATTTTATTTTAAGTTAATCCAGTATTACTCGTTTGGTGGAAATAATTATATAGAGGCAGCACATATTGTTTCATAAAATGTAAATGATGCTTGCATACATATGTTATATGCTATGGTAACATAATCACAAAATCGAATGACATAAAATTTAAATTTATGAATTGGTAAAGATTGTTAAAGATAAATAAAAAAATATTATAATTATAAAATATATATGCTATGTTTGCTGCTACGATAAGATTTTAACAGCTTGTGATATGTTGCCTAGGTAGATACGACCAACTCTTCATCAACATATTTTTTTATTTTTTTTGAGATATGTCTTTTTTCTTTAAATATAGAAATTCAGATGACAAATATAAGTGGTCAGTGTTCACCATCGCATATAGCCATTGTCTGTTTTAGAAATGTAAGTCGGTCTATACAGATCATAGCGCCGCCAAGAATGAGAACTAAGGTATTATATTTTATGACATTTATTATATTGGCTCACTCATTTTTCAAACCGGAACTGCAAAATAAATGCGGTAAAATTATTACCTATCCAAAAAAGCTTACTTATTTTTAAAATATTACATAAAATGTTTGACAATAATTATTAATCTATTTTTTTTCATTTGTTAAAAACTAAATTATGTATTAAACTAACATTTAATCATATGATTTAAAATTTATAAAGAGTAGAACTTTTGTTAGAAGCGTTCTTATAAATTTACACAAAGAATGAGCCCGCATGTAAAAATACCTGAGGCAGAGAGAAATAGTTTTTGGACCAAAAACTCGTTTAAAAACGGATATTGCATTCGAGAACGTTCCAGTTAGATCGATGCAACATATACTATTAACCTGATGCTCATGAATCAGGGGCATAAAAAATGCAAGATACAACATAATATCATTACTAGGGTATTTGAAATTGTAGATATAATATATTTAAAATACATATATGTACATTTTCAACTTCAAAATTGTACACTATTCATTTTTTTTTCTCAGCCTTTTGCCGTCCACTGCTGGACGAAAGCCTCACTCATAGAACGCCATCCATCCCGATCTTAGGAAGCCCGCATCCATCCCGTACCTGCCACATTTTTTAAGTCGTCAGTCCACCTCGCCACAGGGCGTCCTACACTACGTTTGCCTAAGCGTGGTCTCCACTCTAACACGTGTCGCCTCCATCGACCATCAAGGTGTCTAGAGACATGACCAGCCCACTTCCACTTCAGCGAGCGAGAATTATACGCGCGATGTCGGTGACTTTAGTTCTCTGGTGAATGTCTTCATTTCGAATTCTATCTGCCAGAGAAACCCTAAGCAACGCGCTTTCCAGTGCTCGCTGTGCGACCTTAAATTTGTAGACCAGTCTTACGGTGAGTGTCCACGTTTCGGCTCCGTAAGTTATTACAGGTAGGACGCACTGATTAAAGACCCTGATCTTGACGACGTGGTATCGACGATTCAAAAATATGACGTAACCTCCCAAATGCCGCCCAGCCCAAATGTATTCTTCTTTTGGCCTCCTTCTCAAAATTGTGCCGGCACAGTTGTATAGTTTGGTAACACATGCAGGCACAAATGCTGATAAACTTCCTCGAGGCTCAGGGATTGTTTCTGATAAACGTCATAAAGGCGTTTTCGTCCAACCAAGGCATCGGACCACACCTCAGTATCAGCTTCTATTGCCAAAAACAACAAACAACAACAACAACAAAAACGAAAAACGAAAAGACCAACAAAAAAAACATCCAACTATAACAAAAAACAAGGTCTATAAAGACCTAATTCGAACAAACAAAACCAATCATTAAGTGGACAAAAGTCCATATTACAAGTGAGTTCTTAAATCCATGCAGAGATGCCTAATTGACTGTCGGTATGTTTTTCTTTTTTTATTTATTGTATAGGTAGGCGGACGAGCATATGGGCCACCTGATGGTAAGTGGTCACCAACGCCCATAGACAAGGGCATTGTAAGAAATGTCAAACATCGCTTACATTGCCAATGCGCCACCAACCTTGGGAACTAAGATGTTATGTCCCTTGTGCCTATAATTACACTGGCTCACTCACCCTTCAAACCGGAACACAACAATACAAAAACACTATTCATAGCCTCTTTAATTAATCTTAATTAGCCTGTCTATCCCTCGGGGTTCAAGCTCACTTGGTACTAAATTACATCGGAATCTAGCTAGTCGCACTTATAATATTAAATAGATGAAATAAAAAGTAACAGCTTGTAAATTTGTAACAGCTAAAAGCCTCTTCTCCTAAAAGGTGATAAATAATAAGGTGATAATAAAGGTGATCACACGCCGAGTGCGATATGTAATTTAATACAAATTAAGCACATGTAAAATCAATAGTAGCCATGCTTTGAATACTCAGCTTTTTAATTGAAAGTCAGCATAAATATACAGGTTCTTAAATTCCATTTGATAATCATACAAAATATTTTTTATTTTCTTCTATATTCACGCAACTTCTTCCATGGACAGTACAACAAATTTATAAATGAATTTTCAGCGCGGCACGATTGTCTAACCACAAAAAGATTAATTAATTATTTTGATGTGCTAAAACAAATCACACATACAACACTCGGTCGATTGGCTGAACTTCAGCCTTTTGAACATGGTTCAACGCCCTCTTGAAATCAGAATTTCCTTTTTTAGTTAGTATTATAAAAATATAACATAGCGAAACATGAAATCTCCTACAAATGTATTTAATGTCTTATATATATTTCGTTTCATATATCATTTTAGTTCAGTTTACTGTCAAAATTAAATCAAACGATGTAAAACATAAAACATGCCATCGATGTTTAACTATTCATCGTCCGGGATCGAAGCGTATCCGCCTGAAGCCGGTATGACTCTAATATATTTACCTACTCTAAAACTGCTAACAGAATTTTAAGTGAGCTCCTGCTTGATCCGGCAATTTTTTCATTATATCCAGCGAACCAACCAGCACCGCAGCCCGCAGATGAGAGCGCATTATTAATTACCTTCTGGCCCAGCCTTTAATATTTCACCTTACTGGATCGTCCACGACCGCCTAAGCCGTAATCCTCTCTTTAGTTCATCATATTTTGTTCGTAACAAACTTAGTAAGCAATTGTTTTTTAATAATTTTATACAACTTAAACAATTTGTCGATCATCAGTTTGTCAGTTAATTTTAATTAACATTAGTCATAGAAAATATTATCTCTTATTTAATTTGAGCTGTGATTTTCATTTAAAAATAGGAGAGTTTTTTTTAAATATAAAATGTTTTTTTTTATATATTTCAAATAGGATGCTACTGCGGTGATCACCTTCTCTTTTGTGACGGAGTCGTCCAGGCCCTTCACTTTGAGATCCACCCGCTTCACGGGCCGCACAACGTTGGCATAAAAGGCCGTCTGATATATAGTTACAACCAGCCATTTGGAACTATGAATAAATATTAACCACTCTTTTCGTATCAAATGTGCCACCAACCTTCACAAAAATCGATGACTGTCTCAATACTTTGCCCCCCAAATGGTGATGACGTCAGGGCCATTAAAGACACAATATACAATAAATTTGTACTGTCAAGTTCGCTTAGATTTTGTAATTTAGAGATATTTTTTTTACTAGTTGTTTATTACATTGGGTCACTTTCCCTCCAAATCGGAACACAACATTGTATTGCTATTGACGATTGAATAGATAGGGAGGCAGACGTAATTTTTGTTTAATATTTTAATATAGTACAGATAGAAGAGAAATCTTATTAATTACTATGTGTATGTTTATCACACGTATCGATATTACTTTATATATAGATCGAGAATGTTGCTGTTTAGTTGAATATTTATATATTTTATTTAATATTCTCAAATAAAAAAATAAGAACAGTACAATAATTAATATCAGCTTATATCACTACCGATATAACACGCTAACTCTCTTTCACTCTTATCAATTTTTAATAGCTAGTAATCCTTATTTGCGGGTAATTTTACACAGGCAGAGGTATATTGTCATGCACAGAAAAAAAATAGCTTCAATTTGATAAATAAAAGATATATATACGTCATGAACGTATCAATGTAACAAAATATTACCTGTTTAGACCTGGCTGCGCATAAGTTGCGGCCGAGTGGGTAAAAGCAACCATACCTTTCCGAGTTATGTACATATTGCTTTGGAGTTGATTGTACTTTTATTTCATAAGAAGCGAATGAAGTTTTTAAAAAAAGTCAATTAATATTATTTTACTAATGAATTTTCTGGAACATAACAAATTTTTATCTGCCTCACAGTTTGGTTTTAGGTCTGGGAAAAGTACTGAGGACGCAGTCATCAATTTAACGGATTATCTTACTTCTCGGGTAGATAGAAAGCAAAAGTGATTAGGTATATTCCTTGACCTAGCCAAAGCGTTTGATACCGTCTCTATGCCCATTCTTGTGAACAAGTTAGAACGCCTCGGTATTCGTGGTAAACCGCTCCTGATCTTTAAGGACTTTTTGGTTAATCGTTCACAACAAGTGGTCACATCAGTTCTCAGGCACCTGTCATTTGTGGCGTCCCTCAGGGCAGTATTCTTGGCCCAAGTCTCTTTTTGATCTATATTAACGACCTATGTGAACAAACTGTAAGAAATGGTAAAATTTTTACCTTCGCGGATGATACTGCGCTTGTATTCCACGGAGAAACTTGGGACAAAGTACGGTATTATGCTCAATTAGGACTCCACAAAGTCAATCAATGGCTTGGTGTAAACCTGTTGACATTGAATCTCTCAAAAACCTCATTTATCCATTTTTTGTGGCCAAAACAAAACCAGAGAACATTAGTCTTAAGGTTCACGCATGTAACTACCCCAGTGATTCTATTGCTTCCTGTTCATGCTTTGAGATAGCTAAATCTACGACCGTCAAATATCTAGGAGTTATTCTGGACGAAAAACTTAGTTGGGGCTCTCATATAGACATCACAACTGCGCGCACCGGAAAACTTATTTGGGTTTTCAAGAAGTTGAGGCACGTTGCTGATTTAGATCTATTGCGCACAATATATTATGCACTAGGTCAATCAGTCATTGGATATTGTATAAAAGCTTGGGGTGGTGCATGTAAAACCTTTTTAATAGACTTGGAAAGAGCGCATAGATCTATCTTAAAAGTTATGACCTCTTCTAGCCCATACAGATTTTCTACAACTAAGTTGTATGAAAAATGTCAACTCCTAACGGTTAGGCAACTATACGTCTATCAATTAGTTATCCAACAACATAGAATCACTCCCTATCATGCCGACGAATACAGTAAACAACGTGTCATTAAAAACTTATGTCCACCTGTTATATGTCGAACAGCTTCAGCCAGACGACAACATGATTTTAAAGTAGTTTATTTGTATAACAAAATAAATAAAATAAAAATATACACCCCTTATGTAATCGTGAAGCTAAAGTGATTATTAAAAATTGGCTACTAGGACTAGATTATGAACAAACTGAACTGTTGTTGCTATTATATATTGTGAAACAAAATACACACATACACACACACACAGACACACACGCAAACACATACATACATACACCCCACACAAATCTTCTGACACTCTCTTCTAGTATACAGTAAGAATATTCATTATTTTTTTATTTACATAGAACGATATGTCACTAAAATATGAGAGAGGACACTGATTTCTGTAATACAGGTTTTGAGCCTAGCTCGGAAATCAGGGACTTCATTATAATTTGTTACTTTTTATGTGAATAAAGATTATTACTATTATTATTTTAGTTAAAAATACTCGCTGGCAAATTTTGATTGGCACCCTGGCAAAAATAGATTTCTCCATTTATAAAAAAAGTAGATTTTGATTATATATACGATGATCGTAGTGATCTTGCAGCCGGATCTTAGACTATACCTTTCAACAATAATATCACTAGTGCAATTGTGGACTTGATAATAACCGCGATATATATGACAAAATGTAATTTATGCTGCTATTTTTTATATTTATTGTAATACCAAAAAAGGAACCATCAACATTCATTAAAGGAAAGAAGATGACGAATGAAGATACAGCTGATTATGGCAGTTTAGTAAATTGTAAACTTCTATTACTGAAGTGAAACTAATTCTTCATGTCCCAAGACTTGTACTAACTGTATTTGGTTTGTGGTTTCCTTAACGTAGACTAGATTGAAACTTCGAACTTGCTTTGCAATTACATGAACCGCTTGCAGCATCTAATCTCTGACCAGATCTTGAAATCAATTTAAGAAGAAACTGCACCATGCATTATTTTAAATAGTAACGCGGAATTTGTAGATTGCTATTTCTCTTATCTACTTTTTTATTTTTCTCTTTAAAATCATTGCGGATTGCGCAAAAGTTGCGTAGTAGCTGTTCAGTTAATGATTTATCTCTTTATATCATTTTTTATTTTATATTCAAAAGAAGCATAGCATTGTTTAACTAACCTTATAAACCTTAATTTCATTCTTCACTTTCAAAATAAATTTCTTTTCATTCATGTATATCCATCCATGTTTTCATCACGACATTAATATAAAAATGCATATACATAAAATATACTTAGAAATAAAAAGTCACAAGTGAAAGTCACGCGGAAGCAATATCGACCGTGTTATAACTTCCTAAAAGAGCCATCAACAAATATTTTGTTATTGTAGTGTAATCCGACGAGAATGTTCTCGTCCAAGTAAATAGTCGAGCTGAGATCGATTTAATAAGTCAATAAACCGGCGTCAATTGAACCAATCTCTTTTTACGACTCCCCCGACTACGAGATCAGACATTCGTGTTAGAAATACACATTTTATGAATGTACTGTAACAATAAATAATTTATAATCTATAGACAATTGCAGATTTAAAAATTCACGATAAATCTAGTATCATCTGGATTATAGTAAGGAGTTGTTAGAGCTCGCGTAACGTTTAATTAACAACTCAAACTGAGTAATTAAAATGGAAATCAATTCACATTTCTTATTAAATTATAATAATATATAAAGCAGTAAGCCGAGATAGTCCAGCAGATGAAACTTAATCTTAACAGATCGTGGATACAAATCCGGGAAGAATGACTGTTTTTTCATATCCATTGGAGATATTATCGTTATAATTCATCTTTACTTGGTACCTCAAAACAGAAATACTTAGTATCGTTGTATTCCGGCTTGAAGCGTGAATTAGTCGGTGTAACTACAGGAACAAGGGAAATAGCATCTTAGTTCTCAAGGTCGATGGCGCATTGATGATGTAAGGGACGGTTAATATTTCTTACAGTACCAACTGCTTTGGGCGGTGGTGACCACTTGCCATTGAGGTTGCCTATTTATCCGTCCAATGAATACTAATATCATGACGATCTAGTTTTTGAGCATACTATAATATTCACTACCAGTCAACGCTATGTAAATAAAAAACAGTAGGTACAATTTACAGTATTGTACTAAACTTCGTTAAAGTATAAATTAATATTCTATTACAGCTATTCCAACTAGTTACTTAGTAACATTACAACAATATTAAATATTCAGATTTTTCCTATATCTCGTAAAAATATTTCAAGATAACGTAAGCAATACAAACCGTTCGAAAATTCAGCTCAAAAATACGACGTTTAAAACCAATAGAAAAAAATAAACGTAACAGCAAAGACATAACCGGCCGGAACTGCTGCCAAAGCGCGAGATCGCATGAATTATACCCTAATGCCCTGAGGGCGACACAAATTTTTACTACCTTTGCTACCAAACACCACGTTTACGCCTTATTAGATACTAGTTCAGACCATTTTTTATAATAATGTTTCCAACCCATTACTCCCGTTTGAGGTTGAATTTTCAAAAATGATAAAATACGTATGCGTTTATATTTGGTCAGAAAATTTAAAATTAAATTTCATGCTTCTTACATACAAACTTTCAACCCCTATTTCACCCCTTTAGGGGTACAAATTCCAAAATTCCTTAGTTAGGTGTCTACTTAATAAAACGACCCTAATCACCAAATTTCATGACCCTAACTTTAAAAGTTTAACATACAATGTACATTTTGGATATTGAAAATATTAATAGTGTAAAATATTTTAAGTAATAAAAGAGCGAAAGTTAACTAGTTTGTCTCCATGATTTAAGTATATGGGGTATTGTGGTGTGGGTTTGTTTTACGTCGGTGGTCAGTCGACTGCGGCTTGACAATTATTAGCAAGCACGTACCCGAATAAAATAGCTACACGGAAGCGTGTATGAAAAAACTTGCATAACATAGAAAAATAAAATTACTCTAAAAGTAAATTACTAAATAGTTTTTTTATAAAATTGCAGTCTTTGGATATTTTCTATGAATAAAATCATCATAACTCGCTTCCCTTGTGATCCCTCCTGATAATGATTTATATTGACTCACCGCAGTAGGTTTGTAGTACTGTGTCAAATAAGATCGTCGGTCGATTTTCGGTTGGAAGCCAACTCTCCTTTAAAGTTTTTAATACCTATTGAGGTAAGGAAGCGCCTTATTTATTAAGCGTATTCATAGAATAAATAATATTTTAACTGATAAACAAGGGCAATGCAAGGAACCAGACCTTGAATAGTAAAACTAAGTATGTAAAAAAATAAAAAATAAAATAAAAAAGGTAAGCGCCAGTCCGAACGAGAAAATAACCTTTAGCACCTTTAGAATCTTGAAGGTCTTTTTTCCAAGTCAAAAACAAAACCTTTATTCAATATAGTACAGTTACGCTTACTTATTGACTGTCAAATAATTTTCTACACTTAACATAATAATTAGTAGAGTCATCCAATAAGACAAACTCGAAACTCACACCAGAAAACGGTCGTGAATTATCAGAACGTGCTATGTGACATTGACCATAATATAATAACAATTCAAGAATACACTAATTAAAATATCATTGCACCATAATTCGGTTGTCAACATTTCGGTGAGTAACGAAGTAAGTTCTGTATAGCAGTGCTATTCTGAAACTGCTGCACATAATAAAAAAATATACTTTTACGAAAATATAATAATATTTTAATATTAAGAGCACAAATTTACAAGCGTTGGTATTTTAACTTTTATATTCTAATTATAGACCGCTAGAAAATAAAAGTTAGATTTCAAGAGAGGAGAATTTAAAAAATTAAAACATCGGATGAACTTATTTTAAAGTACTATAACTTTTTAAATGCAATTTTATTTCGCCTTCTGTGGTTAGCTAAAAGAAAAATATATAGATTATACATTACATTTGTTATTCAATTTAAAACATTTTCGTCTGGACAAAAGACCTTCTATCCGCTAAGTCCGAAATGGAAAACCCGCTTTACACATCCATTAGACATTCTTTCACAATTTCTAGAAAATTCCCTTTATAAAGTCTTGCACTAAATTGCATAGTATTAAAATGTGCTCGTTAAAATAAAGAGGCCACTGCGAAAGAATTCCGCAAAAGACAATTTTCTTTTAACAGTATTTTATGTATATTAATGACAAGAGAACAAGAACGGAACGTACCGACGAACGTACGAGTCAACTATCTATTGTAATTCATAATTAGTAGATATTATAGACGAAACTTACATATTTTTTTATATAAACATATATAATTTATGTAATATAATATATGTAATTTTAATAAACGATTAGTCTAAAATCCCAAAACAATCCTATGTATTAATAAAAATAAATCTTTCTTTGAACGTGTCCTTTGCGAGTTGAAATGTTTTTGTTCATGATTGCCTATGGTGCAGTTTTTTTTACGTAGATAGTTAATTTGAAAAACTCATGAGACATTGAAACTCGATGTCTTTATAATACAGTAGTCTACGAATATTATATAATTTAATTGTGCCAGAATAGTCAGTTTTACTACTAAATAAACCATGAGTGATTGTAATATTATTATTATTTCATCTTATTTTCACTTAGTATTAGTAATCGTATCGGTTTTAATTACGTCATTTATAGACTAGGCAATTTTCCAGTGTTTGTTAAGGTAATTTATATACCATGTGTTAAGAAGAGTTCCATATGTTCCGAGATTACTTACGGTGAGTGTAAAACGTATTCGTACACTTAGCTTTTTTACAAAAAGTAATGTATAAAATAACACACATATCTAAAAATATATGCTGTACAAATGAACATTATAAAATATTCTCTCAATAATTCAAAACAAAAAAAAATTACTTATAAATGAGAATATTTCAGTTTGCAAAACAAAAAATAACGTAAAAGAGGGGTGTACGAATACTTTTTGCACTCACGTATATCCCTTACGGTAAATAATTTTGCTAGAATTTAATTTATTTTTACCTTGTATAACACGTTCAATTGCAAAGTTTAAGGTGCTTTTTCTTATCCACGCTCTAATATAAGCAGGTCAAGTGTGCCGCTTTTATATTGAGATATTTATTATCTTTTTTCTTATCTCCTATTGCTGGATTGGGTGTCTATTATTATTGCTTTCTGACATTCATATTTTGATTATCCTAGTCTTAAGACTAGCTTTAACTTGTGTTGACCCCTTTTTGCGGTATTGTTCCAATTAATGAACGATTTTAGCTTAATAATCTTTTATTTCAAAATTTGATTGGAAATTGTTTTAGTTTCAAAATTTTGCAGTTAATTTTAAACCAATTTGCTTTCGATATATTTTATTTATCTATGTCTATCTATCTGGCCGTTTCCAACTTTTGCTACCTCCTAACCTTTATTCGACCTTATTATATTGATTTCCTCACTAATTTCGGCCACAGCGACCGTTACCAAGTGAGATTAGCCAACTGCGTAGAACATATTATAGAGTACAAATGTATATATAGGGTTTTCCATTAAGGGCGCTTGATCTTTGAAATGCAAAAAAAAATACATGTAGGAGAGATATTTGCGAATTTTTTTTTTTATTTGAAACGTCTATCGACCCCATTATGTATGGAATATGACATCATTCAAATGACCGCCACGGCTTCGGTTGGTGGCGCGCACACGAAAGGTCCAATTTTCGATGACTCTGGCGCACAAATCAGGCTGTATTTGATCGATGGCGTGGCGTATGTTGACTTTGAGGGCATCGGTGGTTTGCGGCTTGTTGGCATAGACCTGCGACTTAAGAAAACCCCACAAGAAAAAGTCCAGCGGGGTCAAATCGCACGATCTCGGTGGCCAGTTCACGTCGCCTCCGCGCGAGATGACCATGTCCAGAAATTGCTCGTGCAGAACTTCCATCGTAGCGTGTGCTGTGTGGCACGTAGCACCGTCCTGTTGAAACCACATGTTGTCCAGATCCATATTCTCGATTTCAGGCCAAAATAAGTTGGTTATCATCGACCGGTATCGCTCACCATTGACGGCGACGGCCACACCATTATCGTTTTCGAAAAAATACGGACCAATCACGCCTCCGGCCCAAAATCCGCACCAAACAGTCACTTTCTGCGGGTGCATTGCCACTTGGTGAACCTCGTGTGGATTGGTCTCGTCCCAAATACGGCAATTTTGCTTGTTGACATAGCCATTCATCCAAAAGTGCGCCTCGTCGCTGAAGATGATTTTTTTGCCAAAATCGGCGTCAACTTCCAACTGCTCTAATGCCCAGTCAGCGAACACACGGCGCTGTCTATGGTCATTAACCTTGAGCTCTTGGGTCAGCTGGATCTTGTACGGGTGCAGGCTCAAGTCACAACGCAAAATTCGCCAAGTTGTCGTCTGCGAAAGGCCGAGTTCCTGTGCGCGACGCGGAATTGACTGCCGCGGGTTTTCGAGGACACTGTCGCGCACAGCGGCGATATTCTCGGCAGATCTCGCGTTACGTTGACGCACGGGAACCGGCTGATTGTTAACTGACCCGGTTGACTCGAATTTGTCCACCAATCGACGGATAGTCGACTCGGCAGGACGATCATCGCGACCGTAAAACGGGCGAAGTGCGCGGAACGTTGCTCGAACTGAAGACCCATTTTCATAAAACAATTTTATGATTTGCACGTGCTGCTCGACACTGTAACCTGCCATGGTGGTTTGGGAGGACGGAATGAATATAACACACTGCACATTTGACAGCTGTCACTCAAACAACATGGCCGCAATCAGCTGTCAAAGTTCAAGCGTCCCTATTGGAAAACCCCATACAAATACAGCGACACTATACTGTAAGTCAACGTGCTTTCTGATGCTCAAGGCGTACAAATTTATCTTTGAACTCGCACTTTAGACTGTTCTGATTGGTTTATTTATATAATAAAAATAATCAATAAAGACTATTTGTATAGTATTGTTATTTATAGATTGCTAAAATAATAACCCTTATTTTTATTGATACAAATCGCTTAGAGAACGACATATAACAACTGTTTTACCGCAAAGTGTAAACTGTACATCTGCACAAAATTACTGAATCGAAAGGCAAATATGGCAACACGTATCCATTAATCAAATATTGCATTAGTTAATATAACATATTGAATGCGTAAATAAATATAATAGTTACAACATTAATTATACAATTCATTACGCATTAGTAACTTAAAATATTTATATCAAGAAAAAATAAATTGCGTGAATTGAACAAATTGAAATCTGAATCTGTTTTGATTGAAATAAACATGCGTATTTAAAAGTCGCCAAGTTATGCGTTCAGTTATATCATCAGATATATTTTTCTGATATCTTCAAATGTGGAGTTAATTAAACAATTACAAGATAACCCACTAGCTAGGACACGTGAAAATTAAGCGAAGAAAGAAGGTAAGCATATACACTCGTATATCACAAATGTGTTAATAATAATTAATCTTGTGCTCGGATTTGTAAGGTTTTACTAACTACGCAGAAAAATAAAAAACTTGTATTTAAAATAATCAGTTAATTATTTACTATGATTTGCCTTGAACTGATAGTAAAATCTATAAATGCAAACATTAAATTAAAACAAATAAGTATTTAATCTAATCCTAATTAAATATACGAGTATATAACTAAGCCACGTATAACAAAAAGGTAGGTATTACCATGTTAATCGAATTTAGCTTTTCCGAGTTTTAAGCAGGAAAGTCAAAGTAAAGAGCTTACTTCGGAGGGTAACAGCCTCTCAGGATGAGTGGACGTCTTGTGAACATCCCTTTGATCCCCTCAGTTCAGCCATGTCGCCTAATGATCCGACAGTCATTTGAGAAAAATCACCCGGCTCACGGCTGTACTTGTAAACAAATCGTTGAAGTGGTTGTCTGCGCGACAACCAAAATATTGAAGTACGCGTATACTATAATTAAATATTCTGTCAGTTTAAAAATGCTTTATTAAATACAATTTTATAATTAAAATTTTATTGAGATTTTCTGTCGTGATTTTCAGTAGCAGCCCGGAGTCTGGAAGTTGGAAGTGTGTACACTCCCGTGCCTCGGAAAGCACGTTAAGCCGTTGGTCCTGCGCCTGAACTCTTTCCCGTCGTGTCGAATTGCCGTCCCATCGGGTTATAAGGATTAGGGAATAGAGAGTGCACCTGTGTTTGCGCACACACTTGTGCACTATAATATGTCCTGCGCAGTTGGCTAATCTCTCATGAGATTGGCCGCCGTGACCGAAATCGGTCTGGATGACCATCAGTATCATCATTATAATTATAATTGTAATGTCAACATATTATTTTAATTTTTTTTTTTGTTTATGGCATAGATCAAAAAGCTCGTAATAGATTTAAATTCTGTGACTTATGATCGATTTATTCATCTAAACAGAACAGTAATTGTATATGCTTATGCCATTGTTAATCTGATTCATTGAAAAGAGCAACTTCATTTTCGAGTAACCCGCTGTTTATTCTCGCTAGAGGCTTCCGAAACGGTGTTAGAGTTAAAATATTGACGATTGAAAAACGCCTTTTTTTAAGTGTACTTGAATAAATACGTTTAGTTTGATTTGATTTCAATAAAAATATGGGTATTTCTTTATTCATTAAGTTTTACCACTTTTTTGTAAACCACTAGCTAATAGTATTTTTTAATTGATAGATTGCTGTTGGCCCACAAGACAGCGTCACCAGGCGGAGGTGAGTCTTAAAATACTCAGCCAGGTTGGGAGCCCTAATTAAATACGCGCGTCCTAATTGTTCCTTCTGTGAGGCCGAACATCGGCTTAGGACCAGGACCGTATTAACCAAGTACCAAGAGTAGCAATTGCTACGGGCCCTGCGCAAAAGGGGGCCCCGCAGGGGCAAGTTATAAGTAACGAGATATATTTTATTAATTTAAGAGAGATTTTTTTTTCATCACATTATGTCTGATCAAGTGCTCACGGTAGTATGCGCAAGCGAGTCCGTGGCGTCCCCCGACCAGAAAGAGAGGATACCGCTTTTTAGCGTTTTAGGTGGCTTTTACTATCCTATAATATTACTTTAAAAAAATAAATCTCCAAAGAAATTTTCAAGAAAAAAAGGTTTAACTCTCATTTCTGTGCTGCATAAGCGTGTAAATGATTTAATAAAACTCTCTCACTAACTGAAACTCGTTCCATGTCACAAAATACATTGTAACCAGCCACACGATTTAACTTTACGATATTCGAACTTCAGAATCTTAACTACCACACTCAGAGGCATATTTTATCATTTTAATTCTATATGATGGTACTCCTTCCTATAGATTTGGACGTATCATTTATTAAGGCTTACATTTATCAACGACTGTTGTTCACGATTTTAAACTTGAGTATCTGCTTGTTAGTTTTACTTTATTTTTCTTACAAAGTATATTATGTAATTTTACTATGTTTTTACTTCGATAGCTGTGAACAAGTTAAGGATATGTATAACTGGGATGTTGCGAATATTCGCATCCGCATCCGCAAATGCGGAGCTTCCGCATATACTTTGAAATCCGCATCACCATCCGCCTGTGCAATAATCAAAGCGGATTTTCATGCGGATGCGGATACGAATGTAAACGTACAAGTTGCGACAAGAAAGAAATGGACGGGGCCGCCGAGTGGCGCGTGCCGTTCGCAAAAAAAAAAGCGAAGCGAAAAAATTGGTGGACAAGATTCGACATGTTTGTTGTGGTGCATCATTTGTTTATTGTAAATAAATCATAACGTGTTTGTTTGCGCTGTGGATTACTTGTGGTATAGATAGATTTTGAATGTTATTGTGATACAGTGATCATTGTTTGAACATAAATAATTGTTTATTGGGAAATCTTCAGGTAAATGCCATTATGTTACACCGGTAATACCTTTTATTGTAGGTAAAGTTTATCGTTTTAAAACAATATTCTTTATTTTTCCGTCTCTGAATCTCAAATTGAGCTCATCGGCAGAATTCAACGTGATTCATGAAATCCGTACCAGTTAATTCTTGGTGGAGACTGATATGGTAAGGATGATATTTATGGCGATGTCGAACACGAAGAACACTTCTCTGGCTAACGCCGGATTCCCTCGCAATTTGAAGAAATTTTACACGATCCGTGATAAGGAGATTGCAACACTGCATTGATTCCGATGGTCGTCAATTTGAACACTTTCTGTAAATAAAGGTAACATCAAAGTTAAGTTATTTTGACGTTTGTTCCACGAAAAAAATTAAAAAGAAAAATTTAAAAAAATCCTTTGATTTTTCTCGATAGCAGCCATCAGAAAATAAGTACCAAAACATAGCATCCCATCTAGAAAAACGAAGTTGACCTTCAAATCTCCGATGCGACTCCAACTAGTAACAAAAAACTAACGTCATATGATAGCCCCCGTTGTCCCATGCAAGTGTTGTTTCACGAAATTTTCTACTACTATTGTACTTTTGGAGTTATTCTATGTGGCAACAGTTAGTGCCTCATCCTGTATATAGTCAATAACAATAATAATATCGTATAATAATATCCTGGAACATTATTCACACACGGCCATCTAATCCCAAACTAAGCAGAGCTTGTACTATGGAAACCAGACAATTGATATACTACAAATAATACTTTTTTTTTAAATTGTATACCAATATATCACTAACGACCATAGACAATGAAATTGTAAGAAATGTTAACTGTCGCTTACATCGCCAATGCGCCACCAACCTTGGGAACTAAGATATTATGTCCTTTGTGCCTGTAATTATACTGGCTCACTCGCCCTTCAAACCGGAACACAACAATACAAAATGAGTGGGTGGTACCTACCCAGACGAGCTTGCACAAAGCTCTACCACCGAGTTATTTTGTAAATACATACTTACACAAATGTCTGTCCTGGGTGGGAATCGAACCCACGACCTGCGGCGCAAAAGGCATCTGCCAACCACGCCAACCGGCTCGTCAAATATTATTTTACCTAAGTCATAATCCTTTTCCTTAAATCCTATATAATGTATTAATGACCATGGCCATTAGGTGGAAATACAGGCAAGTAGACACCTGATGGTAATTGGTTGTCACAACCTATAGATATTAGCATTGTAAGAAATATTAAACATCTCTTCGCCAATGCGCCACCAACCATGGGAGCTGCATGTTATGTCCCTTGTCCCAACATTTTTGCTGTGAATCACATTAGGTCAACCAACTTAGATGTTAAGGCTGACTGGCATCAAAATGTTTGTAGAAACAACGATGAGAAAATTTTCAGTAGTCAGTAGCGAATCTAGACAGCACGATTCAGGAATGTGACAGATTTACGCTATCTATCGCTACTGAGTACCGTGTATTACCAACACGCCATTATACAGGGTAAATAGGAACATTAATACTATTCCATATGAAAAAAGACGGTCAAATGGTCCACCTAGTAATAAGCGATCATTTCAATTCTAATAAGTGCACATTTCCTTAAATTACGCCAACGTCAAGACGCCGTCAAACAGATCAACGATATATTTTCTCTAGATCCCGTTATTACACACTGAATATAATTTATTTAGCAGTAGTAAAATCTATGTTTAGTTTGTATAGACCCAAATTAATCAATAAAACTTCTTAACAATGGACTCAATGATATTAGCAATATCAAAACGGTTGGCCGTTTGTTAGGGCTCAAATTAAAAATATTCTTTATGAGTAGGATCTTATAAGCTGATTTGAGTCGTCATGTTACGTCATACGTCATATACAAGCTACCACTGGTTCGGAATGTAGTTACCACCGGGAAGAACCGTCAAGAAAATAAGTAGTTTCCTAAAAAATAAAATACTTGGGCATGTTAATTAAATACAATTCACATGATTAAGCACGCGATATATTTATGTCGTTTATTGAAGCAGTGTGGTGGAATAAGCTCCAAGACTTATTCTCGAGAGGATTGGTGACCTTTGCTTAATGGGACACTTACAGGCAATTTATTTATAAAAGTAAAGTAACAGCCTGTGAATGTCCCACTGCTGGGCTAAGGCCTCTTCTCCTCTTTTGAGAAGAAGGTTTTGGAGCTTATTCCACCACGCTGCTCCAATGCAGATTGGTGGAATTCACATGTGACAGAATTTCAGTGAAATTTGACACATGCAGGTTTCCTCACGATGTTTTCCTTCACCGTCAAGCAGGAGATGAATTATAATCACAAATTAAGCACATGAAATTCATTGGTGCTTGCCCGGGTTTGAACCCACGATCATCGGTTAAGATTCACGCGTTCTTACCACTGGGCCATCTCGGCTTATTTTAAATACACCTAATAAAATAAAATTTATAAAATGAATGTTTAGCTCAATTTAAAAAACCCATCTCGTTCTTGATATAAAAATAAAAGAAGATTCCTGTCGCTTTTTAAATTTTGTCCTAAGTGTTATTTACCGGAAAAGTATAATAGCGGAAAGATCGTTAACATTTACATAGGCTAACAATTTTTTTGTTTAGTTAAATTCTTTCGTGTTCCTGCTGCCAATAATGCTATTTCAAGAAATAATAAGCCGGTATTACATTAGGGGACTCATTTGGACTTTCTCATTTCGCATAATATTAGGTTGACGAGGTATATTTGGTCACGCTACGTCGGATTTTCCACTTCAGCGATTACTATCAGAATGTTTGATTATATTCTGAAATATAACTAGATTATTAAGTAACTTTTTTCTTATGAAATTAACTAGACCGTTTTTTTTTTTAGTATTCCATGATATATATCAAGTTGAAGTTGATATGATTAACCTTTATTTAATTAATATAAACAAAAAAAATGTTCGAGATTATGTTTTTTTTATAGTATAGGTAGGCAGGCGAGCATATGGGCCACCAACCTTGGGAACTAAGATGTTATGTCCCTTGTGCCTGTAATTACACTGGCTCACTCACCCTACAAACCGGAACACAACAATACCAACTACTGCTGTTTTGCTGTAGAATATCTGATGAGTGGTATCTACCCAGACTAGCTTGCACAAAGCTCTACCACCGAGTAAAAGAAAAAATAGTAATTAATCATTAAAAATATTATTAAACAGTGATAAGACTCTACGGAATCGTAATTCGTTGTAAGCGTATCGACTGCATACTTCTAATTTATTTAATTTAGTAATTTATTAATTTAATTGATTATTATATAAAGAGCTACCATGCCATGTACACATGTTGAGAAATGTTATCTAGCTTTAAATTGTTATTGTAAGTTTGTAATTTTTATGTTATATTCTGATTATATTTTATTTGTGTGCCTGTTTTATACATGTTTAATAAATAAATAACTTAACGGCCTTACTTCTAAACCTTAATTAGCGGCTGTTTTATTAAAGACTGATTTCCTGACATTATTGATTTGATATTCAAAAGAAGAAGAAACAGCTTTATTTAAATCACCTGTTAAACAAAGTTTATAAAGAAGAGTATAAAAAATATCTTTAATGAACACTACTAAAAAAAACTACTAGAAAAAAAAATCATACAAGTAAACATTGCTTACAAGACATTTAGAACAGAGATTTCAAGACAGACCGTATTTATAATCTATCTGACAAACTCGGGATGTCTCATAATTTATGCAAAAGACAGAAACAAAACTCTTCATCAAATATTTATCGTAAAACAAATGAGGACAGTTTAAGCCCTCATTCCGAAATAGGGCTACGTAACGCACAACCGTAATAATTTGTTTAACGCCTGAGACATAGTTAATGGGCCAGTGAAATGTTAACCACGAAATGCCTCAGGAGCAAACGAGTGTCCCTCACCGCATCCCCACTAATTTGCTTAACATTTAAAGGCTAATACAAAATAATTAAAGCTTAATTAACAAGATTACACCATAAAGTTTACCCAATTTAGTCAGTAATTTAATTATTCATAGATTACCAACAAATATCACTTTTACTAAAAATTAGATAATTTTTTTTGTCAAAATGTAGGCGCGAATTTTTAATATTAATCGCCGCTTTTTCATTTTTATTTCCCAAGTTACAGCTTGTTAACTTTGTAAAAGGTCTTTGGGGAAATATACTTCCTTGCTATGAATTTGTTTCTTGACCAGCCATGCGAGAGTTCAGTACTTTTCATATACCATCAAGAGACACTTTAAAATTCCATATAACAAGAGCCGTAAAGCTGTGGATAAAATACATTTATCAATTTATAAAATATATGTACCAATAAAATCCTTCGTTATATTTTTTCATATTTTATACAATCGAACGATTAGTCGAACGATTTTAGTCAAATTTTATAAAGCTAACGATAATGTTAATCATTACTTCATGAGTGCTAACATTGATTTATTAAAAACTTTTACTAACCGCACTGAAATAACCCTCTCCATCATGCATGTTCGGTCGCTGGCTGGAAGTCATATTCATAAACAAGTGCAGGGAAAGTTTGGCAGCAAAGTTTTTCTGTATTTATAGCGCCGGGAGGGCCAAAGCCGGCCACTATCAATACGAGACTTTTGGCAAACGAACTCGATGTGAAATCGCTTTATTGCACTTATTGGGGCTAAGAACATAAATGACAGCAATAGAGATTAGAGCACTAGTAATGCAGTGGAAACATTCAAGTATTCTTTGTTTATAAATTTTAAGCGAACTGCAGTGTTATTCCGTATAAACTCACTTCGTATCTCACTCGTAAAATATATGATAAATAGCTGATATACGGTGATAAAATTTGTTGCGTATGCGTTATAATTATTCTGGCATTTCATGGTCATGTCTGGTAGTGAGTTTTACATTTGTTGTTCTAATTCTACTAAATGAAGCGAATACGTACTAAATCATTACAAGATTGATCCGAAGACATCATCATCAATATATCACACATTTATAACTATACTTTTATTTTTACGGCCTTATTCATAAACGTTGCTTAGTAACTGTTTAGCTAAACACTGGTTTGTCTCTTTCTGTCATTATTGATTTGACATACGAAAGAAGAAGACAAAATATTGTTTAACTAATCACCAGTTAAATAAAGTTTATGAATAAGGCGGTTAATCTTTTGGTGAACAATAAAGCATAAGTTATTTTATATTTCTATAATATGTGTATAATATATAAGTACCTACTTAATTATGATACTTAGTTAATAATTAATAAATTTAGACCAAATTTTTCTTAGCTATTACTCACTATACCTATATACATAAAACATATACAGTTATTAGTAATGTTCGCCCGCGGCATCCCTTTGCTTTACGGGTTAGAGGAGTGGGGTTTCAGGTGTTAGGTATAAAAAAGGCTAAGTTATTTCTTGGGATTCAAGGTTGAATCGTACAAAATTTCAACAAAATTGGTAAAGTGGTTAAGTCGTGATAGTGCAACAGACAGACTTATAAAAGATAGTAAAATGGACGACCGAGCTCACTCGTTCTTTTTTTGTACTTTTTGTGATTTTATTTTGCAACTATATAGATAAACTTAAGTAGCTAAACCTAGTATATACAAGAATTGGTTATTTAATCTTATAAGATATATTTGGATATATAGTGTATATGAACTATTACATCAAACGCAAATTAATGGTATAATTAAGGATTTATTTTGATATTTTATAGTACAATCAGTAACGTGACCCTCTCCAGACGTGGGTGTAGCTCTAGTCTCTAGATGTGAGCAGCCATTCTACCTCTCTTAACCTATTTATTTTTATTATCTAGTTAAAAAAAACAAACAAACACTTCAGCTAAATAAGTACATTCGATGAAAAGACGAAACCCTTTTGGAATCACTTTTGTGTTTGGTTTAACAAATTTTTATGTATAATATTATAAAGATAGTTGCTACCCGTCCCGACTTCGTACGGGTAAAATAAGGATTTTATCCCGTGTATTTTTTAATCAATAAGATATAGGGTTTTCCATTAAGGGCGCTTGATCGTGCAGAACTTCCATCGTAGCGTGTGCTGTGTGGCACGTAGCGCCGTCCTGTTGAAACCACATGTTGTCCAGATCCATATTCTCGATTTCAGGCCAAAAGAAGTTGGTTATCATCGACCGGTATCGCTCACCATTGACGGTGACGGCCACACCATTATCGTTTTCGAAAAAATACGGACCAATCACGCCTCCGGCCCAAAATCCGCACCAAACAGTCACTTTCTGCGGGTGCATTGCCACTTGGTGAACCTCGTGTGGATTGGTCTCGTCCCAAATACGGCAATTTTGCTTGTTGACATAGCCATTCATCCAAAAATGCGCCTCGTCGCTGAAGATGATTTTTTTGCCAAAATCGGCGTCAACTTCCAACTGCTCTAATGCCCAGTCAGCGAACACACGGCGCTGTCTATGGTCATTAACCTTGAGCTCTTGGGTCAGCTGGATCTTGTACGGGTGCAGGCTCAAGTCACAACGCAAAATTCGCCAAGTTGTCGTCTGCGAAAGGCCGAGTTCCTGTGCGCGACGCGGAATTGACTGCCGCGGGTTTTCGAGGACACTGTCGCGCACAGCGGCGATATTCTCGGCAGATCTCGCGTTACGTTGACGCACGGGAACCGGCTGATTGTTAACTGACCCGGTTGACTCGAATTTGTCCACCAATCGACGGATAGTCGACTCGGCAGGACGATCATCGCGACCGTAAAACGGGCGAAGTGCGCGGAACGTTGCTCGAACTGAAGACCCATTTTCATAAAACAATTTTATGATTTGCACGTGCTGCTCGACACTGTAACCTACCATGGTGGTTTGGGAGGACGGAATAAATATAACACACTGCATTTGACAGCTGTCACTCAAACAACATGGCCGCAATCAGCTGTCAAAGTTCAAGCGTCCCTATTGGAAAACCCTATATAAGCATTCGCCCATACAATACAGTGTATGTGTGTTCGGTACAGTTCATATAATAATGATGCATAAAGTACATGCTTTACATATTTTTTCATTTATTGGAACAAAGTTATTTTACTACTGAAAAGTAGAGTGACCTGGTAGAAATTTTTACGTAACAAAATAGCGTTGTCCTCCAAGCGACCTTTCCCCCCTTTCTTTCTTACTGATTCTTTCTATTCTAGCGGTTGTATGTGTATGTATGTGTAAGTGTGCAAATTTTCAGATTTAACAATAAGGATTGTGTGCGGCCAATGAGATAACCTCAATTCTATACAAATGTAAATATAATTTGAACTCTTTTTTTAACTTTTAATTCGCTATTTTATATTAAATTTTGAATAAATTACTATTTTCCTAAAGTATTAAATGAAATTTATCAATTTTAATTCTTACTTTACATATTGGCATTGAAAAAAAAATAAAAATAACATAAAATATACACACGTGAAAGGGAGACTTTATTAAAAAGGGCAACGCTTTTTGGTATGATAAAAAAGTAAGAACAATTTCCTCCTTTCTTTTTCGCTGGAAAAATGCATTTACGCGTTTCCCCCACATGAAGTGGGAGGTATGTGGGGCTCACCGACGCTGAAGGTGCCGGAATACCCACTAAAAAACCAGCGGTATCCTCTCCGTCTGGTCGGGGGGCGCCACGGGGTCGCTAGCGTATGCTACCGTGACGCCCCGGGGTTCCCGGATACAGGGAACCCCCTTAGTCCCGGTGGCTGTTAAGGTACGCATAGCGCCTACGCCTTCTCCCCGGTCTTCTTCGACGGATCGAATCAGCGGGAACATTTTTGCACGCTGCCGCTCCGCGGCCTCCTTTTGCGATATGACACTCTCGCAGAAGGAGACCAATTCCAACCAGCACCATGCGTGCTGCATGCATGAAAATTAATACTTTTATAATAAGGAACTTCGTTCCTATCTGGTGTCCCACGACACGACACGGATTTTTTTTATAACAGGTCTAACGCATGTACATAAGTACACATACATTTTTGTTATTTAACTTACCTTTCACAATATTTTTCCTTAAGAATAATACAGTAGAAATACGCTTAATATTAATAATAATAATAATTACAGCACTACAAATTTATAATAAATTTAGTTGAGAATTACACGGAAATGATAAAATGATAATTGTAAGCGTCTCTACTGCGATCGATGTACAAACAATAATAATGGCCGAAATTTTCCCGAAAACTGAGTAAGAAATGAGATACAGCTTATTGCGAGAGAGACAGGAGAATGCTCCCATCCCTACTCCGTGCTGCTTACATGGTGAGAAGTGACACCAATAGACCCCTGATCGGGGATAACTGATCAAGTGATAATTGATTCAGTTATCGACCGACGTTGAAAATGATTGACATACTAATATCACTATTAAAAAATAGGGGTTGATGGTAGAAGAGTGAAAATTTAGGGTTGTATGTATTTTTTTAATGCCACATAATAAAAAAATAAAAATAAAAGAATTTGTCCAAAAAATTAAACCACCAGAAGGGTGAGCCACCCTTAACACTTAGGGGTGTAAAAAATAGTTATAAATCTATTTTCAGACCTACAGAATATACATATAAAATTTAATCAAAATCGGTCAAGCCGTTTCGGAGGAGTATAAACACTGAAACTGTGACACGAGATTTTTATATATATAGATAAATTTAATATTTCTACTGCTGCTTTTTTACAGTCAGCAGTAATAATATATATTACTGCAGACTGTAAAAAAGTTTAGGTAACAAAACCAAAACTGACCTGAGCCAAATTTGAAATTGTTTCGCAATTAAGCTAACGAATGCAAAAATAAACCTCTATAAATGCCTCCTCTTTGTACGTTAGTTTATTTAATCTACATACAAGTATATCCTAGACTTTTGATATACCGATAGAATACTGTTAAAAGTTTAAATAACCCCATTAAACAGGAACTTCTTTACTGCTGCACGTAAAGCAAACACATAAAAAGTTTCTCACGCTAGTAGTTTTGCACTGCAACGTACAACCACGGGGCATGGACGTGTCGTTCTAACTGCACTAAACATAAAAGTCATAACGCGATAAGTTGTCAGTTCCAAACGACGTTGAACATACATTTACAACTGATTCTTCTTATGATAACCAATGACTCGGATCAAAATATTATTCTTTTGTTCTGAGGTTAATGCGTATTCAATTTTATTTAGTAAAGTAAAGAGGTCATTACATATACGTCTTTATTTAAGTTTATACATATTAAAATATCTGATTTTATCGTCATAAAGCTTTAGCCTCCTTTGTAATGCCAATTAATGACATAAGAAATAAAGAAACTTTTTTTGGACGCGTTCAATGTTATCACTATGAGTGGAATAGAAGGGCCCAAACAGTTGAGTTATACTCCAAGGTACTACAAATTAGCGACTTATAAAGATGAAGGAAGCTGTAAGGGTTCCTTAAATGCTTAGTAACTCTATAAATAAAACCGAGAAGGCGCATGCTTTTGTTAATTATGTAATCTTAGTGACTACTAAACCTCAATTTGTCATCAAACAGAACACCCAAATCCTTAATGATGGTCTTCCTCTCAAGGCAAACATTATTCAATGTATAGTCAAATTTAAATATTATGTTTTTATGAAAATTTTGAAAATGAAATTACATTGCACTTATTGACATTCAGCACCATATTGCTTTCTTTACACCAATTATCAACACTATTTAGATCTGATTGAAGCTTCATAGCATCCTCAATATCATTTACCACTGGGTAAATTTTAAGATCATCTGCGTATAATAAACAAGGACATGCTAATCTGTCAATAAGGTCATTGATAAAAGTGACAAAGAGCAGGGGACCTAAATGAGATCCCTGTGGGACACCAGAGTTAACCTTAACCGGAAGAGAAACTTCTCCCTTGATAGCAACTAACTGGCTTCTATTATCGAGATACGAGACTATCCAACGCAATAATTTGACAAAAACAGAGGCTTACACTGACTCACCCTTCAAACCACAACAATATTGGTGTTCGGCGGTTACCTTACCTACCAATACAGGCTTACACAAAGCCCTTCCAATTTTTAGCCATATCGTTCTTAACATGTATGTTACTGAGCATCCATTTGCGTACTTTTAGGCTTCTAATAAAACTTTATCCAAATTAACACCTCGCAGACACAAGACAACCCTTAACATTCAACATTTAAAAAGCGCCATCTGTAGTAGACTTATATCATGAATGCTACAGGATCTGAGCTCCCATGATAGTTAATATCTTTAATAGGTAGAGAAATATCGAGTAATACCAACACCGGCTAATCGAAAGCTCAGTTCTTTACATAAATAGGTACATGTATCAAGACTATAAAGTATTGCTCTAAGATCAAAGCTAGTTCTCAATATTAACATTCAATTCATAATAACAATTGATTCAACATTTTGAATCATTAGTGCATTTCACCCACACTACTTGAAGACTTTTCTTGCAAAAGGATTATTTCAGTAGTTCACGTATACATTTTATGACTTCAAAGAAGGAATAGGCTCTCATATCGATTTTTTTTTAATGTTTATTACCTTAGAACTCCGTCCGTCCGTTTATTTATAAGCCGATATGGAAAATTATTTTTTACCAGCAAAACTGGAATAAGAAATTTACTGTCGTTGTATTAATCTGCGCTAGTCTAGGTATAAAACCACCACTAGTTACCAAGCCCTTAAAACAATTATTTCTAAACTTTCGATTGAATATAAATAAATAAATATAAGACGTTATTAATAAGAAAATATAGATTTAAATTATACATCATGAATCACGATTATGATAGAACCTTTGAACCTTTAAACCTAAGTAATGATGAAGCGCTTTCCTTTTAAAGATGATTCGGACCACATCAATGGTCCGTATCATTACGAAAAGCCCGGATCTAGAATGTGTCGATTATGGATCTAATAGTAATCAATCTTTGTAGAAAATACTCCAGATAGTATTAGAAATCGTAAATAGATAAACCTCTATCATACTACCTACTCTTTATTCACTTTTCTAGCCGACGTTAAACATAAAGAAGGTCATCATATCTTCGATATTTTTGATCCTGATTCTGAATGAGAACCGATTTTCATGATATTTTGTATATAAGCTATATCTCGAGAATGCCATTCAAATATAAAGAAAAAATTATAATATATCAAAAATAATAAATAAGCGGCGCTGTCTCATTTGAGTAGTACATCATTGTACCCAGTAAAACTTAATAAATCTATATCTATACTAATATATAAAGGTAAAGAGTTTATTTGTTTTATCCCGCTAGTCTCAGGAACTACTAGTTCGAATTGAAAAAATATTTTTGTGTTGGATAGCTCATTTATCCGAGAAGGCTTGAGACTATAAAACATCACTCAGCATTAATGAAAAATGTTGCAAAAACGGGAAAATTGATAGCTTTTGAGAGCTTCAGTTGCGTGCGCTGCGTAAACGGTTAAAGTTACGCAACAATCATGTATCGCGGAAAGATTTGTCTATCTTTGAAGGTTGACTCACTATAACCTTTTTTACGGTAATAATTTTTTTTTTCGGAAGTAATGCATTATTTTCGAAGTCGTTTTCATAAGCATGGTTTTAATCCTTATCTAAATAAACACGTTATTCGTCACAAAAATTTAATTTTGAAAAAAAAAGAAATATACCTTCTCATCATTTGATTTCAATGAATATCTTAGCCGAGATGGCCCAGTGGTAAGAACGCGTTAATCTTAACCGATGGTCATGGGTTCAAAGCCGGGAAATCACCAATTAATTTCATGTGCTTATAATTCATCTCGTGCTTGACGGTGAAGGAAAACATCGTAAGGAAACCTGCATGTGTCAAATTTCACTGAAATTCTGTCAAATGTGTATTCCACCAACGCGCATTGGAGCAGCGTGGTGGAATAAGCTCCAAACCTTCTCCTTAAAAGAGGAGAAGAGGCCTTAGCCCGGCAGTGGGATATTCGCAGGTCTGAATACCTTAGGAGAGATCACAGTTTTAAAATAATTTCAAAGCAAAAAAATTTATCAAGTGCGCGTCGGGCCTTCATGTGCGCGGGGTAGGGACGGCGTGGTAGCGAGGTCGGTCACTAGCTCTGCGGTAGTAATGTTCGATCCTAATATCCATGGTTCGCTTACACCGCGGCATTTTTCTTAATTTTTCTTGATTTTACCAGTTCTAACTTCTAAGCGAAGGATCAAATTCGAATAATTTAAATAGAAATTCACATGTAAATAATCAACATTTATTATGAAGCTATTTAATTCCCTAAGGATTAATATCATAATACGAATGTCATCGTGGAGGGAATCAGGGCCTAGCGACGAGCGCTGATTCGCAGATGGGAAGAGGACCTGAGGTCCCCATCAGCAGGCCTGGCGACCGTGGAGGTGATCCGCCCCCACTCGAGTCGCTGGGTATTAAGGAATGGCGGCACACTCATGTATAGGCTGACGCAGGTGCTTACCGGACATGGCTGTTTCGGTAAGTACCTGCAAAAGATAGCGAGGCGGGAGGTATCACCTTCCTGCCACGAGTGTGGCACGCCACTGGACACGGCACACCATATACCCTAACGGAGTGTGCTGCGTGGGGGCCTCAGAGGCATACCCTGGCGGCGATAATCGGCGGAGATCTCTCGCTGCCGAGTGTGATTAACGCTATGCTCGACAGCGAGAGATGCTGGTTGGAAATGGGAGACCATTTCAGCGAGAATGTCATGTTGCAGAAGGAGGCCGCGGAGCGGCAGCGTGAGAAAAGTGCCTCCGCTGATTCAATCCGCCGAAAATGACCGGGGAGAAGGCATCGGCGCTATGTGCACTTTCTCCCCCCGCCGTAATAGCCGCCGCTTGGGCTAGGTGGGTTCCCCGTATCCGGAAACCCCCCTAGTAATGGGGGCCCGCAGAGGCGGGCCGAAAGTTGGGGCGTCTCGGTAGCATGCGCAAGCGATACAGAGGCGGCCCCCGACCAGACGGAGAGGATATCGCTGGTTTTTTAGTGGGTATTCCGGCGCCTTCAGTGCCGGCGAGCCCCACATACCCCCCACTTCACGTGAGGGAAAGGCGTATAGTGTTTTTCCAGCGAGAAAAAAAAATGATCTCTAATTTTTGTTTATTAAAATAATGTTAGTCTACACTGGTCACGTAGATTTATTTAGGTAAAAGAATTATTGAAATGAGTACTGTAGAGTTTTACTTAAAAACAAACATACAAACAAACTAATTTGACCTCTTATATTGATATAATATTTGTATAAATACAGATTATGCCCGAGGGAAGCCGCGGGCAACAGGTAGTGATATTATATTATAATTAATGATATTAGTGTTTGTTAGTTTCTCCATTTTTCACAGAGGAACGGAGAAACTTATCATTGTGATTTTTTCTATATACATAGTTTTTATTTTTTTCCATGGATAAGTTTTTGGACCGGTGTATACTTTTTATGAAAGTTTTATAAATTACCACTTCGTGCTAAAAACAGCTCCGTATGGATTTCGATAAAATTTCGTATGATGATTGTAATCCCAGAAAAACGTAGTCTCTGTGAGATAGCTATTTAAAATAATTCTGCAATTTCCGCTTTACATTTAGGTATGACGTAATCTTAAAAACTGCCTCGTTGGTCTAGTGGCTAGATATTAGGCTGCAGACCCGGCGGTCCTGGGTTCAATTCCCAGGTCGGGCCAATAAATAGTTATTGGGTTTTTCTGTCAGACAATTCTCAGTAGCAGCCCGGAGTATGGAAGGTGGAAATGTGTACACTCCCGTGCCTCGGAAAGCACGTTAAACCGTTGGTCCTGCGCCTGAACTCTTTCCGGTCGTGTCGGATCGCCGTCCCATCGGATTATGAGAGCTAAGGAAAAGAGAGTGCACCTGTGTTTGCGCACACACTTGCGCACTATATCTCTTGACTCGAAATCGGTCTCGAGGACCTTAATCTTAAAAAAAAGTCGTATCATGGGGTCGTCTTGGAATAACACCCAAGGTACTATGCTGATATATTAAGAAACTTATGGTATAGATACTTGCCATAATATTGTCATTTTCTCTTTACAAAAACCGCCCAAAAAATGATAAAATTTAGTATGACAGGGATCTTAGATTATAAAGGGAGCGCACCGGGTAATTTTTATCTCAGGAAAATGAGCTTTTAAATGGATTTTAGAATCAAAAACTTTATTGTTACATTATAAGAATGACTATGACTACCTCGTTGGTCTAGTGGCTAGATATAAGGCTGCATACCCGGTGGGCCTGGGTTCAATTCCCAGGTCGGGCCAATAAATAGTTATTGGGTTTTTCTGTGCGAAAATTCTCAGTAGCAGCCCGGAGTCTGGAAGTTGGAAGTGTGTACAGTCCCGTGGCACGGAAAGCACGTTAAGCCGTTGGTCCTGCGCCTGAACTCTTTCCGGTCGTGTCGGATTGTCGTCCCATCGGATTATGAGAGCTAGGGAATAGTGAGTGCACCTGTGTTTGGGCACACACTTGTGCACTATAATATCTCCTGCGCAGTTGGCTAATCTCTCTTGAGATTGGCCGCCGTGGCCGAAATCGGTCTGGAGGACCTTATTACATTATACTTACATACATTATATACTATTAAACCGACAATCAGCCAAAATTCAAATTCAAAAATCTTTATTCAATGTAGACTATATCACTTGTTTATTGATTGTCATAAATCTACCACCGGTTCGGAAATAAACACCTCAGACCTGAGAAGAGCTACTACTACACTATTACTGTTTGTTGATATAAAAGGTGATGAGTGAGTGGTATCTACCAAGTCTGGGTAGGCTTGCACAAAGCCCTACGACTAAGTACTTTTTTTTGTTATTATTTAATTTAAGATATCTGATGGCTACGTATTGATAAACGATTACCAACATCCAGACCTTGGCTGAGTATGAAATATTAATCATATCGTACCCCGCCAACCAAGAAAACTAAGCTATCCCTTCTGCCTAACAACACTGGCTACAAAACTGGAACACAATAAAAATGATTACTTTTCTGAAGTAGAATAATTACTTAACTAGAATAGATTGCTGGCTGATTGTATATATAATTTCATTGCTGTCAACTATCAAGCTTAAAATTATTCATAATTATGCTGTTCTGAGAAAAGAAACAGTTCTGTTGAAAAGATAAGTCGTATATATATTTAGTTATGCGCGACAGAGACGCATTTACGAAAATTTCCACAAGAAATTCTTAACGTACCTATGTTAAGAGGATGGTAGTTTGGTATAAGTAAACTTCTTGATGTCGTAATGTGGAATGTGGAACGATTTATTAAAACACGGAACGAGTATTCATACAAAAATTGAAATAAAAATTGACCAATAGGAATAAAAGAATAACGTAATATAAAAAATATCAAATGCGAGTGGTTCGTTCAAATAAATGTCTTAGACGATGACGTCATATATTGCGGAATGCGTGGTGTGTGTGTTATCTTGTTGTTATGTGGTAGCGACGTACGCTACATATCGCTGCTTCAATTCAAAAATACCACAAATCAAAATTACACATTTTTACTGGAGAGCTAATCAAAGAAAAAACAACGATTTTTTGTCTAATGCTTTCTTATTTTATATAAAACATATGCATATTATAAATATATATATATATATATATATTTATAATATGATATATATATATATATATATATATATATATATATATATATATATATATATATATATATATATATATATATATATATATATATATCATATCATATCATCGTTAGAATTAAGTATTTTTAAGCGGCATTAATTTTTTAAAGTAATTTTATAATAAACTGTATGCAAGAGGAGATATATGCATATAAGTTACTTTTGAATATAAAAAATATTATTGAAATGTACTAAATATGGAATAAACTACTATACGTTTAACTATAATGTTTCTCTATAAAAGACTGTCTCTTTTAAAGACACAATAAAAAACGCCATGCGTTTTAATTAAATAAGTAAAATGCTATCTAAAACTTAAACAAATCAAAGTTATCCTCAAAGTAACAAATAAAAAACTTCGAAACTGTTGCAATTGAATCATCAACTATTTTTTAAGTTCTAATAAAAAAATTAAAACATAAAAGTAAAAGTATAAAATTGACCAAGCGATTTATTAAGCAAAACTAACGTAAGTTTTTCGAAACGTTAAAACAGTTATAAGCATGAAGAAAACATTCTTTATCATTGTATTCTAACTTTTTAATCAACAATAACTATTAAAATATTATTGTTTTAATAGTTATTGTTGATTAACCCTTTAGTAACCTTGCACAAAGCTCTACCACTGAGTGGTAGAGGTAGGTACCACCCGCTCATCAGACATTCTACCGCAAAACAGCAGTACTTGGTATTATTGTGTTCCGGTTTGAAGGGTGATTGAGCCAGTGTAATTACAGGCACAAGGGACATAACATCTTAGTCCCCAGGTTGGTGGCGCATTGGTGATGTAAGTGATAGTTAACATCTCGTACAACGCCAATATCTATGGGCGTTGGTGACCACTCACCATCAGGTGGCACACATGTCAGCCTACCTAACCAATAAAAATAAAAAAATTAACTAGGATTTTAGAAAATTTATCTTTCGGGTTAATTAAGTGACGATAGTTGGTCATTTTTAAAGTTAGAATAAATGGATAAAAGATAAAAGTTTGTAAGGGAAGTGCATCATATTCAAATAGGAAAAACGTGTTCTTTGTCTGTTCTCTGGAGTGGTTTTTGCAGTCAGTTAAATTAATAATATTAAAAGAAATAAAATTTTAACTACAACTGCTACTAACATTTGGTTTTGCAGATATAATGTTAACTTTTGTTCATGTTATTGTATGTTTCAGACAAAATTTAAAAACTGTTTATAACATAAGTACCTTTATTTTAGTATACTTTAATTTGGATCTTTCAGTATATGTTCGTTAAAACTTAGTAAATGCATTAATAAAAATTGACTTGTTTTTTGTATATGGAACAGATGAAACTTCTATGAAGCTTTAACATTATAATTAATTTCATGTGTTATAAAGAAAAACAGATTTATTAAACCAAAATAAATATAATATTCACTCTAGAGAGAACTCCAATTATAAAAGAGGAAATACATCTGAAAGTCCAATATTACTTATTACAAACATACTCTCCATCCCGTCAGATCAAATTACAACTTCACTCTCTATGCACTAATACATAAATTGCTAAACAGCCCAGGACAGCAAACTGAAACATGAAAAAAAAAATACATTTTATATATTATTTTTATGCTATTAAATTGTAATAAAAAAATTGCACCCACTATTTTGTTAGTGACTAGAAGGCAAACTTAAGTGGACCACCTCATGAATTACGGTTATATTTACCAATAGAAATATAATGATAATGTAAGACATACAAAACATTTCTTACACAAACAATATGTCCAGACATAGGATTTCTTATGTGTATACCATAAAATTGGGCACATGGTAATTATTGTGTGACACTGGCTTACATGAGTTTCAAATGAAACAACACAAAGAATTGCTGTTTGTTAAATAATTTGTGATAGCAAAACCGATGAGTTTGTACAAAACTATTAAAATTTAATCCCAGAAACAAAATTACAATACACAATAAAATTACTTTTTATATAAAAATACAATTAATTTTTTTTTTAAATATTTCATGGAATACCTCGTACTATTATATTTTAGTCCAAGTATTTACCTTAAACTTAGGATATTCATTCATATAAATTGTAACCATTCCAACATATGGTAGAAATCCTCTAGTACGACCAACAACATCCTTCTTAGTCAGCCAAAGCTGACCCTGAGCATACAGGCCTCGATCATCGACACTATTATTGTCACCTTTAGTCAAAAATTTAACAGTGCCATTGTTCCTAAAAAAAATCATCACAATAAATAACCTTCCAAATTGATATAAATTATTTTAAACTAATTGGACAGAACTAAAACTAATATGTCTGTGATACATGTTCAGAAATAATAGGAAGACCAATTACACATGTAAAAAATAATTTTATCATTACGGTTAATCAAATTTTTCTAAGCAATTTAAACTTTCTTGTATTGTAATTATGTAGAAAATGATCATACAATTTTAAAATAAATCTAGTGTAGGCTGTGTAACCACATGCTAATATTTAACACATAGACCCTAACTATATATTGCATAATAAAATGCACTCATATGCTCAGCTCAAGCTAACAGTAAAGGTCATCATAGTGAGGAAACCTGCATGTTTTGAGTGAAATTCTACCAACTAACAGTCAAGCAGCTTGATAGAATAATAGTGAATCCTTCTCCTTGAATTGAAAAAACAACATAGCTGTGGGCTTTCCAAGTATCAAAATCAAAATTCATGTATCAATTGTAAATGCTTTACATTAATTATTGCATGCACAATAATAGCAACAATCTGTTAGTGAACGCCGTGAATTATAAATTATTAATTTAAAAAGCTATACTACAATAAATTTAAAAATTTACAGTTATTTGGATTGTTTTGCTTCAGGTTACTTACTTTTCATGAAGCTTTAAAACTCGGTGAACAATGGGAATATCACGGCCCTCCACTTTGAAAACTACGATTTCACCGACACGCACTGGTTCGTCGGGATAATTAGTAAGAAACAATAAATCTCCTCTATGAAAAGCTGGCTCCATACTTCCTGAGAGCACAACAACAATTGGACTCTCACTGCCTGTTACGACCATTAGTCCTTTCCATATCATAAGAGCTGACGATACTATCATACCAAAGCTAAGTACTTGGTAAATAAACTGGAATAAATTAAAAATATTGTATGAAGGACCGGTACATGTTCACGTCATCTATACATTAAAATAATCAATGAAAGTTACCTGTCTTTTGTTCATTCGCTTAACATCGTCAAATAAACTGTCCAACATTTTTGTTTCTTGCCTTTATAAAGGATTCTAAAGAAAATATAAATTGTACGTTTTGGTTATCCTTAATGTAAAGGAAAGGTAAGTTTATGATTCGACAGCTCGACAGCACCACGTCAGATACACAAAACTTCAAAACATCGAAGCAAACAGATAAAAAATAAAACGTTATATTGGTCAATGATTGGCTCTGGCTCTGCTCTGTGGCTTGTCCATTTAGTTATTTACCTTTTGATATTGACGCTTTATTGTATTTTAAGCAATAATATAAAAATAAATCATTGTTTTGTTTATAGTTTCTATGCCATATGCTTATTATATATAAATATTAAAATTTTTAGGACAAAGCATTTTATGAAAGTTATAAAATAACAGAATAAAACATTAATTATTTAGTTTTTAAATTTATACATTTTATCGATATTTGAGTGGATGCAAGGTCTTTCCTGCCTTGAATTACCTCTGTATAAAACCAATATGTTCGATTTTATACATATTCAGATACATATTCAATACTAAGTGCCAGGTGACAGGAGGGCTGGTTCATTTTTCGCCCAGAGAATCGGAATTGCGATTCAAACGGGAAATTCTGCTAGCATTCTTGCCACCATTCCACGCGGTCACGATTTGTATAGTAAATATTTTTAATTTTTATTTGTATTTATTTAAGGTTTTAATGTAATTATTTAAATCCATGTAGTGCCAAAGAATTAAACTATATTAATTATTAAACATGACAAGCAATGTTGCCAACGTAGGCGATTTATTGTCATTTAGGCTACTCAGAACGAGAATCGGCGATGAAAAAATGTAAAAGGCGACTGATCGCCAATTAGTCTACTTCAGGGTTTAAGTTATTTAAATCAACCGAATCACAAATAAAGATAGAAAGCATTCAACGTTTCTTAAAAAAATCAATGTTCACGCGATTATAAATGCGTTTATGTGTAATGTAATAAATTTTTGATAACAAATGCTAAAAATAAAGAATACTGGGGGAAATCCGACGTTTAAAGAGCTAGTAGAGTTTGCAATAAGATGCATATCATTTTACCTTTGAGTAATGCTGTTGTTGATTGAATTTTCAGCGTAATGGGGGAATCGCATGCAGCAGCCCATGCTGATCGCTCTTCTTAGAATTCTTCCCCATATTTTGCAACAGTTTTCAGCCAAGCAATCACATGGTTAGTTTACACGCTGGCAGAAATTGTACGTCTCCGGTGAATCATAGGAATTTGAAGGGAAACCGCCGAGCTACGATCCCGCAGCCTCTCCGATCCGTGACGAGGGCGGCCATCGCAGTGGTTTTAGTGGGTAAGAATCCCACATAACCCGTTACCTCCCCCCCCAATAGAGACAAGTACTGTTCTGAAGGTTTCTACAGTTCTTACAATGCCAATGTCTATGGGCGTTGGTGACCACTTACCATCAGGTGAACCATTTGCTCGCTCGCCTACCTATACAATAAAAAATAAATAAACTACATTTTTAGGGTACCCAAAGGGTAAATCGGGAATCCTATTACTAAGACTCCGCTGTCCGTCCGTCCTTCCGTCCGTCTGTATGTCTGTCACCAGGCTGTATTTCATGAACCATGATAGTTAGACACTTGAAATTTTCACAAATGATGTATTTCTGTTGCCGCTATAACAACAAATACTATAAACAGAATAAAATAAATATTTCCCATACAACAGACATAATTTTTAGCCGTCTTTATAGATAATGGTACGGAATCCTACGTGCGCAAGTCCGACTCGCACTTGGCCGGTTTTATTTTATTCATATTACTGTTTTGGTTTGGGCTACTTTAGGCTACTGCAAGTTGCAACTGAAATAATTCGGCTACATTAGGCTACTTTAAGCATGAGAAGAGAAACGGCGACATTAGGCCACGCGCTGTTGGCAGCACTGATGACAAATATCCTTATTTTTAAACTGATACATAAGGTATTATAATTTATAATGTATGTAAAAAGTCATAAATAAGATAAGGCAGTATAGATATTCTTTTATTACGTGTATTAAAGTTACCTTTTACGCTCTTTTAGGTAATCTTGAACAATTACCATCTAAAATAATAGTCAAAATGGACTGAGTATATTTTTTCGAATATCGTATGAAGTCAAAAACATATTTTTCATTAAATTCTTTATTGTGAGTGTAAAATATATAGCAAGGACTGCTTGTATTTAAATGTTATGATAAAATATTTATATGATGATGATAATATTAACGTATTGGCGTCATATGCCTAAAATGTGTATGCTTAGTGGATGCTTACGTTATAAAAATATAGAATTATATTATTATATATGAAATTACAGCTTTAGAAAACACTGTAGTTTTGGCTTTACGTTGACAGTTAAGGATTTATAACTATAGAATAAGGTAACAAATATTGTATGAAGGTTTGAAGACCACTTTTAATTTATTTATTAATATATAATTTAAAAAAAAAGTGAATATACCATAGAGATTATGACTAAAAAACTTAACATATTGCATTGATAATAATAATATTAATGTTTATTTCTCTTCACAAAAACAGACCTTAAATAATGAATAGGTGGTTATTTGTAGCTAATTGATATACCATTATAGTCTAGAATGTGTGAAGAGCTGGTGTCTGAGTTAGGTATTAGAATGTCTGTATTACAGATCAGCAGGTCTCCACTCCACAGAAAAACAAGAGCATAACTTTGACATCATTGATTAAACAGTTTTGGAACGTGTCTAATATAATAGATTAATAATTTCAACAATATTGTAATTATGTTAGAGAAGATATAAATCTTTAAAGAAGCTAAAATAAAATAAAGAAAGAAAATTAATAAATCAAACAAAGGAAATAATTAAAATACTAATAAAAATTAAATCACAAAAAGGGTATTATTGTGCCTCAGTTTGTATATGTATAAGTTGTTAATGCCTGTGTTGTGAATTCATGTTCAGTAATGTAATGGTTACGTGTATGTAATTGTTATGCTTGTGTAAAACGTTTAATTGAACTCGTACTCATATTAGCAAAATTAATTATGTATTTGTCTTTGGTAGACAATAGTTTAACTATGTACTACTACTGTGTAATTATGCACATCGTTCTAAATAGTTACGTTATGAAGCAAGTTTTCTATATGACTAATCCAATTTTTGCAACCAATTGGTAGCTACTAATAATAATATCTTTTAACTATAGTCAATTTGAAATAATACTAATAGAAACAATTTTAAAATAATTTATTTAAGTTCTTATGTAAATAATACAAAAGCATGTGAATTCTATTCACAGCATTTAGCAATTATTACAGTTAAATAATCTACGTGTAGTCTTATCGCCCCATATCGACATCAGCATTTTCAGAAAATTTCAGTTTAATTGTTAAAGTGTTAGGAGTTGTTGCATCAGCTACAAGTATATCACATCCATTGTATAATCCTAACTCATTAATTTTCTTTTTTAAATTATCTCTGGTTTTTTCTTCAATGCTCTTGTTTGAAGACATGTACAATGTTTTGTTGCGACCATTGATGATTGTTGTAATTCCTTAAAAAAATGTATTGTGCGATTATAAAAAGATATAAGGTGGACATAACATTTGGAGCATTCATGTGCTTTAATAGGAGTTTATAATCACACTATATTTGATGTTGATAGAAAATCGACATCCAAATCCTCCACATGTGTATCCACCAACCTGCACAAGAATAGGATGGTGGAATAGACTCAAAAACTGTCTTTCTCACCATAAAAGAAGTTTATATAGTGCTTCATAACGATCAGTTAAGTAGTAAACACATGAAAGTGCATCAAATAAACTCACTTACATTTGTAATATTAGTTATGATTTGTAATTGATATATTATAGTTTAGTATAGTTAGCTGGAAATTTTAGACCCATTTAAAAAACCTTTTAAATTCAATGTACTTAACATCCAAATTTATTCAACACCAATCAATCTAATGACATATTTTTTTAAATAATTGTGTCAAAAATTTATTAAATTTAATTGAGTTTTAGTGTAAAACAGTAAGCTCACCTGGACTTTTCATTAAATATCCTTTATCTTCACACAATTTATCATAGATTGCCTGCAATGTTGCATCAGATTCAATTTCCATTACTCTAGTAGTATTACTACAAGCAACACAATCTTGTCGTTTCTCAGCTCCGAATGTGTATGTGTACACTCCTTCAGACATATTGAGAACCATATAGTTGTTCATATTAGTACAGCATGAAGAAGCTAATTTAAATACCTGAAACATAAATTCACTTTATAAAAAAAAATGGAAATATATAACAAAATGCTAGGTAACACGTTGTAAAGTCTATTTTATAATTCTTTAAATGTCTATACTGTGTGTTTGTCAAATGGCTGTATCTCAGAAATTAAATAATAGATGAAATGCACTGTTGAAGTTTATTTCCAAGTATGCATCTATTAACAGCATAACAATGACAAACTGACTGGCTGCTAAAACAAGCTTGTCGCAGAGTAATAAATCACCTTGTGTCCCTACAATATAATCTTTTTATGACATTGCACACCTCGGAGCAAATACTTACGGTGATAAAATAATAAGAAGGCATCTGTTTATGTTCACATATATGTAATTAATATTTACCTCAGTTGCACAAGTAGCAGCAATTGCGGCATTAGTACTGGCTACAGCTGGTATAATATTCTTCAAGACACCCTGAGTTAACCTGTATGTAACTGAAGTAATCCCATATTTCATGGCTCTTTCCTGTGCCTTCTCATACACCCAGGCAACATGTTGTGGATCATCGCCATCGAGTGTAGTTGAACTACCCCAGGGATTTTCTTTCCCCCATTGTAAAACTTTTACATACTCAATACAATGCTCTGGTAATCTGTAATATTAAAATTAACATATTATTATTTAATACAATACAGCAGTAGGGTACATTTCAGTTAAATCTAAAAACTAAACTGTCATAAAATGGAAGAATGAAACACTTAAGGCAATTACATACTTAGATATATTTTAGCACAGATGTCTTAGTACAGTAACCGTTTTGGAATATAACAAAATTATTTTTCACATAAAAAAAGAATTATTTATGGGGACAGTATTCTAAAATTAATAATTATAGTCTATTAGTAATAACGATAGTTAAAACCCGTATCAAAACCTTGAGACACTGAAATATAATATTAAACAAATTGCAGCTTGATAAGACAATTACATACCTTGGAGTGTTAGCAATAGTACAGAGTGGGAATGTTTTCTGAGGTGGGTAAAGATCCAGAGTGCACTCAATGCATGCACTCATTCCTGGAAGAATTACTCTTGCATTTCCTTTGAATCCCTCTGTACCTCCATCAACCAAAGGAATCAGGCTACTTTGATCTAAGGTTCCTGTTAAAAATAATTTATTATTATTTATCAATCAATTTCCATATATGATGATAATGATTACAATAGTGCTAGTAAAGTTCATCTGTTTACAGAGTGCATTCCCTTTACATTACATAGCTAGTACATTAAAGAACTCAGTTACCAGACATTAATAGAAATAATGTTTTAAACAGCATTTGTCAACACAAATATATATACACCATAGTTAAAAAAAAAAAGGTTCTGACAACATATTAAATGCTTTATGATAAAATATTTCTAACTATATTTGAATTCAATCAGAAAATAGACATAAAACCATATCTATCATAGCTTTTACTCGGTGGTAGAGCTTTGTGCAAGCTCGCCTGGGTAAGTACCACTCACTCATCAGATATTCTACCGCAAAACAGCAGTACTTTGTATTGTTGCGTTCCAGTTTGGAGGGTGAGTGAGCCAGTGTAATTACAGGCACAAGGGACATAATATCTTAGTTCCCAAGGTTGGTGGCGCATTGGCGATGTAAGTGACAGTTAACATTTCTTTCAATGCCATTGTCTATGGGCATTGGTGATCACTTACCATCAGGTGGCCCAAATGCTCATCTGCCTATATACAAAATTAAAAAAAAATCGAAATTAGGGGACAAGTGTGTGTTGCAAAGTTACAAAATCACATCATGATTCGCAATTATAAAGCTATATATATGTAGTAGGCAAGTAAGTAAAGTATTACTGTCATCATTATATTGTAGCAAAGACACTAGCATTCCATTCAACCAGCGTCTCGCAACAATTGAGTCAAGTCCACAAACTACAATATGGAACTGGCGATAAAATCCTTCATCTAGATCCTGGATGGCACAATGATGCGCTACTGCCTCACATCCTGGAACCCTAAAGAATATAATAATATTAATAACAAGAATCATTACTCAAATAATAAATTTAAATATGGCTACTTAAATTTTTATTAATTACCTCTTATTTACAAATTCAACTGCACATTTGGCTTTAGATAATCCAATATCATTTTTTCGAAATAAAAACTGCCTATTAAGATTGGATAGCTCTATAGTATCCATATCCACAATGTGTATCTTCTTAAAACCCATGAGAGATAAGTCCTTTAGTAGTTCGCAGCCAAGACCACCAGCCCCAACTATCAAAACTTTGCAGGAATTCATTATAAAATCTAGTATTTCAGCCGATGGTTCAAAATCGGGATGACAGAAAGGTCCAGATCTCTCTAACAACTTTCTTATGTTATGCCATCTTCTCTGCTGGTAATCGAGGGTTTGAGATTCTCCCTCTGCCATATTTTATTGTATAAGTCAACACTAACAACAATAGATTTTATACTCGAGATTTATTGCCGGCAATCCGATATCTGCATCAAGAATAACATTAATGCTTAAAAACGAGAAATATATCGCTCATTCCCAAATCAATTAACATGTAAAGTTAAGTCAAGAAAAAAACAAGAAATAAAGTGCGAGTTACGACTTTATTTATACTACTATCATTAGATTTCGGACTTAAATTGAAAACTTTACTTAAAATTATTAACTATTGTCTTCAATCTTCTGAACCACGGTCGTCTGAACATTTGTAAATGTCAAAACCGAGTCTGCGAAGAATGACATATCGAAACATTGATTTAAACTAATGTAGTTCTAAAAATATTTTTGTGAAAAAATATCCTACAAGATATTAATAATTTTTAATATTTCTTAATATTTATTATTTTCTTTTCTTTTTAAATTGTTATACGAATAATAGGTACAAAATTTTATTTTATTATTGACAGATATAAATACATACAAACGTGTTAGTAGATGGCTGGTTAGATATATATCGTTGATATTGATATGTATTCATTTCTTAAAAATGGCGTGATGGTGGTGAATTGTCGAAACATAAGGATTTTCAAGTTCGCAGTTTTCAAGATTTTCTTGTAAGTTTTAAAGTTTAAATACTTGGTTAGTTTTCTGCATTAAATTAAATATTAGTCGAACGTGTTTTTTTGAGATGAGGATCAATGTTTTCGTCGAAATTCGAGGGAGAGACTGTTAGACTGTGAACATCTTATAGCACGTATACCTCGTGATTAAAAACCATGCTTTAACTAAGTTTAACCAATTATCTTTCTAGTTAAATAAAAAAGCTCTCTTTACAACACGATGACGATTGAGACTTTTAATAGTGATTATTAGATAACAGATCCTCTGTAAATAGTAAGTTAGTTACCTTGGATGGTCGGCGTTATTCGAAACAGTGCATTTATTATCTTAACTGTTGAAAGACGTTTTCCAAAATTAAGAAAGCTATAATGCAATAAAAATATTTTTTATGCATGTTGCATTTTTTCACGTGTATATATTATTAGTGATCTTTATAGATGTCAAAATGGCTGGTAATAAAATAAACACTAAGAAAAAAGAAGAGAAAAATAAAGCAAACAGATTAAGTGGACAATCAATTGAGGAAAACGAAGACACAGATTTTTCATTACTTAGGAAACCAATACAGACAAATATAACTGGATTTTCTCAGGCTAGGAAAATTTTTGACCAAGCAACTGAAGAGGTATTTATTGCAAATATTCATTTAAATGGAAAGTGTAAATTTGAAATGTTCATATTATCAACATTTTTTCAATGTTATTGATTTTAATTAATGTTAATTTATTTTTGTTGTGTTTCAGCTGAAAAGCTTGCTGACTAATGAATGTGATCTATTATATGAATGTAAGGTGTGTCGGAATATATTTAGAAGTTTGGCAAATTTTATATCACACAAACGTGTGTATTGCAAAGAGAAATTTAATTCATCTATTCATGGCCATTTCTTTAAGGAAACATGTTCTGTAAGTATTTCAATAACATTTAAAATTTATCTTTGATCCATAATATTTATCTTATACTAACCTTAATTATATTTGAAATAAATTTGTGAATTGAAATGACCCAGTGGTTGAATATTTTCAAGTGAGCACAGATTCAAACTTGATAGTAATATATTTTGATTCTTTTATTAATTTTCAATACTAAAAACGAATGTGTGAAAATCTGTATAAACTAAAATCAGTTAATCTTAAATTATTTAAAATACTTTATATACTACATATGCAAAGTAAATGTAAAATGAGATCATAAATACATATTAATAGTTAAATATTCATTTCTAATTACAGATACAGGAGGTATTAAAAATAAGGAAATTAGAGGAGAGTTATCAGGAGTCTTTGAAGGATATAAATGATTCAAACAATTTAAAGGATGAAGAATGTGACAAACGGATTCCTATAACCAAGGACATAACAGAAGTAGTAGAAAGAATAGTTAAACACAAGGGAGTTCAAGAAGAAAAACTTCAGGAACAACAATTAGTTTTCCAGAAAATTCCAAAGAGTTCAGTTGCCGTTTATCAAAATATTGCTGGTATTGATGATGAAACCAGTAGTGATAGTATGCAGCTCCAAGTATGTTATTTTTTATATTATAAATGAATCCCAGCTTTCTAATGCTGTCAGTCATGATCAGTAACATCCTGTAAAGAGAAGGGATGAAGTTTATTTTACTATGATGCTCCAGTGTGTTTAGTTGATATATAAACAAAATTCATGATGATTAAAAATATAAGTTAATTATTACATAATTCAAAGGCACTTGTACAGATTCGACTCTATGATCTTTGGTGAAGATCCAAATCCATTTTAGCTGTTAATATCATAAGAACTTATCAACTAATATTAATATAATTTAAAAATGTATTTTGTACATTATTTGTAGGTAAAAGAATTAGATAATATATTATCCCAAGAAAATGCAATTCTACAAAGTGATGGAACATTTAAAGTACAAAGTAATAATGATGCGTCTTCAACTGTGGACAATATAATACAAATAAGTGATGACGAAGAGAATGAGGATATGGATGAGCTTAAATGTAGAATATGTGAGTATTATTTTGTTATTCTTATGGATACAGTATTATATAATGTTATATGGTTGAGCGAATCTCTCTTGTTTATTTTTAAATGTTAGTCAAGTAAATAACAGCCTGTAAATGTGTGAAGTTAACAACTTATTTCCTTTCATGTAATAGGATTAGAGCTCTTTCTCTGTTTCAATTGGTATTGATTAATACACGTGGCAGATTTTCATCTTACACTTACACATACTTTTCTCTCTATGCTTACATTCCACCAAGCACAACATTAATTATAAACACATTTATTCATTGTTTCATGATATTTGTATAACTTGTTTGCAATATGTGTATTGTGTATATATATATGTATTGGCATCACCAAATAACTTTTCTTGCTTTTTTCATTAAAATGTATTTTGTTTAAAGTAGAACCCTCAATCTTTGGTTTTATGGTCTATCTTGGGTATATTTTTAACTGGATTTTGATTTAAAAGTCATCTATTTATGTTATTTTTCTGAAAATGTTCTCAATATATGTCTGAATTAAATAGTATATTATATAAGCTTTTAATATTGTTATATTTGTTTATATATATTTCCGGTGTTGTGTAGATAAATTAAAAAATGCACATTTTTTTTTTATTGTATAGCTAGGCGGACTAGCATATGGGCTACCTGATGTTAAGTGGTCACCAATGCCCATAGACAATGGCATTGTAAGAAATGTTAACCATCACTTACATCGCCAATGCGCCACCAACCAAAGATGTTATGTCCATTGTGCCTGTAATTACACTGGCTCACTCACCCTTCAAACCGGAACACAATAATACATAGTACTGCTGTTTTGCGGTATTATATCTGATGAGTGGGTGGTACCTACCCAGACGAGCTTGCACAAAGCTCTACCACATATATAACATAGTTTCCCTAAAATGTTTATACATATATTATTTATCTACTAATCTTTAGGTGATCTTCAATTTTCAACTCAAAAAACATTAAAGTTCCACATGAAGTACAAACACCTGGAGAGTCGTTTGGTCTACCCTTGTCCAGATTGCTTGGATATATTTTCAACTTCATGGAGTGTTTATCGACATCTATTTAAAGTTCATAGGTAAGAGCTATTATTGTCACTAACAATCTTTGTACATTGTTTCTATTGCTATGTATACATTATATTGTATGTCATACATTCATAATCTTTCTTTACAAATAAATATGAACATTTGTGTTTGTCCACTATGCATTCCTAACCCATTGATCTAAATTTTATGATGGTGAGTTATTCAATGTATGTATGGGTATGGGCCAAAAAAATATAGAACTTTTCTTTGTATGTTTGTCTTTCTACATAAAAGATTTATATAGTAGCTTGTTTAATATATAATTAAAATATTAAGTTATTCTTGAAATAATAATTTTCAGAAAAACAGCAGCTCAAATTCGTCGGTTGCGAGAGTCAATACAAGCGAAAGCATTCCGAATGAATAATCCACCAGCTTTTTATGAAAAGCGAAAAACAACTCCAAAGAATGTTGTACCACAGAAAATAACTGAGGAAGAGAGACTCGAACAGGAAAATCAGGTACTTATCATTAATAATACTTACGATAACGTATATGTTACCCTGCTTATAAGATATATTATTACTGTAATTTAATTTAAAAAAAATGTTATGAGTATACAGCGTGTAACAATATTCGTGTCCGACCCGTGAAGTGATTATTAGGTATCGTGAATCGATTTAATATATGTTATTATTTTTAAAATACTAAGTAAAAAAAATTACCCCCAGAAAAATTAATATTTAACTAAATAAAATTACGAAAATCACATGGCAACACAACACAATTAACAACAGTTGATCAGCTGTTGTTATCGTTCGGTTACAGTAGTAAGAAACTGAATTTTACTGGAACCGTTGCACATAGTTTGCACGGACGCGTTATAGCACATTTGCTCCTGATTTAATTTAGTCATAATTACTCATACTCAGACATATTAACATATTGAAATACTCTTGATTAGAAAACGTAAAACATATCGTGGAACACAAGCACAGCTACAAAACGACCACTCGCAAGTAGCTTACGCGCCAAACTGAGAGTGAGCGACTGAGCGTAGTGAAGTAGTTAAGTGAAAAGAATTGTATCGATAGTTTATCGTTAACATTGACAATTGTGAAATTTGGAATACTATTGATAACAGCAATACTACCGATATTATTGATAGTAATTCATTCGATAAAAACGATGTGTCGATAGTATTGCAAAATACATTCGTTTTAACCAAAATTTATCGATACTATTAATAGCATCGATGGTTTTGTACTATAAATTTAGTTAATGAAAAATCATTAAAATTGTCCAAAACCATCGATAAAATCGATAAGGTTTAGTTAAAACTAATGGGTATTGCAATACTATCTAAACTATCGAATGCATTACTGTCGATAGTCAAACTATCGATTATTCTACAACATCTCACGTGTCGACGCTCGCTCCGCCGCTTCTTCGAAGAAGCCGACATCGCCTTTCGGCATGAACCAGTGTCGGCTTAACAAAGAAAAATGTGTACGAACAAAAAGTAATAAAATATTTGGTAATAGTTTAGGGCAGTCTTCCATCACGCTCATTAATTTATTTTTTCTTTCTCTTTAGTCTCTTATAAGCTGTGTGGTTAATATTATTGTTTATGTTTTAGTTAGTCATGGAAACTGGATTGTGTAGGAAAAAAATGTATTATTTATAAGTATAAAATTACTGTGTTTCCCTGAAAATTTTAATAAATAAAGAAAATAAATAAATTACTCGCTAGAGTCCAATTAGCTCAGATCATTTGCTGAGAGTGAGAGCTAGGTGATTTGTGGCTCTTTTATTTTAGTTCGCAAATAATATCGCACAATATCGCGCAATATCGCGCTTAGTAGTAGTGACACTTACACGTGCCAGCGGCGTTTCAAAGGCACTCAAAGAAGCCGCCTAACGAATCCGGTGTTGTCACATTTCAAAAAATTTGCTTGAAGTTGGGGAATTAGGGCACTAAAATGTGTATTTTAAATGACAATAACATTTTTATAATAATGAATATTTGATATTTAATTATGTCTATAACACACCAATGTGCCCCTTTCGGGACGGACAAGGTTTATGTTACACACTGTATAAATCTATGACAGCTATCATTGACAAAACTCATAAATGTACTAGGGTCATAATAAGAACAATCAGATTTAATTTAAAAACATTTAAAAGAGGATGAATAATCTGATTGATATAAAGAAATTTGAGTATTTTTAAAACGTTCTCAGGCGTGGTTGGAGCAGTTAGACGGCGAAGGTGACGGACGACGCTGTGGCGGTTGCGGACGAACGTTCGAGCGTCGCGCCGCGCTCGCTGCGCATGCGCACACGTGCGCTCGCAGGCATCGCCGACGTATACAGATACAAATCCGGAAAGATTACGACAAGACGCAACACAACCCCTACCTGCCACAACCTCGCGTCGCTTCGGTGGCAGGTACGTCTTAATCGCCTCAGATGTCAATTTCGTTGGCCCACCGCCCAAATGAATGGTTTTCTCTTATTAGTTTTGCTTGTCAACATAATTATTGTCAGTCTCCAACACTTTCGATTGGTCCGACGATATAGAATAGGTGCGGATGCGTTCAATACGATCCCACAGCTTCTCCGATCCGTAGGACGGCTAACGCAGTGGTTTTAGTGAGTAAGAATCACACATAACCCGGTCACACATAAAACATTGTAAATAAAATATAACATTATCTTTTTCAGATTCTGCAACAGTTCCTGAAGATATTGAAATAGAAGATAAAACTGAAGATAAAGTTAAAAATGTTGAAAAAGATAAAACTGAAGATAAAGTTAAAAATGTTGAAAAAGATAAAAATGAGGAAAACGAAAAATATGAAGAAAATGATAAAAATGAACAAAAAGATAAAAATGAAAATAAAGATACATGCGAAGAAGAAAGTAAAACAGACAAAGATGAAGAACAATTAACCGAAGCAGTCATGACGATCATAGAGGAGAAACAGAAGCAGAATAAAGAAAATCAAGCTATGGAAATTGATAATACTATTGTACAAAACAAGCCATTCTTTTATGACAGTACTTTAATGAATAAATTGCCATTTGCTCAACAAGCTGAAAAAAGTAACTTCAATGCATTTAAACAAAAAGTTCAACAAGATACAGAAATAGATCAACTGCTCTGTAAAAAATGTGATAATAAATTTAAAGAATTTATTGAACTTTTTGATCATATGGGTGCACATTATAAGTGGGTGCGATATGCCTGTAAATTATGTAACTTTAAACATTTTCATTTTGATAACCTTTTAGAACATGTAAAAGTCGTCCATAAACTTAAAGGTAATACTGATTTTTACTATAGCACAGTTAAGGCAATTGATGGAGCTGAAGCTTTAGAGCTCGCGGAAACTAATAATGAAGTAATTGTTGCAAATGAAATTAGTCCGGATTCAAGGCGGCCTAGCAGATGTTCGAGTGATTCTAGTCGGTTATCTGATGATAGCTCCAGCAGCAGTACGCGAGTCACCGAGGTTGGATCCCGAAAAAGAAAAGCCAATCGTTATAAGAATAATTTGAAGAAGAAGAAAGATTCTCTCATTTCAGGTTCTTTTTTTTGATAATACTTCTAAATGCACATTATAATGTCTTTATTTTAACAATAATGTTAATTTCCTTTCTTTCAGATGATGTTGATGACCAAAAAGCAGATGAAAGTCTAAAAGAGGTTATTCTGATAGATAACGATTCACCATCGAATCCTAAAGTATTTGAAGAGAATTCTTCAGATTTTGATGAACTTGACGAGAAAATAACAAAACGACACCAAATTGAATTAGCAACTGTAACATCCCGTAGACCTGTTCGTAAGAAAACCAAACCTAAAAACGAAGATTTTGAATACGATTTGTCTAACTTGTTAAAATTGGAAGCGCAAGGGTATCGCGATTATCAGCCGGGAGCAGCTAAACCAACACAAAGTAAAAAGAAAATACAGCAAGACATTCAAAATAACTATGACCTTATTAATAAAGATTGTTGTGGGGCATTAAGAACTCTATCCCGTAAGTCAGTGGAAAATGCACAAAGTCATATGAAAACTGTTGATCTATTTAATACTCCCAAAGAAACACGATCATCGACTGTTTTTGCTCGGCCTTCAATACCGAAAGTTACCAAAGTTGATAAAATATCCCCAAAGAAAGAGGAAAAAGAATTAAAAGATACACCTAACGGAAATAAAGTTTTAGAATCATCCAATTTGCCTAGTTTTGCTAAAGACGTACCTGATAATGAAATGAATGAAATTTCTAGTACAGATTCTGTAAACAAAAAGTCTAAAATTGCTGAGGCAGAATTAACTAAAGAAATACAAGACACACCTTTCAAAATGCACAGTAATGATAAGGTTTTAGTGAATTCTAACAAAGAACAAGTCAAAGATAAAATACCCGGTACCCCGGTAAAAGTTACCGGAGTTCCAGTAATAGATGCAGCTAAACCAAGCATAAACGTGCCTATGGTGCCTATAAAATTTCGTCGACAAAGCTTAGAAGTCATTAAAAATCCTTTAATAAAGAAAAATATAACGGATTTTACAAAAGCTGGTATGAAAACTAAAATTTTAGTTATAAAACCAATAAATAGGAACGCAGATGGTACTCAAGCTATAAATTCACCGTTGAAATTTCAAACTATTAAGTTAAAAGACCCTAATAAAAGTATAGCTTTAAATGAAGATAAAAAGGACCAAGTGGTAGTTGTCAAAGTACCTAAAGTTGATTGTAATGTAACTAAAACAATATCTAGTAACGTTATTGTCAATAACGTAAATCCGTCTACCGTGGATGAAATCAAAAGTCCTGTTAATGAAGAAATCGTTTTAGAGCCAATTTCTAGTGAAAATGACGATGGAGTGCCTGAAGATAATGTAAATAATTGTAAAGAAATAGACTGTAAACCAACTTCTCACGTATCTGTTATTAAAACCACTGAAATGATCATTAATAATGATAGAACAACAAATGTTTAACGTCAAATGCTTACGCGAAGTATTATTATTTTCGAAGTAATATAATTTTATGTTTGTACAGTTCTTAATATTGTAAGTTTAGGTAGAAAAAATAAAATTTAAGCTGTCATGCTTCATACTCATTTTTAATATTCCTGACCTGACTGTTACTTTTTTTTTTTTTTGAAACAGGTAGGTGTACTGGTAAATGGCCATTTGATAGTAAGTAGGCAATCAATCAATGTAAGAAATACTATAGAGCTTTCACTGCCGTCTTCACGAATCCGTACCCAAACATAGTTCGTCCGTATGTTTCACGACTCTGTTCGTGTTCTGATCTGAGTCGTAGATAATAACAGATAGACAATTTTTTTTTTATAGAAAAGGTAGGCGGACTTTCATATGGGCCACCTGATGGTAAGTGGTAACCAAAGCCCACAGTAATTGGCATTGTAAGAAATGTTAACCATCGCTTACAGCGCCAATGCGCCATCAACCGTGGGAAATAAGATATTATGTCCCTTGTGCCTCTAATTATACTGGCTCACTCAACCTTCAAACCTGAACACAGCAATACCAAGTACTGCTGTTTTGCTGTAGAATTAATAATTGCGAATACCTCGCTGGTACAGTAACCCGGTATCAGTCACAGTGGCATCGTCTACTAAACGTCCATCACGTGAACTCAAAAAAGCAAATAGTTAATTTTTTGGTGGCAAAGAATGTGTTTGAGCTTGACAGTGACTTATAGATCTTACTAGACTATACTTACAAATATAAAATCAAATAAAGTATTTTTCTCAATGTGGCATGCTTTTTTCAGAAAAAAACATTTTACAACTCATATTTTCTTGTAAATAACTAATTTAGTTAATTTCAACTACATTATTTTATTCAAATATTAATTACTAATGAAAATACAAAAGATGCTGTAAGGGCAATTATATTTAAAAAAAAGTGTTATTTGTACTTTTAAGTATTGCAAATAAAATCCTAATATGTTAATGCACCAGACCAGTTACTATGTCTATATCAATATATAAGTATGAACTACATTTAATAAGATATTATTATATAATTTCATATTTATGATATTGTTCTGTCAGTCAACATCGTGTCTATTTGTAATCTTATTTTAAAGCAAGTATGATTAGTATTATTATTTTTCTTTCATTCATATTTGCTCTCTAATAAAACATTTATACATTGTATAAATAGTTTTGTTAATTTATTTCTAAAATATATTTATTAGATTAAGTAGAATGGAAATTCATAGTAAAAAGACGGTGATTTAGTAACTTAGGACCTATGTAGTTTTAGAAATAAACAAGGAATTATTTGTTACAGCTAAATTTATTATGAAATATGATTACAATCTTTCATTCACTTCATATTTATACATTTTTAGCCAAAGTTTCAGCTTTAGCAACAACTTCCTCGATCGGTCCAACCATGTAGAATGCAACTTCTGGTAAATGATCATACTCTCCTTGAAGGATTTTAGAGAATCCCTTAATAGTTTCTTCAAGAGGTACAAGTTTTCCAGCATGGCCAGTGAAAACCTCAGCTACCTGGAAAGGTTGGGAAAGGAACCTCTGGATCTTACGTGCACGTGCTACAGTCAGCTTGTCTTCTTCAGACAACTCATCCATACCAAGGATAGCAATAATGTCCTGTAGAGATTTGTAGTCTTGTAGAATCTTCTGAACGCCACGTGCAACATTGTAGTGCTCGGCACCAATGATGTTAGGGTCCATAATACGTGAGGTAGAGTCAAGAGGATCTACGGCAGGGTAGATACCCAGTTCAGCAATAGCACGGGACAATACAGTGGTAGCATCCAAGTGAGCGAAGGTGGTAGCAGGAGCAGGGTCAGTCAAGTCATCAGCAGGTACATAAATGGCCTGCACGGAGGTGATAGATCCCTTCTTGGTGGTGGTAATACGTTCCTGCATAGTACCCATGTCAGTGGCAAGAGTAGGTTGGTAACCTACAGCAGAAGGAATACGACCCAGCAACGCAGATACCTCTGAACCAGCCTGGGTGAATCTGAAAATGTTATCAATGAAAAGTAGTACATCCTGTCCTTCCTGATCACGGAAATATTCAGCAACAGTCAGTCCTGTGAGAGCGACACGGGCACGCGCGCCAGGGGGCTCGTTCATCTGACCGTACACAAGCGCTACTTTAGATGTCTTGTCAGTCAAGGAAATTACACCTGATTCAATCATCTCGTGGTACAAATCGTTACCTTCGCGAGTGCGCTCTCCTACACCAGCGAATACAGAGTAACCACCATGGGCCTTTGCAACGTTGTTGATCAGTTCCATAATTAGTACAGTCTTGCCGACACCAGCGCCGCCGAAAAGACCGATCTTACCTCCCTTGGCGTAAGGCGCAAGCAGATCTACGACCTTGATACCGGTTACCAGAATTTCTTGCTCTACAGACATGTCGACGAATGCAGGCGCCTCGGCATGAATGGCGGCTGTCTTGTCGGTAGGTATTGGGCCACGCTCATCGATGGGTTCTCCGATTACATTGATGATACGTCCTAGGGTCTCCGCACCAACGGGAATACGAATAGGTGAGCCAGAGTCGAGGACGGCCTGTCCACGAACGAGACCCTCTGTACCGTCCATGGCAATGGTACGTACTGTATTTTCACCCAAGTGCTGGGCCACTTCGAGCACCAGACGTGGTGTACGATTTTGTACTTCGAGGGCATTTAAAATAGGTGGGAGATTATCCTCGAATTGTACATCTACTACGGCACCAATGACTGCAACCACCTTACCTTGCCCTTTTCCGGAGGCTGTTGCTGCATAATCCCTCTTGTTTCCAGAAACAGCAACTATTTTGCCGCACTCCGCTAGAGCTTTTTCGGCAACTGATTTTGCGGCTAAAAAGCCGCCACCAACCCTACTTACAGCCCCTAACATTTTTTTAAGATTGAACAATTGGGCAAAGTGTACGGGCGGCCGCAAAGTAAAATTATGTAACCTATAAAATTATCTAGTTCTACAGTCGATCAGTCGCCGACGTGAAAATACACCACAGATAATATTAAGACTTAAAAGTTAAAAGCTTAGTTAAAAATCAATAATTAAGTTGATTTAATACAGATTAAGCGAATGGGCGGAATTTTGTATATGAATACAATCACAGTAAAAAATACAGTTTTTTATTTATTTTTTATTTAAGAAACTATATTGAAAAGCAACAGTCAGGACTTTTATTTCTTTGAATGAATTCGTTACTCTTTAGGTAGGTAATAAATTATTGTTAAAAGATATCTTCAATTCGAAGCGGCTTCGATTCCCTAAAGTATAATATTCCGTACAATATATTGTAAAACTGAAAGTGTCTAACTGAATATTAAACTAAACGAGCTGTATATAAGTATCGGTATGATATAAGTAATTTTTCCCCGCAAATATTGCATTACTGTCTTGCATGAAATTTTATTAATTCTATTGGATTTATGTGAATATTACCTACCTGTCCAGATATCAAATAGCCATACTATACCGTTTTAGTTAAAAACTAATCAGGTACTTACCAAAAACAAATATGCCCAATTTTTTTTCCTACAAAAAAGGACAAGTCATTTACTTTATTAACCGAGACCTAAGGAATCGACCAGACCCTAAGACTATGATAAGAAATAAAAATATCGAGACAGAAGAATTGCTTTTATGAGGTCAGGAAATATAATACCTCATTAAATATATTTGTTAGCACCACCCACCCATCAAATATTTTACCGCAAAACAGCAGTACTTGGTATTGTAGTGTTCCGGTTTGAAGGGTGAGTGAGCCAGTATAATTACTGGCACAAGGGCCATAAGTCATAACATCTTAGTTCCCAAGGTTGATGGCGCATTGGCGATGTAAGCTACGGTTAACATTTCTTACAATGGCTATGTCTATGGGCGTTGGTGACCACTTACCACCAAGTGATCCATATACTCGTCCGCCATCTATACTATAAAATAATATATAATAATAGCCACAACGTTACGGGACAGTTGCGCAAGTGTGGACTGTGGACTAAGGACTTGCTTTGCTTATTAAGCTCTGTATTCCAAATGTCACTCAATTTTTGACTTATTGTCAACTGATTAATGGCTTTGCTCATTTTAGTTCTTAACTGATTGTAATAGAATCTAAAATATCTCGCAGAATTCAGAAAAATCGTATAGTTTGTCTTTAATGCAATTTGAAGTTTGTTTATATCTTAAATATAAAATAATCAATAATTACGGAAAAATATTTTATAAAAATATACTTACCATAATAGCTTTAATAGTTCTAAAGTAGAAACATGTTTGTTATACTTTAAAACAAAAATATTCTAGTGGGGTTAAAATTTTGTAAAAAATAACTATGTTTCGAAATCGAGCTTTAACAAGAGTAAGCTTAATAATATGTAATAATTACAGATATGAAATAGGAACCGAATGCATTTGTAATCCTATAAATAATTTTAGATATTGTGGCGACATGGCGCATTTAATAAAATCGATTATGCAAGACCTAGTGCAATCCGTTTGTGTACGAATTCAATAAACATGAGAGACCAAGGCACAGTAGCCCTCAAAGAAAGTTATGTTAAGAAATTTATGAATGCTGTAGGATGGATGGATCAAGAGAGAACAGTAAGTTAGCATCCAGCCAAATCTAAGCTATTATAACCTCACTTTAAGACTAGCAACAATTTGCACCGCAATAACCTATTAATTTTGTACTTTTTCAGCGTTTAAAGTTAACCGGTTACTTTCTGTATGAATCTATACCAGTCAAAGTTGCATACAATGAATGGTTTGAGTTTCTAGAACTCCCGGACACATTTGCATCTTGGTTTATAATAACTGAACTTCATGTGTGGTTACTGCTTGTACGCTATATGGCTGAAGATGTAACTTCATTGAGTGGTCAAAAAAAAAAATATGTCAAAGGAGATGGACATTTTGTAAGAAATTGTATTATAGAAGCACTATGGGCTGATGTTGCAAATAGAATCAAGTTATTGGAGGTAATTGTATAATTTGTAAATATACTACATAGTCTACATAGTATATTTCTTACAATGCCATTGTCTATGGGCGTTGGTGACCACTTACTATCAGGTGGCCCATACGCTCGTCCGCCTACCTATAAAAAAAAAAAAAAAAAAAAAAAAAAAAAAACCAGCAAGATTAAAAAAAATGTTATTTTTCAGGAAATTTAATTAAATAATTATTATAATTAATGATAAGAGATGGTGTTATTCACATGGTATTATTCTTTTAAGTTTCATTTCTATACTTAAGAGTGAAACGATACATTAAGGAATGTAATAGAAAGGTACCTAGGTAAAGATTTATAAAAATACAGTTATACTGGTAGTTTACTATATCATATAATTTATTTAATTTTCTTATGAAATGTCAATATCAATCAATTATTTTTTGAATATTTAGAACATATCTTTGATATAAACCATTAACATCAGTCAGTTAATATTCTAATAAATAGTTCACAAGTCTTATAAATTCTTATTAGTCTTATAAAGGAAGAAATTTGATAGTCAAATTTAGTTATCTAAAGTGTTAATGATAAAACCAGTAACAACCTATGCCAGGCATCTGATGGCTAATTTAATTGTAGAGATTGTTTGATGTGGTTTGTGACATATCAGTATACCTGTTATTTTCAAATATGATTTGTACTGGAGATATTCTCTACAGTTTATAAAATATTTATTAGGTATGTTTTGTTAACCTGTAAATATATACACATGCATGTATAAATGATGTATCTTATAAATTTTTAGGTAGGATTTTTTTATTAACTTGAATTTATCTTAATGTTTCTTTACTTTTTAAATTTTATGGAAGAGCAGAATTTCTGGCAAAAGTATTATAAATACTTCAAATAAGGTTTCAATAACAAAGGTAATAGTGATAGGTTTTTGACAATGTCATATATTATGTCATAAATAAAAAAATGTTTAGCTTAGTACTTTTTACCCAATGTATTACGTTTGACTCCAACCTCATTCTAGGGAGCAAATCCATCAATAGCAAAAAAGCAAGTAACAGAACTATCAGAACAATTCCAAGCTGCATTGGTTGGGTATGATGAAGGGCTTGGCGAGGACAAAATATTGGCTGCAGCTGTTTGGAGGAGGTTTTATTCCATGTCCGAAGACACAAAAGCAGAGAACATAGGCAAAATTGTTCACTTTATAAGACATCAGGTTTGTATATAAATAATTTTTTAAAAATAACCATATTTTGGTCAAGCGTACTCGAGACCAATCTGTTTTTGGCTTTCTGTCGCTAACTCTTTTCTTTTTTAATGCCATCTTACCACCTCACCTAAACAGTTATGATGAATCATGCTTCAAAGAAAATTCTTGCTATTGCAAAGTATATGTTTATCTTTGATGCCTTGTTTTGTCTAATTTAGTTATTAGTAATATGCAGCTTTGTGTTATACATAACGAATGGAACAAATAAAATGAAGAAACCCTGGAGTTATTCGTGTAACAGAAACACAAGCTATTAATCCATATTTTTTAATAATTTGTTGAACATAACAAAACTTTTATTGTTACAGTTGTCTGAATTAGATAAAATTCCTAGTGAAAATTTGAGATGGAAGCCCGAAGTCAATTGGTTGAGTATAATTAAACATTGAAATTAATATTGGTTGTTAAAAAGTTGTTGAAGTTTGTTATAAAGTAAGTGAAGCTATACTGTATTTTATTTACATACGACTACGATCGCGGCTTCGCTACCGTGTAGGGTAGGGCTGTTTACTCTAATGTTCTTTTTTGATAACCTATATGTCAAATTTAATGATGATCAGTTCAGTAGTTAAAACGTGAAAGCGTAACGCAACCTGTCGCATTTGTAATGTTAGTAAGGAAGGCAACCCTCTTTAATAGACGTCGATTTGATAAAAGTTAAGCAGATGACAGTTATAACCCTCTGCCGAAGGGACCACCCAGTCGGCAGACGGTTGCGTCACTGAAAAAAAAAATCACTAAGAACTAAATCAAAGACTGCAAATTGTGTGGTAATTATTTCAATTGCCGCCAAAGAATCGAGGTAGGCATGTAAGCGCCTTAAAAAATATTTTCATATTGATGTTTATTTTTTAATATTACGTAGAACAAAGCCTTAATTGAATACAATTTGTTAAAGTCATACGGTTGCGCAATATTTAATGTTCTTTGAATTTAAATATTTTTATTCTTAACACAACAATACACAAATTGACATTAAAGGGTAAAAAAATACGTTTTATTTTTTTGTGATATCTTATTTATTAATAAGAATTATTTACCGTGTTGTGAAAAGTACAGTTCACGTAGTTCTTTACACTTTTCTCGCTCCCACAGAACTGTCAAAACAGCTCTGCATATGATGTTAATTTTACAATTGCTATCGCAATTCGACCATCGTTCGTAAATTATTTTCTAATGTGTCTAGTTTATTTGTCACCATTTCATAAGTTAAATCATTCAGAGTAGCACCTGAGAGGTCGTTGATTCCGAAACTGTTTTTCATATCGTAAAGTTGGAACCAGTGTTGATTGATGTGTGTGTGATTGTATACGTAGTTCACAACATTATTTATTTCCTAAAACGTACATTGCTATTGATAAAAGCCATATAATTTAACCATAAGCGTGTAATTTTTTATATCGGTTTTATTACGGTTACATTTTTTTTATTGTGTAAGTAGGCGGACGAGCGTATGGGCCACCTGATGGTAAGTAGTCACCAACGCCCATAGACAATCGCATTGGGAAGAGATGTTAACCATCGCTTACATCGCCAATGCGCCATCGACCTTGGGAACTAAGATGTTATGTCCCTCGTGCCTGTAATTACACTGGCTCACTCACCCTTGAAACCGGAGCGCAACAATACAAAGTACTGCTGTTTTGCGGTAGAATATCTGATGAGTGGGTGGTACCTACCCAGACGAGCTTTCACAAAGCTCTACCACCGAGTAAAATGTAAAAATGCTATGTAAGATTTGTAAATTTAGTGGAAGAGATTAGTTTAGTCAGCTTTTTGACCGTCGATAGGTCGAAAATTTTTGATTCATTAAAAGTAAAATCAAGATACTTTTTTTGAGTAGAACTATATACTTTAGTTGTAAAGTTCTGAAAATCTTAAGGTTAAACTCTATAATTCGTATTATGTTACAAAATTTGAAAAACAAGTTTGTCGTGCCCCTTCTGTGACACGTAGTAGTTGCAAGCGTCCATTTTTTCGTCAATCTGTGCCCTGTTGGCATAACTTAAAGCCAAGCAAGCCAACTGTAAGAATTTAATTGAATTTTTCCAACTGTTCGTTCGTTTCGAACTGTTACACTCATATTCCTTCTTTTTTTTGTGCCCCCTTGAATTAACTGAACATAAATATGATGCCATCGATGTACCGGTTCCGGAAAACTATTCCGTTAGTTTCAAACTTAAGCATTCGTCAATAAAAATAGTCTTCGATACGTACCTCTTGTTTTTACAACCGAGTTTCTGCCGATGTTTGGATGTTTGCATATAAAAGTCGTAAAGTTGAAAGTTAGTTTCTATTTATTTTCTATATATCTCGCGAAGTTTCGATTTGCACCAAGTGGATTTGCGCCCTTTTACCTTTACGCCCGAAGATACAAAATTAATTTTAAGATCCATATTTTAAGTAGTAACTTAGGTACTGGTTCGTAGGTTGAGATTCGTGATAATACAAGGTACAACTAAAACATCATCACCGAATTCTTTCTTCATCTTGTCCATAATGTAAACATTAACATCATTGATAAGTTCGCACGTCGTTTTCCATATGTGATGGTCGATATTATCTCCCATGTAATAAACAATATCTATATCCTAAAAAAACTCGTCATAATAAAAGTATTTATTTGTATAAATATAAGATTAATTATATTTTACAATTTCTTTTGATTATTCTGTATATAAAAAATTACAATCTTTAGGTACAAATAAATATAATTGTAGTGTCAAATATAATATAGCTGTCGGTGATTTCAAAATGATTAAGTTGATATGGTTTTTTGCGAGTGACCAAAATCAAAACAACCATTTTTTATTTTAGACTAAAGTTTCTACCTAACCGCCTTATTCATAAACTTTATTTAACTGGTGATTAGTTAAACAATATTTTGTCTTTTTCTTTCGTATGTCAAATCAATAATGACAGAAAGAGACAAATCAGTGTTTAGCTAAACAGTAACTAAGCAACGTTTATAAATAAGGCCGTAATAGATTAAATATTTTATGTGTACCTATTATTCAAATAAGCATTATGTATGGAATAAATGGCAGATGGTCACACTGGAACAGCCGCGGGTTTTGCTAGTCCTTACGTACTTATTTTTGTCATTTATATAATAAATAGGTGTATTATGAAATGGATTTTATTGACAAACTATTCGATTTTATCGATGTGATATGGAAAAATTATAAAAATACAACCATTAACCAGAACCTCGTGATCACCAGCCTTATAAAACAGCTCCTTTTTTCCACGCTATGGATACCTTCAGAAAGGTATCCGACTCCCTCGGGTTATGTGGGATTCTTACCCACTAAAACCACTTCGATGGCGGTCCTCGGCACGAATCTAGAATACAACTCGTCAAAATAAAAGTATTTATTTGTATAAATATAAGATTAATTATCTTTTACAATTTCTTTTGATTATTCTGTATATAAAAAATTACAATCTTTAGGTACAAATAAATATAATTGTAGTGTCAAATATAATATAGCTGTCGGTGATTTCAAAATGATTAAGTTGATATGGTTTTTTGCGAGTGACCAAAATCAAAACAACCATTTTTTATTTTAGACTAAAGTTTCTACCTAACCGCCTTATTCATAAACTTTATTTAACTGGTGATTAGTTAAACAATATTTTGTCTTTTTCTTTCGTATGTCAAATCAATAATGACAGAAAGAGACAAATCAGTGTTTAGCTAAACAGTAACTAAGCAACGTTTATAAATAAGGCCGTAATAGATTAAATATTTTATGTGTACCTATTATTCAAATAAGCATTATGTATGGAATAAATGGCAGATGGTCACACTGGAACAGCCGCGGGTTTTGCTAGTCCTTACGTACTTATTTTTGTCATTTATTTAATAAATAGGTGTATTATGAAATGGATTTTATTGACAAACTATTCGATTTTATCGATGTGATATGGAAAAATTATAAAAATACAACCATTAACCAGAACCTCGTGATCACCAGCCTTATAAAACAGCTCCTTTTTTCCACGCTATGGATACCTTCAGAAAGGTATCCGACTCCCTCGGGTTATGTGGGATTCTTACCCACTAAAACCACTTCGATGGCGGTCCTCGGCACGAATCTAGAATACAGATATACTGTCTCTAGTATATTTATACTAAAAGGTTTCTTACCTTATGTTAAGAAACTGTTTCAATGACGTCATCGTATGCCCAATAAGGTGAATCGCAACGCCTGTAGTGTCCCCAAAATCCAGCTGGCGGTGAATTTCTAATTATTCTTCTAGCATTTGATAAATTTCTGATATCGTTTGCTAGATCTAAATCAAATATAAAGTCATCTCCTATTTCAAATATTCGATCTCTAAAGATTGAATCTGCTATATCCGTGTTATAGTCATAGGATCGTGGAGTTTGGCCTTTTCTATAGGGTTTTCCAATAGGGACGCTTGAACTTTGACAGCTGATTGCGGCCATGTTGTTTGAGTGACAGCTGTCAAATGCAGTGTGTTATATTCATTCCGTCCTCCCAAACCACCATGGCAGGTTACAGTGTCGAGCAGCACGTGCAAATCATAAAATTGTTTTATGAAAATGGGTCTTCAGTTCGAGCAACGTTCCGCGCACTTCGCCCGTTTTACGGTCGCGATGATCGTCCTGCCGAGTCGACTATCCGTCGATTGGTGGACAAATTCGAGTCAACCGGGTCAGTTAACAATCAGCCGGTTCCCGTGCGTCAACGTAACGCGAGATCTGCCGAGAATATCGCCGCTGTGCGCGACAGTGTCCTCGAAAACCCGCGGCAGTCAATTCCGCGTCGCGCACAGGAACTCGGCCTTTCGCAGACGACAACTTGGCGAATTTTGCGTTGTGACTTGAGCCTGCACCCGTACAAGATCCAGCTGACCCAAGAGCTCAAGGTTAATGACCATAGACAGCGCCGTGTGTTCGCTGACTGGGCATTAGAGCAGTTGGAAGTTGACGCCGATTTTGGCAAAAAAATCATCTTCAGCGACGAGGCGCATTTTTGGATGAATGGCTATGTCAACAAGCAAAATTGCCGTATTTGGGACGAGACCAATCCACACGAGGTTCACCAAGTGGCAACGCACCCGCAGAAAGTGACTGTTTGGTGCGGATTTTGGGCCGGAGGCGTGATTGGTCCGTATTTTTTCGAAAACGATAATGGTGTGGCCGTCCCCGTCAATGGTGAGCGATACCGGTCGATGATAACCAACTTCTTTTGGCCTGAAATCGAGAATATGGATCTGGACAACATGTGGTTTCAACAGGACGGCGCTACGTGCCACACAGCACACGCTACGATGGAAGTTCTGCACGATCAAGCGCCCTTAATGGAAAACCCTATACAACAAGTTAGCTCGCTACAATGAGCGACACCATAAGGCTCATATAAAGGATCGATCTGACCGTCCGTGTTGAGAGCTTGTAAAAGGATCATTGTTTTCGTTAGAAATCTAGGGTATAAATACACTCATCAATAAAAGAAGAATTGTAAAACATTTTTAATAATTAATATGTTCAACTATATAAAACTCTTACACATACATTAAAATAATCGCTTTCTGTATCATCCTGTTTTGCAATATATTCAGGTAAATCGATTTTCCATTCGAATCTTGGATCGTTGAAAGTACAGGTGTTCGGATCATTGGCATTTTGTAACAGGAGACAACAAAATGTTCTAGACGTGGCCTCTGGCGTTGCCCTCATCATGTGTGATTATAGGCTGAAAAGTAAGATCTCTTCATATTACATATACAATTTCGCTTAAAGTATTTATTTAATGCTAATTTATCTGAAAAACTGTTTGGAGACTTATATCCAACCCATGTAAGTAAAATTATTTCACTATATTTGCACTACATTTGACCTTTTTTTTTTTTTTTGACGCTGGGAAAACGCGTGGCGCGTTTCCCCCCACGGGAACAGTGGGGGGGGGGGTATGTGGGGCTCGCCATATGTCCAAGGCACCGAGTGTGCCCCGGTCATCGGAATACCCACTAAAAACCCAGCGGTACCCTTCCCGTCTTAACGGGAGCGCCACGGGATCGCTTGCGCATGCTACCGTGAAACTACATTTGACCCAAGTTAGCGCATGGAGTTACATTTATTTATCGTATTATAAAAAAATAAATAATAATAATAATGATCCTCCTGACCGATTTAGGCCACGTTGGCCAATCTCAAGAGAGATTAGCCAACTGCGCAGGAGATATTATAGTGCACAAGTGTGTGCGCAAACACAGGTGCACTCTCTACTCCCTAGCTCTCATAACCCGATGGGACGGCAATCCGACACGACCGGAAAGAGTTCAGGCTCTGGACCAACGGCTTTACGTGCTTTCCGAGGCAGGGGAGTGTACACACTTCCAACTTCCAGACTCCGGGCTGCTACTTAGAATTTCGACAGAAAATCTCAATAACATTTTATTGGCCCGACCCGGGATTTGAACCCACGACCACCGGGTCTGCGGCCTTACATGTAGCAACTAGACCAACGAGGCAGTGACTAGTATAGTATTACTAGATATATGAGACTAAAAGATTAATTGTGATACAAAAATATCTTACTTTAAATATGTTTCGATCAGTAAAACAAAAATCAACCGGCGAATTTAGTAAAAAATGTAGTATATCTTATTTATACTATTATATAAATCTATTGGTTTATACTACTATATAAATCTATTGGTTCTGTCTGTATATTTTTTTTTTCACCTAATTTTGTGATAATCGTTTTGAAATCGAATGATGCATTGATTCGCATTATACTATTTTTTTCATTTTTGTCTGTCTGTCTGTCTATCTGTCTGTATGTCTTCTTATTATTCAAGAACGGCTTGACCAATCTTGATGAAAATTGGTACACACAAAGAAGTGTGTGTATTTTTATTAATTATACGCGGGTGATGCCGCGGGGCACAGCTAGTATAGAGATAAAATTTACTTACAATCTTCAAGGATGACAGTGCGAAAGTGTTGCAGTTGTAAAAGAAAATATCTCCAACATTAAATAGATTAAAATAGAAAAAATACGTAAATATAAACATTTACGATATCTACATCAGTTATTTTTGTCTTTGACAAAAATGTATATTTGTTTATTTTTAAATAATAAATCATATAATGTTTTGGTTCTATTCGAACCTTAAATAGTAAAAAAATATTCAATATTTTCTACTTACCTGAAGTTATAAGTCTGGTTGCAACACTTGAATTTAATATCAACAGTGCCCCGATGCATATTTGCAATGTGTCTCTCATTTTATGTTTTATTTTATCGTTGGACGTTAATGTTATTACACATTACACGCGAGAACTTCATAAAAAGTTCTTTCGCAATAATTATTAATATGTCTCACCGTGTTTCGTATGTAAATGCAGTTACACTTTGCTGTGATTGTTATGTATTACATAATTTATCATCGATACTTATTTAATCTGCTACAATTATAGTATTGTATTATATCTTAATATGTGCAATCAAAAACTTATTAAATTTGTATGATAAACGGGCTTGAGTGTGTGCGTAAACACAGGTGCACTCTCTGTTCTCTCATTCTTATAATCTGATGACAATCCACACACACTCACACGACACGACCGGAGTTCAGGGGCAGGACAAACGTTTTAAAAACTTCATGGTGCTACTGACACGAGGTATGAATCCAGAACCTCGCGATCTGATTTCTTATGAGCTAGCCGCCAGGCGTCTAGACCAGCCAGGCAGTTATTAATATTTTTGTAAATATATTATGACGATAGAGTAAAGTATTCCTTCTACGTCAAATACGGGACATAAAGAAAGTCTCTAAATCCGAGATCATAAAAAGCCCGAACAGCTCGTTTTTAAGAATAAAAACATTTTGCTAGGCAAAATATACTAGACAGTATGTTATGAAACTATTTTAACCGCGTATGCCGATGAGCTGATTTGCTTGGTTACCTTTAATTGAAGATATGAGAATGAAATCAAAGAATGAATTTAATTCGTAATTTTGGCGTTACTTATTGATTTTCGCAGGACCTCTGTGGGACATTGCATTGACATTTCAGAAATAAATAGCAACAGTTTTCAACTTGGAGTTTTGAGTTTCAATTGCGTTTTAATTAATTTTGATTTTGACAAAAATTCGAAATGAGAAGATAAATTTTTAGGCTAATCGTAAGAAAATACGTTGATCATATGTGTCGGACAGAGAACATCCTACTTCGAATTAAAATGATTCTTTTTATACAACTACAAGTAAAATGACATTGAAATTTAAAAGAAAAGCTGAACAGAATTTATTAAAAATAATGTATGACAATAAGTATTATTCTGCATGTAAATAAAAGAACAGTTCACGTAGTTCTTCACACTTTTCTCGATGCCACAGTACTGTCACAACAGTTTTGCATAGATTATCAATTTTACAATATTTATTACAATCCGGCCATCTTGTATCGCTTAATTTTGAGTAAAATGCTGCATATTTATCTAATGCGAACAAGTTATTTGTCACCATTTTATAAGTCAAATCATTCATAGTAGCAGGTGAGAGGTCGTTGATTTCAAATGTGTTTTTCATATCGTAAAGTTGGAACCAGTGTGGTCTTCTATGTGGCGTGAGGTTCGCTTCGGTAAGATTATATACGTAGTTCATAATATTACATGGTTTCTAAAACATATAATAAAAAATATGTTTAATTATGTGGCAAGGTACTGTAAGCTCGTGATTTATTAGGAGAACGTAGAAATATTATGAATAATAATTCTCAGGCGTTGTAGAGGCTTATTCTCTGTTGGTGCAATTTTAAGTATTATAGTCGGGCTGAAAATGGCAGACCAATAGAAGTCGTTTCAGAATTCCCCTGTTTGATAAATTAATCAAAATCTCGTTGCTGCAAATGTATCTAGTGCAATTAAAATTGAGCTAAAATGGTTACGCATTACTGTATTTGATATGACTTACAAAATTCTAAAAATTAAAAACAAAAACACGAATTAAAACGTACTGCATTTGTTATAGTAGAATCAATAGCTAAAAATCTACTATAAGAAATACTAATGATCGCATTTGCAACGTTGGTATCGTTTCGTCTACCAATTTTGTTTATTTGAGTTTCGATTTTCTCTATCAATTGATTCATCTATTAGTCTCATGATCCTAATGACTTTTTGCTACATTTTTAATGACTACGTGCCACGATAATGATGAGTGGATGTTTACCTCACAGATTGAAACATACATGACCAAATAAAAATAAATAACGCCAATCGTATACGTGCATATCCATAAAACCTTTATGTACTTTTTCCGTGCGATAAGGGTAAAACTTCAAGGTCAAATTTGATTACTGCATTTACATATTATATTAATTTTTATCGGCTTTGTGAGATTTACGAAAAATATGCTAAACACATTACTAAAATGTACTCACAAATGTGGTCGTGTTAAACGTGGCTATCTTATAATTTACATTGTAGAACGTGTACGAGGTAGCACTGCCGGCTCCCCATGCCATGTTAATAGGCGACCCGTCTTCTGTACTGTAGAATATCTTGTATTCGTCGGAATGCGTGTGTCCGTTAAATTCTCCCTTAATTGTTGATGAGAAACTGAAAATCCACATTAGCTACATATTATTAGATCCGGTCGACCCTGTAAATCTCATCGATATCTGCATAGTAGCGATGTTGCCGGCCAGATTTGGTGAACGTAAATTTCGTAAGTATCGAGTACCTTTTCGGGTTTCAAAGACCGATAACACCGGGACCGAGAGTATTATTTAAGCCATGATGTCTACAAGTTTAAAAAAAAATGTTATATGTAAACGCTTCTGCATTCTTCTGTTCATAGATAAATAAAGTTAATGATAAATTACTAAAATTAACAAAATATTAAATTACCGAGTAATAACTCTGTTATATTCTCTCGTCCATGTATATATGAGGTCGTGAACTCCGGGCGGTATGTGAGCCAGAATATGGACGCTTTCACCAGCTAATTCAGCTTTATGTAACTCGCGAACGAGCCATTCCAAATGTCTTTTAGAATCTAACGGATCGTAGACCAACCACCTTCAAGTTTAAGACAAAATAATTATGTAATTCAATTGATATTACTTGAAATGTTGCGTTTTAAGCAAATTGTCAATACATCCAATGAAGTAAATGAAAGTTAAAATTGTAATAAGAAAATATTGCATTTAATACTGTGTTTATTTTGTAAATATCTTTTAAATCTTTGATTAAAATTCGTTGTTATGTTTTTAAGTTTTTTATTGTAACTGAAAGCAATGTAGGATATGAACGCAAACTGAGAAAATAAACTAAAAGCTGTTTCGTCTTTAATAAATTAAAAAGTGGAAAATAAATCGACCAATCATATTAAAGCATGATGCGTTCCAAACCATCCTTAATAAAATTTTAAAATGATAATTATATACATTTTATTGAAACTTCGGTTTAAAGACGGTTTATTTCTCATAAAGAATACAAAAAAAAAGTATTCACTTAAAATGAGAAAATTACAATTTCAAATGTCAATATAGATTTAAAAAAAAAAAATGCTACTTACCAATTAAATCTATAAGCAATATTATTATTAACAGAAATAACTCGTAATCCAGGCCTGACCAGAATGGAGAAACCACCGTGTTCCCTCAGAGTATCCTTTGCGTCCTCTGTTAAATAAAAGTCCCATTTCTTAGCTAAAGATTCGTACAGCCAAGTTGTGTTTAATTTGTCGTCTTTAATTGTACTTGGTGCAAATCTGTAAATATTGTATATACACATTTACAAGTAATGCAATCGTTTTTTGAAAAAGATATGAATTAGATTAGCATTATACAAACTCTATGCAATTAGTTACATTTTAGTTACATTTTTTTTTATTGTATAGGTCGGTGGACGAGCTTGTGGGCCACCTGATGGTAAGTGGTCACCAACGCCCATAGACAATGGCATTGTATGAAATGTTAACCATCGCTTACATCGCCAATGCGCCACCAACCTTGGGAACTAAGATGTTATGTCCCTTGTGCCTATAATAACACTGGCTCACTCACATTTAACACCGGAACACAATAATACAAAGTACTGCTGTTTTGCGGTAGAATATCTGATGAGTGGGTGGTAACTACCCAGACGAGCTTGCACAAAGCTACATCTTATCAAAGCAAAAAGTTTCTAAATAAAATATTCTTGTATACAGCGTGTAACAAAATTCGTGTCCGACCCGTGAAGTGGTTATTAGGTATCGTGTGTCGGTTCTATTTATGTAATAATTTTTAAAATACTAAGCAAAAAGTATAAACCGGATTTTTTTTTTTAAATTAGATGGCGAAAATTACCTCGCAACACAGGTGCGGGAAATAGCGCTCGATAGCTCTTACCTCAATAGTCCACGTTTTTACCACCAAAAGTGTCGTTAAACACAATGAATATATTTTTTTAAGTAATTTTTTTGCTTAGTATTTTAAAAATTATAACATAAATAGAACCGACACACGATACCTAATAACCACTTCACGGGTCGGACACGAATTTTTGTTATCCTGTATAAATTTTATGCAATAATTTTTAGTATTTTGTGTTATAGTTTTTTAATAAGTAAAAGTTTTTACTTACTGGTTCGTAGGTTGAGATTCGTGATTTCCAATACAAGGTACGATTAAAACATCATCACCGAATTGTTTTCTCATCTTGTCAATAATGTGTACGTTAACTTCATTGATAAGTTCGTACGTTGTTTCCCATATGTGATGGTCGATATTATCTCCTATGTAATATACAACATCTATATCCTGAAAAAATACATCATTTGTGCAATACGTGTTTAATTACATGACTTCACTGAGTAATGTTTTTAACTCTGAATTATTTCGGTAATTCTGTGTATTATAAAAACATATCATATTTTATATATTTCGTAAAATAATTTACTAAAAACAACAAGGCAGGTATCTTCTTTCACATAATGCAGACGAAAGCGTCTTAGCAGAGTATACACTCAGCGATACGATTACCTGTCCACTTTTTATTTAAAAATTTCTTAAAAGTATTTGCCGTGCCATCCACACTACCTCTTGTAATCGTTGTTGATCGACGTGTTGTCACTTTTCAATCACAGCACCTTTCGATTGTTGTACCTATTCTTTTCGCAACGAACAAAATTCGAAGGCTTAAAATGTAAGATGTGTTCATGATTGCAGAATTTTGTAGAAAAGTGTTCGTAATTGATTGCAAATGAAACAAGATAAAAGATTATTGTGACGTATGTACGTGTAAAACGCTTAACGAGCGTTTCAATATCACAAAACCAATATAAACTAAAATAATTTCAATCTCATTCTCATAACTGTGATAAATTCAGAATTTGCCAAATAAGAAGGTTAGTTGTGGTGCTGTTTGTATATAAAACTGAATATAGGTAAGATTCTATAGACAAGAAATAAATCTTTGTAAATTGAATTTAGCATATTTACACTATCTAACCTTATGTTTCGAAACTGTTTCAATGACGTCATCGTATGCCCAATAAGGTGAATCGCAACGCCTGTAATCTCCCCAATATCCAGCTGGCGGTGAATTTCTAATAATTCTTCTAGAATTTGATAAATTTCTAATATCGTTTGCTAAATCTAAATTCAATATAAAGTCATCTCCTATTTCAGTTATTCGATCTCTGAAGATTGAATCTGCTATATCCGTGTTATAGTCATAGGATCGTGGAGTTTGGCCTTTTCTACAACAAGTAAGCTCGCTACAATCTGCAACACCGTTCGGTTCATACAAGGGATCGATGTGACCGTCTGTGATGAGAGCTATTGTCAATAAACCATTACTTTTCGTTGATATCTAGGTAAAAATATTATTATTATTAATTATCATTTTATTATTATACATAAATTATTGTTTTTTTAATATTACCCTCGTCATAATTACTTACTGTGTCATATTGTGTACTCTCTCTTATTGGAATATATTCAGGTAAATCTATTGTCCATTCAAACCTGGGATCATTGAATCTACAAGTGTTGGGATCATCGGCATTTTGTAATAAGAGGCCACAAAATGTTCTAGGCGCGGCATCCGGCGTCGTCTTTATTATGTATGCTAGTATAGGCTGTTGAAATTTAAAATATAATTGGTTTTAATAAATATACATTATAAACATTTTCATATTTGAAATATATTAGAAATTATTTTTATGTAAGTTTTACTGTAATTTAATCTCTGTACATATATTTGTTCGCGCACTTCAAATTTCTAAGAACTAATAAAGTCACATTCTCTCACTATATACGCAGTATAATTTGTATTATATTTATCAGAACTGTTTATAAAAACACTTACTATATTTAATCTCAAAACTCCTGAGCAAGTTCTATAACTGACGACCCCTATGACGTTACAGAGTGGTGTTACAGTATCTATAATCATTTCATCCGTATTCCCTTCATGAACCAAATAGCTCAGTACAGCAAATACGCTTCTACATAAAAGGCAGATGATATCCTGTAAACACAATCAATCCTCAGAATCTCGTCACGCAGTAAATAAATAAAATTAAACAAAAAATAAATAAAGTTATAGATCCAAAATAAATATTTGTCGGAATTAAAACAGAGGCGTTTTCTTTTGACTCAATATATTTGCTTTATTTAACCTAACTTGCAGTTTTATAAAAATAAGTTCCTGAAATTATCTATGAATAAAAAGCAAACATCTGATTACTCTTGTCGCACAATCGATAGTCACACTATTCGCAATAAGTAAACTTACTCGCCAGCAAAGAAGTTATTAAAATACCTACTTAGGAACAATAAGGAATCAGAAACGAGGTCAACGAACTTCAAGTATTGTATAATTAACATTGACAATTTAACTTAAATCCCTGATGTCGGATGTAATTAAAGTCGACCTTGATTTGATGATAAGATCATAAAGAGTACGTTTTATTACTTTATACAATTAATACTTTTGTATAATACAGTTGATAAAAATATCATTCCCAAAGAACATGGCTCAATATAGTCTACGAAAACTACCTACGCTGGAAGTCCATGTGATGTGATTTTTTCATTATTTGTTTTTGATTTAACTTGTTAAAGTTTTATAGGTTTGTTTTCTATATTTTTTTGTCATAGACACAGGCAGAAAAAGAATTCCTATGGGTGAAGGGTATGGCAACGGAAAAGGATTCAACATCCTCGCAATACATGAGACATGGAGACATTAGACATGACGAGAAAGCTACAATTGCATTATAGCGTATCCTTTGCAGTAAAAGCAATATCGCGTCACATAAAAAACTTATTTTCTTTTGTAACGACGGCAGCGTATCCGTCTGATTTTGAAGATTCTGGACTACAACCTAAAAATGCGGAAATGAAAACAAGGAGTTGAAATGAAAACTTATAAGGTATGGACAATAAGCCTTTTGGTGATAAAAATAAAAGAAAAAACAATGTATATCACTTATTCTCAAATATTAATGGATATATTTTCCTCAAAAAGCATCATGATATTTCAATGATACTCACCGATATGCTATTTCTTGCATATTGTATGTTAAAAACAGTAGAAGCTGGTCTATAGATTTCGAAAATATCTTGAATCGTTTTCAATTCAGCGTCTGTTGCGTTATTCTTTACAGCTTTAATAAATAATTGTTGAAGTTCATCTAAAATAGTTGCATAAGGCTTAGGATTTAGACTTTTGTACATATGTCTATACATATTGTCGATGATGTTACCGAGTCTAATTTTAATGAATTAAATAATGATCTTTGAACATTTTTAAAATTTTCTTGTATTGATTTTATTCGAACGATTAAAATAAAAAGAACTAAAACGGAATGCGCGTAAAGAAACAACCAGTGACCTGACTCAATTGATACCTTTATCAATCAAAAGGCTTTTTACTTGTTAAGTTTTGTGTCCAACTATGTTGTGTTACGTAAACCAGCGCACGCATTTATTTCATAACTTTCTAAGGAATATCATCATTCGGACACCTTCCAGTTTTCTATCGCCTTTTTATTTTTTGAAGAAACGCCTGCTAGGTATCGAAACGACAAAGTCTAGTAGGACATAACTTGAAATTTTCCTCACATCGATGTCAAGGTATCGAATATAAAGAGTAGTATGGCTCCATAAATACTCATTAAATAAAAGAATTTGAAACTTAAAAAGAAAAATAACTTACCCGAACCTATAAGCCTAGTTGCAATACTTAAATTTAATATTAACAGCACCACAATAAATATTTTCATTTTGATCGTTGATAGCAATGAACGACACACGATTAATTAATTAGGAGAACCTTTATATAATCCTTAAATTATAAATGTTATTAAACGTGAGCAGGGCTGAATAATACTTAAATTAATTGTTAGTTGGTAGTTTAAATATTTAAGCTAAGGTATTTTGTTATTAGTGTTTCAAATACTTATTGTTATGAAAAATTTTAGCCTACTTCAGTATCATTAAGAATGAGAATAAATTGGCCGCAGAGGAGCTATTTGGACCATTTTACTAACAAGTAAAAAAACTTAGAGAGACGATTCGATAAGTATTTTAAACTGTCATTTGAATAATAATAATAATGTCCAGGTATTATTATTATTATCGAATAATAATAATGCCCGTTTTCGGCCACGGTGGCCAATCTCAAGAGATATTATACAACTTGTGCCAACGCACATACTTGTGCACCATAATGTGTTCTACCCACACAGGTGCACTCTCTATTCCCTAACTCTCATAATCCGTTGGGATGGTAATCCGACGCAACCGGAAAGAGTTCAAGCGTAGGAACCATGGCTTCACGTGCTTCACAATATTGCGTTACCTAGAATATATAAAAATTTAGTTGTTTTTAGCAGGTTTTATGCATTTCCCAACGTGAGAATTTTCGTCTGACATTAAGTTTAAAATTTTAGTATTTATCTAAGGAATGGATTAGTAACATTTATACAACCTTACACCTAAGCCATATGCCAGAATTTGTTACAATTCTACAATTTTGTTCAATTTTTGTTAGAAAGAGGTATCCATTTTTTTAACTGTAAGCTTATAAAATGTTCTTAAATCATATAGATATCTGGACCTACAGTGTTCCAAATTGTCAAAAGCAATATAACACTTTCAAGCGTTGGTACTAAAGTCGTCCTTATTCTATTATTATATACTAATTTATTGCAATCAAATGTTCTGAATGTATTTTGTCATATGTATTTTAATTAAAGCGAAGCAGGAATTTGTCCCAGCCCTACACGCGAGGCGTACTGTGCAATCGTATCAAGTAATTATATCTCGTCGTCTATCATACGTTGGTGCAGATACACTTAGCCGTGTTTATTGTCTTTAATACGGATTTTTTATCGATATTTAGTTAATCTGCTATCAGTCACAGTATTATTTATTAGGTTCATGAAAATCATGTCCTAATTTTATTACCAAGGTTGGATAGCACTTTTGCCACAGCTATTGGACACGCGGATCGTATACATCGGTCCGCGATACTATTACGCACCAGATTTCCATTATATACAACGCACATTTAGGAAAAATGACGTAACATTGTCGTTTTATGATATAAATATATTTTGAATGTTCTTATGTCTTTTTGGAACCAATATCACTAATCCGCCACCAGGCTTGTAAACTAAGATGTTACGTCCTTTGTGGGCACAACCAACCGGCTTACAACAATACTACGTATTGCTCTCTTGCTTCTCTTGAAGTGAAATTGATGTTCTTATGTTATTATTGTCCAACACTAGTGAATGTAGTGAAAAAGGACATCGTCGTTTAACCCATTCGCATCCTCCATACTTTTCATATTCTCATACGCTATGCCATCGTACATATTGCTAGTGAACCCGCTAGCGGGGTCCTCGGCATTACATATGAAAATAACGTTGAACCCACGTCGTGGGTTGGCGGTATACGATTGGTACTTTTGATAAAAATCGCTCTAGTATAGTTAAATTGGATATTTTTCTGGTCGTTTTGCTATTAACAGTATTTTTGGAGGCATTCCCGTGTTAAGTGGTAGTGAAAACGTGCATTTAATGAAAAATGAGTAAGTAAACAAAAATGTATTTCACTCGCTTCGATCCTGTAACAGAAGTCATCAACTTTTTAAATATTTTAAAATTTATTTTTCTATACATATAATAAATCTGTAACTGGTCGATGTCTGTACATGGAAGATATATGAGTAAAACTTTTATCGGGGGTCTTTGTAAACCCAATAGAACCCAAAACAATGATTAATAGATTTTTTGTCTGTTTGTCTGTGCGTTTGTGCACGCGAATCTTAAAAACGGCTTAACGGATTAAAAAGTTTTGTTAACAATTTCGTGTTTTCAGTAGCTTCGTGTGTTGTTTTTGCATAAAAACTAATATTGCATATATATTGTGTGTATCTTTATGATCTCATCTTATGTCGTTCATAACAGTACGCTTTAAGTCTGCGTGTGAACAAGTCAGTTAACTCAGTGACAATAATTAATACGTAAATACTATATAGGTGTATAAACAAAGCCAAAAAAACAACTATAACAATAATACATGGTTTTAGAAGTGCTTGCTTTGAACATCAACGTGGTATATCACTTCTTAAAACTTTAAATAGGTATAATTTTGTCGTAAATTCGTGTTTCCTGTCAAAAGTTTTAAAACGGCAGATACAAATTCAAACGTTTTACCTACCGAAGTTTTTTTCTAAACAACGAAATAAATAACAATTTAACGTGGAAAAAATGGCAACCATATTTTGAACTATATTTATTAGCCACTGGATATATATAAGGAGTATTAGCCACTGGTTATATATAAGAAGTGTAAATAGAGAAAAATAGCAATTTTGTTACACCCGATTGGTGAAAAAGGTGTCGAAATGTTCAATTCATTCAACATTAAAATAACAGAAATTACTTTAGAAGACCTCATTAATAAATGTAACAAGTATTTCGAACCGAGGAAAAATTTAACTATGGCCTGACATGTATTTTTTATGAGAAAACAAAGCAAACACGAAAATATAACCAACTTTATTACGAGTCTAGAAAATTTAGTTTAATATGCGATTTCGTTGAATTATGTGATAAATTTACAGCGAATGTGTGTTAGAGTAGCTCGCCAAACATCAAAGACTATTACAACGGTCTGATCTGTCACTAAAGAAAGCTATAGAGATAGCTAAAATAGTAGTGACCGAACGACAAAATACGGAGCACATAAATAAAAGCACTGAGACGTCGTCATCACCGTCATCATCTAATGAATATCAAGTGATGAAGGGAGTCAAGATCAAGGAGTAAAAGGGTTAAACAACACACAGTACAGAATAGAGAAGATGTGCATATTCCTATGAAGTCAGACGGGCAACTAATTAAAAAGAGAACAAAATTGTGAAATGTAGTTCTATTTGCCTTATCCCAATATAAACCGAATAAAAGTATTTTGAAATCTCTCAGTTTATTTCAATTGGTCTTTGGGTACGTCAAGCTTGCAACAGCATAGTCATGAATAGGAAGAAGTAGATCTGTGCGATCATAATTTAAAAGACAATGTTGATGATGACCCAATTACCTCAATACGGCAAACACTCACACGGCAAGCAAAGTATATTCGAAGAAAACTCCCAGGTTTTTAATTTAATCACAATAAGGGATGACAATATTATCAAACATGATATTTGGTTCCGCCTGCCAATAATTATGGCTTGAAATCTACTAGGGTTGACATTAAGAGCTAAAGATTTTTCACTCCACTCAAGAATGATATTGAAGTTATTATTCATCCTTGCGTTAGCCATAGGTGACAAAATTATAATTAAGTCTACTAAGATATTGATTTTATATATTTTAAAAAAATCTATACAAAGTTAATAATGATAGAAATATTAGAAATGATAAAAATAATAATGTATTAATTTATATAATATGAATGTACCAGCCTTCTTAATATTTAATATTTTAGTTTGTTATAAATTTGCTACTGTAGTCATATTCTTACAAGCAAGCCTTTTAATTGTATTTGGTTAAAAATATATATTCTCAATTAATATATATTCTTAATTATTCAATCTAAAGAGGGACGCTTGGATATGCACTATAGGGTACAAGTTATAGTAACAGAGCGCACTCTTTTTTTTTGGTACTCCAACATTGTGTGTATCTTTTTCGTTTGGTTCGCCCATCAGTGCCTCTAGGCAAATGCTCAGGCAAATGAACTCTTGCTCGTAATGGCAAATCTAATGCTAATTCCTCATGAATCACGAGACTTTTCACTATGCTGAGTCTAAAATCGTAAAAATTCATTTGCCTGCAGTATTTTTTAAATAAAAGATAAGCATTGACCATCATTACCTCCATTAGGTGGATTATAACCTTTTTATACCACCTCAAACTTTTATGCTCGCAAGTGTAGTATGCTAGCATTTGGTCATGGTGGTCAATCGGCTTCATATATTTTGTGTAAAACGCTACAAATTTTGGTTTGCTTTTCACTGGCCCTCTACAATTTGTGACAGTAATCAAGTCGGCATTATATTTTTTGGAAAGGGCCAGTATATGTCTCTTGTCTTTCCAAGCAATTATACAAAGTTCATTTTTATTTAATATAGCCAATTCTCCAGACTTTAGTTTTTCTTGTTTAATTTGAAATGGCGTACCTTTTCTATTTAAATTTAATGTTCCTGTGCTGTTTTAACAATTCTTCTGCTAACCCTACGCTAGTATAAAAACTATCTGTATATAGGCTATGACCCCTATTTTAAAATTTCGTGTGAGGTGTAGCACCACTTTATTTACGTGTTTTGTACCTCCAACTACCGTATCAGCAGCTCCTGCATATAAATGGACCTGTGCTACTACTCCTAATTGATCGGTAAGCACGTAAAATTTTAGTCCATGTTGATGTCGCTTTCCCTTTACATCTTGCCTAAACATCAGGCGACCTCTCCAGATCATCATAGATTCATCTACAGCAAAGTGTTCAGTCGGATAATATATTTCAAGCATTATTTAAAAACTCAATGATGTATTTCACCTTATCATATCTCATAGTACTTGTCACATTTTGCACATTGTATTATAACTGTCAACTTAGAATGTCAATAGACATTCAGTGAAAAAAAGAAATGACAGGAGGTTGAAAAATGGAAAAACGAGGGGGACTTTTCAGCGGATCTTGGGAGGAAGAAGTTTTGGACAAAACTACGCTGGATAACGGGAGATACTATTTTCACGTGGATGAGAAGGGAGGGAGGGATTTGTCAGTTGCGGTGGCTCGTTCGAGTAGTATTAAACAATTTAAGTATTTATATAATTCATATATTATTTATATAGTGTTAAAGCCTTCTCCAATTAACTTAGTCACATAAACTGCACAACACTTTATTTTACACTACTGCACTTTACGCCCTCGATGTTAGTTTTTGAATCACAATTAAAAGACAATAAGTAATTTTGTATTTCAATTATTTATTTGCCAACACACCTTTCTCACTCGGTATCAAACAAAAAACAAAAACAAAAATGGCTGGTTGTCCGACTTTTATTATAAGTCCATTTCGAGTCAAAATAAAAATTCATATTATTAATCAAAATAAATATTTTAATCTAAACGGAAAGAAACAATTGAGATACCAGAATATTTGTAGGATATAGTTTTGTGATTTATTTAAATATTGTATATTTCCGCTTTATTAAGACAATCAAATATCTAATGTCGGTAACAACTCGGCCATCCGCAACCTTTACGAGTCCCTCGTAACAATATACATAACAACAAAACCATAAAAGGAGCAACAAAAATAAAAAAATTACTCTTAACTATTTCAAGTAATAAGTACATACATTTTTATATAATTATTAACGAACGAACAAACATTCATTCTAAATTGCTTAATTTTACTTAAATTTGAATTCCTTACATTATAATGCATTAACAATACACTTAACAAATCTTTAGCAAAGAATATATTTTCTAACATCATGACATTAATCAATATACTATCAAATCATTACATTTAAAAGATCCATGACATTGATCTCTCATACTTGACTATAAAACCATGTTTTGTCGATCCATGACATCGATCGGCCTTTAATGAAAAGAAGGAACAATAACACATCAGTCGCTTCATGACATTAAGCAACCAACGCGTCTCTGATCCAACCCATGACATTGGTCATCTCAGAGATGCACAAATCCTTGACGTTGACTTGTACATATTGCACCGTTACTCTTCAACTTATTATAATATTATATACTTATTATAAATACATAAAATCACAACAACAGTTCATAACATCTTACACAATACTTACTCTTCAACTTCAACAACAAAATATATATATTTATTAGTACGCTTTTCTATTATTATATCTTATTCATTTACATTGCTAGTAACCTTAGATACATTTACGGCATCGTCTATAGATTCGCTATCAGAAGAACTCTCATTATCGGAAGATACTTGTGAAGTAAAATTTACCCATGGGAATATTTTATCAATTGCCACTATCGATTCATAGTTCCTACGCTTTCTAGTAATTGGAGTATCTTCGATAACAAACCTATCATTCGGGAGAAGTTTCTTAATACGGTAGGGACCCTGACATTTTGGCTCTAATTTTTTTGATTGCCCTTCTATGCCAGTAGGTGCTCTTATGACTTTAACTAAATCTCCTTCATTGAATACTATATTTTTTTTTCGGTGTTTATCAAAATTATTCTTAGCTTTTTCTGCTTGCGTCTGTATATTTTGGTTAGCGTCAGATCTTAGTTGCGTCAAGTCATTTGCAGTCATGTCTGGATTCACGTCAGAAATTACTTCATTTAAGATTCCCTGGGAAGGATTCGTAACGTTATATCCGAACAAAAGTTCGGTTGGAGTCTTTTTGGTGGTAGCATTAAAAGTGGTATTAATACCAAGCTGTATATCTGGCAAATGCTCATCCCATTTCCCATTTGGCTTATCATGATTCATAGCCCCAAGTGCGGCTAATATTGTGCGATTATACCGCTCAACTTGGCCATTTGCACGTGGTGTGGCTACCGCATTACATATGTGCCTAATCCCCGTAGATTTTATGAATGCTTTAAATGCATGACTAGTAAAACTTGTTCCCTGATCAGTAATCAAACGGGTTGGTGTTCCAAAATAGCTAAAATGTTCTCTAAATACTTTAATGCTTGTGGAGGATTTCGTATTGCGAACAGCTGTAAGGTTTGTAAATTTCGTAAAAGCGTCAACAATTACTAAGATATAAGTATTACCACGCGGAGTCCGTATGAAAGGACCGAGATGATCGGCATGGATAGTGTGGAATGGCCTATCGACTTTGGGAATGGGGTGCATTTCCCCAGCTTTTGGCCCTCTTGGTATTTTATGGTGGGCACATTCCAGACATGCTGTGACATATTTTTTTACAAATCGCCTCATTTTAGGGAACCAATATGATGCCTGAATGCGAGCAAGCGTCTTTTCAAAGCCGAAATGTCCGATGTCGTCATGATTACTTTTTAATATCTGCCATCTTGCTCCTTTTGGAACTACCCATCGCTCAGCGTTGTCTTTAATAATACGGAAGACTCGGCCATTTTTTAATTTATAATTATTAAAAATTTCTACTAATTCTCTAGTTTTTGGGTCGCTTAAAATCGATGCAATATTTTTAATTTCATTATCAGATTGTTGTACAGTAATAAGCCAGTCGTCCGTATTAACAGCGAGAATATCAATTATGTGACAATCATCCGCTCTTGTATCTACAGGACTTCTACTCAGGGCATCTACATGCGCCATCCTATCCCCGGCTCTATACTCAATCTCGCAATCGAATTCTAAAAACTGTACCCACCAGCGAGCAATCCTAGGAATTAAATCCCTTTTTACGAGTGTGCTACGGAGCGCATTACAATCGGTAACTATTTTAAATCTGATCCCTAGTAAATAGACTCTGAATTTAGCTAAAGACGCAATGACTGCGAGAGTCTCCAGCTCGAACGAATGTAGTTTTTGCTCGTCAATGGTAGTCTGCCTACTGTAATAAGCAACTACTTTAAATATTCCGCATTCGTTCTTTTGCATAAGTATACCGGCTATTCCCACCTTACTCGCATCGGTGTGTAGTTGAGTTTCCGCGTTTGGGTCGTAAATAGTCAAAATTGGTCGTTCTATAAGACGCGATTTTAATGTTTTAAACGATTCGTTTTCGTCATCACCCCATTTCCATGGAATATCTTTCTTTAATAAAGTTGTAAGTGGACGAGCTATTAAAGCGAAATTCTTAACAAATCGTCTGAAGAAACTTGCAAGTCCTAAAAATCTTCTAACTTCGTGAATATTACGCGGAGTAGGGAACTTTTCTACGGCTTCTGTTTTAAGAGTACCTGGTCGTATACCAGAACTGCTGACCTCATATCCAAGGTAATCAATTTTATCGTAGAAAAAATGGCATTTACTTAACTTTAAAGTCAAACCGTTTTCATTTAATAGCTTAAGTACTTCCCTTAGCCTAACTAAGCCTTGGTCAAATGAGCTAGCCGGAATTAATATATCATCCATGTAAACAAGAACATATGAACGAACGGAGGATTTTTGTATAATTTTATTCATGGTACGTTGAAATACTGAGGGCGCGTTTACTAGCCCAAATGGCATTCGATTGTATTCGTATTGGCCATCGGGTGTCACGAAGGCGGTTTTTTCACGCGACTGTTCAGCAATAGGAATCTGATAGTAACCCGAGGCAAGATCTAAGGTGATGTAAAGAGAGCTACCAGCTAAAATATCAAGTTGGTCTTCTATTCTAGGGAGGGGATAATGTTCTCGCTTAGTCTTTTTATTCAATGCGCGATAATCGACACAAAGTCTTTTCTCCCCGGATTTTTTGTTAACTAACACGATAGGGCTAGCATATGGAGAACTAGATTCACGAATGATTCCATTATCTAACATTTCTTGTATCATACCTCTAACGCGCTCTCTCTCGGAGAAAGAGAGTCTATATGGACGATAAACTACTGGTTCTGAATCTTCCAGATGAATCACCATTTCAGTTTCTGTCGTAAACCCAAGGTCACTTAGGTTATTTGAGAAACAACTTTTATATTCTTGTAACAGACATTCAAGTTTACTCTTTTCTTCAAAAGTAATAGTATTACCAATGTTAATTAGTGATGCATCGGAAACGAATTCATTTATCTGAATTTGGTTAACCTGCAGGGTATCGTCAATTATTAAAGCTCTAGTAATTAGAGTGCCAAATTTAAAGTTAACAAATAGTTGCCCAATATTTTGCACGAGAACATTTCCTGATCCTTCCCTTATACAATATTCACCCGGTAAAAGATAATACTCTTTATTTTCATGCCCTCTAATAGACCCATTTACATAAACTTTCCCCGAGTAGTGGTCGTCACTAGAAACCGGTATGGCTTTTATGATTCCAATTGGAATAGTCACATCCTTGGCACATTTTAGTGCACATTTAATAATTTTACTGTCGTTTACTTTTCGAAAAATCACGTCAGTGTCAGTTTTAACTATTTGAATGGTTGGTCTTTCTGTAAATGTGTGTCCTAGTAGAATCGGGCTGTTAATGTAGGAGTCGTCGACTATAAGAATTTCAACATTTTCCTCAGTGACCCCCTGAATCTCAATATTTGCAAAACCTATCGGACGAAAACGCGTGTTGCCAAATCCCGAAAGTATAGGACCTTCTACCGGCTCCCATTTAATTTGCAATCGTTGTGCATCACTAAGTCGTACAAGTGTAGTTTCGCAACCCAAATCTACTAGGCAATCCGAAAATTGCTTGTTAATTTTTAAGGGGATTTTGTATTTTAAACTAGAATTCCGGTTACTTTCAATACGTAAAATTTTCTTAGTGGCATCAGGGTTATTTTTCTTTGGGCAATTAGAAAAAATGTGGCCCCTCAAATTACAGTTAGTACATTGTATTTTGGGTTTTGGACAACGGAAGAAGGTGTGACCCGTTTCGTTACAGTTATAACAAACTACATGAGCATAATTATTGTTTTTATGTTGTGTCTTGTCAAAAGAAGGATTTGGACCACTGTGCGGTTGAGCTCGTTTGTCTTTGTTTCGTATGTCATTCGAAGCGTTCCTATCTTGCCCGACCTTTATAGTTTTTAAATATTTAAGAACTTGTTCCGGTTCCGTATACTCTACAGCCTGCGCGCCTAATCGGACACCCCTATCATCGATACCGAAAATTAAACAGTCAACAGCCCGCTTACCCTTTATATCACAACGATTTAAAAGGTTCATTTTGGCGTAATAATATAATTCAAGCGATTCGCCATATCGAGCTTTCTTGCCTAACATTTCGGTAAGAAGCTCGGCATAATTCTCTCGCGATGGAAAAGACTCTTTGAGTTTAACCTTCCAGTCTGTCCATGATAACAATAATGATGGCAAAGCCTGATACCATGATTTCGCTATTCCCGCAAGTTTTGGTAAAGCATAGTGAACGATTTGCTTTTCGTCCCAACTATATATTTGAGCACATTCTTCTATCTTATGAATCCATGAATCGATAGTTTGTTCTTTACATAGTGGATCAAATTCGGGTACAACATTATTAAGAACTGGGAATTTGTCGCGTTCTATAGTACTTTTGTCCCTAATACCTTGCATTACATTGATAAATTGTTCGAAAAATAATCGCTGAGTATCAGCATACCTTGATTCACTTGTACAGTCCGTGACAGCTGGAGTCGCGCCCGGTGAAACAGTATTCTGCGCCATATCAGCTGTATGTGCCACGCCAGTGGATGCTTGGGGCCCGTCAGGCGTGTAGGACCTCACACTTGCTGAGCGTTGAGACTGCCTTGTTTCGCCGCAATCGTGGTGCCTTGAATGCCTTGCACCGCTGCGACTACGATGTCTTGATCTGTGGCGCCTGCTACTCTTGCCTGCCATCTTTGTTTGCCTACGGCGACGAGAATGACTACTACTTAGCGAGGAGCCACTCTCAGTAGACTGTGTTCTTTTCTTTCGTTTAGGCATTTCGGTGATTAACCTCAAAAGAAACATAAAAACAAATATATAAAATACATGAAAATAAATACTTCAAAAAAAAAAAAAAAACATGTGCGTCTCGGGACGCTCGTCAGAAGTGATAATATTTATTATTAATTATAATATATTAAATATAATTTAAATTGGCACTTGAGTTGCTAAATTATTATAAGTACTATCTGTATACGCTAGATGGCGTATGTCAACTCTCAGGTAAAACAAACCGCGTCGGTAAAACGGCACCGTAATACGTTACATTTTTTTAAAAAAAGCTATCACTTTAAAAATAAAAATTAAAATAAAATACATACAGTTTTCATAAAAAAAAAATACTTTCTTACACGTCTCTTTTATCCTATAAATGTGGGCAGGGAGGGATCACACCAAAATAATAGAATATCTCAGTGGGATCCCACTTCTGAGTTGTTAAAGCCTTCTCTTATTAACTTAGTCACATAAACTGCACAACACTTTATTTTACACTACTGCACTTTACGCCCTCGATGTTAGTTTTTGAATCACAATTAAAAGACAATAAGTAATTTTGTATTTCAATTATTTATTTGCCAACACACCTTTCTCACTCGGTATCAAACAAAAAACAAAAACAAAAATGGCTGGTTGTCCGACTTTTATTATAAGTCCATTTCGAGTCAAAATAAAAATTCATATTATTAATCAAAATAAATATTTTAATCTAAACGGAAAGAAACAATTGAGATACCAGAATATTTGTAGGATATAGTTTTGTGATTTATTTAAATATTGTATATTTCCGCTTTATTAAGACAATCAAATATCTAATGTCGGTAACAATAGTCACTATGTAAATTAATAATAACGTAATGTCAAACTATCAAAATCAGGTAATAAACATAATATAGAAAATTATAGACCTATATCTAAGTTGTGCACTTTGGCCAAATTATTTGAAAAACTTATTTATGATCAAATCTTTCCCCTTTTACGATCTATCTTAAATGAGAAACAACATGGTTTCATCAATAAAAAGTCGACGGAGACCAATCTTATCCAATTTGTTCATCACTTAACATCTGCTATGGAATATGGCTCTCAAGTGGACGTTGTGTATACCGATTACTCAAAGGCATTCAACAAAATACCGCACGTCCATCTTATTCGTAAACTTGGAGAAGTCGATATACACGGTGATCTACTACGTTGGTTAGCGTCATATCTGCGTGAACGTAGTCAAGCTGTTAGCATTAAGGGTTTCTGCTCATCTTTTGTTCCTGTTACATCAGGAGTGCCTCAGGGCTCTCACCTTGGACCCCTCCTATTTAATTTGTTTATCAATAATATTTGTGATATTTTCAAACATTCGGATATTTTATTATACGCTGATGACATGAAATTTTTTAGAGTAATTAAAACTACACAGGATTGTACTCTATTACAAACTGATTTAAATAGCCTTTGTCACTACTGTCATCAAAATGGACTTACATTAAATCTTAAGAAATGCAGTATTATAACTTTTTCTCGTAAAAACAATAATTTAATATTCGAACACAAACTTAATGGAAAACCTATAAAAAGGGTAATCGAGGTGAGAGATTTGGGAGTACTCCTCGATCATAAGCTGCTCTTTAATAGCCATATTGATAACATTGTTGGAAGGGCATATCGGATGCTGGGATTTATCCTTAGAGTGGGTAAGGATTTTCATTTTAAATCGACACTCTTTTTGCTATATAATGCCTATGTCCGATCCATCCTCGAGTATGCCTAAACAGTTTGGAATCCATTGTTTAAAAAAAATATAGATAAAATCGAGAGAATACAAAATAAATTTCTTAAATATATTTTAACAAAGAATACTCACGATAATCCTCAAAATCTTAATATTTTGACATTAAAAGAACTTCGTATGATAAAAGATGAACTCTTTCTTTTTAAATTATTAAATAATCATATTGAATCTCCATTCTTACTTAGTAATATATTTATTAGATGTCCTCGCGTGCAAACACGTAAAAAATTTTTGTTCGATGTTCCTAAAACCAAGTCTAAGTATGTACGCAACAGCTTTTTTTATAGATCATGTATAAATCACAACAATAAATTTAATGATTTTGATTTATTTCTTTTGTCATTAAAAGAAATTATATGTAATATTAATTTTCAGTTTAAAAAATTACTTCCAGAATAATTTTAATTTTATTAATTTGGTCGTATTTTATAAAATTTTAATTTAATCCATTTATTTTAATTTCGATTGTTATTATTTTTTATAAATTGTGATTGTTATTTTTTTATTAATTGTAATTCTTGTTTTTTATTATTGTTATTTTAGTTGCTACTATCATGACAGTCTGCTATGAATTGATTTTGATTTACTTAATTGTGAAGACTTGATTGGTTTTTTTTTTGGTAATGTGCTAATTGTTTTGTGTATTTTATTACTGTTTGTCTTCCTTAAAATAAATAAATAAATTAAATTAAAATTAGATTTTTTTTTATATATTATTTCTGCCTTCATAAATAATTTCTTTTTTTTTTCAACATTTTCTACACCGCAACACAACCCACAGCGTGGATCTTTGATATCTAACAAGAAGATAAAATAAAAAATAAATATTTAATATTTAACTTAACATAAAAAGCAAAGGCTGTACTAAAAAGGTCTTGTTAAAATGATCATACAACTTAAGTGTCGAATTTTAATATGGCATTTTTACGAAGAAAAACATACTTTTCAAATGAGGCTACTACGTGGGTTCTCGTGCCCGCAATTGCGACAAGAGTCGGCCCACTACGTGGGTCCGCGGAGTTGAATGGGTTAAGAATAGAAAAGGTAAAAGAAACAATATTTAAAAATATTTTTTTCTAATGTAACGAAAAGAACAGTTCTCGTAGTTCATCACACTTTTCACGCTTCCACAGTACTGTCACAACAGTCTTGCATAGATTGTCGATTTTACAATATCTATTGCAGTGCGGCCATCTTCCATCGCTCAGTTTTGAGTAAAAGGCTGCATACATATCTAAGGCTAACAAATTATTCGTCACCATTTTATAAGTCAAATCATTCATAGTAGCAGCTGAGAGGTCGTTGATTGCGAATATGTTTTTCATATCGTAAAGTTGGAACCAATGTGGTCTCCTATGTGGCGTGAGGTTCGCTTCGGTGAGATTGTATACGTAGTTCACAATATTACATGGTTCCTAAAACATACATTTTAATTAGTAAAATGCTTACACCGTATCTCTGATAGCAACCGTGTTATCATAATTACACCATGATAGCCTACTTGTTTTTGTTTGTATTGTAATTAATGTTTTCAATAATGAGCCTGAAATCGACGTTCGTCGATTTAAATAATTGTTAAACAAGGGAAAACTGGCAACATTTAGTAAAAATTATCATATTGTTCATATTTAACCGACGCAGATTGATTTGAAAACTTACCTACTTTGTGAATAGTGAAATATTGAAGAAATTAAGTGTAATGATCAACCAACATGTCAATTTAAAGTTTCCATTTATCTAATAATAATGTTATCTCCTTAAATGAGAAGAACACAAATATGACGTCAAGCATTCGTAACAAACAATAAAAATAGTTTTTCGATTATGTACTTTTTGATATTACAACTGAGTTCTTGTATATATGTATAATGTACGTGTATATATGTTTGCACGTAGGCTTAAGCCTTAGTAGCACACTTAATGTACTTACAAAGGTGGTTGTGTTGAATATAGCTATCTTATAATTGACATTGTAGAACGTATACGCTGTCGTGCTGCCGGCTCCCCACACCATGTTAATAGGTGACCCATCTTCTGTACTGTAAAATATCTTGTATTCGTCGGAATGTGTGTGACCGCTGAATTGTCCCTTGATTGTTGATGAGAAACTGAAAACCATATTAATTGTCAATCTAGTAGATGATCCTTCAGTATCAGTATTTAGATATCAAGTTGTAGATGCCACAACAATTATATTATAGCTATTGAAAAGTTCATTTAAAATATATTTTATAAAAAATGTAAAATTACCGAGTAACGACTCTATTATATTCTCTTGTCCATGTATATAAAAGGTCGTGAACTCCGGGCGGAATGTGAGCCAGAATATGGACGCTTTCACCAGCTAATTCAGCTTTATGTAACTCGCGAACAAGCCATTCCAAATGTCTTTTAGATTCTAAGGGATCGTAGACTACCCACCTGTAATTTTATTTCACAAAGAAAAATTAATTTGTTGATTTTCATGAAATAGGATCTATCTTTCGGTCGAAAATGAACGAGTCTTATTTTATTGTTTGTGAAGTAACAGGCAGTCAATACTGGGCTAAGAAGACCTTCTCTCATTTTGAAGAAAAGTTTTATAGCTTCTTTTACCACGCTTCTCTAATGCGGCTTGGTGGATACATAATGACAATTTTCTTTCACAGACACGACATACGGGTTTCGTCACGATGTTTTACTTCACATTAAAATTGCTTGCTTGAACCCGCAATCAATAAATCAAATTCTAACATGTGCTTTAAATTTCTTAATTGGTAAATGTAACAGCAGTAAAAACAAGAAAAATGTAAACAGTTTTTATTGATGAGTGAAAAATAGGGCCTGCACTTGCAGTTTACCACAATTCACACACACACACACACACACACAAAAACACACACCCTCAATTATAATCGAACTTACCAATTAGATTTATATGGAATATTATTATTAATAGAAATAACTCGTAATCCAGGTCTGATGAGCATAGATAGGCCACCGTGTTCACGGACAGTAGCCTTTGCGTCTTCTGTTAAGTAAAAGTCCCATTTCCTAGCTAAAGATTCATACAACCAAGTTGTATTAACTTTGTCGCCTTTGACTGAACTTGGTGCAAATCTGGAAATAATGGAATTTATTAACATATGGCATTAACATATTAGTACAGCCTTAAAAAAAACGTTGTAGTCATGGCCATCCGAAAATCGCCCTAGTACGAGTCGGACTTAGGACTCACTTACGATCAGACTTGGGCAAAATGTAATCAGAATGGTGATCAGATGTAACCAGAAAGATAGAACAGTTTAATTTATTATTAATCAGATTTACCACTTTTAAACAAACCTCTCATTTAGAATGAAAATTGAATATGTAACATCTACATATACTAGATACATATTTATTAAAAATCTTACTGGTTCGTAGGTTGAGATTCATGATTTCCAATGGAAGGTACGATTAAAACATTATCACCGAATTCTTTTCTTATCTTGTTAATAATGTGTAGGTTAACTTCATCTATTCGCTCGTATGTCGTCTCCCACACGTGGTGGTCGATACTATCTCCTATGTAGTATACAACATTTATATCCTGAAATAATATATAACAATATTTTTTTTTATACCAAGCAGTATCTTAAAAAGCTAAGAAAAAGACTGAGACGAAATAAAAACTCTAATTCGACTGCTATAGTTCTTTTATATCTTGGTTGGAAACCTCTTGCAAAATTTTGTTTAGTTCCCCTTTTAGATAAATACAAGTCAGTAATTTTTTATCGATGTTCTTTGGTTATGCTTGAAATAAAACTTAGCAGGCCCTCTTTTATATAACTATATAAAATTTAAGATATAAGTTATCTTACCTTATGTTTAGCCATTGTTTCAATGACGTCATCGTAAGCCCAATAAGGTGAATTGCAATTCCTGTAGTCTCCCCAATACCCAGCCGGTGGTGAATGTCTGGTACTTCTTGTTACATGTGATATGTTTCTAATATCATTTGCTAGATCTAAATCCAATATGTAGTCATTTCCTATTTCGAATATGCGATCCTTAAAGACTGAATCTGCTACATCAATGTCATATTCATGAGTTCGTGGGGTTTGGCCTTTTCTACAGCAAGTCGGCTCGTTACAGTTAGCAACACCATAGGGCTCATACAAGGGGTCGATGTGAGCGTCCGTGATGAGAGCTATTGTCAATGGATCATTGCTTTTGGTAGTAATCTACGGTTAATATGTAGTTATAATAAAGATAACATATTTTTACTTCATTCTCAACTTTATTCATAAATAATCAGATATATTTTTATTCGGATTTATTTTTATTTCAAGCTAGTTTTGATAATATATTAGTTTTAGTTTCAATAAGTGGGCTGCATATTTGGGTGCAAAGATAATATCAGAAATTAATATCAATAAAGAGCAAAAGTAGAAAGAGGCGAATATAAAACGCTATCAGCTATTAGAATGTACGATCATTGAAACGATAACTTACTGTATCAACTTCAATTGGATTAAATTCCGGTAAATCTATTGTCCATTCAAATCTAGGATCATCAAACGTACAAGTGTTGGGATTACCGCTATTTTGTAATACAAGGCCACAGAATGTTCTAGGCGCGGCCTCTGGCGTAGTCCTTATTATGTATGTTAGTATTGGCTGTTAAGAGAAAGAACTTTTGTAATCACAAATACATATCCATGAACAATATATATTTTTCTTATCAATTTCTCCTAATATCATACGTTAATGCTGGCATTTCAGTACCCAGAAGGTATCATCAATAGCTACTGTATGAGCTTATGGATCAAAACTAAATAACTTTAATGTATTATTTTTATTATACCTATATGTTTTGATTTAATTTAAGGTCATCCAGACCGATTTCGGCCACGGCGGCCAATCTCAAGAGAGATTAGCCAACTGCGCAGGAGATATTATAGTGCACAAGTGTGTGCGCAAACACAGGTGCACTCTCTTTTCCTTAGCTCTCACAATCCGATGGGACGGCAATCCGACATGAACGGAAAGAGTTCAGACGCAGAACCAACGGTTTAACGTACTTTCCGAGGCACGGGAGTGTACACACTTCCAACTTAAAGACTCCGGGCTGCTACTGAGAATTTTCTGACAGAAAAACCCAATAACTATTTATCGGCCCGACCTGGGAATTGAACCCAGTACCACCGGGTCTGCGGCCTTATATCTAGCCACTAGACCAACGAGGTAGTTATGTTTTTATTATTCATCTATCGAATATTGAAGTTTAAAATTGAAGTAATTATTAAAGTGTTTTCCGGCAAAGATCTAACCGAATGAAACCATAGACAATTTAATTCTTTTAAATTATTTGACAAATTCCTAACAGTTAGTAACGCTGGCTACAATTCTAGACATGGATTTATATAAATGTGACGAATTATAAATCAATTTAGTTATAACTTAATTTATACGTCCTACATACAATAAAAAAGTATAACATAAACTTACTATGTTCAACGGAATAACTCCTGAGCAGGTTTTTTCACTGACATTCACTAAAGCGATACACAGAATTGTCAATGCTTCTATAAGCATTTCATCCGTATTCCCTTCATGAACCAAATCTCTTAATGCAGCGAACGCGCTACTACAAATTAGGCAAGTTATATCCTGCAAGCAAACATTATCTCTGTAGAGCTATTACATTTAAACAATTTCGAAATACACCAAACACAAGCAGAACATGATCCTGAAATATCAGGCAACTGCCTGACATTGATTATATGGTCTAGATATTATATATATTTGGAGATATTGTAGAAGTAACAGCCTCTGAATGTCCCACTGCTATGATATTCAATCCATGATTATTCAAGATGTCGACCAATTATTATGTCACCATAAAAAAGACAAAAGAAAAAAACTGAAAAGAAATCGCGATCTCTCAATTTTTCATTTTTGCGCTATGGATTTGCGAGAAAATGGCGTTTTTAATGTCCGCGAAGTTGTCATCGGTGCTTTGGAAGTTATAAAGAAGTAATTATAAGTAGTACGGTGGAATAGTGTTGAATTATAAATAAAGGTAAATATGCATAAGCAAATATGAACCTAAATCAAAGGTTTATCTTACTCCTTCGATTAAAATAGCGTATTTATATACAATAATTGCTCCTTTAATATTATTTAGATATTAACTAATGTTTGCTCAATAGTTGAACTTCGGCCATAATCATGCATGTTTCGAACAAATCTATTTTTTAATAATAGCACTAAAGCACGTCAATAGCTACTAACCAAAAAAAAAATAGGAGGATAAAGTACTAAACTGTTTTGTCTGTTATTTATACAGGATTGTTTGTAACGACCCAGCAACATCACAGGACTAGATAGCTAACACCATAAGCAACAACTTTTGTTCTACGAGTTCGGACGTAACTCAATACATGACAAAAAAAATGATTTTACAAGTTTTTGTCGTACTGTCGTGAAATTTGTTAGGTCTATATTTCATTCATAAACGAAAGGACGACGCGACGCGTCGATCTTTACGATGCGCGTAGACTTATAAACGTTCAAGCGGGAAATAAAATTAATACTTATTTTTGTATGAAAATAAAATCTAACAAATTATCAAAAGTCGTAAAACAAAAGTTGTTGCTTATGGTGTTAACTATCTAGTCCTGCGAGTTACTGGGTCGTTATAAATAACCCTGTATATGACAAACAAATTACATATTAGGTAGATACAAGAAAACAATTAGGTATCGTACAGCGATTAAACGATAAGATAAAAGATATATTCAATCAATATAGATAAATATCTTGGGTTTTCTTAATAAGGGCTTTTAAAACTGTTTGAAATCAAGGTTAAGTTTAGTAATAAGATAAGATCAAAATTATAAGTTATAAGATCTGTAAGAACTGACATTATAACTCACCCATAAAATGATGGACGTATGGTGTACTTTTTGATTCGTAGATTCTAGAATCTTTTTATTTCATTATGTATGTGGACGTTCAAATGGACCAGCTGGGAAGTGGTCACCACCGCTCTTAGACATGTACGAAATATTAACTATCCCTACATCGTCAACACGTCACCAACCTCGGGAACTAAGATGTAACATCTTGGCCACTTGTGCCTATAGTTACACTGGCCCAAACGCCTTTCAAACCGTAGCCTAACAATACTAAATATTGCTATTGGGCGGTGGAATATCTGATTAGTGGGTGGTATCTACCCAGACAAGCTCGCACAAAGTCGTTCTACCGAGTAGGGTTATAATTATTGCCGAATGTCATAATTATTAAATGTCGCATATACCATTCTGACCGATTTATGCGGTGAGTCTCGAGTTTGCTCTTATAGAGCTAACCTATTGTTAACAAAATATAATTTGTGTATTTTATTTGACTTTATGTAGGTTATTCCTCAAAAAGCAAACAAATTAATGTATTTTAATGATACTCACCGATCTACTGTTTGTTTCATATTGCATTTTAAGAGCATTGGAAGCTGGTCTGTATATTTCGAAAACATCTTGAATCGTGTTCCATTCATTGTATGTTGTTTCGTTCTTTACAGCTTTAGTAAACAATTTTTGAAGCTCCTCTAAAATTCGTTACATAAACTTTAGCATATCACGTTTTAAATACTGTCAGCTTGTACTAATAAGTAGGTATATTACCGGTAGTTATTATAGATAGGCTTGCTTACTGTTGTATTTAATATTTTTATAATGGGCGGTACACGCAAGTCAGTCCGTATCGAGCAAGCAAGCGTTTTATTACATGGTGACAGCGGTGGTTTATAAAATATTAGTTTTCGTTAATTTAAAAGTAATAAGTTATATATCTAAGATATATATATAACCGATTTGAGAGTGTAAAGTGTTAATACCGATAAATATGGAACATGTGAGACCGCCAGCAGAATTGGTATTGGAAGGTGGTCCAGCAAGTCGAGCGGATGCGTGGCGTAACATGTGTTTTTAAAAGCATCGGGGGTTTATAAAGAGCCAAAAGAAGTTCAGGCAAGTCTTCTCATTGATTTAATATGCCCAGATGGTTACGATATTTATCTCACATTTAAATTTATTAAGGACGAAGATCAAGAAGACATAGATACTTTGTTTAATAAATTTAATGAATATTTTGGATCGAAACATAATACGGCTGCGGTTCGATATCGGTTGGCACGAATTTGAGGTGAAAATGTGTTGTATCTGGTAGAGCTTTGGTCCCTGATCATAGAAATAATACTCACATTACACGGAAATGCGCCGTTTTTGAGAAAATTAAGAAAAACTTTTTAACCTCGAAATGGGTTAAATACGAAAAAGCAATGTAATATATCACTGTAAAAGCAACTTAACACATATAATTTGGTCCCAGATCAAAATAATATCACTCACATTAAGCGGAAATGCACTATTTTTGAGAAAATTAAGAAAAATATTTATAACCTCGAAATGGGTTAAATACGAAAATAACATTACTATCATTTACTGTAAACACAACAGATAAAAAATAACATAGACAATTTTGTAAACGTGCGATAAAGACCCCGACTCCACTTAGTCTTGTCTATCTTACCCCTAGAGTGTTTTTATAAAACCGGAGGCGCGGAGGGAGGGCTGCCCCCGCCTCCGCCGTTTCGGCTCGCGCTGAGGCCTGTGCTTTGTCACGCAAAAGTGAAGAGGCTGCACCTTCCCGCAGCGCCGGAGCCGTCACAATTCGAAATTTTGGCGATAAATGTTGTAATTTCGAGGTTAGGGTAGTAGTAATAAAGTCTATTCTCGAAGAATAAACTGTGGCCATAAATGTCAAGTGACAAGTAAAAATTGACAATAGTTTTTAATAACAAGATGTTAATGCAAACAACGCTCGTAGAGATGAAGTGATTATTTGTTATTTTTAGCACTGATCTTGAAGTTTTGCTTAAATTAACTTATATATAACTATTTTAATGTTAAATTCCTGCAGTGCCGGAGTCGTTACAATCGAAATTTTGCCGATAAATGTAATTTTGAGGTTAGTTTTACGAGATTTATTTTTTAACTTTTTCTCATGAATGGTGCATTTCCGTGTTATGGGAGTGGTGCCGTTGAGTAGGGGACAAAACCCCTCCCCTTTCCCCCCTACCCCCACCCAAAATTCGTGCCAACCGATATCGAACCTTAACCCATAATACTACTATGGCAAGATTTCGATTTTTTTCACGTAACCAAGATATCGGGGGACTATAGATACATACGTCACCGCACTACGTCTTTTAAGTACTCATTGTGAGTTTGAACATCGCGAAGACGGATTATTGCGGGATCGCATTGTATGTGCAGTCGTAGACAGTGCAGTAAGGGACAGACTTCTTAGAACTGACGATCTAACACTAGAAAAAGCAATAAAAATTTGTCAGGCAAACGAAATATCGCATGAAGATAACCGGCAAATTGAAGTAACAAAACGGGTGGAGTCGGCGAGTACACCGTCCGTGGACGCACTATTCGGTACGCGTGCACTGCGTAGGAGCAGCGTTACGGGCGCAGGCGGTGCGAGAGGTGCGGGCGGCAGGGACAGCCGCGCGAACCGACCGATGGTGCAGGGCCGTGGCCGCTTCGTGCGAAAAGATAATTCGACGAATAGTGGCAGGTTCGAATCCCGGTATAATGATTGTGTGGTAAATGTTAAATATTGTAATGCGTGTGGTAATTCTCATGCTAATGATTATAAATGCCCAGCTCAATTTTCTAAGTGTTATTTGTGCAATGAAAGAGTGTGTCCTAAGAAAAATAATAATAGACAAGTATATGAGTTAGCTGAAGATAGCAATAGTGATTTGTTTTATGTGTCTGTACTGGTTGGGTGTGACTATCGTAAGGACAGTAAGTGGTTTGAAACATTAATTTTATGTAATAATGGCATGTCTGAACAATTTAAACTGGATTCTGGTTCTGATTTAAATGTAATGTCAATTGTAACATTTAAAAGATTGGATTTTTCGTTAAATACTATAATTCCTAGTAATATAAGAGCTCAATCATTTTGCGGGAAATATTTACCGATACTGGGTTCGATAGATATGATCTGGTCTTATAAAAATTGTAACTATAAAATAACTGTCAAAGCGTATTACACCTGTGAATATTTAGGACTAATAAAACGTGTATATTCACTTGATATAGACAATTATAACGACTTATTTCAAGGAGTTGGAAAATTACCGGGTAAATATAAAATTATAGCAAAAGAAAATGTGTGTCCGTCTGTATGTCCAGTCCGGAAAATACCGATAGGCATTAGAGATAAATTACAACATGAACTTGAGCATATGGAAAATATAGGAATTATAAGAAAAGTGCCACATCCAACACCTTGGGTAAATGCTATCGTATTACCCGCCAAGAAGGATGGTAGTGTTCGTGTATGTCTCGATCTACGCGCCGTATGCCGCGCTCACTATCCGCTGCCCACCCTTACTGAAATAGCCACTACACTGTATGGAGCTCGATACTTCAGTAAATTAGACGCGCGGTCAGGTTTTTGGATGGTACAGCTAGACGATGAAAGCGCTGATTTGTGTACTTTTATTTAGAATTAAATTTTACTCTTTTTCAAAATGATAACAACGAACATACTCTCTGTCACATATTACTCTGTTTTTAGCTTTTTTTTTATTGAATAGGTAGGCGGACGAGCATATGGGCCACCTGATGGTAAGTGGTCACCAACGCCCATAGACCCATTGCATTGTAAGAAATGTTAACCATCGCTTACATCGCCAATGCGCCACCAACCTTGGGAACTAAGGTGTTATATGCCTTGTGCCTGTAATAACACTGGCTCTGGCTTTTGCGGTAGAATATCTGATGAGTGGGAGGTACCTACTCAGACGATCTTGCACAAAGCCCTACCACCAGTGAAGGCTACCTTCACTTTGATTTGCTACCTATGTCAAATTAAATTAGATTTCTGTAATCCAGATACAGACATTTTAAAAATGACGCTACATCTAGTTTAGTTTATACGGTAAAAACACTGTAGTCAAACATAAGTCCGAACTGAATGCAATGCGTTTTTCGTGTCGATCGTACCTTTTGAATTTTTGTGTCGACTGTACTAACCGGTAAAACTTAACCAGTAGCGAAATATTCATTTTTTCATATAACATATACTTTGAAATAAAAAAAGATCTTTGATTACAAACATGTTTTTAAACGGCTATAAAAAAAAATTACTTACTGGAAGTTATAAATTTAGTTGCCACACATGAGTTTATTATTAACAGTATAATAAAAATCACATTCATTGTGCGCGTAAATCTTTCAAAGTGAACGTTTAAAGTCAAAGTTTAACCTGATTTTATTATATTTGGTTAAAGTTATTTTTTTAAAGTTTTACCACCTATGTCACCTTATTATCTAGACATATTACGTATGCAGTTAATAATATACTGAGGCAAGATTGTTTGTATTAAGGGATAATATTTTATCATCGACAACTCCATAATCCATTATCAATCACATTATCATAGAAATTTAAAGAGGTTTTTTTTTTATTGTATAGTGTGATTATTTAATTGATATACAATATTATTAATCCATCGACTTTGGTCATAGTAATTTTATAATAAATACTAATTTTATTAATTATAATTTATAATTAAATAATTCTTTACATGAATACTTAAGTTGATAATATGTAAACTTATTTTAATTAAACTTAATATATAAACTTATTTGTTATGAATTGCCAGTTTTGATTTATAATTAAAAAGTAAAATGAATATAACGTCACTTTTTAAAAACGAATGAAGGAGAGAACATTAGCTTACAAATATATAGAGAATAAAAATTGTAAAAGACTGAATATATATATAAATTATAAAACCATTTTACAAGTTGTTTTACTGTAAAATTGCACAGGACCAACAATAGGTAGACGTAACGGATGCTTGTAGCATAGAGCCACCTGATGGTAAGTGGTCACCAACGCCCATAGATAGTGGCATTGTACATTTCTTTAAAAAAAAAAAGATCGCCAATGCGCCATCAACCTTGGGAACCAAGATGTTATGTCCCTTGTGCCTGTAATAATTACACTGGCTCACTCACCCTTCAAACCGGAACACAACAATACCAAGTACTGCTGTTTTGCGGTAGATATCTGATGAGTGGGTGGTACCTACCCAGACGAGCTTGCACAAAGATCTACCACCGAGTAAGTTTGTTTGATTCAAAAAAAAAACAATTACATAAAGTGATATGGGACTTTTACACCTGGTATCTTTTAAGGTTGTATATGTTTTAGATGTAGCTTGCCACGTCAGTGTAGACGAAAATTAGAGTAAATTAAAGTATTTCGTAGATTAACTTTTCAAACGAAAGCTCACAAAAATATAACAGACTAGATATCTCCTCGCAGTTTTAAATAATAATAAAAATGTTGAGTGATTCTTTTTATATACAATAAAAAAAATACCTATCAGGTCCAACTGTCGACAAACCATCCATGGACCCATAACGTGCATAACAATTGTTACGCGCGATTTCGAGGCGAGCCGTAAGCAATAGCTGCGACAATGTAAGCAAGGAGTTTTTTATACGGCGATTGACATGTGCGTACTCACGTACTAGCATGACGGAGGGAACGTGAAGGATATATTATGTGGCTTGTCAGATTTTGAAAATATTGTATTGGGTCTATGAATATTATTAAGGGAACGATTCTGTAATCTTTCTGTAATAAAGATAAGTGTATAATTGTTCAAAACACTATTTGATTTTAACACAATATTTCATCAAAGTAATGAAGTCGTTTTGGAGAATAATTACGAACACACCGGAATTTTCTATCCATAAAGATATACTATAACGTTGTATGGTTGATTTAAACGACTACTAAATTTTTTCTATCTTAAAAAATAGGGATTACTTAGCTTAGCAGCTAATTTACTCAGTGATACTAAAACTCCAAAAAATAATTGTTTATTTGATAATTTGTAAAAAAATTGATATGAAACGAACAAGTGTATTTTGAATGTGGTTCAAATATTATTAAATGTTTGATAAAACGCATTCAATGTGAGGCGTGCTGTAAGATACGCCTAACGCGGAGCTCGCGATCGCGATACTGATTGTATTCAAATATTTTTAAACTTGGATGTTACAACAAGTACAAACATAATATTGTCAGGTAGGTGGCCTGGCAAGTGGGCCCAGACATTGGCATTGTTATATATTATAACAAAATATTAACCTTACATATCCAATGTACCACCAACATTGGAAACTGAGATGCTCGTAGTAACACAGTTCATCACGCGTACAGAAGTGACGGTCAAAATCGAAAGGATACCTGCGTCTCCGATGAAAATCTGCCACATACATATCCAACAACCGACACTTGAACAGCATGGTGGAGTACGAACCAATCTTTTCAAAAGTAGAGGCCAGTATTAGTCCAGTAGTGTGACATTAACAAGCTTTTACTTTACTTTTAATGTTATTATATATAATAGTTACTTTTAAAAATTAATATTATTCATTCCGAAATGTTAAAATTTTGTTAATTATATAAAATCATTTACAAATGATTTAATAAAAGACGAGGGTATTTATCATTTTATATTGTAAAGTACATTAATATACCAAAATAATTAATAATTTATTACAACATTAAACTTCTGTCATTTCTTCATCTTCGATGACCAAATCGTCCAACATTTCAGCAAGTGTGATTCTTGGTAAGGACGGGTCTATCTCATCGGTGTCGACCGGTATCTTGTTCTCGTCTTTGAAGATGTTGATGTTCTGTCTCATTGCTGGATCTTCTTCAAGATCATCCAAAAACTCATTGTAATCACTGTAAAAGAGAATTATATCATATTATATAGGTAATATAAAGCCATCCGTATATTTCAGAATATATCGGGAAAGTGAGTATAAATAATGCAATTGTATGTAATCTTATCAATTTCGATTCGTTATTTTATTTACGTTCAGTTCAACAGAAATAATGGAATTTATTCGTCTTTGCCAATACAGACCATATTTTTTAATAAAATGCAGATCAATTTAATAAAGATTAATAACACCAGTTTTTCGTCTTATACATTGAAAAATATATTATAATATGCTGTCGCAGACTAACTGTGTAATCTGTGGACATAAAAGTGTTGAGATTTACAAAATATCTTTTCGGTATATTTAACAAAGTTTTGCGAGCGATACTCTATTTGCATCGAAAAAAACGTAACTTTTAACCTTTATCCGTTCCGAAACATTAAATAATGTGTAAATTTTGAAAAAAAAAAACAAAGAAACATGACTTAATTCTAAACAATATAACAAAACTAAACGAGAGAAAAAACTTGGGTTGTCCTTTTTTTATTTATTTTTTTGATAGTATGATCTCACTGGGTAAAAATTTAGTTGATATGAAACAATCAATTTCATATTATCATTGACTGATCTTGTTAATTGTATTGATTAAAACCTATTAATTAATTATAGTTGAAATTAATTGATAAAAAATTTAATCAACCTTACAGCGTACGTATTAAACTCTAATTCAATTAGATTTTTTTATGATAGACCCCTGAACCCATACTGGTACAAATGACCTGAAATTTTGTGTCATCATCTCCCGGTGTATTTGTTTTATTATTCGTAGTCCATTCTAAATTATGTAATCGACATTAAAATATAATTTATTTAAAACATATCAAGAATAAATAAAAACTTATTTTAGACTAGACCAACTAGGCAGTCAGTGAAAGAGAGTACAAATTGATACCCTAGAGGACACTGCCACGTGATCTACGTAACTGAAATAGAAACAATTAACTCAGAATTGCAAGTCGTAGATGCATGCATTGAAATGTTTTCTTTAAATCTACCACATACATCATTTTATATGTAAATATGGGCCAAGGTCCAAGATCAAGGTATTTTTTTTTTTTTATTAGTGTTCGTTTCGAGGTAAGCACGTGAAATTAAATGCGATTAGATAACAACAACGTCGTATTACATAAGTATCATGAAAGTGTTCATGACTGGACTCCGTTATGTTGTCGAGTTTACATCATGATCATGCCCTACAGTGGCATGCATTGTGATCTTTCTATACAACTTTGGCCAGTGAATTATCGAATACTTTATCGTGGCGATGATTTTAAGATAATAATTATTTTTACTGATTGTTAATTTCTTTTATTTTCGTATTTGGACCGATTTTCTAAGGTTTGCCATTTTGGCTCCGATTTTTTTCCCACCTACTCAAGACGTATTATACGATGTTTTTTCAAGTATTTCATACTTATAAATATATCAACAAGTTTCCACGGCTTCTCCAGCTTGAATTTAACATACTCGTCTTTATTTCGTATCCATCGAACTAGATATTGTTTTACTTACTACTTAATAAAAAAATAAAATAGACGACTGACATACATCGTACAGTCTATGCTGGTAAATGTAAAAAGATAAAATTTTGCACAAGAATACCTTATGGTAGGTTAGTATTGAGGAAGATTTTTTTAAATCTTCTCCTAAGGGATCAACACAGTAATAACTATGGGATGAAATTTTTTTGTAACATATGTTATTGTTTAATGTATATATGTGTGTGTGTGTGTGTGTGTGTGTGTGTGTGTGTGCGTTTGTGTGTGCGTGCGTGTGTGTGTGCGTGTGCATATGCGCGTGCGCGCGTGCGTGTGCGTGCGTGCATATGTGTGTGTGCAAGTGTGTGTGGGAGAGAAACTCACTCGTCGTTGACAGAGACTGGCTGCTCGTGCATGTGTCGCAACTTCCAGGCGCGCGCGCGTCTTCGTGCCGCTTTCTCTCCGTAGTGCTTCTTCACGAGGTACACATCTGGGATTAAGCTGCGGTCCAATTTTTCCAAGTTCACGTCGTTCACGTTCGATTCACCCAAATTGTATCTATAAATTATATACACTTTTTTAATATTTTAACTACACTCATTTGTAAATTTTGAAACTCGATCGTGAGTTAACAGTTTTTTTTAACAACAACACAGTTATAAATACGCCACATGAGAAAATGTCTACAATAGACTAGACAAGTGGACATATAGATATTGGTGAGGTGATGAATGTGGTCATTTTCATTGTTTATTCGAGTATTTGTTTATATCTTACCCCAACACAGTGTCACCCGGCTTCAATATATGTCCTAAATGTGTTTTTGTGTGCACTGGGCTTATATCTAGGCCAAGTTCGCTCGCTTTCACAACCCATACATCTGCTATAACATGTTTGTTAGATACTGTGCCTTGCCCTGGGAAAGTTTTCTTTTCCTGTGAAAAATATTTTACTATTAATTTACAACTTGGGTCTTATAACGTATAGACAGTGGACAAAGATGTTGTTTAAAAATATGCAAAAATACCTACATGTTCTTTCAATATATCAATATCCATGACAATGTATTCCACCAACTGTTTCGGATTGCATATTGGGTTGAATGGATAGCGCCAATATTGGGTTGAAGATATATCACAAACTGAAAAATTAACTCTAAATTAATATATTTTTTATTAAACTTTGTGAAAAAAAGTGAATAAAAACTTAAAACAAATGATATCAGAGTTTCATAACACGATAGAAACAAACCAATTATGGTTATATGTACTTGTACAGAGTATACTAGTTATAAGCATTTTTTTATAAGTAAGGATTGAGTCTAACTAGCTACCATTTTAAGTTGCAGTATTTGAAATATAACAGCTGTAAGATGCATTTACTTTTTTGTAATTGTTATATTATTATTTCGTGTTTTATTCATTTATAATCAGTATTTATTAGAAGAAGCAAGGCAAAAACTAGCATAATTACATCCAACATGTTGATACATTTGTTTTGTTTGGTAATTAATATATAACCATATTAATTAATTAACCTACCACAAAACTTTTAAACATTTAATGGGACAAGTGAACCAGTGTAATCACAGGCATTATGTAACATCATAAATATCATAAGTAGACAGTGCTTCAATGGTTTAAGGATTGGGTTATATTTCTTGCAATAAACAATGTCTATTAGGAAAAGTCCACTTATCGTCAGTTGGTCCATTTGACCAACTACTTACCAACATTATAAAAAAAAAAAACTGTTGTGGTACCTTGTCCAGTGTATGCATCAATTAAATGTAAAGTGCTCGTCACACGTTGCACTAAACATATCGGCGATATTGCTCCCAGAGTCTGTGTCAACTTCTTAGGCAGGCATACAACACTGTCCTTGGATAAAGGCACAATTTCAACGCTGAATGTGAATTTATAGTTATAAATATTGCTGTGAATATCATGAGAAATCAGTTTCTTTGATTGCTGGCATTTAATTGGCAACACTGATTGAATGAAATCAACCATTTTCCGAGCATGGTTTTCTGTAGCATAGAAAAAGTCCAAACCATCTGCAAAAATGAGACATTTATAAATAACTTTTTTAACAAATTCTCATATAAAATTAAATATGGTAATAAATTTATTATTAGAGCTTTACAAGCAATGCTGACAATAATAAATTTAGTAACACTGAAATCATACATCACAATTATATTTATGGGTTTTTTAAGTTGTATAAATGATAATAATTAAATAAGCTGGGTAAATGTTACTTTACTACATTGCATGTATTTCATCATCAAAAAGAAATAAAATTAAAAATTTTAAAATCACATCTAAATATTTCTTCAAATTTTAAGTCTTCAAAGTTCAAACATGTTGATCTTATGACATATTATGGAATGGCACAGATGACAGATCATCAATCACCACTTGGCAGTATTCTATCGTCACTAATCAAACATTATATCTTTAAATACAGAAAAATATTATAGCAATCTTAATAACACTCAAAAAATGATATATATGCAAGATAAAAAGTTACCATAATTAGGTTTAATCCCAAGTGTATTAACATGAGCTTTGTGCCTTAATATCAATTGTTCCAAGTAGTAAAATGTCTTTCTGTTATTAGCTCTTTGACGCACTTGTACCAGGGCACGCCAATAATCCTGAGCTTCTGAGCGATGACAAGCATCACACATCTGATGCTGAATCACATACTCCACTATGAATGTTTGCTGGAGAACTGTTCCACCCATTACTTCACCTTGCACTGTTAGTTTTACCTTTATTAAATTTATATTAAGTTAATTTAATTGCAAATTCAAGTTTTTAATGTGCACAATATTAATTGAAACAGTACTAGTATGTGTTGCGCAATATATTTTTTTAAATAATTTAATGTAAGTATACAATGGAACAAAAAAAAATGCAAATACATAATTATTTATATCCACCAATAGGTGGATCATTTAAGAAAATATATTATTTTAAGTTAATTTGATGAGCATTATTAAATCAGAACTTACTTTTATTCTCTTGGAATGTGGTTCAGTCCAAGCAAAACCAGCATCAACTAGTTTCACTCGGTTAAGACCTTTAAGTCTTTTTAAGCAAACGGCAAGAAGCTCCCGAGACTCGAGAGCACAAACTAACCATTCTGATGGTGGTTGTAAGTATCTAAAAATATAAATTTTCTGTTTCAAAATGCAACATAAGAGAAGACCTTATAACTTTTTTATTTTTTTTAGTGTCTTATGTATTATTAGTGATAGTGGACGAAAACACTACCTTTCACAGCCTCTACAAAAAAACAAGGTTGCTTGTTTTGGTATGCCATCTGTGATATCGACATGAGCCCGCAGACATGCGACACACATATTTGAAGGGTTTGGTTCGATTGGCACTGCGCATTGACAGCATAATCTGAAAAATAACAAACCATACTTCTCAAATATTACAATAGGTTCATATTTAGTGTGTCATTCGTTCTCAATATCGGCTTTTTGTCAGAAATTAAACATTTTTATTCAAGTTGGCTGATGGGTAAATGACTAACATTGTGGTTAAAATATTACTCATAATAATATAACCCTTAAAATACTAATAACGATAACTTACATTCGGGCCCCATTAGGCACTAACTCATTTTCAGGTGATATGTATTCCATTATAAAAAAGAAATAGTATGCGATCCTAAAATTAAAAAATTTAAAATCACATATAATATTTCTTCAAATTTTAAGTCTTCAAAGTTCAAACGTGTTGATCTTATGACATATTATGGAATGGCACAGATGACAGATTATCAATTTGCACTTGGCAGTGTTCTTGTTCTATCGTCAGTACCACGGTCGTATACACAGGTCTTGCAACATCAATATGGGGTACGTTGACATAATGACGCAGTTAAGTTCAATTTACGGCCGCCAGAGGTATGACAAATCACGTAATAATTATCCTGAACACTTTTTCAAATCCAAACAAAACAGTTAAATAATGAAAAAAAAATAACAAAAAATCCGCAAAAATCAATAAAACGGTATAACAATGATTAAATAACACAATACTTGGGAGAGAAAAATATCAGCTTCGATAGCAGCGACGTAGTACGTACAGCGGATGGTATTGCGAATTAGCAGTTGTAACACACTCGCACCTCATCTCTCACCACTTTGGACTCAGTTGCAAGACCTGCGTATACGACCGTGGTCAGTACCTAACCTACTACGGTCTTATGGATCTACTCTGTAGTCTCTAATATTGATATAAGGTGGTGTATACACGTTTGTCACAAACTATATTACAAAACTGCCTCGTTGGTCTAGTTCAGTGATACTCAACCTTTTCTTTATAGGGGCGACAAACACGTGATAGTCATGGGCCACAAACAAAGTATTTAGGTAATGATTTTTTTAGTTTCGGGATTGTTACAACTAATATGAAACAACGGAGTTAATAAAAACCTTTGAAATTTAGAATAGTTTAACATATCAATCAAGTGTGGCCCACTTGCCCACCATAAAAGCCCGGCGGGCCGCAGATTGACTATCGCTGGTCTAGTGGCTAAATATAAGGCCGCAGACCCGGGGTCCTGGGTTCAATTCCCAGGTCGAGTCAATAAATAGTTATTGGGTTTTTCTGTCAGAAAATTCTCAGTAGCAGCCTGGAGTCTGGAAGTTGGAACTATGTACACTCCCGTGCCTCGGATAGCACATTAAGCCGTTGGTCCTGCTCCTGAACTCTTTCCGGTCATGTCGGATTACTGTCCCATTGGATTATTAGAGCTTAGGAAGTGTGTGTATCTGTGTTTGCGCACATACTTATGGACTATAATATCTTCTGTGCAGTTGACTAATCTCTCTTGAGATTGGCCGCCGTGGCCGAAATCGGTCTAGAGGACATTATTATTATTATCACAAAACTGACAGGGAAATAATAACAACTGTCTCTGTCATTATTTTTTACAGTACCAAATTTTTAGATAAAATTAATGTAATATTTTATTTCTTTAAATGATTATTGGTAGTACAATAACAGAATCTTAATTAATATTACAGTCGCAATAATTTTGTTTAATTACAAAACCACCCCTACGCCATAAATGCGTGTAACCACAATTTTAATTTATATACATCTATTTCTATTATGGCACTAATACAAAGTTACATGGCATTTAGCACTACTTAGTTAGTGGTGAGTATTAAATATATTATGTCATCCGTAAAGTCCTGGGAAAAATAAATATTTTGATATATATTTATATTATATATATCAAAATAAAAAATAAAGAAAAAAGATGTACAGACAGAACCAATAGATTTATATAGTAGTATAGATATAGATTATTTAATAAACATTTCTAAGTGACAGTGTTAGAAATATTTAGTAACTAGTATTATTTTAAACCACTCCGTGGCATGATTGATAGCTTTGCTGTTTTCATTAAATAAAAATTAGAAAGATTTATTTATGTCTAAAATAAACGATTCCGTTATTACCATAAACATTTTTTATCTGTCGAAACGGAAATGTGAACCATGAATTAAAAATTATCGCTGCACTATGGTCATTATTCCTCTTACGTAAACTTCGACAAGCACCGATTTTTTAAAAGAAGAAGATTTCTATTACTGTACATTCCTACGAAAACTTTTAAAAAACGAACATGTTTTCTACCGTTGGTAGAGCTGGTCTCTTGGCCACGAGGACGGTAGTTAACAACTCCTTGACCGAGAAGACACCTTTGGTTGCCGGAGCCTTAGTGAATAAACGTGACTATGCTGCCAAAGTAGCAGGAACGGCTCAAGGTAAGGTAGTTGCTGTTATCGGTGCTGTCGTAGATGTACAATTTGAGGATAATCTACCTCCCATCCTTAATGCTCTCGAGGTTCAGAACAGGTCCCCTCGGCTCGTCCTTGAAGTGGCGCAGCACTTGGGTGAAAATACAGTTCGTACCATTGCCATGGACGGTACAGAGGGTCTCGTTCGTGGACAGGCCGTCCTCGACTCTGGCTCACCTATTCGTATTCCCGTTGGAGCGGAGACCCTAGGACGTATCATCAATGTAATCGGAGAACCCATCGATGAGCGTGGCCCAATCCCTACCGACAAGACAGCCGCCATTCACGCAGAGGCGCCTGCGTTCGTCGACATGTCTGTAGAGCAAGAAATTCTGGTAACCGGTATCAAGGTCGTAGATCTGCTTGCGCCTTACGCCAAGGGAGGAAAGATCGGTCTTTTCGGCGGCGCTGGTGTCGGCAAGACTGTACTAATTATGGAACTGATCAACAACGTTGCTAAGGCCCATGGTGGTTACTCTGTATTCGCTGGTGTAGGAGAGCGCACTCGCGAAGGTAACGATTTGTACCACGAGATGATTGAATCAGGTGTAATTTCCCTGACAGACAAGACATCCAAAGTAGCGCTTGTGTACGGTCAGATGAACGAGCCCCCTGGCGCGCGTGCCCGTGTCGCTCTCACAGGACTGACTGTTGCTGAATATTTCCGTGATCAGGAAGGACAGGATGTACTACTTTTCATTGATAACATTTTCAGATTCACCCAGGCTGGTTCAGAGGTATCTGCGTTGCTGGGTCGTATTCCTTCTGCTGTAGGTTACCAACCTACACTTGCCACTGACATGGGTACTATGCAGGAACGTATTACCACCACCAAGAAGGGATCTATCACCTCCGTGCAGGCCATTTATGTACCTGCTGATGACTTGACTGACCCTGCTCCTGCTACCACCTTTGCTCACTTGGATGCTACCACTGTATTGTCCCGTGCTATTGCTGAACTGGGTATCTATCCTGCCGTAGATCCTCTTGACTCTACCTCACGTATTATGGACCCTAACATCATTGGTGCCGAGCACTACAATGTTGCACGTGGCGTTCAGAAGATTCTACAAGACTACAAATCTCTACAGGACATTATTGCTATCCTTGGTATGGATGAGTTGTCTGAAGAAGACAAGCTGACTGTAGCACGTGCACGTAAGATCCAGAGGTTCCTTTCCCAACCTTTCCAGGTAGCTGAGGTTTTCACTGGCCATGCTGGAAAACTTGTACCTCTTGAAGAAACTATTAAGGGATTCTCTAAAATCCTTCAAGGAGAGTATGACCATTTACCTGAAGTTGCATTCTACATGGTTGGACCGATCGAGGAAGTTGTTGCTAAAGCTGAAACTTTGGCCAAGAACACATAAACCTTTTCCTATAAATTATATTAGATGAGTAGTCATTCGAAAAACTCATGTTATTTATTATTATTCAAATACTATTGTATCTCAACATCTAATACAAAATGTAAAAATAATAGTTGCATGCAATAACTGCATATGGCAAACAATGAAATAAAAATTTACTTCTATTTGATATTTTTCATTTTTCTTCTACAATTACTAAAACAGTTCAGTTATTAGTTTTTTTCTATCTGTGGTCAATATCTTTTGATAAATACTTGAAATGAGGTCTTATTTTAATTTATATATTTTTAATATTATGTAATGTTACATAATCTGAAACATATATTTTTCAAACAGATTTCCGTTTTTATTTTTAAATTAGTTGTGACCTTGCTGTCGTATGAAGATTGTGATCTACAAATAATTTATAATTACAAAATTTCTATTCTAGCACCAAGTGTGTAAGAGTACTTATAAAAGTTCATGTTTTTAGCATAATATATGTAAATACTATTTGAGATAAATTTTGTCAGGCATTACATTTAGATAAATAGTTATCATAACTGGGCTCAAATAGCGTTAATACACGCCAGAAAAATAAAGTAAAAACTGGTAATAAAAACATCTAAAATTCTAAACTATAAAAAATCCTGATACAAATATCATATAAGATACATAATATAAATATTTGCAAGTACATGGCATATAATAATCATGTTTTTACACTTGGTAAAATAATTAGATGAGAGCAATAAATCTAGATTGTATAAGTACTTTTTAAGATAGATTCATTTTGAGTAATTAGATTGAGAATTAGTATATTGATTTTTCTTTTCTAATTTTCAACCTTTAGTGGTAATTAAATTACTATATACCTGGGATTGCCCTCGAAAGTACATTATATTTGAATAAAATTAATTTACAATCGGCTAAGATATCTTGTTTATATATAAATACATATAATCGATCATCACACCTACCAATTTTTTTTTAAATTTTCCTATAATTTTATGTAATTTAATTATCAAAGTGTAATAAATAAAATTACATAACTGATATAAATACCAATATTGATTATATGGTAATTATATTTGTTAACACTCAAAAACTTAACCACCTTTTTAAAATTATAAAGCTATGTTAAGATTATTATTTTTTCGGTAATCATATGGTTTCGTATGATGTTGCAATTGTGATTGTAGTTATTGTTAAATTATTATTATGCACACACATAATATTGTAATAAAACAACATATAGTAAATAAAACAACACTTTTTTGTTTAGTTTATTTATTTAACAAAGGTTTTTATCGTTTTCCTCCAACACGTGGTGCCGCCTTCTGACTCACTTTAGCGGCCTTAGCTTTAGGAGCAGCCTTTGCTTTAGGTGCAGGAGCAGTGGTCTTCTTTGCTGCTTTTGTCGATTTCTTCTGTTCCTTTGCGGCCCTAATTTAAGAAAAAAATATCATTAATGAAATTGCTATTAAATAAATTACTGTCATATCCTTAATACATCAGTTCAATTTTTTATCAATTATTTAACAAAACATACCATAAAGCACCTAAAAAATAGATTTAGCTTGGAGTATTTGATTGGTTTTAAAAAGATCAGTAATTATATCAGATATAAAATTAAACTTTCAATTAACAATATTAGTATTGTTCTTTAAATTATTTAAAAGTTTATTGGTGATATACATTCTTTATACCAGTTATTAACCAATTTAAATAAATTTCATAACTTATACTATCATGGTATCTGGAGTATGTATTATAAGTATGTTCCTAATGTTAAAATTTCCTTGCATCTAGGAATTAACAAAATAAATACTATAAACATACTATAAAAATAAACAAGGGGCTTACTTAATAGCCTGTTCTCTTTGGGCTTTCCTGACTTCAGGTTTCATGTTACGCTTGGCCATGATATCACTGAGGGATGCACCAACAATAGCACGTTGGAACTTTTGTGTTCTTCTAGTGCGCTTCTTGGCCTGCTCTTCTTCTTGACCTTTCTTGAACTTGCGCCTGTCAAATGTTTATAAATTTAATACTTCCTCTTTTAGAATACTAAAATAGTTAATATTTATAAAATAATCTATTGTTGATGTTGGTTCTAATTCATTTCATGTTTTTTATAATTCCAAATAAACATTCATGAATTTATAAATATTCTACTAAAGAAATAAGGCCCTCATCCAACAGTCCAGCCAAAATTTATGACCTGTTACCGTAACCTAGTTACAACTACTATAAAGACTAATTATAAGATTTTTATAATTATGTCTAAACATTACAAAGGTGTGTAATGTTTAGAACATCAATTAAGACAAATTAAATATAATTTTTTATTGCATCCTATTTAATATAATTGTTTAAAGTCTAAAATGATGAATTATTATAGTTTATTTTTATAACATTAATTAAATAATGTATAACATACCTGTACAACACAGTCCATGTAACTTTACGAGGATTTCTCCTCATAAGATGTGCAGCTTCACATTTTGAGTTTAAGAATGTGAAGGTCTGAAAACAGTAAAATGATTTAAGTAAAAGAAAGATTACACGTAAATAAAGCATATATGATTAGTTATGGGGCCGAATTCCAACACGGTGTAAAGGCATTGTAAAGGCATCAGGAGAAACTCTACAAAGATCTATTGAACTGGCGCAGGACAGAAGCAAATGGAGACAAATTGTATATGGTGTCGATCCTCATTAGTGAGGGAACGACGAAGAAGAATAAGGTTCACAAAAATATATTAAATATGAATTGTTATTTTTTATAAAAACAAAATATCTGTCGATCACTTGTTAAGAGATGTAAGCAAAGATTATTTTAATTAGTGTTTCCTATCATAATAAATTAATGGTTACATCTGTATTCGTTTAGATGGCGGTGAAATATTCTAACCTATTTGTCAAAACAATTCTTATTACATTTTACAGTCCATGTATTGCAATTAATCTAGTCAAAATTATGTTTCGAAAAGACTTGTTATTCAAAATAATAACATAAGTTTACCTTGCCATCCACCTTAACCATGGTTTTCCCATGGCCAGGATAAATCTTGTAACCACTGTAGGCACAAAGTCCGATCCTGCAAATAAAACACTCATAATAAAAACAATTCACATCACCTCATTATTAATATAAAAACGATAAAAAAGAATATGTGATTTAGAAGATTTAATAAAATGTAAAATTATATGATAAACGTACTTCATTTTGACTTCTGTTACGAAAAGAAAGAATAGTTCAAGTCTTGTACAGATACTAATAAAAGTATCGATTCCTTTGTAACATTGATATCGAAATCGATTAAAAGAATTCTAACAGGCAAGATTTTACAAATTTAATAGTATTTATAGAAGTTAAGTTAAAATTATTTTGTTTATATCTAATAGTAATAAAGTTGCGTTATTAGATATTTACATTAAAAATATATAATTTGTTGTTGTAGCAGATTAATTTTACTGTAAGCATGTTTGTAACTTATCATTACCATATTGCGTAGATAAAACCAATTTAAATTGAAAATAAATATTTCTAATATATTGCGTTTGCCTTTTTTCCAATATCGTAATTCGATTGGTATGTTATTAGTTTTTATCTCATTTTAAAAATTAACCAAAAGTAGACAGAAACAATGAATATTAAAATATATTGTATAGTAACAGCCTGTGAATGTCCCACTGCTGGGCAAAGGCCTCTTCTCCTCTTTCGAGAAGAAGGATTTGGAGCTTATTCCACCACGCTGCACCAATGCGGATTGGTGGAATTCACATGTGACAGAATTTCAGTGAAATTTGACACATGCAGCTTTCCTCACGATGTTTTCCTTCACCGTCAAGCACGAGATAAATTATAATCACAAATTAAGCACATGAAATTCAGTGGTGCTTGCCCGGGTTGAACCCACGATCATCGGTTAAGATTCACGCGTTCTTACCACTGGGCCATCCCGGCGTTTTTTAAAATATATGCTATATATTAATAAAAATACCTTTGTAAGAAAACTAAAATTGAAAGAAGATTACATACATTACATTAGTGATGTCTAATGTTTAAACCATTTAAATTTGAGCAGAGTATCAATCACTCAATCACTATGTTTTAAATTTGACATTTGATAAACTTTCATATCTGTGGTTTTTATTTTTTTATACTTTAAAGTTTAAGTACCTGCATACTCGGATTAAAGATACGAATTAAAATGATTTGTCCAGATTTTTTAGAGTTTCAGGTTTGTTAGATAAAAGCATGTAACAAGAAGTCGATACGTTTATTCATAAAGTATTATATTTATCATATCACTTTTTATTTCAATCGCTATAACCTAAAAATTCATAATATAACCATTCATAATTTTCATATTTGTTTTTATTTGTAGGTGTTTTTGTTTCTTTCAGGATGTCTTGAAAAAGATGCGAGTGCTGGATGATAAAATAGTTTATAGCTTAAATACGTCAATACCTACCGAATCATTCAAAACTAAAGTAGATGCATCATCGGCTTGCCATAATTTATATGATTTGATACAAAAAGGTCATAGTGATAGGGAGAGTATTATAAAAAATTGCATAGTTGCAACGGCTGAGACTGTTAAAAAACTAAAGAGTGCAAAAGAAAGTAAACCTGATGACATAGATGTTATTAAAAATCTTAAAGCTGAACAAAGAAAGGTAAAAGTAATACTTTTTTTTTGTATAGTGAAATGCCAAATGGGTCACCTGATGTTAAGTGCTCACCTCTACCAAATAGGCATTGGCGATTTAAGAAATATTATTATTTCCTTACATTGTAAACACATCACCAACTTTGGGAACGAAGATGTTATGTTTCTTGTGCCTATAGTTACATTGGCTCAATCACCCTGCAAACTGGAATGCAACAATACTAAGTATGTTTAGTATTAAAAAAAGTAATATTTAGTGGTAAAATATCTAGCTGCAGGCTTACTCTGCCACCTTAATATTAAATCATATCAAATCATACTAAAATAAAATATAAATTCTAATTGGGTATCTTAAATATTTTAGTTTTCATTATTTTTATTATAAACATCGTTGTTCATCTAGTCTGAACATGTTAAAATAAGTTTGTTAAAGGGCCATTTTAATTTGCAGTTACGTCTCCTACAAACTGAATTAAGTGTGGAGGAAGTGATCAAGGAAAAGACTACAAAGCTATTTACCGAGAAATGTAGAAGTTACTACAAACCAAATACCTTATGAAGACTGATAATCATGCATTTAAATGATGGGTTTTGTGTAAATAGATATATAAATAGATTTTGAAGCAATTGTTTTTAATTTCTCTTGGGAAGTTAATATGATAAATATTTTTACACTACTTATCTAATTAAGTCAAAGATAAATTTGAAAACAAACCATCTACATCACCTGTCAGTAGATTGCTGTACATCCTACTTTTAATTTAAATAATACTCAAAAATATCTATAAAATTTCATAGATATTTGTTCACATTATTATCTAAATCTTATCATGTATACAGTGGTGTAACTATACAAACTGAGGCATGGGGCGTAAAAATTTGTAAAATGTTATTGAAAATGACAATACAAAAAATTCATAAAAATGTTGAAACACTTCTGAGCTCAGGGCCTCTCGGACTGGGTGGGGGCCCGTGGTGTTTTGCCAGCCCTGCCACCCTATAGTTACACCACTGCATGTATAGTTATTTTCTTCAATAAAGAAAATGAATACAAGTATCGTGAATAAGAGATGTGTGGATCAATTTCATATGAAGTAAGACAAAAAGCAATATATGCGTTTAAAAATTATATTTCTCTACATAAGTTATATAACATATTGAGTTACTATCTCATAATTAATATCAACCTATTTCTATGGGAGTAACAAGGCTTAAAAAATATTAAATTTATGCATCATTAATTTTTCGGAGCTTCTTGCTTCTTTTTGTAATCTTCGTTGTATTGTTTGTGCCAGTCTAAATTCATTTGATGGACAGATTCACCTCTCTTTGCTGCAGCTTTACCAGAAAACACTGCATATACACTAGCAAGAATAGTGAGGAGTATTAGGTAGTTCGAAAGTTTAATTCTTGCTTGACTTCGACTCCTCTCTATTAAGTCTAAACTGAAATAGTATTTTTTTAAATTAATATTGTCACATGATGTAATGTAATGTAACCATAATTAATAATTTGTAATTATCAAAATATCTGCTTAGTGCAAGAATAGGAATTCATTAACTACAAGAAATGAATACTACTTATCTATGGTAATTGCTTAAAATTGTATTAATGTATTATTTATACACAATTACACAATTTACTGACAGTTAACCTAGTATTAATTTTTGTAACAAAAATATATAAGCTAATCAAAAAAATTGTGTGTATGTTACAAATGATGGTGAAACTTTATAGTAGCTGGGGATTTCTACCTCAGACTTCAGTAACAGGAAACAAATTTTTAACTTTGGTACTAAAGCAGTAATTATTCCCGTTTTATTGCACTTGAGCCATATTACAATTAATGTATTCTCGCAGTGAGCCGATGAACATGTTATTTGTTGTAACGTTTATTTTTGTTAATTGCATAACATTCTAAGGTCATTTTGAAAGATACATACGATACTTCTTTCGGTATTTCAGCCTTGCTTTTGTACTTTTTAGTCCATACAAGAATAAATTTTTGAAATTCATTTGGTCTATATCTTGCACCTATGGAACTTTCTCTGCTTGTCGACTGGTTTGTTCCACCTTGAGGTGTACACATAAATCTTCTTAGTATACTTAATGAAGGTCTTAATCTAAAAAGGAGTAGCTTATCCATTTTTAATTAATCCGTTCGAAATCCCACAACCTTCAGAATGTTACGATAAAACAAAGTAAAAATAAAATAACAATGTTGCCATTAAACATTTTTCAATTTCACCGGCGCAGGATATAAACTTTGTGTTATAATTGTTTTTGCTGGAACTCCATGCACTTAAAGTGCTGAGTGTATCGGAATACCCAATAAAAACCAGCGGTACTTATTTCGTCTATTGTGGGACATCACGGGATCGCTTGCACATGATACTGTGATATTAAATTATTTAAAATCATAATTAACCATAGTTATAATAAAATAGATACCTAGTCATTAAGTCACATAAATAATTTTTTTTTTTATTAGTTTGCATGTAATATAAATAATATTCACCTTGCAACTGTATTATAGGGTTAAAAAAACACTGCCATAAATGTCCAGTAACTCGAGTGATTGTATTACATTATACTGTTTAATACAGAAATAAGTACGTGAAACAAAAAAAAAAACATTTGTATAAAACTCCGTAAGTTTCCACTCTCGTGCGTAGCTCTTGATCCCTGCAAATTGACGAATTTCCTATCGATTAGTAGCCCTGCAATTGTTGATAGAAGCCTGCAATCGTAAAAGCCAAGGGCAATCAACTGTTGAAATAATTAAATGTACTTCATTTTACTAATGCCTCGAACTATTCAATATAACATAGAATGTACTAGTATTTTTTTAAATTATCAGTGTGGATCTATTAGGGTCAAAGAAAATTTAAACTAATCATGATGTAAAAAAATCGAAAGCTTATTACAATCAATATTATTTTTCGATATTTAACATTTATTTCCCGTTTTTACGATGGATTGGACTTTACTCATATTTTGTATCTGGAATAATATACGCTTAAATTTTTCCTTAATCCAGGTAAAGTTATCCATGTAGGCAATCATACTTTTGACAAGATGTATAATTTATTTTGCTTCCCATATTTATGGGAATGCAAAGATAAAAATATATTAATAGGTATAAAGCTGTTATGGTATTTTTTAATACAATATAAATTATATAGTTAGATTTCCTTATTGCAACAGTGTTGTAAAATCAGTTTCACTTCTGAATGATAAATTATAAATTCGAATGAAATATTCTTATTAAGTAAGTTTTTATTTTAAGACATGTAATGCATTTTGAAGTAAGTTTTATATATTTTAATTATAAACATTGTTTTAAGCATGATGTATTAATTTATTATGTATTATTATTTACTAGTTCGCTTGTAATGATGATTTCGCATAAAGACGCAATTTTTTTTAAAATAATTGTGTGTTTGTGTATTTCAAAGAAACGTAATATAACATCGTAATGTATGAAAATATTAAAAAAGTAGAAAGAAATAAACACTTGGTATATTTTAATGAAATAAAACAAAAACATTGGTCATTTAATTATTGATCGTTCGTCATTTATGTTAGTGGCTGTAAGGTTCTATACTGTTGCATTGTTTAAAGGAAAATAAAACAAAAAACGTTCAATGTCTAATTTGACAGTGCAATTAACGTCACATATATGTGATGATTTGACAGTTCTGACATAAAATCTGAATACTTGTTTATTTATTTATATTAGCAATTATTTAGAATAACATAAAATTATTGTTTTATTGTTTTTGTTACCGATTTTAATGTGCGACAGTAATGATTTGAATTAACTATCAATATGATGTGGGATTCCTCAACCTTTTTGGGTGCATTAACGCCTAAGTTTTACGTAGCTTTAACCGGTACTTCATCTCTCATATCCGGCTTAATACTTATATTTGAATGGTGGTATTTTCGGAAATATGGCACTTCGTTTATAGAACAGGTACTGAGAGGTTTTGTTAGCTATGTAGTTAATAAATTAATTAATGACAATACACAAGGGTAAAATATTTTGCTATAGAGGCTTATGTTTCATGCTTAAGGTATATTATTAAAGGTTTTGTCGCTTAGTAAGTTGTGACTCTCATGTTAATGTATGATTAATAAAATTGATATATTTCCTTATTTTTTTTCTTTACTGTCTTAATAATCATATGAGATTGTAATGAAATCAGAAAAGACTTAATCAACTATAATAAATTGTACAAAAGTTGTTTACATAAACTCATTTTATATTAAGAAGGAAAAAAAAGTACAGTAGTATCTGTTTATTATGACTCTGCCTATATTGACCAACCGCTTATTGTGAACTAATTGCACAGCGAAGTTTGGTTTCCATTCTTTATAAGTAAGTCGTATATAATGACTTCGCTTATTTATTTATAGTGTCCGGTTGCATCCGGTTATAGTGTTATAGTGACCAACATGATTCCTAAGACCTTTGGCGGTGTTTGGGAGAGTAACTTGATACCCAAGGACGTTTGGCGCATGCATGGCTTTGCTTATAGCAATATTGAAATCTACCTTACCACTTACCATTTAAATTTTAATTTGAAGATGGCGATGCCTTCCTTACACAATAATATTAGAGACTGTTACTACAATATAAGGAAAAAACAAAAGCAAACAAGCATTACTGATTTCTTATGTAAACAATGAAAAAATATACATACATATATTATATACAATATTAGATACAATTTTTATTTTGATTTATCTCAATTGTGTTTCTCTCTATTAAAATAAATACATACTAACAAAAGAAGGAAATTGTTTATTTTTGACAAAATGTTGTGTGACATACGCTTAGTACAAAGTGTTTTTTAAAATTTTACTATACTTTCATAATACATTAGTTTTAATAACAGTATTTTATTTTAAAATTATTATTATTTAAAATTTTAGACTGATTATTTTGATATTCCTGTCTCTTGAAGAAACTAAAACTTATTATAATTTATTTACTGCTATAGAAATCTTAGACAGCGAAACCATTAAATTGACTCATAATCTAGACAGAAAAGTTATAATTATACCTTAAATATGTATATATTTTAATTATAAAAGAAATTGGTTCAATCTTAAATGTATTCAAAAATTAAATATTAATTATGTTTGTTTACACATTTTTGGAGAAATACTGTTAGTCACGAATCAATATCTTGTTTATGAGAAAGTGTTTAGTTCAGTTCATACATTTCAAAGTTTTAAATTTCAGTAACTCGAATTTACGTTACTTATTTTTTTACAAGCTTTTATTCATCTACTACAAATAGTCAATGATGATATAAAAGCCTACTTAAATGAAATCTAATTTTGATTTGACTATGTGTTGTTCAGATCTTACAACTTTGCGACTAGTCTACAATTATTCAGATCATTTGTTTTATGAAATGGAAGTACTCCAAAAATTTCATATTGACACAAAAAAAACGAGAGGTCTTCCTAGATTTAAAATCACTAGTTGCAGCCCTAGATTATTTGTAAATACAATAAATTATACATTTTAGCCAAGATGACCCAGTGGCTAGAACGCGTGAATCTTAACCGATGATTGTGGGTTCAAACCTGGGCAGGCACCACTGAATTTTCATGTGCTTAATTTGTGCTTATAATTCATCTCGTGCTTGACGGTGAAGTAAAACATCATAAAGAAACCTGCATGTGTCCAATTTTATTCAAATTCTGTCACATGTGTATTCCACCAAACCGCATTGGAGCAGCGTGGTGGAATAAGCTCCAAACCTTCTCCTCAAAAAAAAGAGGAGAGGTCTTAGCTCAGCAGTGGGACATTCACAGGCTGTTACTTACTACTTATACATTTTATACAGTATTACGAGTATACACATACCTATATAAGATTAGCTTTAGCTTTATACCCTCTTAATAACTGGTAGATGGTTTGAGCTCGAATGATTGTGAAAGGTCACATTGTTATTCGTCCATAATGTGGACACATACGACCTTGATACTCTTTTTGCTTACTGTTGCCCATAGATAAAAACCTACTAAATGTTATCAGGTATCACTGACACAACTGGGGCCATGGCTCGGTGGAAACAGTGCGCAGGGCACTGAGCCAGAAAGTGGCGATTGCAAAGTGTGGCGCAATCCCATGTCGCTCCTGCGCGGGGCAGAGTACGGCCGGCTATGGAGCGCTGCCCGTCGAGCTCCACTTACCTACTATGACATGAATCTATCTGCCCAGGTCTTTTCAATGTTTCCTTATTATTAATTAAGGATTGCTAAAGAATTAGTGTTTTCATCATCATCATAAAGTTACCATGTTATTTAGTATTGGCACTAGCAAGTTTATAAACGCCTTAAAGTCTTGTAGAATAACCATATTTACTTGAAGCTCAAGATGTTGCCGCCCTCGACTTTTATACATATAATATATAACTTATAATATACACTTTACAGATGATTATTTACTATATAATATATTTGTTATAGGAGCACCAGGCGTGGTTCGGTAGTGGGGGAGGAAACGTGGGGGGCGCGGAAGAAGCGCTGGCACGTGCGTGGCGCGAGCGTGAGCCGGCGACGCGAGTTGCGTGCGCGCGCGCCGCTCTCGCGCTTCGTCCCGACTGCGCCGCCGCGCTGCTGCTACTTGCAGAAGAGGATGCGCCTACCGTTCTTGAAGTATGATCCTATTTATCATTTTTAGGTGAGAGTTGCTAGAAAACAGTGGGATTAAAGGACTACAGGTAGAGGTACTAAAAGAAAAGGAAAGGTTTCTACGAAATATGTATTTGATTTCTAGCTACAATAAAAAGCACAATAGTCTTAAACAGAGTAAATAGTTAATCAACTACTTAATCTGTTTATTTTACAATCATAGATAAAGAAAAAACAAGCTACATAATCGTAAAAATACATTCAATGTGATGTAGGGTGTAATAATAATAATAATGTTATTATTAGGCATGTGGTTTAGAAGTATCATAAATAATGAATTGAAATATCTAAACTCGGTCCTTCACTATCGGATATACCTAAGACGTCACTTAAAAGTGCCGTAATGTTGGTAGGCGGAGCGCGTACTGAGGCGTGCCTGGCGCGTGGGCGAGGCGGCGTGGCGCGCTCTGGCAGCCGCGGGCGCGGCGGGCCCCGCGCGGCGTGAGGCGGCCGTGCTCGCGCACGTCAAGCGGCGCGCCGCCATGTGCGCGCGTCGGCTCGGTCGCCTGCGCGACGCCGCGCGCTTGTTCCGCGAGCTGGCCCGCGACGCTCCACCTGCGTTGCACGCGCTCGCTCTGCACGAGAACCTCATCGAGGTGCTGCTGGAGCAGCGCGCTTACGCCGATGTGCAGGTCACTATTCCAATGTTATGCCGGATAACATTTTTTTGCTTTCGTATGCTGCATACTTTAAGTGCAATCGTCGTCCGTTCAGGCGGTCCTGGCCCGTTATGATGATGTGGGGTTGCCGAGGTCGGCCACGGTGTCCTATACGGCGGCACTGCTTCGGGCACGCGCCGCTAGCCCGTCGGCGGGTGCGGGTGCGGGTGCGCGTGCGCATGCCGAAGCGATCGCGCTCGAGGCTATTCGCCGCGCCATCGAGTTCAACCCTCACGTGCCCGAATATCTGCTGGAATTACGGCCGCTGACGCTCCCACCGGAGCACGTGCTAAAGCGCGGTGATAGCGAAGCGGTCGCGTACGCATTTTGGCACCTCCGGCACTGGCGCGCTGCGGACGGCGCACTGCGGCTGCTGGGCGCGGCGTGGGCGGCAGCGGAGCGGGACGGTGCAGACGCGGCGGTGGGGCGAGCCGGAGCGTGCCTGCAGTGCGCGGACCGCGAGCTGTTGCCGGCGCACCACACGCTGTCCGTGTTCCCGCGCCGGCGAGCGCCGGCTCTGCTGCCGCTCGCTGCGGCGCTGTGCGCGGCGACGGCGCTGCTGGCGTTGCTGGCGCACCGCTGGCCGGCGGCGGCAGCGCAGGCGGCGCGGGCCGCGGCGCAGGCGCTCGACCCGAGGCCGCTACTGCGCCTACTTACCGCTATTTAAGCGCCCTCTTCGAGATTATGTTTTAAATGATTATATAATATTATATGTGTTACGTTCGTACGTAATTTATTTATTTATTTTGTTGTCGAATGAATTAATCTACATCTCTACAAAGATACTGTAAGCTCAATAAAGGACATATAAGATAAATTTCTATCATTTTGACAAACTTAAATGATCTTTCTTTTTAAGCGATATTTGTGATGTTATTATTTGCCACATTTTACTCATTACTTATCGTATTTTTAATGACTTTTTTTATACAAAATAATATAGCAAAACGAATTAATGAGGACATTATTATAGGCTAAGATCCGGCTGCAAGAGCACTACGTTCATCGTGTATATAATCAAAATCTAATTTTTATGTATAAATTATGAATGGTGGTTTACTTTTGCCAGGCTGCCAATCAAAATATGCCCGAGTATTTTTAATTAAATTAATATTAATTGACTTGAAAAAAATCATTCACTATTTTTTTTTCTGTGCATGACAAAAAACCTCTGTGTAAAATTACCCGTAAATAAGGGTTACTAGCTGTTAAAGATTGATTAGAGTGAAAGAGAGTTAGCGCGTTACATCGATAGTCTGACGAGGATAGCGATATAAGCTGATACTAATTATTGTAATGTTCTTATTTTTTTTATTTGAGGTTATTATTTTGATGCGGGCAATTTTTATTTTTTTAATTTTTTTTATTATATAGGTAGGCGGACGAGCAATTTGGCCACCTGATGGTTAGTGGTCACCAACGTCCATAGACAATGGCATTGTAAGAAATGTTAACCATCGCTTACATCAGGGAATTAAGATGTTATGTCCCTTGTGCTTGTAATTACACTGGCTCACTCGCCCTTCAACCCGGAACACAACAATACAAAGTACTGCTGTTTTTCGGTAGAATATCTGATGAGTGGGTGGTACCTACGCAGACGAGCTTGCACAATGCCCTACCACCGAGTAAAGTGATTGGCACCTTGGCAAAAATAGATTTATAATTGGACCGTTTATTTTGAAAGTGGTGTAAGTCCATTTTCTTTTGTTTGGAGAAAATTAAAGGTTACTATATTTGTTGATTTAAAAATACAGGCAAATCATATGAGGTCTGGCATTGTTTCTATTGTTTTATCAACATTTAATTTGTTTTTGGCTAATTAGACTACGATAACACATATTTATGTGCTGTAAATAGACTTACACCACTTTCAAAATTAGACAATTGTAAAAATCGTTTAATTTCAATTTTGAAAAATCAAATATCGCTTAAAATATACTTCATTTTAATATAATTTCGTTTACAAATACGCATAACAACACATACAATTTTATTTTAGACGGCAATTACATTATATTGCTACATTTTATTTAAAAATTCAACTCCTAAATAATATAAAATTAGAAAAATCGTAATAAAATTGCGGATTTTTCTGCAAAAAGATGGCGCTACTGTTGTATTTTTTAATTCGCCAAAATACGGGCAAAGATACGGAGTCATACAGCCTTGTCGTATTTATTTTCTTCCCACAGGTTATGCGCTGTACATTTTCTAATACATTTCTCTAATTTTTTAATATATATCTTTTAACTTACGAGTAGTGGAAACACGGAGAGGAAACAATGCAAATCGTCCGCGGGTGAAACCGCGGGACACAGCTAGTATAAAATAAACGAAAAATAACAAAACATTGATCGGCATCCATCTGCTATGCCACCTACCTCTGTCAATTGGACTTACACCACTTTCATAATCGATGATTATGCAATTTCATTTACCGACCGATTTTAAGTTGTACAAAACATGAGATTTTTTTGAGAAATTAAACACGTACTAGTTATATATAAAAAAATTACATTAAATTAAGCATGAATTACGTGATAGCTCATTTTTCTCAAAAATGGACTTACACCACTTTCAAAATAAACGGTCCAATTATAAATAAAAATAACCTATGTTTTGATTATATACATGATGAACGTAACGCGATCTTGCAGCCGGATCTCGTACTATTACTATTTATAAAAAGAAATTATAAATTTTGTAAAAAAAATCTTCCAATTATGTTACTATTAGGTTATCGGTCTACCTGACTGGAGGGCGCGTAACGCTGTGTGTAGATCTGTGTTTTACGGTCTACTCTAGGTCTCGTCTGTTCCCAACGACCTTCCTTTGACATCGGCGATCACCACTGCTAATTCAGTCTGTTAATTTTACAAGCCTTACCTGTTCCTCCGCTTCAAAGATATTCCACTACTCCCGCAGTCAGTCCAAGTTTCGGCATCATATGTCATGGCAAGTAAGAAGCATTGGTTGAAAACTTCCACTTCGAAACTTTGCGGTATAGGCGAGGATCGGGTTTCTTTCCGGAGCAGTCCCTACCGAGTTGTAAGACTTGACCCAGGTAGGTTTGTTCACCAACAACTTCGAGAGGTTTCCTTCGATTTATATGTGATTCCTATAAATTAGATGTTAAATAATTGAATAGTCGGTATGAAACTAAATGAGAATTATTTGATTGCTAATACTTGAAACTTATTACGAGTATAAGATTACACCAAAGATGTACGTTAAGTGAGGATTTGTGAAATGCTTTATAATAGCCGCGTGTGATAACCTTTCTCTATAGCCATATTAGGTGCCATATTATGTACATAAAGATAAGGAAAGAAATGTTATTTATAGGTTTGATTTCATTAAAGTATTGCCTTTTGGTAGCTGTACATCTGGCGTTGCTTTCGAGTTTCTTGTTTAGACATTGAAAGTTGACGTACTCCTTTTGGTTTGTATATTTTTTAATTAAATAATCTACTTCCGAGAAAAAACGTTTAATGTAATCTGACAACGCGGGATATTAATTGAGGTGGTTACAAAAAAAATTTGAAATAAATTTTAGGTAGGTAAGCCTAGAAATTTCACTTATACAATTATATTCCGTCAACTTTTTTTCTCATTTTTGAGAGCAGTTTTAACAGAATTTGAACATACAAGGCATAATTAATAATTAAACTGACAGCACTTTTGATGTATTAACAAAAAGACGCGCCGATCATAATATCCATATGCAACCGCGTGATGTCTTCTTTTTTTTATAGTATAGTTAGGCGGACGAGCGTATGGGCCACCTGATGGTAAGCGGTCACCAACGTCCATAGACAATGGCATTGTAAGAGATGTTAACCATCGCATACATCGAAAATGCGCCATCAACCTTGGGAACTAAGATGTTATGTATCTTGTGCTTTCAAAACAGAATATTATTTAAGGCAGGACGATGATTTTCGAATTTTAAAGCAAAAGTCGTTAAATTGTACCTTGTGTCACAACATATCGAAAACTCAAAACTTTACTGTCACGTGAATTTTGTTTTTAACCGTATCAAAAATGTGCCCTTGATGATGTGCAATGACACTACACACACACGCACAATGTGTTTATATGTCCGTCGCGTCCTTACACTCAGTGCGGCGGTGTCACGGTAGCGAGGTCCGCGGGTTCTATCAGCGCTGGAGTGGCGAATCGTAATATTTGCAGACAAATGAACATCGTAAGTATTAAGATGATGCTATTATATCATTATTACTAGGTCGTCAACTAATTCAATTATAGCTGTATTGTATGAAAATTGTAGGTTATGAGTTATTTTGTTTGTTTTAGATGGATAAGCGCAAGATAAATCTGAGAAAAATGAGAATTTTTAAGGATTTTGATGACTCCACTGAGGTGGATCCATTGCAGGATTGTGACAGCTACTTTGAATCTGACAAAGATTTTTGAAACTCAAGGAGATACATCAGATATAAAGTTCTCGGTTTTGTAACCGCCAGAAATCGTCAGACACTTCAGCTTAAGTACATTCAAAATCTATTGGAATCTCGACTTAGAAACATATCACTGATTTTAATGCCATCACCTCAATATTCTACACAATTACGCACTCAAATGTAGGGTACAGATTATGACTAGTTCCTCTGAAGATTTTTTTTCCCTAGCTAAGCGATTAAAACTATTTAAAGCACGACGTGATAAAACGTTTCTGTCATATTGTCTTTTAATCTTCTAATATCCTAGAACACTACGTATTTAAACGTTAAATATATTTGTATGGAAATTTATTGTTTCGTTCTAAAACACACATTAAATTGAAACCGTCCGTGAAAGTGTTAACAAAAAGACGCGTCGCGTCTTGATAATTATACCCATATGTAACCACGTGATATATTTTTTTTTATAGCGTAGGTATGCACCTGGTGGTAAGCAGTCACCGACGCCCATAGGCATTGGCATTGTAAGAGATGTTAACCATCGCTTACATCGAAAACGCGCCACCAACCTTGGGAACTAAGATGTTATGTCCTCACTCAACCTTCAAACCGGAACACAACAATACTAAGTACTACTGTTTTGCGGTAGAATATCTGATGAGTGGGTGGTACCTACCCAGACGAGCTTGTACAAAGCTCTACCACCAAGTATCTACGCCTGCTATGACGTAGTCTACGTGCACCTGTTTCAGAATCTAAATATAATTAGTATATAGATAACCTATTCCAATCGAAGGAGTAAAGATAAACAAATTGCCCGGATATTTATAATACAATAAGTACTATTCCTCTTAACTACTTAGGTATATAAACTTTACTTTCAAATCTAATTTTACTTTCAAAGTTTCAATTAAAACTTCGCCGACATTCTAGATGCTATTTTTTTGCGAATCCATTATGAAAATCATAGATTATTCAAGATGATATTGCGTCATTCAATGTTAAAGTTATTTAACTGTCTTTAGTCCGCTTGTGGTTGAAATGGGCTGTAATTATATAATATAAAACATGAATATGTAATAAATTCACTTTGAAGAGAATTATATTAAAAAAATTAAAAGATTTTGTTGAAGGGTTCTCGCTTCTCATTTGGTTACCACTTCTCATGAGCCAGGTTTAATCAGTACAACATTTGTCATCTTTTAGTTTAGTTACATCAGAATGAGAAAGAGTGGATTACACCGTCCATTAAACAGGGATGCAGTGTTCCAGTTCTCAGACATTATATAATTATATATTTATAATATTTATTACATTAAAATAATAAACAAAACACTGAAAAATGCTCAATGTATTAATAAAAGTTATTCATTTTCATGCCATTTAATCATCGTTTGATTTATCTCATGATAACGAATATCAGTATGAACACCCATTCTTAGAAGCTTCTTTAATTTAATCCCAAATCGTATTTCGAGAAGATCCAGGTTATGTTTTTTAATTAATTTCTAGTTGTTGGTACAGCTGATGTCAAACCTAGGTGTGCATTTTAACATAGCGTGCTTTTGGGTATGTAGTACCCACATGTTCCAGAAAATAAATAAAAATCACAGTTCAACGAGCCCAATGAACAAAATATAAACAGAACGATTACTTCAACGCCTATAAGTCTCAAAGCAACGAATTAAACAATTTATCCGAAGCAGATTGAAAAAAAATACATCCGTATACCATCGTAACCAAGATATTTTCGAAAAATGTTTTGTTAATTATCATAATTTATTTGTAGAAATTAAATGTATAATTACATTTTCAAGAAATAAAATTAACTAATGACCCGGACCAATGATTTAGTTTCGATCGCTCCGAGTGAGACCGCGTGCAACAGGCGGCAACCTGATTAGAAGCTGATGTTGTTCGCCGTAGTACGTTGACTTTTCAGCTCTGTAAGTCTGTACGAGTGTCGCATGCCCGAGCATCGGGCCGCTATTCGCTCGTCTAGCCGGCATCCACCATCGGGCGTCAGTCTCGCGGCAAACGCTCGCCGTGGTAGTCGTTGTCGAATGTTAATTTGCCCTGGATTCGAGTACCCGGTACTTACAAAAGTTTCGAGAGCGTGGACTTACTTTTGTGTTGACACTTTTAAAGGTTTATTACTTGGCTTTTATACATTAACAAATATTTTACATGTAAATCGAAATATTAATTCATCGTTGTTTCAAAGTTTAAAAGGTAATCAAAAAATATACCGAAGTGTTTTATTTCGATAGGAGGATACATAAAAATATTTTAAATGCGCCAATTGTTAAGATTAAAATAAAATTACAACTCGCAAACTAATTCAACTTACAAAAATGAGTGGAGAAGGTAAAGAACTTTATAGAGAGTGTCGGATGAGCGTGTAGCACGAACGTGCGTGCGGCCCGGATGCGGGTTCGCGGGCGCGATGGCGGCGCGCCGCCTCGTGCTCAACGGATTAACGGCGGAGGTGGCGGGCGAGACAAACACGGAACATGCAGGGCATGCGGAGCACGTGCAGCTCACGGAGCTAGAGCACGCTCGATGCGAAAACCCCATCTCGGCGCCCGCCTCGCCAGAGTTCTACCACGAGCTCGAACTGTACCGACAGCTGCTTGCATTACCCGCCGAGCGCTCACCCCGTCGCCGTTCTCGCACTCCCGACCCACCGCCGTCGGTGAGCGCTGTTCGCGGTAAGTTTGGGATTAGTTCATAACTTGACTATTTATCATTAGTGCCGACCGACTGCCTCGTTGGTCTAGTGGCTAGATATAAGGCCGCAGACCCAGTGGTCCTGGGTTCAATTCCCAGGTCGGGCCAATAAATAGTTATTGGGTTTTTCTGGCAGAAAATTCTCAGTAGCAGCCCGGAGTCTGGAAGTTGGAAGTGTGTAAACTCCCGTGCCTCGGAAAGCACGTAAAGCCGTTGGTCCTGCGCCTGAACTCTTCCAGTCGTGTCGGATTACCGTCCCATCGGAATATGAGAGCTAGGGAATAGTGAGTGCACCTGTGCAAACACAGGTGCACACATTTGTGCACTATAATATCTCCTGCGTAGTTGGCTAATCTCTCTTGAGAATGGCCGCCGTGGCCGAAAACGGTCAGGAGGACGTTATTATTTATCATTAGATGAATAAAATACAGGCCTTTGTCATGGTCGTATTGTATCGTCTGTGTAAGAAACCGGAAAACTTTTAGTCATCTGTTTGCTTTATACGTCTGCAAATATACGGTAAGCAAGTAAATATACTGTTTTTATATGCTTATGATTTCGTTCACGCTACCTCAAAATAAGTGAAAGTCCGTAAATCTACTGTTCAGAAAGGGCTTCCTTATATGGAGATGGCTTTGATGCTGATACACCACCTGCTTCACTGCGAATGGATAACCGTTATATGTAGGTTTCATCACGATGTTTTGCTTCGTTATAATCATAGTAAATCATGCGACAATTCTACAAAAAAAAAAAAAAGCGACGTAACACTTGATAGTTTTAGGAGAGGAAAAAATCAGGGATGGAGATCAAACCTCGAAGCTTCAAGATTACAACAAAAAAAAGTTACTTCTGTTTGATATTATCAGTTGTTACAGCTTTCATTTTGTTATTAGACGTGGTGTCCCGACGATGTCGTACGCCGGCTCCGCGGACGAATGCGCGCGCCGCGCCACGAACGCCGCGTGCGCCTCTGCTGCCCGTCTCCAGGCCCGCAAAGGTAAGCTATGTTCCAATTCATGTGAATGCCGTCACTTAAAATACATTTTGTCATTAAAATATATAGTGTTATTAGATGCTATTATATGTGTATATGTTAATGAATATGAAATAATAAAATTTGTAACATTAAAAATCTAAACATATTATACGTCTTTAATACCGCAACCTTCGGCCAAAATAAATTTAGAAGAGACGAAGAAACAGAAAATTAAATGTAAACGAGTGTTCTCTAGCAAATGGTCGAGTTCTTTTAACCTAAAGCTGTGTTCTAGATAAGAGCGAGACAGTATGCTAATCGCTACAATTAGCGTACTTTGTAAAACTCTTACAGAATATTGTCGAAGTTTCTAAAGATGACTTGAAACTTAACTCTATTGCCAGATAGCGATTGACACTAATTTACGTCTGCAGTTATCTGCATATATATATATATATAGAATAAAATGATTGAATATCTTAATGCTATGCCAAAGCATAAGAGTCTACAGTAATATACATTATGAATCAATTTTCAGTTATAAAGTCGATTATATAAGCCTAATTTCTAAGTAAGCATATTATTTATTAATAAGTGATAATTTATGTTTGTTTTTACAATTTCTCAATTTCAGTTTTTTAAACGAAAATTTAATCAGTCTTTTAAAAAATATTGTAATTTATTATATTAGACCATCCCTGCCCTATCGGAATTCTAGTAATTTAACACTTCATATATTTACCTTTCGTATGGAGGCGTGAGGCGCCTTTCCCCCCTGACGTAAAACGTTACTAAACGAAAGATAATAATCTATCCATTAAATTTCCTCACAAGCCGTCCCGAGTACTCCGCGGGAAATGTAGATATTTTAAATTTATGTCATATTATGTGCTTTTACGAATATTTCAGTTCAGATAAGCGAACGCTAATTTCCTTTATATGCTTTCGCACCGTACGGCCCCGTCATTTATCATTTTCATATCATTATGAATACCATGTGACATTTGAAATAAATTTTATATTTACTTAAATATATATTATGTTATTTTTTAGTTTATGTACCTAATTATACAGTCAACGCGTCGCACGGGAAGAATAAGGGTCGGCCTACGCTGGTCTACGTAGAACACTTCACCAAAATTCATCGTAGTAGTAGCTTATTAACTAACTAAATAACCTGAGCGAATGCGTGGCGTAGATAACGAACTAACACAAAATTATTTTGACTTTTTAGTATTGTAAGTAATTATCACATAGTTATAAATAAAATATTGTTAAAATTAATGTACAAAAATCATATACCGTATAGTTTTCAGAAGCTACTGTACGTTTGCGTAGTAAAGTGCCTAGATATGCTCGTAGTTCTTAACTCGTAGCACGGCTACGCTCACCTTAAGGGGTTATAATTATCACAAAGTTATAAATAAAATATTGTTAAAATTAATGTACAAAAGTCATAGACAGTATAGTTTACAGAAGCAACTGTATGTTTGCGTAGCAAAGTGCCTAGTTACGCTCGTAGTTCTTAACTCGTAGCACGACTACGCTCATTTTTAGAGGTTATAATTATCACATAGTTATAAACAAAATATTTTTAAAATTAATGTACAAAAATCAAATACCGTATAGTTTTCAGAAGCAACTGTATGTTTGCGGAGCAAAGTGCCTAGCTACGCTTGTAGATTTTAACTCGTAGAACGACTACGCTCACCTTTAGAGGTTATTGAAATGCGTTTGTTATAATTGACTGGCGTTATGATTTACATGTTCTATTAATATCTAGTTATTAATAATATTGACTTTAATAACTAAATATATTTTAATACGCAAGTAGCGTTTTTTTATTATTCTTTATAAACGCACTTAGGTACTCCTAAAGAAAAAATATTGAAGTGTTGGGGCGACAAACTATTTAGTCTAGAAAATACTCGATATAATGAAATATATAAACCGACAAAATGAATATATAATGTACCTTATGAGCAGATAAGTGTTGTTAACATATTATTTATTTAAACAGTCGTTGGTCTAGTAGATAGCATATAACGCCGCCGGGGCTAGGTAGGTCGGAGCGCCACGGTAGTATGCGCAAGCGATTACGTGACCGCTGGTTTTTAAGTTAGTATTCCGGTGAAAAATTAAATTGCCGGTGAGTCTCACGGAGGGAGAAGCGCGTAAATGCATTTTTCCAGCAAGATATTTCGGCGCGCACACACTTGTACACTAATGTTTTAGTTGTAGTATTTGCGCACTTGGCTTATCTTTCCTGAGAATAACCGCCGTGAAATAGGTCAGGAGGATATCATTTAAACAAACACATTTAATGCTTCGTGTATACTGTGTATACGTATTTATAAATAATTCCAAAATCCAATATCCTCCATAATCCTCCAGTTAACCCTAAGTAAAACGAGCAATATATGGTGCATAAATAACAAAGTAAAACACAAATATAATATAATGACAACAAGTAACACACTACATAAGTGAACACATATATTTTTATATCGAGAGTGAAAAAACCTATTTACTAAACTCAAGGAGAAAATAAATGAGGGACAAATTGTGTACAAAGAGATTATTACGTAACGTTGCAGCGCGTGAAGAAGTATTTTAATATTTATGATAATATTATATTGAATAGAATTACAGAAATTTGGAACATTGCTTTTCTTTATTTTCCTCCTTAAATTTTATCCTACAAAATTAAAATGCATTTATTTACGTTACACGTGCACGAGACAGCAAACTCTATACCAGTACAAAATTTAATTTGGTAGAAATTAAATTGCGCAAAAAATATATAACACATATATTTCTTATATGGCAGATGGATAAGACACGCAAGTAAAAAGAAGCAGATTTGTGCTTAAGGATATACTTTGTGTTGAAGCCACGGGCGTTCCGTCCCTGTTTGTTTGTGGTTTTTAGAACAAATGCGAAAACCTTTTGTCTTAAACTGACCACGTACGGTATTAAGCAAATAGATTGTTTCAATGTCTCCTCTTTGCTACGGAATGAAACAACATTATTAATGCAAATGTTTAGGACGAATATGTCTTTAGGTATTTCTTATCTTATGTAGTAGACAGGCAAAGAGTACAATCTGAAAAAATAAATTAATTAATAAGACATAAGTAAATAAGTATTAATTCTGTGTATAATAAAAATAAAACGATCTCAATTTAACTAATTTAACCAAATTAAAATATTAACCGTAGAGGTATTTATAATCTTTAATTTTTATTTGTGATAGATAAGTGGTGCCCAGTGAGTGGTGAGGAACAGGCTGGTTTTGTTAGAGGTCGAGGTACCAGGGAGCAAATCGTCAACGTTAGGCAACTAATAGAGAAAAGCCGCGAATTCTGCAAGCCAACACTGATGTGCTTCATTGATTACTCCAAGGCTTTTGACTGCGTACGCTGGGACTGTCTCTGGAAAATCTTACTGGAGATGGGAGTTCCTGAGCACCTGGCAGCGTTAATTGATAACCTGTACAAAGATGGTGAAACTGTTGTGAGAGTCAATGATGCGATATCGGGACCTTTCAAACCGAAGAAAGGGGTACGGCAAGTATGCATTCTATTCCCCATTCTTTTCAACATCTACGGAGAGTTCATCATGAGAAGGGCTTTAGATGATTGGAAGGGCGGCATCTCGATAGGCGGGACGAAGATTAGCAACCTTCGATATGCAGATGATACCACTCTAATCGCGTCATCCGAAGAAGATCTGGACGAACTCTTCAGAAGAGTCCTATATGAAAGCGAGCAGGTTGGTCTATAAGTCAATAGATCAAAGACTAAGGTTTTAATAGTAGATAGGGCTGGTACACTAACTCGAACCGGAGAACTAAGTAATCTTGAAGCTGTCTCTGGGTTTGTGTATCTCGGCTCACTGCTGACCAACCAAGGAGGCTGTGAAAAATAGATTCTGCGACGAGCTCAAATGGCCAAGACTGCAGTGAGCAATTTGACCCGAATATGACAGAACAAGAAAATATTGAATACAACGAAAAAACGGCCCGTGCAGACTCTAGTATTCTCCATTTTTCTTTACGCCTCGGAATCCTGGACAATTCGCTCACTGGAGAGGAAGATCCAATCAATCTGAAGGATTCTGCGCATACCGTGGATGGCCAAGAGAACCAATGTCTCGATCCTACAACAACTTCACATTAAAGAGAGACTGTCAAGTATTTGCTACCAGCGTGTCCTTCGTTATTTTGGTCACATAGCGCGAAGGCAACCCGACAGCCTGGACAAGTTGATGGTGCTTGGCAAAGTGGAGAGGAAACGACCACGTGGCTGCTTGCCAACACGGTGGTCGGACCAAGTTACCAACCTCACAGGTCTCCAAGTGACCACTGCCCTGAGAAAAGCTAAGGACAGGACGGACTGGAGAAAATTCATTAAGAACGTGACCCTAACCCTGGAATAGAGTGGACACGACCTTCAGCAATGAAGTAAAGGACCGAGAAGAAGTGGTGCCCACTTACCTATCCGCTTATAGACGATGGCGTTGTAGAAGTAGAAGTTCAAACAATTTATTCTGTTGAAATTATGAAAATAGCATAAAGAGTGATGATGATAGTATCCTGACTGATTTCGCCAACGGCGGGTATTCTCGTAGGAGACTTGAGAGTACAAAGAGTCATTCGTTGCTATATTTATTTTTAATTTAAAATAACACGCAATGAGTCTGTCAATATTGTATTTAAGAAAGTACATAAACGAACATGCAACTTTCAGATCGCTTTTTACTTTAAGAAGGCCTATTTGATCGTCTACTTAGTGCAATTAAAAAAAAATAAAAAAAATTAATACTGTCGAGATTTCTTGTATAATTTTGTACTTTTGTAAGATGCTTCTGGAAATACAATGTATTTCAAGGTTGGCAATTTTTATACTAAGTTGAGAATAAATATGTTTTTTGAACACAAGTAAGTGTAATACAAATATATTATATTTGCAGACGACTGTACCGACTTAGCGGTCGGTGTCCTAGTGCTCGGGACGAGGACTAGTTAATATGAATATTCATTAATGTTCACTCTGCGAGACGTATGACTTATAAACCCCGAATTCGGGGAGCGCAACGAAATTCTTAAATTATCATTTAACTTTTAACTAACTTTTTTTAAATTATCATAATTACTAATTATATCAAAATCTGAGTGTGAAATTTGCTTTGTTCTCTTTTAAGATTTCTTAAATAACCAAATATTTAAAAAAAGAAAATGTGACGATTATTTTTTTATAACAAATAAATAACAAGGGCGTTGTATCGATTTATTTATGAACTAGCAGTTGTGCGCGGCTTCGCTCGCGCTTAAGTATAAGTAAAGAATAAATGGTTATTTGGAGTTTGAATTGGTCTGAGATTTTAAATAAGAAATATAAAATGTCATTCTGGTTAGAAAAAAGTATATTAAAGGTTTTTTTTAACTATTTTTAATCAATTAATTATTTTAATAATCATCAGTGAACTTACTGTGAATTTTGATTTAATATATTTTGTAGTGACTTAAATGGGTTGAATAAAATATGATTTTATACATATATTCCAATGTAAGATTCCGTTGCTTAAATACCCCGGTCATCTATCCACGCCGTTGGATATAGTTAATACTGTAAATGACCGAGCATAAGAATATAATATTTTATTCTTAGATTAAACGAAACTATTCAACTTAATAATCGAATCATCTTTTTGTAAAGCCATCTTTTTGCCTTTGTGCAAGCCCGTCTGGGTAGGTACCAACTATTTATTAGATATTCTACTGCTAAGCAGCAAATACTTAGAATTGTTGCGAACCGGTTTGAAAGATGAGTGAGCCAGTATGACTACGGGCACAAAGGAAATAACATCTTCGTTTCCAAGGTTGGTGGCGCACTGGCAATTTGAGGAATGGTTAATATTTCTCACAATACGTTGGGCGTTGGTGACCACTTACCAACAGGAGGCCCATATGATCGTCCACCTACCTATACAGTAAAAAAAATTTTTTTTTTGGGTACTTAAGTTTTATGTCATTACTTATAAACGATGCTTAACGGCTTTTAAACTAATCACTGATTTCTGTCATTATTAACTACCTCGTTGGTCTAGTGGCTAGATGTAAGGTCGCAGACCCGGAGGTCCTAGGTTCAATTCCCAGGTTGGGTCAATAAATAATTATTGGGTTTTCTGTCAGAAAATTCTCAGTAGCAACCCGGAGTCTGGAAGTTGGAAGTGTGTACACTCTCGTGCCTCGGAAAGCAGATAAAGCCGTTGGTTCTGCGCCTGAACTCTTTCCGGTCTACCGGGCACTATAATATCTCCTGCGCAGTTGGCTAATCTCTCTTGAGATTTACCACCGTGGCCGAAATCGCTCTGGAGGACATTATTATTGATTTGACATTCGAAAGAAGAATACACATCATTGTTTAACTAATAACTCGCTAAGTAACTTTTATAAGTTAATTTGACTAGAGTAACTGTAAAGCTTAAATAAAGTTACCAATACAGAATAAATAATAATAACAACAGAGTAACAAAAGCTGACAGTGAATAATATTTCATTATAAAAATAGTAACAAAACGAATGTCAGTTTGCATTATTCGCGCGCTTGTGACAACAGTAGGTAAGTCCTCGGCGTTCTCTCGGGATGCACGTACTGTTTTATGACCTCGGCTAAGCCGGTGCAAACGCGACTAAGCGTTGGAAGCTTTGTATGAAATAATGTGATTTAAAAAAACAACTTTTGTTTTAATCTTATCTGTATAATCATACTTTTATGAATATTGTTTTCACTGCTCTCATTATTAGTCATATATATAGTAAATAATAGTAGGTGTAAGAGTCCACCCACCACCGATATGGAGGCGGGGAACGAACCCACCAGCATAAGGATACCCAAGGACTGTCGGCGTCAGATACGGACTGGCCGTAAAGGTCTGACAAATCCTTTCAATGCGGTTAACACATTCCTTGATCCAAAATAAATGACATTAGAACAAGCGAATGATGATGATTACATTATTTTTTCCTAAAACGTGGCTAAGGAAAGAAAATTTAAAAAGTTTCCGGGGGATGACTTTACAAAAGAATTACGAGTAGCTAAATTGTCAATTAAGTACGGTTTTAAAAGCTCTATTTAGAGCGCAAGCGGGTTGCGGGGTATGGGGTGAAGTCATTTACGCGATAATTTCTCGCTTTGTACGCGTTTCATGTATAGTGAGCTAACTTTAACACCGCCTCGAGACCACGTACAAGGAAATCATAGCAATTGTCGAACTGGTAGGACGTTCAAAATATTTAAACTTACTTAACATATTTTATAGATTTACACAGACAGATATGTAGTATAATAAATAAAACATTTATTGTAGTGTGTAACTGACACAACATTTGGAAGCAAGTAAATATGATGAACGGTTTGGAGGTGTTCTCATACATTTATATCTCGAATCGAGTTGAGTTAACAGCAGTCATCAATCGATTTTCAATTTTCTTTTATGATTCTCACGTTTTAATTTCATTTTTCATACTTATTTTAAAAACAGAGGCCAATAACTTAGCTTTTGGTTATCAAATGTTAGAGCTTTAATGAGCCGTGATGGTCCAATGGTTAGAAGACTAAAATCTTGACCGATGATTCCGAATTCAAACTCAGGCAAGCAACACTGAATATTCACGTGCTTAATTTGTCTTTATAATTCGAAAAGTCACCGACTACATAAATCTATTTTAGAATTTTATAATTATTAGAAAGTTTTTATCCTTAGCAAATTGCATGTCGCGTTGCACGTCGTATTAGTAGTTAACAGAATGTTAGTTAGTCGAAGTGTATTAGTCATTAGTTAAAAATATCTCGGGATAAAATACTTATTTTATCCGTACGAAGTCGGTAGAGGGAGCTAGTATATTATAAAAGCATTCAGGATAATTGGAGATTAGGCTAATAATTTAATTAGTCGAATGTCCGAGCAACGGAGCGAGGTTAACGGTTATAGCGGACGATGAGCGCGGAATACTTTGTAAAACGAAACAATAGAGTCAACCTTTAAATAATTGGGGAAGACTAAAAAGAAATTTCAATTTATCATTGCTTACTACAATAGTTTGGTCTATAGAATAATTATGATGTTATGATATCCGTTACGACTACCCACGCGTAAATTTAAAACTTTCTCTTTATGACATGCCATTTTTTTGAAGGAAATATTTAAATGTAATTGATTGCATATCATGAAAAATATTTTATTACCATAGTGCGAAAATATTTGGCAAAACTGCAATGTAAATAATATTTTTAGTTTATAAAATATATTACAAGTCTTTTTTATAATAAATCGATAAATTAAGTTAACTAAATTAATTCTGTTACATTTTTCTGCGGACTGTACTGCATATTTAATATTTTACACAAACTTTTTTTTATGTATCTTTTAGTTTTGGCAACGTTCTCTTGGAAAATGACCCGACCACCAATTGTGCCTCCGACTGCGTTACCATTATAAAATATTTATTTGTAATATTTAAATGGGCATATCGCCCACGTTACGAAACTATAATCTATCAAAATATAAAAGTTCCATATCAATAAAATTAGTTATTTTTGTATGAATCCGAATAAAACATACAACTTTAATTATTTATTTGTTAGATTATATTTATCATTAATTTATTACTAATACGGTATATTTGTTTGACTACCATTTCATTAATATTCAGACTACTAAAGTTATAAATGTGTAGCGATATCTATCTCGCCACATATGAAAACTGCCATATCGCGATATTAAAGTTATCCTAGCGATTGAATTTATACCACCAGACCAACACCCGTCTGGTCGGAGGATCCTTTTCAATTGTGGATGAGGAATTTTACGCCCTGTTCCTCCCAACACCAAAAATGCATTTGGTTTTGATTCTAAATTTGAAAAGCAGAACTAATTTACTATTCTCGAGACGTATAAACAGTGAAACAAACGCGTTCTGAAAGGCGCTCAGAGCGGCGGGGTCCTGTCGGGTCCGTTGCGGTGGGGCTTGGCAGTGGGGTGATAATCCGTGTGCAACCGATCGAGAAATGACCGATGCGCTGTGGCTGAGTGAAGCTATTCTGCAAGAATCACATTTAACACTCAATGCTCAACCGTCGTGATGTATTGTATTGGTTTAATACAAAGCGATACACTAACATGATGCTTGTATCCTTTATAGACTACATCTCGTATATTTTTATGACATTAGTCGGACGAGTTCTACTACGAGTTCTACAATTGCTTTTACAAAATAGGTCAGATACCTAAAAAAAAATATAGCAGCTTATATTTAGAGTATGTAAATTTTTAACTTTTGCAGTATTTAGTTATTTATTTTCCGTGCCTCAGAAAGCACCTAAATTCGCTTATCCAGCGTCTCAACTCTGTCTCTTCGTGGCGTATTCCATCGTATCGAAATATTAGAGTGAGAGAATAGGAGACCACACCTTTCGTTCACCCTTGTGAACTATATGTCCTAGGCAGTTGGCTAATCTGCGTTATTAAGGCCACTTTGGCTGAAATCAGTCTTGATAGCATCATTATTATTTGAAACCATACTGTAGCGACTAAAATCAGAAATTTTAGTAAAGAAATAAAGCACTTTGGTATAAAGTTAATTAACAACCCATAAATAATTCCTAGACAAAGGACTCCTTTTCTCTTAAGAATAATAAGTTGAAGCTTCTTCCTCAACGTTGCTTCAGTGCGGATTGGTGGATATGTATGTCGGCAGAATTTAATGCGACATATGCAAGATTGTTTTTCTTCATCGTTATAATTGATATCAATTAAAAATTAATTAAACAGATGAAAAATTATTGATTATAAAAAAGAGATCTTCGATTAAAATTCATGTGTTCAATCGATTGGATCATTTCAAGACTCACTGGTACGTATTAGTTGACTCACACTTATTATCAAAAAGATGATTAAAAAAGTCATGGTTTCTGCAGTGGACACTTTTGAGATTGTTTTTAAGAGAATTCTTGGAGGACGGCGAAAGTAACTTATGATTTATGATCTCACCGCAACGTGATGCGGCGTGCGGACTGACAGGAAGAGACGTTGATTAATATTCGTGTGAGTACCGATGACAGGTAAGACGACTTAACGTAGGCATCGAAAATATCTCGAAAATTACCTATAAAATTAAAAGTGTTTTTTTAACGGAAATTCAACACTGAGAAAATTATAATAAAATGATATACTTTTACTGGGTGGTAGGGCTTTGTGCAAGTCTGTCTGGGTGGGTTCGATTTCATTAAATACACTATCACAATAATCAGAACTTAGTATTGTTATGTTCTGGATTGAAGGGTGAGTGAGCAACTACAGGCACAAGGGTTATAACAGTTCAGTTTCTAAGGTTGGCGGCGCATTGGTGATGTAAGGAATAGTTAAAATTTCTTACAGCGCCAATGCCTATGGCGGCTGTAGTGACCACATAACATCAGATGGCGCATACGCCCGTCCGCATGCCTATGGTATAAATAAAAATATTGAGAAGTAGATAGATAATTTGAAACGAAAAAAAATAATACAAATTTTCATACAAACTTGCATCCCTAGCTTAATCTCATTGGGGGATGAATGTTAAAAAATCCTTTTAGTCCTCTCCTACTTTATATAAGGGATTCTTGGGCAAAATGAAAATACTTCTAGACCCAACGTTCTTCGCGTTCTTCTTCGCGAAGGCTTCGCGTTTTGAATTTCAGTCATTTTGAAATTTTATTAAATAGGTTATGATAAGTATCTATCTATATATTAAGCTTAATAATTATAGTTAGTGAATAAGGGGTCTTTAGAGCAAATTACGAATATTCGAATTCGATATGCAATTTTAGCATACGAAAGTACATATTGATTTAAAGTGATTGTAATTATATATATTATGAATTCTTATGAAAATGATGCAGGATTTAGATCGATCGTTGAAAAGTTATTGTGTTGAGTACACAGAGTACTGTTACTAGCTGGAGATTAGGGCTCTTTACCATAATTAATGAAGCCATTACAATTAGTAGCGACATCTGACTGTCACCACAACGAGACTAAGCGCTGTGAGAGGGAGACTGCTGGATGTGACACGTTTAGAACTGTCACGTTTAGAAGTGTCTTAGACACTGAGTATAAGTTAACATATATATCTTGATAACTCAGCATACACTAGACAAGACTGAGAATAACTGATATTTAAATAACAAATACGATCTTTCGAAGCTTGAAGTGAAATACATTTTTGATTAAAATATTGCTCGTCTTGGATTAATATTTATTTATTGAAAATAAAGTTTCTACATTGGTTGCGAATTCTTATGTATGATATCGGCAAGAGAACTCTGCGCGACTAACCGACAACATTGAATTGCACTTTACTCACTTCAAAGGCGGAGCTGGTGGGGGTACCTATTTATTTGTGTAAGTATACCAGTTACTCAGACACAATAGTAATATATGCAAATCAAATAACAATACTATAAAGGCTTCGTAACGTTACGATATTTGTTAGATTTGATTCCAATTTATAGCACAAAGCAAATTCCAGGTTGTTATTATCTAGAAGAGCTGTAGTTGATATTAGAGATAAGTTTCTTTTACGCTAGAAGAAATTATTTTTTATTAGTTTATGGCAGTTGGGTGATTTATTTTTTAACCAATAAACAGTAGACTGGAATTTGTTCTTTGTTATTATAGTAAGCCGAGATGGTGCTGTGGTTAGAACGTATGTTTTAATTGAAATGTGTGTGTCCAAATCCCGCTCACTGAATTTTGTCGTAGTTGTGTTCATAATTATTTTCACACTGGTCGGCGAAAGAATCTACCGACCCTCAATGGAGCTGTGTAGTGGAATTAGTTCTCAGCTTTCTCATCAAAACGACAGGAAGCCATAGCCGAGCAATTAAATATTTACTTTATACAGATTTATCTAAAATGGTTTTCTTTTACATTATATAAGTAAAACCGAAACATTACTGCGATGCTGCACTTCGCTAAAATTCGTTGAGTAAAAGTGTAAATGGAGACAATGATTTCTCCGAGTGAACGCGTGCCAGAAACTTTTGTTCTAAGTACAAACTTACAACTATGGACAGTGGTTCCGCTCCGCGGTTATATAAATAAAAGGATTTGTAAGTGAGATAGCGTGCCGTTGTAATATTTTTTGCTGGGATCATAGTGTCCGCTATAAACAGAAATTGCGTGTCGCGAGTTAAATGGTGCGAAGATGTCACGCCGAGTGCGGGCTTATTGTGACGTATTTATTACACCCGTTTTTTATTTGTTGTTTTTTTTTTCAAAGATTTTTATTGCGTTATATTATTTCCCTACGTAAAACTCTATAGCATTGAATTTTATTTTATTTTATAGGTAGACGGACGAGCATGTGGGCCACCTGATGATAAGTGGTCACCAACGCCCATAGACACTGGCATTGTAAGAAATGTTAACCATCGCTTAAATCGACAAAGCGCCATCAACCTTGGGAACTAAAATGTTATGTGCCTTGTGCCTGTAATTACACTGCCATACTCACCCTCCGGTTGAAAAAGTTGGCCCGTTATTTGTTTTTTTTTTATTATAATAGGTCTAACTCATGTACATACAGAAGTACACACACATTTTTATTATTTAACTTAGTTTTCACAATATTTTTCCTTAAGAATAATACAGTAGAAATACTCTTAATATTAATAATTAATTACAGCAATGCAAATTTATAATAAATTAAGTTGAGAAAATGATAATTGTAAACGTCACTACTGCGATCGATGTTCAAACAATAATAATGGCCGATTTTTTTCCGAAAACTGTGTAAAAAATGAGATACAGCTTCAAACCGGAACACAATAATACAAAGCACTGCTGTTTTACTGCACTGGTAGAATATCTGATGAGTGCGTAGTACCTACCCAGACTAGCTTGCACACAGCTCTACCACCGAGTAATTTCTAATTATTATTTTATTTGTTTGGTTTAATTGATTATGTAAATCATCCAAAAATTCATTCATTGAAAGTATGTTATTTTTTTATTAATTACTTTGCACGGACGTATTTAATATTAAAACATGAACCATTGGTGGTAAGTGTGTTCTTTTTGTTCGTCTATTTGCTTTACCGACAACGGGCAATACATTCCGAATATAAAAAAAACTCGCTGAGATTATTTCACCGGTTTTTCTCAGGTCTGAAGTGGTATTTCGGAACCGTTGGAAGTTATTTATCAATCAGTAAGCAAGTGTAACGCTTCTATATTGAATAGATAATTTTATCTTTGATTTTTAGATTAGATTCATGAGTAGATGTTAACTAAACGAAAGAGTATATCTAAAAAAAAAAGCTGTTCAAAGCTGTAAACAGAGTTTATAATAAATAATAAACTAAATAATTAATTAACTTGACTAATTCTTGGGATTGGCGAGTTAGCACCCATAGCTGTTGAACGCCTTGGAAAATACAACAGCGATAATTGGCTTTCTTGGATATTTTGCTGGAACCCTTTATCTAAAGCTATTAGTAAAAGAGGATCAGTCAATTTTGTGGTTGGGTGATGTTCCTTAACAGAAGATTACTTTGTATATTTTTATTTCCTTTTATAACACATGAAAGAGATAAAGCAGCTAAAAAAATAGCTCCAGCAGACTGGATTGGAAGTGTGACGAAAATGACTATGTTGCTTATTATAAAAACACAATTTCATAAGAAGAAAAGATTAAGAATAAGGTCCTCCAGACCGATTTCGGCCACGGCGGCCAATCTCAAGAGAGATTACCAACTGCGCAGGAGATATTATAATGCACAAGTGTGTGCGCAAACACAGGTGCACTTTCTTTTCTTTAGCTCTCATAATCCGATGGGACGGCAATCCGAACGACCGGAAAGAGTTCAGGCGCAGGACCAACGGCTTAACGTGCTTTCCGAGGCACGGGAGTGTACACACTTCCAACTTCCAGACTCCGGGCGGCTACTGAGAATTTTCTGACCGAAAAACCCAATAACTATTTATTCCCGACCTGGGAATTGAACCCAGGACCACCGGGTCTGCGGCCTTATATCTTGCTACTAGACCAACGAGGCAGTCGAAGAAAAGTATTTCTATAAGTATTTATTTACTTGGTATTTCTATTACATACTTGTACATTGTTAACGGTACTGTTATGAGTGTCATGAATATCTATATATATAAAAATCTCGTGTCACAGTTTTAGTGTTTATACTCCTCCGAAACGGCTTAACCGGGTTGTTAAGGGTGGCTCACACCAAAAAATTTTTTTTCATTTCTTGGAAAAATTCTTTTATTTTCATTTTTTTATTATGTGGCATTTAAAAATACATACAACCCTAAATTTTCACCCTTCAACTATCAACCCCTATTTTTCAACAGTGATATTAGTAATGCAATCATTTTCAACCTCGGTCGATAACTTGATCAATTAATACTTGATCAGCTATCCCTGTCAGGGGTCACTTCTCACGATGTAAGCAGCACTGAGTAGGGATAGGAGCGTTCTACTGTCTCTCTTCCATTAAGCTGTATCTCATTTCTTACACAGTTTTCGGAAAAAAATCGGCTATTATTATTGCTTGTACATCGATCGCAGTAGTGACGTTTACAATTATCATTTTATCATTTCCGTGTAATTCTCAACTAAATTTATTATAAATTTGCATTGTTGTAATTATTTATTATTATTAATTATTAATATTAAGAGTATTTCTACTGTATTATTCTTAAGGAAAAATATTGTGAAAGGTAAGTTAAATAATAAAAATGTGTGTGTACATGAGTTAGACCTATTATAATAAAAAAAAAAAAACAAATAACGGGCCAACTTTTTCACAAAGATAGACCTTTTTGACTATCATAGTGTGGGACCATTGTACGATGAGCATGAGCAGATAGAAACCGTAGACAGAACCTAATAATATAATAATAAATGTGCGATCGAGGGACCTCCGGGAGGAACGAAGTTCTTTGCGATATTTTTTTTAACTTAAAACGTGTTTTAGAATGTAGATTTTTAATGATTATATTTCTGTATATTTGTCACACTCCCGTACCACGAAAGGCACGTAAAGTCGTTGGTCCTGCCTCTTACCTGAACTTTTACCGTTCACGTCGGTTTACCGTCCTATCGGATTATGAGAGTGCACCTGTGTTTATGCACACACTTTTGCACTATAATACGTCGTTTTTTATTTTTATTTCGCACTATAATACGTCCTGCGTAGTTGGCAAATCTTTCTTGAGATTGGCCATGGCGGTCGAAATCGGACAGGAGGAAATTATTCTTCGTGTGTTGGAGTGTGCTGCGTGAGGCCTCAGAGGCATACCCTGGCGGCGATAGTCGGTGGAGATTTCTCGCTGCCGAGTATGATTAACACCATGCTGCAACCTAAAATTGCATGCAGCACGCATGGTGCTGGTTGGAAATGGTCTCCTTCTGCGAGTGTCATATCGCAAAAGGAGGCCGCGGAGCGGCAGCGCGAGGAAAATGCCTCTGCTGATTCGATCCGTCGAAGAAGACCGGAGAGGCGTAGGCGCTATGCGCACCTTCTTCCCCCGCTTTAACAGCCGCTGGGGCTAAGGGGGTTCCCTGTCTCCTTATCTCACTGGCCGCACACAATCCTTATTGACAAGTCTGAAAATTTGCACATTTACACATACCCCATACAACCGCTAGAATAGACAGAATCAGTAAGAAAGAAAGAGGGGAAAGGTCGCTTGGAGGACAACGCTTTTTTGTTACATGACAATTTCTGCCAGGTTACTCTACTGTAAGCCGCGTAAAAGAACTTTGTTCCAATGAATGAAAAATATGCGGAGCATGTTGTACTTTACTTTATGCACTATTATTATATGCCCTGTACTAAACACACATACACTGTACTGTACGGTATGAAATGCGAATACATTGATTGGTGAATGCTTATATCTTATTGATTAAAAAATGCATGGGATAAAATCCTTATTGTACTCCCATACGAGGTCGGGACGGGCAGCTAGTACCTGTACAAATTTCAACTATTAAAATTAACACGTAGAGATAACTGTCGCAATTGACTTGCTATTGTTAGAGCCAATTATGTGAGCCTGTTTGTGATCCGCTTAAAAATAGATTAATACAATTCTTATCGAACGAGACAATATTATTTGAATCTTGGAATTCCGATATGAGGCATCGTAAGTTAGCCACTAAACGTGGCTATCATGTTTTACAAATGAAACATTGATATTATTATTTATAAATTGAAAATTACAAACAACTTCATAACTCATGAAACAACGACATGGTGCGAGAGAATTGAACTGAAACGGTAAACTTTGCAGTCGACACTTTTTCGCCTGTAACAATATAGAAGTTGTAGTTGTATAACAGTAATATTTGTATTATTATACGCTCCAGAAATTGTACGTGACAAAGTTTAGATGACCGCAACGTGTACTCGTTATAAAGTGTCACAAGCAGTGCCGACAAACTAGCGGCATTGTGCTCCAGTAAACAGCCTTATATTTGAATTGTCCACAGGGTCCACTCGTAATATTATATCAATAAATTTAGTTTCATTCTGCGATTTTCTTTCAACAAATCATTATCTAATTACAACATAAAATCAAATAAATAATCCTGTATTTACAGGATAAGCATGTAATAGTAACGCTGAGAATTGGAGGCTTTTCTTAAGGAGTAGGTTATTAATACAAACAATACTTTAGTTTTGGCTTAGAATTCTTTATATATATGACTGAAAACAATATTTAGCAATTTATATTTGCGCAGTAATATACATTAAGAACTTCAATTATCGCTCTGCCTTTTCAATATGGTTTTAAGGTATAGGTAGATAAGACACTAAAAGGAAGGATATGATTTGATCTATTACAATTATAAGTGTATAGAAGTTTTATTAATAGTTATTTTAACAATACATTGCAAATTTTTATACATTTTCGAATGGAATAGTAAAACATCGACCTACTTTTTTATCATTTCAGGAAAATTCGTCAAAGTTCACTTTGAAAGCAATAATGAAAAATAAGAGCATATGTACGTTCAAAAGCAGACACAATATTGTCCGAAATATGGAATTTTTCGTTGCACTCTTGTCAAAGCGAATACGTTTATATCAATCTATATCTATCTACATATTTGTATCAGTGGAATTAGCTCCTATATTTTTACGTGCAACGCATGAAAATACACTAGGTTTATTGCAATGTGACAAATGCTGTATGATTAATACTTTACTCTATTTGGCATTGAAGTGTACAAAAAAATATATGTATATTACGACTGTTGTATATTAATACATGTCAAGTTTTTAGTACCAAGTAATTTCCGAAAACCATTGATCTAATATTCACACAAAATCTGCTGTCTCATTTTCGGTCCCATTTAGTGACAGGGAGACAGTCGCGGTATGTTCAGCTATTTTAATAAAGCGTTCTAGCACGTGTTCGCCTCACTCGCGTACAGAACCGCGATTGAATTGCAAATTACCACGTAATATAACACATCATTTGCTACATTTGTATCATAGAATTAATGAATTCAAACTTTAGGATAAACTACGCACATCTGTTTGAGGTTAATAGATTTGTACACCATTTGACCGATTCTCTAAAAGTATTAGTCCTGATAGGTTTTTTGTTTTGACTGTTAAATAGAAAAAAATAATGTTCCGTTTCATATATATTTTCTATAATTAATTTCATATATGTTGACTGAAATTCTTGCATAGATTATTTAAACATCCTACAATGGTACAAGTTAAATCTAAAAAAGTATGAAACCTATAAACGACAGGTAACATGTCTGTACTGATAATAATAAAATTTTATTTCCCCAAAAAATATTGATTAAGATAATTATATTAAATAGGAAGTTTTACGAAATATAAACGCTAAGTACAGTTAGTATTTTATGTAAAACGGAAAGTAAGCTAAACGAAATTACAAGCGTAGTCCGGCGTCGACGAGATCATTGAGTTTCTCTGGGTTTTATCTAATTTGGTGTAGTTTAACCTGCATGTGAAGTTCTTTTAAAAATATTACATCAACAACACATATATAATTAAATTCGTGTTACATCCATCGCAACTTGTTTTTCATACAAATATAACAACGAGAAATGCTAGTGATTTACAGTTTTATAAGACATTTAATCTGACGCTTAAATAAAGTGTAACGTCTGAACGTTATTTCATCAGAGAGTCTCATATTTTATTTGGTTATATTATTGACTTACATTGGTAAAAAGAAGATGGTTCACAAAGGAAAACGCTCCTTGATCAAATATTGAGCAACCGATTTCAAAATCCCCATAACTTTCGGTGGTCTAGTGTCCTGCTTATAAAGAAAATTATGATATGTGTGTAGTTTGCAGATTATATGCGATATAATTTTTGAATTATTGTCGTCATGTTGCTGCCTATAAGATGTAAACTCCTGTACAAAACAAGAAAAGCTGATATCTATATATAGGCGTATAGGTAGAGACATTACGTAAATATAGCGACATTAGGAAAATCCATCTCAAAAAGTCTGCTATCAGTCTCGTCTCAAATTCAATAGTTAAATAAATGACAGCACCACATTCTCGCCGACATACGTTATTGTAATAAATTGATCGAGAAGGTTTTGATATCAGAATTAGTTCATCAGTATTCAGCGATTCTGATGGCACTTTCAAGTAAGCTCTTTGGACGAGTAATTTCAAGTCGAGATGACTTCAAGCTACAATAGCTTCGACCTCTCGTTTAAGTACAAAGCATCCATAGTTTGCAGTTTGATGGTCGTCCACCTTGTAGTGCTTGTTAAACTTCTTGGCCAATTTAAAGTGATTGCACGATCGTCCAATTTATATGTAATAAGTTCTATAAATATAATAAAACTTACGAGAATAATAAATAAATATACATTTATATATATATTATTTTTTGACAAAAAGTTATTTTTAAATGGCGTATAAAGTGCATTGAAGTCTATGTAAATATATAAAAGCGAACAAGGCATCGATGAAACAGAAGGCTTAGCTGCAAGCGAGGCGCGAATGCCGGCATAATCCCGGCACGCGCGCTGGCGGCGCGGCGCTCGCATGAATATTCACGCGTGCTACGTGACCGATCAGCAGATCGCTCGACACGATTGCGTCACATCCACTCTGCTACGACAGCATTGACAGATATTCGAACTTAACTGGTTCAAAACTAACGCTTCGATAGTAGCTGCCATCGTTTGAAAAACAAAAAAAAAATGAAATACATCCGAACGTTTATCAATTTTTTATAAATATTAATAAAAAAAAAAAGATAAAACAATCGAATATTTGTATGAATATCTGTTGATACTACAATCATATACAAGCATTAAAGGCTTATAAATTACATGTGGAAGACTTTTGATACATGCGAAATGGTTTGTACTGTGCATAATTGAAGAATAACGAGGTTATTGATATAATACTTAATTAAAATACACATTTGAGCACGGTATAGGCTGTTAGTCGCGCTTCTCACGGGAAATCAGACGCGGTAATATCGACGATCCGATCAACGCAAATATATTGAGCTGTGCGTATACGTGTACACGTACACACATAATTGTACGTTATATTTGTCGCTAAAATAAAATTAAATCAATTTGTATGTGTGTTTTGAATAATAAAAGTTTCAAAATTGTATTCAATGTTACATGTTCAATTTGTTACACGTTTAATCTATTCGTATAAAATATGTTTTAATATTATATATTTTAAGAGACTACGCAATTTAAACGACTTACCAGCCTTTTTTTGAAATGATTACTTCTTATGGGAGGGTAAACCGCTTCGTAACGTAACGCGTTACGGTGCCACTATTACCGACGCGGACTGGTTTACCTGAGAGTTACCAACCTAAAGCCATCTAGCGTATACAGATAGTACTTATAATAATTTAGCAACTCTCAAGTACTAATTTAAATTAAATTTAATATATTATAATTAATAATAAATATTATCACTTCTGTCGAACGTCCCGAGACGCACACGTTTTTTAAATGTATTATTGGAATAACAAATACGGCATCTGTTTAGCTTTCATTTGTAGGTACTGAAGCCGCTAATGGTATAAGTCACTGCTTATACTGGCATCATTAGATCTTAAATATTGCTGTGCGGCTGTAATTACACTGGCAAACTCATTCTTCAAACTGTAACTTAGCATGTAATTTAAAGTATTGATAATAATCCCTTTACTAGAAATACAAGCTTTATTCAAGGTTTGTTCGTTATTCAATATAGTAAGAAGGATTTTTATGCTTTGTACTTGGAATTTTACTCGGTAGTTTCCATTTTTAAAACAATGTTATTATTAAATAATGAAATAAATAATACTTTTGTTTATAAAGATTACTGTACCGAGAGGCTACCGTATGTTAATAAGATTGTTGACCATTTAAAACATCGCTATTGGGCCGTATTATATCTGTTGAGTATGCTGTATTTATCCAATGAGGTTATAGGAGCAGAATTAAACCTAATTGGTTTAAAGCTATCTCGTAGTCTCTTTTACAAGACTTCGTTTAACTTCACTTGTGTGTGGGTTAAATCTTGCAACAGAATTTTCAAGCAGTTCAACCTATTCGATAGAGTTGAAATTTTGAAACACCAATGGGTGCTAGTGACAACATTAATCTATCATATTAAAATGTAGTACATTACAGAGATTCAAAAATAGTTATGTTTTTTATTCAAATACTTTTTAAGAAATTTCAGCCATGTTAGATTCGGTAGCTGTTTTAGAGGTGGTAAAAATAACGAGACTTATGGAATTTCAGCTGTTGTATTAATTACAAAATAAGTAATTAGCGTGTATCGCGCACACGGCTCGAGACGACAAGTGACCGGTAAAACATAAGGAGCGTCCCCGCATCTACGGTGAAGCGAAGCCCAACAGCTATGTTGTAATTATTTTTTGGAAGCGCGTTTCAAATCTAAGGAAAAAGAGGTCAATTGTCTTGTAACTTGAAAGTCACTTGAAGTGACTCTTCAACTGTTATTTTAGAATCGTGTGATCTTCACTTTGATGAAACACAGGTGTATCATAAGTGTAGCACGTAATGAACAATTCTTACAGATCATAATGCAATAAAACGATTCTATATTTTCGCTTGAAACATGTTAGTTGAAGGTAAAATGAGAAAAAAAAAATTTGGTAGTAGTTAATGAATCTCTGTAGGTACTTTGTGTTACAAAAAAATAAACTCAAATCAAATGAGCTGATTTTGTTGCTGTAATTTTTAAATACCGATTAATAGTTTAATCGGTATTTAAAAATTACAACTTTTTAATTTTTATTATATTTTAAAATAAGAACATGATTGTAGTTTATAAAAAACCTTAACCGTTTATTTAATTATGGTTGACAACCAGGGAGTGTACCTTGTAGAGTAGTGGTAACTTTCGCCCATTACAACTGACATAGTAAGTAATATTGTATCACTTTTTCTATAGTTTATACGCCGTCAACCACGTAATCTAAGTTTTATATCCCTTGTACTGGTTCATTTTCATATCAAAGCGGAACAGTAATACAAAGTATTATTGTTTCGCGGTAGTATTGATAATTAGGTGGTACCAAGTTGAGCCTGCACAAGGCTCCAACAGCGATATACTATGTTATAATAAGAATAAGGATGTATGATTACCAGCAGAGTAGAATAAAGCCATTTTAATCTATGGTTGTAGTTAGGGCTAAGGTATTGTATTGTTAAACGCATCTAAGATTATTATCTGTGCAAAGCGCGTCAACAGCCGGTGTGAATAACGAACTGATCAGCAAACATTACAAAGAAAAAGTAAGGCTGGATGGCCGGAATTAAAATGATATTAAAACACACTGCGAACTACTCGGAAACTTAAATAAACGGGATAAGAATAAGCTAATGATGATGATCATATTTTTACGACAGAAGTGAAATATCAATTAAAAAGAATTAATTGATCGCAAAATAATGAATTTAAGGACATTTTATCAAGACACGAACGGAACAATTCAAAATAGATTATGCGATAAAAATCATATTGATGTCTTACACTGACTGATAACAATTGCAATGATGACAACGAGTAACAGAATAGCAAAAGTAAAAATTGTAAGCGTTTGACAGCTACGACGTGTATGCTGCCAGAGGTATTATTTACAGACAATATAATAAATGTTAAACTCCCATATTTATTATCCCTAGAATCATATGTTGAAACGATTATTAAATCGTATTTCAGTTGCATCGGTTTGTTAATGACGTGATAGCTGTGCCATTATTGTTATATGTGCGATAATAAACATAATCATTATAGGATATAGCGAGCAGATATTCCGATGAGAATCATGTAGATTCAGATCTGAATGACAGCCATTGTCGGATGTACAGTACTCTGATTACATATTAATTTACAGTAAGAATATAGGAGTTTTTGGCATCATACTTTTTGGAGCTAAATATTGTTTGTTTGCTTTGATGAATTTGAGGCCAGGAAAAAAGCATGTTATGTTACTCCAAATTTTTCTCTATATATTTCAAGCATAATTTAATTACATTAATATGGAACGTTCATGTATTAATATTTAGACCTCTAACACTACAAAATAAATATAAAAAACAATAAACATATATAAAATGATTAATTATTGTGCAGCTAACACACCGGACCAACCAAAAATAAATGAAGGGCAGGCATATGATAAATGACATCAGAAAGCAAGAAGTAGGGGGTCCTGGCACCATTAAGGAATTATATAGTCGTTTTAAAATTTTTATTAATTTTTAAGTCATTCATGATTACAGCAATGTTATTATCAACAATTCAGAAAAGAGATCATAACAACCAACCAACCAACACAAAATCAATAAAGCCCACTTATATTTTTGGATTCTTTATGGTTGGTTGTTATAGCTCTAGTATTTTTTAAACCATCCTTTTCCTCAAATTATTTACTAAACGAAATGTTGAATTTATTTATTTCAATGATGTATATCATTGTTGAATGTTATTTATGATAAGAATGATAACACTGGCAATATCTAACGAAATTATAAGGATAAAATACGATATTATAAGATGATGCGCTCCGCATTTGCGCCTACATATTGAACGTTTACGCTTTGCATACATATTATCTATTACAATAACGTTATCAAATATGTTTTCACATTTAGTTGAATTTTAGTCTATTTTAACATTAAGTTATTTGTAATAAGCACTCCAAAAAATCTTGCCATGATTAATATTATTGATTTAAGATGAGATTGCAGGAAGGATTGATACAGAAAAGTTAAGTAATAACCCATAAATGTCTCACTCGGCAAATATCATCTTAGGATTTGGGATTCACTCTACACCTCAATTCAAACGCAGATTATTTATTTATTGACTCAAAGTGTTCGACGTAGGACACGTCGACGTAGGACAGGACGACAGGAATCGCAATCAGAAGCCTTAAACCAACTATTCATTATAGGCTTTAGACCAACTAGAAGTTTATCCTAACAGAATAGCTCGGCTGTTAACGTCGTGCTGTGGCGGAGGATGTAATCCAAAGCCTATTAGCGGTTACTCGGCAAGTGACAGGCAGTGCTCGTAAGATCTCTGATAGGATTTTATATTTCACACAATGTCAAAACATATCCCGATCAGCTATTGACAGTGTGTGCATATTTTTTAAAAGATATTATTTATTTACTTTTTTTATTATTACAGTTACCGTGTTGGTTCAAATAAAGTCTTACGTAACAGGAGCCTTTGCTTCTTACATCTAGTATTCGTTTTAAAAATGGCATGTCATTATGTACCACTTTCGTAGTTCCGGTTGACACGTTACCGCTATGTGCATATGCAATAAAACAAACATTCCAAAAGTCTCAATTCTATATTTGAAAAGTCGTGACCTTATAGGTATATCAGAGTGAACCAAACGTTAGCGTGATTCAGAAATTTGTTTTTATATACAAAATTTTAGTACGAAATTTACATCTTAAATATTGTATACATAAAAATAAAGTCTAAAGGCTTGGTGCGTAAAAGAATACTCAGTGTAGCATATAATATATACATTCCATACTTATAAAAAGTTTTATACAAAGTCATGTATCGTCTACGGCGCACCAGAATAATCTAGTTTCTGAAAGCTATAACGCGACAATTTAGGTCGTAGCAAACAAGAAGTGCTCGACGTCTAAGCTTTATTGCGCGTGACACGCTGGAGTCATATAAAGTGTTCGGCTGCGGCCGCAGATAGCACGGCACGTGGTGACGAAGTTCGCTGCACGACTTGGCTCGCAGACGGATGTTATTGCTGCCATTTATTATACCTCCATACTGGGCTTGTTGCAACGCCACCTATATCACTTGTGTAAAAGAGTATGTGTCATTACGGCCATCGATGATATAACGATAGCCTGTTATATGTTTTATTGATAAAACTTAGACGATACTTGTTCGAGGCTTTTGTCACATGTTCGATATTTGTAAAGGATTTATTGAAAATATATAAGAATAAATCCGCAATATCTATAACGATGTGTGTTCTTTGTGCCAGCGTTTCAAATGAATAGCAGAAATATGTAGCGAATAATTCGTAGTATGAAATCAAGAATCACTTTACGTTTTTCCAATCCTCGAAATTACTTCGGACTTTCCATGCGCTCTCGATATTGTTATGCAAGAAAGGGCGGATGTCGGAATTTTTAATAACTGCCCTTAAATCGGTGAGCGGAATATATTATTATTTAAAATAAAACCGCATGTGAAAGGAAAATACGTTCCACATTTCAATAGATAATTTATATGTATTTCAACAACACTAAACAAGGATTAAGATATATTGAAAATACTTCATGATTAATATTTCATAGCTTTACATTTAGCGATGCTTGAAAATTGCTCAAAATTATAAGAGATGGATTTTAAAGAATATATATATCACTTTTTTTAATAGCCATATCTTCATTTATGATTATTTTTCGTTTAATTATAAGCAACGTTGTTAATTAAATTGTCATGGCATTCATACATAAGACATAGCGAAAGGATCTTCGTCCTAGCCGGGTGTTCATCGATACCTTTCGTTTTTATCATTATATTTGTATATAAAAAGAACATTAAATGTTAAGAAAGTTTAGTGCCTGATGAAGAAATTACACTGTTTATATATAAAGCATGCCTGAACCGTTCGCGGTTGGTTTATTAGCTTATCTCGTGTCTCATTACCGGCCGCCGCTTGCAAACAACGCGCTCGTTTCGTAAACACTGCCTTGCATAATTATGAACGATTATCTCTGCTTCAAATAGCGACTTATTAAATCTTAAACAGACACGAAACTGTTCTTTAACTTTAGAAAGTGTTTTTTTTTATGATGAAATATTCGGAATTTAAATTTTTGCGCGCTTAAGCTGCATTGTCCTCTTTAGCTTTATTGTAAATTTGTTTCCGCACGCGGCTTCCCTTAGATTTGAAGGGTTGCTAGAGAATGACAGAAAAGTACCGTAGTACTATAAAAACCAAAATTACGGTAAGAAAACATTTATAAATCTGCTAAGTTTATTTATAAGAATTTAAAATAAAAATCTTTATAAAACAAATGGTTGTCTATAAAGTCGATTTACGGACGATAATTTTACGTGAAAACGTCATAAGAAAACATTGATGAATACTCGGACGCATCGGCCGATGAAGTGAAAGAGAGATAGATGCGTCACAAGCCGAACGCTTAGGCCTATCGTGCCTCTCTAGCGCTTATTCCGCGCTCTCGCTTGCACCCTCGGCTCAGGCGGAACGTGACAATGAGTTCTGCTTTTTCGTGCATGCAGCCGGCGTTCATCAATTTATAAGACGTTATCATGTCAAAAAGTGTATGCAAAACTTCATGATGATCGGTTTAGTAGTTAAGACCTGAAAGCATATCATAGCGAGATTAACTCAGTGATGTTTGTCCAGTTTTGTTTTAATAATCTATATATATAAAAAGCCTGACTGACTTATTAACGCAGAGCCTAAACCACTGGGGTTACAGACTTGCAATTTTGACAGTCGATGCATTTTATAATGAAAACGCGTACTAAGAAACGATTTTTGGAAATTCCACCCCTAAAGAGGTGAAACAAGGAATGAATCATTGTAATAAAATCCGTCATTTCTAAAGTTAGAAGCATGATTTTTCGTATACAAGCTTCTGGTTGGAATTAAATAAGTACGCAAATCAGAGTTTTCCATAATTCACCACCTAAGAGGGTGAAATAGGGGTTGAAAGTTTATATGGGCAGTTCGGCATTTTTGATGTAAGAAGCATGAAATTTTATATACAAGTTTTTGGTTAGATATAATAAATATGTTATTCAATGTTTTTGAAAATTTACTCCCCAAGAGGGTGAAATAGGGGTTGAAAATTTGCATGGGAACTCCGTCATTTTTTATATAAGAATCATGAAATTTTATATGGTAGCCTCTGTTTAGAAATAAATAAATACGTATTTCAGGGTTTTTCGAAAATTTACCCCCCAACAGGGTGAAATGGGGGTTGAAAGTTTCTATCGCGGGCCCGTCATTTTTCATATAAGAAGCATGAAATTTTTTATACTAGCTTCTGTTTAGAAATAAATAAATACGTATTTGAGGGTTTTGTAAAAACTACCCCGCAAGAGGGTAAAATAGGGGTTGAAAGTTTGTATGGCGGGTCCGTCATTTTTGGTGTAAAAAGCATGGATTTTTATATACCAGCTTCTGTTTAGAAATAAATAAATAAGTATTTCAGGGTTTTTTTAAAAACTACCCCACAAGAGGGTGAAATAGGAGTTGAAAGTTTGTATTGTGGATCCGTCATTTTTGATATAAGAAGTATGAAATTTTATATGAAAGCCTCTGGTTAGAAATAGATAAATACGTATTTCAGGGTTTTCGAAAATCTACCCCCCAAGAGGGTGAAATGAGGGTTGAAAGTTTGTATCGCGAGTCCGTCATTTTTAATGTAAAAGCATGAAATTTTATATACTAGCTTCTGGTTAGAAATAAATAAATACGTATTTCAGAGTTTTTGAAAAACTACCCCTAAGAGGGTGAAATGGGGGTTGAAAGTTTGTGTCGCGGGTCCGTCATTTTTCACGTAAGAATCATGAAATTTTATATATTAGCTTCTTTTTAGAAATAAATAAATACGTGTATCAGGGTTCAGGCGCAGGACCAACGGCTTTACGTGCTTTCCGAGGCACGGGAGGGTGGGTACACACTTCCAACTTCCAGACTCCGGGCTGCTACTGAGAATTTTCTGACAGAAAAACCCAATAACTTTTTATTGGCCCGACCTGGGAATTGAACCCAGGACCACCGGGTCTGCGGCCTTATATCTAGCCACTAGACCAACGAGGCAGTCATATATTACCACCCTTATTGAAAAAAAACTGTACGCATAATTTTGTAGGTTGTTTTAATTCGACATAATTTAATAATAACCAGAATTGTATAATAGTACCATAATCGTATACACCTATATCACCATTTTATGAATTTTCTAAAATTAACATTCAAATATAAATAATTTGAGTTCTATTTGAATTCTTATCACGATATTAAATTTAAATTGACCGCGGGCTATCTCATTCCATTCCTTTCAATGTGTCCTTAGAGACTTCATCCTGTAAAAATATAATTACATACATTGTACCGTGTATTATATAATATATATTTTATCGTATATCCTGAACGCAAATTAATGTGAAACTGACCATTTTGATTTATTTTATGTTATATATAGAAATAAGTTTCGTACGTCAAAATATTTACGTTTTGTAATGAAGTCATTGAAAGGTACTTTTACATTTGATATCAACATTAAATGAATGTACTACTGAATCGAAGGTAACAAAATTTTTTAGTCACAGTAACTTGGTGGTAGAGCTTTGTGCAAGCTCATCTGGGTAGGTACCACCGACGCATCAGATATTCTACAACAGAATAGCAGTTCTTTATGTTTTTGTGTTTCGGTTTGAAGGGTGAGTGAGCCAGTATAATTACAGGCAGAAAGGACATAACATATTAGTTCCCAAGGTTGGTGGCGATGTAAGCGATGTTTAACATTTCTTGCAATGCCAATTTTTATAGGTGTTGGTGACCACTTACCATCAGGTGGCCCATATGCCCGTCCGCCTACCTATACAAATTTGCCCAAAGTTATATATTTGTCACATAGTATAAGTCTATATCGAAATAAATAACATATAAATTAACTTTACAACAATTAAAATTTCCTTTTCACATTTGATGAAAAAATACGATGAAAAAGAAACAAATGTTCCTTTGTATGTTTCGTATGAGTTCCGAGGCGATTCTTTTGGTTGATTTGGAAACTTTGTACATAAATGTTGTTGATACTTGCGTGAAGTTTTCAGTCGTACTAACGTGAACATATAATTGGTGGCATATTTATTATAATTGCTTATAACAGAGGTATTGCGACGTATGTTGAGCATTATAGTCGTATTTAGAAAATTCCTAATATAAATCGTGAAGTCGAATTTTTCAAAATTTGTTCTACCCAAATTTAACTGACAGGTGAAGATAAATAATAGTTCGTAAACATTGTATATCTAACACGTGGAACTTAGAGCATGTGACAATTCGTTTAGTATTAAATACATCGTTCCAGATGAAAATTACATAATGTTCTCGAATTATATAAAGCTTTTTAGTGTACATGATTGATGATAAAATGACATCGAATGTTCTTTCTGAAGTTTAGCCTTTTATCAAGTCGATTAAAAAAGACGTAACGTATACCCGTTAACGTTACAGTACGGACAAATCGATCGTTTGGCTCGACACTTAAAAATGTTTATATCTCATTATTTAAAAGAATGTCACAGATCAAATCCCTGTTAATTTTTCTATCCAGTAATTTCTAATTTGCTCATGTATAATATTAAACTATGAACTTTACGGGTTGTTGTTGTATATTGTTCTTTAGTGCTTAACATATAAGTTATATTGAATGCGCGTATCGCTTGTCTGCGATATCGGCTCGCGCTATTTATTACACTGAACCAGCTCCCGTCTGGTCCGTCGCTGCACACTTGCAACTGTGAGGAAAATTGCATTCGTTTTCCCTTCACGAGTGATAAAAGCTACCATTCATTTTATGTTCAAAGTAATCTTTTGTACCAACATTTGGATGCTATAATAAATATTTTATACGTCCCTAGAATTGAAATTGATAAAATCACACATATTAGAGTCCTCTAATTTGATAAAAACATATGACAGATTTGCTTATATCGCAACATTATGAGGCATTTTTTTATGAAATGAGTAGACCGACTGGCAAATGGGCCATCTGATGGTAAGTGGTCGCCGGCCATAGACATTGGCGGTGTAAGAAATGTTAACCATTCGCCATCCAACCATCGCCAATCGTGCCTGTAGTTACACTGGTTCACTCACCCTTCTAACCGGAACGGAACGGTAGAATATTTGATGAGTGGGTGGTAACTACCTAGGCGGGCTTGCACAAAGCCCTACCACCAAGTAAATCATATTTTCATCTTTATACAAACAACTACTATTTGGTTAGGTTCGAATATATATTTTTTATAAACTTTAACGTTCAGGATATTAATTTACAAAGTAAGACATTTGTGAAATAAATGTTTTTCATAAGGTCTTTTATAAAATGATATGTTTGCAGAATAAGTTTGACACCTCATTTGTTAAATGTATTTATTAGGAACTCGGCAATTTTTGGATTTATAATTTTTTTTGGATTTGAAAATGTAATCCCGTACAGACATTACATAATGCAAAGTATTAGTGGAACCGGTCCAACCGGTGTTGACTCAAAAATGCATATTTTCTGAATATGCATTTTAGTAACTCTCATTTTTATATTAGTTTATCTAAACTATAATTTCTTTTCATGAAAATTATTAAAGAAAAATTTTCTAAGTGTCTGTTTTTCTATCAAAAATTAATGAAAATTATTTAATAACTGCATGTAATTTTAATAAAATATTTCTGGTGATCACGAATCATTTCTTAAATATGCTACCGACAGTAAGTTTTATATAACTTACTAAGGTATATAACACTTAATATTTAATAGAAAATGTATTTTTAATAGAAAATGTATTTAAGAATATATTCTTGGTTTCTGTTTTTCTATCAAAATAGAAATATTAATGTAAAATGTCTTCTGAAACGCCGTAGACAGATCGGTTCTATCGGAGGCAACTACTGGCTGACTCACCAAGGGAACTGAAAACCTACGGGATTATTATTAAAGCCCATTCGTTCACTCACAAAGGTTCCATTATCTACTGGATATTGGCTTTCGTTCTCGGCGATTTCATTTCGTTTGAAAGATAGTATTTCTGTAACAATGTAATATGATGGTCTCGTTACAATTATTTTATTGATACTATATTTAAACGATGAAGATGATATCCTTCGGAATGTTTTAAGCTAATAAAGGGATTCTAATCAAATAGAAGCATATTTTTTATAGCACGAGGAGGCAATGAAATACAAAAAGACCGGAGACAGTTCAGGCGCTTTTGGGATAGGCTTTACGTGTTGTCCAAGGCATTGTATCAGGTGGCAGGTGAACTATTGCTGACATTCCAACTCTAGGTTATTACTGGAAAAAACCTTTTTTCTATTTTATTTTGAGGATTTAAAGCATATAGGCGTCTCAAAGCGCCTCTAACCATGTAATCTCAGCTGCTATTATTGTAATTATATATATTACTAATATGTAGCTGTAAAATAATTGATGAGTAAATGGAACCCACCTAGAAAAGCATATAAAGTCTTATCTGCGTAGAGATTTCGGGTCACTCTGCATCCTCTATCGACTGTATCACGGGGAATGTTTTGAATAATTGTTTGGTTTAGTCCCGGCCGCTGAATTTCACCACCGGAAATCGCGCAAGAATTAGAAATTCCATCCTCACCACCTCGATGTCTGGAAATCCACAATAGCGCGCTTTCTAAGGCATTTTCTGCCTCGCACAAACACTCTGTGGAATCAGCTTTCGCCGGCGACTTTTTCGAACCGATGTGACATAGAAACCTTCAAGAAAAGACCGTACTCTTCCCTTAAAGGCCGGCAGCGCACCTGCAAGCCCTCGGATGTTGCAGGTGTCCATGGGCGGTGGTAGTCACTTTCCATCAGGTGAGCCTCCTCCTCTTACATAAAAAAGTAACCGCCATACTTATGACTATATGATTTGTAGTCATGAATAACGCTTAATACGTCTAAAGTAAAGACCAGCTCGAGATGTTGTCGATCACTTATACACTTTCATATGTCACAAATTTTTGGTAACACTTTATTTAAGATGAGTCGTCAAAGTCACTACCACACGTACCACAGGTGTGTATAAGAATCTTGTGACGTATGTTACGAGCAAGAAATGAGCGAGATTTATTTCCCTCGTAAGTGTTACAGCGCCACATAAACGAAACATTTGGGCGAAATTGTGTGAAAGAAGCGTAACATTTGATTTTGTAATAAAGGAAACGTAAAGCGCACGACAAAAATATTTATTACATTTTTGTTCATGCGTAATTTTAAATGCGGTAAGTTTGTTATTTATATACTCTACCCTTTTAAATTTATTTTATTAGCTTCGTTTCATATACTTCAGGTAAAAATTTACTAAACGCGTGTATTTCCAAACATTAAATCGTTGCATTTCATATTCGACAATCTCATCGCGGCATAGAAGATTAATGTAAAAAATAAAGTAATAGTAAAATCTCATAAAGCCTCTGCCCAGAAATGGGACGTATTATAAAGATAAGGTAGACCAGATATGTCCCACCATGTGGTTTGGTCGTGTGACAACTTCTTACGACACATGCATGTTGACTTACAATGTTTTCCTCAGAAATCTTAGCTTAATTAATATACGTTACCATTTCCTTTGACCCTTTTTTAAAATAAAATTTGGTAAATTTTAAAATCTTTCAATTCAGAGAATATCTTTACACATTAGCTAAGTCAGAATTAAGTAAACCTTATAACTTACATTCACTTCTAACAGCCTAATATTTTAATACCCAGGAGTTGTCAGAGTCTATCCTTTATTACATTTCTCACGGAGCGAGCATTGAAGCTGTGGCAGGGCGATAAATGTGACGGTCATTTGTCGCTCCGTGGACTCTCGCACTTTGCCATTGTTATCGGTCTTGATACATTTAAAGCTTTTATTGGAGCACATTTTACAGCTTCGAGATTTTCTCATTTAAATTAACTTGATTAATATTATTAGTAGTTTCTTTACATAACGATACTTTACTTAAAACATATATATAATCCAAATTAAAATTTGCTTATATATAGATATATATATAAATCATGACCGTGTTGAACAGTGACAAGAATACTAGCAGCAATTCCCCGTTCAATCGCAATTATAACTTTCTGGGCAAAAAATGAACCAGCCCTCCTGTCATCAATTATGGGTTGTTTTATATTTAATTTTATGATTATAATGTACATTAATTAAATATAAAATGAAAATTTAGAAACTTTTTTATTTATTTTAATTTGCTAGCGGATTTTTGCATGAGTATTTCTAAAAAAACCTATAATAGGAAATTATAACCTGAATACAGTAATGAAAAATTATTCAAAAGCAAACACAACTTGTTGGAAATAAATTAGTGTAAACAAATAACTCAAATTTAGTTAAAAAAGAAAACAACTGTAAACATAACGTAATCTTATTTTAATAAATATAAATAAATACGTGTCAAAAAAGGAAGTATAAAAATGTTTTTAAAATCTAAAAAATAAGAAATTACCTCTAAATTAAATAAATTATTATTACCACAACCACAAACACCACATTACCTAATGTAATATAATAAATAAATTTTTGTTCAAATAAAAAAAAAAGTACAGTTAAAAGTATTACTAGCATTTTTGGTAGTGATGTAAAGCAAATAACTGGATGTGACACGATTGTCTAATGCCCACTGCAGCAAACATTTCATTTAATTCGAGTGTAGAATAAAAGGTATCAAAATATTGATACGCCTATAAATAAAAGCTAAATGGGTCTGACGATCCCGCTGAGTTTGGTTACTTCTACGTACAAGTATCAACCCGCGAAAGATGCACTGTAAGCAGGAAGCGCTCTTAGAAGTAAATGAATGTACTATTTAAAAGTACTAATGTTTATATATATATATATATCTATATATATATATATATGTATATAAGTAAAACAAATGTTAGTGAAGATTTTCGCTTTAAATTTGTTATTAAAGTACTTTTTATATTTAATGGAAAGTACGCGATATTTAAATTGACAGCTTCTAAAATATAAAACCTTTGAAGTAAAGGTTACTCATAATTTCCTCCATCCATCATTTAATATTCAACAAGATTGTATCTGCGTTCATTTTTATTAACGTTCAATGTCGTCATATCTTGAAAAGTTTAAATAAAGTATCTATTTATTATAATTACTATATGTTTTAAATTGTGTCAAATTATCAGAGTAACGTTGTTAATTTTCATTTATTTATCATACAAAACATAAATTGTTTTTTATTTCTTTATATATAATAATTTAGATAACAAAGCAATGTTGGAGTATCTTTAATAAGGAACAAGTCAATTATATGTTCAGTAATTGCGCGCTAAATTAAGTGTCTAGGTCTAACATCACTCGACGGTTTACCCTGTGAGGTTGACTGCCTAATTTGCTCGCCTCGACCGATACTAATAGCCACGTTGTTAGTTAGGAATGATAAAACTTTGCTATATTTTGTTTTAAAATATAATTATACAAAGAGGTTGTGACTTTAATTAACACACGAATACAGTTGTATTTACAGATAAATAGAAGAAATGAAATATTAATAAATATGTTTAAATAATTCGAATTTGTAATGAATTCTATCTGAATGAAGTCTATTTTGTTTAATGATTGTTCTAGGAGTTTTGATAAATATATCAATACACTAACATCCAACTCACAGCTTAAATAAGATATTGAGACTAATATGGAGACTAGAAATTTGATTCTTAGAAACTACAGACTACATCGACTATAATAGAACAATTTTTAGTTTCTAAGAATCATATTTCTTTAATATAAACATGTATAATGTAGATAATAATAACGAAGTATAAATATATGCTAAAAAGGTAATCGTTTCACACGTACCATGCACGTAATTGATCATCAATCGACGTCAAAAGTAAGGACCGTAACAGGATTACATATTTCAATAACTCGCTAACGACGTATACAAATGAAAATAAAAATGTTTCGTCTTTATTAACGACAATTAACCAGTTGCAAAATTGAAATATTTTTTCATAAATATTGGTATAACATTTAGTTTTGGTGGTTGGACGTTGTGGATACGAAATTGAGCATGTAACATATTCACCAATTATTTATTCAATCGCCAAACAATATTACCTTGTATTGCTGTGTTCTCATTTGAAGGGTGTGTGAGACAATAAAAGTCTAGTAGAATAATAGGTACATATTCTACCGCAAAACTGCAGCACTTGGTATTGTTGTGTTCCGGTTTGAAGGGTGATTGAGCCAGTGTAACAGGCACAAGGACATAACATCTTAGTTACCAAGGTTGGTGGCGCATTGGCGATGTAAGCGATGGTTAACATTTCTTACAATGCATATGTCTATGGGAGTTGGTGACCATTTACCATTAGGTGGCCCATATGCTCGTCCGCCTTCTTCTTCTATAAAAAAATACAGTTGTCACGTATATATTGTAAATGCGTTACTGGACATCTTTGATAACATCACGACATGATGTAGAAAAGCATCAATCAATAAACATAAAGAGAAACAAAACTGACTCATAGTTATCTGTTCATCACTGCTGACATAAGCAAAAATATTATATTACATGCGTCTTACAGCAATAAAAAAATTAAAGACCAGAAAATGTATACAGCAGAGCTCTTAAATAATGTAAAATGCAGGTCAGGAACGTTTCGAATTCAATGACTCTTGAACCTTGCCGACTTTGTTTATTATTGTCTTTGAAGTATATAAGACCAGAATCTTATGTACTATATATAACATAGTGACATGGTTTTATTATTATTGTATAACTTGTGATATTATGATTTGATGCAATTTTGTCACTAAATTAAATATTGTACACTCTTACACATAACCAATTTTATTCAATTTGTAAATTAGTTTTATTGGAGTATTAGCCGATATTGTATTTTGTTATCGAGATACTATGCAAAGCAAACAGGTCGTTCACATGGGCCATATAGGTGTAGGCTTTTTGACTTAACTTACGTTCGTCGTTACTCTGCCGGCTGTTGATCGCATATAATCGTGATGGAACCAGGATCCACCTTAAAAACCTTAAAAACCTTACGCGAATCCGTCTTGTATGTACACTATCGCTAAGTTCAAAGGCATAAATTCTTGAATGATGACAATGTTTAGATTTCCAACATAAGCCGTATTAGCTGTATTTACTGTAATCTTATAAGAATTGTACTTATTTTTTTATTTATTGAAAGACCGTATTTTAATTAAAGGTTTATTAATTCATTCATACGAAGGTTCATAAATATAAACTGTAGTACATCACCGTTGTCTAATGTAGGCTCGGTCATTTCTCAGGATATTGACGCGTCACTGCGGACAAAGGGCCTAACGATTTTTTTTATAAATTATATTTTTTTAAATTAAACTATGATTTGTTTTTTGACGTTTGATTAAATTTTATTTTCAAGCGAGATGGAAGCTTAGTTTAAATGACTTCTTTACACAAACACTACTTGAGCCTGTGAGTACAGCCGCTAACTTTTAATCCGGTTTTGCAATATTTAGTATTTGACTTGTTATTTAGGTCAAACTATTGGTTGCGCTCGAGTGCAGCGCAGTTTGTGAAGGTAGTTTAACTACGAAAACTGAGATTACTTATAAATTGGACTTGGTAGCTAGTTTGTGTATCTATGAGTGACGCGTTACAAGCTTAAGTATACTTTGATAAAAACAAAAAAAAATTATTAAAACTATTAGCTATAACCAAAACTTAATTTAAAAAATAAAAAAACGTAGTTTATTTTTTCTATAAGTATAACAATATTGAAGCGTTTTTGCATTTTAAACCAAGAATGTAGCATTTCATGGTAAGTAGAATTTTGGCAATAACGTCACGTTAGTTTCGCGTAGTAGTAAGGTCCTCCAGACCGATTTCGGCCACGGCGGCCAATCTCAAGAGAGATTAGCCAACTGCGCAGGAGATATTGTAGTGCATAAGTGTGTGCGCAAACACAGGTGCACTCTCTTTTCCTTAGCTCTCATAATCCGATGGGACGGCAATCCGACACGACCGGAAAGAGTTCAGGCGCAGGACCAACGGCTTAACGTGCTTTCCGAGGCACGGGAGTGTACACACTTCCAACTTCCAGACTCCGGGCGGCTACTGAGAATTTTCTGACAGAAAAACCCAATAACTATTTATTGGCCCGACCTGGAAATTGAACCCAGGACCACCGGGTCTGCGGCCTTATATCTAGCCACTAGACCAATGAGGCAGCGTAGTAGTAGTAGTCGCGTTAGTTGTTTTTTTTCGTTTCAGAGAGTTTGCCGGCACGTTTGTATAAAATCACACATTGATATTACAAAAATGCAGAAATAACACGAAAGAACAATATCGTTGCTTCTAGAAATGTCTTTAGTAAAGATGTTAATTATTTAAATTGTTGCTTATTCAATAAGCTTATTATGTTTCTCTCAGTTGCTTAACAACAAGGAACTCTTGACCAACTACAGTAAATGTTAAAATACATTTTTGCTTATTACGAATTTATTTGTAGTTTAGTAAAATATGTTTGCATATATGTAATTGTAATGAAATTAATGAAATAAACTTGTTCGTAGAACTTGTCATAATGAGCAAAAAGAATAATAATAATTACATAAAATGAAGATTCTTTTCATTACAGTAGCGTAAAAAATTAAATTTTCAATGTATTTGTGACAAACAAAATCCTATCACAAGCAAATTAGTAATATTGCAATAATTTCCTACAAATATATACATGTTCTACTACAAATTTAGCAAATCCAGCATTTAACGTATTAGTTAATGTAATCCGGTCTTCAATATTATTGGGATTTTTTTATTATTATCGTATTTTATCTGATCAATGAAATATATTTTACATGAAGTATATTTTTTTCTGTTATCTTACGTATTTTTCTTTGTCAATAAGACAATAAATTTACCACTATTAGTACTTTTGTTGTTTAATTATAATTTTTTTTTTCACTTTTTAAAAGCCGATTTTTTTTGGCAAGTCGGAAATATAAAACTTTGAAGTTTACACGGAAAGATATTTTCCACGTACCTTACCCTTGGCGGCCTTACAGAAACATGTCTGCAAAGCTTTACCAGTGGTCTTATAACATAAGCCTTTAATAATATTAAAGTAAATATATTCGTAAACAGAATTGCCTCATAAGAGTTCCTATAGAGACAATCCCCGAAACTCCGACGCCATCAATACAAGTCTCGGCGGACACGCGTTCTTATTTCCATATCAGTCCCTTTGTTCCATGTTATTTATCACATGCCCTTGCGCTTGTGACAAAGGTTACAAATTACAATAAACAGTGTTTTCAAATTTGGACTTTAAAATAAAAGCAATATGCAGGGGATTGGCTTGAAGCTGCTTAAAAGCGATATAAAATAAATTAAAATGGATATATTTGGTTTCAGTCCAAGAAGTTAATGTTACTTGAGATTTTGATAGAGGCTCGATACAGCTGTGATAGGCGTTGATGTTTATATTCATTGACTCAGATATGGGACCTAAAAAGCTGAAAATATGAAATCTTAATCGTGAATAGAGAGGTATAGATTAGAAGCTAACTTATGTATGTTACTTTTAAAGTTAAGGTAATAGAAAACGCTGATCAAAGTCAAAATCATTTATTTTACTTTAAACCTGATGACGCAATAAGCGACCAAGGAGCATTTGTAAATTTGCCTTTGATCAGTGTTTCAGAAACTTTAGGTTAAGAGGAACGAGGAAATGCTTTCAAGAAACTATCGTATTGTAATATAGTCCCGTATTAATGTGCGATGTTTTGGTTTTAAAAGGTTGGTGAACTTTTATTTTCTCCAAAATCTTATGTCATTCTTAAATAAAACATGATTACTAATCGATATTGTCATATCCGTACAAAAAAACCTAAAGTTAAAATAGTGAATAGAAGTATTTCTATACTAATATATAAAGCTGAAGAGTTTGTTTGTTTGATCCGGCTAATCTCAGGAACTACTGGTTCGAATTTAAAAAATATTTTTGTGCTGTATAGTCCTTTTATCGAGGAAGGTTCTAGGCTGATTTTTTATTCATTATATTTTTATTAATTATACGCGGGTGAAACCGTGGGCACAGCTAGTTTATTATAAGGTCCTCCAGACGAATTTCGGCCACGGCGGTCAATCTTAAGAGAGATTAGCCAGCTGCGCAGGACATATTATAGTGCACAAGTGTGTGCGCAAACACAGGTGCACTCTCTTTTCCTTAGCTCTTATAATCCGATGGGACGGCAATCCGGACCGGAAAGAGTTCAGGCGCAGGACCAACGGCTTAACGTGCTTTCCGAGGCACGGGAGTGTATACACTTCCAACTTCCAGACTCCGGGCTGCTACTGAGAATTTTCTGACAGAAAAACCCAATAACTATTTATTGGCCCGACCTGGGAATTGAACCCAGGACCACCCGCAGACAAGGGTCTGCGGCCTTATATCTAGCCACTAGACCAACGAGGCCGAAATCGGTCAGGAGGACGTATTATTACTAGTTTATTATAAAGTAGTCATTGCTAGTGATGAACAAATTATAATGAAATACTATTTAAAAACTTTTATAAAATTCATTCATGTGAATTAAGTGATGATGTAAAGTAAAGGGAACCATTTAAGTGGCATATAAGAGGCTTTCAACAAGTAGCTGCCGGTTTAATTTCCCGCGGGACTGCTTGCACGGCCTCTTGCTTCTAATACACTTATTTATGCCTATAATATCGTGTGATATCATAATTTAATGTACGACGTTCAAACTGAGAACAGAAACTCAATACTATTTAATTTGCTTAAGATGACCGAAGTTGATAATTAATTTTTAACAGTAATAATAATTAAAAAATAATCTTTTTTTTTATAGGTCGTCGGACGAGTATTTGAGCCACCTGATGTTAAGTGGTCACCAACGCCCATAGACATTGGCATTGTAAGAAATGTTAACCATCGCTTAAATCGCCAAAGCGCCACCAACCTTCCCAAGGTTGTAATGTCCATTATGCCTGTAATTATATTGGCTCACTCACCCTTCAAACTGGAATACAACAATACCAAGTACTGCTGTTTTGCGGTAGAATATCTGAAAAGTAGATAGTACCTACCCAGACGAGCTTGCACAAAGTCCTATCACCAGTTAAACTAAATCAAAAAAACGTCTTATGACTGAAATGAAAACGAAAAATAATAAGAAATGAATACTTATATTTAATTTAGTTTGCAGCAATTTAACTTTTTTACAAATTATAACAATCAAAAGTGTAGAGAACTTAAGAGTTTTGCGAAGCGTTTATGTAACAAAGTCTCGTAAGTGCTGTGCGTAGCATTTATATAACGTAGCGATATAAAGTCGCTTAAAAGTATGACATTTGACCGGTAATAAGGACTGTAGGGCCTTTTGCAACCGGCAAAGATCAATACTTTGTATTGTGTGCCGGATTTTTTTATTTTAATATAAAAAATATATATATGCGTCTTTAAGGTTTCAACTACGATTTCAAATGTCATAATATATATATCTACTTTTGTTGTTTCAGGTAAGTCCTGCTTGGAAGCTCTACTTAACAGATATGTAGAACTTATTCTCAATCTTAATTACAGTATGTGCTTCAAATCGAAAAGGTAAGTTGCCCCCTTTTGTTTCCATTATGCAACATTCATTAAATAAATAAGAATTTTAAGTCAGTATGTACGTTCTGTTATATTCTTGTAAGTAATATTTATAGGTTTTCCGTCTTATTATATATTTAGTTTTATGTATAAATGTGATATCCCGAGTGCTACATTGTACACAAATTAGGAATAAAAAATATTAAAAAAATAATATTTCTTATGTTGAAAATTATAACTCCGAACCACAGACGTTTCAGAGTTTTAAGAAGAGCTAATTTGTGTAAAGTTAAATAGTATGTCGTTGTGCGCGTAAAATCCCTATTTGACTCTTCCTTCCAATTCTTTGCTGTCATCTTCCTTAGCTCGGATATTGTGCGATGTGTTATGATTACAACTTCGCAAGTGACGCAACTTAACGCCGTGTTTTGACAAATGTTGTTAAGAAAAGTTTTCTTACGTACTTCGTTTTGTACGTATTTGCGTCGTGATCACGAGTGTTATTTTTATATTGCTGGTGATAAATATTATATTATATCGTTAAATAACAATGCTTGCACAATTGCACATACTACCGTAGACATTATGACTCTTCGTTTTATTTATATTATAGAAATAATATATTATTTTTTATCAATATCAACCATTATTTGATAAAAAAGATAAAGGCAAGATACCCAGAATAATCATACCACATTGGACACCACACAGGCTTTTTTTTGCTATATTTTGACAATTGTGAATTTCTTAATAAGCGAATAGAGTAACGAGGTAGTCTAATAAATATAAAAACCTACCTTACTAAAATGACTCCTCATTCCGACTCTCCTTATATGTATTGTAAACTAAATTTAAGCGTCGATAGTGCAATGGGTTAATGGCTTTGGGCAATTGCCGTCCTCATTCCTAGCACAAGATTTACGTTTAATTTGACGGGGTTAAAAGGAATATTAGAAATTCCTTAAAAAAAAATATTGTTATTATTTTCCTTTAAAATTTAATTATTAATAAATGCGAAATTTTCTTATTATATCGAGCGTGTAACAAAATTCGTGTCCGACCCGTGAAGTGGTTATTAGGTATCGTGTGTCAGTTCCATTTATGTAATAATTTTTAAAATCCTAAGCAAAAAAGTTATGTCACAACACAGGTGCGGGCAATAGCGCTTGATAGCTCTTACCTATCTGGTAGCTAAGACACGAGGTCATGACCTCAGTAGTCCACGTTTTTACCACCAACAGTGTCGTTAAACACTGTATATATTTTTTGTATAGGTAGGCGGTCGAGCATATGGGCCACCTAATGGTAAGTGGTCACTAACGCCCATAGACAATGACTTTGTAAGAAATGTTGACCATCGCTTACATCGCCAATGCGTACCATGGGAACCAAGGTGTTATGTCCCTTGTGTCTGTAACTACACTGGCTCACTCATCCTTCAAACTGGAACACAACAATACAAATTAGGTACTGCCGTTTTGCGGTAGAATATCTGATGAGTGGTTGGTACCTACCTACCCAGATAGTATTGTTGCGTTCCGGTTGACAAGGGACACCACATCTTGATTCCCAAGGTTGGCGGTGCGTTGGCGATGAAAGGAATATTTTTTCCATCGACAATATCTATGCGAGGTAGTGACTACTTAACATCAGGCTCATTTGTAACATAAGAAAAACCGAATAGATTTGCTGTATCGAATAAAAGGTTTTTCTAGAGATAAAAAGTTAAAAATGAAACACGTTTGATTCTCTAATACGTTGATAACGCGTTTACAATATAAATACTTAGATTGTATACAGCTAAACGTATCAGAAGATTTAGGAAATAAAGAGACAATAAAATAAAATGTGCAGATGTCTGAAAGTGACTGCAAGTCCATATATTTCGTTCCTGCAGCTATTTCGGTCTATTCCTCGTAGAGTGGGTTCTTTTAAACATTTACCGGCGAGTCGGCAACAACTGCACGCGTGATACATTGCTCGGATTCGAGTTGCTCTTAAAATTGCTCTTCGGAAACGATACAGGGATTTTTTTTATCTGATTTTTATTAAAAGGCTGGTTGTTTATTTTATTTCTATTAAAAACTTGTTAACTGTATTATTAAATTTAAAGGTATTAATTTATTATTAAATTTAGAATACGATAATAACCTTACTTGTCCGTCGGTGATGTGGTTTCAAAATGTTCCTATGACAATGGCAACTGTAGTCTTCCCCAAGCATATCGCATTTTCATCGATAAACAGCGTATGGTGTATTCCCCTGTAATTGGTTGTGCAGGCTTAATTTATTGTAAAGCGTGTTTTGGATGTATATTATGCACAACTGTTAGGACTCTAAATAAATAAATAAATTGAAACCGGATTAGCTTAGTTATTATGTAAGCCGTCACGTTGTATCTCACTCAACAAAATGTTCATACCTTAACATAAGTTAGGGTTTGAACATAAGGTGATACGTATTTTTAATTTATTTATCGATATAAGAAACATTATCGGCATATTTACAAAATTAACAACACAAAATTACGATAATAGTAGGCTAGTATAGTGTGCTGCATCAATATAGGCCTTTAGAACAATACGTTTAGTATTGTTGTAGTACTTTAAAGCCGTCTGGGCTCAAGGGAAATAACATCTTAGTTTCCAAAGTTGGTTCTGAATTGGAGGTATAAGGAACGATTATTATTTTTTATTGTGTCAATTTTTATAGTCTGTATTGACCACTTACCACCCGGTGTCATAATTTGTTGTCTGCTTCTCTATTTAAAAAAAAATACTCGTCATTGTAATATAACACTAAGGTCTCGCGTTATGTGAGTTGTGTTTTTTGTTGTATAGGGTTTTCCATTAAGGGCGCTTGATCGTGCAGAACTTCCATCGTAGCGTGTGCTGTGTGGCACGTAGCGCCGTCCTGTTGAAACCACATGTTGTCCAGATCCATATTCTCGATTTCAGGCCAAAAGAAGTTGGTTATCATCGACCGGTATCGCTCACCATTGACGGTGACGGCCACACCATTATCGTTTTCGAAAAAATACGGACCAATCACGCCTCCGGCCCAAAATCCGCACCAAACAGTCACTTTCTGCGGGTGCATTGCCACTTGGTGAACCTCGTGTGGATTGGGCTCGTCCCAAATACGGCAATTTTGCTTGTTGACATAGCCATTCATCCAAAAATGCGCCTCGTCGCTGAAGATGATTTTTTTGCCAAAATCGGCGTCAACTTCCAACTGCTCTAATGCCCAGTCAGCGAACACACGGCGCTGTCTATGGTCATTAACCTAGAGCTCTTGGGTCAGCTGGATCTTGTACGGGTGCAGGCTCAAGTCACAACGCAAAATTCGCCAAGTTGTCGTCTGCGAAAGGTCGAGTTCCTGTGCGCGACGCGGAATTGACTGCCGCGGGTTTTCGAGGACACTGTCGCGCACAGCGGCGATATTCTCGGCAGATCTCGCGTTACGTTGACGCACGGGAACCGGCTGATTGTTAACTGACCCGGTTGACTCGAATTTGTCCACCAATCGACGGATAGTCGACTCGGCAGGACGATCATCGCGACCGTAAAACGGGCGAAGTGCGCGGAACGTTGCTCGAACTGAAGACCCATTTTCATAAAACAATTTTATGATTTGCACGTGCTGCTCGACACTGTAACCTGCCATGGTGATTTGGGAGGACGGAATGAATATAACACACTGCATTTGACAGCTGTCACTCAAACAACATGGCCGCAATCAGCTGTCAAAGTTCAGGCGTCCCTATTGGAAAACCCTATAGTTTACTAGTTTGTAGAATTTAATCTAAAGTCTAATTAAATACTAACACAAATATGTGAATAATATCACTGATGTACATGATAAAATAGTTATTTAGTTTTTATAATTTGAAAAAGAAATCTTCTTTATAAAACAAATGGTTGTCTATAAAGTCGATTAACGGACGATAATTTTACGTGAAAGCGTCATAAAAAAACATTGATGAATACTGGGACGCATCGGCCGATAGAGTGGAAGAGAGATAGATGCGTCACAAGCCGAACGCTTAGGCCGATCGTGCCTCTCTATCGCTTGTTCCGCGCTCTCGCTTGCACCCTCGGCTCAGGCGGAACGTGACAATGAGTCATGCTTTTTCGTGCGTGCAGCCGGCGTTCATCGATTTATAAGACGTTATCATGTCAAAAATTGTATGCAAAACTTCACGATGATCGGTTTAGTAGTTAAGACGTGAAAGCGTATCATTAACTCCCTGAGTTAATCTTGCTTGTCCAGTTTTGATTTAATAATATTCGATGAATATAAACGTACTATATATAATTTGGTTCAAAGGTATGAGTATAAATATTATATTAATTACTTATGTTATTATGTAGTCGACGACAAATATTTTGTGATCATCAGTAGTTATACATTATACAAATGTATAACTATGTATAACAAATTCATATAACGATTGAACGATTAATGTAATGTTTTACGTGCTTTCCGAGGCACTAGAGTATACACATTTCCAAGTTCCAGAGGATATGCGACCTTACCTAGCCACATAGTAATAATAATAATGTCCTCTAGACTGATTTAGGCCACGGCGGCCAATCTCAAGACGGATTAGCCTACTGATTAATACTCTCTCTTCCCTAGCTCTCATAATCCGATGAGACATAACTGGAAAAAGTTCAGGACCAACGGCTTAACGTGTTTACCGAGGCACGGGAGAGTGCACACTGCTAACTTCCATACTCCGGGCTGCTACTGACAATTTTCTATTATAGCGGTATTTATAGCGTTAAGTACCTTATTATTACAATTATTATCAGACTGACTAAATTTATTTGTTAAAAACCATCACGAATATATTTAATATATATTTTTTCGTTACACTATGATGTGGGTTGTAAAGAAAATTGTTGGTTTCATATAAAATACCTATTTCATGTGACAAGGGACGCGGGATAAGAAAGCAACTGAACTTACGCGTGACAAATATTCATTGTCTCATCTAGTCATGTTGTATACAACTGAACGAATCGAATATAACTTAGAAATAAAATATGAAAAAGTAAAGTAAATCGCAAAAGCCTGTAAGTATCCCACTGCGGGCAAAGACTCATTTTGAGGTGATTTGTAGAACATTCCACTACTCTGGTCCAATGCGGGTGAGTGGTTACACGTGGGGCAGAATTTCTTTCGGCACATGTAGGTTTCCTCACGATGTTTTACTTCACTACCGAGCACGAGACGAATTATATACACAAACAAGCACTTTACCCGCGACTTACCTTGGGTTACATTGTTCCATTTTAGGTAGGTATCTCTATTTTTTTTGAAAATATAATATAGCCTATGTTACTCGGTAAAGATATACTCGTAGCTTTCTAATGGTGAAAGAATTTTTAAAATCGGTCCAGTAATTTTTGAGTAAAATCGTAACAAACAAACGAACAAACAAAAAATCAAATCTTTCCTCTTTATAATATTAATAATAGATAATTCACATGATTTTTTTTATTGTGTAGGTAAGTGGACGAGCCACGTCTATGGGCGTTGTTGAGTGGTCACCAACGCTCATAGACAATGCCGTTGTGAGAAATGTTAACCATCGCTTACATCGCCAATGCGCCGCCACCCTGGGGAACTAAGATGTTATGTCCCTTGTTCCTGTAATTACACTGGCTCACTCGAACTTCAAACCGGAACACACCAATACAAAGTATATCTGATGAGTTTCAATGGTGTTGGTCCGGGTTCAAATCAGCAATCATCGGTTTAAAATTTAGGTGTTCTAACCACTGGGCCATCTCGTCTATCTTTAAAATACACATGTATCTTACAAAAGTAAACTGTTTCTAAGTATGAGCATGATTTTGTTGAAATTATCATTACAAAAGTATATTTCCTAAATATTATTACCTAAATTGTCAAAGTTGTTCGCGACCGTCGTCCGTCGTTTCGTCCTAGTCAAGGCCCTCGTTACCTTGAGATTGAATAAATGACATAACTTCTTGTAAGCACATTTTGTGATTATATTTTCGGCCATCAAAAGCGATTGTTTCTGTAGGCAGAACATTCAATGATAATATTTCGTATTACTTTAACATTTTATAGCTCATTGTATTGTTTCTTATTAAAGAGCAGGTTGTAAGTATCCGATCTTGGCTTCACCCGCATGTTAAAGGGGGGAAGCGGTTGCTGTTAGGTACCTAATGTCCTTATCTATACCTCTGACAATGGGTATGCAAAATTTCATGATGATCGGTTCAGTAGTTAAGACGTAATAGCGTTGTAGCGACATATATCTCGCCACATACGAAAAAAACTAAAAACTGACGTATCCTACATCGCGATATTAAAGTTATCCGAACGATTGAACATATATACAAAAACCCGACAACAACCGTCGGGCAGTAGCCCACCAGACAAACACCTGTCTGGTCGGAGGATCCTCTCTTTTCAATGGTGGATGAGGAACTTTACACCCTGTTCCTCCTGACACCAAACTGGTGACCCCGAGCATGAACGTCAACGCAGCCTTCGCAAAAACTACGATATAATGACGTCATCATCACTTCCTCAAGCTTTCGAGCAGCGAGTTATACAGCCAGCCAACATGCACGACTACTACGGGTATCCTGACCAGCATGCAGCGGACGCGCATTCCTGGACATCAACCACAGTCTTCTCAGCGACCTTGGCACAGAACACTGCACTTCGGCCGGTCATCAAGCAGAGACGCAGTTCTCTCCTGGTCGACGCAGCAGCCAGCCACTACGCTGCACTGCACCATTCCGACTCACTGGAGCATTTGCAGCATCATCCCGTCTCACTGGGGCATCACCGCAGACAGTTCTGAGTCACCGTGAACTATGCGGCATCTGGTTCCGACTCACTGGAACATTCCACTGGCCCGGCAAGCATCATTAGATGTATGGATGACTCAACCTGCTATCGACCTCCGATCTTGGAGGGGAGTGATGTAGCGACATCTATCTCGCCACATACGAAAAAAACTAAAAACTGACGTATCCTACATTGCGATATTAAAGTTATCGGAACGATTGAACATATATACAAGAACCCGACAACAACCGTCGGGCAGTAGCCCACCAGACACACACCCGTCTGGTCGGAGGATCCTCCCTTTTTAATAGTGGATGAGGAACTTTACACCCTGTTCCTCCCGACACCAAAGCGTAACAGTTTCAATTTCTCAGTTTCTTAGTTAATAATATGAGACGGCAGTCTGAAAGGACCGGAAAGAACTAAGGAAGAGACTATAGCTTTAAATGCTTTCTGAGCCACGGAAGTGTAGACCAAACACCGGGCAGCTTTTGAGAATTTCTTGACAGATAATACCAATGTCATTTATGATGATTATGTTATATGAAATTTAATTTATATATGGAATACTTAACAACATAACATGTTGCTAGTTTGTTAAGAGGAACTGATGCGTGTTGCTAGTACGTAAATGAATAACTCGACCCGAAAGTGGCCCTCCAGAAATTTATTGTGAAAAATCCATTGACTTTCTTATTTTTATGTTTCAAAGTAAAAATGCAAGTTTTATCAGCGAGACGCACGCGTGGGTTTAACTTCATTTGAATTGCAAACAGAATTTTTCTACGCCACGATACAGCGACCTTTTGACGAAGTTAGAGAATATCTCTCCCAGTAATTCCTAACTTACACTCGGAGTAAGTTTTCTGAACGGCTTTTTGTCGTCTACCCGAGATCATTGCTGCGATGTGTCGCCTAGCATGAATAATGTATAATGTGATAGACTATAGAAGTTGAAATCCATATTTCATAGACGTTGTTTAACGGGTGTTTAGTTAAACGAACCAATCCCCCTAAACAGCATTTAATATATAAAATTGTATTTAATTTTAAATAAAACTTATTTAGTGATTTATTACATCGTATTCATTATTAAAATAGCTATTTAAGATGAGGTGAGATTTGTTGCTTTTTACCAAAAATCCGATTGATATATTTTATTCATTTTATACTAGTTTTCAACCGCGGCCTCGTTACGTAAAAATTCATCAAAATTGGTTCAGTAGTATAGCCGAGCAATAAGCAGACTAACAGAGTTACTTTCACATTTATAATATTAGTATAGATTTGGTTGTAGCTTCGTAGAAACTTTATATTAAGTTGTAATTTTTACATTTCTTACAGACAAGGCCAAACCATGTAGACTTTCTTAACATTTTTAAATCAATGCACTGCCCTTTGAACAGTTTTTATAATATTCCTGATATTTTTTATGTATAGATATTGCCATAAAGTATACATTACATAATATTCTGATGAGTCCGAAGTTATTAGTGTCAAATATACATAATAAAGTAAATCCAACAAAAGTCGGTAACTTCAAAGGCCGTTGGAACTGTCATGAGAGTTACAGCTGTGCCGAAATTCTACTTTTCATTTCCCATCATAGAGTATGTACGAAGGATATGTGTGTCCGGGTGTATTATAATTATTTGACTCATAATTCACCCGCTGCCTTCCTTGTTTGTTTCTGGGGAGGGGGTAAGTGATAGTTTTTTTAAATTATTGTATAGGTAGGTGGTCGAGTATATGGGCCACCTGATAGGAAGTGATCACCAACGCCCATAGACAATGGTTTTGTAAGAAATGTTAACCATCGCTTACATCGCCAATGCACCACCAACCTTGGGAACTAAGGCGTTAGGTCCCTTGTGCCTGTAATTACACTGGCTCACTCACCCTTCAAACCGGAACACAACAACACAAAGTACTGCTATTTTGCGGTAGAATATATGATGAGTGGGTGGTACCTACCCAGACGAGCTTGCACAAAGTTCTACCACCGAGTAAAAGTAGCCTATGTTTGTTTTATTATGTAAGAGCGTGCAAACGAGCATGAGGCTCACCTGATGGAAAGTGACTACCACCGCCCATGGACATCTGCAATATCCGAGGGCTTGCAGATGCCTTGCCGGCCTTCCTTGTGGTCTAAGCTTGCATTATATAGGGTTTTCCATTAAGGGCGCTTGATCTTTGAAATGCAAAAAAAAATACATGTAGGAGAGATATTTGCGAATTTTTTTTTTATTTGGAAGGTCTATCAACCTCATTATGTATGGAATATGACATCATTCAAATGACCGCCACGGCTTCGGTTGGTGGCGCGCACACGAAAGGTCCAATTTTCGATGACTCTGGCGCACAAACCGGGCTGTATTTGATCGATGGCGTGGCGTATGTTGACTTTGAGGGCATCGGTGGTTTGCGGCTTGTTGGCATAGACCTGCGACTTAAGAAAACCCCACAAGAAAAAGTCCAGCGGGGTCAAATCGCACGATCTCGGTGGCCAGTTCACGTCGCCTCCGCGCGAGATGACCATGTCCAGAAATTGCTCGTGCAGAACTTCCATCGTAGCGTGTGCTGTGTGGCACGTAGCGCCGTCCTGTTGAAACCACATGTTGTCCAGATCCATATTCTCGATTTCAGGCCAAAAGAAGTTGGTTATCATCGACCGGTATCGCTCACCATTGACGGTGACGGCCACACCATTATCGTTTTCGAAAAAATACGGACCAATCACGCCTCCGGCCCAAAATCCGCACCAAACAGTCACTTTCTGCGGGTGCATTGCCACTTGGTGAACCTCGTGTGGATTGGTCTCGTCCCAAATACGGCAATTTTGCTTGTTGACATAGCCATTCATCCAAAAATGCGCCTCGTCGCTGAAGATGATTTTTTTGCCAAAATCGGCGTCAACTTCCAACTGCTCTAATGCCCAGTCAGCGAACACACGGCGCTGTCTATGGTCATTAACCTTGAGCTCTTGGGTCAGCTGGATCTTGTACGGGTGCAGGCTCAAGTCACAACGCAAAATTCGCCAAGTTGTCGTCTGCGAAAGGCCGAGTTCCTGTGCGCGACGCGGAATTGACTGCCGCGGGTTTTCGAGGACACTGTCGCGCACAGCGGCGATATTCTCGGCAGATCTCGCGTTACGTTGACGCACGGGAACCGGCTGATTGTTAACTGACCCGGTTGACTCGAATTTGTCCACCAATCGACGGATAGTCGACTCGGCAGGACGATCACCGCGACCGTAAAACGGGCGAAGTGCGCGGAACGTTGCTCGAACTGAAGACCCATTTTCATAAAATAATTTTATGATTTGCACGTGCTGCTCGACACTGTAACCTGCCATGGTGGTTTGGGAGGACGGAATGAATATAACACACTGCATTTGACAGCTGTCACTCAAACAACATGGCCGCAATCAGCTGTCAAAGTTCAAGCGTCCCTATTGGAAAACCCCATATTATATCAAATGTCATCAAAATCGGTTCAGTGAATTAGCTGTGAAGCGTAACATATACCAAGATAATTTCGCATTTGTAATATACTAATATATCCGATTTACTTCTGATAGTTCACTTCTCTTATGCGCAGCTGCTTAAAGATTATTTTAAATAAAAGTTTGAGTCTGTCTCATAAATATATGCAATGCGACTGAACCCATAAATCTTTATCGATAAACTAATTCGAATGAACTAGAGCTCGCGCGAGTAAGTTTCCTTTCAAACGCTATCGATGCTGTCTTACTCCCCTCACCTCGCACCTTCCTCACCCCTGCTCCATAACTTTAGAACTTTGTAACTGAAGCTAAAATTTTTGTATTAGTTCTTGGTAAAAGTAAATTTCATTTATTTTCGCGTAAGAATAACACTGATTAAATAGATTGCATGGAACATATTTCCTTTGTTAATTTTTTTGGTAATTATTGAAAAATATTACTTTTGAGTTACTTTTCAAAAGTACATCCGTTTTATATTATTCGATACAACTAAACACTTCTTGAATAAATTATGAATAATGTAAGTATATAGCCGGTAATTATTATTATAACATATTTATTATTATATATATATATATATATATATATATATATAGCTTTCCTTCGGACATGACCGTAATACTTAAATTTCTTATTTCTTTTTTTTTTTTTTTTTCATTCGTAGATTGATCTTTTGTTCCACTTTTGCATGTCCGTTTGCCAGGTGGCAAAGGCCTCCTCCAATCTTCTCCATTCTGATCTTTCTATGGCCACTCTACCCCATGATTTACCCGCTACTTGTCTAATGTCGTCGTCCCATCTTCTTTGTGGTCTACCTCTCTGTCTCTTTCCATCTCTCGGGTACCATTGAGTGATTATTTTGCTCCATTTGTCCTTTCCCCTGATCATGTGGCCTGCCCACTTCCATTTTTGTCTTCTTATTTTCAGAGTTATGTCCTGGGCCATAGTCTTGTTTCTGATGTTGGTGATCTTAACTTCGTCTCTTCTTCTGATCCCAGTCATACTCCTTTCCATGGCATGTTGGCATACGGAGAGTTTATTTGTAACATTTTTTGTTAAAGTCCATGTTTCGCATCCATATGTCAACACAGGCAGGATGCAAGTATTAAATACTTTGCTTTTCGCTGAGATGTGTAGGTTCTTGTCTTTCATTACTTCTTTTAGGCCCCAATATTTTTTCCAGCTGGTCGCAACTCTTCTTTCGACTTCTTTGTTTTCGTTGTCGTCTGGAGATATCAGTTGACCGAGGTATATGTATTCTTCAACGTAAGAGATTTGTTTCTGTTCCACTGTTATAGGTTCTTTGTTGCTATTGGTCATGATTTTTGTTTTCTCCGTATTAAGCTTCAATCCAGCCTTTGCACTTTCCGATGCTAGTTCCTTTATTATCTTGTTTAGATCAGCTGATGTTTTTGCAAATAATACGATGTCATCAGCAAATCGTAGATGCGTTAGTGTGCGGCCATTAATAGGTATGCCCATGTCACTCCAGTCCAGATTCCTGAAGATCATTTCAAGTACTGCCAGAAAGAGTGTTGGTGGTTCAGAATACCCATTAAAATTTTAAAGAAAAAACACGCTGTCTAAATGATTGTCCTGTGGCATTGTACCCAAGACGCTGGCACTATTGATTCTCTGCACCGCTAGACTCAACCTTTGGGCTAAATAAGCGCCAGCTCTTGGGTCACCAGAAGTGTGGACCAGTTTCCTGGAGGGGTCTTTTATAATTTTTTTAGTATCCGACGACCATGGACCTAATGTTTCAAAACCTAGCCCAGCAAATTCATATTCGTTTGATAATAATGAATATTTGCGACGCTTGAGTATTTGAGCAGCTTCAGCGGCTGAACTGGCCTTGCGAGACGTATTCTTAATATGGGATACTGCCAGCGTATCTACACAAGTTGCATCCCACACAAGAACACGTCCCGTCGACCATGGCACTGCATAAACCATTCAGTTCTAATGTAGCAGGAATCGATGCTGTGGGAAATAATTAAACGAATTACATTTAAATTAATATAGAGACGATTTGATTAATTCTTTTTAGCACTTATTTTTTATCTTATAGCTATGTATAATTTATTAAATGGAAAGTTTTCAATCAAACATAGTATACCGCGTAGATACTTGATTCGATTTATCTTTAATCTAGAGTCTATCTTTCATTGCCTTCTATTTCCTTTTCGCCTTTATCAGTTAATAGTCGATTCACTTAATGTGATGTATCTTGCGTGAGGCCTTCTCTTAAGGAAGTTGTGGCCATCGAAATAAACATAGTAGGTTTATAATTCTGATGGAAGATATATACATTTACGGTGAGACATTAAAATAAAAATATTGTTAGTTTAGAATCTAAGTAAGGAGTCTTAAGGATTGAATATAAATAAAATTAAGTAATGCAATGTTTTTCAGTACAGTACAGTATAGTCAGTCAGTCAGTCAGGTATCTTCTAATTTTTCGAGGAGAAGGTTTGGAGGATATTATTTCACGCATCTCCAATGATGGTTGGTGGAATACACATGTGGCAGAATTTTAGTGAGATTTGACACATGCAGGTTTCCTCCCGATACTTTCCTTCACCGTCAAGCACGAGATGAATTATAATCACAAATTAATCACAATTCTGATTCAATCTGTTAAGATTCACGCGTTCTTACCACTAGATCATCTCGGCTTAATGCTTCCAAAATAGTAGTGAAATCTACTCAATACAAATCGTGAGCCACGAACTTCATGTTGATAGTACTACGCCAGAAATCTTCACGAAAATTCCAATAACAACTGCGTTAAGTTTCAACAATGAAATATGACCAAATACATATAATACGAACAAAAACAAACATTATGTTTTATATACAAAATATCAATCAATTAGTATACAACAGAAAATACTCATATATTAATTTCAAACAACATAATAATATATAAAACTAGAAGAGGTTTATTCATTTACGTAAAGCTTAAATTAGAAACGTAACTCAGAAAAAAACTAGAGTTGTTACACTATTTTCTTCAAGGCAACTCTAAATTCGGAAGGCACAAACATATAAAGGGTCGCTGAAGACTGAAGTGTATCGTGCATTATTAGACAGGGCTGTCTCGCCAGTAAAGAGCAAATACTCCTGAAAGTGGATTGACAGAGGTCGTTTCGAGCCCTCGCTTCGTTGACTGACCGAGGAGGCCGTCTTATTACCAAATATAGCGTACTTGACGCGCTTCACATCACTTCAATTCTTCTTTTTATTCGTTATTATTTCACTTAAAATTGACAAAATAATTTAATCAAGTGATTTTACGTGATTTGATCTTTACAGATGATTTAAATATAATCTTGATATACCAAATAAATTTTAATTGATGTCTATAATCCAATACGTTGCCGTAATGATAGTACTTGGTAGCTTAAAAAAATATCTTCGTCTTGCATCTTTAATAGAAATTGTAATAGTTTATTTATTTATGTATAAATTAATTTCACATGACTCAAAATTGTATAATTGATGTTGCAATTTTAATATCAAGCAATTATACTAATAATTATACTATGTAGTATTAAAAGTAGGCAAAAAATGAAATATTTCCATAATTAAAGATATTTTAGATCTAAGATATTCGTAAATTATGAGCTTCAAAGTTTAAATATGTGACACATTAAGTTTTCACGTTCATATTTTTTACACGTGTTACGTTTTTGTACACAGCATAGATATATTAAAAAGCATACACATACACACGAAATTATAAAATAAAACCTATTTTACACAACCTTTTCACGTTTACTAAACTGCCAGCACGAGACGTCTTGATACGAATAGGTATGTTACCTTGTATTGAAAATTGGAACTGTCGTTTCGACGAAGTGCTCGTGTGTTACGAATCCTTAAATAAAATATAAAAGATACTTGTAGAAATCTATCTTAGAAGTATGTTTATCATTTCGATATTCTAGCCCAAGCCTTAATTTAATATAAAAGATAGTTACTGATATCAAATCTACTTAACAAAATTTAAAAATGACTGAGTGACATGCTACTCAAATTTCTTTGGAACGTAGGTGACTAGGAACTACGTACTAGGAAAGGATTTTTCATACTTTATCACCAGGTGTAAAAATATGGAAATCAGTATTTAGGCAGAAGCCTGTTAATGAGTTAACCGCTATTATTAAAGCTTTTTTGAAAATTCAGAAGTAATAATAATAATACAATAATATCCTGGGCACCAATATTTACCTGGGGATCCTTGATATTTCTTCCAGTTACCATCATGCTATTATATAGCCTCGTTGGTCTAGTGGCTAGATATAAGGCCGCAGACCCGGTGGTCCTGGGTTCAATTCCCAGGTCGGGCCAATAAATAGTTATTGGGTTTTTCTGTCAGAAAAATCTCAGTAGCAGCCCGGAGTCTGGAAGTGTGTACACTTCCGTGCCTCGGAAAGCACGTTAAGCCGTTGGTCCTGCGCCTGAACTCTTTCCGGTCGTGTCGGATTGCCGTCCCATCGGATTATGAGAGCTAAGGAAAAGAGAGTGCACCTGTGTTTGCGCACACACTTGTGCACTATAATATCTCCTGCGCAGTTGGCTAATCTCTCTTGAGATTGGCCGCCGTGGCCGAAATCGGTCTGGAGGACCTTACCTTATTATATAGCATTGTAGTTTTTTTTATATACAAACTTTTATCAGTTCTTTATTATTATATTTATTATATTTCCTTTCATTAATATCGGCGATTTGTGTGCTATTTGGCAACGAGATCTACTTAAACAAATTGGATCGCTTCCTTAATACCTGAATTCGCTTTGTTTTCGGATTACGTAAATTCGATCATGTCGCAGTTAAAGATTTTAACTGAGAGAGCTTTGTGCAAGCTCGTCTGGGTAGGTACCACCCACTCATCAGGTATTCTATCGCAAAACAGCAGTACTTGGTATTGTTGTGTTCCGGTTTGAAGGGTGACTGAGCCAGTGTAATTACAGGCACAAGGGACATAACATCTTAGTTCCCAAGGTTGGTGGCGCATTGACGATGTAAGCGATAGTTAACATTTCTTACAATGCCATTGTCTATGGGCGTTGGTGACCATTTACCATCAAGTGGCCCATACATTCGTCCGTCTTTCTATACAATAAAAAAAAAGATAATGGCACAAATTTCACACCGTAGAAACTCTTTGCTTACTATTTACCTTCTCGATTAATTCTTTTATTTCTGTATTTTTGAAGTGATAACTTCTTATGGGAGGGTAAACCGCTTCATTGCGTAACATATTACGGCGCCACTCTGTGGCTTTCATTTCTCTCACGCATACGGCAGGCTCCTCCTCTCTCACTTTACTATTTATTTATACTATAAACCTATTATATTAGACATGTTCCAAAACTATTTAATCAAAGATGTCAAAGTAATGCTCTTGTTTTTCCGTGGAGTGGAGACCTGGTGATCTGTAATACAGACATTCTAATGCCTAACTCAGACACCAGCTCTTCACACATTTTAGACTATAATGGTGTATCATAGATACAAATTAGCACCTATTCATTATTTAAGGTCTGTTTTTGTGAAGAGAAATAAACGTTATTATTATTATTATACTATTTTATTACCGACGCGGACTGCTTTACCTAAGAGTTATCAACCTAAAGCCATCTAGCGTATACAGATAGTACTTATAATAATTTAGCAACTCTCAAGTACTAATTTAAATTATAATTAATAATAAATATATTATCACTTTAGTTGAGCGTCCCGAGACGTACACGATTTTTTTTTATGTACTTCCTTCATCTAGCAACACGATGCTTAGCAATCCTCTTCATCGGTTCAGTTTTTCATCTGACTTATTCGCTTTGTCTAGTTTGGAAAACATTAACAGTGCCTTGAGTCAAGTATTTTTGTAGCGTTTTTTCCTGCTCTCTACCTAGGTTAGCTTAGGAATTTTAAGGTTGGCTGCTAGAGAGTATTTTACCTAGATTTATGAAATTAATTATATTTACAGAATAAAATGTTTAATTAATATAAATTAATATGATCATTGGTTTACTGGTCTATTAGGATGCATATTAATTCGCCCTGGGTCCAATAATCAATGTTGAACCAATAAGTTATTTTGTTCTTGTGTCAATAAATTCTTAGTGCCAACCGGATTAAGGAAGATGGTTCTGTACAATTTTGTTTGATTTGAAGGGTGAGTGAGCCAGTGTAATTACAGGCACAAGGGACATAACATCTTAGTTCCCAAGGTTGGTGGCGCATTGGCAATGTAAGTGATGGTTAACATTTCTTACAATGCCATTGTCTATGGGCGTTGGTGACCACTTACCATCAGGTGGCCCATATGCTCGTCCGCCAACCTATACAATAAAATAAAAAATAAAAAAAATAAAAATGATTCTCCGATTATATCGGTTTACCATTTACACAGGATCTTGACACCCAGAGGGTAATATAGAGAGTAAATCTATGTTTTTTGGGTGAACCTACCCGATTTTTCAGGAGGTCAGGAGATAATTATAAATACTATTATTCGTACTATTTAATATAAAAAGGGTATTAAATTTCAAAGTACAAAGACGATGACTTTTTGGCCAAATTTATGACGTAATATTTACAAAGAAGATTTAAAAAGCGGATTAATTTAAAAGTTATAAGCCGGCGAGTAACGGCGCGTGTCGCTGACGCCTCCTCGACGTAGCCGCTTATTAGCTTATCGCGCGATCTCATTAGCGTCCGCCAGAAGCAAGCGCGCTTTTCTTTTTTCCGTGGCTGCATACAATTAAAAACTATAAACATTGTTCTTCGTTGTATGGCGAAGAAGAGTAAGTTACTCACTATTTTCACTTATAAGATATTAAATTAAAAAAATAACAATAATAAAACCAAACCGACTTCACTAAATGAAACTTTCTTAATATAAATACTTGATGGGTTGATGAAAATACCAAAATAGCCGTACACCTATAATTTTAAATTTATATGTGTTACGATGTTCGATTCTGTTGCTTTAATACCCAGGTAATACTTTTGTTTAATCTGAGTTTGATAATATAAAAAACTATATTTGTACGCTTGCTCATTTACAGTATTAACTATGTCCAACGGCGTGGATAGATGACCGGGGTATTTAAGCAACAAAATTGTACATCGGAACACATGTATAAATTCAAAGTTTCTTTAATCTATTAAAGTCACTGTAAAAATATTAAGTCAAACTACTGGAATTTACAGTAAGTTCACTGATTATTATTAAAAGAATTAATTAATTAAGAATAATTAAAAAAAAAAACTCTTAATATGCTTTTTTCTAACCAGAATGACATTTCACACAGACGACAGACAGACAAAAATAAAAAAAATGTTTTACTTTTATAGCTTTAAAAGAGGCAGTTATTTATATGTATAGATGATATTGTTTATGTTTTTTTAAGTTAACCAAACAGTACATTAAAACTTAATAACTAACTGTACATAAATGTAACATTAAGAAATAAAGGTTCCACCAATCTCTAAAACATTTAAATTGATAAATCTACACAATTTCCATATTCTTCCACCGACTATTAAATCAGTAATAATTACTGTGGTTCTTTTCTGGTTTGAAGGAGCCAGTGGAATTCCAATTACAGACACAAGGGATAGAGCCTTAGTTCCCAAGATTAGTATCACATTGACGGTGTAAGAGATACTTCATATAGTCAGTAGTGACCACATACCACCAGTTGGTCTATTTACCCGTCTGTCTACCTAAATATATAAACGTTAAATTTATATTTTATTAAAGATTTTTTCCATAATAAATGAAGTGGAACAACTCGTTAACTTTGGAAACATGTTTATTAAAACGGAGCGAGAACCCGATCGCAAAATTGGAAACTCGTAATCCAACGTATTGTTCATAATAATTTATTGAACCAATAGTGTTTCATAATCCTAAATGAAATATTCCTTTAATTAAATTAGTTCATGAGTAAATTATGTTGTTAAACAATTATCTCAATAGCTCAATCGACTTTATAATAATAATTAATTCGTATGCATAAATGATTCATAGAAATTATTGCCTTAAACTTTATAAAGAAATGTTTTATGTTAATGATTCATTGTGAGTGTATTTTTCTTATTTTTATTTTACTTTAATTTTGTTTCTTCTGAATCGCGCTGTCTAGATTCGCTACTGAATATATTTAGTGTTAAAGTGATTGTCTAATAATGATCAGATGATATAAATTATAGTAGTGTGAACAAAGGAAAGCTCTTTCTTGGTTTATATTACAAAATTAGTTCGGCGTAAACACTGTGTCTTAAATGTTTTAATACTTAATTTATGATAACTGTGTCTTCTTCAATAATAATTAACATTAAACGAAAAATATATAAGTGTCAATAGTATTTAGTAATTTAAGTAAAGCAGCACTATTCTTAATAAAGCCAGTTCGTAATTATTATTACAGTGCGCTGTCTAGATTCGCTACTGAATATATTTAGTGTTAAAGTGATTGTCTAATAATGATCAGATGATATAAATTATAGTAGTGTGAACAAAGGAAAGCTCTTTCTTGGTTTATATTACAAAATTAGTTCGGCGTAAACACTGTGTCTTAAATGTTTTAATACTTAATTTATGATAACTGTGTCTTCTTCAATAATAATTAACATTAAACGAAAAATATATAAGTGTCAATAGTATTTAGTAATTTAAGTAAAGCAGCACTATTCTTAATAAAGCCAGTTCGTAATTATTATTACAGTGCCTGATTCTAACGAAATGAAATGTTGTTTTTCATATCCTAACTAATATTATAAAGCGTGTTTTTTATATTATAATTAAAAAAAATAATTAAAGGACTAAAAGTTATATTACTTGCAAGTATTTTCAAAGACTATGTATAAAGCCTTTATGTGTGAAAGCAAGTTGTAAGTGCAAATGTGTAATTTGGTGAAAACCTTCTGCTGGTCCCAGTCGTAATTGCGGCCATACGCACTAAAACAGACAGTTAGTGGTGACACGACTTTATCGTACGTGCGTAGAGGCGACCGGACGTAGTTTGACACCGCGATAAGGACATTGGAACGGAATGGTTCCCTAAATGTTTGATATTGTTAGTATTATTATATGTATATTATATAACTAGCTAAACTCACAGCCTCGCCAACGTAGTTTAACCAACCTAGAAGATCACTGTCTGATTAATGATCGTCAATACGGATTTCGACCAAAACGGTCCACAGGTGATCTTTTAGCGTACGTAACAAACCTCTGGGGTGAAGCTATCGACAAGCGTGGGAAATCGTTGGCTGTCAGCTTCGATATCTCCAAGGCTTTCGACAGGGTCTGACACAGAAGTCTTCTCTCCAAGCTGCCGGCATACAGTCTGCCAGCTCAGCTCTGCACCTGGATTACCAGCTTCCTACACAAGCGTAGCCTTCGCGTTTTAGTTGATGGTTGCGCTTCACAATTCCATGTAGTGAATGCTGGGGTCCCCTAGGGGTCTCTGCTATCCCCTACACTCTTTCTTCTGCATAGCAATAATATGCTCTCTCTCGGGAACATACATTGCTATGCAGATGATAGTACAGTTCACGGGGGATACCACGGACGCGCAGGAGCTGGGCCGGCGGAAACTGAGGAGAGACGGAGGGATCTTGCTGTTGCACTCGATAGGACGTCAGGACTAATTGCCAAATAGGGCTCTGATAATCTTGTTGAGTTTAACGCCAAGAAAACACAGGTATGCGCTTTCACAGCGAAAAAGTCACCATTTTCCCCTTCTCCTTCCCTCTGTGGCACTACGCTGGAGATACAAGGCAAAGTCGCCACGCAGAGAATTGACGTTCGGTGCGACCTCAATCCAAAGGATCACATCGAGGCTGTTATAAAAACAGTCTCACAAAAACTCGGAGTCTTGAACAAGGTGCGGCCACAACAACTGCTCTTGTTGTATAAAACACAGGTGCGGTCTTGCGTCGAATATTGCTCGTACCTTTGGGATGGCTCCGCTAAGTACTTACTGGAGGCTTTGGATCGGTTGCAAGACGTGCGGTTCGCATTATTGGCGACGTAAAGGTCACCAACACCCTCGAGCCTTTACAATTGCGTCGAGAGATAGCGGCACTGATTGCTTTCTATCGACTGTGTCACGGCGAGTGCTCAGAGGAGTTATTCTCCCTCATTTCTGCTTCCCCTTTCCTTCACAAATCTACGTGTGTTGGCTTTCGATGTCACCGCCTAACTGTGACATCAATTCCATCGAGCACGAAGAAATTTGCCAACTGTTTTCTTTGTCGCACCTCCAAAACTTGGAATTCGTTACCAGCACACGTGTTCCCCTCCTCTTATGACCTGGGTTCCTTCAAACGAGGCGTGAAGAGGCATCTTGCGGGCCGGCAAGGCGAGGGCGGCTAGTGCAAGTCATTCTTCCTGACTGAACTAGCCGTCGTCGCGTTTGGACTCTACTACCGCATACCATCAGGTGGAGTAGAGTAATTTGAACTCACGGGAACTATAAAAAAATAAATTAGATTTCAGTTCGGGATGAAATGACTTCCAAATCTGCCGTGTTTACGCTCATAATGCCTATTTAAATTATACATGTAAAATATTTAAATTATTAGGTAGTAGCGGTCTTAAATAAACAAGGGGGTTGCATCGGTTTTGCTAACATGCACCACAATAGCCATTTTAACTTAAAAAGAGGCAGTTATTTTATAACCACAGACACTTTAATTTAATTTATTTGTTTAAGGGTCTTCTTTGACGTTTGTTGAAATTCGAAGGTCGGGATTTCGATAGAATTATATAGAAAGCGATGCTCCACAACCTTGAAATAAATCACACAGTTAGCCAATGAATTTAACTTACGTGTAGAGCATTCGAATTTAAGATAATGTTTATGGATAAGTGTAAAAAAAATCAGAAAAATCACTAAAACGTGTAAAATCGCACTTCCTTATTGAGACGAAATTATCGTAATCGTCGAGAATTTAGAAATGAATTTTATCAAATAATAAAGTTAAAACTATAAAGAAACGTCTGGAGTCTTCATTTTTTAATAAACATTTTCTTATTTTTTGTTATAATAAATTACAATGAAATTGTACGCGTTTTCTTATGCGAGTCGCCGATAATCCTCGCAAACCAGTCGGCCACGCGCCTCCGAAGTGAGAGCACGTCGGTTTGCGCCGCATTGATAGATCGCGATCGAACCGTGTACTTACACAAAATCAATGTGTGCGTAAATAGCGTATTTAGTATTTATTTGAACGTTTTAGTTGTCACCGACTGTTCATCATAAATTTTAGGGCGCGCACCGGCTTATGTATTCTGTTTTTTTTTTGGTATTTTTAGTGTTTTATCATTTGATACGATATTTTTACTGATAATATTTTGTATATTTTGTAGTTTGATAAAAAAACAAAAAATAACTCGAGTTGAAATTCTAACTAGTTACATAATTATAACACTCTCATATATAATGATACATTGCAATTTTTTTATAAATAAATATAATTTTTTGAAATATTTATATATATAATTACTTATTTCGTCCATTTCCTAGTTATATAATATTGGCCAGTAAAACAACAACTGAGGCAATAAATTTATTGTCGTAAAAATTCAAATTATTCTTATTTTCATTGATAACGTAAAACTAAACAAAGTATTTATAAATAGTGTTTTGAACACTAAATAATAAAAATGACCAAATCCCATTTATGCATAAAACGAAACACGCGTGATGGCCCACCTAACAAACCCTCATTAGTCAGTAAATTACTGACTCTCAACTCAGCGGGAAATGAAATACTCAATGCGGAAATGCGTAGAACGAAGTACATAATCCTTGTTATTGTGATCTAAGAACAGTAGTGGCATTACACTAAAGAACACACTTCCAATTGGAAGACCGCCACGCTTGTATATATAATAAGCTGCGTTAAAAACTTTAATACCGCGATTCAGGGATTATACATTTTTATAACATTTTTCTTTAGAAGTTTAATTATTTTATGTATTTATTCACATTTTTTTTATATTGAGTAATTAAAGAAATAAAACATTTATTATTACAGTAATAATAATATTGTTCTTATTATTTTAGCATAAAATGTTTCTTTTAGTTTTTTGTTACGTCAAAGCGCTATCTAGTGAGGATATACGAAACGTTTTCATGCCTCATCGTCATCATTGGTTTTGCAAATTGATATTTATCCGATTTCAGACTTAAAAATCGATTTCAAAATCCGATTTTAGATATCTGAATTCGGTAATGCCTAGCCTCATCAAATCGCCTGAGAACTTAGCTATCCTTTTATTTTATTAGCTAACGTGCTCAGGCAAATATAGTCTTAAGGTACTTTATCAGTAAGGTCGATTATTGTGTAATAGATTTCCGTAGCAGAACCAAGAAACCGAAAGTCAAACTGCAAAATTCCCGCTATCCTTTTTATTCCAATTGGTTAGAAAGAGAGAAAGTGAATTTCATAGTAGAATAAATGTTGTAAAATATATATTTCGATTCAGGAATTATATATTTTTCTTTAGAAGTTTAATTATTTTATGTATTTATTCACATATTTTTTTATATTGAGTAATTAAAAAAATAAAACATTTATTTTTACAGTAATAATAATATTGTTTTTATTATTTTAGCATAAAATGTTTGTTTCAATAATGTTTATATAATGTTTTTCTTGTATTCCTATTGATCTATTTTTATTTCACTTTTTGTATATATACTTGTTCCGTTTTTTAATAAAGCATTCCACATTCGTCTTTCGTCAATTTTTTTTTATTATTCCACATTACGACATCAAGAAGTTTATTTATACCAAACTACTCACCTCAACGCTATAGATATGTATTTGACAACATTTCAAAATCAGTGACAATAAAGTTAAAATTTAGTTTAGGAAAAAAAAGTGCGGCGACCCCACTCTGCATACGTATATGTGTGCGTGCCGTGCCCGAGCCTCGATAGTTGCGACAGTAGCGCTAAAAACGTAAAACTTCGTGCGGCGGAACGTCAAAGAAGACCCTTAACACGTCTAAGGTCTAAATTTTATTTGTTAATTAGAACCTGCTTTTGGCGTCTATACTTTAACACTTTGGTTTCAAGTTTCTTGTCGAGATTTTTAATTTATTTTTATTTAATCTTATTTAAATTAACATAATACCGCGGAATAATATTTCAATGCAACCTGACAATGCCAAGCGATATTCGTTGAGGTTTTTTGTTCCAGATCTATTTGTAACAAAGTGAAAATTTAAAAAATTCAAATAAAATTACATAAGTTACAATTACGACGATATCGTCATACTTTTTTGATTTATGAGAACGGCTTTTTAGAATTGTGAATACACAAGAGAGCATAATTAAAATTGAAACGACAGCACGTTCGACGTATTAACAAAAAGACACATCGTATTGCACTACCGGGAGCCAAACTTATAATGTTCCTCACGCTCAATCTGCCTTTTCTTTTATAATCTGAGAGTTAACGTAATATAATTGATAATCTATTTTGACCTTTATGACCTAGAAAATAAGAATAAAATGTTGATTTCAAATTAATTAAATACGCTTTTATTGTTATCGCGAATACACGTCACACTGACTATTGTCATTTGGAATTCGGATTTAACATTGTTGCTGCGAACTTGTATTTTCGCTTATCCGTTTTTATTTGCCTTTCAGACATATTACGGAGTTTATAGACGATTTGAAGAAAATAAATAATTTGGATTATTTTTTGTTTAATAAACATTCATGAGCCAAAATGGAAAAATAGCTATTGTATCTTAATCGAAGATTATGGATTTATATTTAGAAAGGCACTGCTGAATTTTCATGTGTTTAATTTGTGTTTACAATTGGTCTCGTTGAGTTTACTTGCGTTAACGGAAATCGTCGCGAAGAATGTGTTATTTGAAAATCGTCAACAAATTGTATCCATCGTAGCTTGGTGGATTAAGCTCCAAGCCTTCTTTATACAAATTCTGTATATTTTAATTTTGTCATATGAGTGGGATAGTAATAAATTATTTATTAGTTTCTGCTTATTAGTGACCGGGCGCTGGTTACGTGGTGCATTAACTTTCAGTGAATATTAATTACGCAGGCGTTGCTTTGTGGAGATATCTGCGACCGTCTTACTGATTTTAGTGTTAATGACTAGATTCCATTTGCGTGATTTGCAAAATAAGCCTTCATGTTTTGGTTATTATTTCATTTTATTTGAAATCAACTAGTATAACTTACTTTCTCATTTCACTTTGTTACTATTTATCTATATCTATGTGTATCGATTTTTTTATATACATATTCTATTTTAATTGTACAATACAACTTCTATCACACAACTAACACAACAGCTAGTAAATAATAAATGCATAATAACTATGTGAGGAGTTAACAGTTAGAAGTTATTTAGTCCTCCCTATGATTTTCTCCATTAGGATGCTGTTGCTGCTTCTAGGGAGCCTTTTTATAAAAAAAAATAGGCGGGCGGTAAATGGGCCACATCATAGCAAGGGGTCACCACCGCCCATAGAGCGCCGTAAGAAATATTGGTCATTACATCGCCAATGAGCTTCCAACGTTGGGAACGAATATGTCATGTCTCTTGTGCTTGTAGGTTCACTAGCTAACCCCCCCTTAAAACTAGAACACAACAATAGAATACCAAGTATGATATTTTATGAGGTACCTGTTAGTAAATTTTATTCTTAGAAAAAAACTTTTGAACAAATTACTTTGTCAATATTAAGTTCATTTGCCAACCCTTACTCTAACAACATAGCGGAATAAGCTTCGGATTATTGTCTATAACAAGCGAGTCTTGTATCCCGCTGTGATAGAAACTGTTATTTTAACTTTTGAATGCACGATAATTATTTGTTTTACTGTTTATATTTCTTCATTTTCACGAAATAAATTCACGTCGATGTACCAAAATATGAGGAATATAACTTTATACTCTTTCACATTACTTATTTTATATTTTTCTTTAATTTTTGTTTGTGTTGTGACCCGAGTTAATTTTGTATTGTATACCCCTGTTTCATACAGTTTATCATTTTAGCTCATTCTTTATGAGCGTAGAGTGAAACCTTTTTAAATAAGGAAGGTTATATCCATCTCAATAAAAAGACCGTATAGCAATTTTTGTTTTACAATGTAGTATAAATTTTGCTAAGAGTATTGTCGCTTAAGATTACCTATTTAATGTTTAAGATTCCGTGTTTGTTAGCTGACTGACTCTTGCTGAGTCAGTCAGGTCGAGATCACCTAAAATAATCCATGGTATCGTTTAATTAATTTCCAAGTTTTATTCTTGTATAATTTATATTTACCCAATAAAAGGTAAAATTCAAGAGATTCCTTTAAGTTAAAATAACGTTATTTTGTTGCCGGATGTATTGAAATATTGTAATATATTAGCAAACAGATTTTTTTTAACGAAAACCGTATATTTATTTTTGAACCTTTAAAATATTTTTTTTTAGAAAAAACATACCCAAATAATTTTATAGTAGTTAAATATTGCTACAACTGTTTGAGTTTTCTAAGCCTTGTTGCATATTTTTAATAAAAGTTCATTAGAACTTATCGATAACATTGAAAACAATGAATTGACATCAAAGGAGTCGCGGTCCGAAGGGAAATTAAACGACGTCAATACAAGCGGGTTCTTATCAATACACGAGGCATTTACCCTTATTTTCTTACTTTTCATCTGGAATAAATGTCTGCTCTTTTTCAATTTGAAATATGTTTTTATTTAACCTAATCTTGAAATATTTATAATAATGAACAAATATAAGGCAATAAAAACTTTCAACATTAGTAGCATTATTAAAGGAATTGAAAGCATTATTAAATCATTGCTATGGTAACTATATATTAGCAATTCAGAAAGGCAGCGCCAACGTGCTAACAAGCTTATCCATAAATAAAATAACGTTGTCAAAATACATCTTTCTGATTGTACAATAATTATGTATTAAATAAATATTAGTATTAGCGTATAACAGTAGTAACTGCCTGTGAATGTCCCATTACTAGGTTAAGACTTCTTCTCCTTGGTTAAGGAGAAGGTTTGGAGATTATTCCAATACGCTGCTTGAATGCGGGTTGGTAGATTATACATTGTGACAGAATTTTAGCGAAGTCCTTAACTGTCAAGCACGAGATGAATTATAAACATAAAGTAAGCTCATGAAAATTCAGTGGTGCTTGCCAGGGATTGCACCCATCCAGGGGACGGTGATTAAGGTGCAGGCCCAGATGAGGTATCTGGGCCTGATCCTGGACGGAAGATGGAGCTTCGGGTAGCATTTTGTCCAACTCAGCCCGAGGCTCATCAACGCTGCTGCCGCCTTGGGCCGCCTTCTACCCAACGTAGGAGGGCCGGAAACACCTTGCCGGCGTTTATACGCTGGTGTGGTGCGCTCCATGGCATTGTACGGTGCACCCATTTGGGTGGACTCCCTCGCCGCTCGTAACAAGTCTCTTCTGCGGAGACCGCAGAGGGTCATAGCGATACGGAATTACCGTACGGTGTCATGGACGGCGGCGACACTTCTCGCGAGCGATCCGCCCTGGGAACTCCAGGCAGAAGTGCTTGCGGAAGTGTACCGGTTCCGGGTGGAAGCGAGGTCGAGTGGCATCCGTCCAGGATTGGTGGAGGTGGAGCGAGTCAGGGCTCTAGCTCAGCGAGCTTTGATTCGCAGGTGGGAGGAGGACCTGGGGTCCCCCTCGGCAGGCCTGGCGACAGTGGAGGCGATCCGTCCCCGCTTGAGTCGCTGGGTCGAACGCATCGGATTGCGAGGCGGGAGGTGACACCCTCCTGTCACGAGTGCGGCGCGCCTTCGGACACGGCGCGTCACACCCTGATTGAGTGTGCCGCATGGGGGCCTCAGCACCATTCCCTGGCGGTCATTGTCGGAGGAGACCTCTCGCTGCCAAGTGTGATAAACGCCATGATCGGCAGCGAGAGGTGCTGGAAGGAAATGGTCTCGTTCTGTGAAAACGTCATGTCGCAGAAGGAGGCCGCGGAGCGGGAGCGAGAGAACAGTGCTGCCGCTGACCCGCTTCGCCGAAGAAGACCGGGGAGAAGGCGTCTACGCTATGCACACTTTCTCCTCCCGCCGTAAGTGTCGCCGGGGCTAGGGGGTCTCTGTACCCTGAGAGTCCCATAGGATTTGGAGGCAGAGGTGGGCCTACCGTTGGGACGTCATGGTAGTATGCGCAAGCGATCCCATGACGTCCCCCGAAAAATCGGGGTGGGTACCGCTAGTTTTTAAGTGGGTATTCCGGCGCCTTCAGAGCGCCGGTGAGCCCCACATACCCCCCCACATTATGCGGGGGAAACGCGTAAAGGTGATTTTCCAGCGATAAAAAAAAGATTCATGTCAAGTGTTTAGTTAATTACTAACTTTTTTTATATAATTAAGTGTACTTCTTGTTATTACAAACAACAGCTTTACAACAACAACAACAACAACAAAGCGCATATGTTATTAACGTAAGAGCATTTTCACATTATCCGATACGATATCGTTATTGAATATTGATTCGATATTGAGGTCCGTAAAATGTTTAAAATATATGCCAGTAATGATCCAATATCTCGCTTGTCAATGACCCGACGATTTTGTGGTCTGCGCATATGTGCTGTGTTTTTCATATGCTATTAACTCGAAATCATATCACCAATTCAATTATTATCGTAAAGATTTAAATAGTGATATTAAAACAAAATTCGTAGAAAATTCCTCGAAGTATTCGAAAATTACGTATCTCATAGTCTCATAGCGACGCCATTCTGAGAAGTTGATACTGACAACTAATAAAACCTGACTTGTCGTTAGTAAACTTTGCGATAAATATTATAGAGGTATATATTGTTTGAATGATATAGCAGTGCTTTATTTGGATAGAATTCAAACGGATGGTTGAACATGTCACAAACAGTGGTCACTATAGACACTGGTACTGTAAGACGTCAATGAAGGGCAAACTATGGGGTTTATATAGTACATACTTTCTAAGGAACTCTTATTTCACTGGTTTAGGCACTTTTAGTATCGAGAAGTATTAATGTTTGATATTAAATAACCTTTAAATGTATTTTAATTTAAAAAAATAAATAATTTTCAAATAAATTATTTTGAATTTTGATAAGACGTAGGACAAGATTGTGTTTAAAGTTTAACTCTAATCGTAGCAACGTTGTTATGCAGGTGATATAAGTTTAATTAAAAGTTGGCGACGCAGTAAGAAAGTTTAAAGTGAGATTTACGCGCACCGCCGTTGTTCTGGGCGAAACTCTTACGTGATTGTTATAACAGATTCAGGAAATGACAAACTGAAATAATAAGAAATAATAAAACATCGAAAAAAGCCATATATAGTCACTGGCGCTTTGTTTTTTTTTAAGTAGGTAGATAGACTATCAAATGGGCAGCCTTATGGCAACAACGTCCATATACATTGGCGCTGTAAGAAAATATTAATCATCTCTTACATCGCCCTGCACTAATAATCTTGATAATTAAGAACATCCATAGTTATACTGCTACACTCACTCACCCTTCAAATCAGAACAACAACGCTAAATATTGCTGTTTGGCGGTTTTATGTGAGAAATGAAGAAATGCATCATCGTTTTATCTATACTTACTTAAGTAAAAGAAAATGTATACATACATTAAAAAAATAAAACTGCCGACGCGCTGAGTGACTGGCTGGTTCATTTTTCGCCCAGAGAATTGGAAATGCAATTCAACGAGGAAATGCAGCCAGCAATCTAACCAATATTCGGCCGTCATGATTTGTACATTAGTTATTTTTTTATTTGATATCCTCAATGTAAATATAACTTGAATGTTAATAAATATTGATGATTCGGAAAAACTAAATAATACAATACAAATTTGCTGTACGAATTTTAATAGTTTATCATAATATATGAACAACGATATTTTAATTCGTTCGTTGCGTATATTTCATCATATATTTTTTATTGCAATAAAATAAAAAAAAATAAAGTTTTTTTTTTATTGCATAAGACGGCGGACGAGCATATGGGCCACCTGATGGTAAGTGGTCACCACCGCCCATAGACATTGGCATTGTAAGAGATGTTAACCAACGCTTACATCGCCAGTGCGCCACCAACCTTGGGAACTAATATGTTATGTCCCTTGTGCCTGTAATTGCACTGGCTCACTCACCCTTCAAACCGAAACACAACAATACAAAGTACTGCTGTTTTGCGGTAGAATATCTGATAAGAGGGTGGTACCTACCCAGACGAGCTTGCACAAAGCCCTACCACCAACCAACGCCACCACTACCACCACCAATATATACTATTTACAAAGCTATTTATATTTATAAGCTATTCTCGATTCTAAAAAAAAATCGTAAAACTTATGAGTATGAGTTATGAGTGCATATCAAAAGAGCCCAAGGGGTCAGGATCGACCTGACGATTTTTAACCTCGCTAAGCGTATTCTATTGCAATGACTTTATTTTAAACCCAAAAATAGTAATCGTTACAAATCGTAAAATTGCGGTTTGTACAATTTTCAAATATTAAAACTAAAAAAAATAACTAAAAATTTAGTGTCGTGTAATGGAACTCGAAGAAAACAATGATGTGAAATTTCTTGGTGTACAATAAGATCATCATTGTGATTGGAAATTGCATATAAGTATGCAGTAATCTTGCAGCAGTAAGTTTGTATTTGCTCTTTGCAAACTACAACGTACTGTAAGCAAAGAGGCTGCTCTCACTGCATATTATGGATATGTTGTTTCTTTATTAAAGTATGGCTTAATTCTACTAACTTTAACAATGCTTTTATCCGTCAGAAAAAGCGTATACGGGCTATTTTTGGGGTTCAACCGTTAGAGTCATGTAGACCATTTGTTAAGAATAACAAAATCTTGACACTAGCCGGATTATACATTATGAACGTAGTCAGGTTCATAAAAAATATCCAAACCTATTTTAAAAGTCAGGTGATAGAAGAAGGCTTGGATTAAGAGATCCAACGAGATTACTACCTTGCCACTGTGCTCTTTTTCAAAAGGATTGCTACATATTGTACATATACCTAAAAGCTTAAGAGAGTTATCATTAAGGTTATTCAAATCTAAACTTAAAAAATGGTTAGTAGATAAAATGTTTACTCTATAAATGAATATTTAAAATTTAAGAATATATTGAATGAATGAATCATTATTTCCTAGAATGTTTTTTGATAATGAGTTTGACGTTTTGAATTTTAATCAGTAACAAGTAGTAATATTATGCATATTATGTTATTTAGTTAATCATTAGTATATAATTTAATATGTTTAGTTCAAATAATTATTGTTAATCTTAATCTAATTTTATTTTATATGTCTACAATTTCATATACGAATTGTATATTGTGACTTGTACTTCTGTGATGTAATGTAATGTAACTAATGAAATGTAATAATTAATCCTATTAATATTTAAATTAATGGTTGGCTTAGGTTGGAATATTTGCATGTCATTGATGAGGTGACTAAACATGTATATTATGTTTGAAGCAAATAAATTATTATTATAATTATTATTATTAAAGATGATATAGAATATGCGTGTTTGTCTAAATACAAATACATTTTCTTTACCTAGGACTTTACTTATCGGATTGACTATATCACTACTGTACAAACAGAACACACATTAATTATATGCTAATGAAACTAAATTATTTAATAAAAAAAAAGATCATCAATATTAACAATTCATTCACCAATATTATTATGAATATTATGTATTCCACATTTCTTGAAAACCAAGGTTATGTGGAATGTTGAAATGAAACAGCACATGTCCTGGATTTTATTAATCCTTTCGTTTGCTGTGATGTGTAGTTTTTTTGTGCTTGATTTGTGATTATAATTCATCTCGTGCTTAACGGTGGAAGAAAACACCGTGAAGAAATATGAATGTGCCTAATTTCACTGAAATTCTGCCACATGTCTATTCCATCAACCCGCATTGGAGCAGCATGGTGCTCCAGCTCCTAAGCCTTCTCAAAAGAGGAGAGAAGGCATTAGCCCAGCAGTGGAACATTTATAGGCTGTTACTGAAATTTTAGTAAATTATATTACCATACAAACAAAACGCCGTAGGAATCTCTTGAGAATAAAATAACGAAAAAAATAGTGCGAATGCTTAAGATTTTTCAAAATATATTTGAAAGAGGATTCCGTGCAATCCTTAGAGCTGTTATCCAAAAAAAGATCTCTAATTAAATTAAAACGGACCTTCACCGCTCTAATTGAATTCCACCCATCGACCCGCGTCTGCCCTTACTAGACATTCCTTAAACTTAAAATTATTGGTTCTACGATATAACCCTAATGAAAATACCGATTCCTCGACCTTACTCGCACATGTAACATGTAATACGTTATATATTTGCAGTAATCTAACTGCTAACGATTTAGTTCTATGTATATTTATTTCTGAGTTTAACGTTATTGTAAAATGTGTGTATTTTTATTAATATTGGTTACCATAATAGGAAACCAGATGATAATAATCACCACCGCCCAGGCATCAGCACTGTAACCAGAACGCTACAATACTAAGTATTGCTGTTTTGGGTAGGTGATACCTACCACCCACCCAATGGTATGGTAAAAGCCCTATCACCTAGTAAATATTTATTACAATAATAACGGGAAATTAAGTTAACAGATTAATAATAATAAATAAATTTATTTCTCTCGCAGAGACATTTATGTTTACAATTATTTTTATATATAGTAAGCATAACATTACAAGTAGCATTTACTAAAATTTTTGGTTTTGCTTATATGTATTTTATTTGGTGATTGGAACTCACTATCCTTTATGGGTTATTTAAATAACCCGTGGTGATTGATTAGCATCGTTTTTTTCAATAATATCTGTAAATAGCTTATTAAAAATCAATGGGTAAAGAGTAATTATTGTTTAAGGACTACTTTTAAAATATTTTTCAGATGAATATATAATTTGATAATAACCAATACTGTGCTCAAATTGAAATTTTTGTTTACTTTTTCAGATTTTTTTCTAAATAAAAATGGCTTCTGTGACATATCTACGAAGATATCAGATCTCCGAATCTTTTATACAAAGTTTTGGTTTATCTGATATAGTTTATGCCAGCGTTCATCCGGAAAGCGGCCGGGTCGGCAACTTTCTACGTTGATATAATCATCTTTATCTTAAAAAATACAAAACATAAAAACAATCTATCTACGAGAAGCTTATATTCATCTAAAATATTTTGCTTGCTTTGTTATTCCAAGCTTCAAGTATTTTAATCGCAAAAATATAATTTGGAATTTAGTAGTAGTAGTATATTTTTTGCCACGTTGGTCTAGTGGCTGGATATGAGGCCGCAGACCCGGTGGCCCTGGGTTCAATTCCCAGGTCAGGCCAATAAATAGTTATTGAGTTTTTGTAGGATTGCCGCCCCATCGGTTTATGAGAGCTAGGAAAGAGAGAGTGCACCTGTGTTTGCGCAAACACTTGTACACTATAATATCTCCTACACAGTTGGCTAATCTCTCTTGAGATTCGATTTGGAGGACTAAATGGAGGACCGAAATTGGTTTGGAGGACATTATTATTATTATATATTAAGCATCATGTTTTACGTTTTTTTTCATTCTTGTCATTGTGTCTTTTACGGATTCAATATGTTAAAGTATGTTTACTAGTCAGACAGTTAGTTCTTGTCATAACCACTACTAATTCAAGAGGGCTTGATAAATGTAAATGGACGATGATCACTAGAGCCGTTTTTATTGTATTCGTATATTAGTATGAAGCGATTGAAGATGTATAATATTGAATATTATGTGTATAATAATGTATTCTGGGGCTTGATAGTCAATTCATACAGTATATACATTATTGAACAGTAAAAATTTTCATGTTCTTTCATAGATTAATTTAATTTGAAAATAATTCACATTAAAACAATACTTGTTCAGCATTCAGAATATACACGCAAACTAAACAGATTCTAATATTGAAGTATTATAAAATCCAATACTATACTTGAATGATATACTTGTCGTTTTCTTTTATATATCGCTTCAGTTGAAACCCACTCGACACATATTTGACGAATTCAATATGTACGGTGATTTTTTTATCGAAAGTGCCTTGCGGGTCATGCTTGAACCGAGTCGTTGAAGTTTGTTTGTTGAATTGTAATGGTAATAATAAGAATGGAAGTTAGTTACTGTGCGGCTGAATTATTGTTACATCACTATTTTTTGGCATTGTTCCGAGTTGAATGTTGAGTGAGCTACTGGGGACGGTAAACTATCTGGAGTAATAAGATTATTACTTTGTAGTGCTTTATATAAATGGTTTTTTTAGAAAGAGTTGTGGCTTGGCGACTTCTAATAAAAGCCGAGATGGCCCAGTGCATGTGTCAAATTTCACAGAAATTCTGTCATATGTGTATTCCACCAATCCGCATTGGAGCAGCGTGGTGGAATAAGCTCCAAACCTTCTCCTTAAAAATAGGGAGAAGAGGACTTAGCCCAGCAGTGGCACATGCATAGGCTGTTATTGATTTCTGAGCTGATTTGAATTTAATTTATTTTTAAACCAATTGATTTATTTATTTTGTCTTCTTAACAGGAGTACAGAATATTATAATTTTTAAATTGGATTGAATTGAAACTGAAACAGCCCTCCTGTCACCAGTAGAGGCAATAAGACAAGGTGTTATTTTTAATGAAAGTTTTTGCACTATTACTCCGAGTTTCAAGCTTCACAACTAAATAATAAATTTTGTGACTTTCATTAATTTTATAAAGCGACACTATAAATATATTTAACAATAATTTAATTTTTGTATATAAGTTCAATTGTGATTGTGTATAACGACGTATTTAAAGTAAAATTACAAAAAAAAAAAAACAATGTTGCCAAATAGGCTGGATACGGTAAGACTGAATAAATTGTAATTTGTATCAGCAAATAAATAAAATAAAATATAAAACTAATACGACACATAGATGATAACTAAATCTTTTACTACTAGGAAGGTTGAAAAGTTGTCTACGATACTCCGGGTTCGTTACTGTAACTTGCAACACTGTTGTCGTTTTTTTTTTTTTTTTACAAATGTCATAAAACAGCAAAGAAAACTCTGTTGAACATAACGTAGATTTTAAATGGAATATTTCCTGCAGTCATAATGAAGACGTTGGAGCCGAAGAATGTTTTTCATTTTACAAGTTAATTAGCAGAATGGTCTGTAACGATCCAACTAATGGTCCAGACCAGAACCATCGACTGAGTGTTCCGTGAAGCGTGAACGATAGTGAAAACTTAAGAGTCTTGTCGTAATTGAATATGAGGAATTCTGTTACAATCTTTTTAAGAAATTTACCTACTTTTCTAGGCTTTGTTTTACTGGTGTTATACTCTATAGGATTTTTTTCATTTAATTAAAAAATGGAAAGCAACATGCGTATCGCAGATTTTTTATTTTAGTAAGGCAAATAAGACAAGATTGTCATAATAGGAAATATTATAGTCCATTTCTTACAAAGTCAATATGTTCGAAAACACTGTCTGTTATGTCTTTGCCTTTAATTTTCTTTCTTAATCTGTTCAAACAAAATAATACAAAATATTGCGGTAAATAACATATTAGTATTATGTATACGATGTCTTATAAAGATGTCCTTCACGAGAATTAAATTCACAATTACTCATTATATAAAATGTTATCATTATCATACAAACATAGTAAACCAAAACGGTATAAGAACATACAATTAAGCATAATGGTCAAGTTTTAGTTCGAAGTGCAATCATATACAGCTAATAAAGGGCTATAACATCTAGCGATGGTTGTTTGAAGCAGACTAACAGAGATGTGCTATTTCCGAATGGTGCCAACGCACACGCAGGCTTCTCGAAATGATTGGATAATGTCGCCTCTAGAGGAGCCGCCAGCGCTAATAATTGCTACTTATAAAAATCATCGCTTATCGACATATTAATTAAATTGTTTTTTTTTTATGGACCACTGTATACCATAGCATACAAATAGTAATGTAATTAAATTAAAAGATAATCAAAAAAATATAGCACAAATATAACAATATGAAATTAATTCTAGTTATACTAAAATTCGTAAATACGTGGCACCTTCTAAGGGGAGTTTGCACAAAGCTTTACTATTGCTATGGATCATTTGGATGGCTTTGCCTAGGGGAACTAGAATGGAATCATCTGGAATTAAAATTAATTTTGTTAAACGGACGTTAAAAGATAAATGTGAACTGAAGTTTTATGAGCGCTTAAAACTCGCCCATTTCTAACTTGTCACATGAAATATTAATTCTAAAGCAGTTTATAGGATAAATAATTTTAATATAATTAACACGGGAATGCTCAAAATGGCAATAATTTTTTTTAGTTTTTTTTTTCATATGAGGCAGTGAAACCTTGATCGTTCAGTATAAAAAATGGTAATATAGACTACAGGTGATGCTGGCTATAATAAAACTTAAACGGCTCGTCTGCTCGTGCCAATCTATAAAATGTTATTGAATAGGTTATATACGTTGCGTCTATTGTAAGTTACAAGACTGTTGCCTCACAAGGCGTTAACAAGTTTTTCTTCAAAGTAAGCAATAGACAAATAGCAGACAAGTTAGGAGACCGTGGAGTTAGCTTTACTTATATGAGCGTGCCTTGAAAAGCAGTTAGCTCTGCGCCTGAACTTTTCTGATCACGTCAGATTTCGACCCTAAATATGAGATCATTCTGATCAAATGCACATTTTTATTATATTTATTATTTAGGAATTTGCACACAATATATGCATTACAGAAAACGTGAAATAATTTGAACGGTAATAAAGAAAAAGCTGAGATCGCCTACGCGTGAATCTTAAGCGATGATCGTGAGTTCAAACCCGGGCAAGCACTACTGTATTTTCATGTACTTAATTTGTGTTTATAATTCATCTCGTGCTTGACGGTGAAGGAAAACATCGTGAGGAAACCTACATGTGTCTAATTTCACTGAAATTCTGCCACATATTTATTCCACCAACCCGCATTGGAACAGTGTGGTGGAATAAGTTCCAAGCCTTCTCCTCCAAAAGGAGAGGAGGCCTTAGCCCGGCAAAGGGACATTAACAATAAAGATGTACCTTACATATTTAGACATAGCACAGTATTATAAAGTAAATGGTTGTACTATTTTATTGGTCAATATCAAATGTCTCACTATTATTTTTATTGAGCCATATTTCGATTAAATACAAAAATTAAGTAGATTTTTTTACGAGTACCGCTTTCAGAAAATGTAAGTGAATATATAATTGTGTTGCACAAAAGCGATATTTATAAAATATCGGTCTAGTATAAGCACGAAAAAGCTATTAAAATTTTGCTGCATTTTGTTAATCCGCGGCGCGGCGCGGGCTCATTACAGGCCCCGCTACACTGCGCTAATATCACGAGCCAATCTGCTTCTAACGTACTTTTGCAACGTTACATTATCGACTAACGTTGTCTAATAAATTCTATATCCTAGATTGCTGTTTCGTGTAGGAACCAAACAAATTATCAGAGAATTTAAAACAATAAATACATACATAGAGCTATTAGTACTACAAAAATGATACGGTATTAAGGAACATAACATCTTACGAACACGGGACATTTACTGCAGCGAAAATTCGCGGGTTGCGAACAACGAAGTGTCTTGCAACTAAAACAAATATATAGAGATGTACCAAGCTTGCCACGGGAACTGACGACTATTGCTGCTTGAATCGCATGAGTGTCAGACGACGGATATTGAAACAAATATATGAATCAGTACGGCAATTCAAGGCAAATAGTTTTGAAATCAAAATCGTTTAGTTGTGTGCACCGGAAAATAATGGACATATTCTTTTTTCTGAAATAATCGTTAAACATTCTATTTGGAAGTTTAGCCACCATATATAATATTGTTTTATTTATACAAAAGATTGTATCGTAGAACGATTGCAATTTCTACGTAACATAGTGTTTTCGCCTATTTCTTCCAAATTTCCAGAAAATCGAATTGCCGTTTCAGGCCTCGCACCGCCGTTTGTGTCGTTCTTTCCTGTGGCTAGGCCTTGGGAACTAACGGCCTGCCATCAAACAGCTAATGTAACTATAGGCACAAGGGACATCACATCTTAGTTTCCAAGGTTGACAGCGCATTGGCGATGTAAGGGGTGGTTAATATTTCTGACAATGTCAATGTCTACGGGCGGTGGTGACCACTTAACATCGAGGGGCCGTTAGTCCATTAGCCACATGTTTTCTATAAAAATCTTTATTTTCTTCAAGGATAAAATATTTTTTCTTTTATATTAATTAATCATAATGACTTGGATATGTATTTGATTTTTCAATAAGAATTCAGTAATCAAGGTACCGAGTTTAAAACTATTGTGTTACGTACTAATATGTTAGGAACTGCTTATTTAAAATGTAAACGTAAATGTATTGTCCAACATAAACAACTAAAGCTGCTACTATGTTGTAGCGTAAGACAATAACATATACTCGTAGTAAAACGCTCCACAATGCTACGTGGAATGTTCTACGCGCTTACACGAGCTCTACGAGCTCGTAGCATGCCTACGTCCGTAACGAGAATTGTATTATACACATTATATTTAGAAAGACATTTCTAGACAAACAAATGGAGGTATATTTTTTCCATTCGTGTAGCAGTATTTGTTTTTTGGCTTTGTTCTACTGTCTCAACACTTTAATATAATCATTATGCAAATTATATTTTAAGCGACTTTCTAAGTAATTTCATTAAATAATTAATTAATACTTTACTGTACGTGTTTTTTATTATATATACGACTATTTATTATTGATGAAATATAAAAAAAACTAAATATTTTTTATCGTTTTAAAGCCATTCGCTCGTACAGTATTACCACGTTTGGAAAGCTAGCATAAAACCAAGTGAAACGTGCTTTTAAAACCTGAATATGTTGCATAAAATGACAAGTAAAAAAACTGGATATGCGGGTAAAGCTGCGAGTTTGCAAACTACGCATACCCACCCGTTCGTCACATGCTTTGACTTATTTAGCTTTTCATAGTGTACCAAAACTGAAATGGTACAGTACGTTGGAAATATGTGGTAACCTTAAGTACAATAGAATTAAAAAAGACATATCGAGACTAACTGCTCGGCGAGGTTTCATATGTGTCAAACGTTACTGCTTTGCTCCCGGGTAGTAGCGTAATGTTAATTTATAACATTTCTTAATAAATTGGCTTTCTAATTCTAGAAGATTTTTTCAACCTAAAAATGGTACATCATTGGCTTATCTCGTTCAAATATTTAAAAAAAAAACGTTGCTACGTAACTTTCAGACCATACTTTGAATATTCCTAAATGATATTCATATTTCATACAATAACCAGACTTTGTGATATTGTATACTTTTGGCGTGTTTTGGTTTCTCATCTATGTCTATACTACTATATAAATCTATTGGTTCAGTCTGTACATTTTTTTTTCACCTAATTTTGTGATAAATAATCGTTTTATGATGCAGTGATTCACATTATACTATTTTTTTCATTTTTGTCTGTCTGTCTGTCTGTATGTTTCCTTATAACTCAAGAACGGCTTGACCAATCTTGACGAAAATTGGTACACACAAAGAACATGTGATGGCGCAAATGTTAGGCCATATATAAGATCGGTAAACTCTATGGTACCTTATGAAAATTAATTTCAAATCGTTAATTACTTATTTATTTACCAGTAGCCATATGTGGGTGTGTGTGTGTATGTGTGTGTGTGTGTGAAGTAGGCGGGTGAAGCCGCGGGGCACAACTAGTCAACTCTAACCACTTCTAACTACTAACTAGTCTAACTTTTTGCGCTTTATTTGTGTATATTATATACTACATAGACGTTTAGGATAAAAACACGGTGTCCAATGTCATTTATAAATTTAAAAAAAACAGTATTAGTCAAATTAGAAGTTTTTATTTAAAAGAAGTTTTTATGCAATCATTACGCTTCTCAATCAAAAGCGTAATGATTTCATATTGATTAAGGAGTTCACTGTCTTATTGTTTCTTAAATTAATTTTTGGTAAAATAAATATATGCAAATAAATACAAAGTGTATGTAATGATATGATAAATATACATGCGACTAGCTGTAGACTAGTGATATCAAACCTGAGAGCACACAATGGGTTTCCCCGTGTTCTTATAAAGATACTCCGCAGTAATCTCGAGGGCGGTTGTTATTGTTCGTCGCGATCCCTCAAAAGGCACGCGGAAACTTTTGTGTATCAAAGCTGACCGCTTGCGGTCGGGTAATAAGCAAATGGTTCTCTTTAATATCACCCTTGCTTTGTGAAATATGGTGCCTTCGTGTTTATAGACATTTGTTTTTCTTTAACTATCAATTTACAAAGATTATCCATTCTTAGTTTTTCAGTTAAACATCATATATTGGACCCGAGATGGCTCACTAAACAGATAAAGACGTGGATTAAATGAACATCGATACTTAAAATCCAGAAGAATAAGCTTGAAGTCTTGATTTCTTCAAGACTGAATAGGTCTCTGCAGAATAGTACGACTTTTACGGCCTAACTTAACTTAGATAAAATTATTAAAAAATATCATTTAAACGATAGTTAAACGAGAAGGAACATCGACTTACACGCAGACCCTCAAATACTTTTTTTTGCGTTCCTTATTTACTTCTCTTATTAATCGTACTGATGATGTACCGCTTGAAAGGATCTTGAAGAATATACGGAGTCTCATTAATAAAATTAAGTAATAAAAATAATTGAATGACAAAAACTATCTGTTTTAACATTATACAACTTGTCTTAGATTTTATAAAAATATGATAAAGTTTTGTAATCATATGTTAGTTTCATGAGATTTTAATATGCTTTAAGGCGTGCGAGCTAAGTCGAAACAACTACTGCGTTCGTAGTCAAGTACAAAGTTACCGGACGGCGTCCCGGTGGGCCGCGGACGAGGACTAGTTAGTGACTCGGAGCATCGTATGAATATTCATTCGCTCTCACTCCGCGAGACTTATGATTTTTAAATCGAAAGATCAAAGGAACACGAGAGAACTCTAAAGTAAAAATTCCACTATCCAATTCCACTGAATAGGATAAAGATAAGTAGGTTACATTTTGTCAAACTTTTTATAGATATCTAGAAATGGGATTCTGTTGTCTTTTATTTTATTGTATCGGTAGGTAGACGACCGTATGGGCCACCTGATGGTAAGTGGTCACTAACGCCCATAGACAATGGTATTGTAAGAAATGTTAACCATCGCTTACATCGCCAATGCACCACCAACTTGGGAACTAAGAAGTTATGTCCCTTGTGCCTGTAATTACACTGGCTCACTCATCCTTCAAACCGGAATACAACAATACAAAGTGCTGCTGCTTTGCGGTAGAATATCTTACGAGTGGGTGGTAACTACTCAGACGAGCTTGTACAAAACTCTACCATCGAGTCTGTTGAATTTATGTGAGTTAACATACCAAGTATTTTTTTAAGGCGGATCACTGTTGGTACTTCATTCATGCGCTTAGTTTCATTTCATGTAAACTTATTAGTTTGACTCCCTTAGCCAATATCACATTTATTTGATGTTTATTTATATAATGTGTAAATTTCATTGAGAGGATCTGACACTAACTGCTGGTAACGCGCTCTCATGTGATTAGTTGAGGCGTTTACGTGCTCGATCATGGATACACTTAAGACTGCAGTGTTCGCGTGGATTACATCAGTAATTAAAGTTTAATTTTCTTTGATGCAATTAATCGAGAATCCAAATATGTATCTGAGTTTTCATACTTAATTTGTGTATAATTAACATTGCTTGGTGGTGAAGGAAAGCATTATATTATGCTAATTGCTATTGTTAACCCTCGATTGATAATCAAAAATGTAATTTGTCTTAAATTATTTTTACTTTTTTCTGTTAAGCATTCAGCAGTAATTGAATAATATGACATCATTGAACTTCGCCCTAACTTTCCGTCTATACACCTCGACTCCGGTGAATGCCGGACGTACCTTATAATCATCAATCAATTAACCTCAATCAGGGCCGAAGTTCGCGCACATTATGCTCGTATTAACTAAATATTGATATAACAATTTATTAATCTTTGTTCGCTTTACAGTTAATATTAATGTTTAAATTACACATATAACTAGTTAATGGGTTTTAAATACTATTAAGAAAAGTATTTGGTTTTAGTTTTTACGTTATATTATTTTATTTTATTTTTCGTACAAGGATTTGAGTTTTTTTTTTGGAACATAAGGCAAAGAAAATAATGTATGGTGTGAAAACGACCTTTATTTTGAAAATATATATATATATATATAAATTATTGTATACTAGCTGAACTGCTTCGCTCGCATAGGATTCAGTTTCACTTTGACAAGTAAATTGTTCAAAGTCTGTCATAGTATCATTTTAACATTTAGTTTTAATTAGTTTCTAATAAAAATGCATATTACAAGTTCATCCAAAAATTCATTCAGCTGTTTTCGCATGATTGATGAACATACATAGCAAACAACTAACTTTTCACATTTATAATATTAGTAGGCTTGTTATGTAATGTTGACGATATGTTCCTGCGTCTAAAAGGTAAAGAGACCGCTTAGACTTTCAACTCGTTTTAGCATAAAGACAGCTTGGTGTTAGAGCTTTGTGCAAGCTCGTCTGGGTAGGTTCACCACCTACTCATCAGATATTCTACTGCAAAACTGTACTAACGATGGTTAGCATTTCTTACACTGGCAATGTCTAAGGGCGTTGGTGACCACTTACCATCAGGTAGCCCATATGGTCGTGCGCCTACCTATCCTATAAAAAAAGGCTTTCTCATGAATAATATAATATTAATATGCCGATTCCTTTAGAAATAAAATGTGGTTAAAATTCATTTTATATTTTAACTTATCTGGGGACCCTTCGTATGTTAGGGTCGTAAAACGTGGCCCGCTATCTTGATCTGATACACATAAAATTCGATTATATTCTCAGTAGCTCCAAGCCCCAACGTAAAAAACTTTTACGATTCATATATATTTATTAAGAACAAAGAGAGTATCGCTTTTTCTATTGATGCAAGTAGTTTAGTCTCTGTATAAGCGACGGTAGGTTAATTAAAAGTTGACTGTTGTTTCGTTGAGCGGGGCTTAATAAGAAACTTCATACGTACTCTTACGTTCAGCTCACGTTATCCTTTCACAAATGTTCCCCGTCCGTTCTCTGCTGAATCATACGCTATTTGAGTTTTACTTGATAAACGAAAATATTTTTTAATGATCATAAAATCTTCTGTTAAAAATATTGATGAACAAGATATAATATATATTTTTTACTAGGTAAAAGACAATACAGATTTTCACTCAGGATAAATAATAAAAATTAAATTGTAGTCAATTATACCTAATATATAATACCTATCTAAATAAATTGGTAAAAAAGAGTAACCACTGCGATTCTCGCCAGGTCTTCGCCTTTAGAATCTACATTTCGAACTGGGTCATTACCCGAATAATTCAAAAATACCTTACTTGAAAAACGAATTATTAGATTTTGATTTCATTAATAATACTTCAAGTACAAATAAATACCCTGAAACTCGTTTCTAACGACTTTGACCCACAATTTTCGGTTGACAACCATATGTTTTATTACGATATCCCTGTTTGGTGGTTGGTTCCAATAAGGTCATCCAGACCGATTTCGGCCACGGCGGCCAATCTCAAGAGAGATAGCCAACTGCGCAGGACATATTATAGTGCACAAGTGTGTGCGCAAACACAGGTGCACTCTCTTTTCCTTAAGCTCTCATAATCCGATGGGACGGCAATCCGACACGACCGGAAAGAGTTCAGGCGCAGGACCAACGGCTTAACGTGCTTTCCGAGGCACGGTAGTGTACACACTTCCAACTTCCAGACTCCGGGCTACTACTGAGAATTTTCTGACAGAAAAACCCAATACCTATATTGGCCCGACCTGGGAATTGAACCCAGGACCACCGGGTCTGCGGCCTTATATCTAGCCACTAGACCAACGAGGCAGTCCGCTTATCTATTACAATTAATTTGGAGATAAAATGATAACCACTAAGTGTTGAAATCTTTACTTTGACAAGATATTATAAAGACCAACGAGTCACTCTAATTTTGTGTACTAGTGATGTGTAATCATAATTGGGTGAAATTACATAAACGTGAAGTTATTTCGTACTCTCAAATTATTTATATTGCAGTAAAGCGTTTCAAATTTTTTTCTCCACGACCAGTTCACGAGGTAGACATTCAAACAGGTAGATGAAGTATGTTTAATTAATTTTTTTTAAATACTATTTGCAATGTAAAATATCTGAGAATTGATTTAATTTTTGTGAAACAAGCAATGTTAATGATGCCTAAATTGACAACCGTAATGATCTGTTCTAAAATATGGCAGCGCGACAGAAAACGGAAATGTCAATTAACTGGGACATCAAAGACTCCATTGTGAGAGTGGGTCATGAAACGCAAAGGAGGAGAAAAGAATGGTTGAGGTATAATTTAAAAAATACATTTTAGCATAACCTAACGTATTATACACTTGAGTTGATGTACTACATGCAAATTTATCTTGCCCATATTCCGCTTGAAGTTCTTATTTACATACATGTATAAATGTTGAATCGTAATAAAGTTTTTTAAACACTGCATTTTTATCCTTTCTGGCAATTTGCGGCACCACATTCCAACACATTTGTATATTTATATATGACTGCCTCGTTGGTCTAGTGGCTACATGCAAGGCCGCAGACCTGGTGGTCCTAAGGTTCAAATCCGAGGTCGGGCCAATAAATGTTAGTGAGATTTTCCGTCGAAAATTCTCAGTAGCAGCCCGGAGTTTGGAAGTTGGAGGTGTGTACACTCCCGTGCCTCATAAAGCACGTAAAACCGTTGGTCCTGCGCCTGAACTCTTTCGGGTCGTGTCGGATTGCCGTCTTATCGGATTATGACTGTTAGGGAATAGAGAGTGCACCTGTGTATGCGCACACACTTGTGCACTATAATATCTCCTGCGCAGTTGACTAATCTCTCTTCAGATTGGCCGCCTTGGCCGAAATCGGTCTGGAGGACTACTACTTCTACTGTATTTGTGTAATATGTATTACAAATGTTAATCTATTTTGTGATTAATAAATATTGGCGAAAATAAACTTGGTCACCGTGTAATTAGAACTAGTAAATTACTTTGCTAGTTGATTGACTTGTATTTTACATGCAAGTTAACTACACTAAAAATCTAAAAAAAATATATAGTTGCGTAATAAGCTCCAAAATCTATATCCTAAAAGTGGCATTATAAGGCTGTTATTTTTTTAAATATTGTTAAAAATATATAAATAATTGTTATCAATAATCACTATTATTATCCTAAAAGGAGCCTTCGGGGATAATAATTAGTCTTAATATTTTAATTAGTCAAATGATGAGGCAACGACCCGAGGCTAATGGTTATTGCGGACAGAGGAGCGCACGTTTTGTTCCACGAGGTAAAAGAGACGTCTTAAACGATTTTAGTTAGTTTTCATCGTAACATGTTTGCTGATATCAGTAGAAATAATTTATATAATGGCTTTTGTTTATGAATCCAGTTAATAAATCACGTGTAGTTTTCCTTTAGGCACTTTCTATACCAATTTTTTTTTCATAAAAGCAAACATTTATTTGGACTAGGCATTCAAAGTAATTAAATGTAGTATAGCCACTAGCAATAAAAATGTGTAAATTTTATCTCAAGCTGATCTCAGTAGCCCAAATGAATGCGTTTATATTGATAAATATTTTTATACAAAGTTTGGGAAGTTTATAAATATAATGATCGCGTTTTTTATGAAACTATTCAGTAAAATCATATCGGAACTCGACTTAGAATAAGATCATGTTGTATCAGAGAGTAATACACGATAATGACAACATTAATAATGACATTTAAAGAAACAAAAAATGCTCTTTAAGATGGTTATCAATATTTAACAGAATAACTTTATTGCACTATAATTATACACGCAATGTCGAAAAAGTCCAGGTCTTACTACAAACTTCTATGTTTTCTTCCCTACAAATATGTATATGTTAGAAAAAACAATAGTAGTTCAATGATATAATATAATGTATATGATGCAATGGCATGTGTCAAAAATAATAATTAGTTTTGTGATAAATGTGAGAATATGAAAGTAGTTACAAAAGAAAGTCGTGTGGTAAAGGACGTGGAGTTATTAAATCATTTATTTTCAAATAAAGTAAAATAACCTCAGTATAGCAAGCAGAAAATAGTAATAAAAATAAAGAGATTTTTAAATGTAAGTATTACAAAAGACACACACGCCCCAGGATTTCATAATTATGAGAGCGGAGTTCGCGATGATTTATTCCTGATTCCACCCTCCCTTGCATGTTTTCGCGAGATTGTCACAACCATTATTGCGGCAACATAAGCCGCGGCCTCATCGTACAGCCTCTCTTCATCACTTCCGACCCTATTTTCTCTCTTATTTGAAAGAAAGCCGCCGTAATACCCCCTTTTACAGAATATTGACATTTTATCTCTTATAAATTAGGCTAAGGCGTTTAACATTCTATGTAGTCGAGTGATTCGATAAAAGTATTTTACGCACAAAGCTTTGATATGAAAAGCGTTTTAAATATAATATATTACATTATTAGTCGTGAGTATGATAATTTTCAATGGGTTAGAATATTCTTATGACATGAGTTCACTCTGTGTCTTTATGGCTTAGTTAATAGAACACGTAAATCTCAGCCGAACATTGGTTGCTTAATACCGGACGCACCATTGAACATTTATGACCTTAATTTGATTTTTTATAATCTGCGACATGAATGAAACTCGGTGGTAAAGGAAAACGTTTTAAGGAAACCTGCATGGATCGGGACTAGTAACGTTACTTACTTATATGAGGTTTCAACTTCATATAAAATATGTTATGCCAAGATATGGCTCGTTATAAATATATTATTATATAAGTTATATAGATGTGTTATGCTATTAATTACCAGTCTTCAATGGTGGCAACATTATTATGCACATGAATAGCAACACCGCATTGCGGGTGATTATCATTCTAGACATTGAGCGTCACTTACAATATACTGTCATTGTGCTTTGCTTGCGTTGAGCTACCTGTACACTAGATAGAGTTTTATTGTACGTCTATAATGTTTGTTCAATATTAGAATACAGTCAGCAAATCATTTGAATTATTCTCCAATTTTCAACGTCTCAATATTAGTAGCAACACGTATATGCACATTGATCTTTAAAGTTATTTGATTTTAGAGTTTTGCTCAATATACCAGACGCTTCATTTGTTATATGCCAAATGTGAACTCAAATGGACACGGCGCACCAAACCCTTGCGGAGCGTGCTACGTGGGGGCCCCAGAGACATTCATTGGTGGCGACAATCGGCTCTCTCGCTAACAAGCATGATCAACACCATGCTCGGCAGCGAGAGGTAGCAACGGTTTCCTTTTGCGAAAGTGCTATGGCGTGAGGAGAGTGCTTCCGCTAATTCGATCTTCCGAAGAAGACCGGGGAGAAGGTGTCGGCTCTATATGCACCTCCTCCTCCTGTAAGCATCGCCAGGGCTAGTTGGATTCTCTTAATCCCGGAAACCCAACTAGGATTGGAGGCCCAACTGTTGCCTAGGCGGGCCAACTGTCGGAGGATCTCGGTAGCATGTGCAAGCGATCCCGTGATGCCCCCCGAGAGACGGCGAGGGTACTGCTGCTTTTTAAGTAAGTATTCCGGTGCCTTCAATGCCGATAAGTCCCATATAAACTTCCTCCCTACCTCATGAGGAGTAAACGCGTAAATGTTTACTTATGTCAATCGTTTCTAATAATAACTATGATTTGATTTATACAGTTTATTTCTTAATCTTGTGGTCCCTGCTAATAATAAGGAAATCAAAGTGTTCCCTGGTCAAAAAAATGTTGGAAGCCTCTGCCTTAAATGAATCGATATAGATACAATAATAGCTATATATAGCGCAGCTTTAAGCCTGGAGGCCTCACCGCGACGACTAACCCACGACATTAAATTGCACTTTGTCATCGCTTTCAAACTTGTCATAATAATTCCTACTAGGATATATTTATAGCATAGAATTTATTTATGTTTATAGAGTTACTAAATTGTACGGTAATTTAATTGATAACTCTATAGTGGATGCAGCACCGTTATTAGAACATCTTCACTGTTCAAAATCGCACCTTTGAACTCCAGCAAGCGCTTCCGCGGTCCGGTGTCTGCCACGTATAGAAACTTTCATTGTGTCTTTCCTTATCTCTACGTTTTCTAGGTTAAAATGTCATTTTGAAGTATTTCACTAACATATTTATAGTCAATGTAATAAATTAAAAGTAAAAACCTTTCTAAAATACAAGCTTTAATTTAATGCGCTAAAATGAAAAAAATAAACTTTTACTTTAAAACTTACTATCAACTTATAACGTCACCCTAGTACACCAAAAGTCCAGACGAATTGGAGCAACGGAGTTTATGTTCAGCATCTTATTTTTTTAAAACTCGTATTCGTATTCTCAGCAAGCCCTTTCATTTGATACCAATATTGTAAAAATTCATTAAAAATAATTAGTCCGCCATCTTGGGTGTTCCACCATGTTGGATTTAGAATAACGTCATACAGCTAACCATATTATGTTGCCATCCAAACTAAACGTGTGTACAAAATTTAAGATTAATCGGTTGAATAAACTGATTTTTGTATTAAGTAAGAAAAACTAAGTAGCAAAATCGTATTTAAATAAAAAAATGGAGAAACTGAAATGAAATATTTAGTTTAATTAAATTTCTATACAGTAATATTTCTATGAAGTTTTATATAAATAAGAACCGCTTACGCTTTGGGACTGGGACAAGTACTTTTGGATACACAAATACACACACACATTCATATTTCCACATAGATACACGAAAATCCGTAAACGAAAAAAATTTCACTGTACCCACCAATTATTTTTCTTTTAAGTTTTATGTAGTCTACTATATCTGAAAAATCGCTGACTCGCTCACTCTCTAATCATGCAGTAACACAACAATAAAGAAAAAAAACTTGTTCATTTGCTGTGAAATAGCTGATGAGTAGTCAGTTGTTACTCGAATTGGCATATACTGCGGCATACTGTACTTGTTGAAGAACACTAATAAATCATCAAGAATAATTTCAGGAATAAGGCTTTAAATCATGGCAGGTATGCAAGCTCCGCATGTTGAACATGGAACAAACGCGCAAGCATACATCGCTGGCTCGGCTCCGTCTGAACTGGGTCAGCACATTGCAAATTCATCTTTAATATTTGTTAAATATTAATGATATTAAGACTGACAATAATATGAAAATGTGCACGTACCTGTAATATTTGTGAATCGATCACGGCACGATCAATTAATAAATAGTATTTTTTTTTATTTCGCTGGAAAAACGCGTTTACGCGTTTCCCCCATATGAAAACCAGCTTTCCTGAATCGTATTTGGGGGAGAGGCACAGGATCGCTTGTGCATACTACCGCGACGCCCCGACTGTTGGTTTGATTACGCGGACCTCCTTTCTTGGTTGGGTTCCCGGAGTACAGAGAACCCAGCTAGCCCCGGCAGCTTACGGCGGGGCGAGAAGGTGCATAGCTCCGACGCCTTCTCCCCGGTCTTCTTTGGCGGATCGGATCAGCAGAGGCACTTTCAGAGTCTTTGGAGAGTGTTATGACGCCATCACCATCCAACATTTGTCACTGTCGAGCATGGCGTTGATCAAGCTCGACAAGCAGATCTCCGCCAATTGCCGCCGCCAGAGAATGCTTCTGGGTTCCCCACGCAGCACACTCCGTCAGGGTGTGATGCGCCGTGTCCAGTGGCACACGCAGGAGGGTAACACCTCCCGCCTCGCTATCCCATGCAGGTACTTACCGAAGCAGCCATGTCCGGTAAGCACCTGCGTCAGCCTAAACGTGAGTGAGCTGCTTCTTCTTGTTACCCAGTGACTCAAGTGGGGCCGGATCGCCTTCACTGTCGCCAGGCTTATGGGGACCTGGGGTCCCCATCAGTAGGCCCCATATAGGTTTCATCTTAAGGTTTAGTGCTTATTCGACCACCATGCTTCAATACGACATTTAGTTGGACAGCTACTGGTTATTTATATTCCGTGGTCCGAGCACCTACTATATTTGGTTAAGTTCCATGTTTTTATCTCTAGACCCATCACGGATCTATGAATAAACTCTTCTAATATATGAAGGACATTGAACTTATTCGTCAGAAAATTTTAACTGAAATGTTCCAATAGAACGTTACGTTCAAATTCAAACGTTAAAACTTTATTGACGCCCAAAAAAAATTGTGTTTATAAATCTAATTTGAAATAAACTTGTTACAATATGTTCTTTGAATATATTTATTATATAGTTTTGTTAAAAATTCCAACGGAGCACATGGTTAGTTGCATTTGGTGTGGGAAGCGTAGTCCCGCCATAAACAGAAATTGCGTGTTGTGAGCTAAATGGCGTGAAGATGTCACGCATGGAGCGGGATTTTGTGACGTATGTATTTTTTACAAACGTTTAAAAAGCTTTTGTTAGAGCCTCTCTTTTATTTAAAAAAAATATTTTATAGGTTTTTATAAAAAGTGAATGTAACGCGCGGAATCCATCGCTGTTTCTAGCAATTTTCTAGAAAATAAACATAGATTTCACATATATAAAATTAAGTTTTCATTCTATTTTTTTTTTCTGTATATAAATATTGTAAATATTTTGTATCACAAAAAGTTACATTATCTATCCTTAAGTTTAATTGTATGTACATTTGATATTATGTCTTTGAAAGTTTTCGCATCTATTGCAACAAGAATAAGACTTAATAATTTGTGACAAATAAAATAAATTATCGTTTCTATTACAAATATATTTTTATTGTGTCCGTCTTGAAATTAAAAACTTTCATAATCACTACGTTTCATAAAACAAAGACCATCCGCCGCATCTGTCTGTCTATCTGACGTAATATACTAAAAAACTTGAACAGATTACTAAAAGAAATATACGAGAGGAGATTTTGAAACGTTTTTCACCAATGGACGGACTTGATGATTCATGAGGATGCTTTAGATGTATAATTCAATACAGTTTTATCTAAATTGGACGAATATTGAAATATGACGTTGATTGTTGAAGATGTCGGAAAAAATTATGCTGACTGGCAGCTTTATTAGCACGCGCCGGGTAAACTAATAAAGTTATATTTATTAGTATATATATATGTATAAACGTTTTATACCTACTCTTAAACTACACATGAGAGGCCGAGACGGGTACCTAATTACATAATATATATTATTGATGGTGATTCATCTATGTCACTGCGCTGGGATCTGGCAACCATGTAAACTAAGAGCCTTCGTGCTTTCCATTACTATAAGATTACTATCCACACAAATTCGAAATTTTTGTTGTTTAATGGTAGAATATTATTGACAGATTAGCATGTTCTTGTTTATTATACGCAGATGATCTTAAAATTTACCCAGTGGTAAATGATATTGAGGATGCTATGAAGCTTCAATCAGATCTAAATAGTGTTGATAATTGGTGTAAAGAAAGCAATATGGAGCTGAATGTAATTAAGTGCAAAGTAATTTCATTTTCTCATAAAAAAAAATAATAATTTGACTTTACATTGAATAATGTTTGCCTTGAGAGGAAGACCATCATTAAGGATTTGGGTGTTCTGTTTGATGACAAATTGAGGTTTATTAGTCACTATGATTACATAATTAACAAAAGCATGCGCCTTCTCGGTTTTATTTATAGAGTTACTAAGCATTTAAAGAACCCTTACAGCTTCCTTCGTCTTTATAAGTCACTAATTTGTAGTACCTTGGAGTATAACTCAACTGTTTGGCCTCTTCTATTCCAATCATATAGATAACATTGAACGCGTCCAAAAAGTTTCTTTATTTCTTATGTCATAAATTGGGATTACAAAAGAGGCTAAAGCTTTATGACGATAAAATCAGATATTTTAATATGTATAAACTTAAACAAAGATGTATATGTAATGACCTCTTTACTTTACACAAAATAATTCACTCCAAAATAAATTCTTCTGCCCTGTTATCGTTTCTTAATTTTAATACTAAATTTAGATCCACATCCACACTTAAATAGTTTTGTGCTCAGTGTTCATTAATAATACATCTTATTATAATCCAATCGTAAGATTTTGCCGCACTTACAACGATTTACTTTCAACACACAGTAACATATTAGATATTTTCAATTCCAATTTCCCAAAATTTAAAAACACTGTGAGGAATATTATATCTACGATCCAATGATTGAGTGATTATACAGAATTTCTTATTTTTAGACATTAAATTTTTAAACATATTTTTGATTTATGAATTTAATTTAATTGTCAATTTAATTGTTTTGTTTTATTTTATTGTATTAATTCGAATTTAATTTTAATTTATTTTGTTAATTAATTAATTTAATTTATATTATTGAATTATTATTATTCTAATTCATTAATTACTTAACTAACTGTATTATTTTTAAAAGCATGCCGTGTACACATGTTTTGGTATGTAATTTTGTTTGAAATTGTATAGATTCCTAATTCTCTAAGTCTAAGTCCTGATTACATCCTGTTTTGTGTACCTAAATAAATAAATATTTTTTAATTGTATTACACCATAACGCGCACAATACCGAAAGGTGAAAGTGTGATAAAACTTATTTTGTTTATAAAAGTATTTCCTAATACCAGAATTAAGTATAGATTAATCTAATTTTTTTTCCATTACTGATAGTGTTACTATTAAAGCTAATCGCCACCATATATTTCCTTTAGTATTATGTACTTAGCGCTGAACACGTATCATAAATCAGTTAAAATTTATACCTTAGTACGAACTTGCTAGCATACATTTGCAAGTCGACTAATAACTAAGGATGGCAATATTAACAAAATAACTAATGTTTCTAGTATTATTTATGTTCAGATTAGTTTAGTTAATAAATGTCATATACGTATAATACTCTACTGAGTGCAGTTTAATCGTTTATAATGTTTTTAACGTTATGTTAATTTGTCATTTCGCAGTTTCTAAAGCCAATTTTGATATTACATAGTACTAGATATACAGACAATACTGATGGCTTTGTGCAAGATCGACTGGGTAGGTACCAACCACTCATCAGATATTCGACCGCGAAATAACAGTACTTGGTATTGTAATAAGAGATATATAGAGTTTTCCATTAAGGGCGCTTGATCTTTGAAATGCAAAAAAAAATACATGTAGGAGAGATATTTGCGAAATTTTCTTTTATTTGGAAGGCCTATTGACCCCATTATGTATGGAATATGACATCGTTCAAATGACCGCCACGGCTTCGGTTGGTGGCGCGCACACGAAAGGTCCAATTTTCGATGACTCTGGCGCACAAATCGGGCTGTATTTGATCGATGGCGTGGCGTATGTTGACTTTGAGGGCATCGGTGGTTTGCGGCTTGTTGGCATAGACCTGCGACTTAAGAAAACCCCACAAGAAAAAGTCCAGCGGGGTCAAATCGCACGATCTCGGTGGCCAGTTCACGTCGCCTCTGCGCGAGATGACCATGTCCAGAAATTGCTCGTGCAGAACTTCCATCGTAGCGTGTGCTGTGTGGCACGTAGCGCCGTCCTGTTGAAACCACATGTTGTCCAGATCCATATTCTCGATTTCAGGCCAAAAGAAGTTGGTTATCATCGACCGGTATCGCTCACCATTGACGGTGACGGCCACACCATTATCGTTTTCGAAAAAATACGGACCAATCACGCCTCCGGCCCAAAATCCGCACCAAACAGTCACTTTCTGCGGGTGCATTGCCACTTGGTGAACCTCGTGTGGATTGGTCTCGTCCCAAATACGGCAATTTTGCTTGTTGACATAGCCATTCATCCAAAAATGCGCCTCGTCGCTGAAGATGTTTTTTTTGCCAAAATCGGCGTCAACTTCCAACTGCTCTAATGCCCAGTCAGCGAACACACGGCGCTGTCTGTGGTCATTAACCTTGAGCTCTTGGGTCAGCTGGATCTTGTACGGGTGCAGGCTCAAGTCACAACGCAAAATTCGCCAAGTTGTCGTCTGCGAAAGGCCGAGTTCCTGTGCGCGACGCGGAATTGACTGCCGCGGGTTTTCGAGGACACTGTCGCGCACAGCGGCGATATTCTCGGCAGATCTCGCGTTACGTTGACGCACGGGAACCGGCTGATTGTTAACTGACCCGGTTGACTCGAATTTGTCCACCAATCGACGGATAGTCGACTCGGCAGGACGATCATCGCGACCGTAAAACGGGCGAAGTGCGCGGAACGTTGCTCGAACTGAAGACCCATTTTCATAAAACAATTTTATGATTTGCACGTGCTGCTCGACACTGTAACCTGCCATGGTGGTTTGGGAGGACGGAATGAATATAACACACTGCATTTGACAGCTGTCACTCAAACAACATGGCCGCAATCAGCTGTCAAAGTTCAAGCGTCCCTATTAGAAAACCCCATATAATTGTAGTTCCCAAGATTGGTGGCGCATTGGCGATGTAAGCGATGGTTAACATTTCTAACGATGTCATTGTCTATGGGCGTTGGTGACCACTTACCATCAGGTGGCCCATATGCTCGATCTCCTACCTATTCTATATAAAAAAATAGATATTCTATTTAAATTGTTGTTATCGTTTTAAATCACTAAAGAACAAAGATGTATTTGACGTACTGTTGAGCAAAAATCTCCTATTTAAAATTTATTAAGCTACGCTGTTCCACCGCGGCTTGATGGATACATCTTCATTTCAATTGATACGGGTGCGATACCGCACAATTTTTTCCATCACCGTCGAGTAGTCAAGCAGTTCTTCTTATGTTTTAACAAATTATTGAAGTTTTAATCATAAGTAAAAGCCTTTCTTATAAACGTTGCCTAACGGGTGATTGGTTAAACAATTCTGCCTCCTTTTTCGAATATCAAATCAATAATGGCAGTTAGTCAGAAATCAGTGTTTAACTAAATCTTTAAATAGTAATTATAGTTCAATTGGTTCGATGAAAAAGTTTAGTTGCAAGAGTTTATCCAATTATGTACACTGACATCTGAATTCAAAATTAAACCGGTCTATCTTTACTCAAACATAGTTGTGACAAGCCGCTAGTACTTGATATATATAAGTTAGTCAACTGTGTACAATCATTAGGTACATTCGAGCGGATGCAGGTCGCGTGTCACCGGTTCATTGTCCTGTGTTTGACGTAAAGCCACTTTGCGGAAATGGGAAAACGACGGCATTTAGTCTCAAGCTATGAAACAACACGACATACACAAGGATTTTAATAATTGAATTGATATCATAATTAGAAAATACAAACAATATTTTGATCAAACTCACTTCTTCAATCTTTTGTTCACTAAACTGAATAATATTTAGTTAGTTTCGATCGGATTTTACTGGTTTAAAAATCGAAAACAGTAAAGAATCTATATATAACATTATTATTTTCTGTTTTCAACTAAAACTTTGCTTTCTTATATAATGTTTTTATGCACAATTTACAAAAAAACAGTATCATTATCTTGTCCATGTGTGCCTTCTAATTCCTACGCCTAGCGCCCATTTGTTTGGCATAATATGTTTTCTCTATCTCAAGCGATAAAATGTATACTAAGTAACAAAACTTTATTGTTATAATATTATATATTTAGATACTAAGTGAAGCTGAAATCTGTGTTTGAAGCAGACATAGCATTTTGTACAGGCTGGCGCTGCACGTTAGAGTTACTGTTCTTCGTAGTAAATTGTATCATGCTAAGCTTGTTTACTATATTAGGATAGCATATTAAATAATGTAATAATATTGGGTATAGGCGAATAACACATAAAACTTTTAAATAAATATAATTATGGTTTTTAAGTTTATTTGACCTGTTTGGTATTACTATTATACTTTTTAAATTTTTTTACGTTAATAATATAACCATAAGTCATATTTAATCGGAGTCATATTTAATGTAATAATAAAGATTACTCGTATAGTTTTTATTTTAATAATTCTATTTTATAAGCAAAAGGTGAAATAGATAGTATTTTATTATATGTTATGTGTATTATGAATATTGCTTTTCATTTATTGATGTCCCTCAGTGTGGCAGTAAGCTGCATAAACCGAGAAATGCGCAGACCTTTCTTTGGCAATGGTTTCACAAGCCTCGCCTTTAGATGCAAGTAATCGTGATGATATTCACACGGACGGCAATAACTTCGCAAAACGATTTATAGAAATTATATTTGGGTTGGATTCAGATTTGTATTTTTATTTTTTTATAGTATAGGTAGGCGGACGAGCATATGGGACACCTCATGGTATGTGGTCGCCAACGCCCATAGAGAGAGGCATTGTACATTTCTTAAAAAAAAAACATCGCCAATGCGCCACCAACCTTGGGAACTAAGATGTTATGTCCCTTGTGCCTGTAATTACACTGGCTCACTCACCCTTCAAACCGGTACACAACAATACCAAGTACTGCTGTTTTGCTGTAGAATATCTGATGAGTGGGTGTTACCTACCCAGACGAGCTTGCATAAAGCTCTACCACCTAGTAACACACGGTATAGGCGAGCGTCGTGATATATACATAAAATACTTATAATTCAAAACAATAAAATACTCAAAACAGTCTGCCTGCCATTGCTTTTTATGGCTTCCATGGCTTAAAGGTTGAGTGAGTCGGTGTAACTATAGACGCAAGAGACATCTTAATTCCTAAAGTTAGTGGCGCATTGGCGTTTTAGGAAATGGTTAAAAATTCTTCTAGTACCAATGTCTGTCCAAGGCCAGTCTATTATAATCAAAAGAGTACATTATAATTTATCATGCGTAACTACAAGGACAAAATATATAGCAGGAGATCATCTGTAACTCGGGCGTGAGAATATGTTATACTCTTAAGCACACAAAATACATAACAGAAGATATTCAATAACTCGCATGTGTGACTTTGACACATTACCCGCAGCCGTTACGTCGCACATTATCAACTTGATTTGACGATATTATAAGAAAATCGCAATACATTTTTTGCTAACGATAATGGACGTCCTAAAAAAGGATTTCCGTCTCCATTTTATAGATGTTCTTGTTTCTTTTATATGAAAGACGTGAAAATATGTAAGTAAATGGGTCATGACCACCTGCCACCTTTTTAAGTCGTCTGTCCACATCGAAATTTCAATTTTTTTACACTATCTTTAAAAGGAAAAGCGTGTTGACTTTTCGTGATATCTCAATGTTCTGTAAAACTCGATTATCTAATTTACACATATATCTATACGTTTTTTTATAATAAAGAGAAAAGCTGTCGAGTAAAAAAGCGAATCCTATCTAATTCCATTCTTAAATTTTGATATCTTTGATAAATTGCAATTCTTTAAGCTTGACTGTTAAGTATAAATATTGACTTTGCCAGCATTCAAAATAATAAAAGTTAAATCACTTAGGACGTTTGAATGCTGCCACATCTGAATTATACCAGCTTTCGCATTATTATATAGTTCAACATACGTTTCGCCTTATATAACTATTGTATACACAAATAATAATATACAATGACGCATGTATTTGTGTATTTGACCAACAACTGCGTCGCTTTGACTAAATATCGAATTGTATTGAAACTGATTTATGTATCTGACGATATCTGAATATAGTAATTTTTTTGTCGTAAGATTGTGCTATATTAGAAGCAAATAACAACAACGTATACACTTAAAATTTGCTATTTACTTACGATAAAAAAAATCTCTTTAAAATTGTTTAATCATCGAAGCGTAGTCATAAAACTCAAAGCTGTATTTATATTTTGTTTGTTTTGATCTGTGCTTATCATCCGTTAATTGCTGGATATCTTTTAATGAATCTTAAAATAGTTTAAACTTTGTTTTTATGAAATACCAGCCAACCGTCCCGACTTCGTACGTGTAAAATAAGGATTTTATCCCGTGCATTTTTTAATCAATAAGATATAAACATTCGCCCTTCAATGTATACGCCACTACAGTACAGTGTATGTGTGTTCAGTACAGGGTATATAATAATAATGCGTAAAGTACACATGTGAAAGGGAGAGTTGATTAAGAAGGGCAACGCTTTTTGGTGTGATAAAAAAGTAAGAACAATTTCCTCCTTTTTTTTCGTTGGAAAAATGCATTTACGCGTTTCCCCCACATGAAGTGGACCCCCCACTTCATGTGGGAATCAGCGGCGCTGAAGGTGCCGGAATACCCACTAAAAAACTAGCGGTATCCTCTCCGGTCTGGTCGGGGGTGCCACGGGATCGCTTGCGCATGCTACGATGACGCTCCGGGGTTCCCGTATACAGGGAACCCCCTTAGCCCCGGTGGCTGTTAAAGTGCGCATAGCGCCTACGCCTTCTCTCCGGTCTTCTTCGACAGATCGAATCAGCAGAGGCATTTTCGTCGCGCTTCCGCTCCGCGGTCTCCTTTTGCGACATGACACACTCGCAGAAGGAGACTATTTCCAACCAGTACCATGCGTGCTGCGTGCATGGTGTTGGTTACAGCATGGCGTTAATCACGCACGGCAGCGAGAGATCTCCACAGACTATCGCCGCCAGGGAATGCCTCTGAGGCCCCCACGCAGCACACTCTGAAGAATAATTTCCTCCTGACCGATTTCGGCCGCGATGGCCAATCTCAAGAAAGATTTGCCAACTACGCAGGACGTATTATAGTGCAAAAGTGTATGCGTAAACACAGGTGCACTCTCATAATCCGATAGGACGGCAAGCCGACGCGAACGGTAAAAGTTCAGGTAAGAGGCAGGACCAACGGATTTACATGCCTCCCGTGGCACGGGAATGTGACAAATATACAGAAATATAATCATTAAGAATCTACATTTTAAAACACGTTTTAAGTTGAAAAAATATCGCAAAGAACTTCGTTCCTCCCGGGGGTCTACCGATCGCACATTTTTTATTATATTTTTAGGTTCTATCAACGGTTTCTATGTGCTCATGCTCATCGTACAATGGTCCCACACTATGATATAGACCTTTTTGAAAAAGTTGGCCCGTTATTTGTTTTTTTTATTATAATGGGTATGTAGACACAATTATTAGGTCCTTACATATGAAATTAGCGTTTTGTTGTACTGACCACTTTGATCTGAAATATCTCCTCTTTGGTTAAGAATTCCAAATTAAAATTTATAAATTCATTTAGCTGGTACATTTGAGTTTTGAAAACAGTTATTCATTTGTTTTTTCCTCATTATTTTTTTCTTTGGCGTCGCTTATTACCGCACAATGGAAAACACGAAATATCGGTATATTTACGAGTAGGAGTTCTACCGTGGCACAAGTGTTGCAGAAACAGCTCGAAGGATTAATGGCTGGTATCACAAAATAAAGCACGGTACGTTTTTGGTTTCAACGTTTTCGTTCTGGAAATTTCGACCTTCAGAACCAACCCCGTGGACGACCGGAGACCAAAGTGAAAAATGAAGAATTAAAGGCTATTGTGAAAGCGGATCCATCACAAACTACTTCAGAGATAGCTGCAGGTTTCGGGGTAAGTGATAAAACTGTATTAATCCACTTGAAGCAAGTCGGGAAAGTAAAAAAACTTGAACTATCGGTACCTCATGAATTTAGTGAATCGAACTTGCAAACACGCGTCGACTGCTGTGTTACTTTGCTCAACCGACACAATAATGAAGGGATTTTAAATCGAATCATTACTCGTGATGAAAAGTAGATACTGTACTATAATCGGAAGTGCTCGTCTGAACCCTGGAGACCCAGCCAAATCCTGCCCTAAACGAAAATTGACTCAGAAAAGTTACTTGTGAGTGTTTGGTGGACGAGCGCTGGTGTCGTTCACTACAGCTTTCTAAAATCTGGCCAAACGATTACGGCAGATATCTATTATCAGCAACTGCAAACCATGAAGGAAGAACTAGCTGCTAAACAACCGAGATTGGTCAATCGCTCTAGGCCACTGCTGCTTCACGACAACGCAAGACTACACACTGCACATCAAACAACCACTAGGTTAGATAAGCTACAATTGGAATGTCTGCGACATCCACCGTACTCCCCGGACCTTGCTCCAACAGATTACCATTTTTTCCGGAATTTGGACAACTTCTTACAAGGAAAAAAAATTCAACTCCGTTGCGGCAGTCCAAACCGCCTTCAAAGAGTTTATTGATTCTCGCCCCCATGGTTTTTTTAGTGAAGGGATCAATGAACTACCTATGAGATGGCAAAAGTGCATAGATAACAACGGTGCATACTTTGATTAATCAAATATATTTTACAAAAAGAAAATTGACTTTATATTCCTCTCGTACAAAACGCTAATTTCATATGTAAGGACTTAATACTAAATTCTTCCAGACGGGCTCGTATAATCACCAGTAAGTAAAGTAGCTAAGATTTCGTATGCACATTCTTATGTACCATACGAAATCTTTGCGCCGGCTTCTGCGCCACAATTACCATTGTCATACGAATGTCATCACCGTTTGTTGCTACCCATGTTTTTATTGACTTGACTGATGTGATTTTATTTGAACAAAACGCAGTTATTGTGACTTAAATATATAATAATAGTAAGATATATATAGCCTCCCGAACTTTTTTGTAGCTAATGATGAGTACTATAATCATGTAGTACATTATTTTAACTTTCTTTAATAGTTTTCACAGGGCACGCCAAATAATTACTTTTACAGAAAAAAGTTATACCCTTGGGTAACTTTATTGCTATTTTTATTAATTTTTGGAGGATCTCTATTTTTTTTTAAACAAAATATAGCCTTTTTAGGTTCTGAGAACGAAGTTTTCTGTACGTGAAAGAGTTTTTAAAATCAGTACAGCAGTTTTTGAGTTCATCCGCAAAACAGCAGTACTTTGTAGTGTTGTGTTCTGGTTTGAAGGGTGAGTGAGCCAGAGTAATTATAGACACAAGGGACATAACATCTTAGTTCCCAAGGTTGGTGGCACATTGGCGATGTAAGCGATGGTTAACATTTCTTACAATGCCAATGTCTATGGGCATTGCTGAGCACTTACCATCAGGTGACCCATATGCACGTCCGCTTACCTACAAAATAAAAAAAATAAAAAATCATTGCAAACAAACATACAATATTTTCTATTATTATTAGTATAGATATAGAATACGTGCGAACGAAGCCGCAGGCAACAGCTAGTTTATTTATCAAATTTTGTAGCGGCTCTCCTACATATAGAAAAAATGATAAAATATGTGATTATTCCGCTTTGGATAGACAATGAATAAAATCCGTTCTTAGTGAGCGTCTACGTATAGATAGGAGTATCTGTGTCAAATTTCAAGTCAATATGGCGCATACTCGTGATGAGTGGGGAATCGATTATATGTATGTTCCGCTCAACTTTTTTAATTTTTTCTTTCATTAGAACCTTCTCCTGACAATAATAAACACAACAAAAAAAGAATTAGTGTACTTACCCTGGTTTGAATCCACAATTTTCGATTAAGTTCAAAGAATCCCCTAGGCCATCGCGAATCGAAAAAAAATCTTTGCCTAAATATCGATAAAATTTAACAGAAATACAATGCATATACTCGTATTTATCCACTTTCCAAGTCCAAATAAATTTATTTTACTAAAATGGAAACGTGAATCAACTCGTAACGGCATTAGGAATTCAATTGAACGAATATTGAGATAAAAATGTACCACTACTGTTGCGTGTTTGTAAATCGAATGTTATGTACAAAATAATATATAACGTATATGTATGTTTACAAGTTATGTACGACACATCGAGCAGGTGAACTATTGTAATGGCGGTTATGATAAGAGACTTTGCCGTGAGAGAATGCGAGCATCGATCAATAAATATTTATCATTAAGAATATTTATGATTCGAACGGTGCATGTAATTTTATTACGAAAACACTTCCAGAAAATATATTTAGAATTCAAAATGTTGTTATTGTAACGTTAGCACAACAAAAGTTTTATTTCGGTGTTTATCAATTGTTCGCTTACATTAACTTTTTGATATGGGGTCGTCGCATTATCATTATCTCTACATAAATATTCATCACTACCTTTTATATTCTATACAACGACTATTATATGTGATATTAAATATAGTAAAATGATTAATAAATCAGCCGATATAGTCCAGTGAAAAGAAAACGTATATCTTAACCAAAGATTGTGGATTCAATTGCGATCAATCGGCACCGATTTATATAAGGGAACTTTGTTAAGTTCTATTCATTAATAATTATTTGGTAGAATAATTTATAATAAATAAAACTGCTACTATAATAATAAAATTTGTAGATAATTTAGTCGAAGAAATATAAAACTCAGCTGCATGTCTCGTAAAACGTCTATGGGAAACATGCATTTAAGTAAAATCGAATATCGACCGACCGTATTGGAGAAGCTTAGTGGAATATACTCTAAATATTCCCTTTATAGAAATAAACAGTATATTACTATATTTAAATAAATAATTATTAGGTTAAAACATTTTCCACGTTTAATTATAAGGGCCTTGTTTGTATGTAATTCAATTGATATTAACTAAGTGATTAATTCAATTATTCTACCATTATATTGGATATACGTCGTAAATTTTATTCTACGGGTGGATAACGAATGTATTTTAAAGTACAATTATTGAATAGTTTGCAAACGTAATATACAATTACGAAAATCAAATGAGTATGTATGTACAAGTATATAGTAATTTTACATATTTTGTGTATGATTAAAATACATCTTAGTTCCTAAGTTTGGTGGCGCATTGCCGGTGTAAGCGATGGTTAACATTTCTTACAATAGTCTATGGACGTTGGTGACCATCAGGTGGCCCATATGCTAGTCCGCCTACCTAGTAACTCACATTTCATCACTAATCAAAACAAAATCAATGCAATCATTTTCATTGAATTATCAATTTCTCTTATTTATTTTCTGAACGCCTCAAATCTCCCACTTGCGAAGTGAAGTGGTCAATCCCTTTTATGCTAAAATGAAAATAATAACGTTTATATAGAAATATGGAATAAATTATATATATATATATATATATATATATATATATATATATATATTATTTATACCATATATGATATATGTACATGACATCGCAAGTCAAATTAACTCGGAATCTCTCGGTATCAATATATACATACATAGATATCAATTAATACAAATTTGATCTAACTCAATTCATTAATATTATAATTTGAATAATTTTATTAAGGGGTGAGAATCAAATCAAATCAAACCGAACTATCTCAAAATAAAAGAAACAATATTAAATTAAGTTCATGAATTCATTTAAAATTATTTTAAAATCGAATCAACGTCCAATATCCAAGATTTTAATTTATCAAACCCCTTTAAATTTCTCACGAGGGAAGAAATTAATAATTAAAGTATAATAAATAGTAGGAGTGCGTTCAATGTCACCAGAGATTTGCCGAGATATTGCTCTGGGATGTGCTGGGATTTATTTAAAAATATCTTCAAAGTAAAGTATATTTTATGTATATTGTACATGTATGTTGGATATACATAAAGATTTATACGTACATGTTGTTTATTAAAATTATTACAATAATAGTAATCTTTTTTTTAAAGTTTAATTTTGCACGTACACTAATAATATTTCTTAAACGTAAATACATAAAAAAACCGGCCAAGTGCAAGTCGGACTCGCGCACGAAGGGTTCCGTACCATTGTCTATAAAAACGGCAAAAAACATGTGTGTTGTATTAGGGCCCCCTTAAATATTTATTTTATTCTGTTGTTTGTATTTATTGTTATAGCAGCAACAGAAATACATCATCTGTGAAAATTTCAACTGTCTAACTATCACCGTTCATGAGATGGTGGACAGACGGATAGACGGACACACGGACGGACGGACGGTCTTAGTAATATCGTTTTACCCTTTGGTTACGGAACCCTAAAAATATTTAATTATTAAAATTTGATTTATTTAGTTCTTGCTAAATAAATACTTAATCATTTAAATAAGTGGGGTATAGGTTTTCACACAAAGGCCTATATAGATCAGTGAAGGTCGTTTATTATCAATTCCTAAGCAAAGTGCTACCTTATGTAATTCCACTGTCTCAAATGGGGTGTGATGTTACTCTGTATTTGCAAGTCAATCGCGGTTGTATGATGCCGTGAACCGCTCGCTCTGCCGTTTATTAAAGTTGTCTATTTCGACGCTTTGGTTCAGTTAATAGAACTGTGACTGCGTCTTATAATCAGAACAATTTGCGAATGTGTTAGTTTTTTAGTGTAAGAATTATTACGGATCATATATTTTTAACAGCAACTAATATATAAATAGTGTTGGTGGTTTATGGTTTAATATTGAAGTGTGTTTAGTATCAATGCATAAAATGGAACGTTGTTTTCTTGGCTCACGTTCTTCAAGTGTATAATGAGTGATCAAGAGACCGCTTCTATGAAGAATAATTAATTATCATGTCTTTAGGTTTCAGTATATATTTGCCCTTATCGTATTAGTAATTTGACGGATTGTTGCTATATGAACAAAATATATTACTTTTGCGGCTGGCCACCTGTGTAGTTGCCTAGTCTCGTCACAACGTTTCGTGGTCAAAATCGGCTAAACCAGTATCGATCGATTGATTTACTAAGTGTTATGAAATTTAAATTACAAATACTAACACGGCATAGAAGGAAATGTTATCCATAAGCAATGTAGGTCAGTTACTGTTCCTATTAATGTGCTTATAAACGAACAGTAATATCCCAAAATTTGGAGGAAGATTGTGTTTGCTTTTAGCTTCTAATTATATAAGCTGACAGTTCGTGAATTATTACTTTTGTAGTGAATTTTTATGTGATCAGTCACGGTAAACACAAGTCACTAATAAAAGTTTTAGAATCAATTGATATAAATATTGAATGATTTATTACATCTGTGATATTAAAATCACAATAATATCCTGGGACATTACTCACACAAGGCCATCTGATCCCAAACTAAGCAGAGCTTGTACTATGGAAACCAGACAACCGAGATACTTACATATACTATTTTTCTATTGTAAATACATGTTTATATAGATAAATACACCCAGACTCAGGACAAACAGACATGTTCATGCACATAAATGTCTGTCCTGAGTGGGAATCGAAGCCACGACCTGCGGCGTGAAAGGCAAATATCTTACCAACCACACCAACCGGCTCGTCGACTTATCTAGTCAGGTTGATCGACAGCACAAATGTTATAGTGGTGAGCGCTCGGGATTACTGAAACGTTCTTAATCTGAGTTCAGTACTGCTCACATAATGCGTAAGTTAACGTCACAAACTATTTTGTTCACTCCACATTAATTCTGTTCCAGTTTCTTCATATATGTATATTTAACTAACATTTAAAAGTATTAATGGAGAATAATCTAATTAATATACCCACTTCTTATCGGTTGAATAGTAATGACTAAAGGAGCACATTATTTTAATTTTTCATAAATATATTTTTCATAAATTTTTCATAAAATAAAACTTGATAATATTCTATTTTACAGATTAATTTCGCCTCAGATGTAAGCAGAATTTAATATGATTGCTATTCGTTAGAATTCAAATTTAAAATGTAATATGCTGTACCGAGTACGTAAGTTAGATTAAAATCGATTGCCAACGAGTATTTAAAAACTTTATAAAGCTCCATAAGTATGACAAAATAATGATGTATTATTTTTTAAATAACAAATATTTCAAACATAAGAATCTTCTTTATGTGCTTTCCGAGGCACATGAGTGTACACACTTCCAACTTTCAGACTCCGGGCTGCTACTGAGATTATTCTGGCCGAAAAACCCAATAACTATTTATTGGCCCGACCTGGGAATTGAATCCAGGACCACCGGGTCTGCGGCCTTATATCTAGCCAATAGACCAACGAGGTAATCAAAACAATAAATCTCTTCCAGATAGCCAGATCTTTAATGATTCTGGTGCGTTGTGCAAATGGAGAACTGTGATCACAATAATAATAAAAATAATAATTTCGTAATGGAACTTGTTTGTTGGATTATAATAAGCCCATTAGTTTTTTTACGCCGTAAATAAAAATTAAAATATCAGTTTATGCATATATACAAATAAACAATCATAGCTAAACTATTATAAATTAAATGTTAAATTTTATTTATTATTTTAGAGCACGATACTCACTTCGGTATGTTTTTGACAAGGTAATACTTACTGCGTCACCGTTTACTCGGTGGTAGAGCTTTGTGCAAGCTCGTCTGGGTAGGTACCACCCACTCATCAGATATTCTACCGCAAAACAGCAGTACTTTGTATTGTTGTGTTCCGGTTTGAAGGGTGAGTGAGTCAGTGTAATTACAGGCATAAGGCATAACATCTTAGTTCCCAAGGTTGGTGGCGCATTGACAATGAAAGTGATGGTTAACATTTCTTACAATGCCATTGTCTATGGGCGTTGGTGACCACTTACCATCAGGTGGCCCAGATGCTCGTCCGCCAACCTAAATAATAAAAAAAAAAAAAAAACAATATATGTACAATAATATTTTGTTTATTCACGTCAACATTATCAATTCATAGAAGCAGTGATAATCGATGTATAAATATGAAAATTACGAGATAAACTTATAACGACAAGTTTCAAACTCCACAAAGTTAAAAATCGATCCTGGGCCACGGTATTTGTTTCTGTAATAAAATTACGCAGATATTATTAATTTTGCCACTGGAATAAGTTTAAATTGTTTGCTTTAAAATATTAATAAATAAGGCATATCACTCAACACTAGTTTATATAGATGATAAAAAATCGTGGAGTTAATACTTGTTGACAGGCAGGATACATTTAAATTTAATTGTATTTTATGGACATAACTTTGTATTCGAAATGTTAGAAAAGAGTAACTACTGAGTTAGTTGTCAGTTTTCCTGGTAGAATCTACATTCTGAACTGGTAGCTTTTGCATTAATTTAATCATGTAAGCTTACGATTCAAAAATGCTCAAAAATAGTATAATTTGATTTGAGAAACAACAACGATTAAGAAATAATTTTAGTATTGTGCTGTGTGCGCTCATTAACTGTACGATAGTTGTAGCATTACTAGCAGTTCATACTGTTGCCGTAGTTCATTTGTCATGTGCCTGACACGTATGTTCTCGAAAGCCGTTCTGCGTCGACTAGACGGTCGTTGAGCTATTCCGTAAAAATGAAAATTTAAACTATACGTTGGTACTCGATCCTGAGATGTCAACTACAATATTTATAAAGTTTAAGGTAAACATGTATGAAAATAGCACTATCAGTCTATTTTCAAAGTTTTACGAGCGAGTCGACTATGGAGTGTCGAATTTGTTTCTCACGGAATAAGCCTTGCTGGGCAAGACACGGTCCAATTGAACACATTGTACGAGTACGTGAGATGTATCACGTACAGATTTACCTGTAGCAACTTTTCGTCATATAGTTGGTCATTTATAGTATACACATATTTACGTAATAACTAGCGGTTCACCCGCGGCTTTGCGCGCGATATAATCAAAAATAATAAAAGATGTTAATTATGGTCTATTTAAGCCGTGAAAACAGTACATTTCAAGCAGATCAATCCAATTTTTTATACGAATGTTTCAACCCATTTCTCTCGTTTGGGGTTGAATTATTAAAAATGACAAAGTACGTTTGCATTTATTTTTGCTCAGAAGTTTTAAAATTAAATTTCATGCTTCTTACATAAAAAATGACGGACCCGCCATACAATATTTCAACCTCATATTTTACCTTCTTGCAGGGTAGTTTTTAAGAACTCTGATATACGTATTTATTTATTTCTAAGCAGAAGCTAGTATATAAAATTTTATGATTCTTACATGAAAAATGACGGACCCGCCATACAAACTTTCAACCCCCATTTCACCCTCTTGGAGGTAGTTTTTACAAAACCCTGAAATACGTATTTATTTGTTTCTAACCAGAAGCTAGTATATTAAATTTCATGCTCTTACATGAAAAATGACGGATCCGGATACAAACTTTCAACCCCCATTTCACCCTCTTGGGGGGTAGATTTTCGAAAACCCTGAAATACGTATTTATCTATTTCTAAACAGAGGCTTGTATATAAATTTCATGCTTCTTATATCAAAAATGACGGACCCGCCATACAAACTTTCAACTCCTATTTCACCCTCTTGGGGGTAGTTTTTACAAAACCCTGAAATACGTATTTATTTGTTTTTAACCAGAAGCTAGTATATTAAATTTCATGCTCTTAGATGAAAAATGACGGATCCGGATACAAACTTTCAAACCCCATTTCACCCTCTTGGGGGGTAGATTTTCGAAAACCCTGAAATACGTATTTATATATTTCTAAACAGAAGCTATCATATAAAATTTCATGTTTCTTACATGAAAAATGACGGACCCGCGACACAAACTTTCAACCCCCATTTCACCCTCTTAGAAGGTTGATTTTCAAAAACCCTTAAATAAGTATTTATTTATATCCAACCAGAGTCTTGTATACAAAATTTCATGCTTCTTATTTAAAAAATTACGGAGTTCCCTTATAAACTTTCAACCCCTAGGTTCCACTATCTTATGTGGTGAATTTTGGAAAACTCTGTTTTGCGTATTTATTTATTTCCAACCAGAAGCGTGTACACGAAATATCGTGCTTCTAACTTTGAAAATTACGGATTTCCATACAACATCCCTTGTTTCACCTCCTTAGGTGTGGAATATCCAAAAATCCTTTCTTAGTACGCGTTTTCATCATAAAATGCATCAACTGTCAAAATTTCAAGTCTCTAACCCCAGTGGTTTAGGCTCTGCGTTGATGAGTCAGTCAGGACAAGTCTTTTTATATATTATATAGATAATAAAAAATAATTTTATTAATTTAAAATATAAATTACTTCCTTTCCGTAAAGAAGGACGTTCCTACATGAATTTATGTTTTGTGTGGCGATATCTATTTCAGATTTACAAACAAATTATTTTTTCTATCCAATAGGCTATCACTTAAGGATTTTACATAAGGGGATTCTAAGAATTGGAATGTCTCAAAATTTATTTGGAATATTAAATATACAAAGTCATCTTTCAAAATAAGAAGCATTTCAAAAATTAAAAAAGTGACCGAAGAAGAAAATCTTGATGTATGTATAGTTAAACTAAAAACATAAAAATATTACTTTTTTATTCTGTAGAACAGACTCTGATATCATTCTTTTTATTGTAACATATATGTATAGGATAGATAAATTTCATAAACTGTACGGCTGCGTCCCTGATACAAGATGTTTTAGTTCTTTTTTCTTTGTTCGCCAAGATTCCAGTATCAAAAAAAATTATTTGAAAATAAAAGTTCAGTAGTAAAAATGTTCAAAATATATTTTGTCCTGTCGATATATATATTTTAGGTCATATTATTTGATGGTTTTTTGGTAAATAATATTCCGAAAATCTCTTCCAAAACCGCGGAACAGTCGAAAACAAAGACAATGAAAATATTAAAACGGTCGAAAATATGTAGTTACATAGTAGCAGCTATTTTTATAACTTTAAACATTTATAACTTTAAACATTCTAGCCAATTTGTTAATATAACGAATAGCGCCGATAGCTTTCTAGAATTCCAATACATTTTGTGGACCCAGACATTAAGGGTGCGATTGTATGTGTAAAATTCAATATAATGGTAGGGTCAAAGGATGCAAAGCGATGGTCCGTGATTTAATTTCACTTGCGCTGTGCTTCGGCATTTGCGGCCACTTAAATTCCTTCAAATATACGCTTTATTACTTCAACGTGATTTTCTAAAACTTTTATTTAAAACTACAATGATGTGCGAGACCGACTCGTTTGGTTAATCACATATTCTATCGTCCAATAGCATCAGTTAGTATTTTAGGTATCCACGACACAAGCTTGCTTCGTTTGAATGCCACTGGAAATACAATTGCGATTCGCGATGTCGTTTCAGCAAACAACCAAACTATTTTATCAAGTGTTGATTTCCGGTTTGTGAGTGAGCTAGTATAGAAATAAATAAATAATATTTTAATAGATTAGTATGGTGTAAAATATAAGACAGATGGCGTAATCGTAGTTAAGTGACGTAACGCCAGGCGAAGTTTGTGTTCTTGCTCGCCGGCTTCAACACAGCTTGTCGTTAAAATGACCGTGTCAAGTTTCAATAAACATTATACAAAGTTACTAATTATAATAAACTTTATTTGTCTAAAAGTATGCGAAATCTTGTTATTTTACGAACAAGTTTTATCCCGTTCGTATATAACTGACTTTACATTAATTAAACCCTTGTAACGATAGTGTTTAGAATTGATTAGAGTTTAGAAGTTTACGTTGTTTTAAATAATTTATAATCAAACAATTTGGAGTAAAATACATTATATTTTTCTGCGTTAGCAAGACACACAGCTCAAACATTGCCGTTTGAACGTGCCGCGGGCCGATCCGTTCGTTGTCGGTTTTTGAGGCATCATAGGAGCGCGCGCGCAGTTAGGATTGTTTCCGATTTTGTGAATTGGCTCGCGCGGCAGTATGTCAATTGACAAAGAAAAGCGCTGTCTACTAATACAATTATATGACTTTGATCTGTTCATATTATATTTTTTTATATTATTGTGTGAAATCAAATCAGATTTGTTTTCTTTGTATTTTTTTATATACGGGATTATTTGCAACCTCACAGGACAAAACAAAAGTTGTTGATTATGGAGTTAGCTATCTAGTCCTGCGACATTGCTGGGTCGTTACAAATAACCCTGTATATACTATTCATGACCTATTAGTAGGGAGTTTCAGGTATACAATAATTTCTTACTAGTTGATTTATACATAAGTTATTATGAATAAGTAACACACTAATTCGTCGCTGTATATTTTAATGTCGTCTTGATGAGATTCCTCAGACTGATATAAAGATTCAACAGGAGAGGACTTCTCAGAAAGACTAATTATTTTTTTAAATTTAAACATGGAACTTTAAGTATATGACTTAAACAAAACTTAGTTCGATTTCATATAACTTACACATTTTTATCCTCGTATCATAAAATAATAGCTTATATCGGTTGCACGTATTGACAGCGCTCGTCTGCGGGTCAAACTCCTCTCGCTATTTATTACACTTCTCCGGCATGCACCGCTGCACAATTGCTTAATTGCATCACAAGGAAAATAACATTCATTTTCCTTTTTCAAACAAGAAATGCTAACTTTTAAAGTTAATATTTCGAAGTGTGGAGCTTGTGGTTAACTAGATATTGATTTTCTTAGTTTCAATATATATATAAATTATAAACACTAGTGTAGTAGAGTGTTCGCAATTTTTTATTAACCTCCAAAATCTCTTCTTTAGTGGCTCCAAGAAGCTGTAGTCACAGCGGCCACATCCCGGGCAACCACGTTAGTGGGCTAAGCCTAAAGAAGGGGACTAATTCACAAACATCTGTGATATAGTTATCGGTGACTCCCGAAATCTATATATACTATCCGTAAGGTAATGTGGAAAACCTCAAGGGCGTTTGTCGGAGTTCATAATTATAGCGACATGGCCTTTCCACTGCAACCCGACTTCTGCCGATCGTTCCGGTATATTGGACCATTGGAGCACAGGAGAAGGGACGAGTGAACTGGATCTGCACCCGCGCAACTGCTTATCTATACTAATATATAAAGCTGAAGAGTTTGTTTGTTTGATCCGACTAATCTCAGGAACTACTGGTTCGAATTTAAAAAATATTTTTGTGTTGGATAGTCCTTCTATCGAGGAAGGCTCTAGGTTTATTTTTATTAATTATACGCGGGTGAAACCGCGTGACACAGCTAGACCACTATAAATAGTTCACGCGCAGATGACCCTAGTTATTCTTCCCGGAGTCTAGCGAGCCACATTAGGGCTCATGTTAGAAATAATTAATTTCTAGGGTCGCCGTCATCGAAATCGATGAGGAGGAATATATATCTATAAAATCAACAATATCAATAATATAGATAAAAAAAACATTTTTATTTATTTAATCAATTTACAGACACCCATTTGAACTTATTTTAAGTGACGATAAATGTTATCACTGTCATCTAGTTTCAATGAATCAAAGCCTTAATGTTGCTTGAAATTAAGCTTAATCTGCCTGTGAAAACCACAAGAAAATCCGTTTTATGGTTTCGGAGATTAGCGTGTACATACATACAGACAGATAGACAGCCGCTCCGGCATGTGTTTGTTCTTTTTTTATCGTTCACACTCGTTTGTTGATTTCTACTGCTTTATTATATTTATATTTACATAGATATATTCATAGTATAAGGCTATGATTGTGTTACATACATTTATGTATCTATGTGATCGTTGAAAAATAATAACTGCGAAGGATGACTCTCAGCGTATAATTTAATTTATCTGGTGTGCTTCAAAAATGTTGGTAAGAGCTTAAATGAATAAATTATTTTGTCTTTTGATTTCAATTACCGAAAAATGTTTCTAACATGACACTAATTTCTTATAACATGCTATTTTTACTTTTATCGAAGTTTGACAACTGTTGATGATACTAATCTTAAAAAGTGTAGTAGATAATAACTGATTTGTATTTCGTGTCCTTTTTGCAATTCTTGACGGATGAAATAGTGATGCCTTTTTTACTATTTTCGCTTAAACGTAATCTTCTCTAACGTAACAAAGAACCGTAGCGACCCAATTGGCGTCGTCTCAATTCTGCATTAATTAGAAAACCTGCTGCATGGGTGCAGTATTTGAGGTGTCACTTCAGAGCTTGTTTAAGAATTTTTTAATTTTATCAAATAAAATTATTAGCGACTTTATTAGTTTCGTTTTCAATTAAAATAAAGACTCTTTAATATTCAACCTACAACAGCATAATACAAAATATGTTGACCTTTATTTACATTAAGACCTTAAATAAATACAAATAAAAATTAAAAATTATTACCGTTGACATTAAAAATACAATATCCAGACAATAGAGCCAATTACTGTTTTTCTTTGAATTATGCAAACCTAATAAAAGGTAACAGAAGGCAACACACAGTTTTGAAAATGTTGTGGGTGTGTGTGATAGTGCAGTTACACTGTTATTTGTGTATAAGTGATTGTATGTGTGCATGTGTGTGAGTGTACATGTGTTTGTGTATAAATTTTGTATCAGTGTGATTGGTTAAATTTAATTTTGAGCTCAAAGAATATCTTTTCTAAACGATTTAATCGACTGATTATATGGAATGTAATTAAATTCACATTGCATTCGCAAACAAATTTCCTCATTTATTTAGACGCAAAAAGGTTTTAGTTGTCATTAAGATGAATGAACAACCATTTCCTAATGACAACTAATCAAAGTAATCATTAATTTAAATTAAGTCTTAACCTTAATTGATTTGAGCAATTTCTTTTGATTAAAACCGACATAGTATGACTCGAATAAAATGTTCTCTCGCTAGCTAATGGAAAACTTATCCGATCAATTCCTTTACGCTCTCGTCTCTCACGTTTTTCATCTATTCATATGGAACACTCTAAAACTATTCTTCATTAAAATACAATATGAATATTCTAATGAAAATTGAAATGAGATTTTACTTTAGAATCGAATACTTTAAAAAAAATTATATGCATAAAATTAATTGTGCCATAATTGCAAGTAATGTTACTTTGTTAAAAAACGCCCCGAAGCAAATCTCTATACAATAGTTATTTATGAAAATTATAATTATTTTCATATCAAAGTTTTGTGTAAATATGTTATTTAAAAGTTTTAAAAAATAATGGCAATATTAAATAACAGTCTGCTCGTTAGTTTCCCATTTATTAGACTTCTACGGCCTGCCTAACGCTAATTCTCCTTGGGAGTGTTTTTGTCGATGGGTTGGTATAAAAATCCCTTTGTCGGATATTACAACACCTTCGAACTTTGATGGTTGTTCTATTGAGCTGTACTGGAGACAAACTATCACTGGAATAAATATAATAAGCTATTAAGCACCCATGTTTTAATGTGGCTGCATACGTATACAAGTAATATGTAGAATGGATTTGTATTTATCTATTTTATTGTTATCGTTAATTATAAGTTTGATTTGAATATTTTAAATTCTAAATTATTCAATATACTAAAACTTAATTGCTGTAAGTTATGTACGCTTGTAAATATAAATGAAATGGATTATATACTTGGTGGTAGAGCTTTGTGCAAGCTCGTCTGGGTAGCTACCACCCACTGATCAGATATTCTAGCGCAAAACAGCAGTACTTATTTATGTTGTGTTCTGGTTTGAAGGGTGAGTGAGCCAGTGTAATAACAGGCAAAAGGGACATAACATCTTAGTTCCCAAGGTTGGTGGCGCATTGGCGATGTAAGCGATGGTTGACATTTCTTACACTGCCAATTTCTAAGGGCGTTGGTGGCAACTTACCATCAGGTGGCAAGGTAAAAAGAGTTACGTTTCTATCCTAAAATGTTAGTTTTTAAATATATCACACACTAAATACATTTAATTAATTCAATAGACAGTGCGGTTTGAATGACAAGTCTTGTGATGTTTTATTTTTTCGTTCTACTAACGCTGGAATATCTGAATCTAAATCGAGGCCGTAGTTTACATTCGTAGATTTTTTTGTGACAAAAATGATGTGAAATGAGTGTGATTTATAGTCTTGAGTGTTATATAGAATAACTTAACTTTGTTATAATATTGCCATGATATAATACTTCTAGAGTATTCGAACTTATAATATATTATATTTAATCATTAGTAATATAAGATTTTTTTCTTATATTTGAATCTCCACTGACGTGTTGTCCGTACTTTTCGTGTATAATTATTATTAATCTTATTTTAATGTGTCTGCATTTTTATTATCAGGTGGCATCACAATCTACGTTTCATGATTGAATACTATTGACGTCGCAGTCCAGATGACTAGTTCATTGAATCGGATTGTGTGCCAGTTGACTTCCTTGTGTTAGTTATTTTTGAAGGGATTCCTATGGACTGGACGGTATTCGGTCAGACTTACCATAATCCGGTCATCTCTATTACGGATCGCAGCTAAAAATTTTACCAAAATCTCCTTGGTAGTTGTCATATGTGTTCTTTTTATGATTCTGGGATATTTTATACCTGTTTTATAACATACATAGGCGGACGGGCAAGCGCAGCACAAACCTTGGGAACTAGTCGTAAGATGTAATTTTCCTTGTGCCTCTAGTTACACTAGCTCACTCACCTTTCCAACAATACTAAGTCTTGTTTGGTGGGGTGATAAGTGGGTGGTACCATACCAGAAGGGCTAGACAAAGCTCTACAACCAAATGCATTATTCATTTTATTTTATTTTTCTTTCTTAATAATATTAATACTTTTTGAATAATATTAATTTTGGTAATTATACAAAAAAGTAGTAAAACATTTTTCAGTAAAGCACGTATTATATTCAAATTCTTTTATAAGGGTCTTTAGTGACGTCGTTATGTATGTATGTCAGAACGGCGAGCGCGGCCGAGTGTGGAAGTGAGATAAAAGAGGCGATCATTTGTCGCTCCGTTGACTACGCCATTGTAGTAGGAGAGCTAGTAGCCACCGTGAACGTAACGTATTGTAAATCGGGTGACGTACAAGATTAAAATGATCGTGTATTATGTCACAGGGTTATTGAAAAAGTATTACATTATAATTTTAATAGTGGTCATGATTGTCGATATGTCTTGAACACACACCACTGTATTTTATTATTATTAGGTGATCAGACAAGTACAATTGAGTTTTTAAAGAACTTAATTTGTATTTTTAAATCATTTTGTGATCGGTGGTTAAGGAATAAGTCGTGAAGAAACCTACATTTTTGGGATAAAATTCTGTCAATTTCCAACAAGCAATGGAATAAGCTGTACACTTCTCCTCATAAGGAGGCCACTTTTGCCTACCTGTGGCAGATTAAGAGTTAAATATATTATATTAAAGTTATTTATTATATTAAGAGAAAAAATAATGAAGATTTGCAAAGTAAAGATAAAAAGCATAATGTGTGAACGAGTATACTATTTTATATATTTCAACAACGGTTAATATTTTGCGAGCTATTTTTATAAATAAATTTGTTTATTTAGATCAACCATATTAATTTAGAATACAAGTGAGATACGAGTATAATATGATTTTCTTATTTAGCGAGTGTTAATGTGTTAATCCAAGTATACAAAAAAATACCATAAATATCTCAACATCAGCGAAGTGACTGCCAGCTCTCCGTATATTATACACTAAAATCGGATTTTAGAACGCTTTTATGCATTTTAGGTTTGTAACGATTTGTTGTTCTAAATTTAATCTTTTGTAAATAAACAAGAGTTGTTATCGCTAATATATTTTAATATATTTAATTATTGTTTGACTTCTTTATTCTTATAATTATTTTATGTAATTTCCGATAAACCGTTTACCGGTTTGTCTCGGCTCTTTTTATTCATGAATAATAATGAAATATGTGTAACAATATAAATAAAGTATTAATTATTATGATGACAGTTTTAATTTTTAAATAAGAAATCGAAGCCTTGCCTTTCGCGCCACAGGTTGTGGGTTCGATTCCCACACAGGACAGACATTTGTGTGCATGAACATGCCTGTTTGTCCTGAGTCTGGGTGTAATTATATATATAAGTATGTATTTATAAAAGAAAGTATGTGTAGTATATCAGTTGCCTGGTTTCCATAGTACAAGCTCAGCTAAGCTTGGAATCAGATGGCCGTGTGTGAGTAATGACCCAGGATATTATTAATTATAATGAATATCTATATGTATATTTGATTTATAAGGTTTTGCTTGTACTTTTAGTATGAGCTTAAAGTATAAAACAAAATAAAATATATTACAACTCAGAAATTGTGATAAAACGTCAATGCACTTCTTTGTCGTACGTACCCGTACGTACCCGTTTTACCCTTTGTTTAAGGGTAAAACGGAACCCTTCGTGCCCGAGTCCGACTCGCAATTGGCCGGTTTTTTATAGTTTGCTTTATCGCTTCATCGATTTCACAAGGTTAGTCTATCAACTGCTCAATTTAACAATTACTAAACTTTAAATAAAATTGAAGAAAGCAAACAAAATAATGTAACATAAAATATTTTTAAAATCTTATTAATCTACGTAATTACGAATAAACGAAGTATTTTTATTAATATCCTCTTAAGTTATAATATGAGATGTTGAAGTAGTATCAGTACAATGAGCAAAGTAAGAAAAAGAAAAGATGAAACTCCACAAAAACAAGTTATACTTTGAAAATAGATTTATCTTTCACCTAAGATGAAATATTAATGAGATGAAGTTTTGTAATTCTAATCAAGATCGTTGTTGAACGCGTAAAATGTATGTATGTAGTTATTTTCTGTAAACTAATTATTATTCATAATTCTAACAATAATATATGCTGTGCATTAGCTGTAGACATTAAACAATGCGTTACATAAGCGAAATACGCTCACTAAGAAGCACTAAACCTTATAATCTTTCACCAACAATGATTATTTACAATTATTTTTCAATTTGTTGCGGCCTGGAGGCGATCTTTTCATATCCAAGATGTGGTATCTAAGAAGTCGTTTTGGAAGTGAACACAGCGTCAACCCAAGCCATGCCATGACAAGTTGGAAGCCATAAGCGAATAATAATAATAAATTATAATAAAAATTAATTTTGTATAGCATCTGTACTATAAGTATTATTTAGATTCTGCTACTTCGATCGTAGACACTCTGATCGTGGATGGAACGAAATTAACAACAGACGATGTGGGTCAAGATCTCTTTAAATAGAAGAGCTGAGGAAATACTCTGTGTATAGTAATGGAGTTTAAAAATACATTCGTGGCATAAAATCAGTTTTTTTGTTACACTGGGTATTTCCCGTGACTAGAATCACCTGATTATCTTTTGATCATTATTCAGTGTCTTGAAATAGAAACTATATTTAAACTTAATATGAGAAAAGTGCTATTTTCTGTTTCAATTCATAATACGTATGTTGATATATGACCGATGTTTTGATGTGGGACCACTTGTCATCAGGTGGACCAACTGCCCGTCGCCCTACCTATGTAAAGTTAATTTATTAATTGTTATCCAATAAGGTACAACATCAATATCAAACGACAGTTGATTTCTAAATATTTATTTTATTAATTGTATGAATATGTATATTTTAGTAATAAGTTTCATGAATATTTATTAAGCTATTGTTCAATAATTCAATAATAACGGATTGTAAATTTACTAACGAGTTTTTATTATGATAAAAGGTTGATACCTTTCTGTGTTTCTGTTTTCAAATGACTTAATAAATTGACATGTCAAGAAAAAAATGGAGTGAATTGTGAAATAGACGCGAACAGAGGCGTCAATTGTGACTTGAAATAAATGCTAAAAAACGGACCAAGAGTTGTTTTTTAAATAACTGAATATATTCAACACCTATCATATAAAAGCACTGGTGAATTCAGTTTTATACGCATATAAAATTAAAACACGACAATAAAATAAGCTTTGTGAAAACGTTTCATAATAACAAATAAAACTATCGAATAGAAAATATATCAGCGCAGCAGTTTCTTGATAGATTTCATTTCAAAATCAGCAAATATAGCATTTCATGTTTCAACGACTACGGGAATTGTTGTCGTGCAGTTTATTACATGTGTTTCTACCTAACCAGTTTGTATAGAAATTACTTAGAAGTTTCTTCTTTACTATTGCAAGATACACAGTCTAAGAATCTTGCACAAAGTTTGCATGAGAAATTATGGTTCCTACCCAAAGCCACACAAAATAACAATGTACAAAATAAAAAAAATAAGGAGTTAATTGTACTTCTGTGAATAAATAAAACTCAGCGGGAACATTTCAATTGAATTGTGACAAAATGAATATCAAATATATACCTGTTATTTTTATGACTTGAATATTAATATTTGGTATCACCACTATTTGTTTGCCTTTTTACAATTCTAATCATATTTGAAAACTGCGTAGTACTTATTTCATTTGTTTTATTAGAGTTACTGTTTCTACGCAGTTTTCAAATATGATTAGAATTGTAAAAATCTATTAAATTACGAAACTTTTGAAAGCGAAATAGTAGTAGCATTATTAATCGACTATATACTACACTACTCGCAAAATATTCGAGTTTAGTTCTTATTGTTATCTGAGCAAAATGTCAAGTTTGTTATCAGACAGTGACAGAAGCTCCACTAAGTAATTATGCAGACGGCTGATACAGCGAAACATCAGAATGTACGTACGTGTAAATGTGCACATTGTACTATCTCTTTGAGCTAACGAGCTTTACTAAGGTCTCATATATTCGGTTCGTAACTTACTTTTAGCAAGTTTAAATTGTCGGTTTACGTGATGTTTTATATGAGGCAGATAATAGTTAACATGATAAAAATTAAAATGTACTTCATTAAACGAGGCTCTAATAAATACTTTTGAATTGTTATTTTACAGGATAATATTATAATGGTTTTACAGGATAATTTATGCTGGTTTTCAATTTTCTAGTGGGTATCGGTAAAATTACACTGCATTAATTATACCAATTAAAACATAGATATGATTATGATATAAAATTATTTTTGTCGAAGATACTCAGTAGTAGCCCAAAGTGAGAAATTGTGTAAAATCCCGTGCCTCGAATAGCACGTAAAGCCTTTGGTCTTGCGCCTGAACTGTTTCCGATCGTGTCGGATTGCCGCCCTGTCGGATTAGGAGAGTCAGGGAATAGATATTGCATCTGTGTTTACGCACACACTTAGGTAATCTAAAGCCGGGACAAATTGCGAGTGCAAGCCAGTGAAAAGTTATACGTTTACAAGTTTGCAACACACAAAGCATTAACTCTCAATAACAGGCGTGACCACATAATTATCAAAATAATAAATTGAATAACTTTTACTCATTATTTAAAAAAATGACTTAATTAAAGATAACATTTTAACATACAAATAATACTTTCAAATTCTTACGTTTGTAATAACGGTAATAACGTAAAATAGGCGAGTAAAGGAAATCTTTTAAGCGGCTTTTAAGGGTCTTTCAACAAGTAGCTTTAATTTCTCGTGAGACCGTTTGCATGGCCTACTTTGTTTTTGATGACTTTAGATTGTAGTATAAATTATTACAAGTTTTTCTTCAGAAAATAAAAGGTGCCCTTTTTTCATCAAGTATACACCATCACCAATAATAGGACTCTGTGAAAGCCCATCTGGTACTGCTGAATGGTACCTACCCATTCGCATCGCTTATTCCACTGCCAAACAGCGATAGTTAGTATGTTTGTGTCCTGGACTTTGGGACTGGGGATTGGGGATTTATGTCTAGATATCGTTCAACATTTTTAATTCAAAATTATCCCCTTCATTATTAATATCAAAAGTCCGAAAATGTTATATTAGATAGTAATTTTTTATTTTACTACGAATAACAAGTAAACTTCATATAAAAAACAATGTTACGGCCGTCGAGAGCTGGGTCGTAGATCTCTTGTTATGTTACGATTATAGCGCGCCCTTCACGACCGTTACGAAATAAATACACACATAATACATAGACAATGTTTTATAACTTTGAACATAAAATATTTATTTTACTCTAATCCGACCTGGATGTATATATATATATTTATTTATAGGATAGGTAGTCGGGCGAGCGTATGGGCCACCTGATGGTAAGTGGTCACCAACGCCTTTAGACATTTGCATTGTAAGAGGTGTTAACCATCGCTTACATCGCTAATGTGCCACCAACCTTGGGAACTAAGATGTTATGTCCCTCGTGCCTGTAATTACACTGGCTCACACAACAATACCAAGTACTGCTGTTTTGCGGTAGAATATCTGATGAGTGGGTGGTACCTACCCAGACGAGCTTGCACAAAGCTCTACCACCGAGTAGATATGGATAAAACGAAACATTTGACTTTTGGAAACATCGATAAATAATGATTCATATAGAAGTTTATTATGGTATCTAATAATTTTATTCTATTGTTTCAGGTAAGTTGCAGTTTGACAGCGATTGTTAAATGGTGAAAACGCTTAACGTTTGTGCATTTATTAAAAGTGTTAGCAGTCGCTTATGACTTCTTTCAAAGAAGTCGGTGATGGCGGCCATTTTGAATGAAAAATAGCTGGAGATAGTGACTTAATGTGCACAATCGCGTTATCTGAGCAGCGAGTGTTTAGCTGTTACTAAGAATTCCTCAATAGATAAACTCAGGGATTCGAACCTGGAATCTCACCTTCGAAAGTTTCGAGGAAATGTTTGAATTACTGCTTTGCACGTTTGTTCCATTTGGAACTACTTTACTACACAGTTGTCATTGTATTGAATTGTAAGTCACTCTATTCAAATTAATGGTAACAGTTTTCATCACATCATTAAATAGTATGAGGGGCTCGTAAGGACACTTGTTGGAGAAATACGAATAACTTATCATAATAAATAAATTTTATATTTAAATAGTATTAGTAATATTATTTTCTCCGATAACAGCATTATATTTTTTTTATTTTAGGTCCGATACACAATTTTGTCGCGAGTCAACCATCGGTTCTTTACGCTTACAAAAAAAAAAAGACAAGTCTATGTATAAATGCTGAAATCGGGCGTCATTGAGACACGATAATTTGAACTAAATTAAGTCATTAAACAAAGAGTACTTTTAACAAGAGCTTAATAATTGTAGCTTGTTATCGGTGTATTATTCAACAAAGGATTATATAGATGATGACTGCCTAGTAGGTCTATGTAATGTAGGGTATAAGTATTGTGACATTTGCAGTGATCAGCAGTCGTTAATAAACCGTATGATCGACACGTTGTCTTTTATTGAAACATCTCAGTCTAGTGGCTACATGTCCAGGCCGCAGACCCGGTGGTCCTGGGTTCAAACACCAGATTGGGCCAATAAAATGTTATTGAGATTTTCTGTCAAAACTTCTCAGTAGCCGCCCAGAGTCTGGAAGTGGGAAGTGTGTACACTCCCGTGCTAAAGTCTTTCCGGTCGGGTCGGATTGCCGTTCCATCGAGTTATGAGAGTTACGGAATAGAGAGTGCACCTGTATTTGCGCACATACTTGTGAACTATAATATGTACTGCGCAGTTGGTCTAAACTAAATTGTAAACCGGTGGTAACTTTAATTTTAATTCAATCTTGTAAAACGATACAAACTGCCCGCAAGAGCCTACTTAAATAAAATATATTTGTTGATTTGATTTGTATCGCATTAATGCTCATTCAATCACTATATAAATATATTATATTGTAAACTGTATCAGTATTAATTACTGTGTCAGTGTGATCTTCCGCCTTCATATGTAAAAACATAATTCTTTTATTAGAATTTGCAGTATATACTTACCGCCTTATCCATAAACTTTATTTAACTGGTGATTAGTTAAACAATATTTTGTCTTCTTCTTTCGTATGTCAAATCAATAATGACAGAAAGAGACAAATCAGTGTTTAGCTAATCAGTAACTAAGCAACGTTTATAAATAAGGCCGTTAGTATATATAGTTAGATAAATATTTTATATAAAATACGAAATAAGAGAAGAAATTTGTATTAAAATAGGATTCAATCCAACCTTTTTTATATACAGTTCACACGGTAGATCCTCTTTAAATCTTTATCACCGAATCAGGAACATCTGGCGTGATACATGGCGACTGTGGGCGGATTCGGATCACGCATGATAATATACAGAAAGATGTAAATGCTCTTTACTAAGTTCTTTATTGTTAAAATAAATATATTTTTTTATTATTTAATATGACTTAATATAACTGGTTGAATTTGGTATATTTAACAAGTTATAACATATTTAACTTAACAAATAATGAATCCCCTCATACGTAGATTTTATATTTTTAAATTTATATGGATTTACAGTACAGTAACAGCCTGTGAATGTCCCACTGCTGGGCAAAGACCTCTTCTACCCTTTTTGTGGAGAAGGTTTGGAGCTTATTTCACCACGCTGCTAAAATGCGGGTTGGTGGAATACACATGTGACAGAATTTCAGTGAAATTTGACACATGCAGGTTTCCTCACGATGTTTTCCTTCACCGTTGAGCACGAGATGAATTATAATCACAAATTAAGCACATGAAATTCAGTGGTGCTTGCCCGGGTTCGAACCCACGATCATCGGTTAAGATTTACGCGTTCTTACCACTGGGCCATCTCGGCTTGATATGGATTTGAGATACAATAAATATATAATTTGTTCTATCAAAATATAATGTAATGAATAAATATCGTTTAAAATAGGTAAAGCGTTTTTAGTTTTTACAATATATTGAATTTTTAGTCCATAGGTGACTATATGCATCTTCTTATCTGTTTGTTAAAAAAAACATGATAGTTGCTACTCGATAGACGGAAACAAAGTGCCGAAGGTGCATTGAGTCACCCGACATGCACCGTTGTGACGTCAGGGCCTGTAACTATTTATATATATTATCTACATATGGCATGTATCTCATGAGAATGAAGGCCCGTATCAACCATGCGAATAACAAATTATTATAATATGACATAATTTGATTAATTAATAGAAATTACAAAGATAAAAATAATCTAAATATGTATTAGGAGGAAATTTATGGCCGACGGTCAAATTGGGCCACTAGCTGGTAAATAGTACTCATTTCCCTTAATAATATCTATAAATGTTATACAAGACTATTATTAATTAATATGCTGCCGAAGTGCATTCAGTTGAAACAGTTAGTTAAGAATTTTTTTAGTAACTTTTTAATCTAAATGGATAATCTATTGTAAATGACTTCATTTTACGACATAATATGCAAAAACTAAATGTTATAATTGTAAATAAAAGAACAATTACATTGAAAGCGTTGTACAAAGTAAAACGATATTTGCATTACCATCATTGTCTGAGCCACAGTCGGATAATAAAACAGACTTTTTCTTATTGAATTAATTTTATTATAGGATAGTGCCTTTTATCACATTGTAATAAGATTCACTTTAGGATATACGGTGAAATTTCTCAGTATCACGTACACGGCCTTAAATCAACAGTGAGTGGACTCTAACCCGTATCAAGTGCCATTTTTCGTGAATTATCCTTAAGCGTATCGTTAAAATATATTCGTATATTTCTCATATTAAAAGTAATAAAGAATCAACTATAGAAAGTCTGAATTTGGTATTTGTTACAAAATGAAATGAGTAAAAATAGTAATATAATTTTTCATATAAAGTTGTATATGTTTATTTTGTACTAGCTGTGACACGCGGCTTCACCCGCGTATAATTAATAAAAATATAATAAATTATTTTATGACTATTATAACACACACGCACACACGCGCCCTCACCCATACACACACACACACACACACGCATATGGCTACTGGTAGAGAAATACGTAATAAACAATTTGAAATTCATTTTCATAAGATACCGTAGGGTTTATCGATCTTATATATGGCCTTACATTTGCGCCATCACATGTTCTTTGTGTGTACCAATTTTCATCAAGATTGGTCAAGCCGTTCTTGAGTTATAAGAAGACATACAGACAGACAGACAAAAATGAAGAAAATAGTATAATGTGAATCACTGCATCATAAAACGATTATTTATCACAAAATTAGGTGAAAAAAAAATGTACAGACAGGGCCAATAGATGTATATAGTAGTATAGATTACATTATTGTAATTAGTATTTTGTAATGGTATTTTTCTTTATTTAAGAAAATATGAAGGCAGACGAATTACCTTACGATAAGTGGTCACCGCCGTCCATAGAAATTGACGCCGAAATAAATATTAACCAGCCGTCTACCTTGGGAACTAAGATTGTATGTCTCTTTTGCCTGTAGTCACACTAGCTTGCTGACCCTTCTAACTGGAACATACCATTAATAAGTATTGCTGTTTGGCGGTAGACCATCTGATGAGTAGCTAATACCTGCCCAGGTGGACTTGCACAAAGTCCTACCACCAACGGCTATTTACTATTAAATAATGTTAATTTTTTGCAAATTCCGCTGTATAATCGGCTCCAACTAATGTACGAAAGTAAATATGCATTGAATTCTTTTGTAACGAATTTTGTCTACAGCGTCCAATCTCAAGAACTAGCCAAAGGCGGGGGAGATATTATAGCAGGTTCGCAAACACAAGTACACTGTCTACCTCTTCATTCTTATGATACTTTATAATAGCATCCACACCAACAGAAAGAACTATTAAATGTTATTACTTCTTATTTACGTCAGGTAATCATCAGGAATCAATATTTGGGGTCTTGGGATTGATAAACTCGACCACGAAGCATGATGTTAATAAGCAACTTTTGAAACAAAGTTTTTCAGTCAAATAATTAATGCAGCAGACACTAGAAGAGTTTATCTAGAAGCTAATTCCACTGGCGGTGCTCACGCGAGTAAGTTCGCGAAATGAGTTTGGTTCTTTCTATACCTCTTGCAGATATACTCGTACAGTTCACTTTGTAACTTTTACAACTTTGCACTTCTTTTCATTTCAAGTGCTTTACTCGGTAGCTTATTGCTAGTCGATTCTTTTCAAACAATACGTCTTTGGTTACGTAAATATTTGTTTATTTGATTAAATAAATCTGAAAGAGAAATAGTTCGATTTTACTTGTAATTTCTTTTAAATTGAACTAAAGAAATGTATAATGAGCTAATAATTATCGAGTTGTTTTAAGTCTTTGGATATTCATCGATACAAATGCCAAAAAGTGCTTTCATAACAAATATCGTTTTAACTACACGTATTCATTATACTGAATCTAATAATTTCAAAACTTTTAATTTGAAATTAAATACAAGTCACATGTCGTATTCATAAAAATATATATTTTTATTTGATTTTTTTATACATATTTTATATTTGCTAGTATAAAACGACCCTCTCTACTGACTGAATAACCCTCTCTTTAATCTAAAGTCACAACCGATCCCAGACTTCCTTTAGTGTGGCGGTTTAAAATAAGTGCACGCGTTTTTTTATACAACGCTTTTGTATGGTTAAAAAAATATCCTAATCGTGTAACGGATTTGAAAGTAATACAAAAATATTATTAGCTAAACGTACATATATGTAAATCAATTTAAACGCTTAATAATCTTTTAAGTAAGATGCGTCTCCAATAATTCAACTGATGACTGTGTCCACTAACGAAATTTACTGAGCTGATTTATTCTAGCTAATCTAATGTTCAAGAATTCTATTATAAGATAACACACACATTTGAAATCCCATCCATCGTCCCGCACTATTTCGTTAACTGTTTCGTGGGTTTAATGTATGTGATGTGGTTCATCTTTCTTTTAATTTAATTATTTATTTAATTTTAATAAAACTACACATGACAAGTTTATATTATAATAAGCCTTAATATATAGTTAAGTATACATATTAGTAACAGTGTGAATGGTAGACATAAGTCAGTGCGAAATTTAAAGTTATAAACACAAGTGTCTAGCGTAATACAACTACATTAAGTATAAATAATTACTTAGACTGACTTTAGTACAATAAAACGATGGTGCATATAATTCCTTGTTTGTATGTGATTGGTGGTCATCAAATAAAATATAAATACTTATGCATTAAAAATATTAGAATTTATATCATAATTAATTAATTATAATTATTTACTGTAATAAGAATAGAAGCTTTTTAATCATCATCACCGCCATTTCGATTCTCAAGGAAAAACCAATTCGATTTTCAGTTACAAGCAAGATGGTCTTTAAAAAAAATTAAAATTAATATACTTGTATGAAATATAAAAGTAATTAAAATTAAAATATACATACTCATAATTTACTAAGAAATATGGCAATACGAAGATAGGTAGTGTGTCTTCTAAAAATAAAACTAGTAACACAAATTCTGTAAGAGGAAAACGAGTCGCTTAGCAATCACAAGTTACCATAAAAAGGCGCATTAAGTCTTTCAAAATGTCTTTGCCTCAAGGTTCGTTACATGGCAACTGTTAAAAGTCACTCATATCGAAAGACTTCTACCTAGTGTTGGGTTTCAGGGTTTTCTCTTGAAATGATTTGGTATAGTGATTGTTTAATGTCAATGCTGATAGTTATGATAATAATTCTTTATTTACTTCCAAAAACTATCCATAAAACATATAAAGTAAAAGTGACTACAACTAGGTCATCAATATTGTGTAACCTATTTGCTTAAATTTTTATTTCATAATATATTAATAAGTGATATTTTTTGAGCTACAAGATTCTTGACTTAGATGAAGTATGAACATAGCACCAATATATGAAAAGTTGAAGAGTAATAGATTAGGGCGGTATGGGTATGTGATGAGGAGTGATGAAAAGCATGTTACTAGAAGGGTGTCGAGCATGAATGTTCAGGCCGAAGAAAGTGTGGATGGATTGCATGAGAAAGAATATGTGTATGAAAGGGGTAACTAATGAGATGACGAGTGACAGAAAGACTTGTGGTTGACTTGTGCCGACCCCACGTAGTGGGATAAGGGCAGGAAGAAGAAGTTGATTGACTTAGAAAATAATCATACCAATCTCTATACCAGTATAAGCTGTATTACAGTACATAGTTTAAATATATATTTTTAAATAACAAAACAAATGTAAGTAAATAATATATACAAACTATTTTTTTTATAATAAGTTATACTGAATTCGTTTAATTCTTATCACACGAATACGTACTTTTCGAAGTATTAAATATTGTTCACAACCGATTAAGTTCAAATAAGATATAGTTAGGAAGTCAGAAGCAAGATTACTTTTTTAAAATAGCAAGTATTTATTAATATAATTTTACATAATTACAATTAACAATTCAGCGTTCAGCTCAAAATCTCGACTAATGTAGTGTCCGTTCGCCACTACCGCTTCGTCTTTTATACCAGACCGATGCGGGTAGTTTTATAAAAAAAGATTTAGCCATCTAACAATATATTTATTTAAAGCTGTTAGTAAAACTTTCACTTGAGATTAATTTAAAAAAAACAATTACAATAATTATAAACAATAAACAAGTCTTTAACTTACGATGGCATTAGAGGCAAAGCACTCAGCCTTCTGATTTCGTATTTGAGCAATCGGATTCAGAGGGTTGATATAAATGAAAAGAGATCTCCCGGGGCTCCAGTTGATGTGGGGGTCCCTCAAGGATTCTTGAGTATTCTTGGTCCATTTCTCTTCCTCGTTTATATAAATGACTTGCTACATCTCTTAAATAACAAACATGAGATAGTATTGTTTGCTGATGACATTTCATTGATGATGAAATTACTGTTAAATAGTAAAAAGACTAAATGTATTCAATTCACTATTCCTAACGTGAAATTTGTAAAAACTAATGTACTTTTAAATGAGGAAGCTTTTGATTCTTTAGAAGCAACAGAATTTCTTGGTATCACCATAGATTCTAAGCTTCAATGGGGCACTTATATTATTCAATTGGCGAATAGACACAGCTCTGCAGCATTCGCGGTAAAAATAATTAGAATGTTGACTGATGTAGGTACGGCTCGCCTAGTGTATTTTAGTTATTTCCACAGTATAATGTCTTATGGCATTCTACTCTGGGGTCATGCTGCCGATATTAATACGATTTTCGTACTGCAGAAGAGGGCTATTCGTGCAATTTATAACCTGGGTCCAAAAGATTCACACAGTTTAAAGAAATTAAAATAAAGACTGTCGCTTCTCAATATATATTTGATAAAGTTATGTATGTATGCAAAAACATAAAAGATTTTCCCAGGAATTGTGACGTACATACACCAAGAACAAGTATAAACTTACAACCACTGTGACCAGATTACACAGGGTTAGTAAGTCTTTTATGGGACAATGTATAAGCTTTTACAACAGGATCCCAGAAAGCGTTCAAAAATATTCAATTGTGAAATTTAAAATAATTGTTAAGAAACACTTGTGTGCAGGGGGATATTACACAACCAATGACTTCTTAGATGATTGCACACCTTGGAAATGAAACGATCGCCTCCAGGGTATATCAAATGAAAAAAAAAACTGTCATTGTATAAATAGTCTGTATTGTAAAGATGAGATAAAAAAAAAATCCCGCTGAGTTTCTTTTGCCGGTTCTTCTCAGGTCTGTGGTATTTATTTCCGAACCGGTGGTAGCTGTATGACAATCAATAAGTAAGTGTAATGCTTGAATATTGAATAAAGATTTTTGACTTTGACGTTTGACTTTGACTTACGCTATAACTTAATTCGTTTTAGTATTTGTTCTTCAGAAAATAGGTGCTAAAATGTCTACACCTACATCTGATTAGATGTTGTAAGCCTGTTGTGAATTCGCTTTATTACATTGCAGGTGTATTTATTGCCTACAATTTGTTCCCAGTTAATAGTTTTCGAATAATGTAGCGTTCGATTCGGCGAAGCATAACAAATTGCTAACAATCTAACTTCAAAATAAACAAGTAGCTATTTTTGATCATCTAGTTTAATTAAGTTCATATAACCATATATAAGTATTTTTAAGTAGTCACTACCGCCCATAGACATTGGCGCTGTAAGAAATATTAACTGTTCTTTACTTCTCTAAAGTGCCATGAAACCTGGGAACTAAGATGTCTTTTGTGTCTGCAGACTCACCCTTCAAACTGGAATACAACAATATATGATGAGTGGATGGTACCTACCCAGACGGCTTGCACATAAACCTTCTACCAAGTAAAACATTGGATTAACTATGAATTATGCTGGAAGCAACTATAATTTCACTTTTACTTCCATTTTTCATCACACTTTTTACCCAATATTCATTCAATTCAAATTCTTCAACGGATCTATTCTTTAATATATATTTTATATTAAATATCCCGTTATAGTTCTAAAACTACTTATTCGAATTTCAATGTGTAAAATACAAATATTTAACGACATAAAACGTTAAAATTGATATTTTTTTTAATGATAAGAAACAATATTATTTGACATATATTCAAAATGTTATAAATATAACTAAATAATAGTCAAGCTATTGTTGAATTTTCTGTAGAGATTTCGGTGAAAATTTTTTAGCCTCTGCTCTAAATCTGTAAACTAAAATAACGTGAAGTTCCATAACAAGCGAATTTATAGTTAATATAATAACTTCCCTTAATAATATAGGCTGTCCCAAAATTAACGCAAGATTTGAATTTAATTAATCTCTTCACAGTTGACGAGGTTAAAACACTATTTTGACAATATTTTGCATACAATTTTCGACCGATAGGCCGCCGAACATTAATTATTTTTTAAATATTGTTCAATAATGAAAACACGTCGTATCGTACAAAGCTCTATTTTTACTAACCCTAAACTGTCGGCTTTCAAATTATTCTATTTTCAGGGCTGCCAACAAGTTACTGTAAAATGGCGGTAAATTATATTCTTGCGTTAATTTTGGGATACCTATATTAGTATGATGATTACATTTATGTTGATTTGTCTTATAATATATAATAGCAGTGAAAGTTATCTTTTTGTTGTGTACCAAAGATAAAAAAGGTAACACAGTTCAAAGAGATGTATTTATTTTAACACCCCTTACGACAACAGCATCACATGCTCATTTTTCACGAAAATTGGGTTTTTGTAAATATTTATTTATTGTGAGGACAGCCTGCTCTTTGACGTCTTACTAAGGAATAAATAAAATAAATACGATCACCTTGCTTTGAGGGAGTATCGTAGCGTAACGTATTTTAACTTTTTTCGTTTACAGTAAAAGCCTGTGAATGTCCCACTGCTGAGCTAAAGCCTAAGGTTTGGAGCTTATTCCACCACGCTGCTCCAATGCGGGTTGGTGGAATACACATGTGATAGTATTTCAGTTAAATATGACACATGCAGGTTTCCTCACGATGTTTTCCTTCACCGTCAAGCACGAGATGAATTATAATCACAAATTAACAAATTAAGCACATGAAATTCAGTGGTGCTCGCTTGGATTTGAACCCACGATCATCGGTTAAGATTCACGCGTTCTCATCACTGGGCCATCTCGACTTGGTTATCGCGGTCAGACAGACAGATTGATGATGTTGTTGTTTAAAAATCTTAATTATTAAAACGATATATTTCCAAAAGACTCTTTTTATTTTTAAAAGAAGGCTTGGAACTTAAACCGCCATGTCACTTCAATGTGAATTGAAGTTGTTTTCCTATAGTACCGGATACGAGATGACGTATAAACACAAATTAAGCAAAAGAAAATTCGGTTTCGCATTAAAACCGTTAAGATTTATGAATTCTAACTTCTGGACCATCTTAACTCTTATGAAGTATGCACGAGCAGAATTACTAACTTCGAAAGTAGCGTAATATTATGATGAAAATAGAAACAGACACAGCGTGTTATTAAAAATATTGTAGAGTATCAGCTCGTTCCTACCGAATTGCTAGCACGGGACGGCAGGATATCGCCGCGGTCCCGGTGGCGAGTGTTCGAGATTGGTTGCACTTTATTGAAAATTGGATCTGTCGTTTCAGAGAGCTTGTATTTTGAATATATAAACAGAAAACATATTGAAGTGAAATATTTTAGTATGATCACATTTGTTACGTTGTAATATTTTTACCGGTATGCTTCCCATTCGATCCAATTTAAATTTTATTTATGTTTTTTTATTTTACTTGGGAAACAAACAGTGCAATTAATTCTTAAAACTATAACATAAAATTAGCACACATACTAGTAAAGTTTCCACTTATAAATAAAAGTATAATAAGAGCAGAACAAATTAATTATAATGAATATCTTAATATAATAATAATAAAAATAAAAACCATGAAAGAAAAGGGAGATTCAATTAGGTTTTATGGTTCTAGCACAATCTTCCTAAAGTTAGCGACTGATTCTGTACATATGTCAATACTGAAAAATTTTATATTCCTTCAGACTCTATATATAAAAGAATTTCGCGCATAATTGGATTTTAATAAGGGCAAACTAAACAAAGCCTTATTTCGTTTTCGTACATTAGGACACCTGAAACTTAAGCAATTTAGAAGGTAAGGTGAATCTATAAAATTCCTAATTAATTTAAACAAAAATAATTGATCTCTCAGTGTTCGACGATCAGCAAGTGGAGTAGTTGGAATAATTTCATTTGTTGCACGACATTTAAAATTAAGGTATTTTATAAATTTCCTTTGAATTTTCTCTAGCATCTCAATGTATAAATTGTCGTGTGGATTCCAAATTATAGATCCATATTCCAAAATATATCGAAACAATGTATTATATAAAAGAACGAACGTTGAGTTACACTTGACATCTTTGCTTACTCGCAAAACAAACCTAGCATACGGGGCTTTAGCCGTTATTTGTGTTTAAATGTGACCTATAAGTAAGCTTAGTGTCTAAATTAATTCCCAGATCCCTCAAATCGGCCATTCGATTCAAGGAAATAATACCATCCTTAAGGGTAAATAACAGGGGATAGATTTTATAGGCTCGAATTTTATTTGAAGTTGGTTCTTTTAAAATAGATAATTATTGTAAATGATAATTATGCAGTTTGGTTACTTTTGCGATAATTTTTTTTTCTCCGTGACGTTGTTTATTGCCTCATAATAAGTGATATTCCATCGGGGGAGGCTGAAATTCCCCATTTTTAACATTTTTCGTAAAAGTAACCAAACTGCATAATTGCCTTTTATATATATTTATTTAAGTATTATAAACTATGTATATAAGAATTATTTATATTGTGTCTTTAAATATATACAAATAAAAATAGAAAATGTCTACTGTATGTATTGTAATCATGATTGCCACGAACTGAATCAATGGTGGCAATATATATATATATATATATATACAATGTATATATATATATACATTGTTACTGTTCTCGATGTCAGTACTAATATATACAAATAGATTTTTTTAAATTCTTTTAATCTAAATATAAGCACTGTAACCCTTAAATTTCCATTATTGATTTATTTGCTTAAGAGTCTTTGTTAAAAACATGCAGGCATATATTTCAATAAGTTATAGCTGACTTGGAATCGAAAATTTATATGAACTTTCCAAAAATCAGTATAGAACTATATAAAGACCAAACAGTTCAGTATATTTTATTCATTATTTTTGTTTAGTAGACAAAAATATGTTCGAAATATGCAAATCCATAATTATTTTACTAGAACTAGAACTATTTAACTTAAATTGTATATATTTTTTTAAATAAAATGTATGAAATACTTTATAAATATCGTCGTAAGCTTATGACTATGTATTCGGTCAGTGGCTCTTCTTATCGCCGGCCGGAGGCTAACTACAAAGTATATGTCTTCTTTTGCTCGTTTGCGGATGTTTTGTACTTTCCTACGACTCCGGTGAGAATTTTCTTCGTGACGAGTTTGTTCATGTTATTTTTGATAAATCGATCTTTACATATTACGATGTTAAACATTTAAAGTAATTAAACATCGTAATCTATTTTAGTTGTTGCCTAACCATTAAACGGCTGCAAAATGTAAATAATATTTGATTTTTTTTTATCACCATCTTTTCTTATATCTGGAAGTTTTCTTTTAACGTAATTAATAAGCAAGTGCAATGTTTAAAAAAAAAAAGAATTTAATTATATACTAGTTGTACCTGTATTGGAGCAGCGTGGCGGAGTAAGCTTCAAACCTTCTTCTCAAAAAGGAGAGGATGCATTAACCTAGCAGTGAGACATTTGCAGACTGCACTTTTATACACTAGATGCTTGCATTGCCTTCGTTTGCTTATCACTAATATTAATAGGTTGGTCATTCAATATTTATCGTATTCCTTTTATGAAGCTCCGAGTCATGTGATGAATCTTCTAATGATAAAAGTTTGCATTATATATTTTGACTGCCTCGTTGGTCTAGTGGCTACACGTAAGGCGGAAGATCCGGTGATTTGAACCCAGGAAGGAGGAATCCCGGATCAGGCCAGTAAAATGTTATTGAGATTTTCTGTCGAAAATTCTCAGTAGTAGCTCGGAGTCTCGAATTTGGATGGTGTGTACACTCCCGTGCCTCGGAAAGCACTTAAAGCCGCTGGTCCTGCACCTGAACTCTTTCCGGTTGTGTCGGATTGCCATCCCATCGGATTATGAGATCTCGAGAATAGAGAGTGCACCTGTGTCTGTTAATATGTCCTGCGCAGTTGGCTGAGATTAACCACCGTGGCCGAAATCGGTCTGAAGGACTATATATATATTTTAAGATATTTAATCACACTTAACTATTACCTTATTTATATTAAATATTTCTTACTATGTACGTGTACTACGAATTTGGCTTGTAAAAAATGGAACGTATTTGTAAACGAAATAACACATACTTCACGTCTAGCATTGACCGATGGACGGGCTTCAAAATGGTTTGAAAACAGTGACTTTCATTTAAAAAAATAAATATATATATAAAAGTAAAGAATAGCGGACTCATGGTAATTTATTAGTAAATGTTTTTCATACTTTCATATGTTTACATAATATCGGGTGTCATAAGAAAGTTCACATTAGATTTGCTTATTGCGTGAACGCAACTATTCCGAGGGGCGCGGGGTGTATGTTAATTGATAGCCTAGCTTTTGAGAATTTAGTCGCTATAGAGCGTTACTCCTTATTAGTTTTACAAAACCGTAATTCAGCGTCTGTAGCGCGTAGAAAATTCTGTAATATTCGACATGTTTGTCATTTAAATGATGCGTCAAGCCCTCGACTCATTGGAAAATGGGTCGAGAAGTTTGAAGAGACCGGTTCAACGCTGGAAAACTAAAATCCGGGCGTCCAAGATCTTCGAGAACGTTCGAAAATGTAGACAGTGTTACTCTGTTTGTTCGTGACAACTCGGACCTTTCGATTCGGAAGCGTGCTATTGCTTTCATCATCATTATTCCGCATTTTACACAAAGATTTACAGCTGCACCCCTACAAAATTCAGTTGGTGCAAGAATTAAAGCCTCAGGATGCTGGGCAGAGGCTTGAATTCATAAATCAGATGATTGAGCACTTTCCAACGCTTACCAATATCTTGTTTTCGGATTAATCTCATTTCCATCTTAATGGAAACAAATAAAATTGCCGCTACTGGAGTGCATCAAATCTAAAACACAAACATCAGAAACCCTTACATTCGCCTAAAGTGACCCTATGGGCTGCGATGTCGACGCGAGGAATTATCGGCCCTTACTTTTTTGAAGATGAAACGCACAATTACAGTGAATTCAGAGCGTTATGTGGAGATGTAAGACGACTTATTCGTGCCTGAACTGGAAAACTTTCCTGGTTATAACCAAAGAACATGGTCCCAGCAGGACGGAGCAACTTCACACACGTCCAACAGGTCTCTACCACGAATTCGTGAATTTTTTCCTGGCAAATTGATCTCCAGGAGAGGTGACATATATTGGCCTCCACGAAGTCCCGATTTAACCTTGGACTATGGACTTTTTTCTGTGGGGTTACGTCAAATCTAAAGTTTACGTCATGAAACCGACTTCCCTGGCACAATTAAAAGGAAATATTCGTCACGAAATGGCAGCCATCACGGAGAATACCTGCCGAGCCGTCATGGGAAATTTTAGTGCTCGATTAAATGAATGTGAACGCAACGGTTTACATTTGGACGATATTATTTTTAAGAAATTAATTCCCAAAGTGTGTATTTTAATATGTTATAAACAATTTTTCACTATACGACTTACTTTTTTTTTATTGATTTTTGAAATGTGTACTTTCTTTTGTGGCACCTTGTACAATTTGATGAATTATAAAACGTACGTACGTATTAACATTTCGCGCGTCAGTATCTTCATATGAAGTGAGTTCTTAAAGAATCGCACTGCTGATTTCTTTCGTCATTGTGATTGTTACGTAGGACAACTGTACACTTAGTATTCGCTAAATAATTTTACCACATATCTTCAAACAATACATTCATGTAAACGGGAGGGGAGGCCTGGTGTCTTGTAGAACAGTTTTTTCTATAACAATCACCAGTCATATTATTAAGTCGATAATTAAAGGTTATAATAAAAAAAAAAAGTAACAGCCTGTGAATGTCCCACTGCTGGGCTAAGGCCTCTTCTCCTCTTTTGAGAAGAAGGTTTTGGAGCTTATTCCACCACGCTGCTCCAATGCGGATTGGTGAAATACACATGTGACAGAATTTCAGTGAAATTTGACACTTGCAGGTTTCCTCACGATGTTTTCCTTTACCGTCAAGCACGAGATGAATTATAATCACAAATTAAGCACATGAAATTCAGTGGTACTTGCCCGGGTTTGAACCCACGATCATCGGTTAAGATTCACGCGTTCTTACCACTGGGCCATCTCGGCTTTTTATAATGTTATAATTATATATATGTAAATTTGTAAAAGTGTAAAGTTGAAGAAGTAAATAAAAATTCATTGTTATTAATACAGGTTTCTTGTGCCGAGTGTTGAGTCATCCTCAACTCGAATAAAATTAATTAATAATTCGACCGAGTTATTATTAATAAACATGGATTGAATATTTAAATAAGTTTATTTTGTTGACTACTAAGTCCAAAAAGCGGAATAATTGTAAAGTTATAAAAATGCGTGTCGCTGACGTCTCTAAGCGTCTTTATTAACTTATTGCGATCTCATTAGCGAACGCCAGTAGCAAGCATACTTGTCATTGCGTTCGCATTTGTAGATATAATTTTAATTATGAATACTTTGCCTTAAAACAATGTCATTATAATTTTTTTAGAAATATTTGTTAATAAATTACAATTCAATGAAGGAAATTATTGTGTAATTAGTGTGAACCCCTATCAATAAACAAAATTAATATTATTAACATAAATTGCAATTAAAAATCCTGCAAAATAAAGTGCGAATTCGAGTATAACGAAATAGAATAAGCAGTTAATAAAATAAATTGTGTGAGAAATATAATAAAAGTGATTGGCGCATAGACAGTAACAGTTTTCATTGTATCGTTTTAGTTTTCTTAGTCTAGCCGTGTCTAGGTTTAAATAAGGAAACGCGAACGTGCAGACGTCAAGCTGTCAGAAACATCGATGCAGCACGGATAACGGACGTTCCAATTGGTAAATATCCGTTTTATAAGTACATTTGCACGTCACATACATACTCTATTGATTGGCCGAATCGAAAAAAGTAATGAATTTATAAAAATATTTAGGAGTTCGTTTTAAATTACTATTGCCCAGATTTTATTTCACCCGCGTTAAGCATAACTACAGCCACATAAGTCGTAGCATGATGTTATGTAGTATAATATTGCCTTACCTTTGCACTTAGTCTTGGGCAATCCCGTATGGATGGATGGTCAGAGCTAGCTTTTAAAACTGAAGGCTTTGACCATGCTGGGATCAATTTGGAGTTGAATTATTATTTATAAGTTCCAGTAATAATAATATTTTTTATAGGGTAGTCCATGGGTTAGAATGCTAACAGTGTTACACTCATAGCCCCGGAGAGGTATGTAAAACCCAGAAAAATATACATAAATTAAATATATATTTAGTTGACGTCATGAGAAATAGCGGATAATTTATTGAAAGATTCCAATATGATGAGTAATTAATAAATACTTTAAAATGTGTTGCCCTCAAATAATTTCAAGTAAATATTTTTTAAATTACTTGTCGATATATATGTACATGGAACGATATTTTAAAATATAGGTCAGATGATTTATTGAACTTTAACGATAACCGACAGGAAGCGATCCGGAAGAATATAATGCAACTCATTATTCACGCACGCTGGATGTCTCGTTTTAAATAATAAATATTAACTCTATATTTAGTTAGTTAAATCAAGCAATTTATTGTTGAATATTTAAATATAATATTGCGTAATCATTTTAGCTCATTATTGTTTTATTATTAATTTAAATGGAATGGACAGATTTATCCACATATATTATATATTAATTAATACATATATTAAAAAATGGTTGCATATCAGCAAATACATATGACACATTAAATAAACAATAATAATATGTATTATGTATTTATTAATTACTGGATACATTAAATAGATTTCGGCATTGATTTTTTCAATGTGGACGATGTACGTGGTAAGAGAGATCTAGCGTGGGATGTGTAACAGTCTGTAAATATACGTTCTTCTAAGTAGAAGGGTTGGGACTTATTTTTCTTCGCTGCAGCAATACGATTTCTATAGACACGTGGAAGATTTTCATCTGACACATGCTGGTTTTAAACGTTTTTCTGCACTGACGAGCACGAGTTGATTTATAAAGTAGTGTTATTTAAAGCACACGAAAATCTTAGCTTTCCCGGGTCAATAGTATTTACAATATTCAGTTAACATCGTTGGCATCACTTTTACTATATATAAAATACACACCATGGGCACGGCCAACATTTGATTGCGTTGAAAGAAAAAGCATATCTATCCATATATATCTACGCAGCAATTTTTAATTAATTGTTATTAGTTTAATGTTAGATTGAATTGTCAAGAACAACAAAAGTTAATTAGTTAATTAATCTTTCAATTTTATTATCACGTAAATGTGATATTATCGTTAATCAGTAAGCTTACTGGTAGTAGACCTTCCTGCAAACTCGTCTTAGTGAGCCAGTGTAATCACGGGCACAAGGAAGATAAATTAGTTCCCAAAGTTGGTGGCGCATTGGCGATGTAAGTGATGGTTAGCATTTCTTACAATGCTAATGTCTAAGGGCATTGGTGATAACTTACCTTCAGGTGGCCCATACGCTCTTCCGCCTACCTATCCAATAAAAAAAGCGCCTTTGGTTAGAGATTTGTAATTTTGCCACTAACCTTAGGAACTAAAATGTTATGTCTCTTGTGCCTGTAGTTACATTGGCTCACTCACTTTTATAACTGGAATACAATTCTAAGTACTGCTGTGTGGCAGGATATGTGATAAAAGGGTGGTACCTACCCAGGCTGGCTTATACAAAGCCCTATCACCAAGTAAATTATGTTCAATATTAACTTATCTGTGTCGTTGTTGGTGCCATTAGGAAGATAGTTTATGAGTGATTTCGAGCTGGTTGAGTGAGAGTAGTCCGGACTCACTGCCAGGACTTCCTTCAACGATAAGAACAAAGACCATTAAGTTAAGCTGAGTTGACACTTATAATTATCCTCATTTGCATGGATTGATATTACTAAAGGAATTTCTGAGCGCTACTAAATAGAGCGTCATCAGGTTCAATTGTAGTAAGTTCTTCTGAGTGGTTTCGTTCTAAATTATGAACGCATAAGAATCCACATATCCTCAAAATACAGACGCACACATTCGTTCATAGCACACACGTACACAAACACGCCAAGTGTTAGCGTAATGTGAATATCTTTATTGTCATTTCTAAGCATGTGTCTTGTTATCTTAACTGTAACAATATTATGTAAGTCCTTTTTTGGCCTTGCCATGAAAGAATATTTCATTATTGTAATATTGAAAGTTTGTTGGATTACAAATAAACAATATATACTTTGACTTTTACGATAGTGGTTTTGTCTTAATAAAGGTAATTAATTACGACATCTTAGGTTTAAGATATTACGCGTCTATTATACTGTATTGGCAACCGCTATAAGCGTAACATTTGTCCTGTATGTATTATGCATGTACTTTTTAATAAATGAATTGAAATATTATCCCGCCTTCTTTCTTTTGTTTCTATTCTCTATCTAATGGTTGCCTGGAATAGATTGCTATTTAAGCCACAACGCCGCATCTTATACGCCTTGCTTGTATGTAATGTATATCAATGTTTATGGTGTAGTTTTATTGTATCCTACTCTTTAAGTGCAACGAATAATATATACAAAAGGTACACTAAGCATATTTGCATAGATTACCTTAGTTTATCGTAGTTTTGAGATTTTAATAATATATTTTGCTGTTGATAGTTGTATAGACTAAATCGTACAGAGGTGGAGAATCAAATTAGCCGTGAGTGGGTGTTAGTGACCAGAAATGCAAGATGCATTAGAGCTAAATTTCTGTTAGAATATTAAGAGGCCGGCGCTTTGTGTAGAGATTGCTTGACCTCTGGATACAGTAATAATAATAGATTCCGATATTCCACGCGAGATCAAAACAGATGTTTAATTAATTACGGAACCAGTTGTTTAAAATAAATAATTTAAAGTCTATTTATTTGTGTTGAAAGGGATATGGAGTGATAACAGAATCTTTAATGAATTTCTGTATATAGTGCACAGAGAATTAATTGGGTTGTGAAATTATTATTTATTATATCATCAGAAAAAATATTATATTACGTGAAAATTCATTCAAAATTATTGTTACTATGATTAGATGTATAAATATTAATAATCAAAGTATCACAGTGAGTCGCCTCAGTTACATTTATGGCTAAAGAGGAATGTCGACGTCGTTTGCTTCTTAACTTTTAAGTATGTAAACAACGTAAGGTAGGTTGAAGCTATGTGGCTTCACTGGTTAGTTAGAGTTGCTTCTAACTTATTCGGAGGTTTGCGTTAAGTTCGTTGACGAGTTTCTGCAATCGTAAATAGATGTAGTTACTTTTTTGGCGTAACAGCTTAGAAATGATTACTTACTATCGTATTTAAGCGAACATAGACTCTACATATTATGTTTGTAACTTTTAATACTTAAAGGTGTTGTATATGTACATGACGTAATGTATAATCGTAATGAAAGACGAACACGAAAGATTACTATGTAGTACAGAAATATATTTAAAACTTCGTGCGTGTAATTTGTTTTAAAAGTATAAAAGCATAACATTTCATCCATTCTAATAGGCAAATCAGTTATGTTTTAATTCTGCTACAGAATAAGTTATTTAATAAAACACATCGTGTTTCTTTTTGACGGTAAAGCAACTAATAAGATGTTGTTCACACAGACGGGCCTAAAACAAGTGGATTGGAAGTGTGGATTTGGAGTGGAAAATTACTAAGTTTGTTTTGACGTTTTTTTTTTTTAATTTATTACATAAAGCACAAAAAGGTTGTCACTAAAGTAAGTCACGTGAACCAAATCATAGAAGAAATTTAGCAGGGAAAAATATATAGTAATAAATGGTTATATAACTTTAATTAAAAGTTGGCGGTGCAAGAAAGTTTAAGGACAAATTTACGCGGACCGCCATTGTTCTGCGCGAGTCTAACGTGTTAGTTATTTAGGTGGAGATATTCAAGTTTCGTGTAATGAGAATTTGAAAATAATGGAAGGTTACAATTCGTTAAGATGTCAAGTACAAGTAGGTGTCACAGTGGTTCAATTATTTTCTGTTTAGAGTTTTTAGAGCGTTTTATAAATTACTCTGTAAATAAAATATTCTTAGATTAAATGTTCGTTGGTTTTGTCAGTTCAACTTAATAAAAATATGTTTATTTCTATGTAAGTTGAGCAAAATTTTGAAGCCCAGTTTTACGTAAACTATGGTCATGTAATTTTTATATAATAATAGTATTAATGCATATACATGAAATTAGATTTAAATTATAATAATAATATCTGAAATTGAAATTTAACTTTAAAATATACATTTACACACATATTATATTTTTAACAGTTCATTTAAATAAAAATAAAGAATTTGAAAACAATATATGTAAATTTTAATTACGGAAATTCATTAGACGAGTTATTAAATAAGAAACTTTTTATCTTTAAAACTCCTTAAAATGTGTAGCTTTTGTTAAATCGTAGCATACGCGTAGCAATTCGTAGAACGGTATAAATAATTATACAGATTAATCGATACAGACATCCATTTTATTATGAAATGTATTCTGTATCTGTATTGAACTAACCGAACCAAAACATTAATATTTAAACAATTATCTAGAACTACTGCTATTTTCAATAATTCAAATAACACTGGCACGTAATTTATTATGTGTTATGTGTGTGTACAATTAATAATGCAAATATATATGTATATATGTTATGGTGGGAAATTCGAGACGTATCAAAAGTGACCTGCTTAGAAACAATTGTCACGGCAGTCGTCCGCGTAGCTCACAAGCTCTTCGAAAAGCACCTACCGATTTTACATAGCGTTTAACAAGAGGTAAGTGACCTGCAACAAATAAATAAATAATAGCAGATAAACCTCATTATGTTTTAACCCTGTGCTATCATACCATACTATTATTATACTACAGAATTAAGCACGTTTCAGACACTTATCGTAAACTTTAAAAAAATATTGTTTTAATTTTTTTTAAAGTTTTGTGGGCCTTTCAATTTTCAGTTTCTTAAGCTATTTTCTTTAGCATTACTAAGCTAATACACGAAGGCAATCGATATAATCTTACGTTATATACGTGAACAAAACAGTTAGTATGTGTACATACTTTGAAATAATTCAAGTGCCTTGTTATCTCTGAACAGAGGCACTCAAGATGGGAGTTTATCTGGATTTCATCTCGTCTCGCATCCAAGCTCGCGGGATTGTCGTGTGAATGTTACGTTTTATTTTATATTCTCTGCGAAATTCGCGGTTCGGATATTTTTAGCGAATAAAATACCATACATTAATGCATGTAGTCAGTTGAATTATTTAAATATTGTACTAAGATGATATACAGCGTGTAACAAAATTCGTGTCCGACCCGTGAAGTGGTTATATTATTATTATATTTCAAAAGAGAGATATAGTCAGGATTTTGTTTTTCACGTTCGCTGATATTAAACTGCGTACATCCGCGTTAGGGAACTAAGAATTATAAACAATACAGCTATTCTGTTAGACAGTTAGAACAAACTCCAAAATTATTACAGAAAATGATCGTGAAATATCACAATGAGATGTGACTACATTGACTATAAGAAGTATAACATTTAAATAATAAGTGCGTCATTAGAGTACCGCCGAAAGTTCATTTTCAACATCTCACAAATGAGATACGAAATGAGTTTTTATAGAATATCACCTCTTGCATTAGTAGTAATATAAAAATAATATTAAAAACCATGGCGGGAGGCGAATGTTGGCATAGCGTTGACGCTTCCTCCCCGATGTTGTGTTAAGTTTAATACTAGTTTAGTTTTATTTCGTTTTTGATATTTTTTACCAGCATATTCCAAACTCAATAAAATCATAAAGGAAAGAAATTATGAATCAGAACTGCGAATCACCAAATTGTTTTACAAATAAAGTTTTTCAATTAAATTGATTGCATCTTATACATAATAAACCTGATAAGAAAAACACCATTATATAATTAAAAGCGTGTTACATTTTGATGGAAAATGAAAGAACATTTAGCATATTACACCTTCATTATTTTTCGTCTGCAATCACAATTTAACACGCTTTTATTTATTCTGGCCAAGTGTAGTTTATGTAATTCATTTTTCTTCTCTCTCTTGCATACTTATTCTAACGTTATCTATCCTGGGAGCACGTTGTTCAGGTGATTAATTTTCCCTTCACTCTTGTGTAACGATATCTTGCCTATTAGTACGTTGTTCTAACGATTCGTTTTCTCTATGTTTAGCTACAGCTCAACTATTTTTTTCCAAGCGTTGTCGTTTGTGGACATCTCTTTCATTAGCAATCTTCTTCTGTCGCTTCAATTTCGCCTTCTCTAAATGTATTTTTCTTTGTGTAGTAGTTTATTTTTTGTTCATGTTGTTCCCACGAGCATAGGACAAAAATGATCCATCCCTCCGGGGTCCATTGTAGAGGGATTACATACATACAACAGGGTTCGCCCTGGTACTGAGTTCCTTTGGCCACCTTCCAGCTTCATCATCAGATCCTGGTTACCATCTAGCACCAAGTTACTCGTCAAGACTGAACAAACGAGTCCAAAGTCGGTAGGGTAGTGTCGTTTAACTACCGAGTGCCTATGGCCATCTTCCATTTCCATCATCAGATCAGCTCCATGTCATAATAATTTTGCATTGTCATCCGATATACACATGCATGCAAAATTTCAGCTCAATCGGTAACCGGGAAATGTATCAAATTTAACTTGCAAGATTTGATTACAGACAAACGGGACAGGTGAAATTAAATAAAAGCTTGTAAAAGATACAAAATTGGCGAGTAAATGGTCTATCTGATCTAACGTGATAACTATGACCACTGAATCAAGGACTCACTTGTTAAAGACAATACAATAATCCGGAGATTATTCCGCCAAAATACTCGAATAAGGGTAGGCGGATAATCTCAATCTCTACCTAATAAAACTCTTATATTGCTTTATTGGCACTTGCTGTTGAGGATTTGTTTATTAACAAAAAACGTTGTTTTAGCTTTTATATAAAATTCTTCCACAGAGCTTCTCAATGGGTTATAAGATTTATATACAGTTTTTTACTATTTAAATTGCCTTTGAGACACATTCTGCCAAGAACATTAAGCCAATCCTTACAACGCCAATATGTGCCGAACCATGGGATCGAAGATGTTATGTGCCTTAAATATATAAGTACACAAGCTTACTCACAATTTAAACAAAATTGGAACACAAAAAAACGAACCACAGCTAAACCAGATTGAAGTTATTTTTATGTTAGTCGTAGAGTAAATACACACAGTGACTAAATTCGGATTAAAATAAATTTACGCCCACAAGCACGTGCCGCGGACCTTCTCATAAGCAGCGTTAGAAGTGTCATTTCATTTGGTTATGTTAGTATTATATTCTTACTTGTTAGGTCGTTGTATGTTTTGCGTTATTCTTTGTTGAAATTAGATATTAGATAGATATCGCTACTCATAATAGGTGGCAATACTTGTAATTTAAATCGCGCTTATATTTGCATCACACCAAATGTATATATTCGTAAATTTGTAGTTCGATAAAGGCCAATGGAGTTCAAATAGTTCAAGATACGGTGGTTTTAATTTAGTTTTGATTGTATTCAACGATATAGTGAGATATTGAATATAAATGGTCCTGGTATTTCAATATGGACGAGGCAAGCCTTTGACTCTCGATACGAAAAAAAGTTTTGTTTTAATTGTACAAATATTTTGTAAATGAGTGCAAAAGTAACCCGGGCAGTAATATGACGCTCGATCAATAACTTGATACGAGTAAATCAACTAAAATTTCATTGTCTGCCAACAGAGACATACTATCAGAAATCAAAAGTCATTCGTCAGAACAGAAACCCGTTAAACGTAAAGAAAAACAAGTAATTCGGAGGACAATTCACATAACAAATAAAGTAATTCTCCAATTATAACAATACACGTAAAATTAAAAGTTGATAAGTGATAAAGAATAGGTTACACAAAAGCGCTTTAAAGCAACATTTATCATAGTTCATACCGGTGGTATGCACGGTGATATTGTATTCCTTTTACCGTATCTAATAAAAAATTGTTTGTGTATTTATTTATATGCTGACGGTGTAACGTCTCCAAGGTGACTTAACTGTTTCATTCCGTCATGTAATAGTATTTATTACATAAATAAAAAAACATATCATAACTCACAAAATTAGTTCTTGATTTAAATAAGCATGTGACGTACACACTGATTAAAGTTATACTACCCCAACTAAACTTATATTTTATAACCAATCCCGCTTATGAAATATAAGCAAATTATATTTTTTATTCAAAACTAAACTAAGTTATTTCAAAACAATGTTTATTTATTGACCTCAATAAAAATGAAATTAAAAATGAAGTTAAGTAGAGAAGCAATTCGATTTATAAAACATTAATTGAAAAAAAATTATCTTAAATATATTATTCTGTCGGATATTTTCTGCAAATATTATATACTATTATCGCTTATATAATGTAAGTAAGGTCCTCCAGACGAATTCGGTCACGGCGACCAATCTCAAGAGAGATTAGAAAACTGCGCAGGAGATATTATAGTGCACAAGTGTGTGCGTAAACACAGGTGCACTCTCTTTTCCTTAGCTCTCATAATCCGATGGGACAGCAATCCGGCACGACCGGAATGAGTTCAGGCGCAGGACCAACGGATTAACGTGCTTTCCGAGGCACGGGAGTGTACACACTTCCAACTTCCAGACTCCGGGCTGCTACTGAGAATCAATAACTATTTATTGGCTCGACCTGGGAATTGAACCCAGGACCACCAGGTCTGCGGCCTTATATCTAGCCACTAGACCAACGAGGCAGTCTTATATAATGTATAGCTCCATTGGTCTAGTATCTAGCCTTAACGAATGCAAATCTAGAGGTCCTGGATTCTAAACTTAGGCCAAGAAAACCAAATCCTATTGCAAGTTTCGTTGAAAAAATCTCGGTAGTTAAAATTAGGAAGATTGATTGGTGATTCACTCCTATAACTCGGAAAGCTCGAATATTTTTCACCACGGCTCAGAGTTTTATCAGCAAAATTTACATGGCTAAGCCGAATCGATAACAGCATTAAACAAAACCCAAAATATTAAATTATAAAGATAGACGCTGACCTTCTTTTTAAAATCGTATTTTAGCATCCGATTCCTGATATATATTTTGCAGACTCGTTAAATATTAACGAGGTTTATTCCCAGCAAGGGACGGTTCCGCAGCGTTTATTTATTGCAAAGGTATTGTCAAACATTCGTGTCGCTGTCACAGTTAAAAATTGTGATAGAATTTACTGTTAAAGTTCGAACACACTAGTGGGTCCACGCCATTCCAAGTTGTATAAAGTTTCGGCTACACTAGTGACTGAATACACGAGAAAAATACACCAAAAAGATAACGCAATCGCTCGCTCGTACAGTCGTGGCTGTAGGTATAGCTATATGAGATGCGTTATTTTATTATCAACAGCAGTGCTATTTTATAAGAACTGACTTCATTGATGACCCATAAATGTGGCTGACTGACTGACTGACTGACTGACGGACCTGTCTTATGGTGATATACTATTTTGATGCGTGTATTCTTAAAATGTTATAATTTTTATGATCAATGTCGCATATCCGCTTTTACGTGTCACGTTCTTTTTTTGGGGTGAGTTTGTGTTTGTTGTTATAGAGGAGCCCCACAGGACTTAATTTTGCAGAATAAATAATAATGAAATTGTATTTAATTATCTATGTAACATGATCATCAAAAAAGAGTAACTACTGAGTTTCTTGCCGGTACTTTTATGTAGAATCTTCGTTCTGAACCGGCGGTAGCTCTAAAATTAATTTAATCTTGTAAATTAGAAAATAAATAAATGATTCGAAAGTGCTCACAACAGCCTACTTGAATAAATGATATTTTGATTTGTTGGTTGAAATTTGATTTGTAAAATTAAAGTAACTATACTATTGTCAGTGAAGTCAAAAAATTGTATAGTTAATAATAATAAATATATTTTCTTTATATTAAGAAGTAGTACTTACGACTATATGCTTTTCATTTTACGTAAAATTATTTTTGCTCTACCTAGGTTTTACGGATACTTTTATTCACATTTCAGCTTGAGAATTCCAAAAGCTCTATTAAATTTGTTTCTTTATACATTCTGCTTTAAATGAAAAACTTAGTAACCTACTTTATTTTGCGTGCGTTTTCTTTACATCATTAATTTTATGAATAATCTAGAAATGTAGTAATTTTTTGTGTATGGTCCTCAATAGCTTTACCAAGGGTAATTTTTTTGAAATTTGAAAAAAAGTAGCCACTTTGAATAGTTAAATAAGGATAGAAAACTTACCCTAAACTGATTTTGTGATTCTAATTTTATTGATAGGACTATATATATTATGTTGGTCTAGTGGCTACACATAAGGCCACAGAAACGGTGGTCCTGGGTTCAAATCCCAGGTCGGGCCAATTAAATGTTATTGAGATTTTCGACTAGCCTGTTGGTGTGGTTGGTAAGATACTTGCCTTTCACGCCAAGGGTCGTGGGTTCGATTCCCACCCAGGACAGACATTTGTGTGCATGAACATGTATGTTTGTCCTGAGTCTGGGTGTAATTATCTATATAAGTATTTATTTACAAAAGAAAAGTAGTATATGTAAGTATATCAGTTGTCTGGTTTCCATAATACAAGCTCTGCTTAGTTTGGGATCAGATGGCTTTGTGTGAATAATGTCCCAGGATATTATTATTATTATTGTTATTTTCTGTCGAAAAATTCTCGGTGGCAACCCGGACTCTGGAAGTTGGAAGTGTGTACACTCCCGTGCCTCGGAAAGCACGTAAATCCGTTGGTTGAGATTGGCCGCCGTGGCCCAAATCGGTCAGGAGGACCATTTATGCTTTTATGTAATCAACTCAAACTTCCCGTTTGAAGCCTTAATGATATGGTTCGGCGGCGTAGGGAAGAATTGAGCGTACACGTATTTTTTTCTGACAACAAATTAAAATCATTTTTTTAAAATACAAAACACATAGTTGCCTTATTCTATTATATTTCGTTTTTTACATCTAAAATTGTTAATTGGTTTTAGTATAGTATTCATTGAATAAAGATTTTATTTTTTATTTTAAGGTAACATTTAGGAAATTATGTTTTCACAACTTTTAGGCATTAGTATGTAACCCCAACTTGACTGTATATTATTTACAGAAGTGATTAACTGAAAAAAATACATTGTTGTGTGGCATAAAAATACTATTTGGACTTATAAAGATCCTTAAGAGGAGGAAGGTATCCTATCTTTGCCCAGCAGTGGGAAAATGTGTGTTCGTCACTACACATCAGATTATATTTATAAGAAAAGCAGTAAAGTTTTCGATACATTAAATTCTTTATTAATTAAATTATAATATGGACGGAATCTGTTTCGTAAATCTGAACCTCAGAGGTATCTGCATAGCAATTTAATTAGAGAATTCACTTTAATGTCTTCTATTTCTCGCTTAAATTTAATTAAATGAATAATTTAAGAGTGAAGAATGTTACTTGGTAAGTTAAAAAGTATTTAGAGCGTAAAATATCTCTTAAATCGTCAGAGTTTGAAAAGTACATACATATTAAAAGAAACAGTGATAGTAATTGTATAAACGTATAATCGTTTTTTTTTACTATTAACACCTAGATTTCAACTTTTCAAAGTTTTTTAGGGGGAATGGATTTCGTTTTTTTTTACAGTTATTTTTATAAATAACTAAAAATAAACATTTGGCAGTTATTTTTTATTCAATGTCAAACAAACATTGAAAACAAGGCTCGAGCATCAAACACAATATAAATGAAAAAGTGTGTTTAGTATTCGTTAATTTTCATGCAGGGTAAATTAAATATTTAAGCAAGTAATTAATTGTATTTAATTAAGTATGTAAATAGAGAATGAAACTATTAAGTTTCTCACCGGTTCTCCTCGTTAGAATCTATATTTCGAACCGGAAGAAGCCCTTCGTTTCCCTGTTCTCATTAAATACTGCAACATGACGAAGCAAAAGTGCCTTTATGAACTCCTTGAATAAAGCATATTTTAAGTCAAATATGTAGCAAGTTAATATCTTTTTTCTTTTTCACGCACTAAGTAGCGCTGTACTCGCAAACTAAACTATACTTTATTAATTTGACATATCATAAGGATTAACTCGAGTTTCGTTTAAATTACTAAGTCATGTGTAGTTCTAGTCTTATAATTAAACATGTAATATTTAGATAGATTACATTACAAGCAATGTTATGAAAAGCAGATCTTAAACAAATCGGTATAAGTATGAAAAGTAACATCTGTGCCATGAAATAATGTCAACAAGATTGGTTTCTTCATAATTTTAGGTACAATCTGTCTGATGTGTGTCTCATTAAATATGAAAGTGAACTGAGACCGAGGCAAGAATATTTTTTATTTTTCAATTATACTTGGTGGTAGAGCTTTGTGCAAGCTCGTCTGGGTAGGTACCACCCACTCATCAGATATTCTACCGCAAAACAGCTCGTCGGTATCGGTTCTGCAATTTGACATATTTATTAATTACTCAAATTATAGCTCATAGAAAAGTTATAGTTAAGTGACTTTAGGAAGGAACATATTTTATTTATAATAACTATAACGATATTTAACATTCTAAAATACAAACGATAAACACCGATTAAATTATTTAACAATTTAACTATTGTGATCTAAAACCTATTGACTTAAAAGTATATTATCCAACATTTCGTTTCTATTGGTTAAAAACTGACCAATAGTGATAGTGGATCACTGTTTGGCTGTTTACAATCTGTATATTCTCTTTTAAAAAACGTGTAAATAGTTAATCATTATTATAATGAAATAAATTCGAAGAAATCATAACAATATTTATATTTTTTTAACACAGCAATTAAGAAGCAAGATATTGAAATCCATAACTAGTACTTACTTCATTACTATAATAAAATTAGCAGCGATATTCACAAACACAATAAAATAATCGCGAAACCAGTACATTATATGATTTAAAACAAAGTAATGAAAATTCAGACACAGTTTTTTTATATAAAATTATCTATACTAATATTATTAAGAGGAAAGATTTGATTTTTGTTTGTTACGATTTACCTCAAAAACTACCCGACCGATTTTAAAAATTATTTCATCATTAGAAAGCTACATCTTTACCGAGTAACATAAGCTATATTATATTTTAAAAATAAATTGAGATCCCTAAAATTGAACAATGTAACCCAATATATCAAATGTTGCCTATAAAAGTCATTATTTTGCGTGCGCTACGAAAACTATTGATGATATATGAAATAGTGTTCTATATATTAAGAGTACTCATGATTTCTCACAAAAAAGTGCGCGATGGTATATGCCTAAGTATTATAGTTAAGTCACAACAACAGTTTTTATTTAAATTATTAAGTTCATTACGGGTGAAATTGGTATCATGATATTATTAATCCTTATCCATTTAAATAGTTTCATAATTAAGTTTGAATAAATTGAATATGTCCGATTAATTTGATCTGGAATTTACATGTAAATTCCACTTTAAATTATTCGGATCGGACTCTTGGGTTAGAAGTTATGACGGGTATAAAAATTATCTAAGTAAGAAAAATGTCACGGTTTGAACAAACTGTAACTGCCCTACGTTTAGGCTATTAACAAATACTAATTTTTGTATTTACGTTAATTAATAGTGCTCAAATTTTCACGGACGAATTCGCGGGTGAAGTGCTGTAGGAAATAAAACAAAACAATACAAACAATAAATACATTTAATTAAATTATACACACATTGAAAACAAAGTAAAGTTTCGTTTAACAATATTACTCTTTTTGTTAAATTTGATAAATACTTATAATATATGAAAAGACGATGAAATATTACAGTTTGAACCAAACATCTTATCCACTGCTGGACAAAAACCTTCTCCAGTTCAAACTTTATTTAAAATATGTTTTTCTCACAATATTTTCCATTACGATCGAGCATGAGATGAAACAGATTAAGCACTTCAGAAATTCAGCGGTGCTTGTTAGGATTTAAACTTCGAACTTCAATATATTTATTTTTTTATGCACTAAGTCCTATCAATGGATAAGACTAAGTGCATAAAAGTATAACTTTATTGAATGATACATTATGATATATTATCTTAGTGATTTTTCTATTCATGACGTCACGTTCACCAATTAATTAATTAGTCCATTAGGTCATCTCGATTCTTTATGATACTAGTAATAATACAATTTTGTAATGTTGATGTTTCTTATATAAATCGAGTTAGTACCCAAAATTAGTATCCAGCTTTTTATCATTCATTGAATTTATATATTTCTTAATTATGATAGAAATGTAGGCTAGAGAATGAGTATGTGATTGTTTAAAGTTGCCACCATCCATAGATAGCACTGTTAAATATATTATATATCAATTTCAAGCATGAAAACTAAGATATTTTATCCTTTTGGGTTTACTTATTGGTACGGCTTTGTACGAAGCCCGATATGTGTTAGTACCACCAACTCATCACATATTCTACCGCCGAAAGACACAAGGGATATAACATCTTAGTTCTCAAGTTTATCGTTTATCGGTCTAACTAATTAAAAAAAAAAATCTATATATATATATAAATCTCGTATCACAGTTTTAGTGTTTATACTCCTCCGAAATGGCTTGACCGATTTTGATGAAATTTTATATGTATATTCTGTAGATATGAGAATAAGCTTATAACTAATTTTTATACCCCTAAATATTAAGGTTGGCTCACCCCAAAAACTTTTTTTTAATTTTTTGGACATATTCTTTTATTTTTATTTTTTTATTATGTGGCATTAAAAATACATACAACCCTAAATTTTCACCCTTCTACCATCAACCCCGTTTTTTTAATAGAGATATTAGTAATTCAATCATTTTCAACCTCGGTCGATAACTGGATCAATTAACACTTGATCAGTTATCCCCGTCAGGGGTCTTTTGGTGTCACTTCTCACCATGTAAGCAGCACGGAGTAAGGATGGGAGCGTTCTCCTGTCTCTCTTGCAATAAGCTGTATCTCATTTCTTACAGTTTTCGGAAAAAAATCTGCCATTATTATTGTTTGTACATCGACCGCACTAGTGGCCTTTACAATTATCATTTTATCATTTCCGTGTAATTCTCAATGAAATTTATTATAAATTTGCAGTGGTGGAATTATTGTTATTATTAATATTAAGAGTATTTCTACTGTATTATTCTTAAGGAAAAATATTGTGAAAGGTAAGTTAAATAACAAAAATGTGTGTGTACTTATGAACATGCGTTAGACATATTATAATTAAAAGAAAACAAATAAGGGGCCAACTTTTTCAAAATGGTCTATATCATAATGTGGGACCATTGTAAGAGGAGCATGAGCACATAGAAAACGTAGACAGAACCTAAAAATATAATAAAAAATGTGCGTTCGGGGGACCCCGGAAGGAACGTGTTTTAAAATGTAGATTTTTAATGATTATATTTCTGTATATTTGTCACATTCCCGTGCCACGAAAGGCACGTAAAGTCGTTGGTCCTGCTTCTTACCTGAACTTTTACCGTTCGCGTTGGTTTACCGTCTCATCGGATTATAAGAGTGCACCTGTGTTTCACACACTTTTGCACTATAGTACGTCCTGCGTAGTTGGCAAATGTTACTTGAGATTGGCCATCGCGTTCGAAATCGATCAAGAGGAAATTATTCATCGGAGTGGGCTGCGTGGGGCCTCAGAGGCATACCCTGGCGACGATAGTCGGTGCAGATCTCTCGCTGCCGAGCGTGATTAACGCCCTGTTGGAAATGGTCTCCTTCTGCGAGAGTTTCATGTCGCAAAAGGAGGCTGCGAAGCGGAAGCGCAAGTAAAATGCCTCCGCTGATTCGATCCGTCGAAGAAGATCGGGGAGAAGGCGTAGGCGCTATGCGCACCTTAACAGCCACCGGGGCTAAGGGGGGTCACGGTAGCATGCGCAAGCGATCCCGTGGCGCTCCCGTTAAGACGGGAAGGGTACCGCTGGGTTTTTAGTGGGTATTCCGATGACCGGGGCACACTCGGTGCCCTGGACATATGGCGAGCCCCACATACCCCCCCCCCACTGTTCCCGTGGGGGGAAAGGCATAATGAGTTTTCCCAGCGTCAAAAAAAAAAAAAAGGTCACGGTAGTATGCGCAAGCGATCCCGTGGCGCCTCCCGACTAGACGGAGAGGATACCGCTGGTTTTTTAGTGGGTATTCCGGCACCTTCAGGTCGGTAAGTCCCACATATCCCTCACTTCATGTGGGGGAAACGCGTAAATGCATTTTTCCACCAAAAAAAGGAAGAAATTGGTCCTACTTTTTTATCTCACCAAAAAGCGTTTTATTATAATTCTAATGCAAAAATGTAAAGTAAGAATTAAAATTGATAAATTTCATTTAATACTTTAGGAAAAAGGTAATTTATTCAAAATTAAATATAAAATAGCGAATTATAAGTTAAAAAAATTATATTTACATTTGTATAGAATTGAGGTTATCTCATTGGCCGCACACAATCCTTATTATTAAATCTGAAAATTTGCTCAATTACACATATAACCGCTAGAATAGAAAGAATCAGTAAGAAAGAAAAAGGGGAAAGGTCGCTTGGAGGACAACGCTTTTTTGTTACATGACAATTTCTGCCAGGTTACTCTACTTTGCAGTAGTAAAAGAACTTTGTTCCAATAAATGTAGAGCATGTTGTACTTTACTTTATACATTATTATTATATGCCCTGTACCGAATACACATAGACTGTACTGTATGGGTCAATGTTTATATCTTATTGATTAAAAAATGCACGAGATAAAATCCTTTTTTTATCCGTACGAAGTCGGGTCGGGCAGCTAGTATGTATATATATGTGTCAGTAATGTCAACAATACCGGAGTTGTTTTGACCAGCGAGCTGCAAACCTTGTTTTTTCCTTCATACCATTTACATTGGTAGATAACGCTTCGAAGGAGTCTAGATGGGTCGGTGCGAGTCGGCGACATTACACTTCAGTGCTCGCTGCCGTATAGGCAACACGTCTAGAAACTGTCTTACGACTCGATGCTCTAATTGCGTATAAAGTTTTATTGTGTAATAGTAAACCGTTTGAGTGATTCCGGATTTGTTATTTGTTACCCGTACCCTACATATTTTCTGATGGTGAGGACATCCGCTCACATCGACCACCTCATCCGTTATACATACATAATGTTGTTCCAATAACAAGATTGGCTCAACCTACACGCCATAACGTATTCATATTTAGCTATGATTCTAACTAGATGAACTTGCAAAGCTAGATGCTTTACAAATATATGACGTAAAAGTGGTTGTGTGGAATCCCCGAGTTTCCTTTAACTTTTTTATACTGTTTTTTTATTGTTTAACAATTTATATTTAAACACATTTCCATTTACCAAAGAAAATCCTAGCTTGATATCATTCATAAAAATAAGATAGCTAACTTATTTTTCCTTCATACCAGTTGCGTCATAAATTTGTAACATGTTTTGTTCATTTCGACATAAAACGCTATATTTGACGTATCTCATCTTGTTGCGAGACCGTAAAAACAAAGCCGCGCGACTTCACGATTCTATTCAAGGGATATCGCATCATGATTGTTACATAACACATGCCGATTACCGCAGGGCTTTCGTAAGCGAAATTCATTTCAGTAATAACATACCTGTAACATACGGCGCCTTGACTATTACGTTGTTATATTATGTGAACAAAGATCTTAGAATAACCAATAGAAACAGAGAGTTTCATATGTATATAATATAAGTTTATTAACCAACTTGTAAAGAAGGGAGTTATTAATTATGTATTATGTTTTTTGAGTTCGTGTTCCTCAATAGCCACCATTCCCTGGTTCATTTAAGTAAAAAGTTAAATTATATTTCCAAAGTTATTAAACTAAACATTTTCTTTAGTTTTGAATGTTCAAAGTAGGTGACTATTCTATTATTTTAACCATTATTATTAATGTTTGGAAATTACCAAATTAAGGGCATTCGAGCCTAATAGCTGTGAGCGGCGACTAACCAGTGACATGGAATCGCACTTCATCCGCCGTCGCTCCCACAAATAGGCTCTGAAAATATCACGAACATTGGAGAGCATAACACCCTTTGATTGATCGAATTAATCTGTATAAATTATGAAAATTGTACGTAATACCAAGCTGAGATGGCCTAGAGCTTAGAACGCGTTGATTGATACCTCGCATGCGTCACTGAATTTCCTTGAGTAAAATTTGTAATTTATCCCATGCTCGGCGGCGAAAGAAATACATTGTGAGGAAATCTGTATATGCCATATAAGAAATAGCAAAATATGTATTCACTAATTAGCATCAGAAATCCTTAAAATATTCTCCTCAAAATGAGAGGAACACTTAACACATAAGTTCACATTTACATATTGTTACTTAACTAATATAAGAAAATAATACTTATTATCTCTTGATGCTCTTATGGATTTCCTTGTTTACTTGGAGAAATAAATGAATTACTATTCATATGCAATATAAATTTATCACCCCAAGTGCAAAAAAATAAAAGGTATAAGGTATAATTTGAATTTGGAATTCTCAACCAAAAAGGAGATATTTCAGATCAAAGTGGTCAGTACGACAAAACGCTAATTTCATATGTAGGGACCTAATATAAGTTTGCCTTAAAAAAGAATTCACTTTAGTATTTAAATACTATCACACAATTTCGAATATTTTTTTATTTAATTAATCGTAACGTACTTGTAAGTACGGATTACGTTGTCTGCGGCCACCCGGCCGGTATAGCCGCAATCGCTGTCCCTGGATTTTAAATCTGTAATATCTTCGAAAATATTCATTCAAATTACATGCCGGAAAGGGCCATATTGATCTATACTAAATGCAAAATGTATTTAAGTTACTTAATTGGATAAGGATGAATGCTGTATTGCTTAAAATCGCTTCGTAAATAAGCCATTATTTCTCGAAAAAAGTAAAGGATTAAAAATGGTTATTGCGGGTTATCCCTAAGAGATAGACATATACCACTGCGGACTTTTTTGTAGACCTTTTTAAGGTGTACAATACTCTATTACATTATTTTGATCTATCTCGTAGGGTTCAGCCAGCGTTTGCAATGTAAGCGCGAAAAATGTGTTGATTTACGACATCACATTAGAAACCTCTAAAATGATTAGTGTTTCTCTACTGTATTATGCATGTATTTTATATATAAACCTTCCTCTTGAATCACTCTATCTATTAAAAAACCGCATCAAAATCCGTTGCGTAGTTTTAAAGAACTGAGAATACATAGGGAGAGACAGACAGCGGGATGCGACTTTGTTTTGTACTATGTAGTGATTTATCATCACGGAAATAGAAAATCGGAATCCAAGACCTTGATTCAATAAAATATTTCCATATTAAACGTCCGTTCAATCGATGTTACAGTAGAGTTTTTAGGGTTCCGTACCTCAAAAGGAAAAAACGAAACACTTATAGGATCACTTTGTTGTCCGTCCGTCCGTCCATCTGTTTGTCTGTCAAGACCATTTATCTCGAGAACGCGTGGAGGTATCGAGTTGAAATTAAAACGATATACTCAAGTCTATAGTCTCTTGAAGCTGTGAAAAAAAACAAATTTCTAAGTTAAGATAAGAAATAGAACCGTCTCACGATACCTAATAACCACTTCACGGATCGGACAGGGTTTTTGTTACACACTGTATATTTTTAATTAGAATAAATGTTTTTAGTCAATATTGATTCTGGTAACCGAATAGAACTAGCTCTCGATCCAATTACAAACGGTAAATGGACGAATGTGGTTCTTTAATTTATCTCCAATTTCGTTTTCTCTCGTCCTTCGTTTAAATCTATCACAAAGCAAATAGTGTAATGGTCTCTAATTTGTCATACTAGTATAATGAAAACCTGTTTTGCAATTGTAATTGCAATTGTGTAGGTTTTATTTTTTAAATTATTAAATGTTAGTCGTTTAATAATATACCCACTTAGTGCTATAAACTTTTATAGTTATCATTTTTGTAGCGACTATTAAATGTTTATAAAAGTTCATAATGAGTGTTTTAGGTCAAATTTTTATTACCACAATAAATAATTTTCAGAATTACTAATATAATCATTAAGTGAGTGAGTAGCTGTGAGAACAAGTACCCTGATCTTTACTTATTTTATGAGTGCACAGCTATCTCTATTTATGAACATTTGCATTGTATGCAGCCCTTCTAATATATGTAAGTTATGGTCTACTTTTTTAAATTGATTATAATATGTCTTCGCGGATAGATATTACCCTTTCTGTAACTTATTTTTAATTTGATTTAATGTTATTTAAATGTGCCTGCATATTTTTATTACCAGGCGGCATCACAATCTAAGTTTCAGGGTTAAATGGTGATAGAGATTTTGTACTCAGATGCAATATAAATATTGGTCTATATTATACATAATATTTATAAGGATATTGAGAAACAATGTGATATAATTATATAAGCTCTATTTCTAGCTAATAACTGCCTAACGTTAACAGTACTTTTATTGTATTGAAGATTATTTATTTATGAAGCGTAATTACGGTGATGATAAATGAATGCCGTGTACACCTGCCGTTGCGACTTGTATATTATTGCTCTATTCGTTATAAAACTTTGACAATAAACATCTTTTATTCGCTATTAATGTTTATACAACAGTGATCCGCCTTTATATCTTTCTGCAACTTATATTTTTATGTTGTAAACAACAGTTGTGTTTTACATAGATGCGTAATAAACGTGAGTATTTTAAAGTACCGTGACATAGTGGATATGAAAAACATTATATATATTATATTTATAAAAAAAAATGATATGATGTTACGTTCAAGTTTAAAAAATTTGGGCTAGCGGTCCATTTTTCTAGGTACTTTAGTGTAAGAAGTTGACTAAAGAAGAAAACTATAACGAAGACAGTAAGATGTAAGTTAAGCATTTGTATAATAAGACTTGCAATTTTGTTTGTATAATTGATGAATTAATGGAGAACGAACCCTAACTTCTCAGTTCACAGTTAATTTAACTTGTTTCACGCTTCGCAATATTTGTTTCGTATTAATTACATTGATGTTAGCTAAATTATAATTTTTTAACATTAAAATACCGATTGGAAAAATTTCATCCTTTATTTATTCATATTTAGCGATGGTATTTTACTTTAAATTCGACCAAAGGAAAAGTAAATCCGCTCAAAAAAAGTTATGTCTTACCATTAAAAATACGTTGTAGCCAGACTTTCGTAGACATTTACAAAATTCAACAAAGATAGAAAACAGTTAGTTTATATTTAACGATGGCCTCGGACTGAGATATAGACAATAAATATTCAAAACATCCGTCACTGCTCTTCACAAAACAAGAGAGCTCGTTACGCAAGATTGAAAAACAAAATAGAAAATTTAAATACAATATCCCGTGATTAAATTTGTTTTCAAGACAGACGGATCCACTTGCCTAGACTCGGAGATTAACTGGATTAATTCTGTACGATTCGCGTCTCGGGCAAATTATTCACTGCTGAATATTATTTTAATCTTCGAAATTTATGTGTTGTTGTTTGCTTATATGAAATAAATTAATGTATATATTATAAAATAACATTACATTACTTACTTACTCTCGTGAAAGTGTACTTGGTGAAAATGATGTCATCATGATCATACTTCAAAAACGGTGGCTATTTGCAACGGATTCATACTGCGCAGGACGCTATCAGATACCATTGGAGAGAGATCAGGCGCAGGAACAACGAATGTATGTTCTTGTCGAGTTAAGAGTATGTTAAGGTTACCACCTCTTAAGCTGCAGAATGCTAAATTGAGTTTATTGACCGAAAAACTTAATAAATCTTTATTGTTTCGACGCGATGTTGGAACCTGGAACCTCGGGTATGGTTTTATAAGCTAGCTCAACTAGCTAGATCGACGATGTATTATTTACATAAAATATTTTTGATTATATAAGCAAATATATGTGATTTTAAGTGTTCAAGTCTCTAAGGTATATTATGAATATGTTGCTCAAACCTAAGGCGTGCTTATATTACCAGTGCACAATAATAAGTTTTAGATTGCTTTGGTTCTATATTCCAGCAATTGTATTTTCACTGGCTCTCTCAATGGTCACATTAAAGCACGGAATTAAAAATCGTTCTCTGTTTAGTAAGTGTTTAGTAAATATCTGGTAAGAAGTAAACGCTCAGTTAGGCCTTTTTTGATTGTGTTAACAAACATACAAAATTGCTATTTACAAAAACATGAATGGTTTACTTTTTATAAAGGAGAGTTTACCTTCTCTAGAAGAAGAAACATTTTGTTATTTTTTTTAATGTTTTTCGAAGGCGGACGGGCAAATGGACCACCACGTGTTAAGCAGTCAACTCTGCCCATAGACATGGCGATGTAAGATATATTACCATTTCATTACATCGCCACGAACATTGGCTCAATCACCCTTGAAACAGGAACGCGATAATACGACCCAGACGGGCTTGCACAAAGCCCTACCAATTACGTAAGCTTTGGTACATTTTTTTTTTAAATACTATATAAAAACTTATTTTATCAAAATACCTTCAATATTCAAGTAATTATTTTTCAACAATGTTAGATAGCGATTGAGTTACCATTACATATTTTAGGTCACAGTGCCATCGATATTAAAACTCATAATCCCGGGTCGGTGACCCGAATTAATTGTAAAGTTGCGGGTAGCGTGGGCCGAGCGTGACATCGTATCGGCAATTCGGCTGGTCGGACCGGTCTTCCCCTCTACGAGCCAACCAGTTCTGTGACTTGCAAAAAGCGAAGCTGCAGCGACACTGCACTCGTTACTGCAGCTTGGTGGTGCTCGTGTTGTGTTGTGAGCGGTGGTGTGTGTGTGAGTTGTCGCGGGATGTCGCGCCGGCTCCTCGCATCATGCTGGCCGTTCGCCACGCCAAGGTATTTTATTAATTCTACCTCATATCTTAGCACAATTTAAAAATAAATGTTTGTATTGCTGACAAATATCTAATTTATGGCTACTTACAGGCCATCACTAAATTAACGTCAACAATCTCGATCTTAAGCAAAACATAATATTATAATGAAACCGTTAAATAAACAAAATCATGCTGAAATAAAAAAGTATGTTACTCTGCAAGGTTTTTTATAGCCAAGTAAAAACTTTTATATGTAATATGTTTTGTTGCAACTTTACTAATAGACTAATAACATGAATCATTATTATATAAGTTTGTTTAGCAAAATTTACTTTTAATTGAAGCGTAACTTTGTAAAACAGCAAATTTGATTTTATGAAAAAAAAATGCAATACAAGAAGCTGACATAACAATAGCAAAGAGCGCAAAGGCGGTCTCATCGTGTTAATATTCACATAACAAATAGTATGCGTTACTTTTAAAAATAGTAACACAAAATATTCTTCGTAATTCCTCTGTTTCGGATTGTTATACTTATTTATTCGTGTTAAATTTTATTAATTTTAATTTAATTAAACAATACATAAAAATCGACAATATATCCGAGAGCATTTCTTAAAAGAAGACAGCAAATATATTATTAATAACATAACATATTGTATGGCATTATTCTAAATTTGAACAAAATGTCCTTTGTGATACCCGTCTCGAGGATTAATATTATACATATAAATATATTTATTTAATTTGTGCATCGAAGTGAATCGGAGGCTAGTCGCCATCGCCTCAGTGCTGTGAGGTGTTGGATTACCAACAGGAATGAACTTGAACAGGTCCAGACAGGTGCTATTTACATGCGTTCTTCTGAGACTTGTTCACTGTGTGGTAAGTATTCATTAAATATATAGACAAAGACTGATTTTGTCTTTTGTATTCCAAGTTTTATATATGGAATAGTTTTATAAAAAAAATCGTTCCTACAGAGCTACCGTCCACAGCGCTGTTACATGTCACTGCAGTCCCTTCGTCCTATTTGTTTTAAATTATTATTTTGAATTTTGCATTCTCACTATCGATTTATGCCACTTATTTATTTATTAAGGAACTCCGGCAAAGGATACACTTTCCATTACTTACATTACGTCATCGTGGAATAGTGTTTTAAAATATGCCTGCTCTTCAATAATAGGAGATCACATCAAGCATAAAAGAATGACCGAACAGATTAAAAAACGTTCCATTGGTATTCAATACATTAATATAAGAACTTCAATTCAGTAGATTTTATAAGGCAAAATATTAAATTTATTTAAATAGTAAAATAAATTAAAATTAAAATAATAATAATAAAATTGTGAAAAGCTATTTCAAACTATTAAAAAAGAACTATTTTAGTGTATATGCATTTTTACCCCCTATATGTAATTCCCTACATTATATTTGTTCTTTTTTATAACAATACTAGTTTTCACAAGTTTGTTCGGCGGAGCGACAGATGTTAGGTATCCAAAAGTAACCCATGTCCTTCTTCGGTTTAAAAGCTTCAAATTAAATTTTGTCAAAATAGGTTCAGTGGTAACTATCTGTGTGTCTGTTACTGGCACAGAGACAGTCAGACAAACGGAGATTCGCGTTTATAATATTAGTATAGATTATTTTATATAGTTACGGCACAATACTATTCAAATGGTTCAATTGCAGATTCCACCGTAAAATAGCAGCAATAAAAAAATGTCTTAAAATCTTAAGTCACGTATGAAAATGTAGATACAGTAAATCAAATCAAATGAGTCACCATACTTATTTGGTTGTTGGGGTTTGCCCAAGCTATGTTTGTCTGGAAAGTTACCACCGCTCATCAAATATTCTATCGCCAGACAGCAATACTTGGTATTGTTGTGTTCCGATTGGAAGGGAAAGCAAGCAAGCCAAAGCAATTACAACAAGAGGCATAATATATTCGTTTCCATGGTTTTTTGTGTATTGGTGATATTGTAATTAATTTTCGCCAGAAAATTTCTTATAATACTGACTAATATTTACTGGTGCGCTTGAGATGTAATTTAAATACTTTTCAGTTTAGATTGTGAACGTTTCTATTAATAATTATATATATAGAAAAGCTACACTAAAAATACATTGAAATTTTATAAAGAAAAAAAAATTTGTAGGATTTGGTAAAAGTCATAAGTTTTGTGTCAGTTTGGACTTATAATTTTTAGCTATCTATTTTTTAGGCAAGATCTGTTTTTGATTACCTTAAAACATTCTAATCTCAAAACGGCCACGACTAACACTTAATCTAACTATATAAGGTTAAGAATTAAATTTTCCTCACGATAAGGTCATAAAAATCAACGATAACATCAGTTTAAATATACGAAGTCACGTTCTCAACGATTTACGACTTGCACATATTGGCTTAGAGTAAAAATACGGCGAGGAATCGGTATTAGCGCCAGGTGCACCAAAGTGTGGCACACGCGAGCGTGTCACGATCGACTCATGCCACTGTGTCGCGAGCTCAATAGAATGTGAGCACGCTGCTGATGAGGTGGAAAACGTGATTCTTACACAGCGCCATTGTTCATCTTCAGCACGTTTATAATGTGTGACTACGTGACAAACTCTCAGAGAACTATTTTGCTGAGCTTAAAAGTAAATTTTTTGGCTTTACATATTTGTAAGTCAAGTTTTTTTTGTAATTTCTCTTAACGAAAACGTCTTTGGTATTAGAGTGGCCATGATGATAATTTGCAATTACTAAACTATTTAAGTTTACTTTTAATTATTATTTAACACTTTATTGTAAAACACAAAATATATATTGTACAAAAGAGTATAAGGCTATAATAATAAAATCAATAAATTCAGTTTGATATCTATGATATACAATTACTATATTTATTTATTAATTTATTTGTAATACGAGTTCGAATATGCGTTTGAAGTGTAATACGTGGGGAAAAAAATAATTTTCTTTTAAATACTACCAAATATATCTTGAAAATAAAACAATTTTAAATCTAGAATGAATGCTAAAGATGAAATTCAAAATATGATTTTCATACAATGTTGGTTTAATGTTGAAATGCAAATAACAAACAAGTATTTAAGTTTCTTTGAAATGTTACATTTACCGAGCATACGAGTATATAATTACGCTAAATTATAATATTTAACATGGCAAGGGTAACTTGCTGCACGATATAATTATATTGTTCCTTCTTACGAAGAATTATCGCTCTCTAGAAATAAACACGAAATTAACTTGAACGCGACCAAATTAGAATATACGTCAAGAAAGAAATAGTAACTGGCAAGGTTTCTCGTTGTCATCCAGACTTGAATTGTTATGTGTCGTTGACTACTAAATTAAAATAATCAAATTATATAATGTATATATTATACAGAATAATATAGTAAGTAGCTACCAAACAATTACTTTAGAAAATGACATATACCTTTACTTCAATTCTATAAATTGTCATCTTGAACGTTCCTGTTTTTATTGAGACCTCTTATAAATAAATAATTAGGAAACGTGTAGAGATACATTAGCCGTTTTTTGTCAGGATAACAATGGTAACTACGACGGAAAATGAACACTGAAGCGAACTAAGAAAAGAAATAAGTATTATCGTATTTAATACCAAATTATACTATTACGTCTGTTGCCTCCATACTATATTGGCGACAATGCTCATCTGGGCGATAACCACTCGTTATTTCTTCTTCAACGAAATAGAAATACATTGTTATGATATGTAATGGTTTCAATTGTAAGTCAGCGAATAAGTACAAGAGACATATCTACCTAGATTGAAGCGCTTTACTCTGTAAAATGTGGTTGAGGTTCTTCCAGAAGCACTGTCTACAGTTAAGGGTACCATTTACGTATAGCTACTATTTTCAGCCTAAAATAATATAATATATTTTACTATAATAAGAGTGTTCGTATAGAATTTCTCGGTAGACTTAAAGTAATAATTCAAAAGAGTTTTTTGTTTCCTAAGAAATTTTACGCAGTAAATAACATTTCTCGTACATGTTACTCGGCAGAACACGTGCTCTTCCGATTAATTCCGCTAATTCCAGCGACGATACTTCCCCACAATCCGCTAGCATGAATAATAAACGCCTGTCTCTGTTGAGCACGGATTTATCTTGTTTTATAAAAACGAAAAGCTTAGTGATGCTCGTTACAAGAAATTCTGCATTCGCTTTGAGTTTGTTAATGGATGTGATAATTTTTGTATGTGGTTTGGAGTTTAGGCGATTAATTAGTGAAATAGGTACCAATTTTATTTATTCAACAAAAGTTCTAAAATTAAAGTTACTCGACTACTTACTATATTTTAAAAAATATTTATATTATTTTTATATTAATTACAACTATTTTAACCAACACTTTACTTGGTAGTAGGGTTTTGTGTAGGAACTACCCACTCATCACATATTCTACCGCCAGACAGCAATAATAATAATAATAATAATATCCTGGGACATTATTCACACAAGGCCATCTGATCCCAAACTAAGCAGAGCTTGTACTATGGAAATCAGACAACTGATATACTACATATACTACTTTTCTTTTGTAAATATATACTGGTATAGATAATTACACCCAGACTCAAGACAAACAGATATGTTCATGCACACAAATGTTTGTCCTGGGTGGGAATCGAACCCACAACCTGTGGCGCGAAAGGCAGGTATCTACCAACCACGCTAACGGGTTCGTCGGCAATACTTACTATTGGTGTGTTCTGGTTGAAAGGGTGAGTGTGCCTACAGGCACAAGGGGCATAACATATTATAAGTTGCTTCCCATGGTTGGTGGGACGTTGTTGAATTCGTATACGGAATGAAAATTGTAAATGTGATGTGTATTTGGGATAACAAGAAAAGCTTGTTCGTTTCATTTAAACTCAACATATATAACATATATTATTCTTATTTTTAAAGTAAGTCGTCTTCTATATTATAAAACAAGGTTTAAAAAGAAAGAAAGAAAGAAAGGTTTAATTACCTTAAATTATGTCATGAGGCAATTGAACTTCTTGAGGGTACAGATACAAAATTTATTTAATTACCATCATTAATATTTCAGATTATTTTTATAGCATAGGTAGGCGGACGAGCAAATGGGCCACCTGATGGTAAGTGGTCACCAACGCCCATAGACATCGGCATTGTAAAAAATGTTAACCATCGCATACATCGCCAGTGCGCCACTAAACTTGGGAACTAAGATGTTATGTCCCTTGTGCCTGTAATTACGCTGGCTCACTTACCCTTCAAACCGGAACACAACAATACCAGTACTGCTGTTTTGCGGTAAAATAATTAATGAGTGGGTGGTACCTACCCTGACGAGCTTGCACAAAGCTCTACCACCGTCGTACAGAAGTCGAAAGAAAGAGGAATCGTACGTACATTAAGTGCTCGTACATACTAGATCGATTAAAATAACGTATCTTAAGTACATTTTAAAGTGGCTGTTTATCGACCTTTTCGTAATAACAAAGACCGATTTATGAATGTTAAAAATATTTTAGTACCGCCACGTGTATATTTAAACTCGCTCAATGTACGGCACGCGCCCGTTCCTTAAGATCCTTGCACATAAATAAGCTGCAAGCCTCTTGTAAGGCGAAGCGTACATTAAGCTAAAAATATTTGTATTTTTTTTTATTGTAAATTTTTATTTTCTAATAACTAACTTAATACTTATAATAAGTCATAGTATGTGTGCTTAGAACAATCATTTTATAAACACGATAACGTCGATACGTCCTTCTTCGTCGGGTTATAGTTGTATAAGATTTCATTGCCTATTAATCAATTTAAATTGTATGTCTTAAACAACAATAATAATAATACAACACAAGAATAGAGTTCAATGAATACAAACATTACATTTGAGAAAAATACTTACTAAGTTTTTTGGCACTTGTTTTCGGTAGAGTCAACATCAAAATCGATGGTAGCCTTATTTAAATAATAATATAAATATTTTAATTTACTTACAAGAGTCTCCTGGAATAGATAATATTTTGATCAGGCACGAAAAGAATAGACAGAGTTCCTGTTGGAAACATGTAACAAGTCACAATGTAAAAAAAAATTGTTCAACTATGTGTATATGGTTATAGGTTTGTTGGAAGGATTAAGGTTATCTTCTTTTAATATGTCTTCACTTGGATATTTTTGCGAAGTTTCTTATTCCGCCAGTGTATGCTAACCTTTACAATCTTTTGCATCAAGAAGGCGGTCTGAGGCACGTCGCGGTGTAATTAATGGCGGACGAAATTATTCTGATCCCATCAGAGATGTCCTGCCACGGTCGAGTTCAACGACCCATTTGTCTCAAGCTCCTGAAATTTGCTACATTTATAAGTGTGGTAAGTGCCGAGATGGCGCAGTGGTTAGAACATGAACAATCTTTCCCGATGATAATATGTTCAAACCGGGTACTTCTGAATAGTCATGTGCTTAATTTGTGTTTATAATTCATCTCGTGCGCGGTGGTGAACGAAAACGTCGTGAAAACCTGATGTGTCGGATAAAAATCTGCAATGTCTTTACAACACACATTGAAGCAGCATGGTGGGTAGAGCTTGAAAAAAATTCTTCAAATGGATAATGTGGTTTTAAATAAAAGCGTTTTAAACTCGATAATTTTTTTTATTTAATTTTTAAATTATTTCTCTTTATTTCTAATGCACTGTAAGCATATCCCTCATTTGCTACATCTATCGTGACTCTGGCTACAGTAAGCCGCACGCGTTTCATAGTAATAGCTCGTAAATGGTGATAACGGAGGCAACTGGCTCACTCAACCTGTAAACCGAAAGACGGCAATACAAATTATTGTTGTTAGGAGGTAGAATAATTAATAAGTTGATATTTAGATGGACATGCACGATGCTCTACCAAAAAATGATATTCATTTGTTATTTTTTATTACTTTTTTTGTTTGTTTTTTTTTTTTAAGTATGCGTTGTAATATTTTTGTCTTTTTTAGTACAAGATAATCAATTGATACATTTCTCGAGTATGTTTGGAACTCATTTCACCAATCCGTGGGTAGGATATGCAAGTGACAGAATTTTATTTAACAAATAAAAGTTTCTTAATTATATTAATCTTCACTGCCAAGCTGAAGACGAAATAAAAACTTAAGAACATAATAAACAAAATTATGCTTGACCTAATTTGATATCACAATCTTCGTTTATGTTATAGGTCGGTATATTACCCATCTTCTCTTAGGTGATTACTAATTGATCAACTTCATTTGATTCGATTTTATTCAATCCAATCGACACAGGACGAAATTTTTTAATTTTGTTTGAATATCATTGTTAATACATAATAATACATATATAATGAACAAAAGTTTTACTATATTATAGAATATACCCATTTCATCCAAGATCTTGATCTATCTTTGAAGACGTTAGGTAATTTTAAAGCCATTCCCCACATTCCATTTGTGTGCAGACACTTTAAAATACATCTAATGTTCCTTCCTTGTTGGAAACTTTCACATTTTTATGGTATACGTGGAGTGAGATTTTATTGTGATTTAAAAGTACTCTTGACGAGTTACATTCAGTTGCTTCGAACATATTTTTATAATATGTCTTGAATGTCTATTTATTCTTTAATCCGTGACAATTATTGTATAAACACGAAATGTAAAGGCAAACCCTTACCTATAGTAAACATTGATATCCTTTATGACTTTACCCACACAAATTAAATCTACTACACACACTAACATAAGGACGCTATCATAACACTATTCGTTACAATATTAAAAGCACAAAACACATGAAGTAAAATTGTATTGAATGTAAACATATTCAATGTTCATTCTATCATACAATTACATATAAGGCTGAAGGCTAAGATAAGAGAAAATATCGTCTGAAAATCTGGAGGTATAGCATTTGATTATATATTCAGAAAACAAAGTGAATCAGCATGGTGGGATGAGCTTCAAGTCATGTTCTAAATATGACAGATGGCCAACAGTTGAAATGAATGAACTATGAACTTTTTTAATATAAAATAGGTAAGCAGACGGGCAAATGAGCCACCTGTTGGTAAGTGGCATCACGGCTTATATACATTTACGCTGTGAGAAATATTAACTACTGTTTACGTCGCCAATATGCCACCAGTTTCGGAATTAAGATATTATGTCTCTTGTGCTTTTAAATACTTACCCTACAAACCGGAACACAACAGTAGTGAATGTTGCGCTTAGCGGTAGAATATCTAAGGGCGTTGGTGACCACTTACCATCAGGTAGCCCATTTGCTATAAAAAATACATATATAATTATAAAATAAGTGTGTCTATATAATACATATTCTTTTAAAGATTATTTTTTTCGTTAACTGAAACGCCCAATCTTTTTTTATTAAGTCGAGCTTTGATTTGAAAAGTTACGACTAGATGAGGTACTAAAATAGACAGTATCTAATAACGATAGAGATGAAATCACGAATATACGAAATAATAAATTTCGTGAAATTTCAGAGTATTTTTTAATAAACGTATTCTCTCGATCACCATTCGCAAACCGTTTCACTGAAACAATTACAAGTGGGCACAATTGATGTTCACTATTTGTCTAAGAAAGAGAGAATGCGGGTTGAGATTTTGTAATTAATCTAATGAAGTCATATACAAACAAAGACGCTTTATTTCGCTCCAATGGACAAGAGTTTATTATAAGAATTGAATCGGTTTAACGAAAAGATTACTATAAAAAAATGCATGCTTTATTACAAAAAGTTTTATAATTTAATTTAGGTTTAGCCCGAATATTAAGTAGGATGTGATGGATTATCTAATTTATCTGAGTGACATTTCATTATTTTAGCAAAAGCGTGAGGTGATAAAACGACTATCTGATTTAAATGATGACCTCTGAGCCGGCTCAGAGCCTAGAACGTATAAATCTTAACCGAGGATTGCTGGTTCAAATCCAATTCAATGAATCTTTTGTAAATATGTTTTTATAATTGAACTCATATTCGGCTATGAAAAAAAAAACACAAAGAAACCTGCATGTGTAATGAAAATCTGCCACATGTATATCCAACACCACACATTGGAACAGCGTTGTGATATAAGCACCTAAGTAAGGTGAAGAGTTTGTCCATTTGTCAAACATTAATAAGCACATAGGGTTGCCCATGTTTATTCTGGTTGACTCAGCTTTTAAACTAAGTCACTGGAATATAGATTAAAAATATTTATTGCTTTTTTTCAACTACTATATTTATTAATACAAAAAAATACAACATATCATGCTCTTACACTTAAATCACGCCCGTGGAAGTATAAAAAAAGACACGTAGGTTTTACTTAAAAAACGTATTATTTATTTATTGGTTTCGATGCTTAAAGACGCAATTATACTTTGAGCGGTCCGATTAGATTAAGTAAGAATTAAATGTTAAATCAAATAAACGATATTACTTTAACACCACAATACATTATTATGATTCAATTACCGAGTTTCGCTATAGTCAAATTCAAAAGAACTAATTGGTTTAATCGAAAATCAATTCCAATTATCAAAATTTCATAAAATAATTGAATTAACTTCATTTATCAATCCAGCGCCACATCGATTAATTGCCTGAACGACGTCGCTTCATATTAACGATGCAATGCGTTAGGATTTTATTGAATAAAAATGTAAAATATTTATTGATATTCTATTTAAAATTATTAAAAATGTTTTAATTTTTTATTTGTGAAACATCTTTTGTCTAATAGGTATGACTGAGTAATATGTTTCATACGGTAAGCGTCGCCCCTCTCAACAGTAAGTTGTGTGTGCATGGCGCGTATAATTACTTTCAGACTGTGGAACTGGGCTACGGTTTTTTATATATTTGCCGGGAGGGCAAATTACTCTACTCCAAGTGATGGTAAGTGGTAGTTGAGTCCAAATGCGACGATGGCCAGTACAGTCGGAAAGAACGATCTGCAGTAGCCACGTCCGCCTTGCAGGCCCGCAAGATGTCTCCTCGTTTGAAGGCATCAATGGTAAAATAATGAAAAATTTACAAGAGAAAAATACAAAAAAAAATACTTTCATAAAAGGTATATAAACGTCTATTGTCTTGAGTTATTAATTTATGGTCTATTTCCAAATTGCAATATGCAATTATGACATTTAGCACAAGCTACCATAGTAAAAACTATAGAAAATTCTAATATTTGTTAAAAGATATATATATAATATTAAAAATGCAACGTAACTTAAGTACTTTATTCAAAAGCATAATGCAATCAGCAGCGACTTGTAACTTTAGCGTATAAAGTTTATCGCGGATTTGCCAAAAACATTCGAACAATCACATTCACTAGCTTCGGCGACTTCAAACTTCAAAGCGTGCAGTTAGTCAATTCATAAAATGAGATTCACTTGAAAATAGTCCGTAATGTATTACTAGAAGACATAAAATTGTTTGTGCTATTTATGTTTCATTGATTGCTTAAGTAAAGCACGAAAAGGCGTTTTGATGGTGAATTCTATTTAGAAAGATGGATCAAAACTATTGTAGATTGACAGTATAAACCTTATCTGTGGCTACTTAAGAAATTTATGGTTAAAATGTGAAGTAAGTTGTAAGTAAGTGCAATTTTAAGCACAAGCAACTTAGCTCCATGACCTTGGTGGTAACTTACCATCAGGTGGTCCATTTGCCAATCTACATATTAACTTTAAATAAAAAAAATATATAAAAATCCAAAATCATCTTCCCTTACCTATAAATGGCTATCTCAGCTAAGCGTCTGTCATATTAACTTTAAATTTAATCTTCACAAATTACACTCTATCGTGACTGAATTTATTAAAAATATTTATTACAAATATTTTCTTCAGTAAATACTTTACGAATTTCTTGTTGCGGTAGAAATTAAAATATTCCAGTTCATTTTAAAGCTTCTCCATTGCGGCAATCAACAAAAATAATATACAGGCAAAAGATTACCGGATCGGAATGACTGCATTATTTTCGGATTCGTTATACCGAAGCTTATTTTTGGCATGAAACCTGGGTATTAATACGGCCGCCATTTCGGCGGAATAGCGGATATTATTCGTTATTTATATTTGTTTCATTAATAAAAATAAATTTTATATTACTTTTAAGAACACTACGACATAAATATATGTAAAAACAAACTAATTTTAACGCTTGATGGGTTGGGATAATTAGGTTTTATAACTAGCAACTGCACGCGACCTGTTTTTATAGCATAGGTAGGCCACCTGATGGTAAGTGGTCACCAACGCCCATAGACAATGGCATTGTAAGAGATGTTAACCATTGTTTACATCGCCAATGCGCCACCAACCTTGGGAACTAATATGTTATGTCCCTTAAGCCTGTAATTAACCTGGCTCACTCACTCTTCAAACCGGAACACAACAGTACCAAGTACTGCTGTTTTGCGGTTGAGTATCTGATGAGTGGGTGGTATCTACCCAGACGAGCTTGCACAAAGCTCTACCACCAAGTAACTTCATCTATGTCAAAATTATCATCATCATCAGCCAATTGTATTTGCCTAAATAAATGTCTATAAACATTGAAGGTCAAGATAATATCAAAATATGTTTTATTTAAGAAGGTACTCATAAACATTTAGCATCGTCGCTTAATAATAAAATAAATAAAGAGGAGATAATAAATGTAAATGAGTAAATCAGTTGGTATATTATATTACAAAAATTGTGTTTTCATTTTACTTTTAAATGACACGGTGGAGTTGTTGAAATTATTTAGGTTAGCTTTTTTAAATATATACATAGACTAATACGGGGCTGCTCTGCCTAGATTGCTTATAGTAATTCGTGGTCTAAAATTTATCGTTATTGTTAAATTCTAAGTACGTGTTCGTAAGAGTCATTTCAAATAAAATAGTGAGAAAGTTATATCTAAATGTATGGACGTATAGATACAACGTATAACGTTGTTAGTCCCAAACAAATATTGTTAAATCAACTACGAAACCTCAAAATCACTCGCCCCGTGCTATTCCAGCTGAAACTACGTAACATTCGAGTGCGTGCGAACTATTTGCCTTTTAATTGTTGGTTGCGGTTGTCCGGAAGCTATTGAATTATCTAAACGCGTCATAGACTTATAACTAAGTTAATTGTATGTTAATGTTTTTTATAATTAATATTTATAATAATCATTTTTTAATTCCTTTTATAATATTCTTGATATTCCTCCTTTTATAGTAATTCTTTTACAGTTCAGGCTATTAAGCTCTGGAACGACCTTCCTTTAAATATTCGGGAGGCCGAATCCATAAATGTTTTTAAAAAACTTGTAAGAGATCACTTTTTGTCTCAAATACCTTATCAACAATAATTTTCTTTTATTTTTATTATTTTTTTGGATTATTTTTCTTTCTTTTCTCGTGTTGTTTGAGGACTTCTCGTTTTTAGGATCGTATTGATTGTATATATTTATATTATATACTTGTAATTTTAGTATGTATTGATTGTAATATATATATTATATGTGTATTTTATATTTATATTGACATGTATTTATTAGTTTGTTTTTGGTATAGAATATTATTATAATGTTATTTTATTGTTACTGCACCACCTATCTCATATCCTATGGGTTATTCCTTACACCGTTGGTTGCCTGGAAGAGATCGCTATGTAGGGATAAGGTCGCCAAAATTGTATGCTACTTTTATTTAGGCTGTCTAAGTTTTTTGTAAAAAATTCTGTTGTGGTGTACAATAAAGAATAAATAAATAAATAAATAAAAAAAATATGTATGTGCATATATGAATTGAACTATAAAAACATTACGAACATACACACACGTATGCGTACACACACATATTCTCGGCGTAAAAGGTATGTGCAAGTATAAAAATACGATAATGCTTTTAACAATGGCATTGTCTCTCAAAGGGAAACTGTGCACAACAACAGAAGAAAGATAACGACTTAGATCCTACAGTTAAAGTTTATGCATATTTCCCCGGCGGCCATCCAGTTAAACGTAAAATAAAATTCATAATCAGATATAATTTGATACTTAGTATTTAAATAAATTAATTTATTACACAATTGGTGCCTCTTAAATTATCGGATTAAAGTTTTACTCGAGTTTATATTACGCCAATAAAACATCTATAATAATGACGATCGTTAAACCGATTAGGGACGGTCGCACACTGACGGAGAAATGTGTTTTATAACAAATATTAAATAATGAGTCTTGATATTCAAGATTAAAGACGCTTTAATAATACTATTTATGCGAACCGACTTAAGAGTGGAGCACAGATAAGCTGATTTCCACAGAATAAATACAAAAATTTGCTTAAAGACGTGGTAAATTAAAAGCACATTTCATCTCGAATAATATCATAAAGTAATTTTGACTCATTCTTTCTAGATCTAACGACCTTCTTTGTGCGCGTCTCCTCAGAAATTCCAGACACTTATTTCACTGTCAAAGTTTGCGACCCTTTTAACTTTGCAAAGCGCCATTTAAATTCAAGAGAGGTTGTTTCAAAGTTATTGACTTTCGAATAATGACAAATGTTGTTATCGCTATCGACGGTGTAGCTTGATGATTGGATAGTTGTTGACGAGTTATGTGTCAATGTCTGCCCAGCAATGAACTTGATTGATAGCATGTTGTCGATCTGATGTCGGAGATATAGTGAGCTAGTGAGAGTCGCTGGCGTGGAATAACTGTGCCGATCATTCCGATCAGGGTTGTCAATTGGTAAATTATTTGAAACGTTTTAAATTTTAAGTCGTCTCAACGATACCTTTATAAAAGTATTCTAAAACAATAACAATCTTATAATATTATATTGTCCATCTTTTTATCTATACTAATATTATAAAGAGGAAAGATTTGATTATTGAAGTGATAACTTCTTATGGGAGGGTTAACCGCTTTGTAACGTAACGCGTTACGTTGCCGTTTTACCGACGCGGACTGCTTTACATGAGAGTTACCAACCTAACGCCATCTAGCGTATACAGATAGTACTTATAATAATTTAGCAACTCTCAAGTACTCGCGCGCAAGTTGTTCGCCAGAGCGGACAGCAGTGTGTGCGGGCACACATTACCAACCTGCGACCTGAAGACGACTATCAGACCTAACTAGGCCTTGACCTTTAAGGTCATAAGGAAGAGACACGGCAGTTGCGACTGCCGGTGAGGAATTGCCCGGGTAGAGGGGGCAACCCCGAAGCCCGAACCCAGACTGGACATAGGACCAGTCAGGAGGAACCCAGTGTGTGTCTCAAGTACTAATTTAAATTATATTTAATATATTATAATTAATAATAAATATTATCACTTCCGTCGAGCATCCCGAGACGCACACGTTTTTTTTTTGTTTGCTTGTTACGATTTAAATCAAAAACTACTGGACCGATTTTAAAAATTATTTCACTATTAGGAAGCTACATCTTTACCAAGTAATATACGCTATATTATTTTTTCAAAAAATTCAGAGATCCCTATCTAAAATGGAACAATGGAATATGATTTTCATAAATTTGTAGATTATTTCTTTGGAATGATTGTATTTTTTTTTTTTTTTTATGGTATAGATTAGTGGACGAGCATGTGGGCCACCTGATGGTAACGCCCATAGACAGTGGTTTATATATTTCTTAAAAAAAAAAACAACTTCACCACTGCGCCACCAACCTTGGGAACTAAGATGTTATGTCCCTTGTGCCTGTAATTACACTGGCTCACTCACCCTTCAAACCGGAACACAACAACACAAAGTACTGCTGTTTTGCGGTAGAATATTTGATGAGTGAGTGGTACCTACCCAGACGAGCTTGCACAAAGCTCTACCACCGAGTAAAATGATTGTATCAAATACAAAATCGTATTTCATATGAGAATCATAGAAATATGACCTTATAATTATAATCAGGTCGTTAAAAGGTGCTTTAATGGTACTAGTTGGTATTACAATACTGATTAAAATATAAAACAGAAACATCAATCCAAAAAGTTAATATAAAAAAAATTACAATATATTACAATTTATTTAAATAAATGCATAATAAATAAACAAGTGTACTATTCTTAATACCTTCAAACTATCTCGTGTTAAGCCGTGATAATATATAGAAAACTAGCGGTTCCTCCGCGGCTTTGCCCGCGACATAATCAAAAATAATTAAATAGGTTAATTATGGTCTATTAAAGCTGTGGAAACAGTACATTTCAAGCAGATCAGACCAATTTTTTATACGAATGTTTCAACCCATTTCTCTCGTGTGGGGTTGAATTTTTAAAAATGACAAAATAAATTTGCTTTTATTTTTGCTCAGAAGCTTTAAAATTAAATTTCATGCTTCTTACATAAAAAATGACGGACCCGCCATACAAACTATCAACCCGTATTTCACCCTCTTGCAGGGTAGTTTTAAAAAAACCCTGTATTACGTATTTATTTATTTCTAAACAGAAGCTAGTATATAAAATTTCATGGATCCTACATGAAAAATGACGGACCCGCCATACAAACTTTCAACCCCTATTTCACCCTCTTGTGGGGTAGTTTTAAAAAACCCTGAAATACGTATTTATTTATTTCTAAACAGGAGCTAGTATATAAAATTTCATGATTCTTACATGAAAAATGACGCACCCGCGATACAAACTTTCAACCCCCATTTCACCCTTTTGGGGGGTAGATTTTCGAAAACCCTGAATTACGTATTTATCTATTTCCAACCAGAGGCTTTTATATAAAATTTCAGGCTTCTTATATCAAAAATTACGGACCCGCCATACAAACTTTCAACCCCTGTTCCACCCTCTTGCGGGGTAGTTTTTATAAAACCCTGAATTACGTATTTATTTATTTCTAAATAGAAGCTAGTATATAAAATTTCATGGATCCTACATGAAAAATGACGGACCCGCGATAAAAACTTTCAACCCCTATTTCACCCTCCTGGGTAGATTTTCGATAATCCTAAAATATTTATTTGTATCTAACTAAAAACTTGTATATAAAATTTCATGCTTCTTACATCAAATATGACGAACTCCCCATATAAACTTTCAACCCCTATTTCACCCTCTTAGGTGGTGAATTTTGAAAAACTCTGATGTGCGTACTTATTTATTTCCAACCAGAAGCTTGTATACGAAATATCATCCTTCTTACTTTGAAAATGACGGATTCGCATACAACGGTTCATCCCTTATTTCACTTTCTTAGGGGTGGAATTTCCAAAAATCCTTTCTTAGTATGCGTTTTCATCATAAAATATATCAACTGTCAAAATTTCAAGTCTCTAACCCCAGTGTTTTATGCTCTGCGTTGATGAGTCAGTCAGGGCAAGTATTTTTATATACATATATAGACAATCCGCACCTGATTGATTGAAACGGCGTTTTTTTAATATATTTTTATCGCCAGCGCCATCTATTGTAAGTTACAAGAAATATACTAGCGTTCTCGTGTATTTAGAGAAATGGCTTTTAACCACCCCGCTTGAATAGAGGAGTCACAAGTCGTAGTTTCAACACCACCCGATAGATGGCGTCGGTATTAAAAATGAATATAAAAGTTTTAATTTTGAATTTTATTTAATAACATCGGTATGGGCCCGGCTTCATTTGAAGTAATAAAAAATTCTTACATGGTAGATTTTTATTTATAGTACCAGTAGCATATGCAAGAGTAAATTATATATAATTTAAAGACACACTGCAATTTCAATGCAACAAAATATCGATCTGAGCATCTGAATTTTATATTATATATCTGGTTAGTGCTGGAGCATCATTTTGTGCAATCTATCTTGGAGAGAGTTGGTTCACATAAGATATTATTTTACAAAAATAATTAAAAAATAACTAAAAATACTATTTCAATATATTATTTACACTTTCTCGTTTCAAACACTTTCATGTAAAAGACAATGCATCTCCTCTATTAATTATTATAATAACGGAAATTATCAAATTAAATTAAGTCCTAAAACGTTCTTTTTAACTGGATATGAGACCTTAACTTACCAAAGGGATATTAACATGTCACTTTACTCTATCTTTCAAATTAAACCCACAAGCCTAACCTAACCTTCTAAATATTATTATTAACTCGATATTCCATCGATTAGATAGCTTCTTGATACTAAATATATAAAATTATGTACTTCAAAGAAAGTCATTTTTGATAATACAAGTAATATATTCACATTCTTAGGTCTATATATACCTACGTATTTTACTTGATGGTGGTAGGGCTTTTTGCAAACCTATTTAGACTTATCACTTATGTAAAGTACCAGCCTGTGAGTGTCCCACTGCTGGGCTAAGGCCTCTTTTCCTCTTTTTTAGGAGAAGGTTTGGAGCTTATTCCACCACGCTGCTCCAATGCGGTTTGGTGGTATACACATGTGACAGAATTTCAGTGAAATTTGACACATGCAGGTTTCCTCACGATGTTTTCCTTCACCGTCAAGCACGATATGAATTATAATCACAAATTAAGCACATGAAATTCAGTGGTGCTTGCCCGGGTTTGAACCCACGATCATCGGTTAAGATTCACGCGTTCTTGCCACTGGGCCATCTCGGCTTTTTTTAATCACTTATGTATTTATTCAAAATATTAAGCATTGTTTCGCTTTGGAGGGTTTTTTTTTTGGGGTGAGTGAGTCAGTATAGCTTAAGACACACGGGACGTACCGTCATAGTTTCCAAGGTTGCTGGCATATTGACGATGTAAGGAATGGTTTATATTTCATATGACCTACTATCAGGTGGTCAGTCTGCCATTTGCTACTTACTGTAAATATACACAAAACATGTAGGTAATACTTAGATCTAAATACCTTCGTATTGAAAAATCGCGACAGTAATCCAAGACGTCTCCGTGGTTAACTAATACGTCTACGGCAGTGATCAGTGACCGCTAAGCTTTGATGCGCCGCCATTTCTAAGTTTTCGCGAGCCGCTTTATATAACATTGCGTAATAGGTTTCTTTGAAGGGGCCACTAATAACACAGATTATTTTTCATATTTAAAGTTAGGTAAAGATTAACACTGTTATGAAAAGTCTTTGAATAGAAATAAAAATATTTTTAACTAACTTAAATTGTAGCTTGTTCATAAATATTATGTAGTAGAAAATTGATTATCAAAGTTATCAACGAGATGTACATACGTCACTATATATACTCTCATTGTCCATCTCTATTTTGTTTTAGGATATTGTTTATCAGACATGCAAGTTAAATTTACTTATTTTTAACTAACGAAAGTACGTTCAATATTATTAATCGGAGATTTTCTATATGTTGAGATACGTGAAAAAATAAAGGTATATTCACGATAAGATGTTTAATACTTAAGATACTGATAATGAGGATTTGTGATATTTTAACGCTAGCATTTTAATGAAATAAGCTATGTAAGGAAGAATTTATATACCAGAATGTTCTACAGCGCGTTGACTCAAAGTTTAATTAAACGTGAAATTTCGTGTGTATCCAGTCATAGTGCCGTAATGGAATATCCTTAGCCTGCACAGCAGCCACGTTCCTGAGCGCGATATGAATTTGACCGAGAACAGGAATGCCAGCTTAGTTAAGGAGATCATAATATACAATAGACAAAAGAGATCACTAACTATTTCTCATTTGTTTGTCAAGCGTTTTTTTTGTTGGTATCTGTTGACGAATTGTCGAATTTTGATCGATGTGCGTACTACTAGTATATGAATAATTTGATATTATAGTTTATATTACGATACACGTACTTGGACGAACAAGCTTCGCTTGAGTATAATAAATAGTTTAAAAAAAATCGTAAAACAGTTTCGTAGTAGCCAGTGCTAACATTCCTGTGTTTTACAAGGTTAACGCATAGGCAAAGGAAAAATGTTCTCGAGAAAAAAAAATATATTTAATCAATGTATTAAAACGAACTGTGATATAAATAAATAATAACTACAAAACGAACTCCTAAACTATAAATTGCAATGCTCATCTAACATATGAAGGATGAGAGCTCGTGGTTAGATCAGAGAATTAATTAAACATTGCTCGTGTGAGCATGTCTGAGAAACACTAACGCGCACGTCAGATCACACATACTCCGCTGAGCACGTAACTACATATACACATCTATTTTTATAGGGAACTAGCTGTGCCCGGCGGCTTCACCCGCGTATAATTAATAAAAATATAATAAATTATTTTATTACTATAATAACACACACACACACACACACACGTGTGTGTGTGTGCGCGCGTGTGTGTGTTATTATATTATTATTATTAATTATTAGTTATATATTATTAATTATTAGTTATATATTATTAGTTATAAGTTATATTATAGTGTGTGTTATTAGTTATATTAACACACATATATACACACACACACACATACATGGCTACTGGTAAAAAAATACGTAATTAACGATTTGAAATTATTTTTCATAAAATACCGTAGGGTTTACCGATCTTATATATGGCCTAACATTTGCGCCATCACATGTTCTTTGTGTGTACCAATTTTCATCAAGATTGGTCAAGCCGTTCTTGAGTTATAAGAAGACATACAGATAGACATACAGACAGACAGACAGACAGACAGACAGACAGACATACAGACAGACAGACAGACATACAGATACAAATGAAAAAAATAGTATAATGTGAATCATAAAACTGGATCATAAAACGATTATTTATCACAAAATTAGGTGAAAAAAAAATGTACAGACAGAGCTAATAGATTTATATAGTAGTAGAGATTTATACTTTCAAAATGGAGTAGTGAAAAATTCTTTAGCTTATTTTTTTATTTGGAAGGCAGAATAATAATTATTTAATTTTTACATATAATTATGTAGGTGATAAATATATGTATGTGGGTAATAAAATTTATCTATACTAATAAATGAGGAGACAAATTTCGTAATGCCTAACTGAAATTACTACTAAGGCAATGTAATTGGTTTCGGAGAAGGTTTTAGTATATAATACTTTTTTTTATAAACGGCTGCAGTTTCCCCGTTATTAACGTGGCCAGTGTGAATTTCCTAATATTATAAAAAAAACAATCGATATTGTGTTATTTTAAAAATTACAATTTTTTTTTTTAATTTTATTTAAATGCGTAATATATAATATAATTGTAATAGAAATATCATTAAATTTTAACCTCAATACATTTGTTAACAAAACAAGCCCCAAATTGATTACTAATTCGCCCGTAGCTCATCATTACACCATTCATTATTCTACCACTATAACCGTAATCAAATCAACCTCGCCACTCAGACAATAGCCTGCCATTTGGCTCGATCGCCCATCTGCGCTAATTAATACAAAATGCCACTCAACACAATTACGGATCCCCCCACATAACCATTAGCTGTGACCCTCTTCTAAATGCATACTCTAGGAATATATTGCAAATACGATGAGAGATTAATCACTTTTATTCTAGTTCTGATATTATACGACAAAATTATGAAGTCATTAAATAAGTTATTTATTTTAAAATATTTATATTAATGTCTTGAAAAAATCATGCATTGGCAGCTTTAATTGCGCACACCGCGTACCCAATAGAGTAATATGTATTACGATATAGACGATTTATGTAAACCTTTATGCTACGCGTGTCAGGCCGAAATTTGTAGCTAGTACTTGTATAATTTTACACATTTAACTTTGGAATTGTAACTGTATTTTCAGGGCAATGATATGATATTTTGATTAAGATAAAGTTTATAGGGCTGGGCTGGATAAGACCTTATTATTTGGTACTATGTAGAAGGTTTACAGATATATATGGAGTACTACTTATTGAATATATTTATTATTATCATCAGTTAAAAGTTTAATAAGTATAGCGTAGCCTTATAAACGGATATAACTTTAGTCTTATATGCGAATTGAACTACTTGAGTGAAGTGCAATCGACCATATGACCATTTCCTTGGGAAAGAGGGGTTCGAACAATAAATTCACGGCTAATTCATTCCGAGGGTTGGAATAATAACCGGTCATCAATATTTATAATTTGAAAGTTTATGTAAGTATAGTTATGCACATCATCATCAAGGAAATAGCAATTTAAGTCCCTTTGTTGGAGTATATAGTCATTGCTTGCATACAATTACCATGTAAGTGTTCTTTTTTATAGAATAATTAGGTGGATGTGCATATGTTCCACCTGGTAAGTGGTCACCAACGCCCATAGTCACGCACCAACGTCACCAACGTGTCACCAACCTTGGTGTCTAAGATGTTCCTGTAATAACACTGGCTCATTCAACCCTTAAATCGGAACACAACAATAACAAATACTGCTGGTTTGCGGTAACTACCTACGTACCCAGAGGAGCTTTTTCGAAGCCCACAGACTGAACCATCAGTGTATTCTGTGTATTGATTAATTTATAAGTTATACATTAATAATTATTTAATACTTGGTAGTATAAATCAAATATTTTTATGTAGCTTATTCGAAAATTTGCTTTCATTATGTTTTTTTTACAGTACCTGGGTTCGTTCCCGGCGGGCGGCGGCGAACACGAGGCACGTGTCGACACCGTCTCGCGACGCCTGCATCTCATGAAGGTATCAATTATGTTATTAACAATTTACATGTAATACTAGCATTCGTGACAGCCCGTCTTGGTCGTTACCACACATATAACAACTATTCTATCGCTATATATAATTTGCTTACATTAAAACCTTAAATAAATCCAAATAAAAATTAAAAATAATTACTGTACAAATCGTGACCCCGTGGAATGGTGGCAAGAATGCTAGCAGCATTTTCCCTTTGAATCGCAATTCCGATTCTCTGGGCGAAAAATGAACCAGGCCTCCTGTCACCAGTAGAGGCAATAAGACGGGGTGTAATATTTCGGATGTAATTTTTTGCACTATTACTCCAAGGTCCAAGCGTTTCAACTGCAAACTGAACAAAAATATAATTTGGGATAAGAGACGAATATTTGTTACGTTTGTTCGCTTCGGCTAAAAATAAATAATTTATTTTTGCAGTTTTAATTATCTCGGAGAATGTGTAAGCATTTTGGAGTGGTTGTTGAATGGGTTTTATGTCAATGAGCGTTTTAACTGCTTCGTTGGTTAAGTATCTAGATTAAAAAGCTGCAGATAAACTTAAATGTATCTTTAAATCTTTTGCAATATTATTTACACTTAGTTAGCTTTTCAATTAAGCGATTTAATCCATGTAACTAACTGTTCACTACGAAAATGAATTAGACTTTTTTTAAATGATTTGTGATGATGATGTTTTCTTAACTGATTTCGCGCATCGCAGCCATTCTCAAAGGATAATAGGCATGTGTGCGTGCGCAAGCATAATTACGCACTTTTTATTCCCACACTCTCATGGTATAGCAACTAGGCTAGACTAAGCACTACACCCTAGCACTTACTATCAGGTGGCCCGTCCGTGGCGCCTAAAAGTGTCTCACTTTAATCAGACGTCACTGAACACGCCCTCATATTTATATAATAAGCCAGTTGCAAAGATTTCAAAGGAATATTTACATATAATAATAATAATAATAATATCCTGGGACATTATTCACACAAGGCTATCTGATCCCAAACTATGCAGAGCTTGTACTATGAAAACCAAATAACTGATATACTACATATATTACCTTTCTTTTGTTGTTTACAATACAAACACATACTTATATAGATAATTACACCCAGACTCAGGACAAACAGACATGTTCATGTACACAAATGTCTGTCCTGGGTGGGAATCGAACCCATGACCTGCGGCGCGAAAGGCAAGTACGTACCAACAACGCCAACCGGCTCATTAAATACACTTTGAAATGAGGGCGCGTGCACCCTTATCTAAATTTCGGTTTAATTCGTTAATACTAAGCATGACATCATCAACGAGGGAATAACCGAATACGTCACAGATTCACAATAATTAAATATACAGTATAAGAATTACTCATATATAATTAACAAATATATTATTTCTTATTGTATGAAATATAACCATCACTTACACGATAAATCAAATTAAGATTGGGCGATTTCAAATGAAAAAAAAATAATGCATGAATTAATTCTATGATCTTAAGACATACGCTGTCGCTGGGGAATCCTCTAAGTTTCTCTTTACCCCGGGAACTCGTATAGGCGAGCCAACCAGGCATTTTATACAAATCACTGTAATATATATAGATTTATAAGCGATGTTACATTTAATTGCGCGGTAGGAAAATAATAGTAGGTGCGAGTTTAAATAAACTAACTAACGTGCCCGTTGTTCTCGATATGTCAATATATTCTAATTTTGAAAAACTGGTAACACAAGCCGATTGAGAAGTACTTGTAAAAGCGCATTTAAATAAAATTCAATGTGTGTTTCACAGCCTAATTTAAATTCGAAAAAAAAAAATTGATTATTTTTTTTTAGATTTTTCTTAAGAAGATAGTTTGTTTAGTTTTAAATTTATCACTCTAAAACTTTACCCATTATTACAATGTAACAGTGTTGTAGGAATGTGAGCACTTTCAACACGGTAATAAAGATGTTGTAATCAAGATCTTCGGTTTATTATCGACTTGAACTGAATTCCTAATCAGTTGTTTCAATCTCTATATAATTCGAATATAAATAAGATTGTATCTTTCTAAGAAACAAAGAAACATAAGAAAGTAAAGAAACAAATAGAATTAATAAATTTATGTATTCAGAATATTTTGATAAATAATTAAAATGTATAAATTTTTTAATTGAATATTTCCAATGATATTATAAAAATAATTCACTACTAATGTAATTAAATTTATATCATTGAATTCGTAAAGGAAAAAGTAATTGATTACAACTACTCACATCACTAAATAAACTTAACTCATTATTATTCTACCGTTAAACACAAATTCTATATGCTATATATGGCTGTGATTCGGTAGTAGTGAGCTAATGTAATTGCAAGAAGAGGGGACGTAATGTCCTAAATTCTAAAGCTTGAGGCACATTGACGTAATATGGAGTAGTTGACAATTCTTACAATGGCATCTGGCATTAGACACCCCTCATTGGATCGGGCAATGAAGGGTAGTGATCACTTAATATTACGCAGGCATGCAAGTAGGTCAACTCGTACGCCTGTCTTTCTGACAAATATCAAATTAAAACTATTGTATATATTTTAGGTTACACTAAGAAAGAACGAAAGTTTGTATCTGACATATAATACATTTTGCAGACCAAGTAGACGTGATGTGTAACATTATAAAAACGAAATTAAATAACTGACTTAACCTATACATGGTATAATAAATTAATAAAGTAAAAATAAATGTAATTACTGCTATAAAAATACTATTAAAACATTTAAGGAACAAAAATATAGTAATAATGACTAAGTTTTAATGCTTTATTTTTTACAACTATTTCAATTATATGAGAATCCTATCTACTTTTTTGTAGCTCGTTGTTAGTGCTCGTATATTTTAGTGCATACATATATATTTCAATTGACTACATACAATACAAAGTACTAGTATATTCTTGTCACATGGTCAAGTTAATGCTAAGGTTTATATGTTAATGTATATGCAAAAAAGCGATGTGCGATGTACGTTGTAGATAATAATCGTCGAGAGCGGGCTAGGTCAAGTGTGAGGCGCCGTGAAGTATACTAGTCGGCTCCTACGAACGCTACAATGAATGAGGCATGTGAAGGAATTGTAGAGCTAAAGTAGCACAAAAAAAAAGTTTCTTTTTTTTAATTTGTAATAGTAAGTCAAAGGCAAAGGCCACCTGATAGTTCAAATAATATGTGTGTGATCATAACATTACAGTTACTTTTGTGCATGCATATTTGTGTTCAAATATTAGGTAGCTTATCTGGCAATAAATGAATTTTGAACTTAATTATATGCGACAGGCTTAAATTTACATAAAGCTTTAAATAATTTTAAACATTACAATTTAAAATTGGGCGATAATTTGAATAGTTACAAAAAAATTTGTAGCGTGTGCCTTAAAAAGTAACGGCTTAACATATACCAAACAAGCTATTTCTATATTAAATTGACTTATCAACTTGATTTTAATAAAAATAAAGACATATTTTTATTTGACTAACTCATATTTTTTAAAGTTAATATTTCAATAATAAATATCACTATTGTAAGAAAAGGACGAGTGCTTAATTATTATTAAAATATGAATTGAAATATGATTACAGCTTAAACAACATAAAACGAATCAGATTTTTGAATAACAGTATTGCTTCAATAGCAAATTGGGGGTAACGCGTAAGAGAAAATAGCGCAAGCATCAAAGCGCCACAAATTGAACCGAAATAAAAAAAGAGTAGCTTATCCTTATTTGAAAGATTTTCCTCAATATTTATATTACTTATCTTGTTTCTACATCATATTTTTACATAAACAGATCTATTAAATATAAAAAATACACAATTCATTTGTATACAGAGCTGTTTTGAATTATTTGAAATGATAATAATACGTTAACATAACACTGTTATAATATAATGTGATACTTTTAATAAACAGTCAGAATGATTAGTAGTCAATACATACATATTTAGATATAATTCTAATTTGAAATAAAGTTCGGGAGAGTTCGTACGCTTATATTGGGTTAAACGCAGTGATGACTATGACTGATGATGAAATGAATAAAGCGAATAAATAATCCACAGTACCATCGAAGTGGACAAAAGATTATAAAGTAGCACAAAGAAACACGAATGTGCGAAATACTCGTTGCGACCTAAATCGCGTGGCGACTATTCGTATAAATTAACGCGAGTATCTTTCGTTCTTAACACATTCGCATACTTATTTTGAGTATTCGCGAGCTTGATGACATACTGCTTCCTTAGTCTAGTGGCTAGCTTAGGTTTCCGTGATTTTGTATTCGAACTAAAAAATGTTGTAAGATTTGTCTATCAAAAATAGCATTAAGTTTATTAGAAAATAGTAGATATTACTTCGGACCTGGTAAAATGTGTTCAGTCTTGCACCAGAACACTTTCAAGTCGTATTGGATTGCGTACCGTTCAAAGCATCTATGTTTGTATATACAGTAAAGTAACAGCCTTCGAATATCCTACTGCTGAGCTAAGGCCTTCTCTCCTTTCTTCTTTGAGGAGAAGGTCTGGAGCCGGTTCTACCACGCTGCTCCAATGCGGGTTGGTGGATTACACATGTGGCAGATTTTCAGTAAAACTAGACACATGCAGGTTTTCGCACGTCCTGTTTTTCTTCACCGTCAAGTACGAGATGAATTATAAAAACAAATTAAGCACATGTGGTGCTTGTCCGGGTTTGAACCCACAATCATCGATTAAGATTCACTCGCTCTAACCGCTAGGCCATCTCGGTCGGTCACCCTTATGCAATCCTAAGCATATGGATAACCGGCATGGAACCCGCCTGGAAAATTTATCCGTGTCCCCATAAACGAAAGAGTGAAAAGATTTCATACTTAACAACAATTTTACAAGTCGTTTATCACTATGATCTTTTACAAGTTCTACTCTAAGCGCATTTTTGCAAAATCATCCTTTGCTATTTCGCTTGATATATTATAACCAAGTTTCTGTTTAAAAAAACTTATAGTTTAACTATTAGAATTATTTATATAATTTTAAAATTATTTTAAAAAAATATAAAAAGAATTATAAACTATTCTATATATATTGCTAACTACTTAACAACAAATATATGACAATGGCATCACATAAAATTATAAAAAAAGATTTACTAATCCAATAATCAACTATATTTAAAAAATACGCAAATAATATAACCTAGATAATATATACAATTATTCAAAACTAGATAGGTATACCTACATTTAGAGTAAAAAGGTAAGAGTTAGATTTTATGTAGGCCCGTCTCAGTTGATTCACTGATAAAAATATTTGATTGAAGTTTTAAATTAGTAAATTTACTTCATACTTTTTTATAATATTCACTTTTATTAACCGATAAAACATCTTCAATAAATAAACTATATTGATATTTACATGTACAACATCATTTAGATATATACCGTTCAAAATATATAAAAACGCCATTTTGCACTTTACAAAATAAAATCCAACGGTTCGAGTATCGGTTTCGAAGGAAAAGTTTTAAAAACTTCCGCCTCTTAACACCCACTTCTTAGTCACAGCGATCGTATTGTTGGCTGGCAACAGACTGGAAAGTTTAAGCAATGCTATTCTGTATGAAACCATTTGATGAGCGACTCGGTCGTAAATTGATGAAAACCGACTTATCCGAACCGGTTCTACACTATACGATTATAACAAGAAAAAATACGCAATTTACAAGGAAATTATTTAATCGTAGTCAATATTAATGTACATATTACAATCGAGTTCTCAGCTCTGTTTAGAATTTGTTTATACAGAATAAATAGTTACACATGTATAGAATTTTAAAGCGCCGAACATTAGGATAGGATTTTTTTCCATAATTGCAATTGACTTCTGTTTTTCGAGCCATACATCGAAGATTTGGCACTTAAACATTCAACCAATTTGTTAGGTTGAGAGCCTATGTGTATGACATGTTTTATGTGTACATGAATACAATAAACGGTGTCTTTTGTACGAGTTAGCATATATCAAAGTTATAACCTATAATATTTTGTTATGTTGCAAGTTCAAATTAATGTTCTTAATAATCTGAAAAATAAATGAAATGTTTGCAATCAAAAGTTTTCTACGTAAATACCTTACACAAGTGCCTTGTGGACGTCGTCTCTTTGAAAATTTAATTTCATAAGTTTGCAGTACTAAAACTAGCACGATTGAAGATCGTATACACTAGAGCTATACAATGTTGTTTATGGCTGCTTATGGTGTAAAAATAAAAACAATGATTAAAGTGTAAACACGAGAAACAAATAAAAGGGAGAGTATCAAAGCGTCGAAGGGTGCGTGATGTAGGGTTAACATCGCCCAACACACATTGTAGTCTAGTATTTAATATTGGGGTCTCAAAACCCCCGACTCTGTCCATTATTAAAATACTGAATAAAATACAAAAAGTCGTCACGACAGACCTTTGAGTTTCATTTTGATTTTTTATTACGAGGCAATGAACAGTCTAGAGAATAAGTTGACTCGTTTTTTATTTATTTGTTTCAGACTCATTTGAATTAAGATTCTTCTGTCTGTCTATCTTACTGCCTCCCGTTATGTTCGTTTCATTATATACTTTATTTATAGTATATTATTTAAATATTGATTCAGTTTGATGTTTGTTATCAGAAGATTAAGTTCTCAGAATAATAAGAGTCAATAAAGCTTTCGAGTGAATTGAATATCAAATATTTTGATGTAATTTAAAAGTAAAATTATTTGACTTCAATGTATACTTGGTTCTAGAAGTAGCATGAGATAATTTTTATATTTTTCTAATGATATAAAATAAAAAAATTTAAGCTGCTACACAATTTTTTTAAGTTCAAAACTCCATAATTTATAAAAGGAGTTGGAAAATTATTTTTTGTTTGATATATTATACATTCCATTTGATTCCAGTTAAATAGAAAGAAAAATTATCATCCCTTGGGGTAAAAAAAATTTTAATTGTTCATATTTAATTTGAAGTCAGTTAAATTTTTCAAACATATAATATATTATCCAATATGAAAATAGGAAAATCTAAGTAGTAGCGAACTCAACTGATGTTGTGGGAAATCGCTCCGCTCGCGGCTACATCGAGATTAATCTGTTGTTCAGCCCAGCCGCAGACGAGTCGGCCGAATTAAAGTGAAACGACACCGGACCCATCACAAGGGATCCTTTGTGCGTCTAGGATATTGCGTGCCTCTTCTGACTTACGCTGAACCGTCTGGATGTCGTATTACTAGATATTTTCAAGGCAATATCATAAAGTAAACTAGAAAACGTTAGTAATCGATTTGAAATGGCTATTTTACGAGTATATCTTCTGGAAGTAAACATGTTTTGTTTTTAATGTAATTGTAGATTAAATTAAACGACGAATTTTTTAATTGAACTTGATATTAACTCGCTCGTAATAATTAGCATATTTTAATAACTTAAAATAAGTCTTATTTTTTTAATAATCAATTCCAACTTATATAACATTTTTCCTATTGGAACTAACAGAAATCATTCTTGTTTGGTCTCGTAAAGGCAAGCTTAATTCGTAGGCTATTTACGGTGGCCTTGAGGCGGCATTTTGGTGTAACGAATTGTCTGTATCCAATCTGTGCGATGTGCCGAGGCACCACCAGTGCACCCAAGAGACCACTGTATTAGATGTGTACTAGGTCTGGTTTGTACTATACGGATTATATCGATATATCGACAAGTTTTGCCTCACTCGTCCGTAAAACATAAACAGAGAAATATAAAGTATTGTTGATATACCACCAGTAAAACTTTTACATGACGATTCGACTGCAACAATAGTGACAAAAATTTAATTGTAGTGTAAACTTAAGATAATGAATATAATAAGATAATAAGAATTTGGGTCTATTTTGATGTTATCTGTCAAGATAACTTTAGATATTGTATGAAAACCCCAATTTTGATGATCGTATCAATAGTTGAATCTATAAATCCTATCGATATATTACATATCAATACATTGGCATCACTAGTTATTCGCCACGCAAATTGCAAACGACCGTTTCACGGTTGCAATCCCGTGCCTATCTCGCTCGGTCGTACAAATGAGCAGCTATTGAATGGCATCACAATCGGGACGTGAAACGCCTCACAGATTGCGTATAAATGTTTTTTTTTTGTTAAACGTTTTAACGAATTCAGATAATCTGTTTTAGTTAAAAAATAATGATAATTTTTAAATGAGAACATTCTTTTAGATGATCATATTTTCACGTCAACTAATCTAATCGAAATATAATAATATTAAAAAGGAATTAATTCTGGTTACTTAATATTTAATTTTCGACAATTTCTTGATTTATTTTAACGGTTTTTCTATTTAAAAAAAAAAAGGAATTTGGTCAGAAGTTTTGGTTTTCAGAACACTTTGATTTCACCTTACGTTCAGATATGCTATTCTATTACAGCTCTTTTTGTATTTCAATTGTTGAAATCGACTTACGTTGCTACTTTTTTTTATGCGTGCATCCTTTCAATGTCGTTATTATTAAATGTCGCATATTACATTCCAACAACTGACGATCGTGTTTTTTCAGCATAACTCTGTAACTGAAATTAATAAGACCCCAATGTATATGAACGATCGACGGATACTCTACTAAAAAAACTAACAACATTAATGACAGTATAATATCTGTAACAGCTGTCCGACCAACAGTACGTGACTTGCAAATCCCCTACATTTATAAATGGCATGTATATACGCTATATGTGTGTTAGAAAACTATCCAGTGGACATATTACGAGTAAAATGCAATAACGATCTATTGATGTATGTTGACTAATAATCTATAGGTAATATTTTATTACTAACACACTTAGACATATTATAAATATAACTATATATTCTTGACAGTTTTGTTAGTAATTAATGTATGTAAATTTGTTAAATAGTTTATAATGGCTGCTTACTCTCATTTGATTATGAGAGTAAGAAAAAAGTGACTGTTCACTTTTTTTATAGTATAGATAGGCGGACGAGCGTATGGGCCACCTGATGGTAAGTGGTCACCAGCACCCATATACATTGGCATTGTAAGAGATATTCACCATCGCTCACATCGCCAATGTGCCACCAACCTTAGGATCTAAGATGTTATGTCCCTTGTGCCTGTAATTACACTGGCTCACTCACCCTACAAACCGGAACACAACAATACCAAGTACTGCTGTTTTGCGGTAGAATATTTGATGAGTGGGTGGTACCGACCCAGACGAGCTTGCACAAAGCTCTACCATATACTATAATACTATCTTGTCTAGTTGGCTATTCTCCATTAATATTGCCAACATATTTGACCGTTCGTATCAAACGGTCAAATTTAGCTTATCATCGTATTAGTAAGAATGTTTATCATTTGCACACATTTGAATGTAACGTATAAAATTAGGTCTCTGTACAAATGCACACATACATGTATACATTGGTCGATAATCTGTTCTCTTAAGTAAGGAACAACGGTAAATATTTAGACAACAATTAATACATATTTCTCTTGTGTAAAGTTAATTTATTACTCCCTAAGGGCATTCTCCCTTGAAATGTTGATAAGGTTTTACCTAAAACCTGCCACATACGATGAAAGTTTGATTACTTTTTTACGACCGAGCCCCTTTCCCCCCTTTAATTCCCAGCGCCCTCCGTGCGTCGCAGGAATTAATTATGAGTGTCAACGTCGTAATCCGTCGCATACATGTTGTAGGCTTGTGGCCTAATAATTCAAATGAGCTGCCAAGCAAATTACAGCCTTAAACTAATAGAATTAAAATGCTTTGTTGTAAATATTATAATGGTTATTGTCTTTAGTACATGATGAGTTGTACGGCGTGTGAATTATAATTATTATTATCGTTTCGTAAATTTTCGAAGGCATGTTGATTTAGAGTAAAAATAACAGATGTAAATGTTCCAATGCTAGGAAACGGCTTGCTCTCCTGAGGAGAAAGTTTGCCGCTCATTTCCAACCTGCTGCACTGTTATGGCCCAGAGGCTGGAAGAGTTGAATCATAACCGAAAATTACGGGTTCGAATCCGGAAAAGCACTGAATTTTAAAGTGCCTAATTTGCCGCTCATTTCCAACATGCTGCACTGTTCCAATGCAGGCTGTTGGATACATATGTATATGGTTTTTTTTTTCCTTTTCCTGACGAATGCATTACATAACGTGCTTTCATCCAAATTCTCCTCACAAGCTTAAACACCGTTTTGAGTTTCTTAAGGATTCGTACGGCCGAACTCTACGATCTCATGATAATCTTATCCTTAAAATTCCTTCTCACTCATCTTCCTTCTATACTAATTCCTTCTCCGTCCAAGCAGTTCGCCTATGGAATTCCTTACCACTTTACTTAAGACGATCCCAATCTATATACACTTTTAAAATCTGACTCAAGGCATATTATTTATCTTCCTAAATTCCTATGGGGTGTTTTATCAATTGTCGCACTTTATTGCTATTTATTATTATAATTACTTATTTTTATACATTATATATTTTTGTTTATGTATGTATATGTGTATGTATATAAATATATATGAATATTATTTGTTAATTATACTATACTATTATACTATGCATGAATATTTATTATACATATTTATTTAAAAGTAAAATAGTTTTTGTACACCTCCTTACCGCTTTATTTTTCTCGTGACCTTTACCCAAAGGTTATGTGGAAGAGATCGCTCTTTTAGCGATAAGACCGCCTTTGTACATTCATACATTTCTATATATTTAAATAGTGTTTATAACTGTATTTCTGTAAACTTGTATGTGTTGTACAAAAAAGCATATTCGATTCTATTCTATTTTGCTTTGTGAACATAAAAGTCACGGGGTTTCGTACCACGATCGGCTATTGTGGCAAAATTTTGACAATGTTGTATACGTGTTTGGATATTGCAGAATTTCCAAAAGATCGATATATGTTTCTCATATACAACGTCATTTCAATTATCTGCGGTAGATATTTTGGACAATCAATAAGTTATTTTAATGATTCAACATTGAATAATGCCTATGACTTTGATTAGCGAGGCGTATTGCGTGTCATTTATCCAATATAGTTACGATAGCTCCAAATATCAAAACTTATTAATACATACATTTATATAATAGGAAGTGTATGAATATAATACAAATAAAAACATTTCATTGTCTAAGGATGGATTACGGAAAATATATTCGCGGAACAAAGTATTATTCCATCCGAAATTAAATTGAACCATCCAATTCAGAGTAGAGTATTGTGAAAATAAGCATCAGGTCTGTATATTTATTTGGATTGTGAAAATATTCAGCGACACAATTGTTATACAAAACACTTACTGGTAACATGTATTTAGTTGATACAGTTTGGATGATGTATGTTGCTAACTTACAGTTAGTTTTACTCGGTGGTCGAGCTTTGTGTAAGCTCGTCTGGGTAGGTACCACCCACTCATCAAATATTCTACCGCAAAACAGCAGTACTTTGTGTTGTTGTGTTCCGGTTTGAAGGGTGAGTGAGCCAGGGTGAGAAATGTAATTACAGGCACAAAGGACATAACATCTTAGTTCCCAAGGTTGGTGGCGCAGTGGTGATGTTGTTTTTTTTTTAAGAATTATGCAAACCACGCGTTGGTGACCACTTCCCATCAGGTGGCCCACATGCTCGTCCACTAACCTATACTATAAAAAAACATATTTATTTATTTGGTAAACAACAGTTAACATACATACCTTATTATATTAAGTATTATATGACGTAACTAAAACCAAAATAGGATTACACAATTTGTGTAAACATTTATATTGAATGGCTATTACAGTAAGTATATTAAAAATGTTAAGAGATAAGAATGTAATATTATTCTATAGTTATAAGTTATGTCAGATATATTTTTATCTTACTCAGCGGTACGGGAGATTGTTTTAATCCGAGGTTCTGGGTTCTAAGAGTGGGGTGGGCCAGTGGAAAATTTTTGGATAATTCTGTCAATGTCAAGCCGAGATGGCCCAGTGGTAAGAACGCGTGAATCTTAACCGATGATCGTGGGTTCAAACCCGGGCAAGCACCACTGAATTTCATGTGCTTAATTTGTGATTATAATTCATCTCGTGCTTGACAGTGAAGGAAAACATCGTGAGGAAACCTGCATGTGTCAAATTTCACTGAAATTCTGTCACATGTGTATTCCACTAATCCGCATTGGAGCAGCGTGGTGGAATAAGCTCCAAAACCTTCTTCTCAAAAGAGGAGAAGAGGCCTTAGCCCAGCAGTGGGATATTCACAGGCTGTTACTTTACTTACTTTTTTTTCTGTCACGAAGCATGAAAGTTATTTTAATTATGAAATTTAATGCAAAATAAACTGTTTCAACATTCTTCAAGTTATATTATGGCATTGCATAGCTTGAAGTAAATTATAAAATTATATAATAAAATCTACAATTAATATAATGTACTAAAGATTTGATTTCGCGATTCGTAAATACGAATTGATCAATTACCACCGCTATTAACAGTACGCTGGAATATACTTTTAAAAATAGTCTTATACAAAATTTTTGCAAAACCTGACCTTAAGCCCTACTTACTCAGACGCTACTTTAGTTAATTCTTGTACTAGGTAGAAAGATTATTTTGTGCGCCTTATGTGTTTGCAAAGGTAAATAGCTTCTTTACGTAAAACAAGGGGAGACTTAGTTTGTTTTCGTTTCGTCATTGAACGAATTTGAACCTTAATATAAATGTAATATGGCAAATTTTTGTAGCTTTATGTTGTCACCAAAAATATTTTAATAAATATATTTACCAAAGAGGTATTGTTTAAAAAAGATAAAAATAATATCAGTAAATGCATTTTATTATTTTATTAACATCAAAGGCTTAATAGTTGATATAGCCCAGAGGCTGGAAGAGTTGAATCATAATCGAAAATTACGGGTTCGAATCCGGGAAAGCACTGAATTTTGAAGTGCCTAATTTGTCTTGATTTATTTGTAAGGAAAAAACATCGTGAGAAAATCTACCCGTAGCAGATGTAATTCTGCCATATATGTGTATCAACCCACATTGGAACAGCGATAAGATAATTCGTATTTCATAATAATAACTATCACCGCTAGCCTATATACTCGTATTTAATACTCAAGCCATCTGCTCCTTCGTCTCAATAGCTTGAAGGCAGTTTTCAAGATCCATTTACTGAAATATGTTGTGTTGTTGGAACAAAGATTCTTAATTAAACTAAGAAACGATGAAGAAACATGTGTTACAATTACATTCTCTTATTAACGATGTTTTCCTTAACCGACTAAACATATAAACATTCACCGCCTTATTCATAAACTTTATTTAACTGGTGATTAGTTAAACAATATTTTGTCTTCTTCTTTCGTATGTCAAATCAATAATGACAGAAAGAGACAAATCAGTGTTTAGCTAACCAGTAACTAAGCTACGTTTATAAATAAGGCCGATAATCTTTAGGTAAATTCCTCTATAGTACTTGTTCTCCTGGTGAACCGGTTTTAATATAATTTAATATACAGATAGTATGAACTGGGAAGGATTTGCCCAGAGGTTGAAATTCAACAATAATCGTTCTTGAAATTTTGAGGATAACATATGTATATGAGTTTGAGTGTTCGATTTTTTATTGATTATCCTTAAGATTCTCGATAGCTACCACACAAAACAGAAAGCAAATCGTTTCACAAACAGAGGAAAACTGGTTAGGCTTTTTCTATCTTTATATATATAATTAAACTACACGTCTGTATTTTACTGAACTCTTCGTAAACGGCTGGACGGATTTTGATGGAACTTTTTGTGCTTGTTCGAGTGGGTCACTAGACGGTTTAGATTGGACCGGGTAAGTGACACTACGTTTGGGTTAAAGGAACTTTTACCGAAAAAAATAAAATTAATATTTCACAGCTAATATGTATGCATATACTTATTAGATATATTCGGTATGAACCCCAGGCGTTTTTTTAGTACCCAGGTCCTATCAACTGGATTATGATCTAAGTTACTGTAAAGTTAAACCTAAACTTTTCACTCGAACTTGGGCAGTTTTAATCATAATTCAGACACTGGTGAGGGGGAGTGATAGGCGTTCAAGAGCTTTATCCTTCACTCAGTATTACCGTTTTCATAATATTACTTCCCTAATAGTTGTTGGAATTACTTAATCAAGGCTCTCCGTTTATATTGGCCGAGAGCTCGAATGTAGGTGCTTTTAGGGATCCAACAATAGTCTTATTTACTTTTAAATTAAAAAGAATTATATTACTTGAAAACGTTATATACGTAAAGAATACAAAATATGTATGAATTTAATAAAAAAATCTAAATAAATCTATAAAACAAATTAATCTATAAGTCTAAGTAAAATTAAAAAAAATAGTAAGATACAAATATAATTACCGCAAAAAAGGTAAAAAGGGATTCAGATTTCACTGCCATCACTCTAATAAAATAAAGCTGATATTAAGACTGACGCGTTTTACCGTTTTTTTTATATTAAATAAGTAGGTAAACTCACAAATAGGCCATCTGATGGTATATGTTCACCACTGCCCACAGACATTGACACTGTAAGAAATATTAACCAAACCTCACATCGTTAATGCACCATCAACCTTGTGAACTGAGATGTATTTATACTAGTTTACTTACCCTTTAAGGCGAAACACAACATTACCAAGTATTGCTGTTTGGCAGTAGAATATATGAGTGTGTTTACAGATAGACTTGCACAAAGTCCTACCACCAAATGAAAGTAGTTATATTTGTAGGAGATATACAATTATTGTATTTGAAACACATACATACAAAGTTTTGATATAAAGTAACGGAGTATGTGTATGTGTGTGTGTGTGTGTGTTACCCACTATTTTTTACTACTTTACAACATCAAAATGGCTGAACAATGCAGGGTCGTCATAGCACTAGTTGGTGTTGAGCGGAAAAAATTGCAAAGTAATTTACACATGAGCGATGTTTTTTTTATGTAGAGAGTGCAAATTTATAAATTGGTACAAAAAGATAACCAGTATTTTAAAAATTAACTAGATTAATTAAATAGTTTTCTAATCTGCTACGAGAAATAAACAAAAATACACTTTAATAAAAATGCTACGACGGTCCTACGTCGATCTTGGTTGATAGCGTTTTTTTGTAAGAACAAATTTGAAACAAATTTAGAAAAACATTAGCAACTACAATATAATAATTAAAACAGGATACATCTATTAGATTAGCGTATTCGTAAGTCGGTACAGAATACTATTGCAGTATTTGATTGAGAGCTAACATTTATTTTATAACAATAATTATTGTATTTCATTTGCATAATAACAAAACGTTTTTTTCTAGTTCATATAATCGAGAGAAATTTTAATTTTTATATAATCGAAATGAAACATGTCTTAATGAGGATATAACTTCAACTCGTAGGGAGCCCGTAGCGGAACTACACGCCTGCAGGATGTTTTAATGAAGTTAGTTATGTCAACTTACTTAATGTTAAGTAAAAAAATGCTAGCGTGTTCTATAATTCTCACTAACATTTTGCGAAAATCTTATAAGCCTCTGAATATATTCGCGTGGGAGTTAGTATTCGACACAGATTTACTCAGTTAATTTTAAGAGAAAAGCTTTGTGCAAGCTTGTCTGGGTAGGTACCACCTCACTCATCAGATATTCTACCGCAAAACAGCAGTGCTTGGTATTGTTGTGTTCCGGTTTGAAGGGTGAGTGAGCCAGTGTAATTACAGGTACAAGGGAAATAACATCTTAATTCCCAAAGTTGGTGGCGCATTGGCGATGTAAGCGTTGGTTAACATCTCTTACAATGCCAATGTCTATGGGCGTTAGTGACCACTTACCATCAGGTGGCCCATATGCTCGTCCGCCTATCTATTCTATAAAAAAAAGTATGTAATGAACCAGATTATAAAGCTATTATTATATTAAGAACCATTCAAATATGAGTTTTGGTTTTGGTAAAATATTAAAATTAAATAAATAATATATTACACCAGTCAGGCGTTTGCTGTTGAATCTACTGAATTTCTCGGCCTGACCGTTGATGCTAAGTTGCAATGGGACATATACGGATTGGCGAGGAGACAAAGCTCTGCAGCTTATGCGGTTAAAAAAAAATATACCGATGTTAATATAGCTTATTATATTTCAGTTGCTTTTATAATATAATGTCATACGGTATTCTGATTTGGGGTAACGCTAATATTAGCCTAATAATATTTGTACGGCAGATGAAAGCTATTCTAAGTATACATTTAAAGAAATTAAAAATTAACTGTTGCTTCCCAATACATGTTCTGTAATGTTATGTATGTACAATAAATATTTATTATTTTTTAAAAGATATCATTCTCATATCATTGGTACAAGGAACAAACACAAATTTATTAGCCACATACTCAACTACAAGGAATCAGTAAATCTTTTGTGAGTTACGGCCGTATTTATAAACGTTGCTTAGTTACTGTTTAGCTAAACACTGATTTGTCTCTTTCTGTCATTATTGATTTGACATACGAAAGAAGAAGACAAACTGTTGTTTAACTAATCACCAGTTAAATAAAGTTTATGAATAAGGCGGTTAATGTATACGGGCTAAAAATAGGATCACAGGCAGTATTCAAAAATGCTTCTGCTGCTAAATTTAAAAAAAAAATGTAAAGAAACGCTTTTGTGTTTTGCACATATTTGCTTAGTTAATTTATAATTATTGAATTTCGTGGATGACAGCATACCTTGGGAATGAAATGATCTTGGCTTTTTCTTTGTTATATTTAAAAAAATTAAGCAATTACAAAATTTGACAAAAAAAGAACCGCTGTGTTTTATTATAATATTATATTTCTATCGTTATCATGCTTGATTTTTCGTATTCATATAAACACTACTGATAACGATTGCTAAGAAAGTTTCACATCAAATTAAATCAGAAATATACGTCATTCATTTTTTTTATAAATTTTTTTTTTTATAAAAGATTATGTCACAATAATTATAAACAGTTCAAAAAAAAAAAAAGATAATGTGTTCGTCAATTTTTATATTTTATTTAATTGAATTGTTTTTCTAGTTTATGTTGAACAAATGATAAAATGAAAACGTACTGTCGATTTGGAGGACGTTAGTAACTACGACACAGTGTAATACTATAGTAGTTGCTATCGTATAAGTTGTTTGTGATATGTATTAATTGTTCAAAATAAATAAACAAAAAAAATTCAGAAACACATTTAGGAAGAATTTATTGACTTTGCCAATACTGAACAAGATGATACAAAGTTGTCCTTCTTGGAATTATATTTACTGATAAAATAGAATACGATATGGTGATACGTATATTAACAAAGTCAATAAAAATAAAAGTATTCATTGTTTCCTACTTGCAAATTCATATCATGCAAAATTAAGTAATTTTATCTCACTAGCAGAATAGAATAACATGGCATAATATTGAATAATTTATATTGAAATTAATTTTGATAATTTATACATGATTGCGAATTTACACAATATTGGTGTGAATACATTGATACGCATCTACGTGTATTCTTACTTTATTAAAAATATACCTTAGGGGGTCTCGAGCTTGAACATTGTAAACAGCAAGACTAGCTGGTATTTTTAGAACGAAAACAGTTTCAATATCTGTAGCGTTATCCTAACGTAATATGCCGGAAAAATAAATTAAAATATTTAAATATAAATTATTTTAAATTAAGTATCAAAATCTGTTAGTCACAGTATGATAGTTAATTTATACGTTATAGTTTCAGGATAGACTGCATTGTAGTATACATCCTGAAATATCCTGTTGCATAGTTTTTGAGATATTTCTATAAGTCAACGTAGTCAGAGAAAATTGTCGGTTTATATGCACGTTATTCGAACGCTGTCACTGCAGACAACAGACTCAAAAATAATCAAAGAGCGGAGATGCGTCAATTGTTAAAATGCATGAATGAACGAAGATTGCGAGTTCAAACCCGAGCAAGCACTTCTGTATTTTTATGGGTGGATATAGGCGTTGAAGGGAAAACATCGTAAGGAATCTTGCACATAAACATGTGTCAGATGAAAATTTGCCATTGTGTATCGACAAAACCGCATTTTAAAAGCGAACAATAATACGTATACAATAATTAATATAAAAATAAATATGAAATAAGTAAAAAAAAAAAATAATAATAAATATATATCATCATAAAACAAAACCATTTTTTAAATCGCGACACTAATAGATTTAGTTGTATTCATGAGAAATAACAATTTTAAATAAGCGGCAATATTTAGCTATTATCGTAGCGTATATTATAATAGTTATTGCTTATATCTTATCATGTAAAATATATTAAGTCTTAAAATCGTAATTGTCCTTCATAATCAGAACGGGTAGTTGATGTATACTATACAAATACTGTTTATTAAATTTCCAATATTCAAACGTTCATTAAATCGGGGTATAATAAAGATAGCGTGGCGGGCAGAGTCTAATGCGTTACAAGCACCACAGGCCTCATTAAATTACCTTTTCCATCGTATCTGCCGAGCTCACGAGCGAACTTTCACAATAACTTTCACAAAGATTTCATCACTCTGAAACTCCTAATATTATTCTTATAAAGAAAGTTATGATCAATTAACCTCGTGAAATATGTCTACATTATTTTTAAAGTTTTCGTAAGTCATATTTTATACCAAGGCTTACTGAAACTATTAAGAGTTGGGGCTTGTCACACATCTGGTAGAGCGCAGCACAGATTATGTTTGCGCAGATTCTAAACAACAATACTCTAACAAGTCATTCAGTACATTTTTTTCGGGTTTCATTTAAATATTTTGCAATGTTATTAATGCAGGTTGTTATTAATGTAGGTTATAAATCTACGTTGCGCTTTGGTAGATGAGTGCTAGCCCTTTTTATTTAAAAAAGTTGACTCAGCCACATTGGTGACAAAATCATTAAAAATGTATGTATATTATTTTATGTTGAAATTGAACTCTATGTCTAATATGATTTACTCAAATAAATATAAATTTATAGCCAGGCGACTTGTAAGTCGTCGATGCATAGTTCCTCAAAACAAGGTTAGCAGTTCCATATTAAAATCTTGCAAACATTTTTAAATTTCCTATAATATAAAATTTTATATTAAAAACATCAGGTTACGAAGTTCATGGTTACCCATTGTACTTAAAAAAATATTCGTTGTAAATAGTTACTTTAAAAAGTCCTTTTCGCCATTTGTTTATATAATAATATTTGTTCGTATTTTATGATTCGTATTTCTTTGTCTACAGCAATTTATTTATTGTTATCACACTGTTTAAATACCAATAAATAAATAGTTGTTTGTCAACTTATTTTTGCCACTATATGTTTTATATTCTTTATATATTTTACGAGCTTTACCATTACTCGGACAAAACTTAAATAAATCTTTCTCCGTAAAAAAAGACTTAAAGCGCAGTGACATGTAAAAGCAAGAATAAACTTGTAACAGTATCCAAAGAGGTGCCAAGATAAAGATTCAATCCACTAATATTTAGTACAAAGTAGCGCTATATCGCACGAAAGTTTATTTATTATCACCATCTCTCATAGTAAATAATAAACCAATATTTTGGTTGATGTATATTATACCAATCAAGTGCTATGCCTCAGTTATATCAAGTTTTAAAAAAAAAGAATCACAAACTATTTTATATTCAATCCATAAAATTTAGCGAAAATGAGTGTATTGTCACCGACGGTAAAATTGTCTATGGATTTTCAGCTTTTGTATGAAAATGGTTTAGGATTCAGTTTGCAAAATTCGACTCATAACGTAAAATTGTAATCTATATATATATAAGAGATTTCCACCGGTATATTGACTCATCACGATATCTCTGGAACTATATATAAGGTACGTAGAGACGTACTGTAAGGTATGTGGAACGTAGAGACTTGAAATTTGGTCAGAATATTCCTTTCGCCGAGTAGAGGTCAGCTAAGAACGGATTTTGTTCAACTCTCATCCAAAATGGAATTATCACATATATTATCATTTTCTTTATATGTAGGAGAGCCCATACTAAACATCAGTAACAGTTGCCGTAGTAACCGATTTCATTATGTTTACATTGATAAACTAGCTGTTGCCTGCGTCTTCGCTCGCGCGTAATCTATATTTATACTAATATTACTAGCTGTTACCCGCGGCTTCGCCCGCGCTTAAATATAAGTAAAGGATAAATTTTTGTTTGGAAGTCTGTCATTTTAAAGTAAGAGGCAGAGGAAATGTCATTCTGGTAAGAAAAAGTTTAGTAAGGGTTTTTTATTATTTTTAAGTTGATGATTATTCTTTATATAATCATCAGTGAACATATTACGAATTTGACTTAATATATTTTATAGTTACATAAATGGCTTGAAGTAAAATTTAATTGATATAAATGTTCCGATTTACGATTCTGCTCCTTAAATACCTCGCCATATCTATCTACGCCGTTGGGTAAGTTAAAACTATAAATGAGTAAGCGTACCAATATATTTTTTGTTTATTCTATCAAACTCAAAGTAAACAAAATTATTCGAGTCACGGAAAATTTTATTTATAGTAAATAATCGAAGCACCTCTTTGTAAACGGTGGTAGGGCTTTGTGGTAGCCCGTCTGGGTAGGTACCGCCCTCTCATCAGATATTCGAACGCTAAACAGCAATAATTAGTGTGGTTGCGTACCGGTTTGAAGGATGAGCGAGCCACTGTAACTACAGGCACATAGGATATAACATGTTCGTTCCTACGGTTGGTGACACATTAGCGATGTAAGGAATGGTTAATATTTCTTATATCGCCATTGTTTATGGACAGTGGTGATCACTTAACTTAAGGTGGCCCATTTGCCTGTCTGTCTATCTATATAAAAAAGACGTTTGCGGTATTTCCTTTTGGGGGCATAAATTACTAAGCTACTCGCAGAGCTCACTCTGGAGCATGTAGCATAAAAACTGTCCATGTGATAACAGTTCTCACTATCGCTCGCCATGTTCAACGACAGGCCTTGGGACTTTTGATTGTCATGGGGAGGCAAACTTTTAGAGGGAACTATATATGTACATTGAAATTCGAATGATATGTTCTAATGGGTAGTATTCTTGGAATGAAATCTACCTCTCTTTGAGCATTTCCTAAAATAAATCTGTGAGAACTGAATACACATGATAATAATGGAATATGTTTTTGTTATACAAACTTAAATAGTAAAGACTTTTTTGAAGAACGATATAAGAGATATATTTCCACTATACATTATCTTAGTGTAACTCTTACGGTTTTTGCAACGCATGCCAGAATGGCTTGCAAATAGGAGAAATTTTCCGACTTACGTGACACTTATATTGATTGTTATATTTTGGCCAATTTACTCAATCGCTTTATAAATTATAGCCTATATGTTATTCTGATGTATGAGGTATATTATTGTAAAGTTTCATTAAAATCAATTCTATAGTTTTTGCGTGAAAGAGTAACAAACGTCCATATACAAACTTTCGCGTTTATTATATTAGTAGAAAGTAGGATTGTTATATGCCCTGTACTGAACACACATACACTGTATTGCATGAGCGAATAGATCGATTGGTGAATATTTCATATTGATCATTTGTTGATGATTATATCTCATATTGATTAAAAAATTCACAGGATAAAATCCTTGTTTTACCCGTACGAAATCGGGACGGGCAGCTAGTGTAAAATAAACGTAATGTAAAATTAAATAAAAGTTTATAATTAAATACGTTTCACCGTGCTATATTTTGCTTATCATTGAGTCTTGCTATATTTTGCTTAATTATTGATTACCAAAATCGTTTTGTTTTTAAATTGTTATCCAAGTTGCTATAGGAATATTTATTTATTTATCGTAGCAAAATATTGTGCGTTAAGTTGCGCTATAAATGCAGTGGATGCAGTATCACATTGAAGTGGGGCGAATTTTGCCTCGAAGCACATCTGCATTGAAACAAACTGCCTGGGGTCAGAGGCCGCTTCTTGTTCTGCCAGTTGCGGACGAAATATTGTGGCCAGCTGGTACTCCGGTGGTGTGACCTCTTTACTAAAATTAAATATTTTTCCAGCGTTCCCTAGCAATGTAAAAGCGCTTTGATCAACGTTTGGTATTTCTTAATCTTATATATTAAAATATTAGAAATAAGAATAACCATAAGCTTTATTTATGTATTTGTTTATGCGAAATGTACGTAGAAAATAATATCAATAAAAATTGCATAACATATATAGACTTTATAGTACGTGAGGTTACGATACTGCATAGTATTTGGGATATAGCTCATTATATCAAAGTGAAACAGAGATAATATTGACTCGGACGCATTTCAAACTGGCTCAGCCAATACTATAACAGAGCTTCATAAAAATAAAAAGTTAATTTTAGTAATATTAAAAATCATTTTTAAGAACAGGCTTGTGCATGTATGTACATGCAGTCTATGCTGTTGATCGTTGAGTAGTTACTTCACCAGAATCAAATCCACAGTAAAGATTTAGGCCATGCATACTATCAATCCCATTGACATCAGAACTGAACCAACATGTAAAATTTCAAATCCATAGTATAAGAAGAAGTATTACTACTTCAGCTTACGTTTTCGTGCTAGTGTTAATCTATACTGATATTATAAATGCGAAAGTAACTCCGTTTGTTACTCTTTCGTGGCTAAACCGCTGAACCGATTTTGATGAAATTTGATATGAAGCAACCTTAACCCCTAGAAAGTTTATAGGATAATTTTTACACCTAATACCTAAACGCGCGGGTAAAGTTGCGGTCGAAAACAAGTGTACTAATAAAATTGTTATGGCGATCGTTAATGCTGCATTACCACAAAACCATCAATCTGCGACTTTGGTGAATATTATCAAAACTTTATCCATGATGATGAAAAGACTAAGAGTTCCAAATTTCATGGTAATTGGAAAAATCAGGGGTTGAAATATATTACACTAGCGGTTAATTAATAAAAATATAATAGCCAACAATCAGCCTTCCTCGATAAAAGGACTATACAACACAAAAATATTTTTTTAAATTCGAACCAGTATTTCCTGAGATTAGCCGGATCAAACAAACGAACTCTTCAGCTTTATATATTAGTATAGATATATCTCAAGCAAATAAACCAACATCATATACAATAATTGATAGTTTGAATATCACAACATTCATTCGCATCGTCTTGATAGCGTGCCAGTGCACAGATGCTGTTATCTAATTGACTGACGAGTACTAGAGTATGTCTAGGTGGAGTTAAATATCACCTGCCCGCGTCATGGTAATAATACAATATATTTATATAATAGTTAATACAAGTAGTTTGCACAATTGCATATTATTAAGAATATTTGAGGTACTCGGGTAATTTATTCATTATTTATATTACTTTTGCTTCTTAAAAGATATTATGTTAAGATTAAATTTTTTTTTTAATTCTTGTACTTAATGTGTATTTTCATTACTATTCTGGCTTCTTTCTGCCTATATATTATGCATATGATAATAAGTATCATGGGAGTACATATCTCTATTTACATATTTTGATGTCAATATGAAAATTAAAATAAAAGTAACTCTCTATAATATTAGTATGATTACACAAACAATCGAAACTATCTAGAAAACCACTTCAAAGGATGGGACGTTGGAAATTGGCGACATTCAATTACGGTCATGATGTGGCGATAAGAAATAGCAGGCTTATCCCACAAGTCGGACACGACTACCCTTTCTTATCATGCCTTATCAGGGACGGGATACATAAGCTTTATCTACTGCTATAAAGCAGACGTCGTTCGCCGATATTCGAAAAGTTGGCTTTCACTCAGAAATTCTCGGAAGATTTTCTGAAATATTCGACGAGTTGAGATAAAAGGTTCAGTGACTTTGTAGAGTGATGCTCAAATTGGAAAATATTTCAAGTGCAGTTCTAAAAAAATATTGAATTCGCTATAAATAATATATTATAAATAAAAATATTATATTGATAATATTATTTTACTGTTACAACATATTATAATAATGATGTTATTCTTCTCTTGGTTGATTTCGCCCACGATGGGCATTCTTGAGAGACTTAATAAATGCGCTTCTCACTCTCATAATTCTATAGCGAATTCGACACAAGCTAAAATAATAAATTATGTTGGGGGTATATTGGCGATACACCACAAAAAATATGGCTAGTTGCAAGTTACCAAAACAAGTTATTTTTTGCCAGTAGAGAACTAAATTTTGGTAACAGCAGCACGTCATAAGCATGTTACTCTGGTTAACTATTTTACGTGTCAAATAATGGAGAATTATTAAAACAAAAATCATTCATTGCTGACCCTCTGTCGATATAGCGTGCAGTCATGGTCAAACTTTGCAACTTCGCTCTCACAGTCAGGTGTTATGTATGAGTTATTAGCTTTGATTACAAGTCATTAAATGTACGAGTATATTTACGCTAGAATCAGGAACACAAATTATTAAGTTCTTGTTTATGAAATTGTTTATTTTGAACTGTGGCTAATAAGCAATATCTTTCATTCTATTCAGAATTCCAAATTCAAATTGGATTCAGTTATGACATATCTTTAAAAAAATCAGTTGTCGTTTGCATCCCGCCATTCGAATTACTTTGATATCGCGGCTTTATGACAAATTAAAATTATTGCTTTGTCAATAAATGACCAATTCTTTGATTAGTTTTATACTAATCATTAAAAAATATGTTTGATGTCTTGCTATATAAAACAGTTTCATAAGTAAGGAACTAAATTTACAAACAATTGGTATCCAATCAGGTGGGTCTAAAAAACTTTAAAATTTAGTAGTGAAAGTCAATACATTAAAATCTGAAACCTTACAATCGCTTATTATATTATTATTAAATGCAAAGCTTTCTCCTACCTTTACGTAAGTTCGCTTTAAGCGCTGTAATTATTATATATATAAAAAGGGTCAAGTATATTCAAACATAAAAATAAACAGTTAAAAAGTGAAACGTATAAATGTTCATATTATTTGTAATATGCAAATATCAAAACAGCAAACAAAACATACAATTTTATAAAGGAAACAGACAGGTGAAAAGGTCATTCACCCGATTATATGTGGCAACTTCTGCTCGTATACATTATGCTAAGAGGAATTACACATTCCTTAAATAACTAATGTTCTGCGAACCTAATTTAAGTTTGTACGTCCCTTGTCCCTAATTCATTGACTGACTTAGCCTTCAAGCCGTTATACATCAACAAAATTTAATAATAATCTTTATTTTACACCACAAAACAATTGTGATCAACTAAAATGTACCCTTGAAAGTGGCTTAAATTGCCTGGTTTTTTATCGCAAACAAAATCATTTTTTATCGCAAATAAATATAAAAATAAATCAAATAACATTCCTTATTCTAATAATGTTTTAAAAATTTCGAACCCAAATTATATAAATTGGATATTCCATTACGTAATATTTCATTAAAATTTCGCTTGAACAAACGATGTAACATTTTCATTTATTCAGTTTGAAAAACAATTAAAAACATTTTCTCACTAACAAGTCATTATTCTAAATATGTGTTCGTCTGTCCGTCTGAGAGGAAGCGTTGGACGAAGTTGGACGAGACAAGTGCAGTACGACGTACTTAAATTGCGGAAACAATTTTGTAAAATAATACATACCGTTATCAATAAATATATTATGACGTATCGTATGTATATTATAAGATAGGAGAAAGAACAAAGCTGTTATTCTTCAACTTTTGATGACTCATGATATGGTCTTACAATGATGTTATCTTAGCACTTTACCCGCGGCTTCACTCGAGCCATGAATTCGAGAATGAAGGATTTTCATACAAACGTTACCAATTTTTTCACTGCCTTATGGGTTTAATTTTCAAAAATCCTTCTTAGTGCTAATCTACTGCGTAATAGAAACCCACGTGGAAATCTTCATGTTGCTAGCAGTAGCAGTAGTTTGAGCTGCGCGTTGCTCGTATGTCAGTCAGTCAGTCAATATTCTTTTATATATAAATATCAATATATTATATATTAATATCTGAAGAAAATAGTTTAAAAAAAGATTTTTTTTTTAAACTATTACCATCTTTTCGATGTCACATCTGCTGGGCGTCGCGTGCACGGCCGAGTTTTTTTTTTTTTGGTTCTATTATTATAAATACAAAATGAATTCCCCTGATTCAAATTAGCAGTGTGTCAGATATTATTCTCTTACTTAACTCTTAGTAGTTAAGTTTAATTACTGTATGTTTATCGGATGTTTATTTAAACAATGCTGCGTCTTCTTCTTTCAAATGTAAAATTAATAATGAGAGAAAGAGAAAAATTAACTAAAAAGTCCCCAAGCAACGTTTATAAATAAGGTCGTTGTATTTTACATCTATTAAATAATGTCATTACTATTATAACTCTTACTGTAACATTCAGCTAATTAAATTCGTACTAAGTTCAAGATCTTTTATTCAAACATCTATCAAGAATCATCAGAACAACTATGCGACAACGAGAATTAAGACGTGTATCGAAAATATACAAAACCAACAGCTTGAAAATTCCACTTACCGTTTATTTGATTTAGTTTTCTGTCCATGATGGCATAGTGGTATAAGATGAGAATCTTAACAGATGATTCCGAGTTCTAAACCGAGAATAGAATTTAGTGTAGCAGTGCCATTAACAGCCTGTATATTTTTCTACTTGTTCACGTTTTAATTAAATCACAAAATATTTGAAAAAAAATCGAGATAGCTTCCTAAATTTTCAAGTGTTTTTTTTTCAGTATTGCTTAATTAAAGCCTTGATAGCGGTCTCATGGCGTTGAATAATGCATGTGCCACTGTTATTCAGCTGAAGGGTTTCTTTCAGCTTTTCAGTGCCTTCCAAATATTCTAATATAATATGGTAATGTCTAAATTTACATAGAATTTTATAGGAAATAAATTATTTATTTTTCAGCCTAATAATACATCTTAATGTATTTAAAAACTAGATTTTACTCGCGACTTTTCTTCTGTCTAATGATATTGTAAAAGGAAACATCAGTACTTTATATAGCTTTGCGGTTTGTAAGGTAAGTAAGCCAATGTAAATGCAGGCACTAAGCTTACAGTATTTTTTACCTTGTGGTAGAGCTTTGTGCAAGCTGGGTAGGTACCACCCACTCATCAGATATTCTATCGCAAAACAACAGTACTTGGTTTTATTGTGTTCTGGTTTGAAGGGTGAGTGAGCCAGTGTAATTATAGGTACAAGGGACATAACATTTTAGATCCCAAGGTTGGTGGCGCATTGGCAATGTTTTTTTTAAAAAGAAATATACAATGCCACTGTCTATGGGCGTTGGTGACACTTACCATCAGGTGGCCCATATTCTCGTCCGCTTACCAATACAATATATATATCGAACGAAGTGGGAGTAAATTTTTAAGTTTTCTTATATTACGATTAATTATTCTAATTGTACAGTTTATTTATATAAAAAACCACAGAATCTCCATATTGTTATAGGCTATGTATTATATGTATGTTTATAGCCTCCTCGCTATACAGCCTCCCTGGCTCATGTCACATTCCAAGTCCCGGCACGTCGCATCTGGCTCGGACTCTATGCGGCCAGTAACAGATGTTTGTTCAATGAATATCTTATTTATTTATCACTATAACATCGATATATTATTTATTATGGTGTCGCTATATCAAAATTGGAATTATATTTTAGTGACAAGAATATAATATGGCTCATTAGTTTATACATATCTGTAAGCGTATTACTACAACACTAATTCAATTTCTTTTTTTAGATTCTCTTTCGATGGGATCGTCTAGGAGAAATGGCTACTTAACAAGAAAACCACCCTTTGATATATTAAATATTTTTTGGTATTTCTCTGTACTATTTTCTTGTGATGTTACGATAAACTATAATATCATAAATAATTTATATTATTTGAATTAAATAAGAGATGTTAGCGTGTATTTTAGTCATGATTTACATTGTTACTGACATTAGTTATTAGGAACTAGAATAATTCAACTTTCCTATATGATATACTATAGTTTCACTTTTTAATTATATTCAAGCGGGGAAGCAAACAGGCACATCGTAGGATTTAAAATATAACAAAATCTTATATATACAACGCACAATATGACATAATATGTGATGAAAAGTAGTATATCTGATGAGTGGGTGGTACTAGGTACTACATAGGTTCTATCGCCAATATAGTAGTATTATACTGGCTTATTCACAGTAATGTAATTCCAAATAATGTATAATTACGGATTTTTGTCTAGCTGTCGAACAAAAACGCGTAATACCCAAATTCAATCGTACAGTTTGTTTAAATAAAAAAAAGCGCAGTTGTATGCGTGTAGATAAGAAATATGTCTAGAATGCGTCTCATTTTAGAATGTCAGCCGTTACAAATATTGGCCTTACTGAGTAAGTGATTTTGAATATATAATTATTATCCCTTCTTTGAAAATTGCTGTGAATATTTTTTTAATCCTTTTATTATAAATCCCTATATGGTTAATATAACCTTAAATACTTTTGAACTGAAACTTCTTACGTAGTTTTGCTGAATCACTTTGCTTTTAAACGTAAAATTTACACTTATTAATTTACACTCGATTGTCTCAGAAATTATGAAAAATAAGTAAATAGCACTTAGAAAATATTTTGTAAAATTATTTATAAAATTTGCATAAAATTCATAAAATAGTATTGGCTATCTACCCTTATCTGCTTAAAAATATAAGTTAGTAATTGATATGATGTACACACTCGTATATCTTAGATCTGGCTTTGATAGCTTACAAAATAAACAAATACCTACTTATTTTCTGCATTTCCTTGGCATTATGCCAGTTTTGGTTTAAAACGTGAGAATTTACCGAATACTAGTTATCACGTAGTTTCTGAACTGAACTTCATTTCTATCTGTTTTTTTAATATTCAAATATTATTCTTTTTTTTTTATTAATAGAATATTTACTTAATATTTAGAGCTGTACCATTTCCATTTATCTGAATAAATAATATCATTGTATTATATATCCTTTAGACTGATTTTGGCACCGGCGGCGATTTGGCAATTTCGAGAGAGATTAGCTAACAGCGCAATGGCTTTATATGTTTTCAGAGGAGTGTACACACTTCCAACTTCCAGAATCTGGGCTTCAAATGAGAATTTTTGACAGAAAAAGTTAATAACAATATATTGGCCTGAGCATAAGCAAATAATAACCATCATAATATCGTATTTATAAAAAAAAAATTCTCTTTATATAGTAGCTAAAGGGCTAAGGCCTCCTTGTCTCTAGTGGCCGAAGGTATTAAGCTTATTTATCCGTTACATGCACTTCACAATGATTCTTGCACCAACGGGCGCGAAGTGAACTATAAACAAATTAAGCACATTAAAATTAATGATGCACACCAATTGAATTTGAAATATTTAGTTAATATTAGATAGCCCGATGATTTTAATATATTCATAACAAAATTATGTAGTATGATGTATTCATTTAATGTGCTAGTGAAATATTTGTCAGAATTATAAATTATTTAGTAGATAATATTTAGTCTTTAAGCACATTAAATTGTGCTGTTTTATCACTTCCCTTAGAAGCTTGTATCATTAGCAAAAAAAAAAATCATTCAAGGGCGGAGAGCTAGAGCCTAGAATTGAATAGCTTCAAGCTTCAGGCTTCAGTCGCGAAACGCGTTCACACCGAGTGCACGTGTCGTGTTGTAACGGACCAAAGTTTTGTTTCGTGACGGATTGAAAATAAGCAAAGGTTAGTTAAAATTAACGATTTATTATTAACAAAAAATACTTTAAGAATATCGTTACTTATTTTCAACTGCTTAATTTATAATGACTTATTAGATATATTTTTCTAAATATAGGTTTCAGTATCAATTAGTGATAATATTTTTTATTATAATAATATAATAAATACCCACTGGTATAAATTTGGGCATTTAATTACGCAGACATAATTTATTTTTTATGTTAATTGGTATAAAATAAATTTTTGATAATTATGATAACTCTAAAATGATATATGTGTACTTAGAATGAAATATGTAGTTCTTATGAAATGATATATGTATACTTAGAAGAAATCTAAAGTATATAAACACGCAGCGAGGTTTGAGTTTTAGTTTGAGTTTTACATCATGAAAAATAAGGCATGGTATTGATATATTTTATAAAACACGAAATAATAAATTAAATATGATCATTAAAAATTGAATAAACCAAAAATCTACGAACAATTTCAACTTCATCAATTTGCTTAAAATTTTGTGGCAATATTCAACCACTAGAATGTAATATCCATTAAAATACCATCAAAAAAATAAAATGTAAGGTCTACCCTACACAGTCCTACCAAAAGTTATGAGACTTCATATAAAACCAAGTCATTTTATTTAATGCCTATGGAAGCACCTATTCTACAACTTTGTTGTTCCCAAATTAGTTACTGACGAATAGTGACCGTATTATAATTAAATACATTCTTATTTCTATGATAAATATGACTTGGCAATCGCATGGCAACGTAATAACATTAATCTTATATTAGGGATCTGAGCGTATTTTTGTGCTAGTTCATGTAAGTCAGGAAAATTACAAGCCCTGTAATCACATATTTAGGTTTCTTTCTAATATATGAATTTTATAAATTTTGTGAGATATCTTTATTGATTGGCTTGGGATTCAAGTGTTTTGATTGTGGCGACTGAAAAAGTCGTCAAAAAAAGTGCCTTTACTTTTGGAATAATTTTTTTACTGATTAATATATAATATTAAATTGTTCGTTCAAAAATATTCAATTGTGAAATTTAAAAGAATTGTTAAGGAACGTTTGTGTGCTAAAGGATGTTCTGCAATCAATGACTGCTTAGATGATTGCACAACTTGGGAATGAAACGATCGCCTCCAGGCCATTTCAAATAAATGAAAATATTATAATGTAAATCAACTATAATTGTTAAGAATGAGCTAAAAAAAAAATCCCGCCGAGTTTCTTTCGCCGGTTCTTCTCAGGTCTGAGGTGTTTATTTCCGAACCGGTGGTAGATTTATGACAATCAATAAGCAAGTGTAACACTTCTACATTTAATAAAGAAATTTGAATAGGAATTTAAAAAAAATGTCACTCAGAATAAAACTCGCTTGGTTTAAAATATATATAAATACATAAAACATCAAATAAGGAATCGAACACAAACGAAACTTTGAAGGAAATCATATAAAAAGTAAGAACGGGTAATTGATTCTTAGTAGGAATAGTAAGATGAATAAAGATTTATTTTGACACACTAAATCCAAGCGGGTAACTTACTTGCTAATTATATAACGAAATTCATAAAAATAGCTATAATTCGAAGTGCAAGGGATTACGATAACAATATTGTTAGTTGAATATAAAGGTAAATTACAAATGCGGTAGGTTTGCGAAAAGACGCCGAGCATCCGCAGCCTAAACGTAACCTTCAGCGCCTAGTCGCGTTTGGGAGTGACAGGAACCGCATGTTGCGAGACGCGTCGGATTTCGAATCACGTGACATCCGGTTTTGTAATATTTCAAGTCAATTATTTCAAGTTTATGTATTCTAGATATTATTGAGCCCTGCTCACTATTCATTAAAGTTATTTTGGGTTTGAATTTCTAACAGCTTTAACACTTTCATAAAATATGTGTGAACATAACTCTGTCTGTTTCTCTTTTCCGTTTTCACGGCTAAGCCGCTGAACGGATTTTAATAATTTTTTTTATAAAATAAGGTTAAAGAAAGGACACAGGCTACTTTTTAATCCTAACACCTCCCCCGTCCCCAACACGCAGGCAAAGTGTGGGCGAAAACTAGTAAAAATAAAGTTACAATGTTCGCACACAACACAAACAATAAAAATATATTCATGTGATTATTAAATGAATACTCGTCAAGTATTATATTATATTTCAAATTTTAGCTATTGGCGACTTCTTTTTTTGAGATCTTTACCCAATATATACTTATCTCATTTCTGTCTAAGTATCATCGTCTTCAAGGAATGAGAGGGTTCTAATTAACCCTCCAGGGCGGATATAACTCACTCCGCAGGGTACTTGCTTTTTGTAATTTATGAGAAACAAACTTTTCCACTTATTTGCTAGTCGAATGGAACCGCTTCAACTTGACTGAGACAAAAAAGTTATTGTGAATGATGGGTTATATATTTTTACGCCTTTTTCGATATGGTGATTTTTTGTTCATACAAGAAGTTTGAATAATTTTTAAACCAAATAGCTAAGGCAGCATTTTCGAAAATTTATAACCTAAAATTAACACAAGTCACTAGAAAAATATATGTTGATCACAACTGACCTTCATTTATTGATAGAGCAGAATGCACCACTTCTAAATTCAAAATAATAAGCTTTTCTATTATATTTTATATACGATACGATTATTACACACATTACCTATTTAAAAATTATAGGAGACTTTATGTCAAATTTCACTGAAATTCTGCCACATGTGTATTCCACCTGGAAATACTTTCCCCACAAAAAACGAGAGGAGGCCTTAGCCCAACAGTGGGATGTTCACAGGCTGTTTACAGTAACAGCCGGTCTGTACTCATGAGAGTATTCATGATTTTATTATATATATATATTTAATTTTTTTATGAGGTACTAATCGGAGGGTGCGTCATTCTAATAATAAAGCAATGTTATGAAAATAAATTTTGCAGTAACCTCTAATACCATTACAAATAAAATCAATCACTAGAATTTCTTTAGCTCTTATAAATTTTTCTGTAAAACATCGATTAAGTCATATTGAACACCTTTAATAAGTGAGATAGTACTACCAATTAATATTAAAAAAACAAGCGCAGTAGAAAAAAGAAATTATGTCCTTATAAAATTGTTGTTATGAGTGAGTATCAACCCACTGCCGAAACTACTGAGCTTAGAAAGCTGGAATTTGGCACATATGTTTATTATACAACGAAAGCATTCGCTAAAAATTAATTTGAAAGGGGAGGAATGTAACGGGTAACTTCGTATGAAACTTACTAACAAGTGTGAGTGTCAGACATATAGCTATTATACGATATGATCATTCTTAAAATATATTTTATTAAAAATTAAGATTTAATATCAATTGAAATTTTATTCACAAAATGTTGAAAAGTTCGAAAGCATTTAAAAGTGCTACAATATAAGTGCACTCATATTCTGCACAATTAAGTGAAGCATAAACAGTTGCTGAAGAACTATACTCGGAGTTTGTAAACAATTGCATATAGATAATTGGATACGCAAATAAATCACTGTTTGTTTTCACTCGAAGCACTCCACTTTACTTCCACTGATCACTTATGGATTAAAACGAAGTGTAATGCAGCTCATATGTAAGTGTTCTTTTATATCGTGGAGTACTTTTTATGTTTTTTTAGTGAAGAGTCTACATTCGCAGTCGTTTTGTTTTGTCAGCGAGCTTTCTGTATTGGAGACGCGGAATGCTCGTAAATGAACATTGTTTTAAGTATATTTATTTATTTTTATTTATATGCTTTACAGTAACATAAACATACATTAATGAAAAAAAAAGTAATAAATATAAATAATAAGTATATTTAGTTAGTGTTCAATTAAATCACTATATTTATTAATTAAAATAGTCTCACGTTTGTGTTAAGCTAAACTTATTTTAATATATATCTTGCCTCACAGTCAACGAGCCGATCGGCAATTTGAAAGATGCAGGCTTAAAATAGAGTTTAGAGTGACATCACCTCTACTTAATTCGTTTCTTTATCAATACTAGTTGGAATATTAAAATAAATGAAAAATGACTTTTATTTTGCAAATCGTATGTTTTCGTGTTAGTTTTATAAGAACTTAAAATTTTAATGAACAAACAGATAATATGTATTTCCATAGCTTATTTAATTATCAAAATGAACTTTTAAATATTTAGAGAGGCTCCTCCACTTACCAATCATTCTATTAAACAAACGGTAGATCTTGGTATTATTAACTACTAGAATATTAATTACCTAGCCCGCATGAAAATAATTTGATTCTATGGTAGAAAATGGTGGACGACCCATTGCCATTAAAAGGAAGGAATAAAAATAAACTTCATTGAAGCAATTTTAAAACATCTTATCTTTCGTATCAATTGTTCCTCAATATATTTTTTATATAAAATCGGTAATGACATGTTTTAAAAGTTATTTCAATGGCATTTCGTAGCTAACTCAAACAGCTGCAGAACACATTCCCAGGAGTTGAATTGATTTGTGTTTACAAAAAGTTTTCGGATGACTCAAAGTAATAAAAAAAAAATCAGTCAGTAAAATTTCAAAATGTAAATGATTGGTTTACGAAATACGTGTCGATTCATTACATTTTGATACTAGAATCCAAATTGTGGTCTATGTTTGCATGATAAAGTAACTTTCAGGCGTCTTAAGCTATATTTACTTCATTATTTATTGAGTATTTATAGAATAGGTAGGCGCACGAGCATATGGGCATATGGATCACCAGATAGTAAGTGGCCACCAACGCCCATAGACATTGGCATTGTAAGAAATGTTAACCATCTCTTACGTCGCCAATGCGCTACCAACCTTGGGAACTAAGATGTTAAATCCCTTGTCTGCAATTACACTGGCTCACTCACCCATAAAATGAATAATAGAATGTCTGATTAGTAGGTGGTACCCAGCCAGACGAGCTTGCACAAAGCCTAATTACTGATGGCGTACCATCAGTAATTATTAGTATTGAAACTCGTCGATACTAGATTCACTTTATTTCATTAATTCACATTCAATTACATCTTAAGCATAAAGGACTTTAAATAGATATAGTTAAATAATATATTATATATTTTTTAATTTTTATCTTATATATATAAAGAATCCTCTTTCTGTGAAAATAATCAAAAAACATCGTTGCTATCAATATGCAATGCAATTTGACTTCAAATCATGTCTATATGTCATGGTTATATTGCATTTTATATTTTTGATTATAATTGTAACTGCAATCGAATCAATCTAAATAAAATTCAATAATTTAAATATAGGGAACGGCATATTCGAATAAATTTTAAAACTACTACAGAACGAAAAAAATAATATTTCATTTCATGGACGGACAAATTGTAATTTAAACATACCTTTGTAATTTAACTATCGGAAATGAGATTTCTTTTTGGTATTTTCCGTCCAATTCTATATGTATTTTGTAGCAAATTATATGTATATTTTTAAAGTTTTATCTATATAATATATGGATATTTTTTGTACTTAAATTTGTTTTGTTGATCATTTACTCATTACCGCCTACACGAATTTCTGTTTTACCTTAAGGCGAAAACAGGCAGAGAATGCCTTCAGGCATTAAATTTGCCTTTTGTTCCAACTGCATATTGTAGTGGTCAATAAAGTTTTTAAATAAAACTCGAACTAGTGGTGGAATCAAATAAAATTTTCACCTTGTAATGTGGCTATTTATGAATCGAATAATATTTTTATTTTTATTACAAGAGATTATATTTTAAATGCATAGAAAACAAATACTTTCTTTTTAGGTCGATGCATAATATACAATTGCATGCTTGAACTAAATAGTCGCCCGCTACTTGTTCTCCACGAGTCTCGAGGCCTCGCCACCGTGGCCGCACTAATGGACTCTGGTTGTTACTTGTGTCGTAAATTATAAGCTTTTCGCGTTTTAGTTACGTTTTGTATAGTTCCCTGGAGATCCTTTCGTTTTTATATACATAATAACTGATGTTACAATTTTTCAGTGTGATGATGATTTTTAGTATGACCTTCGTTTAAAGTTCTCTTGAATATTCTGGAAAACTCAGTATTGATATAAATAATATATTATTTTGTTTTTACATTGTTTACATAATTATCTGTCTGTCGGTTTGACGTTTGAGCACAAGGGACTATATTTTATAAAACTACATTTTTCGTCATATTAGTAAATTTATTTTAAAATTATATTATCATATTAAAATGTTTACGTCTGATGAAAGATACTGTTACTTATGGTAGCCTTCCATATAATTTCTCTTTTGTAAAATGACGTTTTAATATTACTCGTAAGAGTAAACTTGAAAAAAGTTAGGTCATAATACTTTGGTTTTGGTGAATATCGTAAGAGCTATTGCTCAAAATATAGAAACATTCGAGACGGAAGTGACTACTATTTTCACTTTTATTTTTAAAGCTGCCGCTAGCGCTTATTTTCGAGGTGGCTCAGAAATGGAGCTCTTAAGAAAATGGTTTTCAATGTAGGCACGGAGCGGTCCCCAGCGGAATGCCTCACGTTTGTTACTCGCTTCGAGTGTCACTCTGTTTATGTGCGGAGCAACATTCACAGGGGTCATTAAAAACTGAGATTCTAGACCGGGAAATATTAATCCATGAAGTATTTCAAATGATTGAAATATACGTTTTATAGTCGATTTTCAACCACTTCAAACACCTTTTTTTATGAAGCTATACAATCTTGTGCCTGTGATTACACTGGCTCACTCACCCTTCAAACCGGAACACAACATTACCAAGTACTGCTGTTTTGCGGTAGAATATCTGATGAGTGGGTGGTACCTACCCAGACGAGCTTGCACAAAGCTCTACCACCAAGTAAGATGGTTTAAATAGCAAATGTATATAATACATTTGCTATTTAAACCATCCCATCAGTGCGAAGTTATAAAATATGTTATCAAAATACAAGCAATCGTAATAAAGGCTTACAATTATTTTAAATGAGTAGTTATGTAGTGTAAAGTAAGCATTGATGTCTCATATTTTTACAACTCTTCTTTCGGCGTACAAGTTGTTCTGTCATGGATTGTCAGTATACAAGAGGATTGCGAAATATATTTATAAGTAAATAACTTATGAAGTACGTAAAACAATATTATCTCATCCTATAATTTATTTAATGTATTATTAATGTGTAAATGCCATGTTATGTATGCTTAACTTTTATGTATTAGTATTTATGATATTTATGTTTATTTAAATATTTTTGTTGTCATTATATGTAATATATTACCTGCCTCTATTTGTTTATTAAGCAATAATACTGCCTTATTGAACAGCTGGTAAGAGACTGCATATTTTTGTAAAAATATTTTTCTTTATTTCGGTGTACAATAAAGTATTCTTATTACTGTAATTTTAGAAGCAAGAGCCCATATAGCCGAGCGTGCACTACTAAATTATCATGATAGTAAATAGGACAAATGCATGATGCTGTCCGTGTATCCACCAACCCGCATTGGAGGTCTCTACTAGACAAACGACCAGTTAAAGGACATTTTACAGGCTGTTATTACTTTATCTTAAATACTCGTAATAATGTGTGCAATGTACCTAAAAATGGACATGTTTACGAATTATCTTCATTCATTAGTTTCGCCACGTAATAAATTTAAATATATTATTTAATGAAACATCGATCAGCCAGTCATCTTATTATAGGAGTATAAAAGATAAATGATTAAAATCGCAGAGTTAGTATGTATTGAATTGAATTATACAGATATATGTACTATTATGTCGAACAGTACCTATTGAGTTTCTTGTCGGATCGTCTCAATATAACTCCAAAACGACTGCCTCGTTGGTCAAGTTGCTAGATATAAGGCCGCAGACCCTGTGGTCCTGGGTTCAATTCCCAGGTCGGGCCAGTCAAAACTTATTGGGATTTTCTGTCAGAAAATTCTCAGTAGCAGCCCGGAGTTTGGAAGGTGGAAGTGTGTACACTCCCGTGCCTCGGAAAGCACGTTAAGCCGTTGGTTCTGCGCCTGGACTCTTTACGGTCTTGTCGGATTGTCGTTCCATCGGATTATGAGAGCTGGGGAAGAGAGAGTGCATCCGTGTTTGCGCACACACTTGTGCACTATAATATCTAATGCGCAGTTGGCTAATCTCTCTTGAGACTGGCTGCCGTGGCCGAAATCGGTCTTGAGGACGTTAACTCCGAGACTTACTGGTAACTTTAATAATATAATCGTGTTAATTGACGTATAATTATATATTGAAACAATATCTCATTAAAGAAGTATAATTTATCCTTTAACTTAAAATAAATATATTTTATCTTATTAAGAAAAAGACAAAAATATATGACATAATAATGCAAAAAAAAGTGGTACAAAAGTAAATTACATTTGAAAACATTTTTTTATAATATGTCAGATAATTACATTTGTGTAATTAAAAAAAGTAGGTAACCTAAATGTGTGTTCTTTTTTTTAATTAAAAAGAAACTTTTTAATTTCATTTAAGTAGGTCATAACGCTTTTGTTTTCAACGACAACTCTCGTAGGCACCGTTCTGAAAACATGGCATCTGACATTTAATACTGCTTATACTTTTGTCTTTTTGTAATATATTTAAAATGTTAATATAAGGAATTTGCATATACGATTTTAGTCATTATGGTTTTTTTGTTACATAAGTAATAAAAGTCATTTTCACTTAGATAGTAAACAATACATCGCACTAAGGAGAATGAGATCCCAGCAAGCAATCAATATGTACAAGGTTAATTCAATATCTTTTCCGTAAGATCTCTATTTATCTAACTGACAAATAGATATTTTTTGTTATTATGTTTTTCTACTTGTAATCAAATATTTTATCAAAAATTAAAACTTTAATTGACTCGAGACAAAGCCCATCAGTGACATAATTTAAACTAAAATAAAATCTAAATATTTAATTTCGCTATCCACTCCGGGTTAAGGAGCGTTTTGGTTTATGTACTGAATCCATCTCCATAATAAGTCCGGTGGGAACTTTACGCTTTGTTAAAATTTCAAATAACTGTTATGTTGGTGTGGTGCTAGTTTAGCTTGTATGATAGATGCAGAGATTAAATTCTCGATAGAGCCTACAAAAATTGTATTAATGGGTTTTGTCAAGATTTTACTCGGTGGTAGAGCTTTGTGCAAGCTCGTCTGGGTAGGTACCACCCACTCATCAGATATTCTACCGCAAAACAGCAGTACTTTGTATTGTTGTGTTCCGGTTTGAAGGGTGAGTGAGCCAGTGTAATTACAGGCACAAGAGACATAATCGTAGTTCCCAAGGTTGGTGGTGCATTGGCGATGTAGGCGGTGGTTAACTTTTCTTACAATGGCATTGTCTATGGGGGTTGGTGGCCATTTACCATCAGGTGGCCCAAATGCTTATCCGCTTACCTATACAATAAAAAAAAGATCTGTAGCAGTCAGAAGTTTGGAAAGTAATAATATTCTACTGTTGATAGTCTAATGAATATATAGGTATATATGAATATTAAGGTATAGAGAGCAAGCTGTCTTTGCGCACTCTTATACACCACCCTAACTAAATTTTATCATAATTTGAGTGTTATTATATTTAAGTTATATAATATGACTTTTTAGTCTGTAGTACATAATAAATAAATGAGGTCGTGTTAGTGGCGAAGCTTACTCCACTAAATTTGTCTCTAGGTACATATTGTTCAAAGTTACTTTATATTTTACGCAGCGTGAAATTTTTAAGATCTTTATTAAAAAGTTTTTAATTTTTCAAAAGCATGAAAATTTTATACAACGCAAATTTGTACTTAAGTAATTTGTCCTGTAAATGAAGAGTTAATTATAGTTGCAGAGCCTTAACAAGAAGTCTATCAAAAATCAAAATATCCATTCGCGTTATTCAGTATTAAATTGAATATAAAACTAACGCTGCGCGAATTTCAGATCATACCAAGTATAATGCGCAACATAAATTAGTCATTATTCTTTTCTTAAATAAAATTACACGTTCAACTTATCACAAATAAATGTATATATAGCCTTTATGGACATATGAATACTAACTTCACGACTTATAATTTTTTTTAATTAAGGTGTTCTCAATAAATAACGATTTAACTTTAAATTAACTTCAACTAATTTATTTATTTAGTCTCACAGGGAGACATAAGTAGCGTGATGTGATGATATGATGATGATAGTGGCACCTTCGTCTATCTGGATATTGGCGTTGCTAAATGTATAACAACGCCTTACACCATCAATGCTCAGCCAGCCAGCCAGCCAGCCAGCCAGTGATCTAAGATGTTAAAGCTGACACTGGCTAACAAGTTGGAAAACTTAAAAGATTGTTCGTAGCCAGGGAGGCATACAAAATCCTACCACTAGAAATGACAAATGAGTAGTCATGATGCGGCGCGCCTTGGCGGTAAGACCGGCTCGTATGCAGTGACGGCAAACAGCATGATTGGTTATGCTCCATCTTCGCCGCCGTTCCTTGTAGGTTGTCACATTTTTTCTGTGTTTATTAAAGCTTATTTCAATTATCTTACTTATAACATTATGCAAAAGTTATGAAAAATAATCTTATAAAAATAAATATTTGTTTAATTATTTCATTAAAAAGAATACTAGTAGCAACGACCTCGGTTGCATTTCCTCTTAACGGTAATGAACATCGCGCTTGTTAAGCGAGGGAAGGCGGCCATAACTGACACTCGCATTTATTGCTCACAATAGACTTATGCCCTAGTTTTATTTAATTTAAATAAAAAGATATGTTTTTACACGAATGTAATTTTTTCGGTTTTAAAATTGGAATTAAAAGTTACATATTATTCTTTTATTACAAAGCCGAAAAGTGGCTTGTTTCAAAAAATATTGTTTTGCGTTTGATAAGTCATATATTGAAAAAGGCTACAGGTTACGTAACGTCCCGCGGGGACAAAGCAGTACCGTTTAGCAGGTGACCGAGTGGAACAGATAGTATATAACAATTTATTCAATGTAAGCATACTTTACAATTTTACAATACATTTTTATAAACGAGTATTTACATAAAACAATATATCATTTAAATTCGAAATACCTACTAACTAGTAAAAAAATGTTGTAAAATAGACAATTGTAACTTTGTATAGTAAGGTAGTGTAAGACGACGCAAGTATATTTCGTTCAAATTTGTATTCTTTAATGTTTTTAGTAATTACTATGACACTTGAAGGACTTGTGCTTTGTGTGTTTATAAAGAGCATCGAGTGTGGTAATAAAGAGCATCGAACATACGGTTCTAATTGATTTATAAATACTAATTCAATTCAAATTATTTCCAAATTCGTGATACCCATTATTCTTAGAAAATTTAGACATGTAAAACAAGTAATTTATTTCAAATTAATATACGTATGTTGTATGTATTATATGTGTTTATATAATATATACTCAACATACATATTATGTAGGTGTATATTGAATTCAACCATCGTCAGCGATGTTGCCCCGAGGGAGATATTTATGTCCGTTTCACGTGCTTGTTTATTTAATTCAATTATTAACGAACAAATAAGCTTGATGAATTTGTAAACAAAGTATTTAACAACAGGATCTTTATATGTTTTTTTTTTTATAATTTTTTTTTTAAAACTCGAGGTTGCCTAGAGTATCGGAAATAGCGAATTCAAGCAAATGAAAATATGTTTGGGCATGACATATATAATAGCTCAGCCGCCAAATAAAAAAAAAATAGTGTGATCTTCTTGTGAAGTGAAAATTGTTTTATAAGTAATTGTCTTTAGAAATTTATATTTTTATGAACATCCTTAATACATGTTATGATTTTTAAACTGGATAAAAGTTTATCGTATAGTCAAACATCGACTGTATTATGAGTGTGCTTATCTCATCACTAATTACTTTAACAAAGAGAGCAACCATAACTCTTCGCTGATACATTTTAGTTTCTTATGAATGATAAGCTAACCGCAAGGGTGGAATAGGGGTCTACATAAAATCTTTACGTCATACATATAGGTAACTCATTGGTTTACGCATCGTAAAAAAGTAAAAGTAAAATATTTATTGCAACATCTTCAACATTAATTGCTATATTTCAGCCAATTTACACATAAACTTAATGAATTATAATATATAATATAATGTCCTGGGACATCATTCACACACGGCCTTCTGATCCCAAACTAAGCAGAGCTTGTACTATGGAAACCAGACAACTGATATACTACATATACTACTTTTATTTTGTAAATACATACTTATATAGATAAACATTTCTCATAAGTCATTATGTCCATCGGTGAAGCGTATGAAAAATCGTCCATAGTTTTTCGAGTTTATCGTTCTAATATGTAGGGATTTTATTCATCGTGTGATATTTGATCTAAGTAAGGTTACAATAAATATTATTAAATAAAACATAGTAAGTATCGTTCACTTAAATAAATCTATGTATAGTCTAGAAAAATTAAATACCTCTGACACAAAAGGGATACATAACATATATTTGGCCAGAGAAAGAAAAGAGAGAACCATATGTTATATAATTTTTAAGGCTTAGTGTAGTTAATAAATTATTTTTCTTTATATTTATTATCATAAATGAGATTATGACTAAATCGCTGAAATAATTGTGGTGATATTTTGACAATGATAATACAGTTCAAGACGAAGTAATTTACGGGATTTTAGGGGAATTTGACGCAGATGGAGCTGCAGCTAGTAATCAATAAATCAAATACTAACTCCGACCCTTGATCCAGTTCAGCCTAGGCTTATAGTCTGTTTGTGCCGCGGCTACACAATGGGGTCGCAATATCGTCCGACGCCGAATAACTCGCCATTTGCATACAAACAGTTCTCGCTGAGCTCCAGCTATAACTCCACCTCACGCTTGATATTATGTCTGGTTAGATAAACTTAATTAAAATAAAAGAATGTATACTTCTTAATATTTATAATAAAGTTTTTCATAAACTATTTATTAAATTCGAGGTAGTATTAGTGCGTGCTTGACGATGAAGGAAAACATCGTGTAGAAAGCCACATGGGTCTTATTTCACAGAAATTTTGCCAAATGTGTATCTTCAATCTGCATTGGAGCAGCGTGGTGGAATAAACTCCAAACCTTCACCTCAAAAAAGGAGAGGAGGCCTTATCCCAGCTGTGGGACATTGACATGCTGTTACTGTAATTCGTCATATCATTGAATTGACTCTTAAAATGGTTAATAGCCAACTAAAGTCTGCGGAATATTGGTTTCAAGCCCCGTATACCTTTGCGCTATTTATGCTTAATACAGTAACTATATTTATTCAAATATACTAACAATAAATATGTATGGTTGTGTATATTTTATATATTTAAATATATATGCAAACCCTCCGGTGTTGCAGATGGCCATGGCCGTGGTACTTTCCATCAGATGAACCTCTTGCCCGTTTGCTCTTACAATTTTTTTATATCTTTCATTAGATACTGAATTTTACATATTTTATCACGAGTCTGTTGTGCTGTTTCAGCTATCTTTATTACGCATTATCTACGAAGCTCAGGTAAAGGATGACAGTCGCGGAGCTGACAGATCAGGCTTAATTAAAATGTCTAATGACAGTGCAACCTTCTCTCCTCCCCCTGTCACCCGTCGGAGGGCCGCTGCTATATTCAAGTTACTTTTCTAGGGTATTCACGGATTTCCGACTTTGATTAAAAAATTGGATTATTTAGTTTATTAATAAAAAAAAAAATAGTTTAATCTCTACTAATATTATAAATGCGAAAGTATGTTTGTTTGTTTCGTGTGTGTGTTTACATCTTCAAACCAATCGTCATACCGAGCCGGTTGACGTGGTCGGTAGATGCTTGCTTTCGCGCCGCAGGTCGTGGGTTCGATTCCCACCCAGATCAGACATTTGTGTGTATGAACATGTCTGTTTGTCCTGAGTCTGGGTGTAATTATCTATATAAGTATGTATTTACAAAAGAATAGTATACGTATTATATCAGTTGTCTGGTTTCCATAGTACAAGCTCTGCTTAGTTTGGGATCAGATGCCTTGTGTGAATGATATCTCAAGATATTTTTATTATTATCATGAAATTATGCATACACGCTGTCGTATAGAAAAAGACATAAGCCATCATTACGCGCGGGGCGGAGACATTATTAGTTGGTTACGATAAAATCGGTTTACGGACGATAATTTTACGTGATAACGTCATCTGGAAATGCTGTTTACATTCGTGCCGACATTCTATGCGGTCATCATTTAAACAATTATTTTTTTTGAATTTTATTTTATAAATACTCATTTAAGCTGTTAATAACGATCATATACTCAAATCTATATAGTTTAAGTGTTATCTACATAAATGTTCTTCTTGAAAAGTAGCTCATAATAGAATTTTTAATTAAAAATATCAACATTTATAAAATGTACGCCTTCTGTTCATAAATTTAAGCAGCAACAGAATTAGAATCGTTTAATCTCCGAAAAATTTATGGTTCTTTGTTGGTTAACAGCGCGTTTTAGTGCTATTTTAGAATGTTTAGTTAAATAATAGAATCCATTATACGATTAAATTTTCATTGTCTATGACAATTTTAAGGTGTTTACTAATATTTTTATATTATTTTAGTAATTAAGTTCATAATTTCGACGCAATTGCAAGATACATTATTATAGGCTTACGGTTTTTGTTTTTCATAAAATAGGTAGGCGGACGATCAAATGGTTCATCTGGCTGTCAGTAGTCATCATCGCTCATAGACATTGGCGCTGTATATTGTTATCCGAGATGGCCCAGTGGTAAGAACGCGTGTATCTTAACCGATGATCGTGGGTTCAAACCCGGGCAAGCACCACTGAATTTCGTGTGCCTAATTTGTGATTATAATTCATCTTGTTCTTGACGGTGAAGGAAAACATCATGAGGAAACCTGCATGTATCAAATTTCACTGAAATTCTGTCACATGTGTATTCCACCAATCCGCATTGGAGCAGCGTGGTGGAATAAGCTCCAAAACCTTCTTCTCAAAAGAGAAGAAGAGGCCTTAGCCCAGCACTGGGACATTCACAGGCTGTTACTTTACTTTACTAAGTATTGCTATTTAGTGGTTGGATATATGAGGAGCGGGCGGTGCCTACCAAGACGGGCTTATATATATATACATACTAAAATGTATTGAATAATTGTGTTTTTTTATTCGTCAGCAGGAGAGCGAGCACGCGGTGCCTGTACTGGTAGTGGTCGCGCTTTCGGGAGTGAAGGTATGCGACCCCGAAGACCAGGTAAGTCACACACGATACAAAATTTGTTAATTCAGTGTGGGATGATTGTATTTTTGACTTGATAATTACAATTACATCATGTTTGTAAAATGATTATACTGAAGGTAGCTAATATCCGTCATTTGTGAATAGCAAAATGCTCATGAGATGTTATAGCACTTAAGTATGCACGTAAGCACGGATTAAATGCAGTCAAAAATAGCGTTTTATGTGCTTACTCGAGTTCTGTAAGACTTCACTAGGACCGGAGCAAATTTCCCTACTACTATTGACATTTTATTGACTGACAAACTCAATAACCTTTATTTAATAATTGCAAGCGTATTATTTAAACCTACACATTATTGTTATTATATTGTAAGAAATTATACATTCACAGAGTGTGCGCATGTCGCACGCGCTCCGGCGGATATCGTATGCGACGTGTGAGGCGGCGCGGGCCCTCTTCGCCTTCGTGGCTCGCGAGCCGCGCTCCGAACCGACGCATCAGTATTGTCACGCGTTCGAGACCGATACGCCCGACCAGGTACGTAATAATAAAGTTAAAGTAAATTAATAGCCATGCTCTATTGCTAGGCAAAGAGCTTGCACAACGTTGCTCCATTACGGGGATGAACATGTAAGAGAATTTCCTTTTATTCTGGCTTAGTACTACTAAGTATTCCTGCTTAGCGGAAGAATTCGTGATGAGTGGGCGGTACTTATCTAGACGGGCTGGCACAAAGCCCTAACACCTAGTAAAAGTAAAATATGTAACACCTAAATAATTATGTAAAATGTAAATATGTGCTTTAATTAATTAATAATTTTAGACATTTTGCTTCGAAAATAACAATTCAGAACGTTTAACTTAAACAAATACGATTGGTTCAATAAGTGTAAATTAATTTATTTTCATACTATTATAGTAAACAACAGAAATGTGATTAAGAGGAATTATTTTAAATTTGATTTGTATTATAATTATATTTGTATTTATAGTAATTAAAGCTTTACGTTTTAATCTATTTGGGAATTGGTACACTATTGATTTAATTGGTGGTTTTCAATAGTACCTATATTGAAGTAGAGCCAATATTGCGCTAGACCACAAGCTGTCTGAGAAGGAAGCTTAAGTTACAGCCTTTAATATAAATACTGTGAAAGAAGCACTCTAAATCTTGAGCATAATTACTCGTTTAAAGTTTATTGAGGACTGAATTGATATGATGAAAGTGTATAAATAATTGGAGTGTAAGATTTAAGTATAAGAGGTTTTCTGTGAGTTATTTTATTGATTTGTTATATGTTATTTCAAATTATATTAAAATTCAGCCATTTTTCATAATGCACTGAACAGGGGTTGCTTATGATTATCTGTTTTCCAAATAACTAGCTCTATTTAATACGTCACGCGTTGCAGTTGATTTTTTTGATTGATTAACTTGCTCAAGTCCTCTGCCAAAATAAACCTTCAAAATTATAGTTTGTTCTTTTACAATAAACGCCCTTAAATTTGTTATCTTTATAAGTCACAAAATTCAAAGCTTTTTGCACGGCAATTGCACGGGCAATTTCTTCTAAAGTAGACCATAGCATCTAAAACTGAATCCCATCTGCTTCTGCGGCAGTTCCTCTGGTGGCGAAAAAGTAATCTTACACTCACAGGCACTACTCTTCGCTAGTGCATACGGCAGCGGAAGTTTGTCCTCGTTGGCGTCCTCCTTAGAACTGTCTTGACCACATCAGAGGACATCGTAAGCACGACTAAGAATATTTTTTATGTTAAACGCATCCAATAAGGTCTTATGGTAGCGGGAAACCAATTCCTTAGAAAAAGCAATGCCAAGGCAAACTTGCCTGGCTGCCAAACATACAACTCTACCAAAAACTTGCCACCATGCCAACAAATATGCGATATAATCAAATAAAAGCGAATACTGATCCGATATATGCAAAGACGTCCGAAGCCGCTAAGACGTCCTTGTTATTGTTCTAATATTTGTATTCAAATATATCAGTAATTTTTAAGTGAGGAAGTCTTATAAAAGTGTCATTAATCAAAATGATATAAACGGCAGATAAATACAGTAAGCGAGTAGTCGTTGCTAGCTCGTGACTGGCTTCCTGATTTATTGAAACCATCTGATAAATAAAGCATGACATTGCGCTAAATATTTGTAAATGAGAGACGACCTCTGGCACAAATTTTACATTATTATGCATTAAATAAATTAAAAGATCACACTTTTAGTAGTATAAATAGTAAATGAAACTTATAAGGCTTCATTTACTTTGCTATAACTTTATGTCACGATTTTTTTATATGTCATATAATAAGGTCCTCCAGATCGATTTCGGCCACGGCGGCCAATCTCAAGAGAGATTAGCCAACTGCGCAGGAGATGATGGTCCTCCAGACCGATTTCGGTCTTGGCGGCCATGCTCATGAGAGATTAGCCAACTGCGCAGGACATATTATAGTGCACAAGTGCGTGCGCAAACACAGGTGCACTCTCTATTCCCTAACCCTTATAACCCGATGGGACGGCAATCCGACACAACCGGAAAGAGTTCAGGCGCACGACCAACGGCTTAACGTGCTTTCCGGGGTACGGGAGTGTACATACTTCCAACTTCCAGACTCCGGGCTACTACTGAGAATATATGTCATAGGTGATTGGAAAATGGACTACCTGATGCTAAGTGGTTACCACAGCTCATAGACATTGGCACTGTAAGAAATACTAATCATCCCTCACGCGTCATAAACCTTGGGAACTAAGATGTTATGTCTCTTGTATCTTTTTGATGGCTTACACATGGGTGTGTCAAAATATCACATCGAATCACAATAATAGTAAGCATTTTTGTTTGGCAGTAGAATATGTGATGAATGGGACAGATCGACTTGCACAAAGGCCCACCGCCAAGTAAAAAAAAAAGAAAAAAATGATAAAAAATTTGAATTAATTTATAATAGTGGGAATATAATAAAAGTATAATTATTTGCAAAGATTATCGAAACTTGTACACTTAAACCAGTGTTGCGTGTAGTTTGGAATACATTACAAAATATTATAACATGATTTCAAATATAACAACTCATTAACAAATATATACGAATACTATAAATTCGAAAGTAATTATGTCTATCTGTTACGCTTTTAAGGCTGAACCACTGAACCAATTTTTATAAAATATGGTATGAAACAAGCTGGAGCCCCAAGATCTATCATAGGCTACTTTTTCACCTAATACTCGCCCCTATCCTCCTAACATGCTGGTGAATTCACAAGTCTATCCGCGAATACTAGTAAAAGAATAAATTAGATGAATTTCTAAGTATGGATTCCTGTAAACTTCCTTCTTGGACCAAACCCCATCCGTTACTACTCCACTTGGGATTATTGCGACCGAACTTCTACGTGACTAGTACTCAAAACTAAGGTAACTGTTCTATTGAAGTAGGCGATAGTGTAGTACTGATATTATGTAGCAAATTACACGAAGAAAACTAGAAATTAATAATATTTCCTGCCAGTCTCATACATACCATTAAATTATATCCTTGATAACATAATATAGAACTTTCAAATTAGTGTTGATATACATATATTTTAGTCAGAGCTTCGTTGGTGTCATATTGACGATGTAAGCGATGTCTAACATTTCTTACAATGCCAATGTCTATGGGCGTTGGTGACCACTTACCATCAGGTAAAAATGGTCCTGTGACTAGAATAGGTAATTCTTAAACAAATATTGCGGTTTCAAACCCAGATTGTCACCACTGACTTGTCATATGCTTAATTTTTTTGTATATTGCTTGCTTAGCGGTGGAGGAAAGAGTGGTTTGTGTTAATTATTGATCTCATTTAATGTACGGAATTTAATGTAGATGATTAAAAACTTTCAGTAATTATTGCTATTTTTTCTAGACTAACGGTGTATACATAAATATATTCTAAATATTCATTTTTTAACTCTAAATTATTTACCGTTTACGAACAATAAAATTAAGTAAGTGCAGCAGACAATATAGCGAAATATAAGTATCCAATCGCTTCGTAGATCAAAACGAAGCCTTACTACAGACTGGCTCGCCAGGCGGCAAATCAAATAGGATTGCAAACATAGGCCGAAACTTACTTCAGCTATATTCGTACGGCAAGCGTTTAACTTCACCGACCCATTTTGATTTGTTTACATTTATCGAATCCACTTTGGCGAGGTATCTTTCTAAAGGGGCTTAGTCAATTTTTATTTTTGATGTAGATTTGGTGTGTGTGTTTTTTTTTATTGTATTGGAAGGCGGACTAGCATTTGGGCCACCTGATGGTAGGTGGTCACCAACGCCCATAGACAACGGCATTGTAAGAAATGTTAACCATCGCTTACATCGCCAATGCGCCACCAACCTTAGGAACTAAGATGTTAGGTCCCTTGTGCCTGTAATTACACTGGCTCACCCACCCTTCAAACTGGAACACAACAATACCAAGTACTGCTGTTTTGCGGTAGAATATCTGATGAGTGGGTGGTACCTACCCAGACGAGCTTGCACAAAGCTCTACCACCGAGTAAAATACATACCGAATAATAGCATTACTGGGTCATTGTCCTCACCGTTATGACTATGGACTCATTGGATAAAATGCTGCGCGAATCTCCACCCTAGTTCAGGCACAGATATCTCATCTGGGCTTTATCCTTCCCGTGTTTTGGTGTACATGATGACAATAGCTCAAGGCCAAGTCAACCATTGTGCTAATGGCGCTTTTTATTATGTTTTGGAATAAATAAGTATTCTATATATCTTATCTAACCAACCAACATTCGAACCACTGAGTAATCTCGATTCTTATTTAATCAGTAAATATTATGTTATATTGTTATTATTGGTCTTCAGTCTTTGTATATACACATGACACTATTGTCGTCAATGTGGTCACTGAGTGAGCTGGCATAGACCTTACTTATACAACCTTGAGGCGAACTGTCAATATTATCTTATAAAAGATATCGAAATTAGATGATAGACAATTTTTAGTACTTTTTTATAGTTTTGAAATATTCCTAACATATTGGACAAGGGGCCAGTAATTTTAAAATATTATTAAAATTAGCTTTACAATCGGTCACTAGGTATATACGAATATAAATTACGTTTACATTGTCAGTGCTTAAACTAATGAAAAAAAATTATATTGATATATTTTCATACAGCCAGGTGAATGGAAGGGAACTATAGCGTCATTTCCCTTCATTGGTCTTAATTTAAAACCGGAACCTAATCATTATAGCTCGTACAATGAACGTTACTTAAGTTCATACAATATAGAATTACCGCGGAGAGTGGATTTAATAAAACGGATACTAGTCCTTATTATAGTTGTTAAGTAAAGTTATTAATAACTATTTTTATCCCGTGGCTTCGGCCACATATTACCTGATAAGTATAAGGTAAAAAGTAGCCTATGTCCTTTCTTGGAATTTAAGCTTGCCCCATAACAAATTTCATTCAAAATCGGTTCAGTAGTTTACCCCTGAAAGTGTAACCGACAGACAGAGTTACTTTCACATTTATAGTATTAGTATGATCGAATTTATAAAATTAGCCATTTTCAATCGACTTCCAAATTTCCTTCACATCAAGACTAAGATTTTACATGTGCAAACATTGGTCTTTCCCATAATTGGTTATGCAGACGTATGTATTACAAACAACGAAATTCATCTGAATAAACTTGACCGTCTCTTAAATAACTCTTTGCGATTCATCGTCTGTCTTCGTAAGTTCGATCATATTTCTCAATATCGTGATAAATTAAAATGGTTTACAATTCGACAACGTAGAGACTTCCGATTACTATCTTCTCTTTTCTCTATTCTCTTTGACTCTCTCTCTCTCTCCTGATTATTTGAAAGGGAAATTCAAATTTCTGTGTGATAATCACAATCGTCAGTTATGTTCTAAGGATTCTTACCTTCTTTCTGTTCCTATTCATACTTCCGGTTTCGTTTCTAATTTTTACTCCGTTCAAGCTGTCCAATTATGGAACAAAGTACCCGAACATGTCAGGAAAACTACCTCTAAATCTACTTTTAAGACTCGTCTACGTGAGCACATATTGTCAGAAAGTTCCTAAGCCCCTAGTTCTCATGACATCTTTAATACACTATTATTTACATGTTTATACTATAGGTATTTTAGATCTGACTTGACTGGCTCGTTGGTCTAGTGGCTAGATATAAAGCCGTAAACCCGGTGGTCCTGGGTTCAATTCCCAGGTCGGGCCAATAAATAGTTATTGGATTTTTCTGTCAGAAAATTCTCAGTAGCAGCCCGGAGTCTGGAAGGTGGAAGTGTGTACACTCCCGTGCCTCGGAAAGCACGTTAAGCCGATGGTCCTGCGTCTGAACTATTTCCGGTCGTGTCGGATTGCCGTCTCGTCGGATTATGAGAGCTAAGGAAAAGAGAGTGCACCTGTGTTTGCGCACACACTTGTGCACTATAATATCTCCTGCGCAGTTGGCTAATCTCTCTTGAGATTGGCCGCCGTGGCTGAAATCGATCTGGAGGACCTTATTTTAGATCGACATTAATTTTGTAGATACTATATGTGAATGTATGTGTTTATTTTTTCTCTAGTTTTATATATAAGTACGTATATTTTTGTGTACTATTAATTATCAATTACCGCCTTCATGGGCTTCTGTTTGAACTAAAGGTTGACTGGCAGAGAATGCCTTCAGGCATTAAGTCCGCCTTTTGTTCCTCTTACTTTATGGTGGACCATAACGCCTTTTAATAAAAAAAATAAAAAAATCCGTGTGATTAGCATTCGTTGATTTTTATGCAAAATATATATCTAATCTAATTACATTTAATTATCATGCTTGTGCCATTTAATTGTCAGAAAAGAATAGTTACTGAGTTTCTTACTGTATTATTTCGGAATAATCTACATTCTGGCGGTAAATTAAAATTTTATTTAATCTTGTCTAATGACGTTTTAAAATTTACTTATCGAGGCACGAGAGTGTATTCACTACTTATTTTCAGACACTGGCTGCTACTGAGAACTTTTCGACTGATATACCAAATAGTAAATGGTTACTATCGCAGTTTGAATAAAAATAAAGGAATCGAAAGTCTTCATAAAACTATTTTATCTTATACTCGTAGAATAAATTAAATAACATAACAGGTGTACATAGTGCATACGACTAGTTTTTATATATCGCAAATGGATTTGTGACGAATTGTGCTTTTCAACAGTCATTCCAATTGGTATTTATCGTGAATCGATTACGCGCACGCGATAATCGGCGCTGCGATCGATTTATTTATCATATACGATTTTTTAAGCCCGCGACTTGGTTTCTTAAACACCAGAGACAAAATTTCATAATGCAAATATTTTATAAATTATAATTGTTTTAACAAATATTATATTTTTAGTGTTTGCAACAAGCAATCCATGCAGGTTTTTGAGCGCTAATTTCGAACTCGTTGAAAAACGAGTGTGAAGTCTGTAATTTCTGAATGTTTGCTACATGTATTCTATATATAAGAATATGCATCCAATTCGCAGTGAAGTAATGCGGTTTATTTTGCTCCAAAACATTCGCCGTCACTAAAGCCAGCTGTTACTGTGTGTAAAGTAAAATATGGCCATTTCTGGATCATTTACACAAGTTGTCTTTCATAAATTTAAAAAACCAAAATTCGATTCCTAATAAGCAACACAATAGTGTTCTATGTAAATTGTAAATTTTCGGAAGAACTAAATTGAAACCATTAATTTTATACCAAAATTACAAAATTATATACGTTTAACAAATTTTAATTAATTGCGTGTAACACAAGTTATATCGAATATATTAAATTTAATATGATTCACATTATAAAGGGTTACAGGAGTAGGCAGATAAACAAAATATGAACGTAAAAGAACTCAATATTTTTCTCTCAACTACAAAAATGCTGCATCTATGTTTACCGGAATATTAATTTATTCTGTTGAGGAGATTATCATATTTAATTATAATGTCGACATCGTATCGGTACGAGAATCGGATTAAGTAACTGTATACCGAGTGCGTCCATTAGTTTCATTCGTCACGACGCTTAATGATTGTTTCAGCTTAGTGTCGGATACTATAACGCGTGCCAATGAAATAATTTATAAATAGACGACAGTTATATATTCACTTCAAATTGTATACATTTTTTTTATTTTAACGTAAAAACTAACTTCTAATTTTGTAGTAAATCGTAAATGTACTTATTTTTCAGTAGTTATTTTAATATTATTTTTTGGAAGCAAAAATTTAATTTCATTTGTATTACACCCGTATCGTATGATCTCTTATTCAATCAAGATAATTCGGAACGTTATAATGATATGGTTCAAATGTAAGTCAGACTCGTAGATGGTAGGCGATCGCGCGCATTCTAGCACGTGACCTTGCGGCGAGGGCGGTCGCCACATTCCAGAGCTCGAGCTTGGCATAACTAAGATCACCGGCCGCCAACCAAGCTCCTTTTAAACTCTCTTCGCAAACCATTACTCTTGTCATCCCATTCAACCGTCGCGTAATCAAATGACGAATGACAAAACACGCTTGATGAATTACCTACAATCAGAAACCCAGCTAAATTCGAATCGAGTTTGGAATTAAAATTGTATTGAATGTAAATTAGAGTCCTACGCTGAGGACCCATTAAATTCGAATGCGGGTCATCAACCGATCGCCCGGGTCGCAGAAAAGTTCGTCGCCTCGTACATACAGGCAAAAATAAAAAGCGATTTACGACACAGGTGCGCGGGCGCTCGCGTTTCTCATTGTGCTTGCGCCACTTACCATGAAGGCTTTAGAAACGAGTTCTCAACTTCTTAACAACGCATTTTCACTCAGTTGCAGCTTAGCTTTCGAGCTGGACGGACGTGTTTCGTGTTGGGAATTATTTATTCGTTGGAATACGAGTGTCATTCGTTTGTGTTGCAAAGTGATTGATGGTGTTGTGCGCTTGGTGTTACTCTTATGCTGTGAAGTGTGATTGACCCGCGCGCCGTATCGTGGGAGCTTGCCCCTGGTATGCATATCTCTTTTGTAAATGTTGAGCGATGCCAATAGAAACTTCTCGCTTATTATTATACTAATCAGTTTTTATTGTTCTGAGCCACTTAAATTCTAACTCTTTATGACATGCGCGAAAGTTATTAAACAGTTAAACGGTCTTTATAGACTTTAAATTTAACTGCAAAATTTCAAATTCAAAATGGTTAATAAGTAAAGAGAAAAGTTATTTATCATATCAATTGATGCCATTACATGTTAATGTTTCGGTTGCCATTAGTTTTATTATTTATTAAAGAATTTCACTCTAATAATTTAATTAGCAACAAACTCCTAAGGCAGAAGGATTTTCAAATAAAGTTTTTACAGTGTCTCTTTTCGTCAACCATTGCCAATTTTAATGAACAACTACCGGTTGCGTTTTATTATTTATTGTAAGGGTTATCGATCAGATATAAAATAAATTATGTATCAAGTAAAACTCATCAAAATAAATAACACATAATTGAGGCATATAATCTGAAAACTTTATATGTTGACATACCGTATCGCTATACTTCTCGTAACTTCTTCAAGCAATAGATTAATTAATGTCATCATGGTCATCAATTTAAAAGACCATATTAATTAATTATATCTTTTCTAAACGAGGCAGTCTTTACTAATTGACGTTTAGGATTTAACGACAAATATTGAAAGAAATGGCATTTCTTACACAGCCAGTGCGCCACCAATCTTGGGTACTGCAAAGTTATGTCCTTTATGCCTGTAAAAACGCTGCTCACTCAACATTTAAACCAGGACTTACTTACTTTAATATTTACAGAAAACATTTTAAATTAATTTTATCAACACTAAGCTGTAGCTTTGATCTGTCATTTTGAGGAATTATATTGGTGGAATTTTTCGAAATTCAATAGACAGATTTTTACTAAAGCCTTCACTCATAATTCTATTTTTAATGTTGTTGATGATATTTTTAGCAACAAAATAAACAAAAACAGCCAAGTTATCTAATCATAAATTATACCTAAACACTGGAAATAATGTTCACTTGGTGGTAGAGCTTTGTGCAAACTCGTCTGAGTAGGTACCACCCACTCATCAGACATTCTACCGCAAAACAGCAGTACTTGCTATTGTCGTGTTTCGGTTTGAAGGATGAGTGAGCCAGTGTAATTACAGGCACAAGAGACATAACATCTTAGTTCCCAAGGTTGGTTTAAATGACAGAAAGGCGTCTATAATTATCACAAATGAAACAAAACTACTGATGAATGTGGTAATGTAATTGTCTTAATAATTTATCATTTTATATTTTACATTCATTTGGAATTCACTATTCATTTTTGTTAGCCCTAGCAACAGGGCGCAGGGTGGTCCGAACTATATACCTGATCTTTTAATTATCGCTTTTGTGTCGTCTCTAACAATGCAATACTTAGTTTTTGCCACGTTTTTACTTTTTATACACTGCTATTGTTTCTCTTTATACGGTTTTATTTTGTCTGTTGTTAAAGATTAAAGTCGAAACATGTGCTTTTAATTTTCTTTCTTTTTTGTAATATCTTCATAGTTACAAAATAGAAAAAAGTTGCAGTTGTCCTTAGTATTAACTATGATGAGAAAATACTTTTAGAAATTTTCATGTTCAAAATTGAAATAGGTCTACGATAAAAAGCCAAATGAGAGAACACTTATAAAGTCGCTGAGTCGACATCTCTTTAGTTTATTGCCAGTCTCCTTCAACATTTTCTTTCAGTTTATTGAAAGTATAATATCGTCTATAAATAATCTATACGATGTATGTAATATAGTGGATTTTTATTACCATCAAGGTTTCAATTATTGTGGTTTAATTATAAATAGCAAAAAATCTTATTAAAGTTATATAAGACACCGAAAAGATAACAAACATTCCACATCGATAACTTTTATTACATCAAATAATAATTAGGCGAATGTTTTAATTATTTTTTTACCGATGATCATGATGATTAAGCGCTCTAATTTAATCTAAATTTTTTAGACAGGTTTCGGTGATTTAATCTTTCGAAATTTTTGAAGTTCCCCGGATTATCATTTATTTATTATTTTTTTGACATCTGACATAAGGTCCTCCAGACCGATCTCGGCCACGGCGGCCAATCTCAAGAGAGATTAGCCAACTGCGCAGGAGATATTATAGTGCTAAAGTGTGTGCGCAAACACAGGTGCACTCTCTTTTCCTTAGCTCTCATAATCCGATGGAGCAGCAATCCGACACGACCGGAAATAGTTCAGACGCAGGACCATCGGCTTAACGTGCTTTCCGAGGCACGGGAGTGTACACACTTCCACCTTCCAGACTCCGGGCTGCTACTGAGAATTTTCTGACAGAAAAACCCAATAACTATTTAGTGGCCCGACCTGGAAATTGAAGCCAGGACCACCGGGTCTGCGGCCTTATATCTAGCCACTAGACCAACGAGGCAGTCAAACCTTTAACATACCGTTTCCAGGAAATAGGGAAATAATCATATTAATTAGACTATAACGGTGTGTATATATTTATCAATAGTTTGACAACCATTGAATGATATTGATATTTAATACTACTACGTACTGTTTTTTATAAATATTTTATGTAATAAGCAATAATGTTTTTTAAACACATTTTTTTCAAATGTGTAATGTGTCATGATACACACATTACATATTTATTTTCAATTAACACAACTTCATAACACGTTATAAGTTTTCAAAGTTTTGCTTTTTAGTAACTTGTTAAGTTTTTCAAGATCATTGTTTTATGTTTAACAATACGTTGTTAATTGGATTGAAATTGTTTATATGTGTGTGTCTTACCAATACACGTTCCTTTGACTAGCATTGTTTATTCCCAAGCTTTTATGCAATGCTTGCACCCTGATAGCTCTGTCTCACTCGCTCAATATGCCGCGGCTACAGTTCCGTCTCTATCACTCGTCAGCTAATCACGACTATTGTTCGATATTACCGCCTCCCGAGACAATAGAAATTGTTGCTTATAGGTTTGCGCGAGAATGTTTTCTGATAGATTTTTTGTTTGCTTTGGATAATGCGGCTGTTGTTCTAGACGGTAAAAGTTCTTTGTTTAGGGTTCCGTAAACGCAGAAGTAAAAACAACCCTTAGGTCTCAATTTGGTGTCCAAATGTCTGTATGTATCACGGCCGACAATGAACATGATATAAGGTTAGGTTCCATATTTAAGGGGTAAAGAAATACGCCAACATAAGGTTTTATTAGATCTCTGCAATTACATTTTGTTTACGATTTGTTATTTTACGTTATAGTATCTTGATCATAGAAAATTTAACAAAAACATGTTGAAATTCGAAACGTCGTTTATTAGTTTTAAATTATATATACACAAATACAACTGGTAAACATGATTTAGAGTCTTATAATGTCACAGTCCTGTAAAAAAAACAAGAAAACTTCGGTACCTGTTAATAATGACAGTATAATACTATAACGCCTATTCGGGCAAAGATCGAGCTTAGTAAATGAAATTGTTAGTAGTTTCTATATTTTTAGTTAAAATTATAATCTTTTTTTTAAGTGATTAGTAAAATTCCATTAAACTTAATGTTAAATGCAATTGATTGTTATGCATTAAATTAGAATTATTTAATGCGTTGTTATAAGTTACTATTTTTTTATATACAAAAAAGCCACAGAAATGAATTCGTAGTATTTTTCGTTACTTTTTTCATCATCAATAATTGCGAATTTATATCTAATACATTATATAATTGCATTAACCGTGTCATTTTAACAACGATTATATTTAATTTTCATTGTATTGACAGCCGTGGAATGCTGTAGAACACGCTTGACATAAAGGGCGTCGAAACCGTATATATGTCAAAATGCAAAAAACTTTTTGTCCGTACCACAGAAAACAAAATGCATAAAAAGATGCTTACACTAACTCACATCACGTATATATAACTTCTTTTTGATTTCCAAAACTCTTATCAGAGAGTTTTGATCGTTGCAACTAAAGTTGATAGTAACTACCCTTAAAATGGGTCGTGCTGCACTATATCAGATTTTAAATATATCAATGCTGGGCTTATGCCTCCTCTCTAAAAGAGGAAAGTTAGGAGCTTTTTCGACTACGGTGCTCTAAATCGGATACACTTGTGGTAGATTTTTATACGATACTTATATATTTTCTTATGATATTTACCATCACGAGATGAAACAAAAAACAAATTAAGCACTTAAAATTTCAGTGGTACTTGCTTGAGTCATCACTAGCAATTATCACGAGTTACGATTCACGTGTTTTAATCATGGGGTCATACTTGGGGGAATTCTGAATATTATAAGTATTTTGTGTTGCAAATAGGTTAAAAAAATATATAATTTTTTTTAATTTAATACTTTAAATAACTCCTATGTATATTGTTTAGACTCCCTCATTAATACCTAAATTAATAAACAGTTTTATTTTGTTCAACTAGAATATTCCAGAAAATATTTCGAATGTGCAGATACGATAAATTCATAGTTGTATTGAATGTATGTACATAAAAAACATCATAAAATCCTTTAACAAAACAAAAAATAATGTTTACTTTTATTCTCTTTAACTTTACGCTAAGCCCCTAACTAAAACTATCGTTTCATCTAAACATCGGATTTTCATAACTTTATATATTTATTGACAAAATTTCTATAAAAATTGGTCTTTGCTATATTATTTGAAAGTGATTCGGGTACTACGTGGTTCGTGGCTTTCCTTGTCCATCTTTTACCAATCCTCTATAATCCCTCAGTCAGAGATCTAAGCCGCTATTCAGCCACTGTTTGCTCATCCCCGCAAAGTCTAGACGTGAAACGTGTCTTATATATTTCTCCTCCACACTAACGACCTTAGTTTTTACATATGGTATTATAACTTATAAGCTTATGCATAATATATAAAAAAAACATGAAGCTACAGTACTTGAGATGTGATAAAAACTTATCTTATCGACGTGTAGGATATTAACTACGTATTTTAAAATCTATGAAGTTGTATTGGTTTGATGGATTCCTTATGAGTAATCAGTAGGTACTCTTACAATATTAATGTTCAAGTTTCTTTCCTTTTTGCTTTTTGAGGATTTGTTACATCGGATGAAATAAATCATTCTTATATGTTTTTATTCTTCTAATATGTATTCCTTGAGTATTAACTCAAGATCAATAATTAAAGAATCGAATTATTTTACATCTTTGTTTTGATATCTAGTAACACATTTAGTACACTTTGAGAGTTGACTTTAAAAATTTCTAACATTTGTTTTCGCACGTATAAATCAAAATCGAATTTGTTTCAGGGTAGTTTTGTGTTATGTAAATATTCTAAGTCAGTTGTATGTACGTCAGTCGGCTCGCGTTTGTTATTTTTGTTTTATAGCTCTCTGCGTCCTTTGTAGTAGACCTTTTCATGTTTTATTTCTTTTGTATTTCTTTTATTACTTTTGAGAGTTTAATAAAATGAAATTCGTCAAAGTTATTAATGTATACAATCTCAGTGGGTTTTCGTTCAGATTTAAAATATAATATTAATTATTCATACACAGTTGTATTCGGAATTTAATATCATTCATATAGTATTGAGTGTAATGTTGAGCGGAATAATATTCATAGTATACACTTCAACATATTCAGCAGTGTTTCAAGCCCATGTTAAATTTAAAAAAAATGTGGTGTCGTGGGACACTAGATAGGAACGAAGTTCCTTATTATAAAAATATTAATTTCAAGTTCTATTCGAGGTATATAGAAAATAATTATTCGGTTATACATTTTTTATGATTATTATGATTTTTTTATGGATAAAAATCAAGAAAACTACTTTACAAAATTATCTTAACACCTTTATTTTATTTAAAATTATTTATAAAATAAAAACCGTGTGGTGTCGTGGTGTCTATCTGGTGTTCCACGGCACCATACGGATTCTTTTTTTTAACGTTACGAATGTTTTTTGCCGGGTACCCATCCGCAACGCTCCATAAGGAACTTCGTTCTAAAAAAAATATATTTTAATATTTGATGATTTAAAAAAATCATTTGATCAATATATTAAATTTGTGGGTTGAAAACATTTTTTTACAAACTTAAATTGCCAAGTTGTCTCCTTTGTAAATAATATATTTAAACATTAAAATAGATATTAACTATAACAGAAACATATCGTAACGACTAGTACTTCAAAAAAAAATATATATATATCTATACATAAGACATAAACCTTTTAAATCTTGTATTATCATAATATTTATTCTTAATGCGTACTAAAGGAAGATAAAAAGCAATTAAAACGAAAATATGTAGAGAACGGATCGTAAAACACTTCTGATAATGCATTCAAAGATAAAGTTAAAATGTAAATGATACATTGCATCTCTTTGCTCAGTATCTTTGATTTAATTCGTGCAACATGTATCTTAGTGAAATACGATTATATTCGTTAATAAGCGTCAGTAGAGGAACGGTTTACGGGCCGTTTATTGATCTAAAAATTAAAGGATCGATTTGGACTTCTTGGATTGGCCTGTTGGCGCAGTTGGCAGTGGCAGTATTCAATTTATTTAAGATTATATTATATATGTAAATGTTTATCATTCGGCCGTTACCAATATCACAGGCATTAAGTCGGTCTTAGAGACGACTGTGTGTAAATAAAATATATTATTAGGATATTATTATTTCCCATCATAGCACAGAATTTACGCTTAATCGGAGGATTTAACAGGAATATTGTAAAGCGCCTCCGTTTTAAAAAGATGAATACGTATTCCATACGACTCACCAGAGTTGTCACATCGGTAATATGATATCAGTATAATAAAATAATTTTGTCAACATTACAATTTTATTGTGTTGATGAAATAATTGTTATGAAGACTTTCCCTATTTTAATAACAAAGACTAATATAGTGATTAAATATAAGAATATTATATTTGTTTTTCAAATGTGAACAGAATAACTCGATTTACTTAGATAATTGTGCTGAAAAAGGTACATTTAATTCGATCCATGCGCCTATCGATTTAATAACTATATAAAAGGAAAAAGAATTTTCACGCTGGACTTGGCTCTATTAAAGGCAAGTGTAGCAAATGGGCATAATGACTTAATCGGTATCGAACCTCTGCTTCGTTAATTGCTCACTACCGACAAAACCTCGTCAACTGTTACGCTTTTCATAGCATTTGCAGTCTTATACTTAAGCAATTAGACTCTATTTTGTCTTGTATTCTTAGCCGCTATATACATTTTAATTTAATTAAAAATGAACCGTATGTGTTTAATCATAAAGTAGGAAATCGATATTTGAAATATTATTTTTCGGAAGATGGATGTAACACACCAATGAATGATAAGGGCTATAGTACACAGTTTAGTGAACTCGTTTGCTTTATAGTATTCTTGAATTGTATTTAACAAATACAATCGTGACGCCCACGCTTCGAAGTTTCCTCTTTCATGATCGTGGGAGTTTTGTTAGAGATTTATTTTGATACTTAATATTTATGAAGGTTACATTTATAAGGTATATTGAGTTATACAGTTATATAATTTGCTTTTATACAATAAATTAATAAATAATAAAATTGCAATAATGCTACATTTTTTATGTATTATATTTATGTTATCCTGACCAATTTCGACCACGTCAGTTAATATCATGAGTAGCTAACTACGCAGGACATATCACACACAAGACACAAGCGTGTGCGAAAACGGAGATGCGCAGTATTCATTCAATCTCATTATTCGATGGGTCGGCAATCCGACACGAAAGGAGTGAGTTCAGGCGTAGAATAACGGCTTTACGTGTTTTCTGAGGTACGGTGGTGTACACACTTCCAACTCCCAGACTCCGAGACGCTACTGAGAATTTTCGACATAACTATTTTATTTGCCCGACCAGAGATTTGAACACAGAACCTCAGAATTTGCGGCCAATATCGAACAAATAGACCATGAAGCAATATATTATACATATAATATTAAGTTCACCTATAAAACATATTACGTTGTTTTGTACACCAATTTTATTTCCTTGAACCTGTTGTGGAAACTTTGTACTTTAATTTGACGTTGAACGTAACTTTCATCACATACGCATCTCAAAGAACTAGTGCAACTAGTATTACGAGCATTAACATTATTAAAATAATGGAATAAGCTAAACGTCAAACTTAAAGTCATGTCAAATAATATGTGTTCAAGAAATAGTTGAAGATATCGATAAAGCAAGCACGCGTCGCAGCGGGATCAAAGATAAAAATACATTTTATTGCCTTGTAAATATCCGTTTAGACGAACATTTGATACGGCCCGAAATATACGGGAGTGGAGTGCAATGACTGACTATTTACAGATAATAATTGAGGTTTATCAAATATTCAAAATTTGAATAACTAGGAATCTAGGGTGATAGGAGCTTGGGTAAAAATTATATAAAACAGCCTGTCTTTATAATGGTGCCGCAATTTATTTTTAATTGATGGGGAAAATGTATATATATGATAATTTAATCTGGAGCTTAGGTAAAATTTGATTTAAATATACAACAGATAAACATATTAAAATATTTATATACTAATGTTCCAATTTATAACAGTCAACATCCCGTTAGTTTTGTAACACGACGAATTTGTTAGATGTCTTTTTGTAAAGAAACTAGGACAATAATACGAGTGTGTTTTAAAAGATCTCGTAATATTTTACCCGAATGCCGGCGTTTGTGGTCGCGTGGGAGTGGACAGGAAATGGTTTATGGGTGACCACCGGCAATGCGCGGTTCAGAATCTACCCTAAGATTACCTATTTTTAGAGAGCATACAGGAAAAGCGAATGTAAACAGTTTTGTGCTCCGTTAAATGATTCTTAAATGAAGCGATTAAACTCCATGTGAGTGTTTACTTATAAAAAAATATCAATTTAGATTGAATTTAAGAGCTGAGATGGCCCAGTGGTTAGATCGTGTGAATCATAACCGATGAACGTGATCAAGTACCACTGAATTTTAATGTGCTGAAATTGTGTATACTTACAATAAATATCATGCTCGGCGGAGAAGCAAAAAGGAAACTTGCATGTGTCTAATGTCACTGAAATTCTTCCACATGTGTATTCGTCAACCCGCATTGGGCCGGCGTGGTAGAAAAAGCTTCAAACCTTCTCATAAAAGAAGGAGAAGACCTTAACCAAGCTGTTTACTTACTTTCCCCATCAATTAAAAATAAATTGCGCTACCATTATAAAGACAGGTTGTTTTATATAATACTGCAAATATCGTCTAAATAATACTAATACTCCCTAAATATTCTCACTGGAAAAAGCCTTTCAAATGTCAAGACAGTTGCAACTATAAATTACCCTAGAAGTAGTTTACTCGGTGGTAGAGCTTTGTGCAAGCTCGTCTGGGTAGGTATCACCCACTCATCAGATATTCTACCGCAAAACAGCAGTACTTTGTATTGTTGTGTTCTGGTTTGAAGGGTGAGTGAGCCAGTGTAATTACAGGCACAAGGGACATAAGATCTTAGTTCCCAAGGTTGGTGGCGCATTGGCAATGTAAGCGATGGTTAACATTTCTTACAATGCCATTCTCTATGGGCGTTGGTGACCACTTACCATCAGGTGGCCCATATGCTCGTCCTCCTACCTATACAATAAAAAAAAAATAATAATAATAAGGTTATTTATGCTAACCTCATTGGAATGTAATATAAATTTGATATTATTATAATTTCGTATAACACCTATTCAGCATTCTTAGAAAATAAGTTGTTTGCGTAGCGTGTTTCCTTATTAAGCTCAAAAGTAATCATATTAAATAACAACATTCCTCGGTTCTCGCTCCCGCAAACAATGCGAAATACGAATCTATTATCTTAGGTAACTGTTGTATCACGAAGCCAAAAGAAATATGTAATTATGATAAGATGTAAGTTATTTCAATATGCTTATCTCTTTCTCCCATTGCATGCTTTCTAACAAATGTATTAAAGAGAGACGGCGATATAGATTTTAAATTTGTTTATAACATTTGTTTATAACATTCATATTTTTTTATACATTTCGTATTGAAAATAGGGATATTTTTACTGACTTAAAGATCAATATTGGTATGAATTGTAGATAAGTTAGTGGAAATGATCTATAAATAGCTTAGGCTTCTAATTTAAAATCGTTGTAGTGACAAATGGAAGTAACTCGTCTCCAAACTTAAGTCAATGAAAGGACAAGTTGGGTTTTTTTTTTTTTTTTTTTTTTTATATCATAGGTTGGCGGGCGAGTATATGGGCCACCTGATGGTAAGTGGTCACCAACGCCCATAGACATTGGCAGTGTAAGAAATGTTGACCATCGCTTACACCACCAATGCGCCACCAACCTTGGGAACTAAGATGTTCTGTCCCTTGTGCCTGTAATTACACTGGCTCACTCACCCTTCAAACCGGAACACAACAGTACCAAGTACTGCTATTTTGCGGTAGAATATCTGATGAGTGGGTGGTACCTACCCAGATGAGCTTGCACAAAGCTCTACCACCAAGTAAAGTTAGTTTTGTTTTAAGCAGTTTAAAAAAAGAATCTGCATTCTATATATTTAACTCGATATAAATTAAAAAAAAAAATTGAATATTTTAAATCTTATTTAGAATATAGTTCTCTGTACGACGTGAGCCGCAGCTGGTATCAATTCTTACGCACATCGCCATCACGCACGATTGAATTACTATGTCTGTGGCTCACTCGCACTCCCTCCCGGGAAATGTAAATGAAACGATCGCAATCCTGTTACCGGGACAATGTCTAGCCTTATAGACTTTTGCGATTGTGGCGAACACTTTTATGCGTATTCGTTCTTTTCGCTCCATTGGCATTTTGTTTTATTGTTCGATATTTAAATGTATGGTTCAATGAATTTTGACTCTCTCGTGGAATTTTGTTAAAGTTCTTTGATTTGAATATTTGTTTTGAACTGTTGATTAAAAAAATAATCTACGTCATTAATAAATATTGTTACCTCGTCGAAATATTTACTATGTAAATGAATTAATCTTAAACAGACCGAGTTAATTGTTATACGAATTATTTTAAATACAGCAAGTGATACTTTTTCTTAAAGTTCTTGATTAAATTAGTTTGCTGGCTCTCGGTGTCACTAACTGTGACATCAATTCCATCGCGCACGCAGAAATTTGGCAACTCTTTTCTTTGTCGCACCAAAAAGAATGGAATTCTTTACCAGCACACGTGTTCCCCTCCTCTTATGACCTGAGTACCTTCAAACGAGGCGTGAAAAGGCATCTTGCGGACCGGCAAGGCGGGGGCGGCTAGTGCAGATCATTCTTCCTCTCTATACTTGCCGTCGTCGTCTCGTCTGAACTCTACTACCACTTACCAGCAGGTGGGGTAGAGTCATTTACCCTCCATACATAAAAAAAAAAATTGTATTGTAACAGAGTAAGTAAGTTATATCTTGTCATTTTGAACAAGAGTTGCAAATAATTATGTTTGAAACTATGTATGTTGTTTTGGAACTGTTCATTTGCCCTAAATATATACACATACATACATACTTTAGTCTAATATTAGTAACAAGTTATTCCACCGCCATGTAATGGATTAGTCATTATGGACACGTGGCTGGCAGTAAATTAGGAATATAATATATGGATGCTGCCGTACATAATATTGATGTTATGGATTACTGTATACTTAGCTCATACGTCATTATTCATGAATGCCATAAAAAAATTTAAGTAAATCCACCAACTGGCTACAATAATCAAATCAAATTATTTCATTTTATTCAAGTATATAGTTATACAAATAATCTTGAATACTTTGTGCAAGGCGTTTGGGTAGACTATTACCCAGTCATCATATAATTTACCTCCAAAGTAGATTCGGTTTAAAGTTTCAGTGAGCCTGTGAAACTTTATACACAAGGGAAATAACATCTTTAGTCCCAAGGTTGCTGGCGCATTGGTGATATCAGGAACAGTTAAAATTTCTCACAACGCCAATGTCTTTGGCGGTGGTTACCACTTATCAGATGGCCCACGTGTCTGTGCACCTACCTATAAAATAATCAAGTTTCAATTAAATTTAAAACGAATTGATAATGAACAAAGGAGTTAAGACGAATACTAACTCCACGCTTTTATTGTCTATATAATTTTTTATGAGTAATATAATTTTAACATGATATTTTAATTATTCATTGATAAAGTTAAAGGTGTTTGCGTGAAGCGAACACCTTCTCCAAGGAATGAATTGACTTTGTGTCGACCGAAACTTGGGATTATAAGTATATTAGATAAAGTATTAAGATGTTATTAATAGATTAAAATGAATCTTTAAATAATATAACATATTATTATAAATAACATGAATTGAATTTTCTACGTGGTATGGCTTTGTGTAAGCCCATTTGGGTACCACCCATTCATCAGATATCCTACCGCGAAATAGCAATACTTAGTATTGTTGTGTTCCGGTTTAAACGATGAGTGAGCCAGTGTAACAACGGGAACACGGGACATCTTCGTGCCAAGGTTGGTGGCGCATTGGCGATGTAAGGAATGGTTAATGTTTCATAGACCGCCAATGTCTATGGGCGTTGGTGATAACTTAACATCAGGTGATCCATTTGCCGGTCCTACCTAAAACGTAAAAAAAACATCCATTTTAAACTCAATCTGTTTTAACAAGTTTTTTCTTATTACAAAAAATCGAGATGAGTTGTTTGCATTGAAATTACACAAGCCGGTTCCAATGTACTAAGGATATCTTTATTTCAATCTACGTGAAATACGAGTCCTCAAGTCGATATTCAATGAGTAAATCTTTAATTCAAATTGTTTTTACAGCGTATCAATAAACTTACCTTGGCAGTTTAATGTAGGATACATAAAAAACGTTTGTCAATGAATAAAACATTGTTTTTTTCTTATTACTCTTTACGATCTGTTAAGGTCCGGCTGCTTCATTAAGCTTTATTATATAGGGGCGATAGGACGAGTAAATTGAAAACGGTATTAGATAATACCCCAGTAGTAAGAACGCGTGAATCGATAAACGTACGTGACCGATGATCATGGGTTCAAACCCGGGCTAAGACCACAGAATTTCATGTGTTTAATTTGTGATTGTAATTCATCTCGTGCTTTACGGTGAGGAAAACATCGTGAGGAAACCTGCATGTGTCTAATTTTACTAAAATTTTGCCACATGTATAATCCACCAACCCGCACTGAAGCAGCGTGGTGGAATCAGCTCAAACCTTCTCCTTAGAAAAGGAGGAGGCCTTAGCCCAGCAGTGGGACATTCACAGGCTTTGTATGTATACTTTTGTATTGCCAGGTTTTGTCGTCAGTCGAAGATTTTTTTTTTGTTTGTTACATATGTAGGCGGACCAGCATATAGGCCACCTGATGGTAAGTGGTCACCAACGCCCATAGACATTGGCAGTGTAAGCGATGGTTAACATTTCTTACAATGCGCCACCATCCTTGGGAACTAAGATGTTATGTCCCTTGTGCCTGTGATTACACTGGCTCACTCACCCTTCAAACCGGAACACAACATTACCAAGTACTGCTGTTTTGCGGTAGAATATCTGATGAGTGGGTGGTACCTACCCAGACGAGCTTGCACAAAGCTCTACCACCAAGTAAAGCTCTACCACCAAGAATATATTTAGCACCTCATGCAATATTGATATTGATGTTTTCTATGATATGCAAATTCATAAATGGTTTGCCAAACTTTAGATCTTATTGATGACTAACATAAAGGAACTTGGGTAAATATTTGGTTATGTGTAAGTTATGAGTGTAGATTGAAATGGCAAGTATACTATGTTTTTATATGATTAAGTTGAGTGCATAGTGTATTATATTGTTCTATATCTATACTAATATATAAAGCTGAAGAGTTTGTATGTTTGATCCGGCTAATCTCAGGAACCACTGGTTCGAATTTAAAAAGTATTTCTGTGTTGTATAGTCCTTTTATCGAGGAAGGTTCTTGGCTGATTTTTATTCATTATATTTTTATTAATTATACGCGGGTGAATCCCCGGGCACAGCTAGTGTGTGTATAAAATCTGTCGTATTAGCTCCAAATTGCGTGAATTTACATATGTATATTATAAGTGTGTGTTGTACATTCACCAAATTTTAAAGCTTTTGCTTAGTATTGTGATATTTAATTGATGAAATAACTTTTTATTTATATTTTAGTGTAACAATTTAATATATACATAAAAGGCATCAACATGCAAATAGCGTATTACTTAATATTTATAATTTACAATTGGATACGGAAATTATAATAAATTTAAATTTCATATCAAACGTTGTACAGTAGAATTGGAATACAAATCGTTTGGGTGCTGCGTGTAATGTGGTACTCCGATTCGATACCTAAATTTGTCGAGTTTATTTTTCTCAGTTTTATTATATTATGTTCAACCTTTTCTAAATGAGGTGGTCAGCACATTCCAGGCACACATATATAGTAAATATATTGTACAATTAAATTTGCAAAAATGAATTACTATGTAGTTTTTAACCTCCTTGAATTTGGGAGTTTTTATTTTGTAATGCAAGATGAATTTTAAGTACCGTTTGTCAACTTCCACCATAATGGACCACAGAGAAAGATATATACTCATCAAGCCATTTGACACTTTTTATAGCAAAATCATAATCTATACTTATTGACAGCAATCTTGTTAAAGGATTTTATGAAAATGTTTACGTCTATTCTGTTCTTATGCCGAGTATTTTGAGTTTTTATTTATAGCAATTTAATTTCCCAATATTCACGAATATAACACACCACAACTCTTTGGTGTGTGTTAAATTCGATACCTGTGCAAACCCCCAAAGAGAAATTGGCCATGTTCTTTGTTTCCTTATTTAATTTAAAATAGGCAGGCAAGTGAAACAGTGTCTTATTTGACGGTAAGTGATCATCCTCTCCTATCACTTTAAATCACTTTTTACTTCACCAATGAACCGTTAATGACACAATTAGGGCTACATCTCGTGTCCTCGTGCAATTGCTTACTCACCTTTCAAGCTGGACCATAGCACCATTCTCCGTTCAAGCTGGACCACAGTATAGTTTGGCGATTGGATAATTTGTGAGTGGTATCCATCCAGGCAGATAACAATACCATCGGTATATGAACTCGTATAATATTATGATGATGTTAAAACGAGTATATGCAAATTCGAATTAACACAATATGTACAAACAACTATTATTTAATTCATTATTAATTGCTCGAATTGCAACAATCCAAAATTGGTTCTGTGTTATTAGCGTTCGCTAATTTAACAGTAGTTTATGTAAATACACTTATGTTACATAATTAACAAAAAGCTGCTTATAATTAATAATTATATAGAAGTCAAAAGAATATCTAATTTTAAAACGTTTGTTTGAAATGACATAATTCAATCAATCTGCCTATTCGTTGATATAAACTTATCTTAGGAATTCGAATATTCATCTTAAACTCGTAAACTTTTTCATTTTCTTTGTTTTATTTCCAACCAAGAGAAGATAAATTACCAAATAGAATTCATATTTATAATATGACCATAATTAATTATAAATATTCCTGAAGTTTCCATACATAAATTATATTGTATGAATAATTAATTAATTTTAATAACTAATAATGAAGTTCACATCAAATTATTTACAAATACACCAGATACTAATTACTTATATCAATAAGAAAAAATAAAACTGCATTTTTTTTTAAATATCTGCATTGGAAAGCTAAGCGATGAGCTTATCGTATGCAACTGGTTTAAGAAATACATAAAAATAAACCCAAGTTCGCCTCAACGCTGCGTACCGTTAACATAACTGTTTCTATACAAAGGCTTGAATAAAACCTTCTGAAATTAATTTCGTTGTATTAAAAAGTGCATTTCGTTGTTTCGTAATATTACCCTTCGTAGAAAAATTGGGGACGAAAATAGCTCAACAAGGACAAAGTGATCGGGATAGACCATGCGACTTTTATATCGCTAGGTTAAACAATTCCGCTATTGTAGCTATAAAATGTGTATTTACATATATAATATATAAATAAATTTATGAATTCTATAAAAAGGTCGATTTATCTGCTACTTACAAATAATTCTTGATATTTTATTTTAATCCAATGTTAAGCAAATGCAAAGTTTAAATTATTAAAAAAACATTTAATTTACGTAAGCAAGAATTTGATCTTATGTTTCTAAGCTATGCATTCGATTTATTAATGTAGTGAAGTTTTTAGCAATACTTTAACTCATAACTCAGTGATTGCGTTAAACACACAAACACAGATACACACACACAAAAATATATAAACATGTAAAATACATTATAATAATACAAAATATTACACAAGTGTGTCTCTTCTATTGATCCAATTTTTGTCATTCGATTTTAAATGATTACTAAGTTCTTAAATTATCTTAACCAGTATCCATGTTTACTGGCGGTGATACCCACGTACCATCAGGTGACCCAATATTTGCCTACCTATTTTTATTCTTTTTTAAATATACATTCTTGGACTGTCTTAGCGTTAAATACATACTTATCAATATGTTGAAATATATTCGTGTATTAATTTTAATGTGCTTAGTATGAGATTAAAAGGCTTAATTATAATATAAAATAGATTAGCCTTTCTAATATCATATTCACCCACGCTTGATGATGACGAAAATTAATGAAAACAGCTTAATCTGCATTGAATATTTTATGGGTATATTAGAGGAATATACACTAAAGAGTTTGTCAAATATAACTAAAAATAAAATGAACGTAGCAGTCGAAATAAAATTTGTTTAATTACATTCTTATATACATATGATAACTGTCTATCAGTGTATCTAATGAGAACGTTTCTATGTATATATCTTTACATATACGGATAAAATTTTAAAATAAAAATGATAAATGAATAATATTAATTACCGCCTTCGTGGATTTCTGTTTGACCTAAAGGTTGACTGGCAGATAACGCCTTCAGGCACCGCCTTTTGTTCCATTTACTTTGTGGTGGTCATTAAAGTCTTTAAATAAATAAATATAAAATAGCTTTCGTCTTTCCCTTGCAATCGCGACTGCTAGAAATCTATTAGATTATTACATACTTTCACCTTATTATTCTTTAATTATAACAGTAATTAATTCAACAAAAAACCATATCATAATGTGTTATTACGCTACAATTGTTTTCAACAAGTTCACAAGTCAACAAGCCAAGTGAGTGACAGAGTAAGGCACCAAAAGCTAGTGCCTTTGTCATCCTTGATGTCGCGCCGACAAAAACGGGAACTTGCTTTTGCTCAAATTATGCAAGCAAATAAAGGAGTACCTGGTCCGTTACTACCTAATTTAAATTATAACATTTTATTTGAATTATAATTCGAAATGTATTATATAAAATACGCAAATGAAATGAAGTGTATATTCCACTTACAACAAAGAAAATTTTTTTGAATGACTGAAAGCGATTTGTCCTGTCACTCGACCTTCAAACTGGAACACAATAATATTAAAAATGTTGCTGTTTGCGGTGGAATATATGATGACTGGGATGACTCGCCTTGACGGGTTTGTTCAACCTTACCACCAACTAATTGAAATTAACTAAAATGGTTTGCAATTTTTTTTTATTAATTCTATACCTTTCGACCCGTCTGAATCTTTCACATTGACGTAGAATTTAAATGTAAGTTATTATTACAAATTCTTTACGTCTGCAGTTTGAAGTACGTAACTATTTTTTGCTGTATCTGAAGCGTCTAGTAAGAGATACGCTATTGGAAATATATACCTTCATTTGTTTTTTGATGATGATAAAGCTTATATGTTAGACAGTATGTACATTTCATAAAGCGCAAGTGTGTTGCCTCGCAAAATCACGGGCCAACATTTTATTAATTTATCAATGTACATATGAGCTTTGTTTATTAATTAACAGATGAGGTTATCTATTTCTAGTAACGTATCTTAGATTAGTCTATAATAATCGCATTGTTGTATGTTGACATCTACATATACATAGTGGGATGCAATATAAGTTTCTATATAGAATAGTGTTTGATTGAAGAGTTTGTGTTAGACCTGATTATAGAATGTCAGCGATTTAGACAATAGACTGATAGCATCATATCGTTTCTTGAAACTAACAGCAACATGAGTGCTTGTGAAACAATAGTTTGATGAATATAAAATCATGACCGCTTTCACTAGAAAGATTAAAGACGCCCTATTAAGCAGATATTATATATATATATTATATAAAATTATTAGTTTATACAAATAATTTTTATATTATTATTATTATTGAGCTATTTTAAATTTAATGGGATGTCAAAAGCCCATGTCCTTATGGGCTAAAATTGTCGTTCTTAGGCAGTCTTTAATCCTCGAGCTATTGAAACATTAGAAACATTGAACTTTTATTAATAAATTAAATAAATTGACAAATATATAGCACCTGAGTTTATGTAATATGAAATATACGTTCATATATTTATATTGCTTTAACTTAAATTATTCTAAACTCTTTGCAGGCGGAGGAATTGAACGCACTGGTGGGAGATGCGTTCCGAATGGCGTTCGCGTCGCAGCTACAACCATCCGCACCGCTCTGGGTGAGTTAAAACAAGTTACATTATTTAAATATCTGGTAGGAGAAAATTAATATAAAAATCCTATCATTGTTATGTTAAAGAAAACTATATATTGCTTTGTTTATGCACGTAGGTAGGTTATACTTACAATGATATAATTAATCGTATTTATCCATGTCAAAAGTGAATCCGAAAGGTATAGTCGCGAAGTGACATAAATATTTTATTTTATAAATTGCATGTGCAAACTTTTGCACTGAAAGCGTGTGCCAAATATAAAACGATTTTGTTTTTTGTTTGATTGAGCATTGTAGATTATGCTCATAATACCGTCATACCATACTTTGTAGTAACTGCCTTAATATTTAACCCAGTTACTACAAAGTACGCAATAATAAAATCATTGTTATCAAATCATGGTAATATTCAAATACTTTCAATTATTCATACTTTTATCTAATTGAACATATACGAGTAGTCATAAAAAATAAAATAAAGGACACATTTTGAAATGTTGAGGATGATGTTGATGTCCGCCTAGCTGATGTCGACTCTTCTCTACGGAGAATAGCTCTGGTGAATTATTTGTTGCAGAAGCATTAGCGCATTCTTTATTTCTTCACTATCGAATTCATAATCGAATTAAACACAACAAGTATCAACGGTTTGGCATCCTTTCTGAGGTACAGTACAGAAGTTCAAATACTATGAACTTTCAAATTTAGTCTAATGAATATTTCCCAGTAACGTTTCACTGGACGAACCTAAAACTTTAGCATCTGCAGTTTTATAACTTAGCAATAAGACTAACGAAGCAGTGAATTAAAAGATAAGGATTGGTTGAATAACTCATGTCAGATTAATCAATATAAAATAACCAATCAAAATGTTAGAAATAATTCCAATAAAATAAAAGCACAATCACAAGAAGATTATTATACTAATAAATTTTATTATAGGTCAATAGCATCGTTGTTAATTCTATCAAATCATGTTACTTAATAAATATTTTATAACGAGGAAGACCCGTATTATTTCCATAAAAAACCCGTGTATTTTTAGAGAATTATAATCCCCTAATGATGATATAGTGTGAGTAATAGAGGTCGATGATTGGTTATTAGTGTGATCTAATAGTAGCTTCTGAATTGTATATTGAATTGCCTTATTAGATTACATCGTAAGTATATGGTTTATTATACAAATTGTGTGTTAGTTAAGACTAGTTTCGTTTTAATTTATTTTACAAACATTAAATTTTACTAGCAGTGTCTAAGTGGGCTTACAAATTTAATGGCACAGAGTATGTAAATTCTACAGTTGTGAAACGCTTAAATCAATAGTATATCTAACAATACTATTGTCAAAATTTTATAGAAGTAGGTCAAATGTCAAATTATAGCAAATATGCGAACCTGCTAGTTGGTTTTAGGGGCACGCCAAGGGAGTGAATTATTTTGGTACGATATTTTGGCATATTTCAGATGTTGGCTCAGTCCGTGTATGGATCTTTTTAATATTTACGACTGTAAGTCTCGATACAATTCCGATTCCCGGGCAAAAAACAATTTACTCGGCCTGGTCTCAAATTTCCTAGAAGAACGAGACTTGCGAGACCATTTCAAAAATAGTTTTCATAATCATAGGTTATTAATTTAGGCAGCTAATATAATATGTTTGAAACGTAGAAAGCAAAGGGCATTCAAAGTGTTTTCAGATAGAGAGGATCTAATCTTATTGCAAAAATAACTCGCGTTACAAAAAGCTCTCTCTGGTTCTGACTTAAAAATATAATGATTGAGTAGATTAGTATTAGCATTTTTTTGTAGATTATTTGAGTTAAGTCTCAAAAGTGTCGAGTCTCGAAAATACGACAAAATCGTCGAGACTCTCGAAATTTTCGAGACCGAGACTCCCGGGATGAAAGCAATGACGTGTACATCCAATATTTGGCATTACTGGCGGCAGGGTTTTGTGCGGGTTGATCAGTACCGCCAAATAGCAGAGTTATACTTTTTGTTTCAAAGACTGCATTCCAATGTAATTATAAATGGGCACAAGGTCTTGTTGAAATATCATGCCATTAGATTATGAGTATACCCGTATTTAGGCTTTCCTACACATACCTATCCTAGCTAATATTATAAATGTGAATGTGAGTTACTTTGTTTGTTTGTTACGCGTTCATGCCTAAACCTACATTATCATTATAAGCTACATTATCAGCGAGTGACATAGGCTACATTTAGTCCCCGTATTCCTACAGGAACGGGAACTACGCGGGTGAAACCGCGGGTAAAACTCTAGTAAATAATAATGAAACATTATTTTCTAATTATAATGTGATGTAAATCATATTAAAAATGAAATAAAACGAAAATAGTTACTTTTATTACAACTGTATGATGATGCTTCATAATAAACTTTGTTCTGAAGGCTATAAATTTTAAATATAATTAATATGTAAATAAGACAGAAATTCAAACGCAACGGTTCAGAAGCAGTTAAACGATACTAAAAACTGTACATCTTTAATTACGTTCAGTATTCATATGTGAAGTTAATGTTCTTAGACACATCATGATAGTCATCTGCGCAGGGCGTATTGTAGTGCACAAGTTGGTGCGCAAATACAAGTGCACTCTCACATTCCAATCGGTCCGCAAAGAGTTCAGGCGCAGGACCTTTACGTGACTCCTGACTATAAAACTTAAAATAAACCGACATAGGAACTCGATTATTTTTTTATTTCAGTCAGGACTTCAAGAGCAGAGTCTGTAGTTTTATAAGCTAGCTATTAGACCATGGGCAGTAAAAACGAGATTGTATTAGTAATGCTGCTAATATTTATTAAAATGGTCGTAATATTGTCAAATCGTATAATTTATATTCGACAGATTTATACTCGTAGCATCGATTCGTCTCAATTCTTATCGTTTAAAATTACTCGTGCTATTTTTGTAAAGGAATCAATGTCGCTTACAGTTTATGGCGATATTAATACCTAGACGACACTTTGTTAAAACTTAAATTTATTGTTATAAAATCACTTAGGTGCTGTTCTTCCCGTTATATATCCGATATATTACAGTACTAAATATACTTGTTCATCTTCACGTCACATGCCTTTATCAAATATGTAATTATTTGTTTAAAAAATAAAACCACATTCAGATAAAATTCGAAAAATTCAACCGAATTGATAACCTTCTTTTTTTTAAGTCATTATACAAAATATTTGTACAATTTATAATATTAATATGATATAATATTATTTATTGAATCTTATAGAATCGACACTATCTACAATTTAAGTTTTTTTTTCGAAGATTTCTACCATCAAAGTATAAGGGGTACTGAGTAACTGATTAAATAGAAAAGCCGAACATCAAAAAGGCACAAAAGTTGTATTAATACAATAATTATGTGATATTAAATTTTTTGTCGTATACAAGTTTTCGATTTTATATCCTTTTATACTATTTAAGATATAAATACAAATTGTTGAATCGAAACAGGCTTTGAAACTAACTAATCTATGTGTCGGCTACCGACTTCACGAGGAGCCGTCAGACAGGTTTAAAGCTGGATTCATTCATGGTATTGTGGTACGTTACGTGAGAATAATTATGAATTCATCACAGTTTTTAAATATACTTTTAATAAGCAACTATCTTTTGCAATAGATTCAATATCGGTAACTATATAATGTTCTAAATAAATTTGAAAATACATAAGCAAGTACAAAGGCAGTTTAACGTGTATTATAATATATTTCTATTAGTGTCTATGTCTATAGGCTGTTAACAATATTTATATAATTTATAGAATATATAATTGATCAGTATTCGTGTATCTCACTGAACTCTCGACTAAATGGTTTGTCTAAATGGTTCAGCTTGGAAGACCATACGATGTTGTGCAACTGGTTTTATATTAAATATATGTCTTAACTTTTCAACAATCCATCTAACAAACATACTAAAATATTTGTATTATTAGAATACATTTGCAAAAAATTAAAAACGCATATGTCCAGCATATGTGTACGCAGCGATGTCCTAGTACTATTTTCTTAGCATTTTTAATTATATCATTTATTTAATTGAGAATAAATAAAAATAAGAAATCAAACTTCATTTAAATGTACGGTTTAAGAGATAGAAAAATAAAATATAATTACAGTAAAAGTCTTAGAAAAAAAATGCATAACAATATACAACAGCTTAACTCATTTCAGATTAGCTTATTAAAACTCTTTTATAAAACTTCAAGGTTTAAAAAATATAATTTTAAAATAAATACCATAATGGTTGATTTACAAATAACAAAAAATTAACTTATTTACTTTAAAATCATTTGGAATTTAATGTCGTTACATTACATTAGGTAATATGTGTGAGAGCTTGAATAAAACGGGATGCAATTACGAACTTCTAACTGCAGGAAAGAGATGCATGCAGTCACGCATATTTTCGCGCGAAGCAATCGTAAACTGTCTGACGTAATTACCAGGAATTTGGAAATATTTCTTGAAAGTATAATTAAAATGGAATGGGGCTCTTTAAAAAAAAAAATGATTTTTACCGGTTTATGTTTGTTTTATCTATACATATATATAAGTGTATATATAATGCACATAAGCATCTGTATATATTATATAATGTAGGCAGCAATCAACTATCTGTATGTAAAGCAATAAACAAAAGCTTTTAAATTGGATTGCTCGTCGTATCGATTTGAAACTTTATTAATAGGCTTATGTAATTCGGATGATAATATAATGATTTCGTTAGTAATAGCTCATTGAGTTACATTTGGTACCATTGAGTTGACTTTATGATAGTCATCATTCAAGGTGTATAGTGGTACGCACGCCTAAAATATTAGTAGCTGACGGTCAGATTTTTCAGTCCGCCTACCAATTTTACATTAAAAAAAATATATAATTTAAATTCGAATAATATGCAATTTCCTAAAAACACGTTTCTTTTATTAAAGGAGGAGCTGATAACTTTTTTTCTGAAAGTTTGCCTAAGCAAAGAATACGGTTCAGCGTATCAAAATATATTTACCTAAAGAAACAGCAAGTGTTCAAATTATTTTTATTACTTAATCATTTTATATTACGCTACTTATCGAGGAATGCTAAAAGCTTAAATCACGTCGCCCGATTGGTCGGACACAAGACACGTTCGCTCCTTAATAAAGGGAGTCGTAGCTCCCTTTTAAATAACGTAAGTTAAACCGGATTATATAATTATACATAAAAACTAAGCTATATTTTTTCATGTGTAATATATATGTAAGGAATAGTTAATCAGATGGCTTATCTGCATGCCCTATCTATAATATGAGAAAAACTGTGTTTAATAAAATCGATTAATAAAAGTTTTCACGTCAACAGGATGTGGTTGTCTTAAGCGCGTGTGGTTTTGTACATGTTGTTAATTTTTAAATGTTATGTTGCTACCGATTACCTTCTAAAAATACAATACATTTTATAATTTTAACAACTTTACAAGAAACGAAAATTTGAAAAGATTTTAATGTGCTGTCAAATTATACGATAATCAAGTAACTCGTTTTTAATTTAGATAAAATTAACGATGAATGCCGTAAGGGGAACTTTCTACATGGTTACTAATGAATAAGTTTTATTAAATCTTATTTAAGATGCCAAAACTAAAAACAGTTGTCTGGTATAAATTTTACAAACAGTAAGTAACTATATATTATGAAACGCAGTCTTACGCTAAGGACGTCAGTATCATGAACCTGGAGTTGTCTTTGAAGGCAGTTACTTACCTATTTGGAAAACTATAATTATTGGATGTTCTATTTGCATTGTCATTAATTTGTACTCGCGTGTCTAGAGGTCAAAATGTCAGATTCATGCATGGGAGCTCTAAAGGTTTCGTGTCGAGACGCAATGAACAAAAGAACTATCGCGCGATAAATACACCCCCCCCCCCCGCAATCCGGGCCAGCGTTATTCACCCGAAAACATGTATTGTCTCAAGTTACAAGAAAAAGCGGTTATTTGTTCAATGATCTCAGTAAAGGAGAGTTCGGTCATAAGAAAATATTGATATCTATATTTTTTTAAATAGAATCGATTGTTGTTGAAATTTGGCATTTTTGTGCTTTAAATAAATTATTTATAAAATATTTAAAAAATCAAATGTGGTATTTGAGCAGAATACTATTGAAGAAAACAAAAGATCCGAACAAATAAAATATTACTGGCTTAACTCGTTCGTTCGATCGTTGGAAGGTATCTGATTACAACGACTTGTTTTTAACATACGTGATTAAATAAACTGACAGGCGTATAATCGGCTGTCACCTTTCACCTTCTACATCCAGGCTTGTGGAATCAATTTAATAATTGACTATTAAAAATTAACTTTATGCTCAACGCCCGCGTATTGTAAAGACCGGATAAAACCGGTTTCAAAGATGTATGAGTGTAACGAGATATTGATGTAACATCCGAACTAACATCAAGTAAAAAAAGCGTTAGTGTGTTCATAAATATGTTATTTTTTAAATTGTAAAAATTACAAATGTTAAAAATAGAAATACATATTTATTTACTTATAAGCTTATAATGATAAAACTTAAAATATTAACGTAAAAAATGATTCAATGATAAAAATATACCTATAAAAGCAAGTAATATTTTGCAAAAAAAAAATATGGCCATCATATTCATATATACTTTAGCTACTATGTAACCATTACATTATTACAATAATTATAATGTTTTTTTTTTTTCATATTTATACATAATTGATCTTTATAAATATGAGAATGTTTTAAGATTGATAATAATTGTTTTCCTTTAATATAGTAATTTTAGCATACTGGTTGATTCGCGGAGAATGCTTCTGCTTCTTCTAATTTACAATATAATCGTTTGTGGTAAATAAAGATAAATATATATGTAATTCTAGACATAATAATTAGTCATCTTATAACTTGTACCGTATACCACTTTCTACAACCGCGTGCCTTGATCACTCGAGTCGATCCCGAACATTTAGGAAAATGGAAATCTCCATTCGTTTGATAGAAAACGTGTCTGCCGTTGATGGCTTGTCGCGACGTCAGGGCGCTGTAATTGCAGGCTAAATGATTTCTTACGGGGGGTGAAGTTTGCTTCCAAATCGATACCCTATTTAATTGTTGGGGATTGTATTTCATATTAATGGAACCTTTTTGTTAACAATGTGTTGTAATTGCAGACCGGTAATAGCTTGTGATGGATATAAAGGAAGGAAAAGTCGATATAAATATGAAACTTTATATTAAATTCAAAACCGTGCTTTATAAAAAACAATATAAAAACTAAACATAATTCAAGTAGTATCTCACAAATACATTGAATTGTTCTTTAACAAGATAAATTAAGTAAGGCTGGTACATGTATGAAAATTAGGCTGAAGTTAAGTTAAACTTTAGGCAATTTTATCAGCTATATAAATTTGTATAGAATAATATGCCTTATTTACTAATAGAAGCGAAAAGGCCAGTGGGCAAACCACCCGCCCGATGGTTAGACGACATTAGAAAAATGGCGGGTGCTCAATGAATGCGATTAGCGCAGGACCGGGAGAATTGGCGGGCCGTTGATGAGGACTATGTCCAGCAGTGGATTAATGTGTGATGATTTGCTAATATTTTTTAAATAACAAAAATTTATTAATATGTATTTAATTAACGATGTCTTCAAAACAGATACACTGTACATTATATTTTGTTGAACAGAAAGGATAAATAAATAATCGGACGTAATTCATTCATTTTTGTATAAAAATAATCATTGACACGCAACGGTATAAAACAATCGTAATATCTGTTCGATATAGTGCTTAAAATATTGCTAAGGTTGTTAAAAAGCTCCCTAGTTCATCCTCGAATTCCATTTATCGGCGATTCACACGCAATGTTTATTGATTTTGTCTGTTTAACTAATTTCACTTTAATCTATTCTAATATTATAAATGCGAAAGTCTGTCTGTCTGTTCCGCTTTCAATGATAAATTACTGAACCGCTTCTGAAGAAATTTGGTATGAAACAAGCTTGAATGTCAAGGAAGGAAAAGGGTTATTTTTATCTCCATCAAACCCCCTTCTTCCCCTCCTAACACAGGCGGACACACTCATATGATATAAGCTATAACAAAATTAAAAAAGGAACAGGTCGTAAATTTCCAACTTTTAGTCAAAGGTCTCCTCTTTATTAAGAGAGTTAAGCGTCGTCCTCTCGCTTCAATAGTGGTTGGTTTGATACATGTGTCAAATTTAATTCATGAGCTATAAGCTTCTCAATTCGTAGCGTGTTTGGTGTTGTTAGTTATATTATAATTACATGGAAATTATAACCTTATTGAAAGTTCAGTATTCAGAATGAAACAAAGAGTGGAGACCATGTTTCAACTACAATAAACTATACAAATGATTTTATAATATTCGTTATCGTTTATATTTTTTAAAACGAACGCATAAATATATTTGTATCTCTTTCATTCAACGAATTTAAATTGCATTGAATGGTTACATTTCATATGCATTGTCTCTATCCCCTCGGGTTCAGAGCTCATCCCAGCAACTGGAATACGTTGTACACAATTTGTTAGCTTGCTTTATTTGGAATGAGATTTTTTTGAATAAATTTAGTTTTTACCACGTTTTAATTTTATAATTAATTTAGGTCTTGAATAAAAAGATACACCGTTATCGTTCGCCAGAGTAAATTACGTAAATTAGTTATATTTATTGCTATATATTCCGATTTTAATGTTTTATTTTTGTAAGAAAGGTGGTAGTCAAAGTCAAAAGTAGGTACTCAAGGTAGGTTCCGTATACAGAAATTCGATTAAGACTTAATTTATAAATATACGACATAATATTATAAGCGAAAATCACGTTAACAGATAAGTTTCTTCGTATGTCGCTCAATATATTTTCTGTCAATTGGATATACAACAATTATTTAAATCTTTTTAACAAAAATTTATACAATTCTTTTAGACAAAAATGTACACAAATACCAAAATAATCCTATTAATGTTTGTATAAGTATACATACTAAATATTTATTTTAGGTGTATTATAGTTCAGAATTTTGCTAACGTACCAAAAGAAGAAAATATATTTAATTAACTGATGCAGGGATTTACGTTTTTTCGGGTTGATGTGCCCGAAGCGGCGCTGGGCGATTAGTTTTTGCTTCGACGTGATTGATGAGTCGCCGTCGGTTACTCGACAATTTTGCCAATATTTACAAAATTTTATAATATGAAAAGACAAAAGGCATAGAAAAAAACTTTATAATATATAATTTTAATTAAAAGGTGCTGATTGGTTATCGTGAATTTGGAACTCGAATGTAAAATTAAAAAAAAAGATTTGCGTACACAATTGTAATCTTTAACAAAACTTCTATACTACTATAATATGAAAAGAAAAAACTTGTTATTTAAATTATATGTCATTGTCATTTTGAATTTGCATCACTATTTATCAAATTATCTCTCTAGTACTTATTGTATAAATGAAACGAAAATTTACAAAGAATAGACTTAATCAGATTACAATGGAAAATGTAATAAAAATGTCCTGATTATTAAAAAAAGTCTTACCTTTCCAATAATAATCCATACGTACAAATAAAACCGACATTCTCCAACCAGCTTGTGAAAGTATTTAATAGGTTTGTGTTTTATAAAAATACATGGGAAAAAATAAAAAACAAAACTCGACGATTTGTCCGCATCGCCGGATATTATTTTAAATGAACTCTGTCACGCGACGACACATCCGCTTACCAGAATTAGGCATATCACAATCAGACGATTTTAGTTCATATTCCATTAATAATAAAGGTCATGTTCGTTTCGATTACGTGTCTTGAAATCGCCCAGCAACAGAATAAAATAAAACAACAAACTTACTTAAGCCCTTAATTTACGAACAATAAGCAAATAATTCGCAGACACAACTATAAACTCTTGTTCATTAAATTGGATTTCGACAAAGCCGAATGATAATAAATACAACAGCATCATGACATACTTATACAATTATGAAAAAAAAAAAACGGATCAATTGTAAAGTCATAGCTTTAAGGTTGAAAGTTCCTTGACAAATATTTTACAAAGTGCAGGACTGTCACTGATTCAGTGATATTGTTTGGGGATAGGTCGCCGGTTCACATTCCGGTGCCGGAATGCGCCGGAGACTGATTTATAACCCGGCTCTACTTAAAACCAGTGTTGGGGACGACGGACGTGCGTCGATTAATTAAGTAATATATTAATACGAATTTACGAAAGCTCTTACTAGTATGAAAATGTCCTGATAATAAAAACATTATTTGAATAAATAATGCTGTTGTTTTCTGTCAAATATCAAAATTATGGTGACAGAGAGAGAGAGAGAGAGAGAGAGAGAGAGAGAGAGAAATATATATTTAACGAATTGCTCGTTTAACAACGTAATTAGGTCTAATACCGTAATATCACACTTCTATATTAATTATCCATATAATGTTAGATAGAGTTGAGATCAAATTGAACGAATAGATAGATACGATGACAATGTACATATTATAAATTGTTAAGCTCATATTCTGTCTATGTTACCGGATGATCCTATTATATTGGATGTTATGCACTTTTGTTTTATGATAAATTTCTCGAAATTTTAAACTGTTATACTTATAAACGTATAATGACTATTATAATATAAAGCTATCTAAATTAAATATGGACCATATTCATTCATAATCACAGATCACAATTTCTTAACATGTTACAAGTAGTTACAATCTTTTGATTTGTTGATGTCTGTGTAGGTAGTGATAGTGCTGATTTTTCTTATGCTCTTCATATAAAAATCACTGTAATTGATTACTTTAATAAGTTTCTTCAATATACATTATCATGATCTTCATCTCCTAAAAAGTATAACATACAAATGTTTTAGTTAATCAAAAACAAGTATACGAAGTTGGTGGTAGAGCTTTGTGCAAGCTCGTCTGGGTAGGTACCACCCACTCATCAGATATTCTACCGCAAAACAGCAGTGCTTTGTACTGTTGTGTTCCGGCTTGAAAGGTGAATGAGCCAGTGTAATTACAGGCACAAGGGACATAACATCTTAGTTCCCAAGATTGGTGGCGCATTGGCAATGTAAGTGATGGTTAACATTTCTTAAAATGCCATTGTCTATGGGCGTTGGTGACCACTTACCATCAGGTGGCCCATATGCTCGTCCGCCAACCTATACAATAAAAAAAAAAAGACTATTACAAAAACATTTTGAGCGTAAAACGCATTACGAGGCTATGACTTGAAGAAGGTAGGAACTAAGCTATCGTTGGTTTAAACAGAATAAATACTTAGCACTTCGCATATAATAATAGGAACTAAGACTCCGTTAGGTAGTTGTTAGTTTTAAAAATAAAACTAGAAAATTACATTGAAATTGTACAATTTTCTTGAAAACGCTTGAAAACAAATGTGAGATACGAATATTCCCCGAGTACTAAGACGCTTGCATACCGAAACGTTTACGAGTTTACGACGGGAAGCGCTGTTATAAACTAGGTTTCCGTAAATGTGTTTTTTAAAATGTCATCGTAATATGGACCTTATTATGTTCTGTTAGAATCTATTTTTATTATCTATGAGGGTATCGTGTACAACTAACTTATTACAATCATTAAAAGTATTTATTAGATCGTTCTAGTGATTTTGGTCTGTTTACAATTAATAGAGAAGTTTTATCACAATTGCTTTATGCTTTCCTATTGTTAATATATCCTCTCTATAACTGTCACCAAAACCGTTTTAAAAAAGAGATTAACAAAACAACACAAAATTCTCAAAAAGTGTTTCGATTCTTAAGTATATCAAAAATAAGTAAAGTACAATAAGAAACAAAAAATAAAGGCTTAGATCACCGCGTTAGCTGCACATTTTCATATGATCAAGCACAAATTAATTTGGGTAGGTAAAAAAAGGTAAAAGAAGGAAACATTATTTGCACCCATTCACGTTCATTTTTTAAACGTTTTAAATCTGCATCAGAAATATACTCGTATAATGTGTGAACCCATAAAAAACAAAAGCATGCTTTAATAATTATTATTATAATCATGTAATAATTCTATCTCTCTTTCTCTTTTTGTAATGTGACTTATCTCTTCCGGCTCTTAATTCTAATTGAGATATAATCAATAAGCCCTAGGAAGCTATTTTTGTGACTATTAATTTATTACTTACATTTCTGATAGTTTACGTGCAAATATTTAAGTGACGTCAGCTTTAATTGAATTGCTCATACTTTTAGAACATTCTCCTCTCATCTCTCTCTCCAAATAGTTTAATATCAGCGTTTTATAGTATTATTGTTTTACTGCCTTATTTTTAAACGTTGTTTACGGGTGATAAACAATGTTCCGTCTTCTTCTTTCAAATGTCAAATCGTTTCTAATTAAGGTAATAGATATATGTCTCATCTTTCCCTATCTAAAGATCTTATAATTATTACTGGCTAGTAGCTTCTCCCCGAGCCTTCGCTCACCCAGTAACATTTGTTTAAAGTTAGTGCATTAGTAGCTATACCTATTCGAAATTTCATCCACTACATGACTTAGTCACAAACAACCAAACATACAAATTTTCACATTTATTGAATTAGTTGTATAAAATTAATTACGACTAGTATAGAACCAAAGAACAATGTAGATAATGGAACGATATTTATAATTAGTATCAAATTAATGATTAAATTTATTCGGCGTCGCTTCATGCTCTTTCCTAATTAACGGGTATTGTTATTTATTCCAGAGCAAAGAGCTAAGCGCTGGTGCGTGCACGCGCGCTCCCGACACTCTCCCTGGTTTGACGCACCACTACCCACACTGCTTGGATAGGTAGGTTACATGGCTGGAATTTACAAGCATTTTTTTTACTTTTTGCGTGCATTGACAGAAGCAATAAGTCTTAAAATTTCAAATTCGTTTTTCCACGACCGAATTAGTTTATTCAATATTTAACAAACATATTATCTCTATTTATTTACCTTGCTCCGAATAAGATAAACCGAAATTTTACATTAATAATATGTTAAAAGAGTTGAAGGCAGAAAAAAATATTATTTCTATTGAGCGGTAATCAATTAATGTACATTAGTACATAAAAAAAATCACTAAACAAAATGTTAGCGTAGTTAAAAATATGTTTAGACAAATTAATGATGAAAATACATATAATGATAAAATAATATATAATTTACATTACATCTTTGAAGTAATCTTCTATACGACCAATATCAACTTCCCTATCATATCATCATGAATTTGACATTCGAAAAAAAGCATTATGCTTATTAATATCGCGGAATAGTAATCAAAATAGTTTTATTACTCATTAATATTAAGCTATAATATATTAAGTAAATACATATTTGAAAAACAAAGACGTTCACTATAATGATTTTTATTGCATTGCAATTAATTTGTCTGTTAATAATTCTAATTGGAATGTGACAGTTTAATGTGACTTACCAAATCAAAGAAACGAAGTTTTAACGGATACCTATAAACTTTCCAGGTCTCCAACACAATGCGACATTATGGGCGGTTCGAAGCTAGACGCGTGCGAAGCCAGCGAACCCAGCGAAGCGAGCGAAGCAAGTCCGAGTTCTTCAGAGGATTGGAACTCACCCACCGAGCTGAGCTGCTACCGACGACTGGGGGAACGGTTGGAGAGGATGGAGAGACCACCGCTGATGAAAAGATTAGCGCTTGGTTTCAGTGGCGCCTTGTTGCAGCCTTCAGACGACGACGCCACACCTCTCGTCACGGATACCCCTACTACGTGAGTAAGAGCTAGATGTCATGTTAATAGTTAATAGCATTGGTGTAAATATTAATAAAGAAACAGCCTGTGTGATGTCATCTTTTTCTGAGAAAGCTTTTGTTTCCTGACCTGGCTTGAAATTCTTTATTATCTAAGCTACCAGAAGTACACATTGTATATAAATTTACAGGCAATTTAATTAAAATTTATACATACCTACATAAGTATTAATTTTGTCAATTTTTTTCAGTCCTACAAATGTCCCACTCTGTCTCAATGGAGGATACATTAACGAAGCGTCCGAGGCGGAGGCACGCACACGTGAGAGTAACCGTGCACGTCTCGACACTTTGCCTTGCGATCTCGACGCTGATTTTAGGAAATGCAATAATATTAGTAATGGGTAAGTTGTTGTCTGATTTGTCGCTTCTCGAAGTGATATAATGAATATTTATTATTAAATTCAATGAATAAATTAACTTATAAATAACATTAGAAAATCAATTATTATTTCAAGTTTACCATAACAATACATTGATAGATCTTAAATTTATACCATTTACATATCTTGTAAGCCGATGCACTATATATTTTTTTATAATATCTACAGTCGAAAGAGTAAAGAATTTTGTGATAAAAATTGCAGTGAAATTGAGCAAATTCTGGTTTCTAATCAATGTTTTCCTTCACTACAGAACACTAATAATTATAAACATAAATTACGCACATGAAAATTTAGTGGTGCTTGCTTGATTTGAACTAACTACTAGGTCATTAATATCTTAGTCAAATTTGTCATTCATTTGTTTTTTTTAATTAACACCCATGACAATTCAATGACAAGTTGTTCCATTTCTAGTAGACCTAGTACGGGCAGCGGTGCGACGTCATCGTCTTCTGGTGAATCGTCGTGCGGTGCGTCACGCGCTTCCGGTAATAACAACGCGCGTCCTTTAGAACCGGAGCTCCGACACGCGCCTTGGTTTCAGCAGGGCATACCCAGAGAGGTACTGAGAAACGAATCCTTCTTGAATATTCAAACATAATTTACCAGAAAAATATTAATTAAGTTAAGGTCAAGTTACTGTTTCAACTGTCAAGCAAAGTATAAGCTCAGTAAAAATAGTTAGTGGCTATTTGTGACTTATTCGACATTTATAGCACCTTTACATCAATATTCAATAGTGCTACCTTTATTAGATTCAATTGAATACTGTAACATGGCGATACAAAAGCTACTTACAATAAGAGCCTACTCAAATTAATAATGTTTTGATTTTGGTGTTTCAAGGTAAAAGTGACTGCCTATTATAATATAACTGAACTGTTTATAAAATATTTGACGAGACCCATATTAAAGTGTGATTTTTCTATAACACGTAAATCATTTTTCGCTATAAAAATAAAGCATCGCCTATTTATCAATATATGAAATTGTTGAAATTCAGAAGTCAAAAATAAAAAAATACATTTAAATCACCAGATCGCGCTGGAGGTTCTAGGCGCGCAGTCCCCCGGCGCGTTTCTCGTGCGTGGCAGCACGACGCAGACTGGCTGTCTCGCTCTGTCTCTGCGTGTGCCACGAGACTTCGCACCACTGGGGATAGCCCACTACCTCATATTGCGGACCCCTAAAGGATATAAAATCAAGGTACAATAAACACGTTGTCTAAAAGACTCATTTTAACTGAGATTCTGGTTGAACCTCTGAATGATTTGAAAGTTTTACTGGTGGTAGGGTTCTGTTCAAGCTCATCTGGGTAGGTACCACACACTCATCAGATATTCTGCCGCAAAACCGCAGTACTTGGTATTGTCGTTTTTCGGTTTGAAGGGTGTGGGAGCCAGTGTAATTACAAGCACAAGGGACATAACATCCTGGTTTCCAAGGTTGGTGGCGCATTGCGGAAATTTCTTACAATACCAATGTCTATGGGCGTTGGTGATCTCTTACCATCAGGTGGCCCATATGCTCGTCCGCATACCTATATTATAAAAAAAAAAAAAAATTGTAATTTGTAACACAAGCCACTCGAAAATTAAAGACTTTTGTTGAGCATAAGAAATAGTACCTTAACATTTCTATAATAACTTGATATTATACAAATGTTTATCGACTTAGTAGTAATTTAATTTTCAAATTCTGTATAAGACAATCATCATGGCGAAATATTCACGCAGGGCTTCACGAAGGAGTTCAGCTCGCTGTCGGCGTTGGTGACGCACCACAGCGTGATGCCGGAGCTGCTACCGGTACCGCTGCGCCTGCCGCGTGCGCCCGCTCGTCCACGCGCCGACCTCGAACAACTCGAGCGCCTCGCGCCACCGCGCGCGTCCGCACCGCACAACGGATACCGCGCACAGCTCGATGTTTGAGCCCACTGGCTGGTACCCATCTGTAGATATCTACACTCGTATCCGAGTAGCGAGTTAGATAGTTAGGAATATAATTATTCGATTCGTCTCCAGTGACATTATTCATCTCGTCATTTTGTGCGATATAATATCACGACTTACTGTCAAATTTCGTAATATAAACTCAAGTATATTCTTTTAAATCCACGAGCAACTGATTCCTTGTCTTATGTGTATGAATACGGTATTAAAATATATATTTGGCGATATACACAATATTTTTTTCTGACGAACAATAAACAAGTGATTGTATTTAGATACAATAAAAATATATTCCGTTGTATTTACAAAAGTTGATCTTTGCCGATAAAACATTTCTAAAAACTTTTTGTATTCCTATTTCGATGAGATCTTGTTCAAACACCACGAGGATTCAAAATTGAGCCCCAAGGGTCACATTTCCTTCAAGGATCGTATTTCATCATATTTTATATTCGTTGACAATTGATATGAAACCAAGTGTAACAACAACAAATTAATCTATTCTTCGTATTTAACTGTGGTCTGAGAACTGACTTTGCTTGCAACACTCTAATTAGAATTAAAACGAATATTTAGATCTGTAAACAATCATAATCACAATGACGATGATGATGCTTGAAACTTAAACATAATAAAATTCTGGACGTCTTTTCTACGAAAACGAATTAATTGCGTTGTCCCTTTCTCGTTTATTAAGTTAAAGAAAGACAGTTAGTTTTATTTACATATGATAAAATAGAAGGAAGTCCAGAATTTATTAATACGTTGAATTATAAAGTAAGTTTGTTTTAAATTGTATATCATTCGAAGGTACCTATATCAAAATTAATTAGTCGTTGCGAAGTCACTAAATTATTGTACGTTGTCTAGTTACTGTTTGCTAAGATAGTTTTTATAATAAACTAATGTGATAAATATTTACTTAGGGCGTGTAAAAATTGTTGTACAATAAATAAATGTGTATATGGATTTGTAAGTATAGCGTTTTGTGTCATAATTTATAGTTTAAATGTAGGAATTGCGCAAGAATATGGTTTATTTGTTGTGCATTTAATTATATTTTAGGTTTATCTAGTCGTAAAACTCATTTTGCATTCGAAATCAAAATTATATTTTCGATGAAGTTTTATTCACAAAATGAAATGTTATGATATGAATTTTAAATGTCACACTTTAAAGGATGTTGCAGAGCGACAGAAATATAAAATAATAATCAGATATACTAAAGGAAGACAAGAAAGTTTGACTATTTCTACAAATGAAATAGTGTGACATTTATTTAATGTAATTGAATCGCTAATAATGTTTTATGTGATGTTTGGTGCATTTATTGACGTATTCTAAAATATGTAATTGTTGGGATTAAATAAATTATATCGTGTGGATTAAGGATTTTGGTAAAATGTTTTGTGAGAAATAACTACGCGAAATAGCCTACAATTGGCTTTACTGTCAAGTGAGATTGACAACACAATGGTAGCCAAATCTTCAATTATTGATATTTAATTTTAATTTCATAAATTCATTTATTAATTCAATTGTCAATTTGCTTATCTCAAACCGTATAATATATATTGTTTTGTATAAATTAAGAGATTTGCTTCTTTAAGCTTTATTAGTTGAAAATGTTTAATAATGGGCTGATATTGTGATGCCATTTAAACATTACACTGCCTTAGTATGAGAAACGTGTTTGTAAATGAAGATACATTTATCATTAGAATTAGCCTGTTGATGTTTTTCAATTCGAATAATATTCAGGCTTTAATTGTTCTAAATTATCTAAGTGCCATTAGTTATGATTGACAATGCCCTAAGCTTAGCCACTAACTGCGAGCTAATTGCTAACTCGTCCGATTTCATAAGAACAGCAGTTATGAGAACACAACGATAGTAACATTGTGGATGATTGTTTTTTAAAAGTGACAATTGAATACAATCCGTAGTGTAAGCTTGAATATAAACAAGCAACATTAATTTTTATTACTGTGTACACTGTGTGTGTGTTTAAGTGATAAAACATTATAAATGTATGTAACAGCTTATATTTCTAATAAGGACAATATTTATGAACGAAGGAGATCACCATCAAGTAGAGCAATTTCTCATCAATAATGTCAAATTAAAATTATAATTATACTTTTTCAATATAAGCAGATATTGTTAAAAATGTTGATGGAAATCTCCTGATTATATTTTACAGATATGTTTTCCACATTATAATAGTAATTTGAGTGAAATAGTTTCGGTATTGGTTAACGAAATTTTTATATAAATGGCCATATGTTAGCCGTTTGTGATTTAATTTTTAAATTAAATGACGGTTGTCACTAAAATTTTAAGTGTAAGAGAGAAGTATTAATAAGCATTCTCTCTCTTCTACAATCCTTTTAAATAACTATGATACTTCCATATTCGTTTTCGTACATGTAAAAGAACATTACAATAACGATATCATAACTTCTTAAAATTTGTGTTCCACTGATCACTTCACACGAGTAATTAAAAATAACAATAATGGTAACTCATAAGCTAATAAAGTAGTTGAACTTGTTAGTATAGTTTGGGCATTGTTAATTCTACAACAAAACAAATATATTAAGTTACTGTAAACGAAATTATCACCTGTATACATTTTCCATTAATTTATTCATTAATCAATAAAACAATGATTACAAATATTTCTGTTTTACTTACCTTTAAGTAATGTCATATTAAAAAATCTTATGACGAAAACATATGGGGTTTTCCAATAGGGACGCTTGAACTTTGACAGCTGATTGCGGCCATGTTGTTTGAGTGACAGCTGTCAAATGCAGTGTGTTATATTCATTCCGTCCTCCCAAACCACCACCACCATGGCAGGTTACAGTGTCGAGCAGCACGTGCAAATCATAAAATTGTTTTATGAAAATGGGTCTTCAGTTCGAGCAACGTTCCGCGCACTTCGCCCGTTTTACGGTCGCGATGATCGTCCTGCCGAGTCGACTATCCGTCGATTGGTGGACAAATTCGAGTCAACCGGGTCAGTTAACAATCAGCCGGTTCCCGTGCGTCAACGTAACGCGAGATCTGCCGAGAATATCGCCGCTGTGCGCGAAAGTGTCCTCGAAAACCCGCGGCAGTCAATTCCGCGTCGCGCACAGGAACTCGGCCTTTCGCAGACGACAACTTGGCGAATTTTGCGTTGTGACTTGAGCCTGCACCCGTACAAGATCCAGCTGACCCAAGAGCTCAAGGTTAATGACCATAGACAGCGCCGTGTGTTCGCTGACTGGGCATTAGAGCAGTTGGAAGTTGACGCCGATTTTGGCAAAAAAATCATCTTCAGCGACGAGGCGCATTTTTGGATGAATGGCTATGTCAACAAGCAAAATTGCCGTATTTGGGACGAGACCAATCCACACGAGGTTCACCAAGTGGCAATGCACCCGCAGAAAGTGACTGTTTGGTGCGGATTTTGGGCCGGAGGCGTGATTGGTCCGTATTTTTTCGAAAACGATAATGGTGTGGCCGTCACCGTCAATGGTGAGCGATACCGGTCGATCATAACCAACTTCTTTTGGCCTGAAATCGAGAATATGGATCTGGACAACATGTGGTTTCAACAGGACGGCGCTACGTGCCACACAGCACACGCTACGATGGAAGTTCTGCACGAGCAATTTCTGGACATGGTCATCTCGCGCGGAGGCGACGTGAACTGGCCACCGAGATCGTGCGATTTGACCCCGCTGGACTTTTTCTTGTGGGGTTTTCTTAAGTCGCAGGTCTATGCCAACAAGCCGCAAACCACCGATGCCCTCAAAGTCAACATACGCCACGCCATCGATCAAATACAGCCCGATTTGTGCGCCAGAGTCATCGAAAATTGGACCTTTCGTGTGCGCGCCACCAACCGAAGCCGTGGCGGTCATTTGAATGATGTCATATTCCATACATAATGGGGTCGATAGACCTTCCAAATAAAAAAAAAATTTCGCAAATATCTCTCCTACATGTATTTTTTTTTGCATTTCAAAGATCAAGCGCCCTTAATGGAAAACCCTATAGTTCCAATGTTGGAAAATATTCTTCCGTAGGTCTAACAATATCGATTGCGTTACGTTTAAGAGTTTGCATTTCCGTCCTTATAAATAAAAAAATATATTTTAATATCTGCTTTACAAACGTCTTGCACTTCTGTGGCCCTGGTATTTATGAGTACTAAAACGCTATATAATGCTGCGTACACCAGAAAAATCGAACTCTGAGTCCAACACCCCTCTTCACAATTATTATGACTATCTGCAAATGCCTTGCACATTTGCCGTCCTGGTACCTCGAATATCCAACAATAGAGATTAAGTTACGTTTACGAGTTTGCATTTTCGTCCTTATAAATAATAAAATAATATTTATAGCTGCTTTACAAACTTGAGCCCAACTTATCCCTCTTAAAATGCTAATGCATAGAAACGCCGCTGTTTGCCAAATTCCATACAGTAAAACTAAATTTAAAAAAAGAATAATATTTTCTTACCAATTTTTTTTTAATGATAAATTCAGCGAATATTTAAATATTTACCATCTGACTCTGAAGAAAATGACGCTAGTAGTAACAGCATTACTTAAATTAGATTATGACATAACGGAATAATTATTTTTACACTAACATATATTACAACATGGCAAAACAACAGCAGATTGCAGCAAACACACACGCTGACGCGGGCACGCACGACGCACACACACCCACACACACACGCACACACACACACACATGCATACAAATATTGGTATAAAATTAGAATTATGTAATTTAAGACGATAATATGTTCATACTTTAGGATCAATCAATAATAATTATTTATTGGTAGCGATTGTTTGCTTTGGTGGAAGAGCGGGGTACCCAGGAACACGAGTAGAAGTAGAAGAGCCCTACTCTGCAACTAGTTTGTAATGCTTCATCGTTATCAATAAAAATATCTTTTCTTTTTTTCTTTACTGATGGTAAAATTTTCTATTAAATGTTAAATTTAGAATCAGAAATAAAAAATAACGGATCTTAGAGAAAATGTATGAAGAGGAAAGAAACTAGGGTTTTAATAAACAAAATAATAACAATATCATTTATTTTGACCACCTAGGATCATATACAATACAATAAACAATACAATTAAAAGACAAAAATTTACAACATAAATTAAGGAATCAACAATGTTTTACGGAATAAATTAAATAGAGGAACATAATATAATAATTATAAATCAAATCAAAATCAATAATAAATAATAATCTTACAACAATGTCATGAATGTACATACATATTTAGAGTCAATATTTACATGCTAATACATTAATTTCAATTCAGATTTCACACACACACACTACATATTACTATAATTAGTCAGTACATTAATCATATTGCAATGATTCAAGTACTGATAGTCAAACAAAAATGCAACGTGAATTATAAGACATATATAAAATATACCACAGCATTAGTAAAATAGATCATATTTTAGTATAGCCGTTCCAGAATAGCGCCATCTATACTAAACAAGTTAAACTACAAGACAGACCACTGATTTATAAAAAGCGTTAGAATGTGTTACATTTTATGTCCACCAATTTCTTTTGTTACTAAATAGATGACGCTGGCGTTGAAGATGATTAGCAATATAATAGTTCAGGAATATTAGCACAGAAAATGCGTTTGCCTTGTATAAAATCCCGCTACTCGATTTTGGATTGGACTATGTAATAGGTTGCCCTCTAAGTATAAAATTGTGTTAGCTGCTATATCGAAAAAAGTGTTATTGCAAATATCTTGTTACCGTGTTTTACGTTAAAAACAGTACACATCTTTTTTGTAGAGGATAAAATTTCCCATCATTTTTATTATTTTTTTCTCCATTGTTAATATTTTCCGAGATATGGTTAAATTAAAAACACTTTAAGTTTTTTTTGGTAATATAATATTTTCACTTGATTGTTTCATTGGATTAGCGGCTATCTTATAAATCTCCATATCCTGTGATGTTTGGTTCAATCTACATGAGGGGCAATAAAAACCTATTGGGTTTTTCGGTAAAGAAATGCTCAACAATAAAAGTGGAGTTCAAATTATAAGTTGAGGTGCTTACACTCCTGTGTTTCAGAAGTACTAAAACTCATTGGTCCTTCTCCAGAACTCTGACTGCGAAACTGCGAAAATGCCTAGCCTTCCTTGAGACTAGCCGCAATGGTTAATAAAAGCCAAGAGTACTCGTAGTGTTAAATATACTTAATGAAATGCAAACATCTCGAAAGACATTGGACCCCCTGAAGTGCAGTCACTCCATTCTATATACACAAACACATCTAAGTAGTACGAAAGTATATATCTAATTGCTTAAGATTTTAACTTACACTACTCCTTTGCTTCAAGACTTGTTAAGCACTTGCTTCGTTTTAAATACGTAATGCAGTTTCATTCGTTTGCAATCAGCGTAACGCCGAGTAAGCCTCTGAATATTCTCTTTGAACTGCTCCAAGTTGCACTTCTGGCATTTTTAATGCTGCGTGAAAAATGAGAATTCATAATGTGAGAGACATTATCTTCAGTATTTATGTGTTTGAAGATCTCGCGAATGGATTCAGTCTGAAGGACAAAATTAATTTTAGATTCCATATAATTCTTTGTAACGTTTTGCGGAATAATGACATTGGTTGTGGCGATGAATATTATTTTAGTTACCGTTAAAGCCCGTTTATTAAGAGGATGAATTTGCAAATCTTAACCGAAGATTTTATTTATAAACGTAAAACCCCCTGAAATTGCATTTTACGATCTCTATTTGTATTTGTAATTAATATTGTGTGGTGGTGAAGGAAAACATGTATGTGTCAAATGAAAATTTGCCACACGTGTTAGCGATGTAAGCGATGGTTAACATTTCTGCCACTGTCAATGTCTAAGGGCGTTCCACTTACCATAAGGTGGCATCTGTAAAAAAAACCAGAATTGGAGCAGCGCGGTGGCGCATTGGCGATATAAGCGATGGTTAACATCTCTTACAATGCCAATGTCTATGGGTGTTGGTGACCACTTACCATCAGGTGGCCCATAAGATCGTCCGCCTTCCTATGCCATAAAAAAAATGTGTTCGTGTTTTTTTCTCAATTTACTAACAATTAATTAATTTGCGTTATTGTTGTATATTTGTTTAATATGACTGCATATTTCATATGTATCAAATTTATTATAGTTTTTCACACGGAACGGATTGACCGTTTGTTTGCTTAATTTTTATAACAATGTCATGAACTTTCATGCTAAATTAAAAAAAAAATAACTGGAGTTGATAGTTGATACAAAATCTCAATTTTCAATCGTTGAAATATAGAAATCGAATCGAATTATTCTATCTATCAGTAAAATATAGTTGAAATAGTGTTTTAGCAAATTAACTTCTCAAGAAAACCTGGGATGAAATTTTATATGTAAGAAAATTCACTGGTTTTCTGAATAATATTACCGATGGTATATCCCATAGGGTATGCGGCAAGTCTTATCATAAAATTTAACGGGGTAAGCCCTTATCTTTGCATATACGAAGTACATGCGGGTAGTATCCTTACAATTTTATTGAAGCTTGTTCGAATAACGTCGTCGTATTAAATTGAGTTGGTCCTTGCAAGATCGTCGAGTTAATCATTCGATCGAGTGGAGGAAACGCTCGACGTAAATCATTGGTTCAAGTTTCAGGACTTGAATCTAAGTGTTAGTGTCTATGACGGCTAAGTAAAATGGTCTGCGGCATTGACTTCTATAAATTTGTAATGGATATTCGGAACGTTCTTTGATAATAAATTCAGCGAAGGGGCAAGCAACTTTGGTATTAAGATATCTGAACCAGTTGAATCTTGACAACTAAACTTAATTGAATTCTACGCACCAAGAACTTGGGTTGAAATTTGATTACCTCTGAAAGCGGAGGTCGTAATATCGTTTGAATTTGTAATATAGTCTGAAAACAATCCAATTCTAAGAAATACAGACTCGTCTGTGCTGCAATACTATCATACCTGGAATATGAAATTAGAATATGAAATTATCATAAAATTTTATATATCCTTCCTAAGCCAGTTTATTTAGGATTATTATGTACATTTTAGCGATAGTATCATATTTAGATTCCGCAATTAAAAAAGAAAGAATCATTGCTTTTTTGAACTTGTTCTTTTAATAATAATTAATTATACAATTATGAAGGTACGTTGTACGTGTATCTATTAAATATATTATGTTTTTACTATTTATATTATATACCTGCATGCCCTCGGGTGTTGTGGATGTCAATGAGCGATGGTAATCACTTTCCATCAGGCGAGCCTCAAGATCGTTTGCCCTCTCTTACGTAATAAAAAATGTGAGCCGTCACGGGACGCCTGGCAGATGTAAAACATCAAATGAAATAAAATGATGACGGTCTGTTTATTCATTCAACGTCTACTTTAATTAAATACAAAAATTTTAAATTCAGCAATTTAAGCTGCGACAACTTAATTCTTTTACTCAGTGACTTCAGTAATAGTTACACTCGAAGTTGCCTGAATTAATTGAATATAAAATTAATCATTTTAATTAAATAAATTAATAATTTTAATTAATAATTATTAATATTTTTAATTAATAATTATTAATATTTTTAATTAATAATTTTTAATATTTTTAATTAATAATTATTAATATTTTTAATTATTAATAATTTTAATTAATAATAATTATAATTTTATTAAATGTTTAATATGAATTATTTCGCCACACCGTATGCACTACTACGCATAGACTGTATTTATATATACCATCGTACAGCGTGGCGATGCGTCGCCACGGAATACTTCGCCACTCGCCACGCCAACAATTAGTTTAACCCGCGGCTATAGATGTTTTAAATCAAAAAAACACTTCTGTGAACAAAACAACTTCTTACTTGTTTTGCATAACTAAAAAGTTCCTAAGTTTTCCCTATGCAAACAATATTAAGTTAATAAAATTAAGTAATATTAGGTCCTTACATCTGAAATTGGCGTTTTGTACGGGAGGAATATAAAGTCAATTTTTTTTTTGTAAAATATATTTAATTAATCGAAGTATGCACCGTTTTTATTTATGCACTTTTGCCATCTCATAGGTAGTTCATTGATCCCTTTACTAAAAAAACCATGGGGTCGAGAATCAATAAACTCTTTGAAGGCGGTTTGGACTGCTGCATCGGAGTTGAATTTTTTTCCTTGCAAGACGTTGTCCAAATTCCGGAAAAAATGGTAATCTGTTGGAGCAAGGTCCGGGGAGTACGGTGGATGTCACAGACATTCCAATTGTAGCTCATCTAACTTAGTGGTTGTTTGTTGTGCAGTGTGTGGTCTTGCGTTGTCGTGAAGCAGCAGTGGCCTAGAACGATTGACCAATCTCGGTTGTTTAGCAGCTAGTTCTTCCTTCATGGTTTGCAGTTCGTAATCGAAATCGTATCGTTTGGCCAGATTTTAGAAAGCTGTAGTGAACGACACCGGCGCTAGTCCACCAAACACTCACAAGTAACTTTTTCAGAATCAATTTTCGTTTAGGACAGGATTTGGCTGGGTCTCCAGGAAATCGGAAGCGCTGAATAGCCATTGCGACGAGTGCTTCCGATTATCGTACAGTATCCACTTTTCATCACAAGTAATGATTCGATTTAAAATCCCTTCATTATTGTGTCGGTTGAGCAAAGTAGCATAGCAGTCGACGCGTGTTTGCAAGTTTGATTCACTCAATTCATGAGGTACCCATCGTTCAAGTTTTTTTACTTTCCCGGTTTGCTTCAAGTGGATTAATACAGTTTTGTCACTTACCCCAAAACCTGCAGCTATCTCTGAAGCTTTGTGATGGATCCGCTTCCACAATAGCCTTTAATTCTTCATTTTCCACTTTGGTCTCCGGCTGTCCACGAGGTTGGTTCTGAAGGTCGAAATTTCCAGAACGAAAACGTTGAAACCAAAAACGTACCGTGCTTTCTTTTGCGACACCAGCGCCGTACACATCATTAATCCTTCGAGCTGTTTCTGCAGCACTGGTGCCACGGTAGAACTCGTAAATATACCGATATTTCATGTTTTCCATTGTGCGGTAATAAGCGACGCCAAAGAAAAAAATAATGAGGAAAAAACAAATGAATGACTGTTTTCAAAACTCAAATGTACCAACTAAATGAATTTATAAATTTAAATTTGGAATTCTTAACCAAAGAGGAGATATTTCAAATCAAAATGGTCAGTACGACAAAACGCTACATTCATATGTGATTCATGTGAGGACCTAAAAACTTATATAATTGAGGTTATTAATGTTAACTTAAAGTGTCAAAATATGGATAATTATTGCTTAACTATATCTATTAGTACCAGAAAGCAAGAAGAGTATTTTAAAAAATTGGAAATCAGGCAATGTAACATGACTTTTATTGCACGTGTCCGGTTTCAATACAAAGACTGGAATTAAACGACGAATCGATTAAATATCACTCAAATAACAATGAATATGCCTAACTATACAAATAGAATGTGATTTACTTACGGTTTGATAACCTGGACCTCTCAAATAAGTTTAATAAAATAGTTCACGTAGGTAACCTTCTCTTACATGAGATATGGAGATAATCTGAAACAAATATAAAAACGAATATACGAAGTGTAATAACAATAATAATGTCCTTCAGACCGATTTCGGTCACGGCAGCCAATCTCAAGAGAGATTAGCCAACTGCGAAGCACATATTATAGTGCACTCTCTCTTCCCTAGCTCTTATAATCTGATGGGACGGCAATCCGACACGACCACGAAGGTAAAGTTCAGGCGTAAGACCAACGGCTTAACGTGCTTTCCGAGGCACGTGAGTGTACACATTTCCAATTTCCAGACTCCGAGCTGAAGCCTTATATCTAGTCACTAGATCATGAATATACTTTCAAATGAACTTATATTTAATCGTTATGAAACCGATTAGATTAAAAAATATAATAATAATAATAGATTTATTTCATGAATTTACATCTCATATAATTTTGTTAGTACAATGTAAGACTTATGCTAAGAGTTAGTAAACTTAAAGACTAGAAAACTTAATATTTTATATTACTGCAGGGAGCATGTAATCCACTGCAGTGCGATAAATAGGGACAGTCTGGTCTGCCTACTATCATCTTCAGGATGCATTTGGGGCTGGCACGTATACGCCGCAGAAGAGATGCAGCTCGCAATCGCATTGTGGCCCAAAAGCAATGAACACGAGACTCTGCGAACATGCCAGATGCACTGCAAAATTGTGGCAGCCCCATCAGTACCCTGAACGCGTTATTATATTGAATACGAAGGGTTCGCTGGGTATATTTTCTCCACAGGCTTCATTTGTACAGTTACCAAACCTGTGGGCTATCATATTCGCTCTGACCAACAGAGCCCTTCGCTCTCTTTCAATGTCTTCATTGTCTTCGAGGTCAGTTGTAACTATGTGGTGTAGATATTTGAATTGTTCCACCCTTTCTAAAGGGGCTGAGTTAAGATGTACTGTAGGTAGTACGGTAGGTGTCTTACGTTTCCGATAGTACTCGACGGTATGCTTTAGGCTCAATATAGCACTATCAGTAGATAGGCCAGATCTAAACCCAAACTGGTTTTCGTGTAGTTCTATATATTTATTCAATTGAGCATTAAGCATACAGTCAAGCACTTTCGCCATTATTGTTGCTAATGAAATGGGACCATAGTTATTTTTATCCGACATATCACCAGTTTTGTTCTTTACGACAGGCACAACAAACAGTCCTCATCAGTTCAGTAGGGAGATAAGTATGACTAATACATAACGAGAAGAACATTGCCAGCACTCTAGATATATGTTGACCAGCATATCGCAGGTGCTCAATACTAAGGCCATCATGCCCAGGCGATTTTCCCCCTGTGATAGATTGTAGTGCATTTTTGACTTCTAAAGCTGAAAAACGTATTATTTCCTTTTCATTCAGGCCATCAGTAAAGAGCTCAGACTTAGATGGCCCCAACGGGGTTCTTACAATGAAATGATCCCTAAAAATATTAGCAATCAGTTTAGGATCACTTTTCCCCTCTACACTCACTGGTAGACCAGACCGAACGTTCATTTTATTCGTGGTTTTCCAAAACGAGCGAAAATCTTTATTCTTGTGTTGCGAGGCCAAAATGTCCATTTTTATTTGGTGTTGATGGTTTTGACACCACTTTAATTTAGATTTGAAAACTCTACGGCTCCCCCGCATTTCAGTGAATTCAACACCAGCAGTAGGTTTCCCACAACACATCCACGAATGAAACTTCAGCCTAGCCATCTCATGAGCTTCTTTAATGTATTTTATTCCAGCCGATTAATCGCCTTGGCTTAATATATTTTATTTGTCTACTGCTTAAAGAAGCTGATTCACTCAGTATAGTGACAATGTCATAATACATACTTTCAAGTACTTTTCTGTGACTAGATTCATTACAGTATTTATCAGCGCAGTGTGTTAATTCAGCTGGAAACTGAATTTGCCGTAGTTTATCATTACATTCATTTTCATAAAATACTATTTCATTATTAGTTCTATTACCCCATAACAATTTCGATTCCAGTCTAGGAGTTAACAGATATCACTCCAAAATAAGAGGAAAGTGATCCGACCATGCGACATCATATTTAATACAGACATTAACCACACAATGAGCCGCCGACTGAGACACAAGACAATGATCCAACCAGCGTCTGCACCCGTGAGCCTCACTTATAAAGGTGTATGTATCAGACGAGATACCTAATATATTTATATCTATACATGACAGTTTTTGCTCATTACAATAGCTACAAAGTTCATTAAAAAATAGTTCGTTGGGGTGCGCATTAAAATCACCTAATACATATACTGATTCTATACGATATTCATCTATTACAGCACTTACCACCCACCATGGTATCCACTGCTGAGACTCCCGTAGCACAAAAGTTTTCATCAATCAAACTTAGATTCGGTTTGTCGCATGGCATTAGCCAGGTCTCCTGTAAAGCTATAATATCTGAAGATTGACATAATTCTCGCACGCTGTCAATAGAGCGGTTTATATTTTTACAATTATAACTGGCAAATCTATATGTCAATTTACTCATTAGGAGGTGATATATTGCCGTCACTACTGGTCCGTGTAATTGTTTATATTTAAAACGTACAAATCGCCTAAAAATTATTCACTGTGACCACATATTTATATCTAAAAATAATGGTAATTTAGATTCAGACAAAGAATTTCTAGGCATTATGAGTCCTCATCCATCACCGATATCTTATTTTGAATGTACGATAACATTTCGTCAATTACCACATTACAAGTATTACATATCACCGTACGAGACGACATTTTAACGAATTGATATTACCGCATCGAGCACAATCTCTTATGCACGTACGTACGCATGCGCACCGAACCGCGTCCGCGCAGCGACTCGATTAAAAAGTAAAAATATAAATTAAAATTTATAGGGTTACAAGTCAAATCCCCGGAAATTTGTAGTAGCAGTTATTAGTCTGGAAGATCGCAACAATTACTTTCACGTATTTCGGATAACACATAAGCTGTAAGTCCTGAACATTAACTCATTACTGTCTTATCGGATATGCGGTCCCGTCGGTCTGTGAGAGTGAGGTAATAGAGTTACATGTGTTAGCAAAAGCAATGTTATATATGTATATTTACATAAATATACCATCACATATCTTTTTTTAAATAAATGTACATATTTTTTTATTCTTTATTGCACACAATTCACAAATACATACATATATATATGTTCAATACAAAGTACTTTTACCACTACACGTATCAAATGGCTAGTTTTCCTTTCTTATAGTCGCCGAAGCTAAAATCGATTTGGAGAACGTCATTATCTTTAACAAATCGTATAATAAGGTCTTGTACGAATTTCTTAAACGCCATTATATTAACGGGCAACCACTTACCATCAGGTGGCCCTTTGCACGTTCGCTTGCCAATACGAAAATTGTTGATGCTACGTCTTTCATTATTATGTAAATAACCTTTCTTTTTATAAACATGTACCCTATTAAAAAATGTATTATGTCTCTTGGTACTAAAGTCAGAGCCCACTTGATAAGAGCGAACCGTGTTATCAAATATTAACATGGCAAGTGGCGCTAGACATCGCAAATGTGCTTCCGGCGTCGGCGCTAATGACGTCATCGCACCGCCCTCAACCGAGGACCACTTGGCAAATGACATTTACATGCATAAGTTCATGCATAGTGACGAAATTGCTTCGCGCGCCTTGAATTTGAAAGGCTTCCCTGAAATGTTCTATTAAAATTGTTATGATGGTAAAGAATATAATTGTCATTGAAAAAATAAAATAAATAAGTTATGTATATGCTAAGCGTGCCCCAGTCTTGAATGATTAATCCATCACGATCACTCAACCACTAACTTTTATATTTATTGATGATTCGAAAGTGAGTAATCGAAACGGCACATTACGATTCGGAACGCTGACCAGGTCACTTCTCCAAAACGAAACTGTCGGTTTACTTAGTTTAGTTTTAAGTGTGTTTATTGTGTTCAAAGAAAATAAAGTTAGGTTAGGTTAGCACTTTCATTTTTGCCACCTACGCAATGGAACCTCTACCAGTTACTCAAGATGTAGACAGTACTATCGCTCAGCCATCGCTCCCGCCGACATATATATTTTGTTGAAAAGTGTTTCAAACAAATAATTAAGTTATTAATTTATGCTAATAATTTTAAGATATCTTTTCTATTTAAATTATTGTTATCATCTCAAATGTGAAAACTTTACTGGTCAATTAATAATCCCTTACGTATTAAGCTGTATTTGTTACGCTGTTGGTGTTTAAAGAAATAAGTATGTTATTTCTGCATGTACTGACAATTTTTCGACTTAGATGATGCAATACTTTGATTTTTTCTCTGTCGAGTTAAGCTAAGTTCAGCAGAAGATGATTACACTAAAAGTTACTGTCATTAAGTTTAGTTTCAAAATAAAAGTAACCCTAGATATTCCTCCAAGTTGAAATCTAGTCATCTTATTCTCATCGTCTCTACGTATTGCTATAAGTTCATAAGATCACGTAATAAAAGCATTCCCCAATGATTTGCTACATACATGAAATTTGATTGCCTCGATTGCTTTGATTGCTCTCGGCTCAAACCCAAAGGCAAGATTAGTGATGCGATATAAAACTGATTTGCAATCACAATTTCAATTAAATAAAATATAACAAAATATAACAATTTTTTTTTTAATGAAAAAGTAATTAAAATGGCACCAACTAATGCTCCAACTAATAACTAACACTAATACGTAATACAACTAGAAAATAAATATATACATATATATTACATTTGTATTATTAATTATTGCTAATTAAGTCTGTCTGTCACGGATTATTTTCTCCGAAAATAATGAACGAAAGATTTGTACATTAAGAATAAAGAGAACACAATTACAGTGATAGGCGTAATACCGAAATAGATAAATTCTGAGTTTGGAGGGTAAATTAAAAAAAAATAACAACGACGTCATGGTTTATTATGATAAATCATTTAATGTTTTATTATTTAGTAATTAATATTTCAAAATATATTATAGGAAATATAAAAAATGGAACAATTTTTCAAGGAATTTGAAATTAGATGATCACGTGTACCCTAATAGTATGGAGCGCTCTCCACGCAAATCCACAATGCACTTGACCGGCTTCCCTTTATTCAATATCATTAAGTACAAAAGCCATACGTATTACATTTTAACAATACTTTCTTATAATTTTAATTTGTTATTTTAAAATAAAAACACAAAATATTCAAATGTCAATAAAAAAATAAACCTTATGATAATAGCAAAGGCAAATAATATGCTTCTAAATGAGATTAAGTGTATTGTCTCAAGCGACACAATTCAATAAAATCTTTGTTGAATTATGGATTGTTAAAAGTGTGAAGTGGGTTAACGAATCGGAAAGCCATTATCGGCTGAGGGAGAATTGGGGAAGGATGAGCAGGCGGCACCTAGCACAGATTAAAATTTTGTCCCAATTTAAAAGTGAAAGCGATATTACTACTTATACATTCTTAAACAAATGTCTAAATACATAATAGATAGATCCGAGCATAATACAGACTCGTGGCGGGAGTCGAACGCACAACACCCGAAGTGACGGCCATTAGCAGAAGGGTCAATGCCAACTGCGAAACTGCGCCAGTAATTTTGGTAACATTTAATATAAAGCATTCGAATTTTGACCTCTATTATAACTTTTAGATTTTTTTAACTAGCATCTCAAACATTGATGTATGTCGAAACTTTGAGATTATAATTGTAATAAATATTCTATTAGTGATAAAACATATTGTTTATAGGAAACATTAGATTATTTCAACTCAAATGCATGGAAAGAAATCACCCATTTTCTTCAGAGAGACTACAACACTAAAAGTCTAACTACACTATAAGGATATGTAGATTGGCTTATCGTAACTAGTGCAACGCTTAGTCTTATGAATTTATAGTTAGACAGGCTAAGTGTTACTCAATTACTCTTAATACTAGGACCATACAATCTGAATGTCACCTAATGGAATAGGCCTTTAACTCTGAGCTATCATTCCAATTTTCGGTGCGAATTAGTCTGCTCAAACTCTCAAATCTCATATTTATAATTAAATCTTAGTCATTACATCTTTTGCCGTTATTTCGTATATGTAAATTTAGCATTAATATTAAACTTACAAATGTAGTTGATAAACAACTTAATTCGATTAAATAGTTTAATAATTAGTTTATGATCTTTATGATCTTTAAGATGCACGCATCTTAGTTTATCACACCAAATATTTATCTTTTCCTTGATATCTTGTTTCATGTTAGTCAATTCGAATTGATTTTGTTAAAAAATTAGTTAATTTTATCTTTATTTCAAACTTTTATCTTATATCACTATACAATAACAACAGTTCGCTTTTTTCTTATAACTTGTGCTACAATAGTAACACGAGCAGTCTTGCTCTTTGTGATTGTTTCCATTATTCCTTAATTAGCAACGGATGGAATAGGTACCGAGTCATTACCATCACCTGTTCTCATATTAAAGCTGCATTATGAGCTATTACGCTATGACGTAACGAGTTTTGATTGAGTACACAGATGAAACTAGTGTTGCTGAAGAATCAAATATATTTTTGAACTACTTCTACAGCTACTATTACATACTATTGTTTTACCTGCGGCTTTTTTTGCTGTTTGCTTAATTTTCATACAATTTTTACCTGTTTTAGTAAATTTGGGTTTTAAATTTTATAATTACTTTATTAGTGCTAAGCATTTTTTTTTGGTGCACCTACAGCCCAATCTACTAAGGCTGCAGTAGTGCTGTGCGTTGATATATGTGTTGTTATTCTTGTATATATGTTTATGTATGCTGATTTAATAAATTGGTGATTTACTTGGTGGTAGAGCTTTGTGCAAGCTCGTCTGGGTAGGTACCACCCACTCATCAGATATTCTACCGCAAAACAGCAGTACATCTAACACAAGAAAATTTACCAACAAATCTATATATGTATACTAGCTGCTCGACCTGACTTCGTACGGGTAAAATAAGGATTTTATCCCGTGCATTTTTTAATCAATAAGATATAAACATTCGCCCATACAGTACAGTGTATGTGTGTTCGGTACAGGGCATATAATAATAATGCATAAAGTAAAGTACAACATGCTCTACATTTATTGGAACAAAGTACCTTTACTACTGCAAAGTAGAGTGACCTGGCAGAAATAGTCATGTAACAAAAAAGCGTTGTCCTCCAAGCGACCTTTCCCCTCTTTCTTTCTTACTGATTCTTTCTATTCTAGCGGTTGTATGTGTATGTATGTGTAAGTGAGCAAATTTTCAGATTTGATAGTAAGGATTGTGTGCGGCCAATGAGATAACCTCAATTATATACAAATGTAAATATTTTTTTTTAACTTATTAGCCCCGGTGGCTGTTAAGGTGCGCATAGCGCCTACGCCTTCTCCCCGGTCTTCTTCGACGGATCGAATCAGCGGAGGCATTTTCCTCGCGCTGCCGCTCCGCGGCCTCCTTTTGCGACATGACACTGTCGCAGAAGGAGACCAGTTCCAACAGGGCGTTAATCACGCTCGGCAACGAGAGATCTCCACCGACTATCGTCGCCAGGGTATGCCTCTGAGGCCCCACGCAGCACACTCCGAAGAATAATTTCCTCCTGAACGATTTCGACCGCGATGGCCAATCTCAAGAAACATTTGCCAACTACGCAGGACGTATTATAGTGCAAATGTGTGTGAGTAAGCACAGGTGCACTCTTATAATCCGATGGGACGGTAAACCGACGCGAACGGTAAAAGTTCAGGTAAGAAGCAGGACCAACGGCTTTACGTGCCTTTCGTGGCACGGGAGTGTGACAAATATACAGAAATATAATCATTAAAAATCTACATTTTAAAACACGTTTTAGGTTCCTCCCAGGGGCCCCTCGATCGCATATTTTTTATTATATTTTTAGGTTCTGTCTACTTTTTCTATGTGCTCATGCTCCTCGTACAATGGTACCACACTATGTTATAGACCTTTTTGAAAAAGTTGACCCGTTATTTGTTTTTTTTTTTTTATTATAATAGGTAAACGCATGCACATAAGTACACACACATTTTTATTATTTAACTTACCTTTCACAATATTTTTTCTTAATAATAATATAGTAGAAATACTCTTAATATTAATAATTAATAATAACAATAATTACACCACTGCAAATTAATAATAAGTTTAGTTGAGAATTACACGGAAATGATAAAATGATAATTGTAAAGGTCACTACTGCGATCGATGTACAAACAATAATAATGGCAGAATTTCTTCCGAAAACTGTGTAAGAAATGGGATACAGCTTATTGCAAGAGAGAACGCTCCCATCCTTACTCCGTGCTGCTTACATGGTGAGAAGTGACACCAAAAGACCCCTGACGGGGATAACTGATCGAGTGTTAATTGATCCAGTTATCGACCGAGGTTGAAAATAATTGAAATACTAATATCTCTACTAAAAAATAGGGGTTGATGTTTGAAGGGTGAAAATTTAGGGTTGAATGTATTTTTTAATGCCACATAACAAAAAAAAAAGAATATGTCAAAAAATAAAAATAAAATTTTTGGGGTGAGCCACCCTTAACATTTAGGGGTATAAAAATTAGTTATAAACCTATTCTCATATCTACAGAATATACATATAAAATTTCATCAAAATCGGTCAAGCCGTTTCGGAGGAGTATAAACACTAAAACTGTGACGCGAGATTTATATATATATATATATATTATAAACGTGTAAGCTTAAAGATAATCACCAACATGTAATGATCAACCACAGTCAAATACTTCCAAGAACATTAAATGCAAGAGGAAAGTTTAAAGCGTACTAAGAATACACAATACATCTCTAATGAACCATTAGCTTCGCGGCTCACCCGAGCTGCTTAATGTAATGGCGGTACGATTAGGAGACCAAGTTCTATTATAAAATAGATTCCAAACTAACTTTGCTCATGAGGCTTATTATATTAAATACTAGCAGTACAAGTAAAGGATAAACGATTATTTGAAATTTGGATTGGTATGTGATTTTAAAGTAAGAAGCATGAACATGTCTACTGGTCTACGATTCTGTTGCTTAAATACCTCGGTTATCTATATTTTTTTACCAAATATAATTAAAAGGCAAGCAAGTAAAATATGACTACAATAGCAAATTTATATCAACCTAAAATATTGAATATAATGAAGGCTGGTACATTCATATTATTTTTTATCAAAATACTTTTATTTGGTTTATATTGGGATTAGGCTAAAATATAACCACATTTCACAATTTCATTCTCTTCTTAATTAGTTGCCTGTCTGACTTCAAAGGAATATGCACATCTTCTCTATTCTGCACTGTGTATTGTTTAACCCTTTTATTCCCCTTCATCACTTGATATTCATTAGATGATGACGACATCTCAGTGCTTTTATAGGGTTTTCCATTAAGGGCGCTTGATCGTGCAGAACTTCCATCGTAGCGTGTGCTGTGTGGCACGTAGCGCCGTCCTGTTGAAACCACATGTTGTCCAGATCCATATTCTCGATTTCAGGCCAAAAGAAGTTGGTTATCATCGACCGGTATCGCTCACCATTGACGGTGACGGCCACACCATTATCGTTTTCGAAAAAATACGGACCAATCACGCCTCCGGCCCAAAATCCGCACCAAACAGTCACTTTCTGCGGGTTCATTGCCACTTGGTGAACCTCGTGTGGATTGGTCTCGTACCAAATACGGCAATTTTGCTTGTTGACATAGCCATTCATCCAAAAATGCGCCTCGTCGCTGAAGATGATTTTTTTGCCAAAATCGGCGTCAACTTCCAACTGCTCTAATGCCCAGTCAGCGAACACACGGCGCTGTCTATGGTCATTAACCTTGAGCTCTTGGGTCAGCTGGATCTTGTACGGGTGCAGGCTCAAGTCACAACGCAAAATTCGCCAAGTTGTCGTCTGCGAAAGGCCGAGTTCCTGTGCGCGACGCGGAATTGACTGCCGCGGGTTTTCGAGGACACTGTCGCGCACAGCGGCGATATTCTCGGCAGATCTCGCGTTACGTTGACGCACGGGAACCGGCTGATTGTTAACTGACCCGGTTGACTCGAATTTGTCCACCAATCGACGGATAGTCGACTCGGCAGGACGATCATCGCGACCGTAAAACGGGCGAAGTGCGCGGAACGTTGCTCGAACTGAAGACCCATTTTCATAAAACAATTTTATGATTTGCACGTGCTGCTCGACACTGTAACCTGCCATGGTGGTTTGGGAGGACGGAATGAATATAACACACTGCATTTGACAGCTGTCACTCAAACAACATGGCCGCAATCAGCTGTCAAAGTTCAAGCGTCCCTATTGGAAAACCCTATATTTATGTGCTCTGTATTTTGTTACTCGATGACCACTATTTTAGCTATCTCTATAGCTTTCTCTAGTGATAGATCAGACCGTTGTAATAATCTTAGATGTTTGGGTGAGCTACTCTAACACATATTTGCTATAAATTTATTACTGACTCCTTAATTCAACGAAATCGCACTTAAAGCTCAAATTTTCTAGATTCGTAATAAAGTTGTTTATATTTTTGTGTTTGCTTTATTTTCTTATAAAAAATGCATGTCAGGTCATAGTTAAATTTTACCTCAGTTCCAAATACTTGTTACATTTATTAACATGTTGAATGAATTGAACATTTAGACACCTTTTCCACCAATCGAGTGTAATAAAATTGCCATTTTTCTCTATTCACACTTCTTATATATAACCAGTGGCTAATACTCCTTATATATCATATCCAGTGGCTAATAAGTAAAGTACAAAATATTGTAGCCACTTTTTCCACGTTAAATTGTTATTTATTTCGTTGTTTAATAAAAACATCGGTGGGTAAAACGTTTGAATTTTTATCTGCCTTTTTAAAAGTTTCGACAGGAGCCCGTGAAACACGAATTTACGAAAAAATTATACCTATTTAAAGTTTTAAGAAGTGATATACCACGTTGATGTTAACAGCAAGCACTTCTAAAACCATATATTATTGTTATAGTTGTTTTTTAGGCTCTGCTTATACACCTATATACTATTCACGTATATAAGATGAGATCATAAAAATACACACAATATTTATGCAATATTAGTTGCAAAAACACGAAGCTACTGAAAACAAACACGAAATTGTTAATTAGATAACAAAACTTTTTGATTTTGACAACTAACAGTGCGCGTACTTTTCCTACAGATAATAATTTATTGATTTTTAGTAGTGATACCAAACTTTTAATAAATAAATAAAGAGATTAAAAATTATAGGGCAAAATATAGGATAAATCATAAGCAAAAGAGTAATGTTACATTTAATATTTAATATCTGCTCAATTTGACCATACCATTACCCTTTTCAATAAATGTTCTATGTTTATCTTTAAATTGACATAACTTTATTATTTATGAACCGATTGAAATAAAACAAACACTAAATGTTAAATGAAGTTAGCCAAAATTCATTAGTGAAAACCGCACTCAAATCCGTTAAGCCGTTTCTAATATTAGCGTGCACAAACGCACAGACAAACAGACAAAAATTCTATTAATCATTGTTTTGGGGTCTATTGTGTTTATAAAGACCCCCGATAAAAGTTTTACTCGTATATCTTCCATGTACAGACATCGACCAGTTACAGATTTATTATATGTATAGATAAGTAACCGTTTTACTGTTGGGCAAATGTCCCTTCTATTAAGATGGCTTGGCACTTACTCCACAGTTCTTCATTACATCAACGCATGTTACATTCAGTAAAGTAAAAACAAGTAAAAGTAATAGATTGTTATGTCCCACTGCTAGGGTAAGGCCTCTCAGTTTGAGGGTTAGAGGATTGCGGAGCATGTTCCATCACGCTGCTCCAATGAGGGTTAAATGTATCGTCCAACCCTCATTGGAGCAGTTTTATTATAAAATGGCTAAGAATTATAAATTTAATTTATTTTTACATTTACACAGGAACGCAATTTTTTTAATATTTTCTGTATTTCACGTATTTATGTGTCGGTATCAAGTAGATTGTAGGTACATAGGTTATATAACTTGACTGAAATTTAATCTGAAATCAAACTAATCTACGTAGTTCAGTTGACAGTATAACTTAATCTAGCAAATAGAGACTAACCACCTGACGCATATTAAACCCTGGCTCAATTCCAAGTGTTGCCCAATCAATATTAGTGCATGAATTACTTAGTGTCATTTTATGTGAATTAAATTAAACATTATATATTTACAGCCGAGATGGCCCAGTGGTTAGAACTCGTGAATCTTAACCGATGATCGGTGGTTCAAACCCGGGCAAGCACCACTGAATTTTCATCTGCTTAATTTATGTTTATAATTCATGTCGTGCTTGGGGGTGAAGGAAAACATCGTGAGGAAACCTGCATGTGTCTTATTTCACTGAAATTTTCAATACATGTGTAGTTCCAAGCCTCCCTCTCAAAAAAAGAAGCCTTTTTCCTTTGAGGAGACCAGCAGTGGGACTTTCACAGGCTAACTGCCTGCTCTGCCTGCTTTACTTGCTCAAATTCATACTTGCACAAAACCTTAACGTATAATGTAATATACAATATAATATAATTTTTTTTAAATTATATGTAGTATGTTTAACAATCCTATAAACAGATAGTATTTAATTCTTTTGTTAAGTTATTTAACTTTATAATTATAAAGCTTTATGTAAAGCGCCCCGTGTAATACCCTTAATATTTGTGCGACAACAGTGTGAAGTCAAATGTGAAGTTAAGACAGTTCACGGGATAAACTGTTAAGAATATACATAAATTCGAAGACGCCGCTTCATTTGATTATTCTTGTGTCATAACAATAATCTTATTCGGAAATTTCCGCGTCTGAGTTTTACATTGTCATTGAGTGTAGTTAAATGTTAGTAGGTAATAGAGATAAGGAAATGTATTTATATTGAGTGAAAGTGAATAATTAACTTTATATGTAATTATTTATTTATTATTAATATAATAATATTTTTAACTATCCCGATCTTGGGCAGCCCGTACCTGCCACCTTTTTTAAATCGTCGCTCCACCTCGCCACAGGGGGTCTTACATTACTTGATTACACTAAGTGTAATCTCCACCCTAGCATGTGTCGGCTCTATCGGCCATCAAGGCGCCTGGAGACATGACCAGCCCACTTCCACTTAAACGAGCTAATTCTACGCGTAGTGTCGATTGTATCATATTACTTTTTGAAACTAATAACACTATATCATTATGCATTTCATCTTGCATTTTGTAGCTTGTAACACAAACAGTAGCATAAGAGATCAAGATTGAACCTGCAAATTTGAATTGATCAATGGTATACAGTTGATCAATTGACTCGGAAACCAATAACTAATTTGAATTTAACTGTCAGTTTTATATAGCAGTGATATATTAACTATTACCATGCCATGTATTATTTATTTAATATGTTACTTCAGATATATTAACCTTATCGTATAAAAGTAAACAACAGCAATTATTTTATATTCTTATTGTGGTGGAAGTTTTGAAGCTTAATCCATCAAGCAGCTACAACGTTAGTTAGTGGGTATACATGTGACATAATTTTATATGACATAAGACAGTTATCTCACTTTGTTATTCGACACAGATGAATATGAAATGCATTATAAAACCAAATTAAGCACACAAGAAATTGGTGCCTGTCGGGGTCTGAATAAACATTATTTTGTAGAATAGATAAAGGAGAGTAACAGCCCGTAAAGGAGTCACTGCTGCGTATAGGCCTCCTCACCTCCTTAGACTACTAGAACATCAGAACAAATGTTGACATCAAATTCAAAATGTATTAAAAAATCGATTAAGGTAGAAAAGAAAACACGCTAAGCAATAAGTAAGTAATAATAATTTATAAGGCCATCTTAGAACGTTACTTATCATACTAAGTATTCTCAGACCAAATAGCTGTAATATATAGCTTCGTTCCGGTCTGAAGAGTGAGTGGACAAGTGTAATTACAAAGGATACAACAACTTAGTCCCAAGAGGTGCCTACAATGCCAAAGTCTCTGAAACATCATCAACCAACCAGGGACATCAAAAGCTCGTCTGCTTGCTCTCTCAATATAAATAATTCACAATACGACAACAACGATACGAACAAGTGAACTATCTTGTTTTTTAAAACAAATCAATGTGAGCAATAAAACTATTTACCATACGAATGCACAATTTTCCGATACATCGTAAATATAGTAAGTACATACATCGATAGCTACGACGCTGAACTCTCGACGTTGGAAATTTTCTGCATTTTCATCTCGGAACTGGGAGTGAAATGGAAGTGATATTAAATAACTAGGCGGTAGGACTTAGTGCAAGCCCGTCTGTGTAGGTACCACTGATTTATCAAATATTCTACCGCCAAACAGCAATACTTAGTATTGTTTCGTTTCGGTTTGAAGGGTGACTGAGTCAGTGTAACTACAAATACCAGGTAGTCCCTAATGTTGGTGACGAATTGGCGACGTAAGGAATAATTAGCCCATTAGCCCGTTCTACCTATAGCATAAAAACGATTCTCCTTTTAGTACAAACCTCCTGTATTTTATACATTCTTCTCAACAGAACCAATTTATGGTACCTTGTTGGAAATAATTAAAAATTTGAGCAATGTATTGAATATATAAATTTTAAAAAGTCTCTTTGATATAAATGTCTAATACGAACATAAGAAATTAAGAAATACCTGACTTGATGTATAAATTATACAAATGTACTGAATATTCTTCTATAAAAAAAGCAGATTGTGTTGTATATGACGATGTCTTCCTGATTGATTGTATTTCCGATTTCAGCTACAGTAGTAATTCTCAAGGGAGATTACGCATCTGCACATGGCATACATGATATGAAATTAGTTGCCGTACCAATAGCTTTACGTGCGTTCTGAGGCATAAGAGATTAAACATTGTCAACTTCTATACTCCGTGCTGCTAATGAGATTATCTCGACTCGAATGCAATAACTTTTTATTAGTAAAGAATTTGAACTTAGGACCTCAGGATTTGCGGTCTTAAAAGTTTGCCACTCACAATATGATCGCAACTTGTCCAGTGATCGTTCGTATAATGCCTAAACCACTGAATATGCTCGACGGTATGTCTGAATTTGTTTCTATTGTTCTATTTTTCTTGCAAAGTGAAGTAGGTCAGACGTCCTCGTCGCTTACTGCGCAAAGACAAAGGTAACAGAATCACGACACTCAACTACAAAAAGACAACAGAAGCGCTTACGCTTGGGAATATACCTTACAATGTCTTATTTTATAAACTATTATTGTAAAACCTTTTTAAAAACGCCATACGCATTGATTCGCCTTCTTTTTTTTTATTTTGTCTATTATTGTTTTATTAAATATAGAATAGTTTTTAGTCGATTGACAAGTAATACATTTTTCAAAAGGTATGAGATAGAATAGGATAACGATAGAAAACCAGATTATCGGTAGCTACTTATTTTATTTCGAACGCACTTATTATTATATGAGAAACTGCTGATTCGAAGTCCAAAACATATTTAATGTGCAAACTGTAATACTTTTTTTGTAAGTAAAATGTTTATGTATTAATATCGAATATTTCGCATGTCAGTAATTTTAATTTTATGATGCGAAATATTTTTTTACGACAATGTATAAATTAGTTAATTTAATATTAACCTAAAATTACAATAATATAATGCAACATATAGTAAACTTACATAAGGCAGAAACTATTTGGTTTCTCAATAAAAATTTCAAGCCGAATTTTATATTATGCAATTAACTTATAAATGAAAGTAAAGCAACCCAACTCAGGCGATTTAACACGATTTATAAATAAAACAACGTACTGGTTTAATCCTTTGAAGTAGCGCATCTGTGGCGCTCAGTTTTGTTAAATGTTAATTTAATTAAGAAATTTCCGCAAAACATCGGTACAAGGGAATCTGAAAATTTCTAGCGAACAACGGAGTGCAAAAACATTTGCTTTCGATGTTATTGTCATTACAGCTGGAATTCCCAAAAATAAAATACATTTAATTATATTAACAGTTTTCTAAAGCAATGTTTGCTTATATAGGGTATTCCATTAAGGGCGCTTGATCTTTGAAATGCAAAAAAAAATACATGTAGGAGAGATATTTGCGAATTTTTTTTTATTTGGAAGGTCTATCGACCCCATTATGTATGGAATATGACATCATTCAAATGACCGCCACGGCTTCGGTTGGTGGCGCGCACACGAAAGGTCCAATTTTCGATGACTCTGGCGTACAAATCGGGCTGTATTTGATCGATGCCGTGGCGTATGTTGACTTTGAGGGCATCGATGGTTTGCGGCTTGTTGGCATAGACCTGCGACTTAAGAAAACCCCACAAGAAAAAGTCCAGCGGGGTCAAATCGCACGATCTCGGTGGCCAGTTCACGTCGCCTCCGCGCGAGATGACCATGTCTAGAAATTGCTCGTGCAGAACTTCCATCGTAGCGTGTGCTGTGTGGCACGTAGCGCCGTCCTGTTGAAACCACATGTTGTCCAGATCCATATTCTCGATTTCAGGCCAAAAGAAGTTGGTTATCATCGACCGGTATCGCTCACCATTGACGGTGACGGCCACACCATTATCGTTTTCGAAAAAATACGGACCAATCACGCCTCCGGCCCAAAATCCGCAACAAACAGTCACTTTCTGCGGGTGCATTGCCACTTGGTGAACCTCGTGTGGATTGGTCTCGTCCCAAATATGGCAATTTTGCTTGTTGACATAGCCATTCATACAAAAATGCGCCTCGTCGCTGAAGATGATTTTTTTGCCAAAATCGGCGTCAACTTCCAACTGCTCTAATGCCCAGTCAGCGAACACACGGCGCTGTCTATGGTCATTAACCTTGAGCTCTTGGGTCAGCTGGATCTTGTACGGGTGCAGGCTCAAGTCACAACGCAAAATTCGCCAAGTTGTCGTCTGCGAAAGGCCGAGTTCCTGTGCGCGACGCGGAATTGACTGCCGCGGGTTTTCGAGGACTCTGTCGCGCACAGCGGCGATATTCTCGGCAGATCTCGCGTTACGTTGACGCACGGGAACCGGCTGATTGTTAACTGACCCGGTTGACTCGAATTTGTCCACCAATCGACGGATAGTCGACTCGGCAGGACGATCATCGCGACCGTAAAACGGGCGAAGTGCGCGGAACGTTGCTCGAACTGAAGACCCATTTTCATAAAACAATTTTATGATTTGCACGTGCTGCTCGACACTGTAATCTGCCATGGTGGTTTGGGAGGACGGAATGAATATAACACACTGCATTTGACAGCTGTCACTCAAACAACATGGCTGCAATCAGCTGTCAAAGTTCAAGCGTCCCTATTGGAAAACCCCATAGTATTTTTTAAGTTTCGAATAATATTACGCGTTATAAATTATAATAGCTCTAATTAATGTTCATGGTTTGCCTTTACGCAAGTTCGTCTAAGTAGATACCACTCAAGTCGCCAGTAATTTGACCAACACAGCACTCCCGTTTAATTCTAGGCAGCGTGACAGTTCTTATATGTTTTATATATCTCATCGTACCAAAGTCTAAGCGAGTGACTTGTCTCCTGGTAAGTGTTTTAGTTCCGAATTAAAGCCGCGTTAAATTTTTTTTTTATATGTAACAGAAATTGTATGAGTTAACAATGCCTTTGAATTAATTTAAATCCTATAAAAAAACAAAAAAAAAAAGCGCGATCGTTTCATTATTGGTTTTCATATAAGATATATAATGTGTTGAGTGTAAATAGTCTTTCTATAATCTATATCATTTAAGGAAACAAGTAAGTTTCATGCCGGTTCTCCTCAGTACAATCTACATTCCGAACAGCTGACATTTAATTGCGTTCGTTACATGACGATTCAAGAGTGCTTATTAGAACCTACTTGAATAAGGAAATGTTGATTTTTGATAAATAAAATGCATTACCTAAAAAATCTTTACAAGGTTTTTTGAATATTGTTTTTGAATAGTTGCTTCACATCACTTCGATCTCCACGTGGATTTTATTCGTGGATGAATTTTGTTGAAATTCGAAAATCGATTTTTATCCCAGGTCAACCTTTGTGTAGTTCACTAGCATAGTATTCGCCCAATGAAAGAGTTCAATGGATTTTATAAAATCCGTAAAAATAAAAACCAGTATGTAGTGTTTCTAGGTCTTAATTAATCTATTTTATTTCAAAATTGTTTATTTTTTACCACAAAGAATAAAATTGAAATAATGATATCCTGCTAAAGACATCAGCTACCGACTGTATAAATTTCACACTATGAAAACATTTATAGAGCAAACGATGGACCATTTTCAATTTTGCATGATTCGATCCGGTTCAAAAATATTGCTCGCTATATCGTTGCTTCAGAAGAGTTTGCTTGCCATTCAGTTGTAGCTCTGAGAAAATGTACTGACGTCATGTTATATTTATTTTCGTGAATAATAGTGAGTCGACAATTGAGAACTATTCCATCAGCAACGTGATTGCCTGCCAATGTTATATGATGATTTATTTAGAGAGTGTTAATTATGTTCCGATGAACACCGACGGATAATAAATTTAATCCTAGCTAATATTATAATTGCGAAAGTGAGTTTGTTTGTTTGTTACGCTTTCTAGCTTAAACCAGTAAACCGATTTAAAAAATTCTTTCACCAATGGAAAGCTACCTTATCAGGCAACATTTTATCCCCGTATTCCCACGTAAAAGGGAACTACGCGGATGAAACCACGGGCAAAATGCTAGTCTATATATATATATACATAGCAAATTATTTTCAATCGATTGCGATAATACTTGATGAATCGCACGCCAGCAGATGTTTCCGAATTTATACAACTGTCTTACAGCAGGTGGCTCGAATTTCAACCGCAAGCGAGTTGCAGACAACAGCTATTTGCATTTAAAGTGTATGAATGTGATAATGTGATTATAATATTTAGTATTATAAATACTACATTTTCAAATGCTCATTTAACGGCATTAGTGACAATATTTATAAATTTTTATGAAAATCAAAACAGATGTCATGTGATTTTTCATCATTGAAGTTGATCATGTCGTAATAATTACATGTCTAGCATACATATGATATAATTAGGATATACGATACGAAATTAACATATCTACGTAGACACGTACATAAATGTATTTTCTAGAAGTAAATCCGGACTTCATAAACTCGAGAATTTTAAAAATCAAATTTTAATTTAATGTTGATAAAGTTAGTATACTAAGAGATACGCTATAATTCACAATTTTATGGTATTCGATACAGCGAAATTTAATGTGACTCGATATATCAGGATATCGAAGGTTTGATATCAATTCGATTGAAGATCGAATAAGTGCGGAATTCAGTTTAAAAGCAATATGAAAGCGAATATTGTATATAGTACACTATTCAATTGATTCGAATAAAAATAGTAACTTATAATTCTAGATTGTTCTTAACATTGCGTTCAATATAAAACATTACTTTGAGTCAAAAAAGACTTATCATCCAATTTTTTTATTCGCTATTCCTATATTAGTAAAAAGATTAGTTTTTGTAAGGTTATAAAAATTTTTGGTAAATGATCAACACTCAAGATAATACAATTAACAATAACAACAATTTCTTACTAGTTAAAATATTTATTTAAACTGTTATATTTATTTTGTATTTCAAACGGTTTATTTGGTCTTAAAAACGAAATAATGTACAATAACATTAAGGAAAATAATTACAAGACATTACAGGCTGTCGCCGGAGTTGGTGCTGCAAGCTCCTAAAATATAGTGAAAGAACAGTACAAGAATAGTTTTAAAGCTTCCTTACAAATGTAAGGCACGTCCGGTTCAAGATATAATTCGCGACACCTTGCCGTTTCTGCGAAATTATAGAGAAAATAATATCGTGCAATTACAGCTTTGGATCCTTGCCAACCGAAGGCGGGTTGATTATTGAAAATTATTTCGAATGTATTGTTTTTTTTTTTTTCTGTGGTGTTGTTTTCTTTAACTTATATGAATACGCCTGCATATTTTATAAATGATTGAAAAACGAATACTTACATGTGTGTTACGAACTCGGTAAAAAATATTTGTAACCAACGGAATAATAAAATATTTACCATAATTGCATAGAATCGTTCAGTTGATCGTCATTCGCTTGTCCTTATTTTAGTTAATTATTTATTGGCGCATGTTGTAAATTATTTGGAATTTGTTTGATTTGTTACCCTCAAGCATAAACGATCAAGAGCGTACGTACTAAATGGATACATTAATATTCAATGTTGTGCTACTGATTCTTTATTTAATTGTAACGTATTTATTTTAAATTATTCACTGATAACCAAGATAACATTGTTGCAATATGAAATTTGAAATATAAAAATGAAAGTAATTGTAAATTTCATTTCGCGTAGTTCGTATCCGAAAGTTCACTGCGTATTATTAAAAAAGTTTTTATACCTTTCAGTTAAATTTCACGTTTACTTAAAAACTTTTTCATATTACATCTTAAAACCTGTTAATGTGACTGCTTTTTGCAGTACTTATAATACATTTAAATAGATAATAATCCAAATAAGGTTCTATATGTGAAATAAGACGTTTGAAGGAGCGACAGACAATGTGCATGGCTAGATGTAAGGCTGCAGACCCGGAGGTCCTGGGTTCAATTTTCAGGTCGTGCCAGTAAAATGATATTGGGTTTTTCTGTCAGAAAATTCTTAGTAGCAGCCCGGAGTCTGGAAATTGTTAATGTTAAAATCCCGTACCTCGGAAAGCACGTAAAGCCGTTGGTCCTGCGCCTGAACTCTTTCCGGTCGTGTCGGATTGCCGTCCCATCGGGTTATGAGAGTAAGGGAATAAAGAGTGTTTGCGCACACACTTGTGCATTATAATATCTCCTGCGCAGTTGGCTAATCTCTCTTGAGATTGGCCGCCGTGGCCGAAATCGGTCTGGAGGACGTTATTATATTATTACTAGCTGCCCGTCCCGACTTCGTACGGGTAAAATAAGGATTTTATCCCGTGCATTTTTGAATCAATAAGATATAAACATTCGCCCATACAATACAGTGTATGTGTGTTCGGTACAGTTCATATAATAATGATGCATAAAGTACATGCTCTACATATTTTTTCATTTATTGGAACAAAGTTATTTTACTACTGAAAAGTAGAGTGACCTGGTAGAAATTTTTACGTAACAAAATAGCGTTGTCCTCCAAGCGACCTTTCCTCTCTTTCCTTCTTACAGATTATTTCTTACTGATTCTTTCTATTCTAGCGGTTGTATGTGTATGTATGTGTAAGCGTGCAAATTTTCACATTTCTATACAAATGTAAATATAATTTGCACTCTTTTTTTAACTTATAATTCGCTATTTTATATTAAATTTTGAATAAATTACTATTTTTCTAAAGTATTAAATGAAATTTATCAATTTTAATTCTTACTTTACATTTTTGCATTGAAAACAAAATAAAAATAGCATAAAATATACGCACGTGAAAGGGAGAGTTGATTAAGAAGGGCAACGCTTTTTGGTGTGATAAAAAAGTAAGAACAATTTCCTCCTTTTTTTTTCGCTGGAAAAATGCATTTACAGCAGCAGATGCAGCGGTATCCTCTCCGTCTGGTCGGGGGGCGCCACGGGGTCGCTTGTGTATGCTACCGTGATGCCCCGGGGTTCCCGGATACAGGGAACCCCCTTAGCCCAGGCGGCTGTTAAGGCGGGGGAAGAAGGTGCGCATAGCGCCTACGCCTCTCCGGACGGATCGAATCAGCGGAGGCATTTTCCTCGCGCTGCGGCACCGCGGCCTCCTTTTGCGACATGACTCAGAAGGATACCATTTTCAACCAGCACCATGCGTGCTGCATGCATGGTGCTGGTTGCAGCATGGCGTTAATCACGCTCGGCAGCGAGAAATCTCCACCGACTATCGCCGCCAGGTTATGCCTCTGAGGCCCCACGCAGCACACTCCGAAGAATAATTTCCTCCCGATCGATTTCAACCGCGATGGCCAATCTCAAGAAAGATTCGCCAACTTCGCAGGACGTATTATAGTGCAAAAAATAATTATTTTTTTTATACCTCGAATAGAACTTGAAATTAATATTTTTATAATAAGGAACTTCGTTCCTATACGGCTTCCCACGACACCACTCGGATTTTTTAAAATTATAATAGGTCTAACGCATGTACATAAGTACACATACATTTTTGTTATTTAACTTACCTTTCACAATATTTTTCCTTAAGAATAATGTAATTCTCAACTAAATTTATTATAAATTTAGTTGAGAATTACACGGAAATGATAAATAGATAATTGTAAACGTCACTACTGCGATCGATGTACAAACAATAATAATGGCCGAAATTTTTCCGAAAATTGTGTAAGAAATGAGATACAGCTTATTGCAAGAGAGACAAGAGAACGCTCCCATCCTTACTCCGTGCTGCTTACATGGTGAGTAGTGACACCAATAGACCCCTGACGGGGATAACTGATCAAGTGTTAATTTATCCAGCTATCGACCGAGGTTGAAAATGATTGAAATACTAATATCACTGTTAAAAAATAGGGGATCAACCCCTATTTTTTAACAGTGATATTAGTAGAAGGGTGAAAATTTAGGGTTGTATGTATTTTAATTCCACATAATAAAAAAATAAAAGAATTCGTCACTAAAACTGTGACACGAGATTTTTATATATATAGATTATACTAATTTAATTTACTAATATTTTCAATGTATCCTTGTATTTGCAAATAGATTTGTTTAAAATATATAGTGGTGGTCGTATAATGAGAAACACTACCAACGGTCCTTGACATTATGTAAGATACTTCACCGTAATCGATTTTATTTTGAAATTAAACAATAAATAGGACAACAATATGTTCAACGATTTATCATTTATTACAAAAACAATATAAATCCCATTACACATGTGCAGTTTCAATATTACATTACGGACAAACATTTAAATCAGTTTTAAGGTATGAACAATAATGGTCAACTAATTAGAAACAAAAACAAAAAATATAATTTTTTTTTTTTTTTTATTATTAATAATTAGTATTGTTTTTTACGAAATAGTTACTATTCACAGCCTATCAATAGTTATAATTAATATTTAGTGGCGTATCCCTTATTTTCAACAACAGCACTGCAACGACGTGGCATTGATTCAATCAATTTCATACATTTTTGTAGGGGGATTGAATTCCATGCTTCAACTAATGCTTCATATAGATCGTTTTGACTGGTGTTACGTTTGTTTGAGATTTTCTTTTTAACAATATATCAGAGATTTTCTATCGGGCTTAAATCCGGACTATTTGCTGGCTAGTCTAAAACGGATATACGCTGTACGCTAAGGAATCATTTGACGCTATTGGCCGTGTGTTTAGGGTCATTGTTATGCTGAAAGATCCAGGTTATAGGCAAATGATAGTCCGAGTAGGGAATCATTGTGTGCTCTAAGATATGTTTGTATTGCCATTGATCCATTGTACCTCCACCGTGCTTGACTATACTCCTTGTGTATTTATAATTAAAATCATTGTTTACAGGGCGTCTAACATAGCGCTATCCATCGGAATTTACCATATTTATTTTTGTTTCATCTGAAAATAACACTTTTATCCATTCTCGTACCGTCCAATTAACATATTTTTCAGCGAATAAGTTCAACAGTTCCACAGTGTTTTATAATGATCAATTGCATTAAAAAGTTTCTTAACAGAACAATTTAAATGCTCAGCTATTCTTCTGTACGCTCACTTATGATCTATATGTAAATAAACAACGATTTGCCTAGTTGACGCGTCACTACTTTTATTTTTGGCCATTTTGAATAAAATAAAATTCAGATTAAATTTTGAATTGCCGTCAAAATAAAAGAAAAAGCCAAGAAAGAAATGTTATTCTCCAATTTCAAAAAAAGAACGAGCTATGGATGCTTTTTTTAAATATTTCTAATTAGGCGTCCAAGCGGCCAGTAACAGAAAATAAACTCCTACATGTGTAAGACTCATTTTGTAATTAAAAGTAAGATATGTTTTATATTTTATGCATTTAATGAGTTTTTTATTTGAGTGGCTATATTATTGCATGATTATTAATTATTGAATGTATATATTTTTTACGAACATTTGTACGTTAAAGTTATACTTTCTTTATTCATAAGAAGTGTTTCTAATTATGTGACTGCCACTGTATATAATGAATCCTATTAACTTAAGTACTTATTGATTTTTGACTTAAAGTTATTTTAATATAATCATATCCTGGGACATTACTCACACAAGGCCATCTGATCCCAAACTAAGCAGAGCTCGTACTATAGAAACTAGACAACTGATAAATTCAAAATTCAAATTTAAAATACTTTATTCAATATTAAAGTATTACACCTTCTTATTGATAGTCAATTTAGAAACTACCACCGGTTCGGAAAAGAAATACCCAGCCCTGAGAAGAACCGGCGAAAGAGCCTCAGCGGGTTGTTTTTTTTTGTCTTTTTTTATTGCATCATGTACAGCTTACAAAAAAAAATTGAAATAGCCATGCGGCGATCGTGTCATTCCCAAGGTGTGCTATCATCCATAAAATCATTAATTGTATAATAAACTTTAGCACACAGGCAAAACAATACACAATTTTCAATTTTTTAAAATTTAGCCACTGAGGCATTTTGAACGCTTTCTGGGATCCTGTTGTAGAACCGTATACATTGCCCCACAAAAGTGTTACTGACTCTATGCAGTCGAGTAACGGGAGTAATTAATTTGTGTTTGTTCCTTGTACCAATGTTATGAGTATCACATTTTCTCACAAAATCATTAATGTTTTTCCGTACATACATAATATTACATAATATGTATTGAGAAGCAACTTTAAATTTCTGTCTTAAGGATTCTTTAGCTCCCAGGTTATAGATTGCGCGAATAGCCCTCTTCTGCAGTACAAATATCGTATTGATAGCGGCCGCATTACCCCACAGCATAATGCCGTGAGATATTATACTGTGAAAATAACTAAAATATACAAGGCGGGCCGTATCAACATCGGTAACAAATCTTATTTTCTTAACCGCAAAAGCCGCTGAGCTTAGTCTACTCGCAAATCCGTCAATATGGGGGGCCCACTGCAACTTGGTATCAACAGTAAGGCCAACAAATACAATAGACTCAACTGGATCTATCGACTCCCCATTGATATGTACATCAGCTTTTACATTTTTAACATTTGGCGTGCTAAATTTTACAACTTTTGTTTTTTTATTATTTAACATAAGATTATTGACACTAAACCAATGTACTATATCAGAGACAGCATTGTTTACATCGTCATACTGTACTTGTTTTCTTTTAATTTTAAAAACTAAAGAGGTATCATCAGCAAACAATACTATGTCATGTTTGTTCCCTACAAGAAAGGGCAGGTCGTATATGAGGAATAGAAAAGGACCGAGAATTGATCCCTGAGGGACCCCCCATACCAACTGAAACCCCAGGAGATCTTTTCCCATCAACGTCGACCTTCTGAATTCTATTCTTAAGATAAGAAGTAAAAAGCTCGAGCGCACCTTCTCTGATTCCATAGTGATTTAATTTCCTGACCAGAGTTTCATGTTGAACACAAGCATAGGCTTTGGGTAAGTGACAGAAAATCCCTAAGGCGTCTTGCGACTCCTCCCATGCTTCATAGATATTCTTAATAAGTTCTATGCCTGCGTCAGTTGTTGAACGACCCCTCGTGAATCCAAATTGTTTTCTATGAAGCAGATTGTGTCTGTTAAAGTGAGCAAGTAATTGATTTAAAATATATTTTTTGATATATAATAATAATAATTTCGACTGCCTCGTTGGTCTAGTGGCTAGATATAAGGCTGCAGACCCGGTGGTCCTGGGTTCAATTCCCAGGTCGGGCCAATAAATAGTTATTGGGTTTTTCTGTCAGAAAATTCTCATTAGCAGCCTGGAGTCTGGAAGTTGGAAGTGTGTACACTCCTGTGCCTCGGAAAGCACGTTAAGCCGTTGGTCCTGCGCCTAAACTCTTTCCGGTCGTGTCGGATTGCCGTCCCATCGGATTATGAGAGCTAAGGAAAAGAGAGTGCATCTGTGTTTGCGCACACACTTGTGCACTATAATATGTCCTGTGCAGTTGGCTAATCTGAGATTGGCCGCCGTGGCCGAAATCGGTCTGGAGGACCTTAATAATAATTTGATATACTGCATATACTACTTATCTTTTGAAAATACATACTTATATAGATTATTACACCCAGACTCAGGACAAACAGACATGTTCATGCACACAAATGTCTGTCCTGGCTAGGAATCGAACCCACGACCGGCACTGCGAAAGGAAAGTGTCTACCTACCACGCCAACCGGCTCATCAATATATAAATAATTGGTATACAAATAAATATTTTTTGAAATAATTTATCTTCATTTTAACTTTATTGAAGGATCCTCTGCAATTAAAAGAAATAGTGTATATTTCTTAGTTTAATAAATAGAACACTATTTACAGAGTAATACAAGTACACGTAATAGTTTTAAATGTTGAAATAAATCGCATGTCAAAACGAAACAATTTTATTATACAAACTTTGCACGGCTTTGATTCTATGGCCTTTATAACACAAAACTATTTTACAATTATTTTAAGGCGAGTTAAATGTTTATTTCCCGAAGCATTTAAAAAAGGGTTTTCTAGTTTTCGAATAGAACTGTAGAAAACACAAGACAGAATGCTAACCATTGTATTTAGTTAAGAAAAAGGTTTCGTGAAAAATGAAACTGGTTTGGAAGCATTATTTTGCTGTAAGCTTGACTAATTGCTCTCGCGGATTCTTAAGAACGTTATAGAAGGCGTTAGTGAGTTGAAATTTTCAATTTAACTTCTACGAAGTTCGCATTGTTCAGGTCGAAACGGAGATGAAGTTTCCTATGTATTTGTATAAAATATTTCTAAAGCAAAACTTGATTTCGTTACAATTGTGACGAATATAGGAATATTTTTTTATCATCCAAATTAAGTGCACTGCTTAATGTTTCTAAATATATATAATGTAATACGTAGAAACATTTGAATAATTTATCACTTTTTCAACTGTATTTAGGAAAACGTAAGGACATGATAACGTCCAAATTTAATTATCTTGTCCGTCATTCAAACCCCATGCCTCTAACCGACATCCTCTTTGCACTTCATTCCCTGACCAAATATTTTAATTATGCGTTTGAAATAGAAAACAGTACTAAATTATTTTTAAATTTATTATATCTATTTACCATTGATAAGTATAATTTCTTTGTTTGATGTATGCGTACATTTAGACAGATAAATCACATTAATATCTTGCTATCTTTTAGCATATTTAGGAAAAAGCCGAGGGCATGAAATACCAGTTCACTCCATACTTCTGCCTATATAGGTTGTAAATAGTAATTATTTATTATTATCAAATTACTGCTGCCAACAAACGGATTTAAGGCATTTCGCATGGCCGACCCCGGACTTCGATTCGAGTCCTTGGGATCTCCAGCCTTTTAAGCTAGGGCAAAGGGACAGTTCATTTTAATTTATAATAGAAACTCATTTAACAGTCATACATGTATTCGTTATTGTACTGCAAGATTATGTAGACGATATCACGTTATACTAGCCTGACCGTTATTCATATTTTCAGCGTACATTTCTAACAAAAACAAAAATTAAAATTTTTCTCAACTTTCTGTTGCGCTATCCAAACTTTGGAGTGGAATTTCAAGATTTTTATTTTGAGGGCATCATGTGAAATATTTATTCAAACGAAACCAATAAAACTGTCAGAACAAATCCTTCCACGCCTTAAACAGTTGCGATTAAAGATTTATCGTCACTGTGGAAGGAGCTTATTGTAGAGTACTTTTTTATTTATGGTTTTTAGAAAGGAAGACGAGATATTGACTATATATATATGTTTGGTAATACCGTAACGGGTGTCGTTGATACTCATCTTGAACATATGTATCTCGAAATCTTTAGTTGTAATTTAAATAGGGATCGCATGTAGGATCAGCTGCAATAAGGACAATAACACTGTTAATTTCTGGCATGCTATTGAAAATGTCATATCAGAAAAGCCAATTACGGTACTTTGGGCCGCCCCTAGCTTTGAAACCTCACTAAGCCAAGCCAGTTAGTAGTTCACGTCTAAAAATACAATAGATGCAAATCTAAAAACAAGCTTAGCTTAAATCCGTTCCGATTAAGAAGTGAATTTGTTCAGAAAAAAATGTTAAACAGTGTCTACTAGTAATTTTCTTGTACTTTCCAATTGTGTTGATGTCTGTTTAACTTCTTCACTCCGTTAATTCAATGTCCAAATATTTATGTAGCAGTTGTTAGGTGGAGTAATCTGTCTCAGTACCGAAGTAAGCTGCCAGTGCCACTAAATATTAATTATTCTTTTTCTAAAATAGAGAATGCGTGCACAAATCGGCCACCCGATGAGATGTGATCACTACCGCACAAATCCATATCTCTAATGATTGTACTATTAACTTAGAGAATAAACTTTTATACATATAGTTGTTAACTAAACAGTTAAACAAATATATGGACTACAATTTCATATTCCTTTGTACTTCTCAGCTCAGAAACTTTTTCTACATTACTTAAACTAACAAAGTCCGCAGTTAGCTCCGTATATTTTTCTTTGCCCTTCTCCATTCAAGCATTTAACGAGGAATCTCAATGACTGTTTTCTGAGTACCTATTAAGTAACGAAGACTTTTTATAAAATTCTAAATAAATAATGTTTTACATCCATATCAATTATATATAAATAAAACTTATTTAATTTATATTCAAGTTTGAATATCTTATTTTCTTACTACCATTTTGATTTATATTAAGAGAAAATTTGGGAAACGTGATAGAAAAGTCTTCTTCGTTTACATCAGAAAATCTCAAGGAGAAGACAAACCGCCTTAAGAAAAGATAATATCATACAAGATAGTACATTAGTTTATTCGCAAGCACAGCTGCCCTGTATTCCCGCATTTTCATAATTTGAGGGGACGGGAACCCAATACGACCTGAGAGAGATTAGGTGCACACAGGTTACAAAGAGCACGAATCATACCTAACAGATTTCTAAACTGTGATAATACGAAGATTACAGAAGAGCTATCTCGAAAGTTCCAGCAAATATTTATCGGAGTTAATATTTATTATTGGCGTATATTATAGTCATTACGTAAATATAGAGACAAAAACGTAATTTTGTAACCCAAACTAAAGAATAACTCAAATGTAATTAAAATTAACGGTGATCCGTCGATGACGTTCAACCACGATATATGACTGTCCGTTTGACGTTCCGTCAAGGTGATATAACAAAAAGTCTGCTATCACTCTCGTTTCAAATTTTATAGTCAAATTAGTAACAGCACCACATTCTCACGGGCATATTCATTTAAATATATAATTTATACCTACGCAATACTCTTCAGAAATATATTAAAAAATTAAAAAATAAATTTAAGTGATACCTTATTTTGTGGATATCTTCAAAGCACGCCTTAGGTACTCGTTTGACTGCGTCATTGGTCTAGTATATAACTTATAACGGGCTAGATTAGCCGTAGTAGAGATTAGTAGAGTTTTTTGATACAGCATTATTTTTTGTCCAGAAAATTTTAGAAGTAATACTACTCGTTTCAATAACTCTTAGCAACTTGAATAGACTAAAAAGGTTGTAATTTACATATTTCTATTTATGTATGAGCCAACAGTACATCAGTATACACTCGTATTTGATCATGAATATTATCTTTATTGCCTTGTTCGGGAAAAACTCGTTTCAATTCCAGGGATAAAAATATATACCTTAATCACTACCTCACGAAGGACGGAATGAATTTAAAGTATTTTTTCCTTTTACAAAGTCTTAACGAACTTTAAGTTAGGAGGACGACTCGTAATACGAATCCACCGCAACTCAATTCAAATGCACGTCTCATCTGAGGATTCATTTTATTACAGGTACCTGAAATTCGATAAAACTTTTCTTGATTAGTACTAGTTTTACTGTAAGATATATTTTTTTAACAAAGTTACATTGATTGATCTAAATACAAAAGCGGCTTGATTTAAGCGCTCTGGAAACATTTATTTAAATATAAATTATGAACAGAATTTTAATAACAAAATGACAACATAATAATATGAACATATTATTACGAAATTATATAATATTAGATTTTATAAAATTAAATAATAATCTTTACGAAATAATAATAAATTATGGCCAAATATAATTTTTATTTGAGCGTAAAACTTCTATCTACAAATTCGTGAAATCTAAAACATGATTGTTACTAAAATTACTTATTTGTTAAGTGAAATGGAGTAAAAAAACAGCCTGTATAAGTCGCACTAGTGGACTAAGGCCTCTGTAACACCTGAGGCTTGTATACAACTACATATTACACGTTCAGATTAATTCAAGATGTTTTTCTTCAACGATGAACATGAAATGAACATAAACTTAATAATTCGGCATCTAAAAATTCACTGTTTCTTGCCCGGTTTTAACCCTCACTTCTCGAAATCATCGCTAAGCTCTTCGGTTAAGTAAATAATTGAAGTTATATAGATATATCTTTAAATGTATATGGTTTTAGGTTTTTAGCAAGAAGGCAGTCGTCACCACAGCAATGTTTTTCAGATAATTGTATCTCCACAGATGTGTTGTATATGACTTTGGTATATCATTTATATTTATGTTACTGCATGGTTTTATTGTCAAGCAGCAAAATAGTCTAAATTTTAATTAAAAACCATTCGTTGCACTTTTATTGGAATAACCTTCAGACTTAAGGTCAGATATAAATTCCTTGTTGCAGTAACTGCAAATATTTGACTTCATTTTAAATTGAAAAAGAATGCCGAATCGTGAAAAAACACCAATCAAATGTTCTTTTTATAAAAAAATGTCCTTATGTACTTCTCACCTATAATAGTTGGAGCTGAATGCTCACACAGTGTTTTTTAATTAAATTTCTACTCTATTCATATAGGATTAAGATCTAAATTTGCATAATACTTTTCAGTCTTTGAACCAACATGATTCAAGTCACGCGCGTGCGATATGCGTTCACGTAGCGTTAACGCGATGCTTGATCTCTTGTGTATTATAAATGGTTGGACATGCAGGCGTTTAGCTTTTGTATTAAATATAAATAAATTTTAAAGAGATATATTGTTGTAGTTCAAATCATTGGTTCAATTTTATTTACTCCCAAAAATTATCGTATTTCTATTCCTTGTGTAGATACAAGTTTAGAGTTACGTTAAAAATAAACAGTATATATATGTATATTATATATATATATATATACTGTTTATTATTATACGCAAGAAAATTGGAAAATAAACGGTTTTGAAGAAGGTTTTTATCATATTCATGCTCTAGGGCAATATCACAATTAGACAGGATTTGTTTATTAATAAGCTGTTTTAAGGTGTATGTAAAAAACATCGCTTTATGAGTGTTTGCCTTATTGTGTTTTTTAATTAAATGAAACTGATTGCTGATATTATTGAGGTCAAACACAAACATGAGAACGAAGTTTGTATAATTATCATAACTTTTTCACTTGATGAGTACGCCTCATAGAGAAAAGATTTAATTAAAAAAGAAGTTGGAATCGTAGCCGGAGCGAAGCGGCAACTAATTTGAAAGTTTCACCTCTTCACGGCCTCCGTTTTTTTAGGAAATGACTTCACTATACTATGCTATAATATATTGAATCAATCTCATATATTATAAGACAAATATTTATAATCTTTATATTTGCTTTTTTAAATTATTACATCGTATGATTACTTATTATATATATGCATACATACATAGTATCGCTGTCGCATGAGACTTTCTGACATTTCAGGCGTGTGCGGTGTGTTTAATGTTTGTGCTTACAGAATTACCTTATTGTCTCCTATTAACGTTATTGGCCACTTACATAGAAGTGTAATATTGTATTCTTTTTGTTACGATGTTGGTATATGGATATCGTTGCATCGCGGTCGGTTGCGTCTCTAGTTATTTCGTATTATTGCAGCGTAAGCGTCGTGTCTATTGTACGTCATTTTGTTTCAAAATATCATACATAACCATACACATGAACAGTATATCACACCACACACATAGACAGCGCTGTTGAAACGTGTATTGACCGCTGATGCTGTCGGAACGAAGTCAGACGTTATCTATAGCATTTAATAGAAGACTGTAGCCTAATGCTACAATTAGCTTTTACTAAAATAATCTACAGAATCTTATAAACGATTATTATTATTATTATTCTAATAATAATATTTATATGTCGGAGATTCGTCAACAGTAGGTCTTGACATCGTTGTATAGTTCCGAAATAATATTCGCAAAACTTCGGTTTACATTTTAATTAATTGTTCACAAACTTACAACACAAAATAATCTAGGATGCCTAAGATCTAGATAGATTAGGAACGTGGGAAGTTTAGCGCGGAGTAATAGCCAACCGTCAATCCAAAAAGGACGGAAGGTGTTGACGCTTCGACATATACTAACATATTTTTTATAATAATAATAATTTGGAAGCGTCGTTACTCAAATTAATAGTATTATAAGTTATATTATAGTATAGCTTAATATTGAACAGTAAGTCTATTCTGGGTTTGAGCGAAATTAAAAAGTTGTGAGGAGTTGCGGGATTATTGTCGGAGCTAACGAAGTTGTTTCGGCAGATCAATCAGAGGCGCATGATATTATCATATTGCTCGTGGAACATTTTGTGGGAATCATTTATATCCTTGTTAACATAAAATCGTTTTTTCTCATAACTTATAAATACTTTTATTTAAATGAATATTAGAGTATATGCTGATTCATCTCGCAGACAAGGAAAATATGGTGAACATGGAACCAATTTGGTATCGTTTCGACGTTGTTGCGATCTAAATATTATAATATTGCTTTTATATAGCAAATATCGACTGCTTGATTGTTTTTGACATCACGCATACTTTATATTATTATTATTTATAATTAACATTATTAATCATTTAAATAGGAGAAGCGAGTAAACAAACGTTTAGAAAATTACTTATTCATATTACGTCGTTAATTAAACTGTTTAAAATTGATTAAATTCTATATTGATATCATACTTTTTGTGTGAATTATGTGTGGAGAAAAAATGACGACGATACATAAATACACCCACACAAACGAGATATAACACTAAAACCAACGGTGTGGGTTTTAAAATTTGTAAATTGAAGGAAATTTAAAATTCTATTCTGTTAATTATATTTTTAAATTTTCGAAGCCGAGAATGAGTTAGTTTTAAAAATTAAAATCAGAGGTGTTGCTAATACTGGAATGTTTTATATAGAAGGCTCGTTCAATTTGCACAAGCGTCGAATACCCATGTACACACTGAAGTGTAGGTTACATGAATAATTCTTAGTTATATTTGATAAATCACTATATTAATTATTTATACATGAAACCATATGTTTAACAACTAACGATATCAGATATAATATCATCTTTTTTCCGTCACACGGTCTAGTTCTATAACCAGCTTAATTATCAGCCAGCCTGTTCATTAAATTTGCTATTAGACGAATTCGGTGTATATCATTAAGTCCCTTGATTGGACGCGCTGTTTAGTAAAAAGCATAGGTATTTAATTGAAAGATTAAATTCGTGGACTATATAATCATAGTACGATTTTAAAATAATTTAAAAGCGACATTCTCTCACAAATGCCCTTTTAAACTCGTTTCATAATGAATTACGTAAATAAAATCACATTAGTTAGTATTACACATATGTGAAAGTCGTAAAGTGTTAGCTTCTAATTAAAATGCACTGGAAGAGACTCAATAACAGACTCAAGCTTTTGTAGTGATAATTAATGTAATAGCAACCCAAGATTCGCTTCAGACTGAATACCTATTTACTGTGTGGAAGGCTATTGCGGACGAAAGACTACGAAATGAAAAAGCGATGTATCTTTTAGAAAGCTTTCCGTTGAATAAATTTTCAAGTGAATAGACTTGAAACGTATTAAATACATTTTTGAAAAACACCTGAGGTTGGCCCTGTTGTTGGAACGAGTAGACCTAAGCCGAAGATTGTAAGTTCAAAGACGGAATTTGTGTGTATAATAAAAATTATCAAGATGTTACACGTCCTTGTGTACTGAATATAATATTATTTTCTGGGTGTCAGGCGTCCGTGTGTTCGTGTTCAACTCATATATTTGCAACATTAGTATTTTGAGTTCCTTTCGCTATGGTTTTAACAAAGTAACGTTACGTGTCTAAGATATACATACATGTATTAGACACGTAATAACTTCTTGTAGTACTTATATATTTGAGCTAAGCTAAGAGCCTAAGGTAACAATTATTAAAGCAACACATTCATCATCATCATCAACAGCCAATCGTAGTCCACTGCTGAACATAGGCCTCTCCCAAAGTGCGCCAAAGCTCCCGGTCCTCCGCCTTCCGCATCCAGTCGGTGCCCGCCACCTTCATAAGGTCATCGGTCCACCTGGCTGGAGGGCGCCCTACGCTGCGTTTGCCGATTCGCGGTCTCCACTCTAGGACTCGTCTGCTCCAACGGCCATCGGTCCTACGACATACGTGACTAGCCCACTGCCACTTCAGCCTGCTAATTTTGCAAGCTATGTCGGTGACTCCGGTTCTTTTCCGGATAATCTCATTTCTGATCTTATCCTTCAAAGATACTCCGAGCATAGCTCGCTCCATAGCACGCTGAGCGACTTTGAATTTGTGGACTAGTCCCGCAGTTAGTGTCCACGTTTCGGCACCGTATGTCATGGCAGGTAAGACGCATTGGTTGAAGACTTTCGTCTTCAAACATTGCGGTATAGACGACGTGAGGACTTGGCGAAGGTTGCCAAATCGGCTTCCTTCTCGAAGTTGTTCCTACCGACTTGTATAACCTGTCCTAGGTAGGTATATTCACTAACAACTTCGAGAGGTTTCCCTTCGACGTATATTGGTCCCGGCACGACATGCCTATTGAACAAGACCTTGGTCTTGTCCAAGTTCATACCGAGACTGACACGCCGGGAAGAATCGCTTAGGCTACGCAGCATTTCGGTGAGTTGTTCCAGCGACTCTGCTATGATGACGATATCATCGGCAAATCGAAGGTGTGAGATGTACTCGCCGTTTACATTGACTCCATATCCAGTCCAATTCAGCGTCTTGAAGACGTCTTCGACGAACAGTTTTGGGGATATTACATCCCCCTGTCTCACCCCTCTGCGCAGTTGGATCGCCTTCGTCTTACAGCCTTGGATGTGGACAGTCATCGTAGCGGCGTTGTACAGACATCTCAGTACCTCGATATATCTCCAATCGATATGACATCTCTGCAAGGAGTCGAGCACAGCCCAGGTTTCGATGGAGTCAAAGGCTTTCTCGTAATCCACGAAAGCCATACACAGCGGCTGATTGTACTCTTCGGTCTTCTGCACAATCTGCCGAACAGTATGGATGTGGTCTACGGTGCTGTAGCCTGATCGAAAGCCGGCTTGCTCTGGGGGCTGGAACTCGTCAAGTCGTCTGGCGAGACGGTTCGTGACGACTCTTGAGAACAGCTTATACACGTGACTCAGGAGGGAGATTGGTCTGTAGTTTTTCAAGAGGGTTTTATCACCTTTCTTGAAAAACAGTACCACCTCACTCCCGCTCCACGTTTCCGGGGTCTTGCCATGTTGGATGACGGAATTAAAGAGGCTTGCTAGCTCTTTCAGGACCGGAGTCCCGCCTGCCTTAAGCAACTCTGTTGTGATTCCGTCATCTCCCGGAGCTTTGTTGTTTTTAAGCTGTTCTAGAGCCGCCCTAATCTCGCCTAGGTCAACGACCGGGAGCTCATCGGAGTAATGGCGCGTAAGAGGGGCGCGCTGGTCATCAACACTGATTCCCACAGGTTTATCCGATCTTGAAGAGAACAGCTGCCCATAAAACCTCTCTACTTCTCCGACGATCTCAGGCCTTGAGGTAACGACCCTACCATTTTCAGTTTTAAGTTTTGTCAGACGCGGCCTCCCAAACTTGCGAGCGAACACTTTCGATCCCCGATTTTGCTCAATCGCAGTCGTGATGGCACAGGTATTGGAGCATCGGAGATCGCGTCGCGTCAGCGTTTTTATAGTTCGGTGTAAGGCCTTATCTGACAAAAACGATGGTAGTTCTCGTCGTTTCCTCATGAGCTCGAGTGTCTCAGCAGAGAGTTTTGGTGCGCTGTCTCTTTTCTGTGGCGGAAAACACTTGCGGGATGTGTTTTGCAGTATTTTGACCAGCGTATCGGTTTTCTCATCAATATTGCTTACGGTTTCCAACGCGGTGAATTGATTTTGAAGCTCCATTTGGAACTTTTCGGAGCCTTGAGCAGCTTGGAGCATGGTAGGGCGGAGAGTAGACCTCATCAGTCGCGATCTTTCGGCTTTGAAGTCGATATCTAGAGTGCCTCGAACCAAGCGGTGATCACTACCGGTATTAAACCTGTTGATCACTGAGACATCTCTAAATATGTGCCTTTTATTCGAAATGATAAAGTCTATCTCGTTCCTTGTCACGTTATCGGGGCTTCGCCAGGTCCACCTCCTCTGGGGCTTCTTTTCAAAGAAAGAATTCATCAAAAAGAGCCCATGCGCTTCGAGAAAGTTTACCAGCATTTGCCCCCTGTGATTTCTGCAGCCCAAGCCGTAAGGTCCGACTTTCGATTCACCGCTATCTTGTACTCCCACTTTAGCATTAAAGTCTCCCATAACAACATTGTAGTGGGCCTTCGAGGTGTTGTTAAGGGCCTTTGCGATGTCCTCGTACATCGCTTCTACCACATCATCAGAGTATGCCGAAGTTGGCGCATATACCTGTACGATCTTCAGGGAATACCTGTCGGAAAGTTTTAGGACAAGGTACGCTACCCGGTTCGACACACTACTGATTTCCACAATGCTGCTAATGAGATCCTTTTTGACTAGAAAACCGACACCACCCTGGGAGAGTTTATCACCTTCGCGGAAGTAGAGTAAGTTACCGGACTCTAGAGTTATCGTGTCCTCCCCCTGTCTTCGGACTTCAGATAACCCCAGTATGTGCCAGTTTATATGACTTAACTCTACTTCTAATTCGGCGAGGTGATGGTCCAGCCTTATCGAGCGTCCATTATACGTTGCCATGTGTAGTCGTCTATGGTAGCCTGCCATGAACCGGTGATTCTTCGCACCCCCTGCCCTGCCGATACCGCGACCGCTACCTTGGTCGGGCCTAGCGGGCTTGCCGGTAACTAGGGGCCTTTTTTTCGGCGCACCTACCATTTAGGAGGGTTTGCCCATACTCGCCGCGCTGAGCAGGCGTGTTGGCGAGCGCAGTAGGGCGGTAGTTGTTTACGGGGGAGACGCTGCTGCCCATCCCCCCTTTTCCTAGTCCCTTAGTCGCCTCTTACGACACCCACGGGGAAGAGATGGGGGAGTGCTATTCTAAGCCCGGCACTCCACAGGCCACATTCTAATATTAAAAAAACAATATAAAACTTAAAATAAAATCCTCAAGGTTAAAACAATTACAACTGTGTATAATTCCTACATTTAACTTTTATACATATTTTACATAATCAAATAAAAATCATTCTGGATTAAATTAAGACATTATCTAAAATTAATTCAATATCGAACACCTTCAGTACTGTCAAAGATTAAGTCACTTTACGTGAAATTTCTCATTCTCTAAGGACAACATCATCATTACCCTCAACTGAGTCTATTAACGCGGTCCCTGGTGTTGGAAGCTAGTTTATTCATACACGAAATTTTGCATGAGGTCCTGTCTGTACATTAAATATTTCATTAAAGACAAACCATTACCGTTATACTTTTTTATGTCAGAGTAAGGCTTGACTTAAATAATATAATTAATATAATAAATAACAATGTATGTTTTTAAGACACACACTATATAAAATATAAATAAGGTCCTCCAGACCGATTTCGGCCACGGCGGCCAATCTCAAGAGAGATTAGCCAACTGCGCAGGAGATATTATAGTGCACAAGTGTGTGCGCAAACACGGGTGCACTCTCTTTTCCTTAGCTCTCATAATCCGATGGGACGGCAATCCGACACGACCGGAAAGAGTTCAGGCGCAGGACCAACGTCTTAACGTGCTTTCCAAGGCACGGGAGTGTACACACTTCCAACTTCCAGACTCTGGGCTGCTACTAAGAATTTTCGGATAGAAAAACCCAATAACTATTTATTGGCCCGACCTGGGCATTGAACCCAGGACCACCGGGTCTGCGGCCTTATATCTAGCCACTAGACCAACAAGCAAGTCGATATAAAATATAGCATAGATGTGAATGTATTCTGTCGAAATTTATCCTTAAGGTCCATTATTTATACCTAAAACTTATTTTTAATGGGTTGCCTAGGATGATAGCGAAAAAATCGTATTTTCATTCGAACGAAGTCGCGGCGCGCAAAAGAGGTCGCTCATCATAAATCATATTGAACGCATTTTCCGGGAGTGGCAAAAACAGAAATTCCAAACGTACCTCCATTTATATCCGGACCCTTCATACATAGGGATGGACCTCTTCGCTTAGCAAGAAAAATGATTTGTTCGTCGTTTGAGGTTTATTCCTCTCTCTATTACGTAAATATGCTTCGCTATTATACGAATAAAATGTTTTTTGATAAGGTATGAAAACTTGCATGCACTATTAATTAATTAAAAAGTAAATTTTTGAATCCTGACCGATATCGGCCATATCGGTCACACGAGTGTTCACAAACACAGATGTTTTTTGTTGACTCACTCTCATAATCCGATAGGTGGACAATCCTATACGACCTGAAAGAGTTAGAGAGTTAGAGTTAGAAGAAGGCGTAGGACCCACGGCTTTACCTGCTTTCCGACACGGGAATGTACATGCTTTTGAGAAAGACCTCGAGTTCTACGGCTTAATATCTAGCCATTAGAGTAATGAAACAGTATTTTTTTTGTAACATACTTATCGAAATATATTTAAGTTATTGCTTTTGTAACTACTTACGACTTACATTATATTAACTGTTTACTTTTTAGTGAATGTAAACATTGAACGACATTATGATGCAAAAATTGTACTTAATATAAAATTTTAGATGATATGTATGCGACATTTCACTGGTGACTTGACTTGAATAAGTAAATTTATTAACCAATTAATAACGCCACACGTAGTTAATTAAAAGGCAATTTAGTTTTAACAACTGTCAAAGGTGTCGAAAGCGCTCATGATTTATAATTGTATACTGTACAATATACTTGGTGGTAGAGCACAGTGCAAGTTCGAATGGGTAGGTAGCTTTTTTATAGTATAGGAAGGGGGACGAGCATTTGGGCCACATGATGGTAATCTTGGTGGATTGGTCGTGTAAGGAATGGTTAATATTTCTACCAGCGCCAATATCTATGGGCGGTGGCCACTTATCATTAATGACCCATTTGCCATTACAAATAAAATAAATATAAATAATGTCTATCATGTGTTACAATGGCTCTTTAAATTTGTTTTGTAAGTTTAAGGCCGATACGAATCATGCAACAGTACTAACTATCAACGTACAACAGGTATGCCGGAAACCTAAACGCACGTGCCAATAACTACTTTACAACTACAACAAACAACAAGTTTCAACTCAATTGGATTAACGGTATATGAACGCATACCATGTATTATATTATTATGTGAGTTTGTATGTTTACTGGATACTAGAATCTACATTTATGTATGATATTAATATTTAGAAAATAAAAGTCCTCATTTTTTCAAAAGCTATTAAGCACGTTTTCAAAAAGCTTTGTGTCAGTTACAAAACGTAAAAACTCTAAACTCAAGACTTTGTTCTGATTACGCCCAAACATTTTTCATATCAATAAGTAATAGCGAGAGAATTAAATCTCAAAGGGCTTATAAAATGGATGAAATATATTATCCTCAATGACGATTACGTTCATATATTTAGATCGCTTTTGTAATAATACAAGCAAGTAGGCGGATTAGGGATAAAAGAAAATATGGCGAGAAAAAAAACGCGTGGGTGCCAAATATGTTCTCATAAGAAGTATATATGGATCTAATGTACGTCCGATTTGTCGTGCCAAATATTTCGAGCTAGGTCTTAAGCTAGATGTTACTAAGCATAAGAATAAGTTTCATACATATATGATCGCAGTGTTTTCACCCGCATCCGACACTAAGAGCTTTTCTTTCAAAATATTTTGTTACGATTCTAGTATGAGACCAGCGAATCCAATATTTCCAATAAATGACACCCTCTACATTAAAACTGATTTTAACAAATGATAATAACATCAAGAAACGTCTTACGTCTTTTTTTAAATTTTGTTTTATAAATTTGTCAAGCATATATTTGTACTTAATGGTATGTAGGTAGATTCTTAAAAAAATACTGTTTAATCATTTTATATCGACGTGTTGTTGCGTCACTTTCAGTTTTCTATATACATTCGGATACATTTCAAAGAATATGCTCAGGAATTACACGAATTGGTGAATATTTACAATTGCGGCTTTTGCCATAAATGGCTCCAAATTTTTATGACATGTTTTTTTATCAATAATGAATGAAGAAGAGGGAAGACTTCGAACATGAAAAATATTTTAATAATAAGACAAAAAATATGTAAAAGAACAATGAGTGGTAGGACTCGAGGTAGGTGGTCTGAGCGGTCTAGGATGTTCCTGATGTAAACAAGAGCACATAAAATTCTAGGGCAAAGTCATGTAGGTTAGGTTATGTTAGGTTACTTTTAAAGCACAACGCGCAACGCGGCCGGCGAGTGCCAGAACCGAATCGGGATCAAATCCAGAGAAAAAAGGTATCTTCTAGGCAAGCGTACTACATCCTAGACCGTGTCGTTGCTTTACATCAACCAAGTCAAGTCAACATAGGGTTTTATACACGCTAACTTTTTTGGTTCTGTCTGTAAATTTTTTTATTATCTCACTCGCAAAACTTGTCCTTGAGTAACTGTTGACGGGACAACCTAATTATTTATTCTACCACCCAACACAGTACTTTGTATTTCTTTGTGAACCAATGGTGTTACGGGTACAAGAGATGTGATTGATTCTTATTATTTGATAGCGCATTAATAGTAAGAAATATTTAAAATTCCATATGGTAACAATGTCTACTAGTGGTGGTGATCACGAACCACGAGTTGATCTATTGGGTCCAACTGCTTTATTTTAACTTCATAGAAATATGCGTTTTGTTATATTTCTACTATAATACTACTATAATATCTATACTACTATATCAATTTATTGGTTCTGTCTGTACATTTTTTTATAACCTAATTTTATGATAAATAATCGTTTAATGATGCAGTGATTCACATTATACTATTTTTTTCATTTTTGACTGTCTGTTTGTCTGTCTGTCTGTCTTCTTATAACTTAAGAGCAGCTTGACCAAAAATCTTTTTCTTAATGAAAATTGGTACACACAAAGAACATGTGATGGCGTAAATGTTAGGCCATATATAAGATCGGTAAATCCTACGGTATCTTATGAAAATTAATTTCAAATCGTTAATTACGTATTTCTTTACCAGTAGCCATATGTGTGCGCGCGCGCGTGTGTGTGTGTGTGTGCGCGCGCGTGTGTGGTATTATAGTAATAAAATAATTTATTATATTTTTATTAATTATACGCGGGTGAAGCCACGCGGCACAGCTAGTACATGTTTAAACTTACGTCTCTGTTTCAAATACGTTACATGTACATATTAACTTGTTATTATATATAAAAGTCGTGACGTCAATAAGAACGATTTATAGAACACACAAGATAAATGGGGTCTTAAAGTTCGCTCTGGGTTTTACAACCGCTTAGCATTCACAATACATCTTGAGCGATATAAAACATCATACGAAAATCTCGTTTTTTGTCATGCAAGTATTTGCTATATAATGAACAGAATACATAAATTTAACATATATAATGAAGGCGTTTATATTTTTTTTTTAATATTCAAATGACTGCTTTTATAGTTTTAGTTACGTATGTATCAATCGTGTTTGCAAGTTTTGTCGTGAAATGCAAACCGAAATGTTCATGGTCAGTACGCTCCTCTTACTTTGGTAAAATCCAACTTTTTGTCAATGTAATAATAATTTCAGATTAATATTATATTAATATTATATAACAGATGTTTGTGTATGAAATAAATACACCTCTATATTTAGTATTTATTTCCTTTAACACAGCAGCAACTCTACGGTTTTCGATTTTAATCGAACATATTCTTTAGGTCCTTCAATAAAATTTATTGCATATTATTACATGATTTCCAACTCCACACGGTTAGTTAAGATATGTAAAATTGAGATACTGCGTGGGAAGTGAAAATAAACCTACATTCTACTTATAAATGTATAAACTACTTATAGATGAATATAATCCTATCCTTTGAGACGTCATTTTCAGAAGCCCTTCGTATTTGGCGTTATCGATCTTATAATCACTTTATTGTCAGTGTTTCATAATAAAGTTTCTGTTATCCAGACGTGACAATTAATAGTTCGAGCACAAAGCGGCGACGTGACATTATTTTAGATAACATTGGTAACTTCCGCATAATAAATGAACTTTATCAAGCGATATTAATAATTTTAATTAATTAGCTGTTGACATCTTTGACGTATAAAAATAAAAATAGTAATACATAAAATAAACAATTAAAAGAATAAAGTAAATGATATTCCACAAAGGCGCTCGAATGCGGGTTGGGATATACATGCACGTGTATATTTTCATCATGATAAACATCAAATAATTAAATTAAAAATATGAAAACAGTGGTACTTGCACACGTTTGAAACCGGAGTCTTCACTTAAGATTCACGTATTCCCACCATTGGGTCTGGGCATTATGTACTCATTATATACTGTCTTACAAAACAAATATCATCAAAACATTAAAAAAATCATCTTAAAAGTAAAATAATAATGTGTACCTATTGATCCTTAAAGTTTATGATAAGTAATATTAATAATAATAGTAATATATCCAAACGTCGTCGCGTCGAGGGACCGCGAATCACAGAACGGATTTTGATAAGCTTGTCAAAATGCATTGCTTCGACGGATACAAACTTAGTCCAAGTTTTAATCAAATTTAATCTATTTATGGGTATACATAAATTGGTTTTAACGTGGATTGACACACTGATGACACACGTTAAACTTATTCAACGCTTATATAATAATAAAGGCATTAGTAGTAACGATACGGTACGATAAACTATTAGAAAAGTTAATAAACACCGACATCGAAATTTAAGGTTATTGAAATTATTTATAATTAAATAAAACGAATACATAAATAAGCGGGATGGCAGGGGTTACAACTTTATTTATATTTCTAGTGTTCATAGTATGTATGTCAGCCTTTATACACATTCCATGTTTGTATATTCTTCTGTATAAATAGTATCACTTTAAGATTTTCACGTTATAATTTAAAAGAATTGAGATTAGATGTAGAACGAAATGGAATGACATGAATGTATGAAAATTACTAATATAAACCAATGAAGCAGTGGAGAGTTGTCGAATTTTTTTGATCGCATGAATTGCACTACTTAATTTACACGGTACAAATGTACAGATAAATCTTCTTGAAGCTCGAAGTCAAGAGTATAATACCAAGAAAGACCGTCGACTCAACAAGCCTTTCATTATTCAAGATAACCGGAGAAGAATTTACTATAATAATATACTTCAGGAAATATGCAAGCATACACACGGGAGTTGACAGCGGCATGATGGCGTAAGGGACTGTCATACTGTTTACCGTCACGTCATACGAGTAAATCTCACCCCCAGGTCAGCCAATACATGTTTCATATGAAAAGATTTTAATTCTGCAAATTTAGTAAGTTTAATGAAATACTTTATTATATTTATGAAAAACCTTTGCGAATGGATTTTATTTTGTTTAAATCTATAATATTTCAAGGTTCTTATTAAGCTTAACAAGATCAGATTTTTATATTTGATATTACAATTTAACTCCTGTAAAATATAATCAGCAATTATTATGTTATATTTTAATCTTAGTGAAATACGCGGATAGGCTTGTATATAAATAAATTGATGTTGTTGTGAGAATTATTTTACTAGCTAACTTTTTTGTATTGGTATAATTCAGTAATATCTAAACAATTGAACAGGCTTTCAGGCTCGCGAGCTTATGAGGCTAACTGTGCAATAACAGTGAAGTGATAACACCATTCTTACTCGAAACAGGCTCGTTACATTTTATTATCTTTATCTTTTCTTCACATTAAGCTCGAAACGAGTGAACGCTAATGAATTTTATTCATATTACATTCGATAATCTTCTAACCAAGAAATCGCACTTAGGCTTGTATTAGCTAACTGTTTTAATTAACACACACGAATACGCTATATATAAAAGTCAAGAGCAATTATAAAGTCTTAGAACAAAGCAGAAAGCAACAGCAATTAAGTATGTATATCGAAAGTTAATACAAATCTTAACATAAGAAATAAGTTCGTACAGAAAAATGATGTTCGTTAACGACGCTAGCTATATATATACTCGGTGGTAGGGGTTTGTGCAAGCTCGTCTTGGTGAGTACCACCCATTTATCATAGATTCTATCGCACAACAGCAGTACTTTGTATTGTTGTGTTCCGGCTTAAAGGGTGAGTGAGCCAGTGTAATTACAGGCACAAGGGACATAACATCTTAGTTCCCAAGGCTTGTGGCGCATTGGCGATGTAAGCGATGTTTAACATTTGTTACAATGCCATTGACTATTGGCGTTCGTGACAACTAACCATCAGGTGGCCCATATGCTCGTCCGCCTACCTATACAATAAAAAAAGCTAATGAATGCGAACACAGCAACACATAATATTAAATATATATAATATGTAAATATTGTTGTTAGTAGGACAAGCCCGCTTTATCTAACGAGCTAACATCATCTGTATTAGATATGACTTGAATTTTTATTGGCACGACTAATGAATATCATTGGTTGAATTTTAACCACGCGGATAAAGCTGTGCGTATTATTATACTGAATATATTATTTATTTTTCGAATATAAATAAGTTAAATGTTTTTTCACCGTTAGCAATAGCAATTTAAAAGTTCTTTGAAAGTGGAATTACAAATACATATAAAAGCAAAATGAAAACGTGCAGCGATTTTAACCTTTGTAATTTATGTAAGCAGAATAAATAATTAAAGACATGAAATTTGATTTCAATTCCAAAAGCTATTTTCAAATTTAAAATCAGATAAAAATGTAAGTCATATTCATCACTGAAATACAATGAAAATAAAAACTATTTGAAATTCAATTTAAATCGTTTATAAAAATAAAAGTGTTTATTTAAGAATTTTTAAGTCGTTGACACGTTTATCTGAATTCCCAAATGCGTACAAAATATGTAAATTCCTTAACGATGTTTTTCTACTAGAACGAGTGATAAATTACTATATCAAAAAAGAGTGGTGGCAAAGGAGAAATGCTCGGAATATATGATTCGCGTTTGCGAGTTGAACGACTTTTTTAGATTAAATTATTTTTCTACATTTTTATAGGCTCTTTGAACTGAGGACCTTAATATGTGCAGCCTAATAATAATTAAAAGTATTAATATATATATAACTTCAAAGTAATTTTATATTTAAACATTGAGCAAACACCATTTTTTTCATTTGAAACTTAAATCCTTAAGATAAAAGACAAGCAAGACTTGAAGTGAGAATTTGAATAAGATAGCCACTAGACCAACATGGCATTTATAGGCGATCTCTTATTAATATATAAAATACTTTTTAAGTAAATTAATGTTAAATATCTTAAGCATTGAGCAACCACTATTTTTTATATTTGAATCTTAAATCCTTAGGACAAAAGACAAGCATACGTCATACAAATAGTATGACACGGAGTAATTGTCTGTGTCTGATGTCTGTTGGCTTGAGCATTCTATGCTTCGTAGAATCGTAAGTCTTGAATTATTTCGATAACATGATATAAATATATTTAATTTATCGTCTCTTTGTAATAAACATGATATTTTTAAACAATTGAAATACATAAATCATAAACTGTGATAAATTTATTAGTTGCATTAAATTAGCAAAGCAGAGCAGACAACAGTAGCTATGACTTACTTAAAAAAATTGTTTTTATTCAGATGACTATATAAAAATGTTTACGTAAAAATAAATTCTGTGTTACAGACAAATACCTATTGTTATATTCTTGGTAATGTCGTTACCGCACTGCACTCGCGCTACCCGCAATTAACATGCATTTTGCAAACTCAATGCAGTCATAAAGCTACGTCTACATTCAAGACAAAGCATTTGTTGGAGTGATTTTTATAATAGAAAACTCTTTCTTTGTGATCCAAAATAACAAACTTGAATACAAAATTCAAAATTATAATCTGTGTAATATGGAAGCATTAAGACACATTACACTTACTTAATTATAGTCAAAGACAAGAAGTTTTAATATTAAAATAATTCTTCTGTATATTTTATTATTTATATTTTCTTATCCAGAGGTTTTTATAAGAAACGAAGATATTCTCAATTAAATGAATTTTACATTATTATACAGTATTCTTTACTGTTTGAGATAAGTTAGATGTTACTACTGTTTTGGTAGTTTGCATTCACTCGTGACATATCCTTTCAAAAAAACAGCAATGCTTTATGTTACGTTACGGTTGCAAATCTTTAGCTCAACTATTTTTTTTAAATATATCGCTATTGTAGTGGTTTTGCGATATACGGTTACTAACTGATAGTTTTTTTACCAAAAAATTAACTTTTTAACGATACTGCAATAATTCTTCAAAATATTTCGTCTTTGACAAAGGTGTACGACCTCCGCCTGTGCCGCGGCTTGGAAGTGAAAACTGTTGTGTAAGTTCTCAAAATTAAAGCCGTACTGAGAACCCTAGGATCTGGGATATCATTCGTACGCAATGATGGCAGGTGTTGTCGATCAAAGGAATACTGAGGCTTTCAAAGGGAATGTCGACAGAGACTACCGCCGCGCGGTGTAATAGTAGTAGCAGTAGTTAGTACAACTTTCGATTCTTTTCGATTATTAAACTATTTTTATCAAAACTGATTAGGATGGTTTGATGTTTGAATTTTAATATTTTTACTTTTCTTTTTATGATACTAATTTAAACTTTTAATATTAACAAATGCGCTGTTTTTATTGATTGTATTAAAATCAGACTGATAAAAATAAAAAATAAAAAAAAATAAAATTGCCATGCCTATCATTTACATTTATTACGGAGATGCTGAAAAATTACAGTATATAGTAACAGTCTATGTCGCGTCACTAATCATTGACCAATTTTTACTGATTAATTTGAAAGGTTAAATTTAAGTTCGTGTTTACGTAATATAATGAAAAATATACAAATTAAATATTACCAAAGGCATTAAATTAACTTTTACTTAAGTCTCCTTACCTACTTATAAAACTTATATTTAATTTAAGATCAAGAAGCGAAGATTAAGGATCAATAAACAATTCAATTATTCAATTTTCATACCGATTAGCCGAAACCTTAATTAAACGGTTATATCTATATATATAAAAATCTCGTGTCACAGTTTTAGTGTTTGTCTCCTCCGAAAAGGCTTGACCGATTTTGATGAAATTTTATATGTATATTCTGTAGGCTAGAGAATAGGTTTATAACAAATTTTTATACGCCTAAGAGTTAAGGGTGGCTCACCACAAATTTTTTTTTTAATTTCTTGGACAAATTCTTTTATTTTTATTTTTTTATTATGTGGCATTAAAAAATACATACAACCCTAAATTTTCTACCATCAACCCCTTTTTTTTTAACAGTGATATTAGTAATTCAATCATTTTCAACCTCGGTCGATAACTTGATCAATTAACACTTGATCAGTTATCCCCGTCAGGGGTCTATTGGTGTCACTTCTCACCATGTAAGCAGCACGGAGTAGGGATGGGAGCGTTCTTCTGTCTCTCTTGCAATAAGCTGTATCTCATTTCTTACACAGTTTTCGGAAAAAAATTGGCCATTATTATTGTTTGTACATCGATCGCAGTAGTGACGTTTATCATTATATTAATTATCATTTTATCATTTCCGTGTAATTCTCAAATAAATTTATTATAAATTTTCATTGCTGTAATTATTTATTATTATTAATTATTAACATTAAGAGTATTTCTACTGTATTATTCTTAAGGAAAAATATTGTGAAAGGTAAGTTAAATAATAAAAATGTGTGTCTTATGTATGTACATGAGTTAGACCTATAATAATAAAAAAATAAAATAACGGGCCAACTTTTTCAAACAGATATACCTTTTTGACTATCATAGTGTGGGACCATTGTACGATGAGCATGAGCACATAGAAACCGTAGACAGAACCTAAAAATTTAATAATAAATGTGCGATCGGGGGACCCCTGGGAGGAACGAAGCCTACTCAGCCTGCTGGTAAATCCGCCACTGCTTTTACTAGCGCAGCTCCAACAAATATTTAATTCTGTATTTTTTTCGGGCAGAACTTCAAAAGCATGAAGCATGAGTGAAACTTGGTCAAGTCTTTTCGTCACGGGTACCGCAATGCTTGAAGACAAAAGTCTTCAACGAGTGCGTCTTACCGGTTATGACCTACGGAGCTGAGACGTGGACACTAACAGTGCGTTTGGTCCACCATTTTAAGGTTCGGCTCAGCGGAGCTATTAAAAGGGTTATGCTCGGTTTCTCCGAAGCATCAAATCACAAACGTGGTGATCCGATAGAAAACCAATGATATCGACATAGCCCAAAGGATTAGTAAGCTGAAGTGGCAGTGGGCTGGACACATATGTCGCAGAACCGACAACCATTGCCTTGGCAAGAGTAGCGTTGGATGCCCAGCTAGGTGGAGTGACGATATATGCAAAATGGCTGGCAGTGGATGGAAATTGAGAGCTGAAGATCGAGCTCGGTGGCGTGCCGTTGGGGAGGCCCATGTCCAGCAGTGGACGACAAAGGGATGATGATGATTATATTTTCAAGTTGTGTTTTATCAGAAAAAATTAAATTAAAATTATCTCATTAAATAAAGTAATTTCTATCTAATCTTTACATTTTTTGATAAAATTTGGTAGCCCTTTGTATCTACACCGTATACTATATGATATAATTCAGCTACACGAAAATATGTGCAACACGAAAAAGTAAATAAATAATTGCCGATTGTTGTCGATACAAAAACATAGAAATGAGATCCCGCACCGAGTAAACGTCCATATTGATAGAAAACTGAAACAGTAAAAAGTTACCGTAGCCATATAAAGTCACCGGTAAGAAGTATAGATTTACAACGAGAACACCCGGTAAGAAAATTAAAACTTTTTACTATAATCATATTCTATATGCTTTGCATATTTTTGTTATTTATCAATAAAAATTTATACCCACTAGAAATAATTAGAAATTCAATTTAGAAAGTTCACTTGGTGGTAGAGCTTTGTGCAAGCTCGCCTTGGTAGGTACCGCTCACTCATCAGATATTTTACCGCAAAACAGCAGTACTTTGTATTGTTGTGTTCCGGTTTGAAGGATGAGTAAGCCAGCGTAATTACAGGCACAAGGGACATAACATCTTAGTTCCCAAAGTTGGTGGCGCATTGGCGATGTCGGCGTTGGTTAACATATCTTATAATGTCAATGCCTATGGGCGTTGGTAACTACTTTCCATCAGGTATGCTCGTCCGCTAACCTATGCTACAAAAAAAATAAAAAATATAATCCTAAAACTCGAATATTTCATACTACAACGTATATATTATTTGTTGTATTTGTTTTTGTTACAAATATTAATTTTCAAAGGGATGCAATAAAAATTTTACGCATGAAATTTATGCTTGTACGTTTTATAAAAGTAGAAAATGTTATGACTGTTTGTTAAAGCAAATTTCTCCAAACGTTCTTATAAATTCCTAAACTAAGCCCATTAATAGTCAGCATATAGTTACATATATACTCGTATGAGTCTAATATAAAATCATGACGCTGCCATGACGTTTTTATAAGACGTAGCTTAAAGAGTATTTCAGCGCTGAGATAACAATAATATTTGTCGACATAACTCCCCTTTTGCGGTCATCGAGGTGAAAAATCGGAGGAAAGCGAAACAAAAATATGACGGGATTACGGACACGACACCGCTTTACCGTGTTGGTTTTGGCCGCGGGTCGAGAAAATGTTGACTCTTCACCTAATGGGACATTTCCTTTCTTTTTAATCCGAATCATCCGACTTCACCATCATTTTTATACTCAGGGTAAGAGACATGTGTTTTAAAAGGGTTCGAGGGATAAAGTGTATTATACATTTTACAGTAAAATATTTGTATGGTAAAATTACACTCGAGATAATACTGAGCCTTTTTGAAACTAAGCGTCTACACTCGTGTATGTTCGTCGTGTAGGTTCTTAATTCAGTTGTATATATGTTTTTTTAGATTTCGTAACTCGCAACTTCATTTATGAACCGTATACTTCCTCTTTAGTCCCATTTATTTTTTTTCAATTTGAAGAAAATATATGTCACGTAATGTTAATGTAAATATCACAAACACTATTCTTCTAATTACTAATAAATAATTATTTTATGAATATTTTTCTATCATATAAGTGTAAGTTAAAATACATTTTAATCCTGAAATAAAACGAGAACAAAAACTATATACCTATTAACGCTTTAACATATCAACGGAGTGAAATACGTCACAAGAACTCATATAACAGGTCATGATACGACCGGATGCCGCATTGGTCATCATCATTTATAATGATTGACCACCAAATATGGATTATGAAACATCTCCACATAAACGACAGCCATCGTCGATCACAATTACAAGCAAATATTCATGTACGTATTATCGTTTGTGTACAGAGCTTACTATAATATTTTGATAGCTTAGAAATAAAGATAAATAAATTGATCTTAAAAATATACACATCGTTAGAGTATAAATATTGTTATATGTTTAATTGTCATTGTCTGAATGTGTTAGTTTTCGAAACATTTATATAATTTTAATAAATCTGCAATCAACCTACTGCCACTCTCCGTGCACTGCAAATTTAATAAATAAAGCACCGTAGTTTATGGGCAGCCTTATATATAATTATTAACATTAGTAATTTTAATAATTCCTTAATAATGAATTTTATACGAAATATTTTATACAAGGATAAAAAACTTTGGAATTTAAGACATTCACAGTGACCCTAAACTATAATTGCATTATTGTGTTTCAATATCCTCGTAAAATACTATTATTTAATAGTATTACTAAACTCTGGTTTGAAGAGTGATTGAACCAGTGTAAATATAGGCAATGGATATAACATCTTAGTTCCCAAGGCTGGTAGCGCATCGACTATAATATAAGTAATGGTTAATATTTCTTATATAAATAACATCACCAATGTTTATGAGTGGTAGTGACCATTAAGTGATCCGTTTGCCCATCCAAAAATTATCAAATATAAACGTGACGACCGATTTTCGTCGGAAAATAAAATTATTTTGATCATATCTGCAAGAGTAATGAGCGGAATAGTGAAATCCAGTCGGAAAAAGCCCGAAGAAAAATTTAATTTACAATCATATAAAATGAGTTAATTTTAAACAGAAATACAATTTATATCTGGAAATAAAGCAGCGCAAAAGTTGTAATTGAACATCCGACACACTTCGTAGTCCAGTTTGCTGTAAGTTTGCTACTTTACTTGTTGAAACTTGTAGAGTCGTTTTTACAAAGTTATCCAACAAATGCAAAAATTAAAAAAAATACACGCATCAATTCTTCATGCACAATATTTTTCTTCATACGTTTTAATCTTATACATTTTACGAAGACGTTTCCGTAAGATACAAATTATTATTTACATAAATATGCATCTTAATGTGATTTTTAAATATAGTATTTATAAAAATCGCGTTAACATAATGAAATAAACAAATATTTGTTTACAGTTTGTTCTCCGAGCACTGGAATGAAAATATGAAAAACATACGCTCAAAATACATAACAAATATTTAGATACTGTTATAGATTGTGCCCTCTGGCAGGTTTTATTTTTTCATAGAGATACAGAATATACATATATCGGATTATTTGAAGTTTTTTTTTATCAAATCACATAAAGTTTTCATGGTTTAATTGCTTATGCTTTTATTATTTCTATTTTTTACAGAAGTTGATTAGTGGTAGAAACCACTTCATATATATTTATTTTTATAATTTGTCTGGTGAAGAAAAACAAGCTGAGAAAAATGTGACGGATGAAAATTTACCATATGGCTATCTAACAATCCGAATTGGAACAGCGAATTGGAATAAGCTTTAAGCCGTCCATCCACGAGTGGGATTTATTATAGACTGTTTATCAAAACAAAAATTAAGAAGTTTTAAGGGGAAACACTAACGAAATAATAAATTAATTAAAAATCTCAGACTCTTTGCATTTCTTGAAAGAGAAATAATAAAAATTCCGAGTATAAAGTAATGCTGCGATATAACTCGAATTTTCATCTTCATAGAAAAACAACAACATAGGGCATAGAGGGATAATTGTAGCTTCAAGTTATATATATATTTTTTTATTAAATAATGTATTTAATTAATATGACGTATTTATTGAATATCAGTAATTATTTAAAATTAAAGTATAATAGTAGTGATATTATATATGCATGTGAATGACATTTGGATCATTAAAAAAATCTAAGCACAAAAAAATGTTCAGATATAGCTTCTATTCGTGAAAAAATTGTAGGCAATTTTTATTAGACGATACGAATGCTATTCATAACTAACGAACATTTCTGTTGGCGTGTTGGTATTCATCTAAAATGAACGGATGAGAATACACTTATAGCATTTCCTAAACCCGTTCTAATGATAGTTCCACTCCTGTATAACGAGACAACGTTAACACATTCGTATCCAAAGGAAAGCATAGATAGCGAAGAAAAAACTTAACGAGACCTCGCGACCTCGTTCCCTTTACCCGCATTTGGCAGGCGTCGAGGAATTTTAAAACAAAGCCTAAATGAAACTAGGTCGTCTCATACAACTGAAACTCATTATCTAATTCGATGCACGGGACTATAATCCTTATTCACAACGCATAAAGGTCGATAAAATACGCACGTTGTGTTCCCTTCTGATATTTGAGTTTTATACGAACAGCAAGCAATCGTAAAAATATAATGCACATTGGGCCTTATCCAAATTCGTAGCGACATCGTCTTTATTGATTCAAAGACAAGTTCCCCTTTTTTGGGATATTAAGGTAAAATTGTATTTTTGTTGTTATATCTCGGCGTTATAAAAGCTATTATTGTTACTTTTATAGTTCTTCGTGTGTAAAGGGATTAGAAATAAAAAGTTCACTTCACAAATAGTTATTATTTTAACTTACATAAGCACAAGAAATTGAAAAGCATAGAAAGTGCAGTTGTTTTTCGCAGTTGCAGTTGGCTTTAGACAGTTGTTGAAATAGCACGGATTCAAACTGCCTACCTCGATCAGATACAATGTCTGTTGGGCAACCAAATCGAGCAACCCTTCCGGATAAAATGCTTTGACCACTGACTCTGCCGTAATATCTGCAATAGGTACAGCTTCAGCCCATCGAGTAAAGCGATCGGCTGTTAGACAATATCGGTATTCGACAGAAGGGGGTAACGGTCCGATGAGATCCAGATGAACAGATTTTGAAACGCGCGTTGGGTAAATTGAAAGTACCTAAAGGGCTTGACACGTGTCGATTTACCTTTGAGCGTTGGCAACTCAAACATGCCCTGGACCACTCACGACAATCTTTTCCCATTTGCGGACATACATAGCGTTGTGCTACAAGCTTAGCACTGGTGTTTGCACCGGGGAGGCTAAGCGAATGCAAGCTGTTAAAAACTTGTCTGCGTAATGATTGTGGTATGAAAGGCCTAGGTTTCGCCTTGCTGACATCGCAGTACAAAAGCGACTACCTGGGATTGTCATCCTCTTCATACGCAAAGAAGTATCTTCTGTAAGGTATTTGGCTAACTCAGTGTCAGTGTCCTGAGCTTTAGCTAGTACCTTTAGATCTACAGGTATATGCAATTCTTCGATGCGTGACAATGTGTCTGCAACAACATTGTCCTTTCCGGCAATGCGTCGTACATTGGTAGATAATTGTGATATATAGTCTAAGTATCTATACTGACGTGGCGAGCAATTATTTTTACGCTCGCTAAACATGTAGCATAATGGCTTGTGGTCAGTATAAATAGTAAAGCTCGATGCTTTTAGTCAGTGTCGAAAATATTTGACACTCTCGTAAACTGCGAGGAGCTCCCTATCATAAGGTGAATATTTCCTTTGTGATGGGCTCAATTTCTGAGAAAAATAGGCTAAAAGGTGCCAATCTCCATCCTTAAGTTGTTGTAATACGCTTCCAATGGTAACGTCTGAAGCGTCAGTAACCAGACTTAATTTGGCAGTCGAGTCAGGGTGTGCCAACATAGCTGCATTACATAAGCTATTTTTACGCTCCTCGAAAGCTGTCAACGAGTTTCCACGTAGGTCCACTAGCTGAGAGGCTTTAATGGCACCAGTAAGCAAGGCATTCAAAGGAGCTTGGATCTGGGTGGCACGTGGTATAAGCCTTCTGTAAAAATTTACCATGGCCAGAAATATTCGAAGCTGCCTAGCTGTCTTATGTACTGGGTGATTTTTTACTGCTTCAACTTTGCCTTTCAAAGGTTTAGTTCCGTATTGCGAAATATGATAGCTCAGAAAAGTGACGTCAGCTACTCCAAATAAACATTTAGAGACATTTATTAATATTCCATAGTCTTTCAATCTTTTAAAAAGTTCACGAAGATATCCCCCGTGCTCTTTCTCGTCTTTTGAGAATACTAAAATGTCGTCGAGGTAGGGGTAACAGAAATCAAGGCCACGCGTCACCTCGTCAATAAATCTTTGGAAGGTTTGAGCGGCATTTCTTAAGCCGAAGGTCATAAACGGAAACTCGAAGAGACCAAATGGTGTAACTATTGAGGTTTTTGGTATATCATTTTCGAAAACTGGCAACTTATTATATGCTATATTATATGCTTTTATCAGATCTATCGTCGAATATATATAGAAATATCTTACAACCAGACAAATTATGTGAAAAGTCTTGTATGTGCCTGATTGGGTATTTATCGGGGATGGTTCTAGCATTAAGTAAACTGTAGTAGCCGCACGGACGCCAGTCATTGTCTTTTTTGGGGGCTAGGTGCAACAGCGACGCTGATGGTCGAGCAATGCCATTTGTAAGCATTTCATCAAACTCCGACTTAGCAATTCGTAGATTATCTGGAGCGAGCCTACGGGGTGAACAAGATACAGGGGGGCCTGGGGTTGTGCGAATGTGGAGAACTGTTATATTTAATAATACGTATAGGTCCAGCTGGTCGTGTTATATCCGAAAATGCTGAAAGTAATGCATTATACTAACCTTACATTATTAAAACCTTAATTTTGAAGCCAATATTAACCTTCTCTCTTCAAGAACTAGAAAATAAATTTAAATTTTTAACATTTTACGTTATGTTGCAGACCAGAAAGTAATGAAATTTACCAGCCTAAGCCAATGCCAGTCCATCCTTACTTACTGTATCACATCTTAGGAAGGCGCAACTAAATCCCACCTGATCCACCTGGAACATGCTCAAAGGACTGTTCTAAAAGTTAGTCACTTTCTCCCCTATATTTATCCAACGACGGAATTATATAAAAAGTGCAACGTCCTCACAACCAGACAACTGTTTATTCTACATACCACCTTAAAAATCCGTACTCAACTATATTATGACCCGTTACTAAACCAAGATAAACGGCGTAAAAATAAAGTTTGTCCTACGACTACATTTGAAACTGGTTTCTCACATAGAAACAGCTGTTTTTTGGGGCCTTATATATATAGGGTTTTCCATTAAGGGCGCTTGATCGCGCAGAACTTCCATTGTAGCGTGTGCTGTGTGGCACGTAGCGCCGTCCTGTTGAAACCACATGTTGTCCAGATCCATATTCTCGATTTCAGGCCAAAAGAAGTTGGTTATCATCGACCGGTATCGCTCACCATTGACGGTGACGGCCACACCATTATCGTTTTCGAAAAAAATACGGACCAATCACGCCTCCGGCCCAAAATCCGCACCAAACAGTCACTTTCTGCGGGTGCATTGCCACTTGGTGAACCTCGTGTGGATTGGTCTCGTCCCAAATACGGCAATTTTGCTTGTTGACATAGCCATTCATCCAAAAATGCGCCTCGTCGCTGAAGATGATTTTTTTGCCAAAATCGGCGTCAACTTCCAACTGCTCTAATGCCCAGTCAGCGAACACACGGCGCTGTCTATGGTCATTAACCTTGAGCTCTTGGGTCAGCTGGATCTTGTACGGGTGCAGGCTCAAGTCACAACGCAAAATTCGCCAAGTTGTCGTCTGCGAAAGGCCGAGTTCCTGTGCGCGACGCGGAATTGACTGCCGCGGGTTTTCGAGGACACTGTCGCGCACAGCGGCGATATTCTCGGCAGATCTCGCGTTACGTTGACGCACGGGAACCGGCTGATTGTTAACTGACCCGGTTGACTCGAATTTGTCCACCAATCGACGGATAGTCGACTCGGCAGGACGATCATCGCGACCGTAAAACGGGCGAAGTGCGCGGAACGTTGCTCGAACTGAAGACCCATTTTCATAAAACAATTTTATGATTTGCACGTGCTGCTCGACACTGTATCCTGCCATAGTGGTTTGGGAGGACGGAATGAATATAACACACTGCATTTGACAGCTGTCACTCAAACAACATGGCCGCAATCAGCTGTCAAAGTTCAAGCGTCCCTATTGGAAAACCCTATATAACAAAATCAACGCAATTTTAGTAAGGTAGCAATTTCATCGTGGTTGCAAAAGCTCTCGTACTCTGAAACAGAAGAACTACTCTGTTCTCTCTACCCATAGAAGACGTATCCATTGCTTTTAAAAAAACAAATACATACCACACACTCACGCATACATAAACACACTCACGCACACAAACACCCATACACATATTGATGATATGTTTACTTTATTATATTGTTTAACGTTTTATTTTATATTTCTATTATATTTATTTTGTCATGTTTTGTTATGATGTATAATTCGTACATTAATCGACCATATATTTAGTCAATAGTAATTATTACCTCAGTATCGGTCCATGCGAGCCTGGTAATCTGTAAAACAGTTATCACCAGTATGGATACTAGTCTCTCACAAAGGAATGTGAACAATGTTAACGGTATAATACTACTTATTAAACAATTTACCTGTACTTTTCCTTTGTGATGAGAAAATAAATAATCATTTCATTTCATATTCGTATCATCGGTCATAACCTTAACGCTTGACACCAAACTATCTGCTACATTAATTGTTGCTACAGTACACAAACTAGTTTTACTATCTTTTAAGCGTTTATTGAGAATATCTACGGCTAATATAAAATATGACAAGAAATCTACACCAATGATTGCTTTAGATACATCTGCTACAACAAAGCGCCAGTCAAAGTTTCTTCGAAGGCGTAAATTAAGTTTAAGATGTACATCACCATATTTGTATGGTAAAATCACACTCGAGATAATACTGAGCCTTTTTGAAATTAAGCGTCTACACTCGTGTACGTTCGTCGTGTAGGTTCTTAATTCAGTTGTATATATGTTTTTTTCGATTTCGTAACTCGCAACTTCATTTATGAACCGTATACTTCCTCTTTAGTCCCATTTATTTTTTTCAATTTGAAGAATAAATAAGTCACTTAATGTAAACGTAAATATCACAAACACATATTAATTATTAAATTTTTGATAGTAGTACCAATCGCCGCACACAGCTGATAGTCCGTCTTCGCACGTCTTTGATGAAGCGCAGAACGAGGGAAAACACTTAAATCGCTTCCAGTGTCAATTAAAAATTGAATTCTCGAACTGCGGTCCGTAACAAACAGGCGACCAGTAGTGGAAGTCGCCATTACCGACTGTTTGTGGCTTTTGCCGAGTCGTAATCGCATGGCTTTATACACTTAGTGGCACGATTTCCAAATTTATGGTGGTACCAAAGCGGTAGCAAAGCGAAAACTTTTTATAATTGGAATGCGATCTTCTAGAAGACGAACGACTTCTTTGCCGCGTTCTAAGTTTGCCTCTGGAACGTGAATGATGATGTTGGCCGGTAGTGAGTTCGCTAACCTGTTTCGTCAATTCTTTTATATGCCGAGCCATCATATCTATAGCTGACTCTATCCTCGAAACGGAAGCTACTGCCATTTGTAGTGATGGTGGTGCAATATCATGTACTCTGTCAGCTAAACAGTCTTTCCAGAAACAGGAGGATTTTCGATAATGTCTTCTACCGTAGCCGAGAACTGAGCTTCTAAATGAACTAATATGTAATAAAAATTCGTATTATCACCCGTGATTCTCGCTAAATTAAATTGAGCTTCTATTTGTGCGAACCAATTCTTTGGTCTCTCAGCCCAAAATGGCGGTACCTTAACGCCGACACGATATAATTCGCTTGATGGGTCGCGTTCTCTCGCGGCACTTTACTTAGAATCTCCTTCGTCGCTGCTCATTATTGTATTCAACCGGGTTCACCAGTTAAAGTTCTTTGTGAGTAAAAGAATTAGAAATAAAAAGTTTACTTTACAAATATTTATTATTTTTATTTACATAAGCACAAGAAATTGAAAAGCACAGAAAGTGAAAGAACAGAACACAGAAAGAAAGTCTATACTAATATAAGTAGCGTAGCACTAAAGAAAGCAAAAATCATATACTAAAGATTTGCAAGCAAGTATGATATCAAAAGCGACACGGGCTTCGCGTCTAGCGTTAGGATACCGACTAAAGCAAGGTAAAAACGAACGGTCCCGAGAGCTGACGACTTACGAACGATGCGCGAGCGCAGCTGGTAAACCGGTTTAATTACGTATATATAAAACGGGTCGAGTGTCAGGTGTATAGATATTTAATATATTATATATTTAAGTAATAAAAAATATTATAAATGTATATTTTGTAAATAAAAATAATAAATTATGTAAGTCAGCTACACTTTCTTATACCAAAATAAACATATCTTTCATTTTTATGTGAAACATCTATTGGCGCGCCTTGAGGGTAAAACCAGCTCGTATGACGTGACGGCAAACGTCATGCCGCCGCTCTCTAGCTCTGCCAGGCGTTCTCTAACGTCCATTTTTTGTGTTGTATAATACACTATATATACATAATTTACTATATATAATATATATTTTTTACTGTATAGATGAGCATATGGGCACATGAGCCACCTGATGGTAAGTGGTCACCAACGCCCATAGACAATGGCATTGTAAGAAATGTTTACACAGCCAATGCGCCACCAACCTTGGGAACTAAGATGTTATGTCCCTTGTGCCTGTAATTACACAGGCTCAAATTGGAACAACAATACCGTGTACTGCTGTTTTCCAGTAGAATATCTAATGAGTGGGTGGTACCTACCCAGACGAGCTTGCACATAGTCCTACCACCCAAAAAATGTGAAATAAAATAAATAAAAATGTGAGTTCAACGGGAATAATATAATAGTATTCTAAATACATTCATATAGAGGTATTATTAACAGTTATATAGAATAGCAATTAAAATTACATTTTCTATAAGATACCTATAAGTTTATTTTCTCAGTCGCTACGATAATTTTTTAAGCGTTTGTAATAGCGGTTTCGCACGGTTAATGTTTTGACGAACAATTTTTGTTGATATTAAATCTATAAAAGTTGCATTAAAAATCAAACCGCTTTCAATTTATTAGTTGATAGAATACATTCGATGTAAATGCAAGTAAAAAAAATAACAGAAAATCATCAACGAACTCTAAATATTTCTTTCATAAAAAAACACAAACCCTACTATTTAACTTACAGTTAAAATATTCAGCATTTACTCAACAATTTTAGAATGATATATTATGATGTAGTAAAAACAATTTAAAAAATTAAAGAATATCCATTTAAATTAAACATATAATGCTTACATTTATAAAATTAAAAAATAATAGCATTTTCATATAAGGTTAAAAATTATTTAAACTATCCTAATTAGTACAATAAGGAATTATTAAATAAGGTGATTTCAATTGGAATCAATTAAGTTTGTTTTTATGGCAATCCGACACGATTGAAAACTATTGAGTCTCAGAACCTATGGCTTGACACATTTTTTATCAAATAGAATCATTATCAGCAACGAACCATACGAGTTCAAATTCGAGGGCGTTATCAGCTTGATGTGTTACACTACCCAGCTATTGCCCTTGTAATCTGATCAGCTCGATACTGCTAAATTATTGTGAATAAATGTGTATGTAAATGTTATTTTATCATTCAAATAATTGCAAAGCTTTGCAAATATTCGAATATAGAATTGATACTGGCTTTGGTATTTGCAAAAGTATTTATCGATGTAACTTGTATTTATATAGTAATTTATGTATTATATTAAATTTATTGTAAAAAAAATTACTTAAGATTATTTTTTGCATATGTTATAAATGCTATAAATTTAAATTTCGTGATAATCTAATGGAAGGTTGTTGCGATAACCGCAAATGATATTATCTATCGGTGATCGATTTCTTCTTGTCTTCTATTTTATTTCAAACATTTCTTGCGCCTTAATAAAATATAGTAAATTCCTTGAGTATTTATAGATTACCTTCTCTTGCTATTCCAAAATAATAATGGTTTTTTCGTTGTATGTTATGTAGGACTAGATTTATTTCAAATACCCACCAATTAATAAATGTATTTTTTTTATAAGAAATAAGAATATCATTCCTTATAAATGTAGTGCCTCCGCCAAGACAAGTGCAGGGCACTAACTACCTTTTCTCGAAGTGATTCATCATATTTTTGTACCCTTATAGATTCGTCCTGGACAGTGCTAGACAATCCAAATTCTCAGAATAAGATGTCAATTGAATATTTACTAAGCATGTCAAGTTTCAAATGTAGAGTTATACTTTATAAATTATTAATATTTAAAATACACGGATTACGTCATTCACTGACTGATGATCATCATAATTGTTAGGGTACTTCCTGAAGTTATAGAACGCTGAAATTTGGTGTAAAAGCTAGTTTAGTGCACATTAGTATACAAACAATGTAAAAAATAAAGAAATATGTACATTTTGCCCTCCGTTCTTTAAAATTGAGTTATTATTAAGTTTGTATAGAAATTTTGTAAATTTTTAAGCTAGTAACATAAAAATTGGTATTTAGAATATTGGTTACAACGGTCAAACTACACATTTTGAAAAAGGTGTAGAGTTTGTAGAGAACTTAAGACTCACTTAGGATTCACGCAAATCGCTATACGCTATGTTAGTGTTAGGTTAGAGTGTGTAGATCTAGTGTGTACTCTCGTGTCTCTCCATAAAATCTGATTACTATTTTACATTGCAAGCAAAATGTCCTAGCTAGGATATATCTTGGCTACATTTTACATTTGTAGCGATCACACACCGGTCAAAATTCGCCCATTTTTTCAAAATTGAATGTATGTATAAACTTTATTTTAAGGATCACGTTAACCTTATTTCCAGTTTTGAAATATTTGTCAGACAGATTAATTATTAACAGCCATTTACATTATTACAATTATTAAAAACACGGTTTTTACCAATGATCATTCAGATCAAAACAAATTCATTTAATAAAGCATTCCAGAAACTTAATGTTAAAGTTTTGGTTTTGGCCCAGTGGTATGAGCACGTGAATCTTAACCGATGATCGTGGGTTCAAACCCGATCGTGGGTGCTTAACGGTGAAGGAAAGCATCGCGAGGAAACGTGCATGTGTCTAATTTCACTGAAATTCTGCCACATGTGTATTCCACCATTCCGCATTGGTACAGCGTGGTGTAATAAGCTCCAAACCTTTTCCTCAAAAAATTAGAAGAGGCCTTAGCCCAGCAGTGGGACATTCACAGGCTGTTACTGTATATTTTTCTTAGGTAACCAAAAATACATAAAAATAATACAGTATTTCGTTTACTACGTGCTTAGAAAGACAATTTAACAAATTCCACTATAATAATATATAAAGCTATATAAAGCTGAAGAGTTTGTTTGTTTGATCCGGCTAATCTCGGGAACTACTAGTTCGAATTTAAAAATTATTTTTGTGTTGTATAGTCATCCTTTTATCGAGGAAGGTTCTAGGCTGATTTTTATTAATTATACGCGGGTGAAACCGCGGGCACAGCTAGTTTCTAATAAAATCCTCTGATGGTTATTTATAATAAAGTGTTAGTTAACTACTGTGTTGGCTGCTTTTTGGTATCTACGGATCAGAGATCATCTCAACCTGAAATACCCGATCAGCAGATGAGGATATACAAGTGGAGTGGTTATACGTAAGTTTTATAATTTTTACGCATTCAAGTATATAATAGAAAACATCATCAAATATTCTTATATTCACGTCCCGAATTTCAGCGGCAACATTAAACTCTTGGTTTATCTCGTCCACTTAACCATTGAGGTTTATTGGATAAAATATGTTTACCCTCGAACCAAGCTATCTCGCTCCGAGCGTGTCATTAATAACGCCCTCCTCGGAACCTTATTGACATCGCCGGCACAAAATATTCAGCGGCAAAGATAAACTGCGGACGAAAAATACAGCGATACCGACGGAATTGCATTTGCATCTATAATTCCTCCAGTGTATTTCATCGTTCAATATTTCATGAACGAATACTACCTTATGAGAAGTATTGTTTTTGTTTAAATGTTTGTTAAGCAAAAATATGTGTTGTTGTTAACGTTATGAGGTTTGTCAATACCCGACTTCGTACGGGTAAACTAAGAATTTTATCCCGTGCATTTTTTAATCAATAAGATATAAAAATTAGCCCATACAGTACAGTGTATGTGTTTTCGGTACAGGTCATATAATAATAAGGCATAAAGTAAAGTACAACATACTCTACATATTTTTTAATTTATTAGAATAAAGTTCTTTTACTACTGCAAAGTAGATTGACCTGGCAGAAATTGTCATGTAACAAAAAAGCGTTGTCCTCCAAGCGACCTTTCCCTCTATTTTTCTTACTGATTCTTTCTATTCTAGCGGTTGCATGTGTATGTATGTGTAAGTGTGCAAATTTTCAGATTTGACAATAAGGATTGTGTGCGGCCAATGAGATAACCTCAATTCTATACAAATCTAAATGTAATTTGCACTCTTTTTATAACTTATAATTCGCGATTTTATATTTAATTTTGAATAAATTACTATTTCCCTAAAATATTAAATTAAATTTATCAATTTTAATTCTTACTTTACATTTTTGCATTGAAAACATAATAAAAATAACATAAAATATACACATGTGAAAGAGAGAGTTGATTAAGATGGGCAACGCTTTTTGGTGTGATAAAAAAGTAAGAACAATTTCCTCCTTTTTTTCGCTGGAAAAATGCATTTACGGCCTTAACAGCCGACGGGGCTAAGTGGGTTCCCTGTATCCGGGAACTCCCTTAGAAACGGAGGCCCACATATGCGGGCCGACCGTCGGGACGTCACGGTAGCATGCGCAAGCGATCCCGTGGCGTCCTCCGACCCGATGGAGAGGATACCGCTGGTTTTTTAGTGGGTAGTCCCTTCTCTGTCTAGTGGGCAGTGAGCCCCACATACCCACGTCACATCACGTGGGGGAAACGCGTAAATGCGATATTAAAGCGAAAAAAAAACAAAAAATAAATGATCTAACGTATGTACATAAGTACACATACATTTTTGTTATTTAACTTACCTTTCACAATATTTTTCCTTAAGAATAATACAGTAGAAATACTCTTAATATTAATAATTAATAAAAATAATAATTACAGCACTGCAAATTTATAATAAATTTAGTTGAGAATTACACGTAAATGATAAAATGATAATTGTAAACGTCACTATTGCGATCGATACAAGCAATAAAAATGGCTTTTCCGAAAACTGTGTAAGAAGCAGGAGAACGCTCCCATCCCTACTCCGTGCTGCTTACATCTTGAGAAGTGACACCAATAGACCCCTGACGGGGATAACTGATCAAGTGTTAAATTATTTATCCAGTTATCGACCGAGGTTGAAAATGATCACTATTAAAAATAGGGGTTGATGGTAGAAGAGTGAAAATTTAGAGTTGTGGTTGAATGTGTTTTTAATGCCACATAATAAAAAAATAAAAATAAACGAACCTGCTCAAAAAATGAAAAAAATATTATTGGGGTGAGCCACCCTTAACACTTAGGGGTATAACAATTAGTTATAAACCTATTCTCAGATCTACAGAATATACATATAGAATTTCATCAAAATCGGTCAAGCCGTTTCGGAGGAGTATAAACACTAAAACTGTGACACGAGATTTTTATGTATATAGATATTAGATTATTACTAAGTATTACTAAGTAAGTCCGCGAACCCGTACTGAAGCAAAGTTGTTGAAAAAATTTAATCTTTTGAACTTTTACCTTTTTGCACCAATAATATATTTAAGGAATTTTAGTTACATGATGATAATGGCAATAATGTCCTTCTTAACGTTTTCGGTCAAGATAAATAGGACGGCAAATCCACCTGGACAGAAAATAGTTAAACCGCAAGACCAACGGCTTTACGCACTATTCGAGACACAGAAGTGTAGGTATTACCAATTTTCAGAGTCCAGGCTGCAAGACTCCGGACTGAGAAATTCTCGACTGAGACACCCAAAACTTTTTTAATAATCCGCCCTGGTTTTTGATTCTAGGACCACGGGATCTGCGGCGTTATAGCTAGAACAACGAGGCAGTCAAGTGGGCTTTATTCATTTAATTAGTCATTAAGCAAAATATAATCTTTAGTGGTATAATATAATCGTAGATTTCAGATTTGACATCATAATATAATAATAAAATGGATATTTTTTTGTTTCATTGCTTATTTCAATTCCTCCAAGGAATTGTGACTATGATTTAAAGAGTCAAAAGTATTTTATATAAGTGCCTTTAAAGAAGAAAACCTCAAGACAATAAAAAAAAAAAAGTTGAAAGTCAAGTCGAAATCTCGAAATAAAACTGCCTGAATAATTGATTTGATTATGTAAAGTGAGCGGATTACGCACACTTGTAACTTTTTGATTTGAGAGGGTCTACAACTTAAGAGAGTGGAAAGTTTCTTGAAGATTGTTTGGGGCTTGTAAAGGGCGATGTTATGGATGATTCACATAAGGTCGGTAGTCTGCGCGTATTTCTCGATATTATAATGAGTAAAGTTTTTTAACACGTCATACTTTCGTAATTGAATATATCTCACCTATTTTATTGAATTAAGAGTTCCATTATTTTATTGGAAAAACAGGAATACCTTATATTGGTTTTAACTCTTTTATGGTTTTATTTTATTTAATTTTATTAATGCACAAACATTACAACATAACACATTAATATGAAATACTAAAATTATTAAAAAAACTAAATTAATAACACAAATACTTGGAACTACATAATTATATGTATACTGCAATAAACATTGATTATAAACAAAACATTTATATGAAATACTAAAATTATTAAAAAAAAATAATTAATAACATAAATACTTGGAACTACATAATTATATGTATACTGCAATAAACATTGATTATAAACAAAACATTTGAATTTAATACAAATATGTTTAGCGAGCAAGGTAACCATTTGTTTAAAAATTAAATTTTAGCCTTTAATTTCAGACAAGCACCACTGATTTTATGTGTTTCGAAATGTATTATTCTTGTGCACCGTGATGAAGGAAAATATCGGTAGCCTCGGTATGTGCCGGATAAAATTTATGTTATACTATCATTACAAAATTTTATACTTCGAAAAAAAAAAACAAATATATCACATGATTTAAAGCACAAACAGCACCATATTTTGATCTTAATATATAACACAAAAGCCGAGATGGCCCAGGAAGCCGAGATGGCCCAGTGGTAAGAATGCGAGAATCTTAACCGATGATCGTGGGTTCAAACCCGGGCAAGCACCACTGGATTTCATGTGCTTAATTTGTGATTATAATTCATCTCGTACTTGACGGTGAAGGAAAACATCGTGAGGAAACCTGCATGTGTCAAATTCTCGCTGAAATTCTGTCACATGTGTATTTCACCAATCCGCATTGGAGCAGCGTGGTGGAATAAGCTCCAAAACCTTCTTCTCTAAAGAGGAGAAGAGGCTTTAGCCCAGCAGTGGGACATCCACAGGCTGTTACTATATAACACAAATGAAATTATTAAAACACTTCATATTTACCATCTATGAAAATTACAATAAAGCGTGATCTTGAAATTTCGTGTGGCAGCACCGTAATCTAAAAAGACGTTTAGAAATACGTTTGAATTTTCTAATATAACGAGAGCAATAGAATTCCAGACCGATCGTAACGAGATGCTGACTTGACAATGGAATAAGTTTCTAGACGAGAGCTGCGAACACTCATCAACTACTGGACTTTTAGAATTTTAGCTCACTTGAAAACCTGATTCTCTCGATTATAAATGAATTTATTTTAGCTGTTAAAGAATAGTTAAATGGTGAAAATCTAAGTAATTCAATATAATTTGATTTGATTTTTTTTAATAATTGGTCTGTCTAAGGGTTTTTAAGATTTTTTTGACATTACTTTAAAAATAAATCCAGTTTATTTGGTAAAATCATTAATATTTTATTTCATAATGTTGTAAATAGTAATAAGGAAATTATTATTCTAAGAAACTATACAACGTACAATTTTTTTAAAAATTAGTAACAATAATTCTTGTAAGACAATGTCAATAATCTATACATATAATAAATCTGTAACTGGTCGATGTCTGTACATGGAAGATAAATGAGTAAAACTTTTATCGGGGGTCTTTATAAACACAATAGAACCCAAAACAATGATTAATAATTTTTTTGTCTGTTTGTCTGTTTGTCTGTTTGTCTGTTTGTCTGTGCGTTTGTGCACGCTAATCTTAAAAACGGCTTAACGGATTTGAGTGCGGTTTTCACTAATGTATTGTGGCTAACTTCACTTAACATTTAGTGTTTGTTTTATTTCAATCGGTTCATAAATAATAAAGTTATGTCAATTTAAAGATACACGTAGAACATTTATTAAAAAATGGTTATGGTCAAACTAAAAAGACATTAAATATTACATGTAATTTACACTTTTGCTTATGATTTATCCTATATTTTGTCCTATAATTTTTAATCTCTTTATTAATTTATTATAAGTTTAGTATCCCTACTAAAAATCAATAAATTATTATCTGTAGGAAAAGTACGCGCACCTGTTAGTTGTCAAAATCAAAAAGTTTTGTTAACAATTTCGTGTTTTCAGTAGCTTCGTGTGTTGTTTTTGCATAAAAACTAATATTGCATATATATTGTGTGTATCTTTATGATCTCATCTTATATCTTTCATAACAGTACGCTTTAAGACTGCGTGTGAGCAAGTCAGTTAACTCAGTGACAATAATTAATACGTAATTAGTATATAGGTGTATAAACAAAGCCTAAAAAATAACTATAACAATAATACATGGTTTTAGAAGTGCTTGCTTTAATCATAAACGGTATATCACTTCTTAAAACTTTAAATAGGTATAATTTTTTCGTAAATTCGTGTTTCTAAACAAAGAAATAAATAACAATTTAACGCGGAAAAAATGGCAACCATATTTTGAACTATATTTATTAGCCTCTGGATATATATAAGGAGTATTAGCCACTGGTTAAGTATAAGAAGTGTAAATAGAGAAAAATAGCAATTTTGTTCAACATTAAAATAACAGAAATTACTTTAGAAGACCTCATTAATAAATGTAACAAGTATTTCGAACCGAGGAAAAATTTAACTATTGGCTGACATGTATTTTTTATGAGAAAACAAAGCAAACACGAAAATATAACCAACTTTATTACGAGTCTAGAAAATTACAGTTTAAAATGCGATTTCGTTGAATTAATAGTCATTGGTCAGTGATAAATTTTACAGCGAATATGTGTTAGAGTAGCTCGCCAAACATCAAAGATTATTACAACGGTCTGATCTGTCACTAAAGAAAGCTATAGAGATAGCTAAAATAGTAGTGATCGAACAACAAAATACGGAGCACATAAATAAAATCACTGAGACGTCGTCATCACCGTCATCATCTAATGAATATCAAGTGATGAAGGGGGAGTAAAAGGGTTAAACAACACACAGTACAGAATAGAGAAGATGTGCATATTCCTATGAAGTCAGACGGGCAACTAATTAAGAAGAGAACAAAATTGTGAAACGTGGTTATATTTGCCTCATCCCAATATAAACCGAATAAAAGTATTTTGTAATCTCTCAGCTTAATTCAATTGGTCTTTGGCTACATCAAGCTTGCGACAGCATAATCATGAATAGGAAGAAGTAGATCTGTGCGAGCATATAATATATAATTAAGTGTACTCAGATATTGATATTATATATTTAAAAAAAAAACACTGCAAAAATAACATAAATAAGTTAAAAATAATAATGTATTAAATGTATTAATTTATATAAAATGAATGTACCAACCCATCTTAATATTCAATATTTTAGTTTGTTATAAATTTTGTACTGTAGTCATATTCTTGCTTGCCTTTTAATTGTATTTGGTTAAAAAATATATAAATGATATATATATATCATTTATTATATATCATTTATGATATATATATCATTTATTTATTGCATTTTATTGGCCTTACTCAATGTAATAATGCTTAAGCTATGTGATTTCATTTTGTTTTTGTTAAATTTGTGTTTTCATTAAGTAATTAAGTATATTTGATTATAAAAAAATATATATCTTACTACACCTTTACTGATTATGATGGTTTAGCTGTTTGATTTTATATATGTTTTGATTATTTTAATGATTGTGTAATTATTGTTGGTGGAAACTTAGCTAATGTATGTATATATTTATATATATATATGCTATAAGTGTCATCTCATTTTTAACACTTAACCTACCAGAGCGGTCAAATAACTGCTTTTGAAACTTTAATTAAAATTGTTATATAGCTGCTTTTGTTTGTATATTATATATTTTTTCTACATAAAATGGCCGCTTAAGCAGCTTATTCAGATGTGTGTCAAGTTCAATGGAAAACATTTGTTTTAATTCCCTTTTTTTGTTTAATTAAATTAGTAGCCTTGGTTAAGTCTGATTTTATTTAGTCTCTGACAGAAGAAACTTTTCCTTTATACTTTATATTGTACACATAAAATAACATAAATCTATAACAAAAACGAATTAATTAATAAATTATCCATACATATAAATAAAATTGAAGTTTCTGTCTGTTATTTCAAAATAACTGCCTGTTTTAAAGGTTATATGGCTATTTACGATTTACCAAAACCAAAGCAATCATTTTTTTAATTTTTTTACTGTCTGCATGTCTGTATCTTTTAATCGTCTAAAAATTTAAAAAACCGAATTATTATAAGAACTATTTCAAGATTCCGTTTAGCCTTTATTTCATCAAAATTAGTTGAGTCTATCAAAAGTTATAAAAATACGTATTTTTGTTGATATCTATTCACATAATATTATTACTCTTCCTAACTGATTCATTAACGCAGAGCCTAAACTGCGGGGGTTAGAAACTTGAAATTTTGGCAGTTGATACATTTTATAACATCCACTAAGATAGGATTTTTGGAAATTCTACCCCTAAAGAGTTGAACGATTGTTTAGAAACCCGTCATTTTTAAAGTTAGAAGCATGAAATTTAATGAACAAGCTTAAAAATAAATAAAAATGTATTTCAGCGTTTTTGAAAATCTAAATCTGAGAGGGTAAAAAAGGGGTTGAAAGTTTGTATGGGGATTCCGTCACTTTTGGTGTAAGAAGAATGATATTTAGTATTAAAGATATGCATACGTATTTCGTCGTTTTTAGAAATTTAACTCCAAACGGGAGAAACGGGGTTAAAGCATTAGTATAAAAATTTAAAAAAATAGAAATATACTATTTGAGTTTTTTGATTGAATTAATAAACATGAATTTCAAAGTTTTTAGAAACTTTTATTTTTGTTTGGAAGAGTTGGGTGCAAATAATGAAATTCAAAATACGCAATATCTTATATCAATATCTCTTAGGGAGAAATATACGAACTTCACTATGTTGGTGATGTTTGGATAAAAAAAACATATTCCATTATTGCCATATGTACCACTTAATTGGTATTCCCTAAGCTTATATTATTGTAAAGTTTCATTAAAATCCATTCAGTAGTTTATGCGTGAAAGAGTAACAAACGTCCATACATCCATACAAACTTTAGAGTTTATTATATTAGTAAGAAGTAGGATTATTATATGCCCTATACTGAACACACATACACTATACTGGATGGGCGAATAAATCGATTGGTAAATGTTTATATCTTATTGATTAAAAAATGATAAAATCCTTATTTTACCCGTACCAAGTCGGGACGGGCAGCTAATTACTCGCTGATAACGTATCTTTCTGTAGGTAAAAAAGGTTTTTAAAAACAGTACAGCAGTTTTTTAGTTTATTCGCTACAAACAAACATACAAAAAATCTATTTTTACTTATTTATAATATTAGTATAGATAAAGACCACGCGCGAGCGAAGCTGCGGGCAACAGCTAGTAATATTAATATTAATAATCAACAAGTCGGTGCAAAAGATACTTCAAATATATTTCAAATATATTCAAATATATTTCATGTACATTATTAGAAAGTACTAGTACCGAACAATGATTATACTCAACCAAAATCACATAGTTTGAACATCAGAAATTATACTGAAATTTCCTTTGAAACAGGTAATTATAGTGAGAATAACCGAGTAAACTCATTATTAGATGGAAGGAATTTAATTCGGCACGGCTCCGGACACTCATTAAACTGTACGAAACAAAAAAAAAACTGTCAACTTGCTCCAAGTTTAATTGCCTTAATAAATCTGACACAAGGAGCTGTGTGGCCATGAACAAAGAGATTTGAAATTTTATAAGCATTTATTGAAAACTTTCTATTGAAGTATAATATAATAACGCTTAGGCCGGTGTAAGTTAAATTTTATTTTTATGTGGTGATTATATTTTTGAAACAGAATCTTATTTTCAACTAGCTTCTCTGCGAATTTTTTATTTGCAAATAGTAACTGTAATATATATAATTCCTTATCCAGACACCAGGCTTTCTTAATGTCAAATTTTATTACGATAGAAACAGTAGTTTCATATTTATTAGATAACAATCTGACAGCGTTAATTTACAAATATAATAATATAGATTCTAGAATATAAACGATATAAGCGAACGAACGAAAGAATGTGGTATCAAACCAAATTTCGCGCTTATAATACTAGCAAGACAAGTCTTGTACTTAAATACGACAAATATTGAGATGATAAGTCGTCACCTATGCCCATGACATTGGCAATAAGAAATTTTAACCATTATAACGCTAATTTTCGGAATTAAGATATTATATCCCTTGTGCCTTTAGTAACACCGGAACACAATAATACTTTTTTTATGGCATAGAAAGGCGGACGATCTTATGCACCAGCAAGTGATCACCAACGCCCATAGACATTGGCATTGTAAGAGATAATAACCATCGCTTACATCGCCAATGCGCCACCAACCTTGGGAACTAAGATGTTATGTCACTTGTGCCTGTAATTACACTGGCTCACTCACCCTTCAAAGCGGAACACAACAATAGCAAGTTCTGCTGTTTTGCAGTAGAATATCTAATGACTGTGTGGTACCTACCTAAGCAGGCTTCCGCAAAAGCACCAAGTAAACCGCTTGTTTAGTTGCCCCGAGCTTAGGATCTCCATCACCGACAAGATGCAAATGAAACTCTTTGTAACGAATCTCAAGGGATTTATTTGTAAAAATTCAGGACCGGAACGAGTCCGCGGCAAAAAGAAATAAATTGGTCCGCCTTCGCTGTAAATATATTATTATAGCACTTGGCGACAATGATACCACGCGGAATAAGCTGCCAACAACACTTTATTGAATACTTTTTTTTTTGAAGTGATAACTTATTATTGGAGATTAAGCCGCTTCGTAACGTAACGCGTTACGATGCCACTATTACCGACGCGGACTGCTTTACCTTAGAGTTACCAACCTAACGCCATCTAGCCTATACAGATAGTACTTATAATAATTTAGCAACTCTCAAGTACTAATTTAAATTATATTTAATATATTATAATTAATAATAAATATTATCACTTCTGTCGAGCGTCCCGAGACGCACACGTTTTTTTTTAAAATAATTAAACTGATAAGTCATTTTATCTTTCTATGCAATTCTAACCCATTATAACTGCTCACGTATAATATGATATTAACTTATAATATTTTTTTCAATAATTATTAATTAAAAAAGCACTAATATGCAGCAGTATCAAGCCAAGCGATCTAGCTGCCTGTATAGCGAAGATCCAAAATAATTTATGGATATTATTTAAAATGAATATGGCACTTGATTTCGAAAAAAAAAAACGGATATGTATTTTATGTTTGTCAAATGACGGTATAATCTTTTTAAATCAGCTGTATACTATAAAAGCGTAATCAATATTCTGGATCATAATATTTTTGTAATAAATTTATTGAAATAAAACTAATAATAGTCCTCCAGATCGATTTCGGCCACGGCGGCCAATCTCAAGACAGATTAGCCAACTACGCAGGAGATATTATAGTGCGCAAGTGTGTGCGCAAGCAAATATTCCCTAACTCTCATAATCCAAATTCCAGACTACGGGCTGCAATTGAGAATTTTTGACAGAAAATTTCAATAACATTTTATTGGCCCGACCTGACCCGACCGAAATAAATGTATTGACAGTCTCAATATAGTTATAACTATTAGAACGAGTTCCGAGAAAAATTTCTATTTTAATTTAAAATAGCCATATTTTAAACCACCGATTCGTCGTATTAGCTCCATTCACAGACTTATGACATCACTGTGAAGTTGTTTTTGTTGGTCTTGCAATAACATTTATTTTATATTGGATTAATTGATAGACTGTCAAAATCTTTCCATTAGCAAAAATCATTTAAAATTGTTGAAGTTCGTTAAGTAAAGGCCAATTATCTATGGGTTATAACCCAAAGCAAAAATCCATGATTGTTTGAAAGGTGAGTGAGCCAGTATAATTACAGGCACAAGATAAATAACATCTTAGTTTCCAAGATTGGTGGCGCAGTCGCGATGTAAGCGATGGTCAACATCTCTTACAATGCCTGTCTGAATGCCTGTCTGTGAGCGTTGGTGACCACTTACCATCGGGTGGCCCATGTGATCGTCCGCCTACCAATGCTGTAAAAAAAAAACTTTACTGTAGCTCAAACTTGTGTGTAATCACAGGTATACCAAAAGCGGTTAATTTCTGCTCCAAATACTGCGAACATTTGATCTATCAAGTTAAACAAGTTGTATTATAATAATGTATATGACAAGCACTTTGCCCGCGACTTTGTCCGCGATAAATTTAAAAACTATTATTTATAAATAATTCTAATTATTCTAATTATTAAACGTAAATTCGTATTTGGTAATAGACTACACGTTACAGTTTGTTCAAACTGTGACATTTTTCTTACTGAGAGAATTTTTTACCCGTCATAACTTCTAAACGAAGTCTAATCCGGATAGCCTAGTCAAATTACGAAATAAATAAACATAAAATTCCGCAGTTTGGGGATTATGAAGGATCGATGTGGGGCTGAGCATAAGCTCCAATTCGAGGCTTTCTCCGAAAGTCAGCTCAAGGTCATTTCGATGAAAACGCGTTTAATTCGATATCTCGAGAACGGTTAGTGTTAGGCAAAAAATTGTAGAAACCTTTTCTCTTCTACATTAAGTTTACTAAATTTTTTATCTGAAACTTCTTTTTTATCATCAATACTTTTTAATTTATTACTTCCGAAAGGCAAAAATTTTACTTTTTTTTCTAATACCAATATCTTCGGAGTTATGCCTTACTTTACCGAGCGAGATCCGCGCCAATGTTGCAATATCATCGACATCAGTGCGTATTCAGTACTTGAAAGAAATATTAAAGTATTCCATGATCATTTATTAGCCAAATTATCTATAAAAAAAGGTGAATCGATTAAACTATTTAAAAATTGTACTTCATTTAAACATTAAATATTGTAATCATTCAAATATCATTTAAATATTGTACTTCTTCAATTTGGGTATTTTTTATTCTATTCAATGGGATAATAGTGTGATTAAGGATTAGAAAAAGAAGTAAATGAATAATGAAAACTGTTTCACACATTTATTCATGAAAAATAGATCATACAATTCGTAAAATTAAGCACCCGAGGTTCGTTAATATTAAAGGCCCTGACGATATCGTATCGTATACGTTGTCCTCATCCATTGCGTCAAAAATATTATCGTCGACAACATTAGCGATATTAGAACAATATTTCTCTTGGCAATTAGTGCAAATTACTGAGCAAAACAGGCCGGCCTTTCTACATCCGCACGCTTTGCCGCAGTTTATTTTGCATTTGCACGCAATCGATCTGAGCAAATCTTCCGGAGCTGGTTTCAGTGACATTGGTATCGGCTCCAATCCACGAGGGGTGCGACGCCAGCCCCACTCCTCGGATTCCAGATAATTTGCGAGCCAGTATTGCAGTTGGTAGTAACACCTCAACGAGTGAAAAAATGCAGCATCAGAGGATACATTTGTCACCTCTATTCGATTCGGCAGTATTCAGTTAAACTTAATAATTTAAACAAAACTTTTATTGTGGCTTAACTATAATAGTTAGGCATATACTATCCTGGACTTTTTTGTGAGCAACTATGAGTACTTTTAATATATAGAACCATTTTTTATATACCGTTAATAGTTTTCGCAGCGCACGCCTAATACTTACACTAAAGACTTTTATAGGCAGCAATTTGATACCTTGGGTTACATTGTAAGTAGTAGTGATGGTAGTGATCTCTATTTTTTTTGAAAATATAATGTAGTCTATGTTACTCGGTAAAAATGTATCTTTCAAATGGTGAATTTTTTTTTTAAATCGGTCCCGTTCTTTTTATTTAAATCTTAACAAACAAACAAACAAAAAATCGAATAAAAAATGATAACATGAAAAATTTACCTTAGGAAAAGTTTAAGTTACGTTATTGGAAAATTTTTCCTATTTAATAAAGCAAATAAGCTAACTTGCTTAAATTCAAACTAACAAATTATGTACTTAATCAAATACAGTCATTTAGAAGCTCAGTTGAACAGGTGAAACGAACTTTTTGAAACTGTTGAAATAAAACGTACATCCAGTACAGTTTGTTGCGTGTCTGCAGAAAAAATAGCGGAATGTTTTAAAATTCAATAAGACCATTTATACACTGCGACGTAAAACATTTCTGTTAACCGATTACAGTCATATTACAATATAATTAAGGTTTTTTTTTAATAGTATTGCATGAAGAAAATAATAACTATAGTATAATATGTTGAAAAAACTAAATCTTCAAATGAAATACGAACATTTGAAACATGTCATCCCCTATTTTTTCACAATTAGGGTGGTATTTTTCTACAAATTTAAATGAGGCTAAACATGAAGTATTCTCCTTTCAAAAAAAAAGAATTTTTCAAATCGGTTCATAAATGACGGACTCGTATATGCTATAAACATAAACAAAAAAAAAATATACAATTGGACAGAAAACCTTCTCCTTTTTTGAAGTCAGTTAAAAACATACAAAAATGATTTAGAAATGATTAAAAATCTTAAGGGGGATATATATTTACCGTACGATTCAAGTACGATGTAGTGGACATAAGCCCTAAAATACAGTACAGCGTAGACGCCGAATTGTAAGCATCCGGGCGTACCGACGCGTGCTCGAGTTGCTGAAACTATTTACGTTTTAATTTAAACACCGCAAAAGCAAACAGAATGAATTAAACTTCAAGTGTGAGCGAGACGACGAGCTTGAACGTCATTGTTCAATGTTCATGTTTTACGATAAAAATACGGAACTCTAGTATTGTTGACTTTGTTTCGTCTGGAATGTAAATTTTTTTAAAGTGGAAAGTCCAAAAGGCTGTAAAAAAATATCGGTAAGATTGCTTACATTGTTTTATTTTAAAAGTAAATATTGCTTGCTTTAAGAAACATAAAAAAATATTATAATTTTTATATTAATGGCCGTGTTATCTACACCAACGGTACATGTAAAATTGTTAAAGGCTACCATTTCAGCAACTAAATGAGTCACATAGCTGACTAATGGAATTGTACAGTTCTACGGTTAAATTTACCGAACCTCAACAACCCGTTGCGGATACGGCTAGTTAGCTGACTTACTATCTAAGGTGGGTTGAATTTAGTCAACTGATATTAAAAGTCTGCAACCTTTCATTGAAATGTCATAAGCTGCGCCAAGTAAGTTAGATAAGGGTAAGTCTTTGATTACGTTTATGATATATACTGTGCTTATATATAGGGTCTTCCATTAAGGGCGCTTGTAAAAATACATGTAGGAGAGATATTTGCAAAATTTTTTTTTTATTTGGAAGGTCTATCGACCCCGTTATGTATGGAATATGACATCATTCAAATGACCGCCACGGCTTCGGTTGGTGGCGTGCACACGAAAGGTCCAATTTTCGATGACTCTGGCGCACAAATCGGGCTGTATTTGATCGATGGCGTGGCGTATGTTGACTTTGAGGGCATCGGTGGTTTGCGGCTTGTTGGCATAGACCTGCGACTTAAGAAAACCCCACAAGAAAAAGTCCAGCGGGGTCAAATCGCACGATCTCGGTGGCCAGTTCACGTCGCCTCCGCGCGAGATGACCATGTCCAGAAATTGCTCGTGCAGAACTTCCATCGTAGCGTGTGCTGTGTGGCACGTAGCGCCGTCCTGTTGAAACCACATGTTGTCCAGATCCATATTCTCGATTTCAGGCCAAAAGAAGTTGGTTATCATCGACCGGTATCGCTCACCATTGACGGTGACGGCCACACCATTATCGTTTTCGAAAAAATACGGACCAATCACGCCTCCGGCCCAAAATCCGCACCAAACAGTCACTTTCTGCGGGTGCATTGCCACTTGGTGAACCTCGTGTGGATTGGTCTCGTCCCAAATACGGCAATTTTGCTTGTTGACATAGCCATTCATCCAAAAATGCGCCTCGTCGCTGAAGATGATTTTTTTGCCAAAATCGGCGTCAACTTCCAACTGCTCTAATGACCAGTCAGCGAACACACGGCGCTGTCTATGGTCATTAACCTTGAGCTCTTGGGTCAGCTGGATCTTGTACGGGTGCAGGGTCAAGTCACAACGTAAAATTCGCCAAGTTGTCGTCTGCGAAAGGCCGAGTTCCTGTGCGCGACGCGGAATTGACTGCCGCGGGTTTTCGAGGACACTGTCGCGCACAGCGGCGATATTCTCGGCAGATCTCGCGTTACGTTGACGCACGGGAACCGGCTGATTGTTAACTGACCCGGTTGACTCGAATTTGTCCACCAATCGACGGATAGTCGACTCGGCAGGACGATCATCGCGACCGTAAAACGGGCGAAGTGCGCGGAACGTTGCTCGAACTGAAGACCCATTTTCATAAAACAATTTTATGATTTGCACGTGCTGCTCGACACTGTAACCTGCCATGGTGGTTTGGGAGGACGAAATGAATATAACACACTGCATTTGACAGCTGTCACTCAAACAACATGGCCGCAATCAGCTGTCAAAGTTCAAGCGTCCCTATTGGAAAACCCCTTATTACAATAATTTCAGATGAATTCATTACATGCAGGCAAATATACATGAGCATGTCTTTAATAATAATTATAAAAGATGTTTTTTTTATATTATATTTCAAACTATCAATTTTGCATACCTGTGTATTAAAAATGTTACAATAGCTTTCACGATACTCAGAACTTTTTTACCTGAAAGAATAAAATTCTCGAACGTACTTTTGATAAGTGGTAAAGTTAATAATTCGATAGTATTAGAACTATGTATAATATTCGAAACTAACCAAACCCAAATTGAAAACTGTAAATAATTTCCAATCGGAATTCAATCTACGCAATCAATTTCACCCTCGCCGCGTATTTACAGAGGAAGAACAATTATTTTAGTTCAAAATAATTGAAATGAAACAATACCGCTATGCAAAACCGCATTAAAACATACATTGTTTTCATCTATAATATTTTCTTAAATGATAATATTGTTAAATATGATTTAAACTTATATCTAGAAGAAAGCAAAGGCCTAAAGTACTTCTGATATAGCATACATTTTTATTAACTAAATAGTATTTTGTAAATGTCTGCTATGCCAAGACATCATGTAATGCTAACCTTTCGTTCTATCAACGTGCTGTCCTAGTTAATACTATCTTTATATATGTGTATATAGTTGCTTCATGGTGTGAGTAAATGTGATAAATTTCTTTCGTTAACGGAACTCTATGTTATTATTTGTTTTAATACTAGATTATAGTATGTAAGAAATTGTAAAATTGATACTTATTTGTCAATAATTATTTATGGGATATTGAACATAAATATCTTTGTAAAAACGTTACGTTCATATCGTATAATAGGGACGGGTGTTGATTATTTTACTTCAAAAGTTATTAAAAACAAATTATAATTAACAAATAGTCATTAGCGCGAGTCATTTTGATTTGCACTTAATTAAATGCAATGAAACGTAAAATAATCGAGTGTTGACCGTGTTGCAGCAACATACGATAATTTTTTCACAGCCAACGACCAAAATATAATTACATACATTTTTTATATGTACGAATGTTATTTTGGTTTTTTAAATTGCAATTTCTTCATAGTTTGTGCCTTTGGTTAAAAAAAATAATAGAAAAACTAATAATTTTTATATTCATCGACAACTTTCTAAATTTATGTTAGTATTCAATTACATGTGCGACTAAATACTAATTATGACAACTACAATTATAGCACTTCTAGTAGGTACTATCGATTTGGAACGAAGTTCTTTTACGCGGCTTACAGTAGAATGAAATAGTAGTGGCACAAGGTCACGTCATATAACGAAATAGCGTTCATTCCGCGCTTACCAAATGCTACAAAATGCGATACGTTGGATTTGAATTCAGTAATTGAATAAGCATTTCTGGAGGTAGGGCCTGTGCCGAATTTTTGAGTGCCAAACCACGCCAAACGATCGATCGTGACCTGTATAGTGCGCCTATCATATTATTGAGTTTGATAAACAATCAAAAGAACTAATTTTATTTAAAATACTTTCCTAACTTAGAATATAAGTAAGTTTCTTAAAACTGGGGATTGCTATTATTAAAGAAAAATGTCAATTGGATTTAAAAATTTAAATCGTTTCTTAATCTTTGATTAGAGAGTGGCATAAAGGAGGCTGAGGCGCTTTTGGTGTGATAGAAATATAGTAATATAATCAAATAAAATCTTCATCTTAAAACACGTTTTGAGTCAAAACAATATCGCAAAGAACTTCCTTCCTCACCCCCAGACCGCACATATTTTTTTTTATTTATGTAAGTAATTTTAAAAGCAGCCGTTGATACTATTCAGCATATGTTTTACGATGTAAGCTCTGTTCTCTATATATACTTTGGTAACTATAGAAATATATATTGAAAATACAGAAAAAATAATGTTACCCTGGACATAATATTGCCATCTATTAGCTAGTCACTAGGCTCTTATTATGAGAACCATCAATAAAAGTGTAAAATTTTACATACTATCAATACTTTGTCTCAAATAAACTATCGGTCGTCTTGTCTTAGTAGTTAGAATACCAGGGATTACTGAATACTTCTTTTCTTCTTGATAAAACCTGAATGTATCAGATAAAAAATTACCACATATATCCACCAAACCGCACTCGAGTAACATGGTGTAATAAGCTCCAAGCGTTTCCCTTATAAAGAGCGTGAGCCCAGAAAATTTTCTTTATAGAAACCTAAGACCATAGCTTTTTACGAACGCAATAATTTTGTGCCCGTAAAATAATTCATTAGTGAAAAACATGGCTCGCTATAACAGAGTCCTTTAAAATTCAATAAGTGTAGGTCGTTTCCAAGCGTTTAATATTCATCGTTGTTCGCAGCACAACTCAATAAAAAGTGTTTACGACTGCACGTCGATGTACAGCGAAACGAGGGGTCTTAATTTACTAACGCTTGAATATAATATTACGATTTTGATTTCATGCGTTTTTTCACACTAGATTGAGATACTATTGAGAATCAAGAATATTTTAGGCCGGTTTCTTATTTACCAACTATTTAATTAAATATCATTTGATGTGTACGCAACTTATTTTAACTATTTGTTTATCTCTGTAGGGCGCCATATTTTATTTAGTGTGACGTCATATATCCTATAACCAGCCTACGCAGAATATGTCGATGGTGCCTAGGTAAAGTATCGAATCTACAAATCCGCAATTTTTTTTTATTACTGTTTTGAACTCATAATAACTGTAATTTTATTAAAACGAGAACAAAAATAAAAAAAATACATTGTTTACGGGGTTTTTAGAGACGTATTTTATCGAAACGTAATAGACTATCCGGCGTTTAACAACGAATGTTCACTCTCGCGAGTTTACGCTGCATCGGTGACTGTGCAACAAGGACGGAACTACCACTATCGCTAGTTTACGCCGCAGTTTGCGCGCCCGGCGTTGAAATTTTGTAATAATACTCTTAAAGGTATTTTATTAATTATTTTTAAAACTTTATAAATAAAATACTGTGTAATGAGTCAGTTACCCATAAAAATGTATTCAAGATCGAGGAGAATTGTTGATTTAATGCAAATAAACAGTAAGAATGAACAACAAGAAAATTTTGATACAGAATCGGTTATTTTGAATACAGGTAAGTTTTAATACTTGAAACACTTTTATTTTACTACTACGTAATTTTAATATTATTATATAAGATTATTTTTTTTATTTTAAAGTATAGGTTACCTAAATTAGGTTTTATTAATGATTGTATTTATTGTTCTACTTACATTAAAAATGTTTCCCGCGTAATATCTCGAATCGGGTAGATTCGATTGCTTATGGCGGGTTCTCATAATCTAGTAATAACGAAAGTGGCAGTTCCGATTATGTACGTGGTTTTTTCTTAACATATTTCTATCGAAACTGACGATTTCGATACTGTACGTGGTATTGCAAATCCAAATCTTTATTGAAAGTGCCACTTGCGATTATTTTGAATGTTTTTTAATTATTTTCTTGTAAAGATTCGATATAAGTCCATATAATATAAAAATGAAGTAACTAACTTTAACACCACAACAGGTTTGCCTAAAAACATTTTTAAATACCTTATGTGACCAGTTTGTTCGCACTGCTCATAATAAAATGAATCAAGAAGGGGTAACGTTATTGGATAATAGGGGAAAACACTCCAACCATCCAAACGTAGTAGATTCTGCAATGATTAAAAGTTATTGTGATTATGTAGCTTCCTTCCAACCTGTTGATTTTCATTACACACGTAAATACACCAGTAAATTGTATTTAGATAATAATTTAAATATGAGCAGGATGTTTTCCATGTACAAAGAATGGAACCAACTTTCAAATTATGACAATCAAGCACGGACCCTTCGTCACTACAGATACATTATTAATATTAACATGAACGTTGGATTTTTTATTTCCAAGAAAAATATTTGTGATAAGTGATATAGTTTTTCGAACTATTAATCTCCGACAAAAGAACAAGTTAAGGCACATAATAAATACTTAAAGAGTAAGCCAATAGCTAGAGAGATAAAGGATAGTGACGAAATGCAATCCAGGGAACCTGACATTGTGTGTGCTACATTTGACTTTCAAAAAATTTTAATTTGTCCACACGGTGACGTTTCGTTTTATAATAAGCGTCAATTTTCTGTGTTTACCTTTACCGCTTTCGATTTAGCTTTCAAGGAAGGTACATGCTACATGTAGACGGAATGTACCGTAAAAGAGGAGCTAACGAAGTAAGTAGTTGCTTGATGCATTTTGTAAAGGCAATCAGGGTGCAAAATAATCTTCTTTTGGTCCGATAATTGTGCGGACCAGAATAGGAATAGAGTCGTATATTCGTTATATATGTGGACTTGTCAAAACGTTTTGGCGTAGATATTACTCATCGTTTCTTAGAACAAGGCCATACGTAGAAGGAGGGTGATAGTTTACATGCCCTCATAGAGAGAGAATCTAAGAGGAAACTAATTTACACTCCTGACCAATGGTACGCATTAGTACGATGGGCAAAGGCTGAAGGGAGACCTTACAACGTTCTAGAAGTAACCAAGAATGAACTTTATGATTTTAAATTTTTGGTAGACGACAGAAATTGGAAAAAGATAATAAAAATGAAAATGTGAAGTGGAACAGCATTAAAGAAGTTAGTGTAAGAAAAGAGGGTAATTTTTTTTGTATAAATACTACTGTAGAAACAAGGAGCGGCGAAAAGAGAAAGTGTCTGCCTAAGGAGTTAAAAAAGCTTTATTCGGATTCACTAGCTTTGCCAGTAGCAAAATATAAAAATTGAATTTCTTTATGTCGTTCAGGAGCAATACCCAAAGAATATCATAGATTTTACGATAACTTAAAATATGCTACAGTCGCAGAAAATTTTGGAAATTTTGATGAGTCCAATGAATAATATTTGTTTGCTAAGATTTTCTTTTTTATATCTCAATACTACAATATTTTTGTTAAGATAGAATGATTAAGAATTTGAAGACGTGATTAGTTATGATAAGAAGTTTTTATTCTGAATTTAAAAAGTACTTATAATGTATTTTTTTTAACTACAATAGGATTTGAAATAGGTACGTACCTACTTTATTAATCTAGTTAGAGATTATAATATCATCACATTTATTTTAGAACTATTATTGCTAAAGAAGTTTTTGTTTTGTATACTTATACAGTTGTTTTAATCGTGATCTCATTCTAAAAATTTCCTATTATTTTAGTACTCACAGTTAGCATTTGTGTAAACTTAGGTAATACATTTAATATTTGATCTTACCTTTTTACAGTTAATAAGGTCCTCCAGACCGATTTCGGTCACGGCGGCCAATCTCAAGAGAGATTAGCCATTTTACAGTTAGTTAAGGTAACAAAGACTGACTTTAAAAACTTGTTGCCATATTTAGATTAACAAATTATATATTATATATTAATAAAGATGTTTCTTGTTGATGTGTTCTTGTTATTCTATTAAAAAATAATTGTAAGCACAAGCAATCTACGATGTAAATAATTGAATGTGACACTTTCAATAAAATTTTCCTGACATAAGCCAACGTAGAATATCGAAATAGGCAGATCCGATACATTTTTATGTATGCAGTTCCTAGTAAATAGTCGAAAGTGCCAGTTTCGATTCGCATTACAAGTTCAGTTACGTGGTATACAATCGTAACTCAATTTTCTAGAAAGTAATTCAAAATTATTAATTTTTGCTGTGACGTAATAGTTTGTAATCCCAACACAACTGTGAATCCAAATTTTTATGCAGATCTAATCATTTATGACAGTTACGCAAAAAACAAACTTTAAATCGCTCTCCTGTAAAGTAGCATTTTTCACTTTCGATACTTTACCTAGGGACCATCGATGTCTCAATTGTCAAATGATGATATGTATTTTAGAATACGAAGCTTACTCAAATCATAGCCAGCTTTTGGCATTAATTATAACAATAATTCTTTATTGTTATAATTAACTATTTTGCTTCCCATAGTAATCGAGGAGAACACGTTTCTGGAAAACTATGGTCGTTGCTTTCAGTCGCGCGATATGAAACGTCCGATTCTGTTTAATTCAGTCGAACCGCATAATTGTGCTGAACACCGTTCAAGCAGTTAAATATGTAGAATCATCTACAATGTTATTAAATAAAGTGCAAATATAATTAATTTCATATCAATTAACAATTTTTTTTGTTCCTCAGATATATAAAAGTTATGATATCCGAAATGTTCACCTGATTAGGATGATCCATATTTAAATAATATTTTTTACTGTTTATTTAAAATTTTATTTTGTTAATTTTTTGATTAAAAATTAAACAGAGACATGAGACAGAGTGTCTCATTTAAAACATTTAATTTTGAATTTTAGTCTAAACACTACTAGTGATTAACCACAAGAACAAATTACATTGAGTACTGACATATTAGTGGATTGTCCCATATTAGTTGTTTTGGCTTAATATGTGAAATCATTTTCGAAGTTAAGTGTTTGTTTCAAAAGTTTTCCACATATGTTTTATTAGACCTAAAATCTAAGTCGTAGATACGATGGAATGGTATCCTGTATGTACTTTTTCGATTCTCGGGTACATTTTGTATGCAAAGTCGTAACTCAGCGTAGTAGAAAACTAGAGTAGAACTAAAGTAGAAACTTAGCGATTTTTTATATCTTATCTTTACAATAAAGACAATTTATACAATAACAGAATTTTTTTTTTTTTAATTTGAAGTACCCTGGTTCGTTTCATTCCCAAGGTATGTAATCAAAAGAAGAAGAAAGAAGTCTAAAAAGTCATTGATTTTGTAATATGCTTTTAATATCCTGCACTTTTTTATATTTGACAACAAAGTAAAGTTGTCAAAGTTTAACTTTTGCAAATATTAAAATCTCTCCAGTTTCTGAAGAGTTTCTGACTGCCACATTCTCGACGAAGAATTAGAGCATTCAATAGTAGCGAAGTTCCGTAACACGAGAGCATTTTAAATCTCCACCATCATGGACCATTAGACGCGTTTAGCGCCGGATTGCAGCAAATTGTTCGAAGCGTTACTCGCTTAGTGCTACTTTTAGTCTTTTTACCGATGTTGTAAAAGGCACAGTGTACCTTTTTGTTTTCTCACTAGGGCTCAACGTTTTTTAATAACTTTAAGAACTCCGCCACGTAATCTATGGAAGGCTTTTATTTTAGAAGTTATATTTGTTTGCTATTGTTTAATTTAATTTTACTCGGTGGTAGAGCTTTGTGCAAGCTCGTCTGGGTAGGTACCACCCACTAAGCAGATATTCTACCGCAAAACAGCAGTACTTGTTATTGTTGTGTTTCGGTTTGAAGGGTGAGTGAGCCAGTGTAATTACAGGCACAAGGGACATAACATCTTAGTTCCCAAGGTTGGTGGTGCATTGGCGATGTAAGCGATGGTTAACATTTCTTACAATGCCATTGTCTATGGGCGTTGGTAACCACTTACCATCAGGTGGCCCATATGCACGTCCGCCAACCTATACAACAAAAAAAAAAAAAATATTAAAGACCCTTGTGTGAATGCATACGTAGAACAATTTACAAACATGTTATTGCTTCGGATGTATGATTTAGGAAGAATTTTTATATTGAGAAAGAGGATTTGTATGCAACTAGAAACTTTGCTGTAGGCGTTATTTTTCACATTGATTGATGTTTGATTCTAAAATAAAAAAATATTTTGATTTATGTAAAAACTATTTTTATATACGAATCGTTTTGCTTATACATTACCAAAAAGCCAATTTTTTATTTATGATATATAAAAAACAGTTAAATTCATAATTTTAGTTTTCTTAAAACCTTGCAACGACAATTTCAAATCGTATTCAACGTTCATTCCTCAAAGATCTCAACTACCAAGTCAGCCGGTGTTAGCAACTTTGTAACATGAGTCCAACTTTATCTCGTTCCATCGTGAGCTATTAGTCCCAAGTTTGGAGCGTGCAATTACAGCCGTTTCTCTAAAGTGCTACACGTAAGACTTTGATGAAGTACTTCATCGTATTGGTGCATATGTTGGAAATGATCAAATTTCAATAGCATCAACCAATCAATCGATCAAATCTAAAATCTGATATTTGTCGTGAACTGTGTTGTTAGATTTTTATACTAATACTTAATGATGAATAAATATATTATGATAAATACAATAAATTTACAGAAAAATATGATATGATATTTTAAAGCAACAGAAAAATTAAACCTTTTTTGATAATACCATAATCAAAAACCACCACTTGATTATTGTATCAATAATAATAGAAATAATTTTAATAAATATCGAAAACATTTCACGCTATCTAAATGAAGTTATGAAGTTATGACGAATCTTAAAACGACCACAATTTACACACAAAGAGGAAGCTTATCCCGTTATGTCTGTCACAGTATCATAGGTCCGCATGCAATTTATTCCGTTGTCTCGACAAACGGGGATCATTTCTGAAGACGCGTATAAATGATTATAGACCCTTTTGGTCCGATGTATGACAAGCTGCGAAATATTTCCTCTCCGCCTTCTCTATCCACACCACCGATCCACACTTTCGGGAATTGCTCGTTTATCATTTATATTCTTTAATTTATGATGTTTGACTTTTCTAACTTATTGAATGTCAACGAGACAAGTGATATGAGGAAAACTAGACATTATTTATATGACTGAAGACATTGATTGATATATGATAATGTTTTGCTTTACTGATTAAGGATGACGAGACAATTGTCTCATTAAAAGTTCCATAATTCATAATAAGCAATATAACTTCATCTTTTAACTAAAATTTATTTGCAGTATATGTGCAGTGTTATGATTATATTGATTTTGATGTGGCTTTTTTGAGACCTATATGATGTTTGCAATATTTCAACCTTCAGAAAGTTACCCTGCTCCCATGGGGGAGGAACCGAGTTATGTGGGATTCTTACTTACTAAAACCACTGCGATGGCTGTCCTCGGCACGGAGAAATTGAATTATATGCAGTTATGTATTACATGTCATCTGCGTTAAAAGTAACGACTGAGTTTTTGCCGGTTCTTTCCAGTAAAGTCCAGGTCAATTATTGAATAAAAATGCTTATAATATGCAAACTTGAATAAAGGTTTTAATTTTATACGAGAAAATAAACGACGATACTATTTACTGATTTATAAAATTACACCTATTAGACGTGAAACATTTTATTCAATACAAACTTTTATAACCGCAATAACCAGTGGAAAGTTCTATAAGATTCAATTAAAAATTAAATAAAAATAGATAAAAATTTAATAAAGTCTTGATTCAGCTTAAGAGTTAAAAAGATAACCACTTTTCAATTAACTGTAACTGAAGTTGACACTCGGGGTTGTTCCAAGAAACTTCGACGGAATCCTTTTCCATTTAACTTTAGATGTTGTTAACGAAATATGTTGTAATAAAAAAATATATTTCAGTTTCAATTGCATTGTTATATATAAGTAAATATTGTTTAAGTATAGGTAACAACATAGAATAATAAAGTAATACATTTTGTATTATTTAATTATTATCTGTAAAGTTTAGTTGGAATATACAAAAAAAGTGGTTACAATACTTAGTGAAAATTACATGTTTAACAATGGATGTTTAATCAGAATTATAAATGCAAAATTGGTCTCGGAATCAGAAAAATACAAATTATTGCAGAGGTTGCTATTTATATTTCACTAAATTAAAGTGTAAAGAAACTTATCGAATTCATTCATGCGAATTAACTTGCTTACGCCGAAGCTGGTTCTGCTCTTCTAAATCGAAATCCATAAATGTAGATTTTTTGGAAGAAAAAAGTCATTCGATGATATTTTGATTTAATTATTAAATATATTAAATTCAATTTAATTAATTTACAAATAAAATCATATCACTATAAATATTTATTTATTTTGCTACGGAGAAATTTCTATTTGATATTTTCAAAAAAAGTCAGTGAAGAATGACAGCGAAGATGCTTATATAATGTGTTCTTTCTTATCAAAAACATTTAATTTCTAAACGCAAACATTGTTATTCTTACAGAGTATTGTTTAAAGACAAGCATTCGAAAAAATACATATTGTGGATCGTGTAATGTTATATCTATAAGAAATTCGTATATATATATATGCGAAAATAATAAAATATCTAAAAATTCATCCTTTTTTTTATTTTAAAACTTTAAGCTATATGGTATTAAACAAAATATATTATTATGAGCCTTTATTTTCAATTTTATAAGTACTTGGTGAAAAGATACTGACAGAATAACTGAAAAAACAACATTAATTAATATGCTATGCAATAGATTATAGAAATTATAACTCGATTCTCGTTTAAAATGCCGGGGGCCTGTTGATCTAACAAGCTGAAAAGAAACAAATTATAATTAAAAGATAACAAGTTCGTTTTCGAGATTAATTTTGCGTAAAATTTATTTGTTAGACATAAAAAAAAATATTATTCTCAATTACGTACTTTATAAAATGTACTATCCAAGTATTTCATTTCAAATAACGAATAATAAAGCGTTTTACACGAGTTGATGTTATTATTTTTTTATTATGTATGCAATTAGATGAGCTAACAAGGATTTGTAAAAGTTTTTTCTTTTAGGTAGAGTCATCAATTAGTGATTCTTTAGACAAACATCAACCTCTTCTATCTTTTGATTTCAAGGATGAGTGAGTCAGTCATAACTAACGCTAAGGGCAATTTGTAATCTTGTATTGACGGCGTAAGTAATTAACAAAAATTTCATCAGAGGGGATGGGAGGTTTGGTCACTTACCTCTCATAGCTCTTAAGTTTTTTAAATTGTATATGAAGGCGGAGGAGCATATGGGTCACCTAATGGTAAGTGATCACCAACGCCCATAGACACTGGCATTGTAAGAAATGTTATCGCTTACATCGGCAACGCGCCACCAACTTTGGGAACTAAGATGTTATGTCCCTTGTGCTTGTAATTACACAGGCTCACTCACCTTTCAAACCGGAACACAACAATAACAAGTACTGCTGTTTTGCGGTAGAATATCTGATTATCTGATGAGTGGGTAGTACCTACCCAGATGAGCTTGCACAAAGCTCTGCCACCGAGTGAAATGTTTCTGATGGGACAGTAATTTTAACACGATTGGAAACATCTCATATAGGATGAACGGCTTCCACGTGCTTTCTGAGGTACAGTAGTGTAATAACTGTCAATTTCTAGACTGCTACTGATAATTATTATTGACAGAAACGGAAAAAATACATTTTTTTTTCCAAAAAAACTTTATATTACTATTTCGAACCCTCTGGATATGCCGTCACGTCATAAGCTATCCACGAAATCAACGAGCAGTAATTTTTTTAGCACTAATCAAGTGTAATGCTAATAAATGTAATTAATGATTTTACAACAACGTTTTACGATAACGAACTGGACTTTTTATTGAATGTCATAAGTAACAATAGTAACATACAATCCACATAGAGGGCGTTAGTGGTATTGATATTGTTACCATACTACAAATAAAACAACAATTAAAACTAAAGAACGCGTTATTGTTAACCGAGTTCCATAAACTAAACTTTTATACACGTTAATATTGTTGTGTGGTGATGGCGACAAATATCACCACCCTATTTCATCCTCAGGGGCCGTAGATGTCTTCCCGAGGGAATATATACCAGAAAACGGTCAGCAGCGTCTCTGAGTACTATTACTAACTTATTGAATCGCCAACCTCTCAGCCAAGCATGGCATTATGGTAAATCCCCCCAATGATAGACATAATGATTGAGTCGTGGGAATTCGTAGGATGTGGGTAGCGTAAGATAGACAGTGGACGTTTTCCTGCTAAAATGACGATGATGATGAAGTCAGTAAAAATAGTTCAAAATTGACTTCCTAGATTTATGAACTGATTTTGACTTTGTTAGTTACATTCAAGTGAAGATAAAGCGTAATAAAAGAGTTTCTTCAAGTATTTAATTAAAACTCTTTCGTTAGTATCATTTTCAAAGTCAAAGCTCAAACTAGGCTTCGGATAGCAAGCTTCTACGCTTCAATGTTTAACCATCGTGTTTGTCTTCACGTAACTACCAAACTACGTAACTGCCTGACTAGTTACTTTTTACTGTACCTATTTTCACTAATAACAAGCGTCAAAGCTTAGAGCTTGTTGCTGTACCTTCCATTTTTAATAATTTAACCTAGTTCTAACAGATTTTCCAGTAGAAAACCAAAGCAAAGAACAGTTTTATTTTTAGTTTCCTACTTTTAAAATTAACAAAATTAAATCTGTAACATTTTATTACACACTGACACTTTAATTTATTTATTAACAATGAAATATCAATGTTTATTTTTATTCTTGGCACCCATAAGCCTTGTCACCTTGTTTGGGTGTTGCTTAAACCAATAATAACAAAGATAAACCTAGACTTAATATAAACTTCTAGACAAACGAAAACAAGATAAATTACAAGTTTACATTAAATAAAGCATAAAAAAACCTAAATATTAATTAACTTACAATATTAAATTTTATTGTTATTAATCATTATTGTAATAGTATTATTCGTTATGATATTTAACCGTTTAGCAAATGTTGTTTGAGTTTATACTTAATATTATATTTTGTCAATTTTGATTTAAAATTGAATGGTAATTCATTTATTAGTTTTGGCAGGAGATAATCTGTAGTTCGTTTTCATAAATGTTGTTTGCTTTAAATGTGATTAGCTTGTGTCTTGTTATAGCCCTTGTTGTTATTTAAGTTTTTGTTGTTGTCGAAATAATTTTGACACAGGAGTGCATGTTTAACTTTCTTGTGTACTGACAGTTTTTTACAGTATTCGATCATTTCTTCACCGTCGTTTTGTTTGAATTTATCTTTTATTTTTGAAGGCATTATCATTTTTAGTGTCCACTTTTGTAAATTGTGTATTTTGTCTAGGTGGGTTTTGAATGTCCGTCCTTACACACTGAGTTTTAAAAGATAGTTTGTCTTTTGCTAAATATAATATTGCCATAATTGTTCTTAGCTTGTTGCATATATTTTCAATATGTTTATCCTAATTAAATCTGTGGTCTAATACTAGTCCAAGATAAGTGTACTCTGTGACTTCTTCAACGGCCTTGCAGCTACAATTCGGGGGTTTAAGTGTAAGTAGTTGTACGAATGTGAAACAAGGCAAGGTTTTTCTCAGTACTTCTATTTTGGCTTGAACAAATATGTAGTAATTTTGTTTTCTCGTCGTTAAGCACTAATCCTACATTGTGAGACCATCTGCACAAAGCATTAAAATCCTGTTGAAAAATGAGATACAGCTACATTGAGATTTCGGTTAGCAGCTATGGTACAAGTATAGTCCGCATACTGTAAAAGTTTACATTTCGTAATTATGTTCTTCATATCATTTACGTATGCCAGATAGTGCAATGGACCAAGAACGGATCCTTGTGGTGTTCCCCCATTTACTGCCATCTTGTCACTAAGTTCACTGCCAATCCGTACCACATATGCACGACATAAGCATCATGTTTCAATGGCATAGTTACAATAATATGCCTAAATAGTTACTTTTTAAGCTGTAGACTCCAAGGCATACAGAGCAAAGCGTAAATATATTTTGTGTTCATATCTTAATAAATCTGTCTTGCTTTCTATGTGCCGACTCTAAAAATGACTGTAAATCAAACTATTAATACCTATTTATTATGGTTCTAATAAATTTTTAACCAAAAATATTTATTTGTATGTAATCGTTTGTAGTTATAATATATAGCTATATATAATAAGGTCCTCCAGACCGATTTCGGTCACGGCGGCCAATCTCAAGAGAGATTAGCCAACTGCGCAGGACATATTATAGTGCACAAGTGTGTGCGCAAACACAGGCGCACTCTCTTTTCCTTAGCTCTAATAATCCGATGGGACGGCAATCCGACACGACCGGAAAGAGTTCAGGCGCAGGACCAACGGCTTAACGTGCTTTCCGAGGCACGGGAGTGTACACACTTCCAACTTCCAGACTCCGGGCTGCTACTGAGAATTTTCTGACAGAAAAACCCAATAACTATTTATTGGCCCGACCTGGGAATTGAACCCAGGACCACCGGGTATGCGGCCTTATATCTAGCCACTAGACCAACGAGGCAGTCATAAAAAAAAGTTATATATAGCTTATATATATATAGCTATATATATATAAGCTATATATAACTTTTTTTAATAATAATTTTACAATTATAGTCACGTTATAATAAATTTTTAATTTAACTCAGTTTTACTTCTCACGAATAGGCCTTTTACATTTAAATAACTCTGATATCGAAGATTATTTTACGAATTACGAATTAAATATTCGATAGCAAAAAGTGTCAGAAACACGAGCTTGTAAATTATAAAAACAAGAACGGTCGAAGTTAGGCGGTAGTTCGAGCACGGTGTCAGTCGCAGGGCGCCGCGGGCGAACTGCTGTGCAGAAATATTAAGCCATTTCCAACGTCGAACGTATAAAAAACGCAGGGAGTCCCGATGAAATGGGAAAACACACTTTTAGGACGGTGATCTATTGACGGTCATGTCTATAAAAGCTTACATTTATAGACATCCTTTATTAATTCATTTACATTTATTCGGCGACTTTCTCGAACTGATATGACATAAAAACCTTCAAGAAGAGAGCGTACTCTTTCCTCAAAGGCCGGTGATGCATCTGCAAGTCCTCGGATGTTGCAGATGTCCTACCTACAGATCTTTGGCCACTCTTGTATAAAAAAAATAGTAGGCCTCATACTTTAAATAGGTAGACGACAAAGAGAAACGAGAGTTGGCTTAATGCTTACTCAAATTGGTTTAAATCTTACGAAACATTTTTCAAAGTTAATTTTTTTTACGTACTTACTACATAAGTTAATGGTTTCTTTTATGCACAGTGAAGTGAGAGGTTAACGGGTCAATGAAATAGGGAATCGTTCACAAACAAATCACACACAAATTTAGAAATCTAAAAATCAAAACAAAACTAGGAATGGATATAATTTCCGAACAAGCATTTAAAATAATACATTTAAGAATACCCTGGGACATTATTCACACAAGGCCATTTAATTCCAAACTAAGCAGAGCTTGTACTATGAAAACCAGACAATTGAGATACTACATAATATACTACTTTTCTTTTGTAAATACATACTTATATCTTATATAGATAATTACACCCAGACTCAGGACTAACAGACATGTTCATGCACTGATGTCACGGACAAATGTCTGTCCTGGGTGGGAATCGAACCCACGACCTGCGGCGTGAAAGGCAAGTATCTACCAATCACGCCAACTGGCTCGTCAAAATACATACACATATAATACATTTATTAAATTCAATATTTCTAGTTCAATCAGTTTCGAACCGAAATAAGGTCAACAGAGTGCAGCAAATCGATGCGCATAAGACACATCCGGGCAAAATGTTAAGGCACTAAAAAGGGATATATTTCATATGAGTTTTCACGCTGTATGCTTTTGGATATCGTCCAAAATATTTATCTGTGAAAAACTTCTTGTATGCTCTATAACTCGCATTCTAACGCTCAAGTTAATGCCAATACAACAAAACTGATAAAGGGAAATCACCGTTATGTCAAAGCGATAGTGATGAAAATTGTTTGCACGATTTTTTTATCATATGTATTTTTCGTTACTCAGTGTGTAGCAATGTCGCGTATTTACATGCTGTTCTGTGGGAAGCATATTCCGAAATCTATGAGCGTTGTGGAGAACGTTTGTCTTACACGTAAGGCGAGGGCTGTGGTTTGTATGTGTAGTAAATTTAAATGATTATTTCTATCGAATTTACGAAACTAAAATGATTTAGATTTTTTTTTATTAATTATTATTAAATAATTTATTAACTGCATAGAATAAGATATAGTACACAATATGTACCAAAACACAGGTAGGTTCTCTATTTACTTAATGTCGAAACTCAATAGGATGCCACTTATTGTGAAAGAGCAGAACAATGCGCGGGACCTACAGCTTTACGTTATTTCGTAAACATGTGAGTACGCAAGTAATAATACAAATATTCTAACTGCGAGTTGCCACTGAAATTGTATTGTCAGAAACCCTTTTTAACTATTATTAGGCGGAATTAAATCAGGTCAGCGATATTTGCAGTCTTTTACGAAGACACTAGAACAACGAATTTGATAAACATAAAGATTGGAGAAATTGCGTCGAATATTAAAAATAAATCACGCTTATATTCTTGCTTTTACCAAATTATATTAATTAATTATTAGTTTAATTTTGCATAATTGCATTGGTTCTGCGTTATACTCGCTGTTAGAGCTTGTGTAAGCTCGTCTGGGTAGGTACCTCCTACTCATCAGATATTCTACCGCAAAACAGCAGTACTTTGTATTGTTGTGTTCCGGTTTGAAGAGTGAGTGAGCCAGTGTAATTAGCGATATAAGCGTTGGTGACCACTTATCATCAGGTGGCCCATATGTAGCGAGGCGGGAGGCATCACCCTCCTGCCACGAGTGTGGTGCGCCACTGGACACGGCGCTCCACACCCTGACGGAGTGTGCTGCGTGGGGGCCCCAGAGGAATTCCCTGGCGGTGATAGTTGGCGCAGACCTCTCACTGCCGAGCGTGGTTAACGCCATGCTTGGCACCGAGAAATGCTGGACGGAGATGGTCTCTTACTGCGAGAGCGTCATGTCGCAGAAAGAGGCCGTGGAGCATGAGAGTGAGGCGTCTGCCTCCGCTGACCCGCTCCGTCGAAGAAGACCGGGGAGGAGGCGTCGGCACTATGCGCACCTTCTCGCCCCGCCCTAAGTCGCCAGGGCTAGCTGGGTTCTCTGTACTCCGGGAACCCAACTAAGAAAGGAGGCCGCGTAATCGGGCCAGCCGTCGGGGCGATCAAGGTACGCTGGTTTTTTAGTGGGTATTCCAGCGCCTTCAGCATCGGCGAGCCCCACATACCCCCCCACTCCATGTGGGGAAAACGCGTAAATGCGTTTTTCCAGCGAAAACAAAAAAAAAAGGAAAAAGGTATATGTACATATGGGCTATATGTACGTCCGCCTACCTACACAATAAAAAAAAATGTATTGCTTATTTAGTAGAAGATATTTTCAACCGCTTATTTATTAAACTGCATAAAAGAGTAACAATGTATTTTAAACACTAGTTGTATAATTAAAAACTTACTATGCTTATAATAAAGTTTGTAAGTAATTGAAATGTAAATATATGTTTAAATTTTTCATCATTTTATACAATAATGTTTACATTACAATAATTCAGAATTCTAAATTACAATAATTTAGAATTTTTCACAAGTTAACAACATCCCTTCATAGCTTCAAATGGTAACAGTTCTATTTCTCTTAATTACAGATACAAAAGAAATTTTGAGATCTCCTTTTCAATATTACAATGTAGTTAGAGTGAAACGGTTAGTAGTTACCAAAATTTCTATTGTTTTGTGTGTAATATAAGCGATCATAATAACAACGAAATGTCTGACTGTCATTATGCCGAATACAAACTCCGTAATAGTTATTTCTGCTTAGTGCGTTAATGTAATAGGGTTCTGATTAAATAAACTGACAAGTCATTTAAAACTCTTTTCTTTAACAAATAAGGTACATTTTTATTTAGCATATATTTAATAGTAAACAGTTGATTTCATAAGGAAGCTACTAGAGCTTAGTTAGTATCTTTCAATTCAATCTAGATTGTTTTGTTATGTCAATAGTCTAAGATTTAAGATAATATTTAGATTAAAAACACGGTTTTCAGTAAAGAGAACTGTCTAATATGGTATGAATGGCATCTATTTTCAATCTTGTTGGTCAGGGATCGATTCTCGTAATTGGCTTGGATTGGGAGTAGCAGCCTCTAAATGCCTCACTGGTGAGCTAAGGCTTAGAGAAGGTGGTTCAGAGCCTTATGAACCACAATCATGAGGGTTGGTAGATTTACATATAGTTTTTAATTTGACACTTGCAGGTTTCCTTCCGACATTTTGGATTGATTGGATCGAATGGATATTCGGTGATTCTGGGTTTGAAAACATAATGGTCGTTAAACAATCACGTGTAGAATACTGAACTACCTCGGTATTAGATTGGTATTAGTGATAATGTATATTTTGATTTGGTTGTTGTCATTATGGCTCGCCTAATCGCTCACCGGAGAAAAAATTTGGTATGTTGTTCAAGACAATTACGATAATATAATGATAACTCTTTTGTTTTTTCCACGCATTGGAAACCTTCAGAACGGTACCCGACTCCCTTTTGAGGAACCGGGTTATGCGGGTCTGCTGATAGACCCTCGCTTCCATATCCGCCAGAATGTTCTAGGGCGAAAAGCGCGCCAATGATAACTCTGCTCCAAGCCAACCTACATACATATTTTTACGTAATACAGATTTCATCATCACCAATCGTAGTCCACTGCTGAACATAGGCCTCTCCCAAGGTGCGCCAAAGCTCCCGGTCCTCCGCCTTCCGCACCCAGTCGGTACCCGCCACCTTCATAAGGTCTTCGGTCCACCTTGCTGGAGGGCGCCCTACGCTACGTTTGCCGATTCGCAGTTTCCATTCTGGGACTCGTCTGCTCCAACGGCCATCGGTCCTACGACATACGTGACCCACAGCCACTTCAGCCTGCTAATTTTGCAAGCTATGTCGGTGACTCCGGTTCTATTCCAGATAATCTCATTTCTGATCTTATCCTTCAAAGATACTCCGAGCATAGCTTGCTCCACAGCACGCTGAGCGACTTTGAATTTGTGGACTAGTCCCGCAATTAGTATCCGCGTTTCGGCACCTTATGTCATGGTAGGTAAGACGCATTGGTTGAAGACCTTCGTCTTCAAACATTGCGGTATAGACGAAGCGAGGACTTGACGAAGGTTGCCAAATGTTGCCCATTCCAAGCAAATTCTTCGATCGGCTTCCTTCTCGAAGTTGTTCCTACCGACTTGTATGACCTTTTTTTTATTTTTTTGTTTACGCTGGGAAAACGCTTTACACTTTTCCCCCCACGGGAACAGTGGGGGGGGTATGTGGGGCTCGCTATATGTCCAGGGCACCGAGTGTGCCCTGTTCATCGGAATACCCACTAAAAACCCAGCGGTACCCTTCCCGTCTTAACGGGAGCGCCACCGGTTCGCTTACGCATGCTACCGTGACGACTTGTATGACCTGTCCTAGGTAGGTGTATTCACTAACAACTTCGAGAGGTTTCCCTTCGACGTATATCGGTCCCGATACGATATGCCTATTGAACATTACCTTGGTCTTGTCCAAGTTCATACTGAGACCGACACGCCGGGAAGAATTGCTTAGGCTACGCAGCATTTCGGTGAGTTGTTCCAGCGACTCTGCTATGATGACGATATCATCGGCATATCGAAGGTGTGAGATGTACTCGCCGTTTACATTGACTCCATATCCAGTCCAATCCAGCGTCTTGAAGACGTCTTCCAACGCGTTGGTGGACAGTTTCGGGGATATCACATCCCCCCGTCTCACCCCTCTGCGCAGTTGGATCGCCTTCCTCTTACAGTCCTGGATGTGGGCAGTCATTGTAGCGGCGTTGTACAGACATCTCAGTACCCCGATATATCTCCAATCAATATGACATCTCTGCAATGCGCACTGCCCAGGTTTCGATGGAGTCAAAGGCTTTCTCGTAATCCACGAAAGCCATACACAGCGGCTGATTGTACTCTTCGGTCTTCTGCACAATCTGCCGAACAGTATGGTTGTGCTCTACGGTGCTGTAGCCTGTTCGAAAGCCGGCTTGCTCTGGGGCTGGAACTCGTCAAGTCATCTGGTAAGACGGTTCGTGACGACTCTTGAGAACAGCTTTATACACGTGCTACTCTCCGGTCTACCAGAATCCTATCAACCAATGATAATTGCTATTGAAAGCTCTAGCATGAAGATAACTTCAGACTCTGTGAAAGCAAAATTATTACAAGACGTTAGACAACCAGAAAGTGACTCGACAGCGTTCTCAGTTAATAAGAAATTTAAAAACAATAATAAGAAACAAAGTAAGGTTCCAAGGTGCTACTCTTGTAACAAGTATGGCCATAAAAGTTCTCAATGTAAATCCAAGACCAAGGATATTCAACAAAAAGCAAGTAGTTCTCCCTATGCTGCTATTTTTATGGCAACATTCAGTCAAGATGACACCTGGTACGTTGATTCTGGGGTATCCTTATACATGACAAGACATAAGAACATGCTTGAAAATGTGACGGCTCCTGTCATACAGAAAATTAGAGTCGCAGACAACAAAGTATTATCTGTGGAATGCTCAGGACAACTGAGCTTAAACGTTTATGACGACGAAGGTCAAAACAAAAAGGTACTGTTTACAAAAGTATTATATGTTCCCGATCTTGCAACAAATTTATTGTCCGTAAGTCAGATTATTCGCAGTGGTGGCCAAGTTAAATTTGACAGAACCGGCTGTGTTATTATGAACAGTAGAAATGAGATAGTAGCAACAGCAAGTATTATCAACAATATGTACCGGTTTAATATGCCAGGAAAAGGCTATGCATGCATGTCCGATGTTGAAGAACAAGATGTGATTATCTGTGGCACCAACGAATGGGACACTTGAATTTTCATAGTCTACAGAAGATGACAGAAAACACTGATCATGTCATTTTCACAGCAAAAGCACCTGCAATCACATGAGTAACATATACTGAGGGCAGGCAAACAAGACTACCTTTTAAAAGTGAAGGCTCCAGGGCTAGAAGTCTTCTTGAAACAGTTCACTCCGATGTATGTGGACCAATGGAAACGCAGACTATGGGCGGTGCCCGATATTTTATAACATTTCTTCATGACTATTCAAAGAAGGTGTACGTGTACTTTCTCCGAAACAAGCTGATGCTCTGAAGAAATTCAAGGAATTTAGAAATAAGTCTAAAATGAGCTGGGTGCTCGTATAAGAATCCTTCGGACAGATAATGGCTTGGAATATATCAACAAGGAATTTTCAGACTATTTGAAAGGCGTTGGTATCATACACCAAACGACCACCCCATATACACCTGAACAAAATGGGACAGCAGAACGCATGAACAGAACTCTTGTAGAGAGAGCAAAGTGTATGCTCCTAAATGCAACGAAGTCCTTATCTTTCAAAACACCTGAAGAAATGTGGTCTGGTGAAAAGCCAAAAGTGACCCATATACCGCCGACTTAAATACAAGATATTTCCTTTGGAGTCGCATAAAACCTCATTTGCAAATAGACAGTACGATGGCAAGAGCTCAAAATTGTATAACAATATAAATAAGAGACTTGACATATTTCCAGTAAACAGGCACACATGCAAATCTCTCTTAAAAATATTTCTCCTTAAATTGGATTACCGCAATACAGACGACCTTATCATGGAATAACGCACTTAATATTCACAAAACACACGGTTAGACTTCCACACATGTATATACGAACACACTGATCTGCATACATACGCTACGAACTCACATAAATGTACACGCACGCACTCAGTCAACTCACTCATTCACCCACCCACTCACACACGCGCATACACACTCACACACACTCACACACACACTCACACACACACTCACACACACACACTCACACACACACTCACACACACAATCTCTCACACACACACTCTCTCACACATATACTCTCTCACACACGCACTCTCTCACACACACACTCTCTCACACACACACACACACACACAACACATACACATATTTTTCACTTGATTACTTATTATTTTGGTTTTTCTTTTCTTAATTTCATTAAACAACCTATATTGCTAATTGTATAAAGATTAATGTATTCGTCACTGTTATGTAATGTGTACCCATTTTGCGAGGCACTGGCTTCTGAAATACAGGTACTCTCCTAGTTCAGAAGTCAGAGTTTTATAAGTTTTGTGTTTTTCCTAAAACCTATGGTATATGTAAAAATGTTAAAACTGTGTTTTTTTATACGAGGCAATAAAGATTATTATTATTTAATATCAAATAATAACAAGAAAAAATTGATTACTTATGATATGAGTTCTTTTGAATCTGATAAGTCATTATCATATAAATATGGTAACGTTAATAAAGTCCAGACCAATTCGTCGAAAGCTTTGCGTAAAGAGCGGTGTTCATCAAAGAGATTGAGCGATCTATATCCCAGTCCGACATAACCAATCTCGACGTCGTTCGTATATTTCGACCGCTTAAATAATAATAAAGAATATTTCATTTAAATTTTGAATAAAATATTCAAATGAAAATTTGTATGATTAAATTCTACAGCTTACTTCATAATTTAGATTCGTGATATCGAATGCAAAAGTATTTTTATTGCTTCAACGAAGCAATCCGAACATATTTTCTGACAATATTGTCGAGTTATCGCCGTCGACAGAACTCCATAGCATGGACGAAACATTCCATGGAGTCTTGTAAAGGTAGAGCGTAAGAGTAACTACATCTTTGATAAGATATTATCGGCGTTTTATTACACGAATAAAAAAAATTATTCAATATTTGAGTTACTTTCGCATTTATAATATTAGTAAGGATTTAGCTCTCAAAACATGTTCGTAAAATGTCAGTAAGTAATATATGAATAATTATAAAATTGAAAGATTGGTTTCCAACATTTAATGAATGATATAAAAGAAAAGTTTTAACAGAATTGCAAGGGGCAGTAATTTCATTAATACCTCTGTTCAGTTCATTAAAATTGTTGACGGTCGTTTCTTTATACATGGCTAATCTATGAATCATTTTATTATTTAAAAGATATGAATTAAATGTATATTTTGACGTCTACACCTTCTTTACAAAGTATTTTAGTAATTTTATTATTTCATATAAGTGTATTCAATTATAAAATTTATAATGTATGCATGCTTAAAAGAAGAATCATAATAAAAATAAAAAATATGATGTAATTGTGTCTTTTTTATAATGTTAACGTGTGTACTGATTGAAGGCATATATTTAGGATCTGGTGTATATTATGTTTTTTTTATGTGTTATATTAGTTTGTTCATGATGTCATTATGTAAATAAAATAAAAATATGGTAGGAATTTTATATACTTAAAGAGTAAAATAGAATTACAAAAACATACTAAGGGCATGAAAACAAAAAAAATCTTAAATTGAAATATTTTCCTAAGGCGTTTAATTTATAGTTATATCTGACATAATCAACGTGTTTTTATTATTTCTGTTCTTATTCCTACTTAACAAAAGTCACAGTTGACTGCCTCGTTGGCTAATCTCTCTTGAGATTGGCCGCCGTGGCCGAAATCGGTCTGGAGGACCTTATTAATATTAATATTTCTTATTTACGCAATACTTATAAATAAATAAACGTTACTGATTAAAATATATATCTTATTATTTTGATAATATTTAACGATTCGTATAAGTTTATTGGATATGTCGCTTTTACATAGTGTGGTAAACGCTAAAATCGATTGGTAATTAAATTAAATTAAAGTCTATTAAATCAAGTATATACTAATATAAATAAAATATCAATCTATTAAAGTCTCCTCGTGTTTATTAGTATATTCCTTTTTGTACTGACATGTCCAAGTCTAACTTAGGTTTATACTCCTCCATTAATAGATTAGCCAAACAGTATACCTCATTACACAATAAGTCAGATGTCGATATATTTTCAAATAAGCTTGCAAAATTTCAGACCCTTATGTTTAACTATTTAAGGTGTACGTTGTTGGCTCACAGCAACTGATCTCTGCTTTATTTGTCTTTATTTTGTTATTATATCGTTTCTAGTTATATTGTAATATAACTAGGTATATTGTAATATAACTAGTTATATTGTAATATAACATTTATATTTCATTTTATACTTCCAAATTGTGTTAAATTTATTTTTATTTTATTTTTATTATCTTTCTTTATTATTTTAGCTGCTTCGTGTCATTTTTGCATGTCATAGTTACCTACACGTATGGCAGTTTTTAACATTAGATCTAACTTAACTTAACTTGTAAACTTTTAATTTGAAATTATATTATTTTACTCGGTGGTAGGGCTTAGTGCAAGCTCGTCTGGGTAGGTACCACCCACTCATCAGTAATTATACCGCGACACAGCAGTACTTTGTATTGTGTTCCGGTTTGAAAGGTGAGTGATCCAGTGTAATTACAAGCACAAGGGACATAACATCTTATTTCCCAAGGTTGGTGGCGCATTGGCGATGTAAGCGATGGTTAACATTTCTTACAATACCAATGTCTATGGGCGTTGGTGACCACTTATTGTCAGTTAGCCCAAATGCACGTCCGCCTACTATAATATAATAAATATATATATATATATATGTCCTACATAAATAATGAAATAATTGTAGTTATTATTTTCTCTATGAGTAAATTTCATCCGTTGTGTTACTATATAGGCTTAAAAATGTTCACTTGCAACTAACTTTATATTAATGTGGTGAATAATTTTAAATAATTTAAATATTTTCCGCTATCTTCGATTTAATACGAAAAATAAAGGTTATTAACATTTAAGTAACATTAAACTTCAAAGAACAGAATACCTATACATAAATCAATGCAATTAAGTATCGTATGTGAATATGAAGAGAGCACAAAATCAAATATTGTAATATTCAATCAAAGCTTGTAATATTTAAGTAATAAGCGTTAAAGGTTTATTAAGAGACTATACGAACGTTAATGAAATTGCATATTAGGTGAAACGTTCCCATTATTATTATCAATACAAAAAATACTATTAATATCAAAATAATGTACAATATTTATCTATATAAAGCTTAAAATGAAATTATAATTTATTTTAATTTACTGGTGTGACAATTCCTGTGTCGGATTTTATTGAAGTACAGTTGTCATATTTTTCTTTTTTTTTAAATGTTCCCAATGTTTCCTAATTGTTGGTGGCACATTAGAAATGTAAGGGATTGTTAAAATTTCTTACAGCACCAATTTATATGGGTGCTGGTGACCACTCTGTTGGCTCAGAGGATGTCGATGTTTTTAAAACTTTTAGTGATGAACAATTCAGCCATATATTATTTTTGTGCAAAAACAAAATACTATTCACACGCCTTGAAAAAGTTAACGAATATCATCATGACTATAATTTATTTATATATTTATACTAGCTGCCCGACCCGACTTCGTACGGGTCAAATAAGGATTTTATCCCGTGAATTTTTTAATCAATAAGATTTATATTACAGTACAGTGTATGTGTGTTCGGTACAGGGCATATAATAATAATGCATAAAGTAAAGTACAACATGCTCTACATATTTTTTTATTTATTGTAACAAAGTTCTTTTACTACTGCAAAGTAGAGTGACCTGGCAGAAATTGTCATGTAACAAAAAAGCGTTGTCCTCCAAGCGACCTTTCTCCTCTATCTTTCTTACTGATTCTTTCTATTCTAGCGGTTGTATGCGTATGGATGTGTGAGTAAATTTTCAGATTTTATATTAAGAATTGTGTGAGGCCAATGAGATAACCTTAATTCTGTACAAATGTAAATATAATTTGAACTCTTTTTTTTAACTTATAATTCGCTATTTTATATTTAATTTTGAATAAATTACTATTTTCCTAAAGTATTCAATTCTAATTCTTACTTTACACTTTTGCATTAAAATCATAATAAAAATAACATAAAATATACACATGTGAAAGGGAGAGTTGATTAAGAAGTGCAACGCTTTTTGGTTTGATAAAAAAGTAAGAACAACTTCCTCCTTTTTTTCGCTGGAAAAATTTACGCGTTTCCCTCACATGAAGTGAGGGTATGTGGGGCTCACCGGCGCTGAAGGTGCCGGAATACTCACTAAAAAACCAGCGGTATCCTCTCCGTCTGGTCGGGGGGCGCCACGGGATCGCTTGCGCATGCTACCGTGACGCTCCGGAGTTCCCATGTATAGGGAACCCCCTTAGCCCCGGTGGCTGTTAAGGTGCGCATAGCGCCTATGCCTTCTCCCCGGTCTTCTAAGACGGATCGAATCAACGGAAGCACTTTCCTCGCAATGCCGCCCTGCGACCTCCTTTTGCGACATGATACTCTCGCAGAAGGAGACCATTTCCAACATGGCGTTAATCACGCTCGGCAGCGAGAGATCTCCACCGACTATCGTCGCCAGGGTATGCCTCTGAGGACATACCCACGTAGGCCCCACGTAGTACGCTCCGAAGAATAATTTCCTCCTGACCGATTTCGACCGCGATGGCCAATCTCAAGAAAGATTTGCCAACTACGCAGGACGTATTATAGTGCAAAAGTGTGTGCGTAAACACAGGTGCACTCTCATAATCCGATAGGACGGCAAACCGACGCGAACGGTAAAAGGTCAGGTAAGAAGCAGGACCAACGGCTTTACGTGCCTTTCGTGGCACGGTATTGTGACAAATATACAGAAATATAATCATTAAAAATCTACATTTTAAAACACGTTTAAATTAAAAAATATATCGCAAAGATTTTTTTTAATATTTTTAGGTTCTATCTACGTTTTCTTGTGCTTATGCTCCTCGTACGGCAGCGAGAGAAGTCCACTATCATATAGACCTTTTTGAAAAAGTTGGCCTGTTACTTGTTTTTTTTTTTTATTATAATAGGTCTAACGCATGTACATAAGTACACACACATTTTTGTTATTTAAATTACCTTTCACAATATTTTTCCTTAAGAATAATACAGGAAATACTCTTAATATTAATAATTAATAAAAACAATAATTACATCACTGCAATGATTAATAGAATTTTTGTCTGTTTGTCTGTTTGTCTGTTTGTCTGTGCGTTTGTGCACGCTAATCTTAAAAATGGCTTAACGGATTTGATTGCGGTTTTCACTAATGTATTGTGGCTAACTTCACTTAACATTTAGTGTTTGTTTTATTTCAATCGGTTCATAAATAATAAAGTTATGTCAATTTAAAGATACACGTAGAACATTTATTAAAAAATGGTTATGGTCAAACTGAAAAGAGATTAAATATTACATGTAATATACACTTTTGCTTATGATTTATCCTATATTTTGTCCTATAATTTTTAATCTCTTTATTTATTTATTAATAGTTTAGTATCACTACTAAAAATCAATAAATTATTATCTGTAGGAAAAGTACACGCACGCGTTAGTTGTCAAAATCAAAAAGTTTTGTTAACAATTTCATGTTTTCAGTAGCTTCGTGTGTTGTTTTTGCATAAAAACTAATATTGCATATATATTTTGTGTATCTTTATGATCTCATCTTATATCTTTCATAACAGTACGCTTTAAGTCTGCGTGTGAGCAAGTCAGTTAACTCAGTGACAATAATTATTACGAAAATAGTATATAGGTGTATAAACAAAGCCTAAAAAACAACTATAACAATAATACATGATTTTAGAAGTGCTTGCTTAAAACATCAACGTGGTATATCACTTCTTAAAATTTTCAAACTTTAAATAGATCGACGTGGTATATCACTTCTTAAAACTTTAAAACTTTAAATAGGCAGATAAAAATTCAAACGTTTTACCTACCGAAGTTTTTTCTAAGCAACGAAATAAATAACAATTTAACGTAGAAAAAATGGCAACCATATTTTGAACTATATTTATTAGCCACTGGATATATATAAGGAGTATTAGCCACTGGTTATATATAATCTATACATATAATAAATCTGTAACGGGTCGATGTCTGTACATGGAAGATAAATGAGTAAAACTTTTATCGGGGGTCTTTATAAACACAATAGAACCCAAAACAATGATTAATAGATTTTTTGTCTGTTTGTCTGTTTGTCTGTTTGTCTGTGCGTTTGTGCACGCTAATCTTAAAAACGGCTTAACGGATTTGAGTGCGGTTTTCACTAATGTATTTTGGCTAACTTCACTTAACATTTAGTGTTTGTTTTATTTCAATCGGTTCATAAATAATAAAGTTATGTCAATTTAAAGATACACGTAGAACATTTATTAAAAAATGGTTATGGTCAAACTGAAAAGAGATTAAATATTACATGTAATTTACACTTTTGCTTATGATTTATCCTATATTTTGTCCTATAATTTTTAATCTCTTTATTTATTTATTATAAGTTTAGTATCCCTACTAAAAATCAATAAATTATTATCTGTAGGAAAAGTACGCGCACCTGTTAGTTGTCAAAATCAAAAAGTTTTGTTAACAATTTCGTGTTTTCAGTAGCTTCGTGTGTTGTTTTTGCATAAAAACTAATATTGGATATATATTGTGTGTATCTTTATGATCTCATCTTATATCTTTCATAACAGTACGCTTTAAGACTGCGTGTGAGCAAGTCAGTTAACTCAGTGACAATAATTAATACGTAAATAGTATATAGGTGTATAAACAAAGCCTAAAAAACAACTATAACAATAATACATGGTTTTAGAAGTGCTTGCTTTACACATAAACTGTATATCACTTCTTAAAACTTTAAATAGGTATAATTTTTTCGTAAATTCATGTTTCCTGTCAAAATTTTTAAAACGGCAGATAAAAATTCAAACGTTTTACCTACCGAAGTTTTTTCTAAACAACGAAATAAATAACAATTTAACGCGGAAAAAATGGCAACCATATTTTGAACTATATTTATAGTAGTGATCGAACAACAAAATACGGAGCACATAAATAAAAGCACTGAGACATCATCATCTAATGAATATCAAGTGATGAAGGGGGTTAAACAACACACAGTACAGAATAGAGATGTGCATATTCCTACGAAGTCAGACGGGCAACTAATTAAGAAGAGAACAAAATTGTGAAACGTGGTTATATTTGCCTTATCCCAATATAAACCGAATAAAAGTATTTTGTAATCTCTCAGCTTAATTCAATTGGTCTTTGGCTACATCAAGCTTGCGACAGCATAATCATGAATAGGAAGAAGTAGATCTGTGCGAGCATATAATATATAATTAAGTGTACTCAGATATTGATATTATATATTTAAAAAAAAACACTGCAAAAACAACATAAATAAGATAAAAATAATAATGTATTAAATGTATTAATTTATATAAAATGAATGTACCAACCCATCTTAATATTCAATATTTTAGTATGTTATAAATTTTGTACTGTAGTCATATTCTTGCTTGCCTTTTTGGTTAAAAAATATATAAATAATATATATATCATTTATTTACTGCATTTTATTGGCCTTACTCAATGTAATAATGCTTAAGCTATGTGATTTCATTTATATTTTGTTTTTGTTAAATTTGTGTTTTCATTAAGTAATTAATTATATTTGATTATAAAAAAATATATATCTTACTACACCTTTACTGATTATGATGGTTTAGCTGTTTGATTTTATATATGTTTTGATTATTTTAATGATTGTGTAATTATTGTTGGTGGAAACTTAGCTAATGTATGTATATATTTATAGATATATATGCTATAAGTGTCATCTCATTTTTAACACTTAACCTACCAGAGCGGTCAAATAACTGCTTTTGAAACTTTAATTAAAATTGTTATATAGCTGCTTTTGTTTGTATACTATATACTTTTTCTACATAAAATGGCCGCTTAAGCAGCTTATTCAGATGTGTGTCAAGTTCAATGGACAACATTTGTTTTAATTCCCTTTTTTTGTTTAATTAAATTAGTAGCCTTGTAGCCTTAAATTAGTAGTTGTCTCTGACAGAAGAAACTTTTCCTTTACTTTATACTTTATATTGTACACATAAAATAACATAAATCTATAACAAAAACGAATTAATTAATAAATTATCCATACATATAAATAAAATTGAAGTTTCTGTCTGTTATTTCAAAATAACTGCCTGTTTTAAAGGTTATATGGCTATTTACGATTTACCAAAACCAAAGCAATCATTTTTTTAATTTTTTTACTATCTGCATGTCTGTATCTTTAAATCGTCTAAAAATTGAAATAACCGAATTATTATAAGAACTATTTCAAGATTCCGTTTAGCCTTTATTTCATCAAAATTAGTTGAGTCTATCAAAAGTTATAAAAATACGTATTTTTGTTGATATCTATTCACATAATATTATTACTCTTCCTAACTGATTCATTAACGCAGAGCCTAAACTGCGGGGGTTAGAAACTTGAAATTTTGGCAGTTGATACATTTTATAACACCCACTAAGGTAGGATTTTTGGAAATTCTACCCCTAAAGAGTTGAACGATTGTTTAGAAACCCGTAATTTTTAAAGTTAGAAGCATGAAATTTAATGAACAAGCTTAAAAATAAATAAAAATGTTTTTCAGCGTTTTTGAAAATCTAAATCTGAGAGGGTAAAAAAGGGGTTGAAAGTTTGTATGGGGATTCCGTCACTTTTGGTGTAAGAAGAATGATATTTAGTATTAAAGCTATGCATACGTATTTCGTCGTTTTTAGAAATTTAACTCCAAACGGGAGAAACGGGGTAAAAGCATTAGTATAAAAATTTGAAAAAATAGAATTATACTATTTGAGTTTTTTGATTGAATTAATAAACATGAATTTCAAAGTTTTTAGAAACTTTTATTTTTGTTTGGAAGAGTTGGGTGCAAATAATGAAATTCAAAATACGCAATATCTTATATCAATATCTCTTAGGGAGAAATATACGAACTTCACTATGTTGGTGATGTTTGGATAAAGAAAACATATTCCATTATTGACATATGTACCACTTAATTGGTATTCCCTAAGCTTATATTATTGTAAAGTTTCATTAAAATCCATTCAGTAGTTTATGCGTGAAAGAGTAACAAACGTCCATACATCCATACAAACTTTCGAGTTTATTATAATATTAGTAAGAAGTAGGATTATTATGTGCCCTATACTGAACACACACACACTATACTGGATGGGCGAATAAATCGATTGGTAAATGTTTATATCTTATTGATTAAAAAATGATAAAATCCTTATTTTACCCGTACGAAGTCGGGACGGGCAGCTAATTACTCGCTGATAACGTATCTTTCTGTAGGTAAAAAAGGTTTATTCGCTACAAACAAACATACAAAAAATCTATTTTTACTTATTTATAATATTAGTATAGATAAAGACCACGCGCGAGCGAAGCTGCGGGCAACAGCTAGTTTATAATAAATTTAGTTGAGAATTACACGGAAATGATAAAATGATAATTGTAAATAAAGATCACTACTGCGATCGATGTACAAACAATAATAATGGCAAGTTTTTTTTCGAAAACTATGTAAGAAATGAGATACAGCTTATTGCAAGAGAGACAGGAGAATACTTACTCCGTGCTGCTTACATGGTGAGAAGTGACACCAAAAGCCCCCGACGGGGATAACTGATCAAGTGTTAATTGATCCAGTTATCGACCGAGGTTGAAAATGTTAGAATTACTAATATCTCTATTAAAAAATAGGGGTTAATCGTAGAAGGGTGAAAATTAAGGCTTGTATGTATTTTTTAATGCCAAATAATAAAAAAATAAAAATAAAAGAATATGTCCAAAAAATTAAAAATTTTTTTTTGGGTGAGCCACGCTTAACTCTTAGGTGTATAAAAATTAGTTATAAACCTATTCTCATACCTACAGAATATACATATAAAATTTCATCAAAATCGGTCATGCCGTTTCAGAGGAGTATAAACACTAACACTGTGACACGAGATTTTTATATATATAATAGATAACGATATACTTAATATATATTCTATGTCGATCTATATTAATGTATCTTTCAAATAGTGAAATAATTTTCAAGTACGTTTCGTAGCTCCGGCGATAACTATCCATATTTAGACAAACTTACATAATTCGCGCTTCCTTAAATACTTTATTAAGCAGTTACTGATTTTTACACGTTATACTTGCATTATTTGCGAAGGAAACACTTCTATTAATAATTCTGAGTATAACAGATTAAAACTAAAATTGTTCTAGAAGTGTTTACTTTACTATTTATTAGGTTATTAAATATGCAAAGTAACTAACTGTAATTTCATAGAATTCCCGGTAACTTGGTCCTGAACATGTAGCTCCTGCATTAAAGGAAATGTTTGAGTTCTTCAACGGGTCCGGAAAGCCGATTGTAATGTCCGGGACTCACAGGTGAGTTGGGCTAGCGAATTAATTTAGTTCAAATTGTATGCGGTAGCAAACTCGTATACACTTTGTAATTGAATTGAAAACTAAAAGTATGAGGAGAAATGTATTTTCGGAGATCTCGCATGTATACATTCAGATAGAATTTTCAACGCGATTATGATTACGGTACCGATGTAATATCCAGAATCCAAATTTTTTGTATATTATACTATTAGACCAATAGTATAATATACAAAAAAATAGCTCGTAAACGTCTCATATTTTCCAGAACAACTCCCGAGACATATAACTTAGCTGTTTTACTTCCACGCGTTCCTTACGATGTTTTCCTTCGAAGCTGAGCACAAGATCTATTGCAAGACAAAAATGACTAATGCGCCAAGCAAGCACCATCGAGTTTTATTAACGTGTTTTGTCCATGATGCCGATGGCTCTCAATAATATATATTTATTTATATATCGATGCTACATATTGGAGTAACATTGGTGAAATCAGTTTCAAATATATTTACTAGGAGACCTGTTTTTTTTAAATTTATTTTAGCATTTTTTTTTGTAAATTAGAATAAATTTTAATATTAAGAATATACGTAGAAATAAACTTAACATATTATATTTAAAAAAATCTTGCTTCGCAATTTTTTTTTTCTAACAAAAATATTAAACACAGACTACGCCGTTCCAAGTTCAATCTTGTGTTATTTTCAATAAGTTACACACGAAGTTCTTAAAGCATCTAAAACTTACAGCTGTGAGTGTTTCATAAAGTCAATGTATATTCTAAATGTAGACCCGCGCAGGAAATATCGCCTGTGTTGAAAATTCTAAGTATTTACTATTAAGATCTATACATAAATTTAAACACATTTACATTAATATAAATGTGTAGTGAGATGAGGATGTGATTCAATGAAACGTTAAGATCGAATGTTTAGCTTGAAACTGATACCTTATACTACATCTCTATAAATTAATATGTGCAAGTTATTAATTATAGTGACAGTATATAGAGATCTCACTGTTGGTCTAATTTATACTATTGAGGAGAAGATTTAAAACTTATTGACGTTGCTCCAATTTGGGTTGGTGTATACATATGTAGAAAAAGGTAACTCGGCACATACAGGTTTCCTCATAATGTTTTCCTTTGAATTATGAACAAATTAAGCACACAAAAATTCAATTTTTTTTTAATTATGTACGAGTAGGCTATCGAGCAGGAGGCTCACCTGATGGAAAGTGACTACCACCGCCCATGGACATCTGCAACATCCGAGGACTTGCAGGTGCGTTGCCGGAAAATGATCAGACCTGAGTTTGAATACATAATCTTTAGTTAAAAATTACGTATTCTAACCTATGGGCTATCTCGGCTCAATGGGTACTACCCATACACAGTATAAATAATAGGTCCTCCAGACCGATTTCGGCCACGGCGGCCAATCTCAAGAGAGATTAGCCAACTGCCGCCGGAAAGAGTTCAGGCGCAGGACCAACGGCTTAACGTGCTTTCCGAGGCACGGGAGTGTACACACTTCCAACTTAAAGACTCCGGGCTGCTACTGAGAATTTTCTGACAGAAAAATCCCAATAACTATTTATTGGCCCGACCTGGGAATTGAACCCAGGACCACTGGGTCTGCGGCCTTTTATCTAGCCACTAGACCAACGAGGCAGTCGGGTAGTAAGTAACCTATATTAAAATAAAGCCGTATTAAGTACTTAAATTATCTGACTAGAATATGTTCATAAGCTTGTGTTATACTTTTATTTAATATATGGATATTATAGTTTTGTATAATAACAAGAGAGAAAGTAAGATACCTCTGTGTTTCTACCTTTTGTTTTCATACATAGCTTTTTTTAAGGTATAGGTAGGTGGACGGGAAAATGGGCTACCTGATGTTACGTGGTCACCATCGCCCATAAACACTGGCGATGTAAGAAAAATTAAACATTTCTTACTTCGCCAATGTACCACCATCCTTGGGAACGAAGTTGTTATGTCCCTTGTGCCTAGTTACACTGGCTCACTCACCCTTCAATCCATAACGCAACAATACTAACTATTGCTGTTTAGCGGTTAAATACCTGATGAGAGGGTGGTACCTACCCAGACGGGCTTGTACAAAGCCTAAGCCTACGACCTGGTAAAATAATTACTTTGTAGGAATAAGTGAGAAATCAAAAGAAAATAAAGGATTTTAAAAGTGGTTGGAACGTAAATACTATTGATAATTAAATTTATTGCCAGCTTTTTGAACTTATATTTTTATTCAACTTTTTGAATTTTTATAATTAATATTAATAATTTACTGATGTGCTTGTTTACTGCTATACATGAATTAGTTTTAGGTGTTAACTTGATTGGTGTGTGTACATATGCAATAAAAAATAAATAATAATAATTGTTCCCCAAATAAAAATAGAATAAATAAATAAAGCTTTGAAATCTTTGATATCTTGAAACATTGAAAGCATTAAATTGCTTTTTCAAAAGTAATGTTTAAACCAACGCTTCTCTAGAAGCTTTAATACCTAGTCTCTCGTGATTGCTTCAGCTAGCTCGTCTCAAACAAGGTGAAAATATCTTGCCAACCTGCAAATCCTGAATTGTTTCTGACAATATTCGCTAGGGTTAATATTATTTATATTAAATTATTATTTTGGACCTTTCTTATTGTTGTGGACGTAAAGAAAATGATCTAAATTTATTATACTCGTCTCATCGTCAAACTTAAAAAAAGTTTTTAACTAGCATAGTATTGATTGATTGTGATCTGATGATTTAATTGATGTTATCTCGTCAACTAGCTGTTGATTACATAAGGAACTACGTGGTGAAAAAGCAATGTATCGAGTTGACACTTAGATAAACCTAAAGGTCTATTCCAATACGATGGCATTGTTGTTGTTAAGAACGCTCTTGAAGCCAGCACGTCCCTTACACACCCCACTTGGCGCACTTTTTCACTTCAATGCTTATTCTATCTAGTAGAACAGGAAATATTCCATTTAATTTTTTCGTGATATATTACCAATTATTCTGAATTATATCATACAGTTATTTTAACCTTGATAATATATAAAATAATTATTAAAAAGCGCTATCAAAATATTTCCTAGTCTTTATAGCATTGCAGCGACTGGTATAAGACAAAAATATATGTTTGATGCGCTAAAAGTTATTTATTGTTATAAAAATAATGGGAAATGGTTTTATAAAGGTATGCTCGTTTAACCATTGAAATTATTCAAGTAAATATACTCAAAGGTAACCGAGATAAAATGGTACCAACGCAAATAACTAATGTATAATATTGAAAAATTAATTGAAAAAATAGACTTATCTAGAAGTTAAGGAAGCGAGTTCCTTATCCAAAGATGGATAAATTGACTGCGGATTGTTATAAATTTATTTTACTCATAAAATGACAGACGATGATTCTAACAAAATGATCTGTGGTAATTGTTTTTATTTTATTTTTATTATTGTTATATTAAATAAACCAAATCAGTCAAGGACATAAACGAAGAAAGTTTCCACTTAAAAGTAGTACAAAGATATTAATCTTGCAGTGCAGAGAGAAAAAAAATAAACATAAATCATCTTCAATACAAATTCAATTAAACAATAAAAAATATAAGGTTATCCAGACCGATTTCGGCCACGGCGGCCAATCTCAAGAGAGATTAGCCAACTGCGCAGGAGATATTATAGTGCACAAGTGTGTGCGCAAACACAGGTGCACTCTCTTTTCCTTAGCTCTCATAATCCGATGGGACGGCAATCCGACACGACCGGAAAGAGTTCAGGCGCAGGACCAACGGCTTAACGTGCTTTCCGAGGCACGTGAGTGTACACACTTCCAACTTCCAGACTCCGGGCTGCTACTGAGATTTTTCTGACAGAAAAACCCAATAACTATTTATTGGCCCGACCTTGGAATTGAACCCAGGACCACCGGGTCTGCGGCCTTATATCTAGCCACTAGATCAACGAGGCAGTCAATAAAAAATATAATATATTGTAAATATACATTACATTATAGTAAAAAAATTTATATAGTAACAGTCTGTGACTGTCCCACTGCTGGGCTAAGGCGTCTTCTCTTTTTGAGGAGGTTTGGAGCTTATTCCACCACGCTGCTCCAATGCACACACACACGAATACACATGTGACAGAATTTTAGTGAAATTTGACACATGCAGGTTTCCTCACGATGCTTTTCTTCACCGTCAAGCACGAGATGAATTATAATCACAAATTAAGCACATGAAATTCAGTGGTGCTTGTCCGGGTTTGAACCCACGATCATCGGTTAAGATTTACGCGTTCTTACCACTGGGCCATCTCGCCTTTGTAAAAAATGTATACCTACATTGTAAAGAGCATCCCAAATCTTGAGCTATAAGATTATAAAAAAACCAGTAATCTTTTTGAAGAGATCAATTTTTATAAATCTATGATATTTATAACGACGGCTTTGGCGAGCCGTTGGTAGAAATTTGGCTTTCGCGCCGCAGGTCGTGGGACGATTCTCACCCAGGACAGACATTAGTGTGCATGTCTGTTTGTTCTGAGTCTTGATGTAATTATCTTTATTAGTATTTACAAAAGAAAAGAAGTACATGTAGTATATCAGTTGTCTGGTTTCAATTACCTCTGCTTAGTTTGAGCCTTGTGTGAATAATATCCCTGGATATTATTAATGCTATTATTCTAAAATTAGTTAAAATTAAGACATATAACATTTTACTAACACTTTTATCAGATTTATTAAGTCTATTGTATAACGTGGAGACAATGGTTTGCGTACGAAAACAGGAGAGTTTCGACTTAACATTCTAAACCATGACTATGACCTAATCTTGATTACAGAATCTTGGTTGTCAGAGGATATTTACGACCGTGAAATCTGCGATGATAGATACGACGTCTTAAGATGCGATCGAAACTCCGGGACATCGCTAAAGAAAAGAGGCGGCGGAATTCTTTTATGCGCGTCGAAGGAATTACATATACAACATCAACGTGACGCTATTTGCACTGGTGTCGAATCATTGTGGGTAACCATATCACCTCAATCTTTTAAAGCACAGGGCAATTGTAGTATCCACATTGGATTAATTTACGCACCGCCAGATAGCCTTTTACCTATTCGTCTCCAATCAATCTCCTATTGTCTCGCGGAACTCGTATTGAAGTACCCTAACGATTATATTATTCTAGCCGGTGATTTCAACTTACCTAATGTTACATGGTCAGGCTCCGAACCAACCTTTCAAAAAAGTGGAGGAATCGAATTGCACAATGCTTTCATAATTTTTTTAGATATATGTAATCTATCAGGTCTGAAGCAACAAAATACTATTACAAACGATAAGCAAAATATATTAGATCTTTTGTTCAGTAACATTGACTTCAGTGTGAGTCAATCCTCCAGTCCTCTTATCTCAGAGGACATATATCATCCATGTCTTCAATTTGATCTCTCTAATTTACTATTTCGTAATTACCGCCCAAAACCTATTATTAAACCAAACTTTTTCAAAGGAGACTACATCCGAATCAATTAACGGCACTGTTGAAAATTTTTATTATATTTTAAACGAGGCCATACAGAAATTTGTTCCAGTAACAGCGAAGTATAGATCTAATTTTCCTGTGAGGTATTCCAAATCTTTAATTCATATAGTGAAAGAAAATCTTATGGAACATAAACTATGGAAACAATACAAAAATCCTCGTGACTATGATGAGTTTGCTATATTAAGAACAAGGCAAAACTTGATTCAAAGAAAGCGCTACGACTCCTACAGTCAACGCATGCAGACTTATATCCTAAAGGACCCTAAACTTCTATTTTCTTTTACGAAATCTTTAAGAAATAATAAAAATGGATATCCAACTAAGCTAACATTAGGTAAGATAACTTATGCAGATGAAGCTGCTGCTTGTTGCTGCTTGAATGGCTTTAGTAAATTCTTTAAAAGTGTCTTTGTTAAACCAGCAAATTCCTACGACTTGAAAAGTTTTCCAGCTTATTCTCACAGAGGACCAATCTGCAAAATCGTTTTAGATGAGGATGCCATTTTAAAATTGCTCAAAGCATTAAAGCTCAATAAAGGGGCGGGAAACCACGGTATTTCACCTATTTTCTTAAACAGATGCGCAGAAAATTTAGCTAAGCCACTATCTATATATAATTTTCAACCTCTCCATAAACAAGTTTTGTAGTTTTCTAGATATCTGGAAACAAGCTCTTATAGTACCCATACACAAAAGTGGCTCCAAAACACAAATTGAAAATTACCGACCCATTTCAATACTAAATGTGATAAGCACGCTATTCGAATCAGCTGTTTACACTCACCCTATCATTTCAAAATCTATCCCCTGCGAGCAGCATTATGAAAAATCGTTCAACCGTAACAAATCTAGCAGTTTTTACTAACTATGTACTTGACAGAACCATGGATGACAGATGCCAAGTTGACGTGATCTACACGGATTTTGAAAAAGCGTTCGACCGTGTGGATCACGTTATCCTGCTACACAAACTAAGCGTTTTGGGTGTATACAGTAACTTGCTTCGATGGTTGACATCGTATATTAAGAACCGAATGCAGGCCGTAGTAACAGGAAGTGCCAGAAGTGATTTTATAAATATACCGTCAGGGGTTCCTCAAGGTTCCATCCTAGGTGATATTGGTAGCTGATTTAAGTACGCGCAGCATCTGATGTTCGCTGATGACAAGAAAAATTATAAAATTGTAATCTTATGTGGCCTTATCTATTTAGCCATAAGTAGCAACTGTACAATCATTGTAAAAAAAACGCTGTTGATTGCAAGTTAAAATAAATAAATACATTTAGATTGCTTCATCAATCGTATAAATTACTGACATAGATATCAGTTTGAATTAAGTCATATTACTCGCACGGTTGTGATCAAACCCGAAGTTAGGAGAGATTTTTAATATTTCGGAGGAAGCTATGTGTCGGGTTGATTGATGTTTGCATACAATGAGTCACCTTTCGACTTACGCAGATAATGACCAGTCACGGTTGTTTTGGAGAATACCTGTGTAAGATCGGACGCGAGTCGGCGGCGATGTTACCACTGTGGTGCGGACCGGGACACCGCTCTGCACACGTTGGAGGTATGTCCCGCGTGGAGTGCGGAGAGGGAGATCCTGGTCCGTGAAGTCGGACAAGACCTGTCCCTGCAAGCAATCGTGTCAGCGATGCTCCGCAGGGAATCGGCGTGAAGGGCTGTAGCGTCCTTCTGTGAAATCGTCATGGTGCAGAAGGAGACAGCGGAGCGGGAACGGGAAAGGGCCGATCCTGCTCGGCGGAGACGATGTCGGCTTCGTCTCGGCCCTCCCACAGCCCCAATGTCCGGGGCTTTAAATATAGGGCGTAACCCTGGGGCCGTGGATGCGTGAGGTGGGGGCCTCACGTGTCCAATTTCAAACGGCCCTGAGGAGGACGGCAGCCGGAATGGCCTGGCGCTGCCGTACGCACTAGCGAGGAATGCGGGGGGGCGGGATAACCTTCGCCCCCTGAGGAGAGCTCCGCCGAGCCACGAGCGGAGCACTGACTTTAACAGACGAATCCGACGATCCAACTCGATCGTTGAAGAGGATTCGTCTGTTAAAGTCGAATCAGTGCCCTGAACCCGCTGCTCGGTGTTGTTACTCGTTAAAGCGTTAATTAATTTGTTTTATTAGTGCTGAAAGTTTTATTTTTCGTAATATTCTGATTGAATCACGCCCCTATCGTTACATAATCAGTATTAGTAAGCTAAATTATATTTATTGTTATAAGTTTTTTCTGAAAAATTTAAAGTAGAGGAATGTTTAGACTCTTGTGCCTTGGAAAACATGTTAGTAGCTGTTGGTACTGCGGCTGAACGCTATTCGACTCTGTCAAATTTCACATTCTATCGGAGTATGATGAGATACGATGATACGTAATAGAATGAACAATTGTTTTTGCGCACATAAACTGCTATACTATTTCATGCGCAATGACTGATCTTTAATGACAGGTAATTATCATATAATAGCTATTGCCATGGCCATAATTGTTAAGAAAATCATTAAACACAAAAAAAAGATTTGATTTTGGGGGATGAGAATATTCATCTAAACGATACCTACTCTGTCTTAGGCCACTTAGGCTGTCTTAAACATTTATGGCAAAAGCCGCGATTGTAAATATTTACCAATAATAATAATAATTGAATAGACAAAACTATTAACTTTTAAATACTCGACCCAAGTTTGAACCCAGGACCTCAAAATCTGTTAGCTTGCTTTATAAGTTAAGCTACTGATTATTTACACTCGCAATTTTTTGTGAACCTGAATAAAATAAAATACATTATTGCTATTTTTTATTAAGCTGTGCAACTCGTAATTGCTTTTTATTCCTATGGGCTTCTTTCTAATAAAAGTCTGATACGGGTTTACAGATGTTTGAATCTTACGAGGGTTAGTAAACAATAAACACACGTGTAAGTTTTTCTATTACAAGCTAAATGCTTAGTTAAATACCACAGATTTCATTAAAAATAGAGAAGTATAAAGTAACATCCTATAAAATATATATCACTGTTACTGTGCCTGAGAATGCTTATTATAGATATCAATGAGTTACAAATATGTTATGTCACTTGTACATGTTGTTACACTGGCTCACTCACCCTTTAAACCGTAACACAACAATACTTAATAACTCGTGAAAAGCTACCACCGAGTATCACCTCACACTTGATAGATGATTAATATAGTTACAGAATTTCATACAACACATGCAGGTTTTTTCCTTAACTGCCGAACATGAGATAAATATGAACAAACACTTGTATTTAAATTGTAGGTAATTTCAAAAATATAACACCTCTCTAAATGGAGTTTCAGTATTCTTAAAACATACCCTTTCTAAACAAACTTTGGCAACGCTAGACAATCTCTATTTATCTTAGATTTAGCCTTTTTACGCTTCAATGAATTTCGATGAAATTAAAATAAAAACCTTTTGTTAAATTGCGTGTTCCTATTTCTCAATTATAGTTTATTTAAGAATAACTGGATAGGCAGAAAAGTGATTATTTACGTTGCGTAGAGGACGCCTGTACGTATATTCAAGGTCTATGTCCGCAATATTCAAAAAGTTTTATTTAGTAAAGTGCTAAGAGAGAAAACTAAAAGCGCACACAAAGGATATATAGTATTCTATGAAGAATTCAACTGGCTAAGATTGCAAAAGAAATTTTGGATTTTCCTGGATTTTATCTAATAGATCGAGAATTGATCGAATACATTTTTATGAATTAGTTACAATTAATGAAAGTAATTTGAATTATATTATTATTATTTGTATTCTATTTTATTATATTATGACGAGCCGGTTGGCGTGGTTGGTAAGACCCTTGCCTTTCGCGCCGCATTATATATATGTATTTACAAAATAAAAATAGTATATTAAGATATATCAGTTGACTGGTTTCCATAGAACAAGCTATGTTTAGTTTGAGATCAGATGGCTTTGTGAGAATAAAGTCCCATGATGTCCCAAGATATTATATTAAGCAAAGACAAGACCTACATAGGTATGAAATTTAACACCAGCCTTAAATTTATGATATGTAAAAATAACCGTAAAACGTGAAGTAACAAGTTTAAAAACGAAATTCATCTTCAATATCTCCAATTTTATTACGACACAAACTTTCATGCAATTTAGTGTAGATTATCTAGCAGTTGGCGCTGCCAATCTTGAAACGTTTTCCTTGGAGCATTTCTAGATCTTAATCGAAATCTTCATTCAAGAATGTATTGAAATATCAGTATATATTCAACCTCGCTTGATAATCAGGACATTCTCTAATCTTTACTTCTACATAAAATTTGTTCATGAATAACTGCTAGAAAAGCTATAATAAACATAAACTAGATATTTATAGCCAACATCCAGTTTGTAATTCACTTATGGTTCGTCACTAGTACTAGTTAAGCAATCCTACTTTTATAATTGCATTATTTTCTTCTACCTTTTTATTTCTAAGACTAGCGTTTTCCCGCGGTTTCACCCGCGTAGTTCATTGTATGTTACTCGCTATTCATGTAGCTTTCCATTGGTGAAAGAATTTTTAAAATCGGTTTAGTGGTTTACTCACATTTGCATTTATAATATTAGTTAGGATTACATACATCTGTCTCACCGTGACGTCACATGAACACCGGAGACACTGACCGTGTCTTTTCCAAACTTAAAAGCCAGAATTTTGATGTTTAAAACGTAATACTTATGACACGTACCAAAGATGTCATAAGCGAAACCCAATTTGTTGACACGAATTCTATTTACACATACATACGAACGTGATGTTTCGTGATGATTTTTGAGCAACGAGTTTAATTTTATATGTAACTGAACTGTGCAGCTTAAAAATAAATAAGAAATTGATCACAAACGCAAAGTTTAAATTGCTACCCGCATCGCAAGAGTATATCGAATGAAAACAAGAAAAACGTCTCGGAACTAGTTTTCTAACTTCCTGATATGTTTTTCTTTTAAACTATTTTATAGTAGAAAGATATTGAACGGTACTTTAAGTTATTGCTTATATTCTAAGCGACACTCATATAAAAAATTTAGGCGTCTTAAGCTTATCTTACGATTAATAATTTTAAGGTATACTTAATACTTACATATTTCATGAAGAATAATTCAATCATCAATTTTGATTCTTATTAGTTCGAAAGAAGTTTCATATCGTAATAAATATAAGTTTAAGGGTCTTCTTTGACGTTCCGCCGCACGAAGTTTTACGTTTTTAGCGCTACTGTCGCAACTATCGAGGCTCGGGCACGGCACGCACACATATACGTATGCAGAGTGGGGTCGTCGCACTTTTTTTTCCTAAACTAAATTTTAACTTTATTGTCACTGATTTTGAAATGTTGTCAAATACATATCTATAGCGTTGAGGTGAGTAGTTTGGTATAAATAAACTTCATGATGTCGTAATGTGGAATAATAAAAAAAAAAAATTGACGAAAGACGAATGTGGAATGCTTTATTAAAAAACGGAACAAGTATATATACAAAAAGTGAAATAAAAATAGATCAATAGGAATACAAGAAAAACATTATATAAACATTATTGAAACAAACATTTTATGCTAAAATAATAAAAACAATATTATTATTACTGTAAAAATAAATGTTTTATTTTTTTAATTACTCAATATAAAAATATGTGAATAAATACATAAAATAATTAAACTTCTAAAGAAAAATATATAATTCCTGAATCGAAATATATATTTTACAACATTTATTCTACTATGAAATTCACTTTCTCTCTTTCTAACCAATTGGAATAAAGCGGAATAAAAAGGATAGCGGGAATTTTGCAGTTCGACTTTCGGTTTCTTGGTTCTGCTACGGAAATCTATTACACAATTATCGACCTTACTGATGAAGTACCTAAAGACTATATTTGCCTGAGCACGTTAGCTAATAAAATAAAAGGATAGCTAAGTTCTCAGGCGATTTGATGAGGCTAGGCATTACCGAATTCAGATATCTAAAATCGGATTTTGAAATCGATTTGTAAGTCTGAAATCGGATAAATATCAATTTGCAAAACCAATGATGGCAATGAGGCATGAAAACGTTTCGTATATCCTCACTAGATAGCGCTTTGACGTAATAAAAAACTAAAAGAAACATTTTATGCTAAAATAATAAGAACAATATTATTATTACTGTAATAATAAATGTTTTATTTCTTTAATTACTCAATATAAAAAAAATATGTGAATAAATACATAAAATAATTAAACTTCTAAAGAAAAATGTTATAAAAATGTCTAATGCCTGAATCGCGGTATTGAAGTTTTTAACGCAGCTTATTATATATACAAGCATTGCGGTCTACCAATTGGAAGTGTGTTCTTTAGTGTGATGACACTACTGTTCTAAGATCACAATTACAAGGATTATGTACTTCGTTCTACGCATTTCCACTTGAGTACTATATTGCCCGCTAAGCTGAGAGTCAGTAATTTACTGACTAATGAGGGTTTATGAGGTGGGCCATCACGCGTGTTTCGTTTTATGCATAAATGGGATTTGGTCATTTTTATTATTTAGTGTTCAAAACACTATTTATAAATACTTTGTTTAGTTTCACGTTATCAATGAAAATAAGAATAATTTGAATTTTTACGACAATAAATTTATTGCCTCAGTTGTTGTTTAACTGACCAATATAACTAGGAAATGGACGAAATAAGTAATTATATTCATAAATATTTCAAAAAATTATATTTATTTATAAAAAAATTGCAATGTATCATTATATATGAGTGTGTTATAATTATGTAACTAGTTAGAATTTCAACTCGAGTTATTTTTTGTTTTTTTATCAAACTATAAAATTTACAAAATATTATCAGTAAAAATATCGTATCAAATGATAAAACACTAAAAATACCAAAAAAAAAACAGAATACATAAGCTGGTGCGCGTCCTAAAATTTATGATGAACAGTCTCGGTGACAACTAAAACGTTCAAATACATACTAAATACGCTATTTACGCACACATTGATTTTGTGTAAGTACACGGTTCGATCGCGATCTATCAATGCGGCGCAAACCGACGTGCTCTCACTTCGGAGGCGCGTAGCCGACTGGTCTGCGAGGGTTATCGGCGGCTCGCATAAGAAAACGCGTACAATTTCATTGTAATTTATTATAACAAAAAATAAGAAAATGTTTATTAAAAAATGAAGACTCCAGACGTTTCTTTATAGTTTTAACTTTATTATTTGATAAAATTCATTTCTGAATTCTCGACGATTACGATAATTTCGTCTCAATAAGGAAGTGCGATTTTACACGTTTTAGTGATTTTTCTGATTTTTTTTACACTTATTCATAAACATTATCTTAAATTCGAATGCTCTACACGTAAGTTAAATTCATTGGCTAACTGTGTGATTTATTTCAAGGTTGTGGAGCATCGCTTTCTATATAATTCTATCGAAATCCCGACCTTCGAATTTCCACAAACGTCAAAGAAGACCCTTAATAGGATTTTTCTTTTTGTATGAGCTAAGTTAGTTCACTTATAGGTAATGCAGAAATAATATTAGCAACGTCTTAATGCGCTGCAAACTGTAGGATCTAATTTATATGTCCCTTGTGATTGTAATTACACTGACTTACTTATCCTTCAAACCTGAATATAACTATAAGAATTAATTCTGTTTTAAGTGACAAAGACAAAATCTTTATCCAATAGCACTGTCCTTACTTATTGATTGTCAAAAATCTACCATCTGTTCGTAAATATATATCTCAGAAACACGATAGAATACCAAATAATGAAACATTAGGTACATGATTACTCGGTGGTAGAGATTTGTGCAAGCTCGACTGGGTAGATACCACCCATTCATCAGATATTCTACCGCAAAACAGCAGTACTATTTATTGTTGTGTTCCGGTTTGAAGGGTGAGTGAGCCAGTGTAATTACAGGCACAAGGGACATAACATCTTAGCTCCCAAGGTTGGAGGTGCATTTGCGATGTAAGCGATGGTTAACATTTCTTACAATGCCATTGTCTATGGGCATTAGTGACCACCAGGTCTTACCACCAGGTTGCCCATATGCTCGTCCACCTACAATAATCTGAGGAACTTTCTGATTTGATAAATTTTACGGCAAATTTCAAAGTAAAAAATCAATTTTTAGATTTAGTGTTTATCCCTTTTTTGTTTACATACATCTTGAGAAATCAATTTCAAACTCTGTATATGGTATTCTATCTTCAAACAGTATTAACTAATATCACTGTTGTACAAATAATGTATATATAATAGGATAAATTAGATGCAAAAAAGTATGGGTTAGACAAAAAAAAAAAACTAAAATTCCAACAATACCATGTGTGTATATTGCTAAGTGCTAATGTGTATAATTTACTAAAAGTACTAGACGGACTTTTATATTGTATTCTTCCTTATTTTATACATAATATTTTAAATAATATTTACATTCGTAGGAACGCCGTCTTATCACTAAGTAATGTTATGTATATTTTCTCGTAAAGATATCGTGTGCCTCTACAATTTGTAACACTTGAATTTATCGTCTAAGTACGCAACCAGATGCTATCGTATTTTGTTATTGAATTATTTACTGTTGTTTCTTGTTCTTGAACGCTTGTGTGCTAAAGGGTATTACACAATCAATGACTTTTTAGATGATTGCACACTTTGGGACAGAAACGATCGCCTCCAGGCTATTTAAAATAAATAAGAATATTACTATGTTATTGTGTAAATCGCCTATAACTGTAAAGAATGAGTTTAAAAAAATCCCGCTACGTTTCTTTCGCCAGTTCTTCTCAGGCCTGAGGTGCTTATTTCCGAACCGGTGGTATTATGAGTCAATAAGCAAGCATAACACTTCTACATCGAATAAAGATTTTTGAAATGAATTTGAATTTATTTAAAAATATTATGTAATAATGCATTTTAAGTACCGCTTCCGCCATAATGGACCACAGAGAAAGATAAATATAATATTAGACGACAAGACGATGGATACTACTTGAATAAATGTGCATAGACAAGTGATATGGAACGTTTTATTTATTTCGTATAAATATAATGTAAATCATTGGTAATTATTGCATTTAATAAAATTATCTTTTCATAAATGTTGATGCGTAAAATAGTTTTCTTTATATTAAACAAAAACATAATACTTTTAACGGAACGCGCCCACTTTTGCCCGCTATATCAAATGTCAATGTAAGGTCATTGCAATTAATGAAAATGTTTACATCTATTCTGTTGCAATGCGGAATTTTTTGAGTTTCTTATCTTATGTAACAATTATATGTCCCAATATTAATGAATATAAAACGCCACAACTCATTAGTGTAAATTAAATTCGATACATATGCAAACGCTCATGCAGAAATTGGCCATGTCATGGCCATGTCCTTTACGCCCATTTTGTATCCACCTAGCACATTTCGCTTCTTCCTCCACGGTAATATTTAAAATGATAATCTTGTTATTTCAAGCGAACAATGTTCCTTGTCAATTTATTTATGTTCAATAGCTAAAAATAAGTTCAATTTTGCGGAATCGATGCGGAAAAGACACGTCCGTGTATAATGTAAAGACACTAAAAACGGATATATTTCATACAACTTTTCTAGATGTACGTTCTTGGAGATCGTCCAAAATATTTTATCTGTGAAAAACTTGTGTGCTCACAACATCGTGCTGTCAAATACGTGTGACTTTTTTTAAAATATTTTAGATATCGGAGAATTCATATAAATTCTGGCACTTCGTAGCATCATAATTATGTAATTATAAGAGAAACATAAAGGTCAAAGTCCTGCCTGACTGGCTCTGTTGATTGCGTCGAGGCTAGCTTAGAAATTTCTAATTCCCAAATACATTATAGTTGTAGTAATATATATTACATATACCACATTAAAAAGGCTGTTAATATTTTTTTCATAAGTATTTTATTATTATCATTGCTAGTCGGTGTTTGCTACTTCATTTGCGTAAAAGTTGGTCGTGGGAAAGAAATTTAATTCCGTGTTCTGTTACACATTTTTTATCACCAATACTAGTTTTTAAAATTAAATTTATTTAACTTACATTCTACTTTTTTGTTAGATATATATGTCATGTTGGTTATCGAAATCGAATATAAGTAAAAACTTTAACTGTAGCAAAAATATTTGTATTGCATTTTGTTTATTGGATCAATTTGATCAGAGTTTAACATTCATATTCAAAATTTGGAGTTTTTTCGAAAATACTTTCGTATAAAATTCATACGATGACTCAATTCTCCCTTCTACGATTCTTTCATATATATTTACGTGATCGGAGAAAAACAATTGAGGAAGTGTATTTTACGTAATCATTAGCTTTTTTCAGTTCAATCCGCCTCGTATTCGTATACATTTTGATCGAAATAAAAGAAATATTCTGTTACTCATCTCTGTTTTTTATAAATACACATATATTTATAAAGCTACTTTGGAATTTGTTCGTGTAATGTAAATTATTTCAAGTTTTAAAGATATATTACTAAACATAGATTAATTTATACATTATTACTAGAAATAGTTTTTTAAATTTTTTTATATAGGTAGTAAAATTCCACCCACTAAACATTTCATGGGTCAATTTGAGACGAATAATATACGTCTTAATATATTTCAAAATGTAAGCTAATGTAGATGGCCTTGCTATGATCGATCCGTCTTGTTATTCTGATTAGAAATTTTATTGTCAAACCTGCATGTGTTTTGTGACAATTCGCTGCATATAAATTCAGCTCTCATTAACGTAGAAAACCCCTAACATTTTTCCTAAAGAAGAAATGATGCCTTAGCTCGGTAGTAGGATATTTATAGGCTGTTTACTTTAATTTCCCAGGAAAATTTAATTTAAACCATGAAAAAAACACAATACAGCTTAGTCTGCATCTCTGAAGTATCGCTTGAAAGTGCTTTGTCATTATTAAGCTAAGCTGGTTAACAACAATAGCGAATTGTTTGTGATAAGATAGTATAGTTATATACAATTACTCTATTATATGTTGCAAAATCTTCACGAAGTTATCTTAGTCATGATTGTTTTTATTCATCGAGTTAATCACGACTCTGAAGTCTTCATAAAGTAATTCTATATTTGAAAATTTAAACAATAGATGAACCTCCACTAGAATTAAAATAGTATAACGAGATGCTTAAAGAGATTCTATCACCTACGTCTGTGCCTCTTAGGTATAATTTACGTTACCTTAAACGCTATCAAACAGTTATAACGATAATGCGAATTAACTAATTTTGAAATCAACACAAAAATTGTAATAATTATTATTTTATAAGTACTACATAATATGCGATACAATATTATGCAATACTGTTGGTAAATGTAAATATATTTAAAACAATTCCTCAGCCGGTCCGTCATTTACACGCCGCACGTCGTTCAGGAACTATCTCGGAAACCGGAGAATTCACCGGAGCAGTACTTACGTCTACATTTAACATTTTAAAGCAACGGTCCGCGCTGCGCTTAGTCGTTTTAGGGCATGTACACGATAGCGGAGAATTTCTTTAATTGTATTAAGTTAAGCGGAATTGCAATCAACAGAAGTGCTACAAATAAATGTTGAGATATTTCGTAATCACTTACAAATATACGTCAATAAATATAATATGTACGTACAGTATTGGGTGGTATCGATCGAAAACTGAACAATATTATGAATGAAATTTATGGCTATGTTCATGAGCGTTTCTTGAACGTGCAAGATAAAATCTTTGTGTATATAAGAGCTTACTCGTTCAGCGTCGCTTGAAATTCCACGTCTGTGTTGTATTCCTCGGTGTATGTTTGTACCACACAGAGTTATCGTTAATAGCGTACATTCTATCTAAAATTATGCAGCAGTTTTACTTTTCACGTTTACATAAAAGCTGACTGGATCCTAGAATAAAAGATAATTTGTGATATTTTATTTTCAAATGTATGACTAGTTACATTTTTATATCGTTGTGTTCCGGTTTGAAGGGTGAGTATAGGGACATAATAGTTCCCAAGGTTGGTGGCGTATTGGCGATGTAAGCGATGGTTAACATCTCTTACAATGCCAATGTCTATGGGTATTGGGGACCACTTACCATCAGGAGGCCCATATGCTACTCGGCCTCCATATGATATATTTTTATGTTGATGTTTAAACAATAATAATTTGAAACATCTTTCACAATTTTTTTTTATTCATGCTCAAAGATTAGTTGAACGGTATAGAAGCTGTAGTGTATCAGCGTTATCTAGTGATGAATTATAACAACTTGAAAAGCACAAAAACTACCCTCTTACCCTTTATATATATAAAGCATGAAAGTTGTTTTCAATAAATACAACGTGTAACAAAATTCGTGTCCGACCCGTGAAGTGGTTATAAGGTATTGTGAGTCGATTTAATATATTATATAATCATTTTTTAAATACTAAGTAACCCCCAGTAAAATTAATATTTAACTAAATAATATGAGGAAAATCACATGGCAACACAGGCGTGACGACAGCGCTTGCTAGGTACTTAGTTACCTATCGGGCAGCGAGGACATAAGGCCATGACCTCAGTTGATCAGCTGTTGTTAATCGTTCGGTTACAGTAGTAAGAAACTGAATTTTACTGGAACCGTTGCACATAGTTTGCACGGACGTGTTGTAGCGCATTTGCTCCTGATTTAATTTGGTCATAATTATTCATACTCAGACATATTAACATATTGAAATACTCTTGATTAGAAAACGTAAAACAAATCGCGGAACACAAGCACAGCTACAAAATTCGCAAGTCGTTTACGCGCCAAACTGAGTGAGTGAGTGTAGTGTAGTAGTTAAGTGAAAACAATTGTATCGAAAGTTTATCGATAACATTGACAATTGTGAAATTTGCAATACTATTGATAATAGCAATACTACGGATACTATTGAGTAATTCATTCGATAAAAACGATAGTGTCGATAGAATTGCAAAAGACATTAGGTTTAACCAAAACCTATCGATACTATTAATAGCATCGATGGTTTTGAACTATCAATTTAGTTAATGAAAAATCATTAAGATCGACCATCGATAAAATCGATAAGTTTTGGTTAAAAATAATGGGTATTGCAATACTATCTAATCTATCGAATGCATTACTATCGATAATCAAACTATCGATTATTCTACAACATGTCACGTGCCGACGCTCGCTCCGCCGCGTCTTTGAATAAGCCGACATCGCCTTTCGGCATGAACCAGTGTCGGCTTAACAAAGAAAAATGTGTTCGAACGAAAAGTAATAAAATATTTGGTAATAGTTTAGGGCAGTCTTCCATCACGCTCATTAATTTATTTTTATTTTATTTTTTCTTTCTCTTTAGTCTCTTATTAGCTGTGTGGTTAATGTTATTTTTTATGTTTTAGTTAGTCATGAAAACTTGATTGTGTAGACAAAAAAATGTATTTCTGATAAGTATAAAATTGTTTCCCTGAAAATTTTAATAAATAAAGAAAATAAATAAATTACTCGCTAGAGTCAAATTAGCTTAGATCATTTGCTGAGAGTGTGAGCTAGGTGATTTTAGGCTTTTTTATTTTAGTTGGCAAATAATATCGCACAATATCGCGCAATATCGCGCTTAGTAGTAGTGACATGGCCTTACACGTGCCAGCGGCGTTTCAGAAAGGCACTCAAAGAAGCCGCCTAACGAATTTGGTGTTGTCACATTTCAAAAAAATTGCTTGATGTTAGGGAATTAGGGCACTAAAATGTGTATTTTAAATTACAATAAGATTTATATAATAATGAATATTTGATATTTAATAATGTTTTTAGCTATGTCTATAACACACCAATATGCCCCTTTCGGGGCGGACAAGGATTCGACTCACGATACCTAATAACCACTTCACGGGTCGGTCACGAATTTTGTTACACGTTGTATATCCATCGATCCATGAAACTTGTTGTACAATTTTTATTAAAGACTAGCAGTTGTCCACGGCTTCAAGTATAAGTAAGGGTGGGTAAGTAATAAATGATTGTTTGGAATTTAGATTGGTCTGTGATTTTAAAGTAAGAAGCATGAAATGTCATTCTGGTTAGAAAAAAAGCATAATAAGGGTTTTCTTTTAATTTTAGATCGGTGATTAACTTGTGCACTAATTTTGACATTAGATATAATTAATACGGTGAATGAACAAGCGTACGAATTTTGAATTGAGCTAATCGTGTCATGTCATCGCATGAAAGGGCTTCATTGGCAAAATCTTAAACAGTTTTTTAATTATTTTTATTATATATAGTTTTCGATTTATCACAAAGAATGAAAAAAAACTTTTCCTTTTTTAAAGAATATATTGTTTTATAAGTACCAAATAATTTCCGACTCTTTATAAATTCTGTATAAATTTATAAATGAGAATCTTACGAAGAAGTTTTTATAATATGTACCTACAAATTTGTACGGAACCATCGGTGGGCGAGTCCGACTCGCAATTGTCCAGTTTTTTTTTTTAAATAGGTAAATTAAAATAAAATCAAATTGTACATTATGTTAGTCTTTATATCTGGCAATGATTTACTTATCCTATGTTTTTTGGCTATTTTTACATTATATCTAAGACCGATTCGTATATTGTGTATATTATGTACATATATGATTTATTATATTTTTCTTTCGTTCATACTTATAAGAAAACTAGCAGAAGCGGCTTTGGCTGCTATCGTTAGGTTTTTTATAAAAATATTTGAAACTGGAACAGTGCCAATTTAACGTCAAAGTATTGTGTTATATTCTCTTTTGATCCTATCTTCCCATATCGTCAGAGCAAAGGACTGACACAATAGTTTTCCATCGCGTTCTGTCGATGAACGCGTGCTTGACTACCTTCCAGGCGTTGCTGATGATTTTGCGATACATTTGTACGCAATCATTCTGTTTCGGTCGTTCGTTCGGGCGCCTACGTTATCTTTAAACCTAAAGGTTGCAATCAAAAAATCACAATCAAAAATCTATATTCAATATAGAAGTTTTACACTTATTGATTGTCATAAATCTAACACCGGTTCGAAAATAAACACCTCAGACCTGAGAAGAAACGGCAAAAAAAACTCAGCGTGATTTTTTTTTTATATCTCATCCTTTACAATTGCAAGTAATATGCAACAATAGATTTGCACTTTTTTATTTCTTTGAAATGGCCAATAATCAACTCTAGCTGTTCACTTTGACTTTAACCGTAAATTAAAGAACGAATTCTGGGCAACTTATGTGTGCAATATGCGTATTTTGTAATTAAATTCAATTGGACGCAAAGTGAAAAGAAAATTCTACTTAACAATTCAGAGACCTAAATATTTACTTTTTCGTTGTCTTCGCTCTGAAATTAAGCCAAACACAAGCCTCAAAAGCTAACATGAGAAAATAATAAAATAAATCTTTTTGAGAAACTTTAATACGCTCTTTATCGTCAACGAAAAACTTGGTTATTAATTTACTGCACTTATTGATATCGATAATGTTTATCATACAAAAAAACCATATTATACGAAATATTTTTCACCAGCTTAGTTTATCATCATCACTTACCATCAGGTGGCCCAAATGCTAGTCCCCCTACAAATACCCCTACCAATGTTATAAAAAAAAAAAACATCGTAACTATTACTCGATAGTGAACAACGGTATATCTCCACAAACTAATTAGTCAGTGACGTAAATTTTACTTAAGATGCAAATCTTCTTAACATGATTAAATCATACTAACAACCTTTACGTGAGGGTACGAAATCTAACTAACCTTATAATAATAAACACCAAATAACAGAAGCCGTAAAATGGTGTCGTTTATTTAAAAATACCCGCCTAGTTTGTCAGTCGTAAGTCGTATGTCAGTAATAGAACATGACATTGAATAAAAGTAGTTCGTTGTAACAATAGAGATTTAAACTAGGCATGCTATGATATTGGTGTGTATCCGAACTATACGCATACCTATACTATACATGTGTATATATAGGTATAAGCAAAACGTTAAGCGTCGGTCGAGGCAGTAATAAAGTGACCACTCTAACAGCAAGTACCGTCTTTCTTTTATCTTCATACATATCAGTGGCGACGAGTCTACCCACATAATAAAAAAAAAAAAAGAAAAAGATGTCTTGATTTATTGGAGATCTTGCCGTTTTTGATTCTAAATGCCAAGATTGGCAAATATTTGGAAGCAAGTTAAAGCAGTTTTTAACACTAAACAATATAATAGCGGAAGAACAAAAGCGGGCGGTGCTGTTAACGCATTTGTCGGATGAAGCGTATCGCTTACTAATCAATTTAGTACACCCGCAAATCGTGGAAGCAGTGGAGTATAAAAAGTTATTTGATACACTAGAGAAGCATTTTACACCAAGAAGATCGACATTTGCCGATAAAGATAGCTTTTATACGGCTGTTCAATTGGAAGGTGAATCAATCGAAGGCTGGGCTGCCAGGTTAAGAGGTCTCGCGGTGTACTGCGAGTTTGGAACAGCGTTGGATACGATATTACGAGATCGTTTCGTTATTGGTTTACTCCTGGGTCCAGAAAGGGATCGCCTGTTTGAACAGGATGCAAGGAACTTAACCTTTGCAAATGCTTTAGAGCTGGCACAGCAAGTTGCTTGCGCTCGTAAAGCAAGGATGGGTAAAAGCGTCGAAGTAAATGTGAAAGAGGAGCACCTGTACCGGGCGAGCGCGGGACGCTCAGGCACTAAGACTGCGACCGGACGGGACTTCGCGAAGCAGCTATGTACGGTTTGCGGCCTTCACAATCACACGGCGGATAAGTGTCGTTATAGATTTTACAAGTGTCAAAAGTGCAACGAAAAAGGTCATTTGAAAAAAATGTGTAAAAATAAAAGTGTGTACAATAATAAAATAGACTCATCGGAATCAAAGGAACCGGACACCTGTTGTGACTCTAAGTGTGAGGAATGCCAAATGTTTAACGTGCGTTAATTTTAATCCTATTTTATTACCGGTTACTATTAATGGCACTCACAATTTAAACATGGAACTCGATACAGGGTCTAGTACCAGCGTAATTTCTGATAACATGTATAAAAGATTGTTTCCTAATTTACCGTTAGAAAAATGCTATATAAAAATATGTTTTTATAATGGTCATAAAATCACACCGCTGGGGTCTATAGTTGTACAATTAACGTATCTTAATAAGACAAAAGATTTAGTATTCTATGTAATTAAGCATGGCGGTCCGCCGTTATTGGGGCGGGATTTTATGGCTAATTTTAACATTGTATTGTCATCTGAAAATAATAATATAACGATAAATAGCAGCAATGAAAACGAAGTACAAAGCTTATTAAATAAGTTCAGTGATCTGTTTACGGATGAGTTGGGTTGTTTTAATCAGTTAGAAGTTAAATTACAGTTAAAGGATGGAGCGAAACCGAAATTTTTTAAAGCACGACCCCTACCATTCGCTTTAAAAGACAGAGTAGAATCAGAAATTAGTAGGTTAGTTGAAAAAGGAATTTTAGTTCCAGTTGATTATTCCGATTACGCGACGCCCATCGTGCCGGTACCGAAACCGAACGGGACTGTAAGGATATGCGGGGATTATTCTCTAACTGTTAATAACGATATTTATATTGAAAAATATCCTTTACCACGAATTGAAGAAATATTTGTTAAATTGGGTGGAGGCGAGTATTTTACTAAATTAGATTGTAGCCAGGCTTATACACAATTCAAACTTTCGAAGGAATCGCAAAAACTAACAACTATCAACACGTCAAAGGGGTTGTTTATGTACACTCGATTAGTGTACGGGTTAGCCAATGCACCATCGATATTCCAGCGCGCCCTTGAAAATTTACTAGTAGGAATAGCCGTCGTATCTGTTTTTCTAGATGACATTTGTGTTACGGGCCCTAATAAATTAGAACATTTAGAACGATTGCAAAAAGTGTTTGAGCGATTAAAAAACGCTGGGTTAAAATTACAAAAAAACAAATGTGCGTTTTTTAAAAAAAATATTAATTACTTAGGTTATGTTATAGATGCTCAAGGACTACATAAGTGCCCGGAAAAAGTAATTGCAGTCAATAACGCTCCGCCGCCTAAAAATGTCACGGAATTAAAACGGTTTCTAGGTATGGTAAACTATTATAGAAATTTTGTACCTAATGCGTCATCGATATTAAGTCCGTTACATGAATTGTTACGATCAACAGCGCGCTGGGAGTGGGACGAAAAGCAACAGACAGCGTTTGATAGAATAAAAAGTGAACTGACATCAGAGCGCGTCTTAGTGCATTTCGACCCTAATGCACGATTAGTTTTAGCGGTAGACGCGAGTCCCGACGGACTGGGTGCAGTTTTGTCACAGGTGGGCTCTGATAACATTGAAAGGCCGCTAGCATTCGCGTCGAGATCGTTGACGGCTAGCGAACGGAATTATAGTCAGTTACATAAAGAGGCAACAGCGATTATATTTGGAATAAAAAAATTTCATCAATATTTGTACGGACGGCAGGATCCTTTTATATTAAAAACGGATCATAAACCGTTATTAGCCATATTTGGAAAAAAACGAGGCATATCCGAGATGACAGCGGCTAGACTAATTCGCTATTCTATTTTTCTTTCGGCCTACAATTATCAAATACAATACATAAAAAACGAGAATAATACGGTCGCTGACTATTTTTCCCGTTCACCATTACATAGCATAAGTCACAAAATTAATATGCATTCATGTACTATAGACTCAACGAATGTGTTACAATTAAACAGTATGCCTGTTACGTTTAATAATATCCAGTTGGCATCGGATAAAGATAAAACTTTAAATGTAGTAAAGAAATACCTAAAAAACGGTTGGCCGCGGAAAATTAAATGTAAAAATATTTTACCCTATTTTTTATGTAAAAATGACCTTGACATAGAAAAAGGATGTTTAATGAGGGGTCATCGGGTAGTTATCCCGTTGGAATACAGGGATTGCTTATTGTCGGAATTGCACAAAACTCACCAAGGTATAGTGAGAACAAAAAGTGTAGCGCGATCTCGAATGTGGTGGCCTGGTATTGATAAGGACATAGAACTAATGATCAGCGCCTGCACGGTTTGCGCGAAGCGGCGCGCTGCACCGCCCCGCGCACCTCCGTCGCCCTGGCCGCGACCAGACGGTCCGTGGACTCGACTGCATATTGACTTTATGACAGTAGGACAAAAAGTCTATTTAATAGTAGTGGACGCGTATAGTAAATGGGTCGAGTGCTGCGAAATGTCAACTGGAACTTCGAGCAAATTATTAATATATAATCTTAAAGTGTTGTTTTCAAGATTCGGTCTACCCAGATCTATTGTCTCTGATAATGATACTAAAATAGTTTCACAAGAATTTTCAGATTATTGTTTATCGAATGGAATCAAACACATTACTACTCCTATTTATCATCCATGTAGTAACGGGCAAGCCGAAAATTCTGTTAAAACGGTTAAAAACATGATAAAAACAATTTTAGACTCATCCTTAGGCGGAACTAATGAAAAATTGTTAGATTATTTATTTGAATATAGAAATACAGCTCACTGTGCTACCGGTGAAACACCGGCAAAATTAATGTTTGGCCGTAATCTGCGCAGTAGGTTAGATTTCATTAATCCTCTATGTTGTGAAACAAGGGGAGCCAATGAATCAATGGGTTTAAATAAAAAATGTCGTTCTTTAAAAATAGGACAAGCCGTTTTGGTTAAATGTTTTAAAAATCGAAAATCTTTTTGGGACAAAGGTATTGTACTTAAAAAATTAGGCAGTCAAATGTACATCATCAATATACAAAGTTTAGGCGCAACTTGTAAGCGTCATATTGATCAATTATTGTTGTGTAAAAAAAATAATAATAACTCAGATAATACTCTTAATGAGCAATATATTCCCACACCATATCAGCAAATTGTAAGCGATGAAGGGAATGTAGACAGGGAGGAAAGATGTGAGGAAGTCGAGAGAAATGACACGTCAATGGGAGATGAGTCGCCGGGTACAACATCTAGTTCATCAAACGTACATATTGAAGAGAATATTGTAAACACAGAGGTACCAAACGAGTCATCTCCTCAAAAGCGTTATTTCTTACGACCGAGAAAAAACATAAATTATAAGTTTTAATTTAAGGATATTATTTAGTAGTTTGATGTATTGATGGAAGATGTAAATCTACAGGTTTCCAAATTAGAGGTGAAGGAGATGGTGTGTATCCGAACTATACGCATACCTATACTATACATGTGTATATATAGGTATAAGCAAAACGTTAAGCGTCGGTCGAGGCAGTAATAAAGTGACCACTCTAACAGCAAGTACCGTCTTTCTTTTATCTTCATACATATCAGATATACATTGCTCTTTTAATAAAACATAAATGTTCGATCGTTAGTTCGAATACGCAATGAATAATATTCAAAGCATTCGAAACGATGGCAGCATTTATTTATAAAACGTCATACCAATACGAAGCGTAGGGCATAAAATATCTAAAAGGGGCCGGAAAGGTTCCATTAAGGGATATTAACGGCGATTCGGAAGATTTTAAAGTCAGTTTAATATGTGTTCAGATGACAGTAGATCTGTTTTTGCATCCGGTTTAATTTATAGAGGTGTTTTGTTAATTTCCCATACTAGCTAACAAATGGTTTTACAATATCATTCGATTTTGCGGTTGTATCTGATACAAAAACATTGTGTCGAATAGAATTATTAAAATAACTGAATTCTTATCGTTCGAGAAATATTATTAACAAAGTATTTAATTGTTTTTCGGCTTTCATATAAAATACTAATCTAGTAATTTTCTACTGGACTGGTTTATTTAACTAAATGTTTTTTTATTTGTTTCATCAATATGCGCTTTGTACAAACACATCTTTATAGCAATACACAGACATACTAACAAGTCATTACGTTAATAGTTCACGCACTGAGCCAAAAAAAGGTTATTGTTACAGTTTCTAAAATTTTGTATAAAATTAACAAGTATTAAAAGCACGTTATAATCTGTTATGGACATGATGATTATGTTTGAGTTTCATTATAAAATTATATTATTATTACAAATTAATAATAATAAGTTTATTATAATTATGTATAATGGACAGCTAGTAACATGCTTAGTCACACAGTAATTATATTTTATATGACTGTGTGACTAAGCATGAATGTCGAATAAAGAATAGAGCCAACTGATTAAGATTTGTACACAAGTAATGGCGCAACTAAGTTTGCCTATAAAGCCAAGCTGAGCTGAGCACTAACAATTACTTGAGATGAAATTTTAATCACTTGGTATTTGCACTTTTTATGAAATATATGAAATATTTGCAAAACTTTTTAAGAAAATTACACATTTTTACGTTGGAACGTAAATAACATGATAATTATGTTACAAAGAAAATTGCGAAAGAAAACTAATTATGTATTTATATTATTACTCGTCAATGACTTGACGCACGTAGCATAAGTACACGCTTCAATTTTCACTGTGTCAACTTACCGAGTGTGGTGCTACTCAATATAGAAGATTGAATTAATTCGATTAATATTACCTAAGATGACAATTAAGTTATATTGTATATTTACTATTTTGGTGTATAATATTTTTCAATAAAATACGTGTATCACACAACACTTGAGGTATAATCAAATGTCTAGCACATGATAAACAAGCTCGGTTACACACCAACCACAACGCGTCAACGTCCAACTCACAAACACGAATAATCCAAGTATTAAATAAATCAATTGGAAACATTTCGACCACAAATAGAATTAATATAATCAAAATTATAATTTAATCTTGAATGTCAAGATAATGAATTATTTTTATTATAAATTCAAATTTCCTTATTGAGAGCTAGCAGCATTTCACCTTTTAATCGTAATATATTATATATTTAATACTATTTAAAAAAAAGTACCCAAATCTAACAAAAGAAACGATAACCTTGCCGATTTTTTTTCTAATAATATATTTAGTTTGACAAAATAAGCACAACCACTAGACGATCATTACATTCCATCAGGATGACTAATTAAACCTCACAGGTCTTGAGATGACGCGTATTTATAATTGTTTTCTCGATTTAAGCCCGTTGATAATTCCTCAAAAATATATTTTTCAACTATATATATCGCACCGTGGCATTGCTTGCTAATACTGGTACCATCTTTGAACTCGACGCGCACAAAACATCGTTACCATTTTTTTTTTCAGAGGTTGCATTCGTCTGTCCTATTTCCAACAATATTATGTATGACACTTAACTGAATGATGCTTATTTTAATATCGTTATTGATCTAGTGATAAAATTTTCCGGTAGCAATAACTCATTTTACTACGAATTATACGCCCAGTAGGCTTAACGTAGCAGATGCTACGTGCTCTGCTACGCAATCGTATTGTCATATTCTGCTACACGAGCATGCATGAGTAATCGAACGCTGTGAGTGCAATTCATTACAAGAATTAAAAATTGTTTTTATTGTCTTTATTCATGTAATCATCATGATTTTTTTTTTCATAATATAACTAATTTGCTTAGAAAGTCCAGTGTAGCATAGCATAGAATACAAGAAAACAGAGCTCAAAATACCACGCTGGTTATTGGCTAGTAAGCGAATATACATTTACCACAATTGATTCCAGTAAAAACATAGTTGTTCATGATGATTAATTTGACAATAAATGAATAATTGTTTACAAAAAAAATAAAAATTGCAAAATCTTCCGCTTCCCATACTTAACTCGAGGGGTAACAATTCTGAATTGGTATTTAGGATAATATTCACATAAAAACTATCTAGAAAATATAGACAAAACAAAAAACAAAACAACATATCTTCAAATAAAAAAAGTATTCAGAAAAAAAAGAGATTGATACCGCCATTAACTATTATTTTATTTCCCTAGCATTTACACGAAAAAATATAAATCGTCATTTTTTCAAGTACAAAATAGTCTAGTGCGGTCAGATACCACAAATCTTGGAAAAAAACAGTGTGTCGGTACTGAAACGAGCATTTTGTTGCCAACTCGACAAATAACCAGTGTAATATACCGAGTTGGCTTCATATATCTAGCCAAAGTGTACTTCGTGTGGTTTTGCTTGTTGCCAGTTGTTATATTATAGGAGTTTAACAACCTTCGTTGAATGAACATTGCTTCGATTTTGTCATGCTGACTTCATTGTATATAATATTAAAAAACTAAATAGTATTTAATTAAGTTATAAAATATTTCCACTATACGGGACCAGATTAGCTTAGATGTAAATTTTAGGAGTATATTGTTTTAATATTTATAAAAATACATTTTTCTTAAATTGAAATTCCATTTTTAAATTTATCAAAAAATATATTCGATATATGGTAATGATTTATAAAAGTCAATATAAATGTTATTAAGAAGGGTCTTTGAAATAAAGAGTAACTATACCGGTTAATAAGTCTTAGTTAAGAACAACCTTTTAAAAACAAGCGATTACTCAATAACTATATACAGTGCTCATATTTATGAAAGGGTATCTTCACTTATATTAAAAGTGTATGCAAGATTTTATCTCGAACACTTGAGATTTAAAGTAATTAATTATAGCACAATATTTAACCTACAAAATAAATGGTAATACTAAATAAAATCTTGTGGTATTAATATAAGCGTACACAAATGTATAAAACTTGGTTATGTATATTAAATTAATGTACCGTTTGTGCAAATATGTACTTAATCTACGTGGTTTATTGTACGGTTTTTACGATAAGGACCGACCCATCGGTGTATCCAATCCGTTTCTTGTCACATTCTTCTTCCTTCTTCCCGTTCAAACTATAGTGAAATATTATAATATAAAATATCGAGTCATTTTCAATAGTAATCTCAGAGATGATTCATCAGATTTTTTTTGTTCCTTGTATATACATAAATGCAAATTTTATTACATTTTTATATTTTTATATATGAACATAAACTCTACAAACACTTCGTTAACGATATCAATGCTTATTTATTAGCAATAAATATTTTATAGCTGCTTAAGAAATTTTAAGTGATTTTATTACAGTCAATGAAAATTCAGTATGTTTGTAAAGCGAGGTAGCGCTGGAGATTGTCATATAAATTAACCAGTTGAAACACAACGTGATTAATGAAGGCGATTTATTATAAGCAATCTGAACGGGAGATAATAAATTCTGTTCATTGACGCTGGACTAATTTCGAAATGAACGCGAATGATCTGTTTTATTAATTCAATTGTCGTATATAATATTAAATTTAATAATTTCATCAAGTGTGCAAAACGAAATTAAAATTTGTAACTTGTTTTTATAGTTTAATTTTATTTTATAGTTTAATTTGTATTGGTTTAACCCTGTTTGAAAGTTTACAAAGGCGGACTTATTCCTATAAGAGATCCAGTGATTGCCAAATTACAACAAATGTATACCGTTTTTTACTATTATTATTTTGTATATTCCTTTGTTTTCGGAATTACAAAAAAGGTATGAAATGATGAAAAAAGCTAAACAGCAGTACGAACGATATCTCTATTATATTTAGAGAGTAAACTAACGACGGTACATTTATGTAACAAAAACATTTCTGTAAATCCTTTTCAAAATACGTGTCTCGCGTTCGAGAGGAAGCCGCATAAAGAGGTTCAGAGGACGACCTCCAACAAGCATACTGTGTTTATGTTTGCTGCCTTGCGTGGATGCAATGGCAGCGAGTAACAAATATATTATAGTTTCCAAGTTTCCGTAGAATAATAAGATATTTAAGATAATTATATTATCTTGGAAAAAAATACGAACGTAATAATTGTACTTTGAAATGACAACTGTCAAATGCCTTTTTTATTAATAATATTTTTAACGATATATTTTTTGTTTGTTCATATATATATATATACAATTTAATAAGTATCACCATGTTTTTCGTTTTATTTAAAATTAAGTGTATCGTTGAAGAAACACTTAATTTTAAATTAGAACGCTATAAGTAACGCCCCTCCCGACAACAATTATGTCAAGCTTAGCTAAGACAATTATAAGCACCAGACCCTCGCATAAAATAGCCAAACTTATTTTAATATTTTTATGAAAATTTAAAAACTAACTTTGACATTTCATTGTACGTACTTTTATCTTAGTTTCCAACAAATATTTCATAATAATAACTTTTAACGCAAAAATTTACTCTTAAACTTTAAGGGACTTTTTTCATGATATTTGTTTTAACAAATATATGATTTTCATCTTGTGGATTACCAAACTATTTAAATGACATACAATGGTTTGTAAAACGGAAAACGGAATATAAAATAGTTAATCTTAGTAAATATCAGCAGCCTGTAAATGTCCCAATGCTGGACAAAAGCTTTTTATCCAGTTTGAGGAGATAGTTTAGTGCGTATTCCACCGTGCCATTCTAATACTGTACATAAACATGTGACGGATTTTCATCCAGCCCGCCTGCAACATTGCCTTGTTTTAAATCATGAAAAATTAACCAAAATTATGTGAACATATTTATGAAATAGGATGTATGAAATAGTATATATACATATATACTCGTATACTGATTTAATGCTTGCAAAATTCTGAACAACATAATATCTGATCTTTAAAATAAGTTTATTTTAATTATGTTGACGTAACAAGGCTGTAATTAAATTTATGAAAAGGGGTAACTACAGAGTTTTAGACAGCCTTTCTACATTTATATAATATTGTAAAATGTCCTTATTTTATTTGAATTATTTAATTATTCAGTACCACCAAGTAAATATTATTATCGTTATATTTATGGATGTAGTCGATTCGATCAAAAACAAAAGATATAAGGCCAAATTATTTGTCAAGTTAAATGGAAAATGAAATTCGATTATTTTGTTTATTTACAAAGGGTAACGAAGATAGGTAAACAGTTCATATTATTTTTAAATGTAAGAAATTAATTCCGGGTTTAAATTTAAACAGTTTGTATAGAATAAAAATAAGCTGTTTATTTAGAAAGTTGAAATTAAAAAAGTAATTGGGATAGAACATATAATAAAAATGGTAAGAATAAATGTAACATTTTGTTTTTTTTAAATGCTATCGAAGAGTTTTTTTAATGACTACAGTTTATTTTTGGTCGATACTTAAAACTTTATTTTAACTAATAAATATTTGTTAGCATATCTATGTGCTCTCAATTTAATTATTACATGTTATCTAGTTGGAAGACTCCTTCATCCTTTCAATGGCGTTAGTTAAAAGAAGACGAGCGCTAATTTAAAACCGCCAGTTGGTGGAAAGAAAAGTGAAACAATTAATTCATTATGCGACTTGTGATTAATTGAATGTGTTCAATTGTGTTTTTTTACGTGAATAGTTATCAATTGGTATGATGTTCCATTTATAAATCGACATTTTTATAAAACGTTTCACTTCTGAATGCTTAATTTACTATCGCCTCGTCCTTCTAGTAGCTAGCTGAATATTGATTTATTCAATAATAAATATTAAGATATTGCTTATTGATTATAAAAACCAACTACTCTGATTCGAAAAATCACCTCACACTTGAGTACAACTTTTAGCATGCAAACATTATTTACTAATAATTTCATATTCTAACTTTTAACTCATTTCGAAATAACAAAATTCAAGTTTAAACTTTAAATAAATACGTAAGGATAACAATTCCTCGTGTAGCGGGTATCTTGTAATTATTGTTGAAACTTGTAACAAACTGCTTAAGTTCCAGTCTTAACGCGTCGCTAAAAACTAAACTTTGGTCCCGGCGACTAACTTTCTTAATGCGGTGTTAATCAATGTTGAAGTTACTTGGTTTCTCTTTTCAATAGAAATTTACTTAATTTGTAAATACTGAAATATAATGTATAAGCTATTAGTTTTATAGATGAATAAATTTTATAATTCAAATACAGAGATTATTCAAAGTTATTTTTAAATTTATAACTATTTAAGGAATACTTACTGATATAAATGCGAAAGTGAGTTTGTTATTGGTTTGTAACGCTTTTATATCTCCATTACTCAAACGATCATCATGAAATTTTACGTACACGTTGGGGTCCTTATTATAAAGAAATAGAGACAAAGACGTTTTCTCAAAACAATTTACTAATCTCACAATTGTAATTTTCACCATTTAAATAACAATAAAATACTCTTTTACCCTTGTCCGTTCTCAGCTTCAAGCTACTCAGGCGAGTATCGCATTCAATATGTCTTAGTAGATTCAATGTCAAATTTATTGTATACATATTTCACTTTTATATAATTATACTATAACGCTTATAATTGGTTGAATCATTTGCTCAATCGCGAAGTGTTAGAGATGTCGTATCGTGTGCAATGATGCGTACAAATAATTTGCGTTTTCCCGTGCGTCATGATTTACGAGGAATGTGTAATTTCGATCAATGTCTACCATTTCAAGGAATCTTGTTTCCTTTTGCTCAACAATCTCGTGAAGAGCTTGGTGACTAGACTATTTAATGTAATAAATATTTTGAATGACAATCATTTATATACTATTTTACATTGATTTTAAGTTGTTAACAATAATGTACAGTATCGTTTATTTTTGTATTTGACTTTGAATTCTTTACCACTATAGGATCAAGGAAATCGTGGCGAAAAAATTCAAAATTTTAAACTGTTCTGATCTTATGAGCGTCAAACGACGCGACGGGCGAAAGAAATTTTGATATAAATCAGTATGGCGCATGCCACGAAGTCGAATCGTAGATAAATTGTTAAGTTGTATTTGCCACAAAATAAGGTACATAGAGCTTTTATGGTAGTTAGTACCATCCACTAATCATATACTCTACCAGTCTAGCACCAAACAGCAATACTTAAAATTGTTGTGTTCTGGTTGGAAGGGTGCGTGTTAAAGGTGAAAGCTAGTTGCAAGAGAGATAACATCTTAGTTCCCAGGGTTGGTGGTACATTGGCAATGTAATAATGTAGAAGTGATGGTGGCTCATCATCAGGCAGCCTGCTTACTAGTCTAACTAATACAAAAAAAAAAAATTACCTATCAATTATTTATTCAAATTAAAAAATCTATCTATAAGCTTGATATACAACTAAGAGCATATGTAACTAAGCTAATTAATATGGTAACTATTGTAATAGTTGCAGCACTAAAATCCAAATGTACCACATTAGAATTAAATTAAAAGCCATTGAATGTGATTACCTAGTACTGTAATCAGTAGATAGGGTTGAAATGAGATGCTTGTACATACAAAGACACAGACCGTGCGCATTAATTAAATACATACGAGGTTGTAGATCATGAGGCAATCAACACTGGGATCTCAGCAATACATATTTATTAATTTGTTTTTGTCAATGAGTTCTGAGTAGAAATCCAAAATCTTAAGTCCTTATGCTTATTTCAATGTAGATAAATAATTATTTATTATGTGATGTCAATATAGGAGTATGTTAATTTTTTAATCGCGTGCACAGTACATATTACATAATCAAGTACATTAAAATATCTCTGAAATATAATCATTACGTAAAATTGCACCGCCGTTATATATATCATCATTATATCACTACATATAAAATCAAAATCCGCGCGCCACGTCTGAGTGTATGTCTGTCTTAAAGATATTACAATGTAAACGATTTATTTAACCGCTTATTCTACCAGTGCGAAGAGATGCTAGCTTATTAAAAATGTCTAGCAGATCATTATCAAGTTGTTAAATATAAAGTTCTGATAAAATAATTAGAATTTATGGCATAACTCATAGACGTTGTTAAGCAATGATTACTTAAACAATGTTATGTCTTCTTCTTTCGAATTTCAAATCAATAATGACAGAAAGAGAGAAATTAGGGTTTACTATACACATTACTTTTAAATTTAATTTTAAATTTAAAAATTGGATACGAAAATAAAAAAATCATTCAACATTTATTAAGTTTTTAAATATACTCATAAGAAAAAAGGAGCATTCTATATCCAAAAGTCTATATATTACGGTTTCGAAGGGTATCTATGTTTGTACGGGCAATTGAAGCAAGAATGTCGGGATAGCCGACCACGTTGAATTGAAGCCTGTACAGGCGCGATACCACTACATTTGCAAATTGAATTAGTTCTGAACGTTTTAATGAAAGATAAACAATTATGTAGAACATTACGTACTTACACACTATCGTTTATGTTTTATCTATATCTATATAAGAGGCACGAAGACATATCAGATATCGTTAAATGAATTATATTTTTTTTACATATAATGATAACAGTAGACGAGTCTAAATAATTACAAAAAAATATTTTCAAGGATTTTGTGTCTGATGAAAAAAAAAAGTATAAAATTTTCTCGTTAGAAAAAAAAGTCATGGAAAATTATCTACTCTTTACATTGTTCTGATTTATACTCAGGTTATTGAGATAATAATTCGATACATAATTATAATTGAATGTCGAATCTAACGCTGTTACGAGGGATTTTCTTGTAAAACCCTTCCATTTTATTTATTTAACGATTACAAGTTTTTGGTGTTCCTACATATCTTTTTCGCGACAAATCACTTCTACCTCATGTCACTGATACTTCAAACATAGCATACTTGTTTCGTCGCAATGATACGAGAGGACTACGGAAAAAACATCGCTTTGTATTAATTATACCATTCATAAAGCTATATCGTATTCTTTAGAGAAAATTAACAAATACGTGCAATCCGTAAAAATTAATTAAATATAATGTATTGCTCGTTGTAGAAAGCAAACGCATAGAATTGAGATCTCAGAGAGAGGTGTGTAAGAGAGAGACGTGGGAGTGAAATCTGAAATTTTGTTGACTTTCCGCACGCTCTTAAAAATATCATCAAAAATGAATCTAACCGAAAATAAATTCAATCCGTAAAAGATTTTGTTATAATATATGCCGGCTACAACTTGTAATCGGAAAGTAATTTCATTTAAATCAAATGCATTAGTGCAATCATTTTATATCATGATCCCAGTTGTAAGCAAACTTGACAAATTTGCGGTTTGGAGCAAATCCTCTATTTGCACGAACGTTAAATGTTTTGTTTGTAAGACTTAGTTGTTGGTTACTGTAAATAAAAAATTAAGTAAAAAAATAATATACGATGTAGATAATGTACTAAAAGCTAAAAATAATTCGGTAGATCCTAGGTATCAGTCATCACACAACTCTCCTCATCAATCTAGAGCATTGATCAGACAAAAAAATAAAATCGTTGGGCGAAGCGCAACTTGAGTAAATACATAAATAGCATTCATAAAGCGGTTTACTTGATAGAAATTTAGCGCACCCAACGATTTTATTGTTTTGTTTTGTTTTGCAAGATAAATAAAACCGTTTAACAATATGCCACACACTATATATTAGAAAACTTAATGTTCACCTTCATACTATATTAATAACAATAATATCCTGGGACATTATTCACACGCGGCCATCTGATCCCAAACTAAGCAGAGCTTGTACTATGGAAACCAGACAACTGATATATATATATTTTGTAAAAACATACTTATAATATAGATAATTACACCCAGACTCGGGACAAACAGACATGTTCATGCACACAAATGTCTGGTTTTGGGTTGGAATCGAACCCACAACCTGCGGCACGAAAGGCAAGTTTTTAAGGTCTGTTAGAAAATAAAATAATTATAAAAAATATCCTTAAAGATAGGAACGTAAAAACAGCTATATAAGCGTTCACATTTGTTAAATGAACCTAAGTCGTTTTATTTATTTATAAATGTAACTTCCAAGTCGAATTAAAGTCCGAAAACAGTATTATTATAAGTAACCGGCTGACATTATCTCGTAACGCCCCGACCCTTTTCTATTTATCTCCGAGTCGAAACAAACGTCACGGTGTGAATTATTCCAAACTCATAAAGAATTGCGACCAAAACCCTTTAGGAGGCCCTTTAACGAGGTTTTAATATGACAGCTTGATATTTAGTATTACTTTCGGAAATTGGTTTACTGGAAAACATTGAGAGAATAGATACATATTAAATTACACGTTGGTCACTAGACCAAGAGGCTAGATATAAGGCCGCAGACCCGGTGGTCCTGGGTTCAATTCCCAGGTCGGGCCAATAAATAGTTATTGGGTTTTTCTGTTAGAAAATTCTCAGTAGCAGCCCGGAGTCTGCAAGTTGGAAGTGTGTACACTCCCGTGCCTCGGAAAGCACGTTAAGCCGTTGGTCCTGCGCCTGAACTCTTTCCGGTCGTGTCGGATTGCCGTCCCATCGGATTATGAGAGCTAAGGAAAAGAGAGTGCACCTGTGTTTGCGCACACACTTGTGCACTATAATATCTCCTGCGCAGTTGGCTAATCTCTCTTGAGATTGGCCGCCGTGGCCGAAATCGGTCTGGAGGACCTTATTAAATTACATTTTAAGTAAGGGTATTAACGGATATTTATTTTAAATTTGATCTGCCAGGTTTATTATATGTTGATGATGTTAATGTACTCTTGACCGATTTTGAGACTAGTCAACTGTGCAGGACATATTATAGTGCACAGGTGTGTGTACAAGCGCATACCAGTGCACTCTCTATGACTCTTATAATCTGATGGGACGGCAAATCCAACATGTCTGGAAATCATCAGGCGCAGCATCAATGGCTTTACATGATTTTCGAGGCACGGGAGTGTACACAGTGCCAACTTCCAGACTCCGAGTTGCTACTGAAAGGCATTTCAAAAGGAAGGAAAATATATATGTATGAGCATTTTCAGCTCGACGGGTTTTTCCGATGTCAAAAACATAAATATAATACGTTTAATGGGTCGATTGGATAATGTTTAAATTTGAAAACTGAAAATCCGATCTTTATTCTTCGGTCTCTACGGACTGTGACCTATTAATGCCAGTCAAATAGAGCTTTAGAGATAAATTGCAAATAATAATATAGGCATTTTATCAAATGTAAAATGTAGTACCTATCACTTTTTATAATGTAAAAGAAGTCCTTCTGACTTCAATTTTTTTAATCTATAAAAATGTAGACGACAAATATAAAACATTATGAGAATAATTAAAAAAAAAAAAAATACAATTTACTAATTACAATTTCTTTGAAAGCAAAAATAATATTTTTATTTGTCAAATTCTTAAGAAGCGACGCTTATAATTACTCAATTCGTACGAATTACGAATTCAAAAGGGAAGAAAATAGTATTGCTCAGGGCATTGTTAGCTAGTCCTTCTGTTGTGAAACTTTACGTATTGTGACTTTCTTTTGGACAATTGCTACGATTTAATCACTTTTATATCGCGTAATTTTAAATTCACATATAGCTTTAAAGCTCAAACTGACTTCTGATCGAAGTCAGTTACTTAGAATATGTAGACAATACAAGGGACTCCCAAAAACAACAACATAGATATAAGCGATTGCCTTAATAAATTTTAAATATGGTTTCAAACTATTTTTAAAACCAACTTATCTCTATTCATTCTATTTGAATATATCGGCTTTTTTAGTTTTAATAATTTGTTAAATTATATATGACGTTTATTAGTCTTAATTATTTATTTATCATTTTTACCATGTAATATTTACTGTTATTCGGATGGATGCTGTGGTTTCCTATAATTCAGGGAGCATGTAGACATGTATCTAGGGTGTAATGCCAACGTTTTTTTTTTTTTTTATGGTATAGATTAGTGGACGAGCATGTGGGCCACCTGATGGTAAGTGGTCACCAAAGCCCATAGACAGTGGTTTATATATTTCTTAAAAAAAAAACAACATCACCACTGCGCCACCAAGCTTGGGAACTAAGATGTTATGTCCCTTGTGCCTGTAATTACACTGGCTCACTTACCCTTCAAACCGGAACACAACAACACAAAGTACTGCTGTTTTGCGGTAGAATATTTGATGAGTGGGTGGTACCTACCCAGACGAGCTTAAACGTGTGATGATTATTCCTTGTCGGAGAATTCCTATTAAAATGTTGTTAAAAAGTGTTGATTATAATCACTATAATATTTTTTAAATAATGTATTGACGACTAATTATGTTATATTATAAATCTGCTATTATATTCAGCTGTGTTATTCCACACGTTATTATTTTTACGAGTTTTCGTGCAATTTATCTTAATATATGGGTGAAATGTTGCTAGTAAATTTTAGATCAAATTCTCATGTCAGATCTTATTGAATTTTATCACGCACTTGGTGCCGATTACAATGAAATTATAGTCTAATATACTAAATTTTCTTCCTATTATTTCGTGGTGTAAATAAAAGATTAAGTCGGTTCTATTGTAATAATCTTATTACATTTTACATTTAATAATACTAAATAATATTCTCGGAGATAGTGTCACTCACTTAACTCCCTTTATCCAACCACGTTCGCACTCTTGGGATTTGATTTATGTAAAATCAGTTTCTATTGAACGCTTATGTAAAACTAGCTATGGCAGACTTTACACGGGTATTTTAAACCTTAATTATATATTCACATATTGATGATGATAATCATGATAATGTCCTCTTGACCTGGCTGAAATCCAGCCGCTGGCTGAAAGCCAGGTCAAGGTTGACTACCTTCACTTGAGATTGGCCGAACTTTTCAAAACATAGTAGTGTACAAATATGGGCGTAAGCACAAGATTACTTTCTACTCAGTTATTTGTAGTTTTTTACAACAATTATTGCTCTGCAGTTACACTCTTTATTCAATGATTAGATAGAATTTATAATTTTTTGATTACATAATTAAAAATTATAGTGATTAACTCATATCGCAGAGTATTCAATTATTTAGCTATATTAGAAGCTCAATATATATTAATTAGTTAGTGATTAGTTTAGTTCCACGTGAGTAGGTTATTATTGTATTATTGGTTTACATTAAACGAAATTGTATCAAGGAGAGATCTACTAGTAATACCTACTCATCATTTATTTTATTGCCAAACATAAAAAAATATTATTGCTGTGTTCCTGTTTGAAGCGTGAGTCGCTGAAATTACAAACACAAGTTGGATAACATCACAATTCCCATATTTAGAGGTGATTGAAGATGAGAGGAGGATTACATTAGGAATGGTTGATATTTGTCATTAACTGTATCAATATTAGTTAGTAGTCACGAAGATACAAACATTTTGGCTTACAATCTTAGTACTCGGACAAACGAGCTTCGTCGGCTTCAATATAATTAGTTATATATATTTTTTTCAATAGGACGCATTTCCTTATTTCCTGAATAATGTGAATACAAGTAATATTTACAGATAAACTTAAAATACGATCCGTTTCCGAGATACACGAAATAAATTTACACTTTAATATACAAGAATTGTTTATGAATAAGATAAGATTGGTCAAGTCATGACAATGTCTAAAATTATGAGATTTGTAATTTTTTGGTATAACGCATTAAAAAAAATATTCTAACCTAATTTCAAATAAAATCTTATCGAAACTATTTTCATACTGAATACGTTTAATGTTTTCCTAAGACATAATATGGTATCAGTAACACGGGGCACTATTATTGCTGATATGTAATAGTATACTACAATATACGTGCCCCGCGAGACCATTAGGGTTGATATCGCGAAATTGGAAGAGGAATTTTTTTATCTATTTATGTTTATATGTAAAAAATGTTGATTTCACTTTGGTTTGTTTCTATAATTACTATTAAATATGACTTGTTATACATAATGTTTTTAATATTTCACTATATTTTTTTTAAAATAAAATTGTAGCTTTTCGCTTTTATCTAAATTCTCTTTAGAAAAATGAAACAAGGCTTTCATATTTATAATACGAACTACCGCTTGCGAAACTTTCGACGCCGCAGGCAGTGATTTTGACTGAGTGGAAGACTTCTTCGGGCAGATAGGCCACCTGAGGGAAAGAGGCGCTTCTCAAATTCTGTTAGACCGGCATTTACGCCGACTGGTGACACAGTGGACGCTTTCAGCTTTTCCTAGCCTTGCATATCCCGTAGCGTGCTTACGGTGGGCTTATTTACCGTTTAAATCCTGATACTAGTTTCAGAGAACCTGTTTACGCAGGTGGCCGTCGTTTCTCAGAGCTTGCACGTTTCCTCACTCCAGCGTATCTACAACGCAAGGAGCATTGTAGATACGCTCTTCTCGATTTTTCTCTCGTCTCATTGATTTATTTTTGAAAGGTCGGAGGAATGTTTCACGAACTCCACTAATACCTCCACCTTAATGAGATCCGTGAGTATTCCTCGGAGTCCAGAACAATCCGAGGATTGTCCTTTTGGAAAAATTTCCGAGTAAGCGCTTTATGTCCTTTTGTGGCCTCGTTGGCCTTGGCCAAGCTCGGTTTCAGCTCTAGCTCAAACTGAGCGAGACCACATACTCACACTTTAGACGCCGTTTCTTGCAAATCGCAGGCTTGTTCTTCGCAGTTATCCACGATTTCGCCTTTGCATAAAGTTAAAAATAGTGAAGCCTCCATAAGGAAATCTTCCTCCTTGGGAAACCACGCCGTCCGACGACGTCTTTAATCAAAAATAAACAACTCAAAATAAACTGTGTACATGTGCGAAGCAAAAATTCAAATATGCGTCAGACGGTCAGAGATATCGTGAACCAGTAAACAAAGCCAAATATTATTTTAATCCACCCAATGGAAATCTTAGCACAACCACACTCGACAACGTCCGAACAGTCAATCCTGTAATTAGCTCCCCCCTTTATTTTTTTATTTTTTAACTCTGAATAAAGGTTTCGCGTTTCCCCCATTGGGAACAGAGGGGGGAGGGCGCCGAGTGCGCCCCGGTCATCGGAATACCCATTAAAAAAACAAGTGCGAGTAAAACTCGCCCACCGAGGGTTCCGTACAAATTTGTATTTTAATTAAATAAGCAAGTATGCATAACAGTGCAAATATTAGGTAGGTACTACATACACCAAATTTATTAGGTACCTACCTAATAAATTTATACTTTTAAAAATGGAAAAAGGTTATTTTTCGTTCTTCTTCATAAATCGAAAGCTATACATTATAAAAATAATTAAAAATCTGTTAATGAAGCCCTTTCATACGATACTCCACATGACGTAATTTTAAGAAAAAAACAATAGTGTATACAACGTGTAACAAAATTCGTGTCCGACCCGTTAAGTGGTTATTAGGTGCCGTGAGTCGATTTAATATATGTAATAATTTTTAAAATACTAAGTAAAAAAATTATCCGTATTAAAATTAATATTTAACTAAATAAAATTACGAAAATCACATGGCAACACAGGCGTGACGAAAGCACTTGCTAGGTACTTACCTATCGGGCAGCAAGGACATAAGGCCGTGACCTCAGTTGATCAGCTGTTGTTAATCGTTCGGTACAGTAGTAAGAAACTGAATTTTACTAGCACCGTTGCACATAGTTTGCACGGATGCGTTGTAACACATTTGCTCCTAATTTAATTTGATCATAATTACTCATACTCAGACATATTAACATATTCAAATACTCTTGATTAGGAAACGTAAAACATATCACGGAACACAAGCACAGCTACAAAACGACCACTCGCAAGTAGTGTACGCGGCAAACTGAGTGAGTGAGTGTAGTGTAGTGTAGTGTAGTAGTTAAGTGAAAACAATTGTATCGATAGTTTATCGATAACATTGACACGTGTGAAATTTGGTATACTATTGATAACAGCAATACGACCGATACTGTTAGATTATAATTAGATAGTAATTCATTCGATAAAAACTATAGTGTCGATAGTATTGCAAAATACATTAGTTTTAACCAAAACCTATCGATACTATTAATAGCATCGATGGTTTTGTACAGTCAATTTAGTTAATGAAAAATCATTAAGATAGTCCAAAACCATCGGTAAAATCGATAAGTTTTGGTTAAAACTAATGGGTATTGCAATACTTTCGAATGCATTACTATCGATAGTCAAACTATCGATTATTCTACAACATTACTTCTCCATGTCACGTGCCGACGCTCGCTCCGTCGCTTCATTGAAGAAGCCGAGATCGCCTTTCGGCATGAACCAGTGTCGGTTTAACAAAGAAAAATGTGTTCGAACGAAAAGTAATAAAATATTTGCTAATAGTTTAGGGCAGTCTTCCATCACGATCATTAATCTATTTATTTTTTCTCTTTTGTCTTTGCTGTGTGGTTAATGTTATTTTTTATGTTTTAGTTAGTCATGAAAACTTGATTGTGTAGGCAAAAAAATGTATTACTTATAAGTATAAAATTACTGTGTTTCCCTGAAAAATTTAATAAATAAAGAAAATAAATAAATTACGCGCTAGAGTCCAATTAGCTCAGATCAGTTGCTGAGAGTGTGAGCTAGGTTGATTTGTAGCGTTTTTATTTTAGTTGGCAAATAATATCGCACAATAACGCGCAATATTGCGCTTAGTAGTTGTCACATTTCAAAAAATTTGCTCGGTATTGGGGAATTAAGGCACTAAAATGTGTATTTTAAATTACAATAACATTTTAATAATAATGAATATTTGATATTAAATATTATTTTTAGTTATGTCTATAACACACCAATATGCCCCTTTCGAGACGGACAGGGTTTTTGTAACACACTGTATAAATAATAATTCATACTATAATAATATATAAATTCTTAATAGTTATCCTGGTTTTAAGATCTGACATTTGAACTGTTAACACTTATTATTATATGAAAATTTAAATATATTTCCATTATGACATATTTCAAATTCTTACAGTGTATTCAAGTTCACAATCGTTTTTTTTATTTAACTTATTTTTAATATATTGACAAAAAACTGTCTTTAAACCCTATTGTCTCATTATTTTTATTAATTTTATAATGTTTTATTTTATCAATTAACTTTTCTAATTATCGTTCTTACAATGTTGACTTATATTTCAATTTTAATGTAATTTTAGAACACCTGTGAAAATGTGATGAAAATGAATGAGGCAATTACCCAATTATTTATGATTACTTTTGGTTTATTGTGTATTTTTATTGTACTACTTGTTGGTGTTGTCAAGTAAATATATATAAATGACACGGTTAACTCAATTCAAAATTTCCTTCTTGCATAAAGACCGTGTTTTTTTATGATTTAATTACAAATGTATAGTTTAAGACGGTATTACTTGCCAAATTTCATAGTTGTAGGTTAACGGAAAATACCGTATAAATTTTGATTCCCTTGAATGTCGAAACATAATTTTTTTGCGGCATAAACGGCCGTATCTTTTTAAACGTTAATTTAGAAATTAGATTTTTTCACATCTTCAAGAGACTGTAGACCTTAGTATATCGTTTTAATTGCAACTCGATACCTCCATGCGTTCCCGAGATAAAGGGTCTTGACAGACAGACAGACGAACGGACGGACAATAAAGTGAACCTATAAGGGTTCCGTTTTTTCCTTTTTGAGGCACGGAACCCTAAAAACCAGCCGTATCCTTCCCGTCTTAACGGGGAGCTTGCACATGACATTGCTACCGTGACTTGATAAACTCCCCTAAATGAACTTTCAAAATCTTAGTTCATATGCTTAACCACAAATTAAGCACATGAAATTCAGTGGTGTTTGCCACGGGCTTGAACCCACGATCATCGGTTAAGATTCATGCATTCTTACCACTGGGCCATCTTAACATTGAAATTTTTAGTAAAAAAAAATACACACCAATATAACGAAGTAAAATGATGCACTTTAAAGTCTTCTGTATGCCTTATATATATAGGACTAAGTCATAATTATCACGTGAGACTTTATTCGTTTCGTATGATGCTGACTTTTGTCGCTTTAGCGAAGTTCTTAGGGCAATGTTGTAACTTACTTATTTTACTGTCGTATGGAATCATCGTTATTTCTTATTTTTATTTCTTTATTGGAGAATATAAAAACTTTTCCAGGCGACGTACGGTTATTGTATTTTAGTATAAATTTCATGCGTATATAACAATAACGTATGAGAGTCAATAATATTGTAATATATAATAATTGACATTTTTAATTTGTAAGCAAGAACAATGACAGATAGTCTTCTTGGCGGGAAACGGATTCACTTATTAAATATCTTACGAGCAATGCGCGCTAAATTATATCTTATGATTGAAAATAACACATTAATTTCATTGAAGTCAGGGAATATAATCTAGTTCCTTCAAACGTATTTTTGCTTATAACTTTTGAAGGCATAACAATTCATTTGGTTGATTCAATTCAATTTACTTGGTGGTAGGACTTCGTGCAAGCTCGACTGGGTAGGTACCACCCACTCATCAGATATTCTACCGCAAAACAGCAGTACTTGCTATTATTGTGTCCGGTATGAAGGATGAGTGAGCCAGTGTAATTACAGGCACAAGGTATATAGCATCTTAGTTCCCAAGGTTGGTGGCGCATTGGCGATGTAAGCGATGGTAACATCTCTTACAATGCCAATGTCTATTGGGCGTTGGTGACCACTTACCATCAAGAGGCCTATATGCTCGTCTGCATTCCTATACAATAAAAAAATTAAAATGATATTTTTATTTCAAATTAGATTGGCATATGCATATATAGGTGACATATACATTCGCATACACGGAACACATTGACTAACAAATACATGGGCTAAACACAAACATTATTAATTATTTTAGTGATTCTGAGCGACTAAAACGATTTTATCCAAATAGTTTACAAGTTCCAGGACTAAATTCAATTGAGAATGTATTCCCGATTTATCATTAAAGCAAGTGACGTACTGCTCGGTTAGCTTGCGTGCAATCACAGCAACAAAGACCATTGCACGTTACTATGTATACATTGGAATCAAATCAAACACGTTTATCCCAATTTTCGAATACTTGGCTTTGTGTACAGTGATATAATTAATTTTTAGACAGAATAATGGCTGACATACTGCTCCGTTCTTAACTTTTATTGAATTGAATTTAAAAGTTGTAGTCATGACTTCATGTTGCAAGAACAGCAAAGTAAATGTTCTATTGCTGGGTTAAGGCTTTATCTCTATTTGAAAAGTAGGCTTAAAACTTGTTCCATCACACTGCTGTAATGTACATACGGAAGATTTTCATCCGACACGTGCAGGTTTTCTCACGATTTTACGACGAGAGAGATAATTATAAACACAAACACATGAAAATTAAGTGGAACCCGCAATATCTATTTTAAATTCACCGTTATGTAATTTTAAATCTAAATAAAATAAGGTCCTCCAGACCGATTTCGGCCACGGCGGCCAATCTCAAGAGAGATTAGCCAACTGCGCAGGAGATATTATAGTGCACAAGTGTGTGCGCAAACAGAGGTGCACTCTCTATTCCTTAGCTCTCATAATCCGATGGGACGGCAATCCGGCACGACTGGAAAGAGTTCAGGCGCAGGACCAACGGCTTAACGTGCTTTCTGAGGCACGGGACTGTACACACTTCCAACTTTCCGTTCCTTTTATATAGTAGGTTAGGCTATATAGACTAAGTAAGAACTTTTGAAAATTTAACCCCTTAGATAAAGAGGCTTAAATTTTGTATGAAAATACTTCGATTTTAAAGAAAGAGGTTTGAAAAATGGTGTTTTCAATTCTGAATTATGACGCAAGCGAAGCCTCTGGTAAAGCGCTATGTACATTATCAAGATAAGTTTCTATGGAACAATTATGTATCTCGAAACTTGAGTAATGTATTATATAATATTACATTAGACAACGTGTTATATGACGAATTACATTTGTTCTACGATGTAAACTAGTAATTACATTATTAAAACATTAATATTCGTAACGCGAATCGAAGTTTTACTGACTTCACTGTTCATTTCTTAGACTGTTAATATTATAAGATCTCATAAGTATTTTGATGTGACGATTTTTATATCTTATTTATTAATTTTGCTGTGTGAGAAAATAAATATAATATTTCACTATCTTTAATAGTGTTTTTTTCCTTATATAAAAATAATTAAATGAACAAGTACTTTCCTGAAATCATTTACAATTTTATTTATTGATAGTAGAGAGCCAGTTTTTGACCGCGGCTTCACCCGATTGTAAGAGTGTGACTAATCCTTGCATACATTAATTAAAACAGAATTCAGTATTAAAAATTTTATTATTTAAATACTGTGTTGGTTCGTGATTAGGTCTAGATCCCTATAATGTTGGCTACAACAATAATAATAAAAACAAGGAACAAAGTCCAAAGTTCAATCAGTCAGAGCTGAAGAAAAGCCGAAGCCAAAAGGACAAGCCCTGAGTTGAAATGATACAGTTAAATCACTGGTTCTCATACCAGCTTAAGTGCGCAACCGCCAGGCGGTCTAATGCAAGCAAAACGCTTTACGTTCATATCCACTGATGTGGAGCGCCGTTGTTATAACAATATGCATTAATTCCAATCTTTGTGGATTTATATTCAATAATAAAAATATTGCATAAAATACATAAATACCACATAAATAGGTGCCACTCAAATGGACTTAAAGTAAATGTATCTTGGCAAATGAATAAATTAATCATATCATCTACGATACCATACTTGACGTTACAAGAGCAAAACACAATCAGATTCATATGTGTCTCGTGAAATATTAACGATACAAAATTATAGATGCATTGCATCTATTATATAAATGCGTTTAGTGTTAATTATAAACAGTAATTATAATAATTAATCTAAAAATTTACCGTTTGATTTGAACGAACATAACAAAATCATAAAAGTTTTATGATGGACGACGAAACCCTAAAAATGTAAAGAAACTGTCTTGTGAAATATTGTATGCCAAGTTTCCGCTTGCCAAAATAATTCATCTGAGAGATCATCTTAGCTTCGCTTCTTACACTCGACAAGTTTTAATGGGGGAATTCTTGGCAGGTGCTTAGCTTGTACATTTATTTTTATTTGTTTTGGAATTGTTTTGCTTCACGACTTTGCCTGTAGCTGTGTATTAAATCTGATTTTGATTATATAGTAATACAGCTAATAATGTACAGTTACTAATGCAACTATTTGCTATTTTTGGATCGAAGTTCTTTTACGCGGCTTGCAGTAGAGTGAAATACCAGTGGCCCAAGGTCACGTGAGTAACGAAATATCGTTCATACTGTGCCTACCAAATGCTTACAAAATACGATGTGTTCGAATTTAAGTTGTCGATATAAAGGTGGTTGAGGTGCTTTTCGGTATTACAATTCAATAATATAATCCGTTAAAATCTACATTTTAAAACACGGTTAGAGTCGAAAAAATATCGCCCAGAAATTCGTTTCTGAGGGGGGTCCCCCGACCGTACAATTGTTTTATATGTATATAGTAGTGTTTCTTAAGAAATTGAAATCCTGATTAATATTATAAATGTGCAAGTGAATTTGTTTGTTTAACGGATCATCATGAAATTTTGCTTAGTCGTTGTCAGGAGTACAGAAAGCTTTCTTAGTCGTTGTCGGGAGTACATAAGGTACCTAGTACCAATCTATAATTCTTACAAGGTAGTTTTCGCTCCAAGTAATCTTTTTAACATTATCTTGAGCAATATCAGTTCAATAATAAAATTAAGATTACAACACCTTTTGCTTTATTTAAAATTCTGAATATAGAGATAAGTAAATTAATAGCAAGTAAAAATGTAGTTCTGAATAGAGGTCACGATATATGTCAAGCAGAAATCGAGTTAAAGCCATTGTTCATTGAGACGTACTTATTTAACACAAACCATGAGATTAATCCAAAACTAAACAGTACAACACAACATAGTTTAAGTTGACGTGTTGTTGTGTGACCTAATGGGCTCTCTGCTTGTCTAATTTAATAGCTGAAGTTAGTACTTGTAATATAAGTCTGTGAACTTGTCTCATATCATACACATAATATACCTTTGTCAAATTATATATTGAGAAATATAACTTTTCCTATATCAGTGTGACAATTATTTGTCAGTCACAGTGAGAAGGCTTAGTTTCAAAACGTGACCAAACGTAATCTCTCTAATCGTCGAATATATCTCAATCTTCCTATACTATAGTTCCATTTACCTAAACATGCCATATATGTATATTATATAAGATGAAAATAATCTGATAGTGTGTCTGTGAGTGTGTGAGTAGAATTTACTTTCTAAAAGTAATCTATTTAAATAACCGGTTACAGCAAACTTACTTTGGTACCAGGTAATGTTATTATTAATTAAAAATAACGCTGATACTGACAACAATGGATTAAAAATATAAAAGACAAGGACTTGTGACCCCAAATATAATCACGTATTTTCAAGTTTGTAAAGTAAAAACAAAATATACTAATAAATAAACTTACGAGTGAACACTTTCGATCCCCGATTTTGCTCAATCGCAGCCGTGATGGTACGGGTATTGGAGCATCGGAGATCGCGTCGCGTCAGCGTTTTTATTGTTCGGTTTAATGCCTTATCTGACAAAAACGATGGTAGTTCTCGTCGTTTCCTCATGAGCTCAAGTGTCTCAGCAGAGAGTTTTGGTGCGCTGTCTCTTTTCTGCGGCGGAAAACACTTGCGGGATGTGTTTTGCAGTATTTTGACCAGCGTATCGGTTTTCTCATCAATATTGCTTACGGTTTCCAACGCGGTGAATTGATTTTGAAGCTCCATTTGGAACTTTTCGGAGCCTTGAGCAGCTTGGAGCATGGTAGGTCGAAGAGTAGACCTCATCATTCGCGATCTTTCGGCTTTGAAGTCGATATCTAGAGTGCCTCGAACCAAGCGGTGATCACTACCGGTATTAAATCTGTTGATCACTGAGACATCTCTAAATATGTGCCTTTTATTCGAAATGATAAAGTTTATCTCGTTCCTTGTCACGTTATCGGGGCTTCGCCAGGTCCACCTCCTCTGGGGATTCTTTTCAAAGAAAGAATTCATCAAAAAGAGCCCCTGCGCTTCGAGAAAGTTTACCAGCATTTGCCTGTGATTTCTGCAGCCCAAGCCGTAAGGTCCGACTTTCGATTCACCGCTATCTTGTACTTCCACTTTAGCATTAAAGTCTCCCATAACAACATTGTAGTGGGCCTTCGAGGTGTTGTTAAGGGCCTTTGCGATGTCCTCGTACATCGCTTCTACCACATCATCAGAGTATGCCGAAATTGGCGAATATACCTGCACGACCTTCAGAGAGTACCTGACGGAAAATTTTAGGACAAGGTACGCTACCCAGTTCGACACACTACTGATTTCTACAATGCTGCTAATGAGATCCTTTTGGACTAGAAAACCGACACCACCCTGGGAGAGTTTATCACCTTCGCGGAAGTTGAGTAAGTTACCGGACTCTAGAGGTATCGTGTCCTCCCCCTGTCTTCGGACTTCAGATAACCCCAGTATGTGCCAGTTTATATGCCTTAACTCTACTTCTAATTCGGCGAGGTGATGGTCCAGCCTTATCGAGCGTCCATTATACGTTGCCATGTGTAGTCGTCTATGGTAGCCTGCCATGAACCGGTGATTCTTCGCACCCCCTGCCCTGCCGATACCGTGACCGCTACCTTGGTCGGGCCTAGCGGGCTTGCCGGTAACTAGGGGCCTTTTTTTCAGCGCATCTACCATTTGGGAGGGTTTGCCCATACTCGCCACGCTGGGCAGGCGTGTTAGCGAGCGCAGTAGTTGTTTACGGGGGCGACGCTGCTGCCCATCCCCCCTTTTCTCAGTCCCTTAGTTAGTTTTGCATTCACATCTTGTTATTAAAACTATTGTCAATTTTTACTTGTCACTTGACATTCATGGGCACAGATTATACTTCGAGAATATACCTTGACACGAATCGAGAGAAACAGCAAGTAATTTTTCAATTTTTTTTTGACATTATAACAATAATAATAAACATATATAGGGTTTTCCATTAAGGGCGCTTGATCTTTGAAATGCAAAAAACAATACATGTAGGAGAGATATTTGCGAAATTTTTTTTTTATTTGGAAGGTCTATCGACCCCATTATGTATGGAATATGACATCATTCAAATGACCGCCACGGCTTCGGTTGGTGGCGCGCACACGAAAGGTCCAATTTTCGATGACTCTGGCGCACAAATCGGGCTGTATTTGATCGATGGCGTGGCGTATGTTGACTTTGAGGGCATCGGTGGTTTGCAGCTTGTTGGCATAGACCTGCGACTTTAGAAAACCCCACAAGAAAAAGTCCAGCGGGGTCAAATCGCACGATCTCGGTGGCCAGTTCACGTCGCCTCCGCGCGAGATGACCATGTCCAGAAATTGCTCGTGCAGAACTTCCATCGTAGCGTGTGCTGTGTGGCACGTAGCGCCGTCCTGTTGAAACCACATGTTGTCCAAATCCATATTCTCGATTTCAGGCCAAAAGAAGTTGGTTATCATCGACCGGTATCGCTCACCATTGACGGTGACGGCCACACCATTATCGTTTTCGAAAAAATACGGACCAATCACGCCTCCGGCCCAAAATCCGCACCAAACAGTCACTTTCTGCGGGTGCATTGCCACTTGGTGAACCTCGTGTGGATTGGTCTCGTCCCAAATACGGCAATTTTGCTTGTTGACATAGCCATTCATCCAAAAATGCGCCTTGTCGCTGAAGATGATTTTTTTGCCAAAATCGGCGTCAACTTCCAACTGCTCTAATGCCCAGTCAGCGAACACACGGCGCTGTCTATGGTCATTAACCTTGAGCTCTTGGGTCAGCTGGATCTTGTACGGGTGCAGGCTCAAGTCACAACGCAAAATTCGCCAAATTGTCGTCTGCGAAAGGCCGAGTTCCTGTGCGCGACGCGGAATTGACTGCCGCGGGTTTTCGAGGACACTGTCGCGCACAGCGGCGATATTCTCGGCAGATCTCGCGTTACGTTGACGCACGGGAACCGGCTGATTGTTAACTGACCCGGTTGACTCGAATTTGTCCACCAATCGACGGATAGTCGACTCGGCAGGACGATCATCGCGACCGTAAAACGGGCGAAGTGCGCGGAACGTTGCTCGAACTGAAGACCCATTTTCATAAAACAATTTTATGATTTGCACGTGCTGCTCGACACTGTAACCTGCCATGGTGGTTTGGGAGGACGGAATGAATATAACACACTGCATTTGACAGCTGTCACTCAAACAACATGGCCGCAATCAGCTGTCAAAGTTCAAGCGTCCCTATTGGAAAACCCCTTATATATATATATATATATATATATATATATATATATATATAAACCATAGAGGCTTACGTCTTTATCGCACGTTTACTAAATTATCTTTGTTATTTTTATCTAAGTTGTGTTTACAATAAATGACAGTATTTTTTTTTTTCGTATTTAACTTATTTCTTTGTTACAAATGTTTTTCTTAATTTTCTAAAAAATAGTACATTTCCGTTTACTGTGAGTGATATTGTTATGATCAAGGACCAAATTATATGTGTTAAGTTGCTTTTACAGTGATATATTATGTTGCTTTTTCGTATTTTAACCCACATCGAGGTTAAAAAGTTTTTCTTAATTTTCTCAAAAACGGCGCATTTCCTTGTAATGTGAGTATTATTTCTATGATCAGGGACCAAAGATCTACCAGATACAACAGATTTTCACCTCAAATTCGTGCCAAACGATACTATACCGCAGCCAAAATTTATTTTACCTTTTTTTAAGCCATACATTTTATTTGATGACCTGGTTGATGAAACTGACTATTATTCGTTTACGCAGTTTATTTAAATATACATACATCAATCAAAGTCGGTCGTTTAGAAACTGTGAACATATTAATTTGATCTTTCAACAGTAAAACAAGTGCGTAAATACAATATTCTTCGTCATAGTAATGGTAATTCAAAACCGTTTTAAATTACCTTAATTTTTCGTAAAATTCAATATGAAATTACTTTTTGTACAATATGTAATATGATTGTCACAAGTTAGATATACTTATCGTATTTTATTTAAATTAAATACATACATAAATAACATTTCATTGTCAAAATAAAAACTTGTAAAAAACTATTTAAATTCAATATATTATGCTCGAATGATGAGAAATACTTGTTAATTCTTAACAAAGTCTACCTGTAAAGTTTCATACGCTTATAAAATTTAATAACACTGGTAGTTTAAGCAACAGAACATAAGTAGATTTTTTAAGATACAAATTCTAATTTTGGTTTGTTCTACACGCCGATACACTTTCCGCACCAGCTGTCAGTTGGACCATACCTCTGTTCGGAATATCAATACATTTTATGATAACACTGCAGACACGATCTAGCCACCTGATGGCTATTTACTTTTATACTTGTGTACTTACTATAAAATATTTAAAACTCTCTAAAATCCTTCCACTCAATAGTTTTCTCTATCACCAACATGAGGCACTTTTTAGGCAACAATTCATGGAAATTCACAACTCAAAATCAGTCATAATTACTATTATAATCATTATCGAATTATGAATTAATTTTGCAGTGATTTCACTTAATTACACCGAATCGTGATGTTAATATTAACTTTTATTATTTGATTTCAATTGACATAATAGAATGGATATTTAATTACAATTAGTAAATTATCATTACGCCGTTAAATAAGAATTTCACTTTAATCTTTCTCTAATATTTTTTTACGTTCATATTTAAGATATATAAACAAACGACTAAACGAGACTACTAGTATAATACTGATAATGGGATGTACGTACATCACATAAATACCCAATCGCGTAAGACAATAGTGAACTGGTGGGTGAGTTAACAAAGTGCACTCTATTCCTTCACTCTCATAATCTGATGGAACGGCAAAGCCAACATGATTCAAAGTAATGTAAGCACAAGAAAAACAGCTTTATTTTCCTTTCGAAATACAGACGCGTAAATACGTCAACAACAAGATTATAAGTTACAACTAAGAATTTTTGAAAGAAACACACATTTTTAATGGCTACGATTAATAAGCACGACTTGAGTCACCTATAAATCTACTAGACCAATGCGGAAGTCAATGCAAATGAACAAGTGTTCTCGCTAAAAATGAAAATACATATTTTTTGTTTAGGAATAAAACCATCGCTTAAATTTCGTCATCGTCGTCAATAAATTTTAAGATTACAAAAAATGGTTGGAGTTCAGACGTCACTGAATAGTGACGTCGTTTTCCGGTGATAAATTATCAGCGCAGTGATCCGTGTGATTGCACCCACGTTAAGCTACGTGTGATAAGATTATAGCGAAATTATATGTTGTAATACACTTTTCAAGTAACATTTACGAATACTTTTTATGTACTTCGTCCTATAATATATAATAATTATCTTAATATTTTATTGCCACCAATTTATTAGACTTGAAATATTTCGTATAATTTTATATTACAAGTAAATGCAAGATAAAAATATACTACATAATTATTACTATATAGTATGCATATTCAGCTAACATTTTTTTCACAAACATACGTTAATAGTTTAAAAGTAGACTCGTTAGCAATGCACCAATTTAATACTAAGCATTAATAAATATTTTGAAAAAAAAAAGATATAACTTTAAATCTTGTATTATTAAGAATTGTAGTTCAATGCAAGTGTTTAGGTCTAGATTATCACAAAATGTTTTAAAGACCTACTCTTAATTTCAACTTATTATGTACATACTTACTACTAAGGTATTGTTTACTTATTGTTTTGTTTTAAATACTCGTAACGATATACATATTTAATTTTTGTTCTTCTTATAATTAGATTAATATTATACCTACTTACATATTTAAAAGTGACGAACTATAAATGCATAATGTTACTGTTTTGTCTTTTTGAGGAATAAATGTCTATAAACCCATTTATGAGCGCTTGTAAATTGTACCATTTTTGTAGTTAAACGTATAATCGCTGTTAATCAAGTTATCTCATGGGTTTATTGATGAGCTGTAACTAATTAGTGTAATTAGTAACCTTTGATTAATGATATTATTTTCTTTTAATTTTTTATAATTTATAGTATGTAAGTTTATTCTATAACACTTGGTTAATTTCATCTCAAAACAAACCGTATTATGCCCGGTTACTAAATTCAAGGAACGATTAGTTTTGCTTATGGACGGTGGAATTGTCTAGGCGTAATTTTGACGCTACCATTGGCTTGGTACTTACGAATCGGAAAGTTACGAATAACCTATATAGTAACATAATGAGTGTAAATATACAGATAGACGTTTTATAAAAAAAACAAGCATTTTAAATTAGGCACACAAAAAGGCGTATCTTTATTCTCATGAAATCGTACATATAAGTTTTAATATATCACACCGGGCTAAACCTTTCAAGTTCAGTTTATTAAAAATAGTTTTGTAATATTATATATTGAGCAGACAGTTCGTGAACCAAGGAGTTAATATCATTCGATTTGATAACTATGTATTAATAGATTGCTTTAAATAACTTAGAGTGTACAATTGCTGCTATGAAATTCGGTTTTAATAAAAAAACACTTTTAAAATATAAATTACGTTTTATTTATGTTTTGATGTATTATCGACATGACGCTCTGATATGCGGTCACTCCCCGTTCCAGTCGCCGCTTTCTACGCGTATACTTTGTTGTTATTATTTATTAAAAAGTATATACTTATTAACGAAACTATGTTTTTATTAATTAAACTTTATATTATGTATTGGTTTTCTTCAATTTTAAAATATTTCAATTACTATCCAATTCAGTCGTTAGTTCTTATTACTTGGGGGTTTAAAAGCCTTTTTAAATTAATTAAAACTCTTTCTCCAATAGATCGAGTTCTTGACTCGGGCTTATGTTTTAGCTGATTATTAAAGAAAATTCTCCTTTCACAGACTCTAAGGCTTCAACAGTTAAAAACAAGATTGTCTGCGATTAAAAATATTATTCGTAATCCATTCATAGGAACTTTTGATTATAATAAAGTCAAGAACTCCGAGGAGTTGTTGAAGTTAATTTTTAGGGTTCCGTAGCTCGAAAGGAAAAAACGGAACCCTTATAGGATCACTTTGTTGTTCGTCCGTCCGTCCGTCTGTCTGTCTATCAAGACCCTTTATATCGGGTTTAAAATCAAAACGATACACTCAGGTCTACAGTTTATTAAAGCTGTGAACAAAACAAACTTCTAAGTTAAGTTAACGTAAAAAAGATACGGCCGTTTATGCCGCAAAAATCCTATATTTCGTCACCCAAGAGAATAAAAATTTATAGGGTATTTTCCGTTGACCTAGAACTATGAAATTTGGCAAGTAATACCGTATTTTACTACAAGTATAGGGAAAATTCTGAAAACTATACATTTATAATTAAATCATAAAAGAACAGGGTCTTTATGCAAGGAACGGCGGCCCAAATTTTGAATTGAGTTAACCGTGTCATGTGGGGTATCGTATGAAAGGGCTTCATTGGCACAAGATTTAACAGATTTTTAATTATTTTTATGATGTATAGTTTTCGATTTATGACGAAAAATGAAAAAAAAACCTTTTCCCTTTTTTATAAGTATAGGTAGAGGTACCTAATTATTTTAGTGTACAATGCTATACGTACCTGCTTATTGAATTAAATTTTTTTTAATTAAACATAGCCCTAAATATGTACCTAAAAATTTGTACGGAATCCTCTATGGAAATAAAATAAAAAATAAATGAGGTCTGTTACTTGAATAAATAATAATATAACATAATATACAATTAATTCTAATTCTGCAGAGCGAAGCCGTAGGCTAGGCGAAACTGGTCGAGTATCGGGAACGAAATCTTTGTACAATTTTTATTTTATCCTTGTCATCAATTTATGTAAAGTATTGCATTGTCACTATGAAATTTTTGATTCTTGTGAAATCGGTGTATTCTGTAGAAATAATGTACAAAAACAAAGGGGTGAAGGGTTACAATGGGCTACAAAGCCTTTTGTTCGAAACCATTGTTAGGAACGCGACGTTGTGTTCTTAAGTGTTTTTTTAACCGAATTTCCAATATGAATGGGATTTTGACCAGGTCGTTTTATAATGCTTATTTTTTCTTAACTTACCTTAGTAAAAGTCGCACCCCATCAGTGACCCACTGCTGGGCAAATCACTCATTTTAAGAAACAGGACATTATTCCACCATTATGCAATACTGTGATTATCTATCGTAGAATGCAATTCATTATTACATATAATTATTTTTACTAGGAAAATTAAAACGAATTATGTTTTTTTTTTAAATCGGTAACGAGTAGTTTCATCTAATATATTATAAAACAAACGATGTGCTTTTATATCGTGATGTATTGTAAGGGGATAAAAAAAAAATATATTTGTAAAATTATTTGCAACAAATAAGATTACTTAGCATTAGCATAGTAATAACTATACATGGCCAGTGCTTATTTACTGTATGTACACAGAGGAGCACTTAACGAGAATAGCATGTTGCATACCAATTGTGAAGCTCTTACGTTATTAACCAGCTTCGCCCAAGACGGCTATTGATATTAAGTGCATTATTAATTATATTACTAAAAGTAAAAAATTGTCTACGTACTATAAATTGATTATAATAAAATATTCAATTTTCATATTATTTAGTTTCAACTTTTAATCGATATATAATAGCTTTGCGTGTCTTTAAAATCGCGCGTTTATTTGTTTGAAATATAATACATGTGTATTATTTGTTATTGTATTTAAACCTTTAAATTTGAATTTGTCAAACAAGTAAACAGAAAATTTCATACTTTAAAATCTTATGTTTTAAATCTAATTATTGCCGCTTCGAATACTTTCTATGGTGAAGCTAAGAAATTGCTACTTAAGTTAATACCATCGTTCGTCATAGCAATCAGGTGAGAAATAACACGGGCACTTTCAAAGCTTGTAAACAAAATATGCAAACGGATCTGTACTAAGAATTAGTATATGTAATTAATACAAATTTGTATTTTTGTAAAAGGAAGAGTAACTACTGAGTTTCTTGCCGGTTCTTCTCGCTAGAATCCACATTGCGCACCGGTGGCGCGCTTGAAAATTAAAAGTCTATTTGAATAAAAAATATTTCGATTTCGATTTTTATCGCTTATACCTATATATAATAAGATTTATATAAAAACAGATAAAGCTTTCAGCGCTGACTACGTATTTTTTTCGCGAAAATCCACGTCGCCTGGCTATGTCGCCTATACTTCGAATATATATTTAATATATAATAATAATATCCTGATACATTATTACCACAAGACCATCTGCTCTTAAGCTTATCGCTAAGCAGAGCTCCGTAATATGGAAACCAGACAACCGATAGATAAAAAATCATAGAAATGAAATCGCGCATACAAAAGGGAATATAAGGGAAGCGCGCTAAAATTTTGCTGGCTTTAGGCGGACTCTTAAATATTCTATGCAATCCATTATAGATTATATAAAAGAGAGATTAGTCATATAATACTAAATGGAACTGGTTTTATCGGAAAAGCGAACTGCAACGAGTAATCCGTTTTCCTTGTAAGAAGTTGTCCAAATTCCGGAAAAAATGGTAATCTGTTGGAGCAAGGTCCGGGGAGTACGGTGGATGTCGCAGACATTCCAATTGTAGCTCATCTAACTTTGTGGTTGTTTTTTGTGCAGTGTGTGGTCTTGCGTTGTCGTGAAGCAGCAGTGGCCTAGAGCGATTGACATGACAATCTCGGTTGTTTAGCAGCTAGTTCTTCCTTCATGGTTTGCAGGTGCTGACAATAGATATTTGCCGTAATCGTTTGGCCAGATTTTAGAAAGTTGTAGTGAACGACACCGGCGCTAGTCCACTAAACACTCACAAGTAACTTTTTCTGAGTCAATTTTCGTTTAGGGCAGGATTTGGCTGGGTATCCAGGGTTCAGCCATTGCGACGAGCGCTTCCGATTATCGTACAGTATCCACTTTTCATCACAAGTAATGATTCGATTTAAAATCCCTTCAATATTGTGTCCGTTGAGCAATGTAACAGAACAGTCGACGCGTGTTTTCAAGTTCGATTCACTCAATTCATGAGGTACCCATCGTTAAAGTTGTTTACTTTCCCGATTTGCTTCAAGTGGATTAATACAATTTTATCACTTACCCCGAAGTCTGCAGCTATCTCTGAACTGCTTTGTGATGGATCGGCTTCCACAATAGCCTTTAATTCTTCATTTTCCACTTTGGTCTCCGGCCGTCCACGGGGTTGGTTCTGAAGGTCAAAATTTCCAGAACGAAAACGTTGAAATCAAAAACGTACCGTGCTTTCTTTTGCGACACCAGTGTCATACACACCATTAATCCTTCGAGCTGTTTCTGCAGCACTGGTGCCACGGTAGAACTCGTACTCGTAAATATACCGATATTTCATGTTTTCCATTGTACGGTAATAAGCGACGCTAAAGAAAAAAATAATGAGGAAAAAACAAATGAATGACTGTTTTCAAAACTCAAATGTACTAGCTAAATGAATTTATAAATTTGAATTTGGAATTCTTAACCAAAGAGAAGATATTTCAGATCAAAGTTTTCAGTACGACAAAACGCTAATTTCATATGTAAGGACCTAATAAATTAAAAGCACGCTCACAGAGTTGAGAATACCATTTCAATCATGTGTTTTGATAGTGATATAATAACATCGTACTTTTTTATTTTAAAATGCAAACTAAGGGAAACCTTACTTAAATGTAAATTTTGTCTCATATAAAAGATTTAAAAGAAGAGTATTTAATTTTTTTTTTTGTGTATAATTAGCTTATATTTAGCTGCCAAGTCACTTACATGCAAACACAAATGTAATTAAAACGTTGGTCTTATTTGTGTGTAATTCATTTTCTAAATCTTAATTAACACTAGAAAGACGGGAGCGGTCATTTGACCGGTTTTTTAATTTGAAAGTTTATTTATTTCAAAACTTTTTAATCAAATTTTCTGATAATTTGTGACTTTTATTATTTTGAATAGACGGTTATAAATACAACAACGGTTGTAAACAAAACATTCGTAGTTTATTTGTTTACTCTTCAAAACACGTATATACCTACAAAGACGGCGACAGTCATTTGACCGCTGTAATCCAAATAATGTTAATAAAATTGTATAAGAGGATATTTTTGTTATATTTTGACTTGTTTACTTATATTCGACATTCGTAACGATATCTTACTTTGTATTTTGCGTGTTATTTAGAATATTGTGAGTAAATTAGTGTAAAACATCTTGAAGTCTTTAAAATGAATGATTGGTTAATTTCGTTAGTAAATGGATCCCAGACTTAGCTACCCTTACTGAACCTTTGCGCGAAATGTTACGGTTAGGCCTAGGAAAGTCAGCAAATATACAAAAAATTGGACTGCTAGGCAAGACAAGGCATTTGAAGTTCTAAAGAAAAGCTTATCCAATATTAGATGCTTAGGTTATTATAATCGTTTTGATAGGACCCAAGTTATTCCTGATGCCTCACCTGTTGGTTTAGGTGCAGCATTGGTTCAGATTGGCGAAGATGGTCCCCGTGTGATCGCTTATGGTCATAAAGCTCTTACAGACTGTGAAAAAAGATGTTGCCAAACAGAAAAGGAAGCGCTACCACTCATTTGGGCTGTTGAACATTTTAAAATATACCCGTTTGGCAAAGAATTTGAACTAATAAGCGATCACAAACCATTGGAAACCATTTTTGGAAGAACATCTAAACCATGCGCTAGAATAGAACGGTGGGTTCTTAGGTTAGCTTATAGGTATAAAGACATTTATCGTCCGAGCAAATCAAACATAGCTGATACCATTTCGAGGCTTGGCAAAACTTCCCCGTCAAAACCATTCGACTCCGAAAATTATATAAACTATCTTGTAAATTATAGTAGACCTAATAATTGCAGTAACATTAAATGAAATTAAAGGATGCTCTGCTGAAGATGGGGAAATTTTGAAAGTCAAGAAAGGCGTCTTTTATAACGATTGGCATGGTTCCATTAACAATTTTAAATTAATACAAAATGAGCTATTTTTTAATGGTGACATCCTTCTCTGAGGTACAAGAATAGTTATTCCTCATAATTTGCGTCAACGTGTACAGGAAGCAGCCCATGAAGGACACCCAGACATAGTAGCGATGAAGACTCGTCTTAGAACAAAGGTTTGGTGGCCAAGAATTGATAAAGATACTGAACTACTAGTGAAATGTTGTCGAGGTTGTACTACTAATCCTACTTCACCGCATCCAATGAAGAGACGAACCTTCCTGCTGAACCTTGGGTTGATGTAGCGATGGATTTTTTAGGGCCCCTCCCTAGTCGTGATTACCTTTTGATACTTGATGATTAATATAGTAGATATAAGGAAATCAAAATCAGAAAGTCGGGACTGGAAAGAGAACCTCTTCAGTTATTTAATTATGTATAACAGTACACCTCACTCTGTTACAGGTAAATCTCGCTCAGAATTATTTTATAGGAGACAGTTTAGAGACAAGGTCCCGTCGACTCCAGACATAGAATTTAAAACAATTGATGCAGCTGTAAGAGATAGAGATCTTCAATTGAAAGAAAGAGGGAAAGTGTATGGAGACCAAAAAAGAAAAGCAACACACAATAACTTAGAAATAGGTGAAAAAGTATTAGTAAAAAATTTAATCAGAGATAATAAGTTGACCACCAATTTTAATTTCACTACACATACAGTCACTGGTGTGGTTGTTGGCGATGTTAATATTCGGAACGATGGTACTGGGAAAGAATATCATCGAAATATAGTATATTTGAAAAAAGTTAATGATTCGTGGACTGTGATTGATAAAAATGTTAATAATGATAATTTAGAACATAATAACGAATTAATTTAAACTATTTATGATTGAACTGCATTGATTAACTATGTTATTGTTTACATGTTATTTTGTATTTAAAATTATTAAGATAAAAGATTAAAATGTATTATTATAATTTAATTGTAATCTTTAAAAAATTTAAATAAACGAGGGATGTAGTGTATGCGCAACCCGACTATGACACTCGCTCAGCGATCGTGATCGCGTGCATACGTGCTCGGTGTTCCGTCTACATTATTATCACGTAATTACATTAGTAAAATTGTGTTTTATTGATACAAGTGGGCACAAAATATTATACCGCTCATAAGCATGATCATGTTAACACAACACTAAATGGCACCATGTGGGACCCACAGACAGAATCAACTCGAAATGGAGGCCGCCGACATCTCATTCGCAAAAATAAATTTCCTTTCCTAAGATACTTACTTTAGAAGGTTCAGAAGACTTTATTGCTATTTGTCATGTTCGTGGCAACTACGGCGCAAAAAATGCCCCGGTAAACTGACTTCGTCAAGATACATTTTCTTTGACATCTAAATAGATAACTTGTCTGTTTGAAATAAATTAATTCCAAATGGTTTATATTATTGCAAAACAGGCGATAATGTGACAATTAACGAAACAAATATCCTACTAAAGTAAAATGCAGATTAATTCAATATATTGCAAACAAACTTTATAAATTTGGTATAATATTTTGGTTTAGGTGTTGATGTAGATTCCAAGTATGTGCTAAATTGTTTTCCATACTTAGGTAAAGATGACAGTAGGCCTCAAAACTAAACCTTGGTGAATTGACCATTTATAAAGATCAAAAATATACTGGTTTGGTGAAAAATTTACTTTCCAAACGCACTACAATTGAACAGGGCAGGATGCGAAATTCCATCACGTGTAAGACCTACGCCTACTACATATTTCTCAGTTTTCTGTACCAATCCAGGAAAATAAAAAAAGACGGGAGCGTTATATGGTATATCAGAAAATGAAAAAAAAAGTAACAATATATGTGATATTTGTCAAAAGCCCTTTTGTGGTTCTAGTAATGTAAATAAAAATATTAAATGTAAAAATTGTTGCTTAATACAATATATTGAACATTGTATTGTGATAAGTATAGTCCCATATTCCCATATATGGGAAAGCATAAAATATATATATTCTATCTTAATAAACAATTTTGTGAATAAAAGTACATGCAGTCATTTGACCGCCCGCCATCTTTGTAGGAAGCAAAATTTTGCCGTCTTTCTAGTGTTAAATAAATACAAATAGTAGAGCCAACCAAGTAAGCCAGCATGGTCTATAGCACGAGAATCTTAACCGATGATGGTGGGTTCAAGCCCGGGCAAGCACCACTGAATTTTCGTGTACCTAATTTGTTTATCTCGTCTCGTGCTTAATGGCGAAGGAAAACATCGTGAGGAAACCTGCATGTGTCTAATTTCACTGAAATTCTAAAACACGTGTATTCCACCATAACAATATAAGAATAAACTCCAAATCTTCACCTAGAACGGATAGGAGGCCTTAGCTCAGCAGTGGGACCTTTATATGCTGTTACTTTACTATAGTAGAGCTAACAGCCCAGGCTAGAATTCCATACCTCCCAGCATTCGACCATTTTTGTGGTATAAGATCCAATGCTTAACAAGTTGGCCTTAACACATTTCCAGGCTAAAAGAAAAAAATACTAATAAGAAAAAAAATACGCGTGCGTCTCGGGACGCTCGACAGAAGTGATAATATTTATTATTAATTATAATATATTAAATAAATTTAAATTAGTACTCGAGAGTTGCTAAATTATTATAAGTACTCTCTGTATATGCTAGATGGCGTTAGGTTGGTAGCTCTCAGGTTAAGCAGTCCGCGTCGGTAATAGTGGCACCGTAACGCGTTACGTTACAAAGCGGTTTAGCATAAGAAGTTATCACTTCAAAAATAAAAATCCCAACTTTTAAACCAATTAAAAATAATTAACCGTTACAACGCTTTACATATATAATACTTTCGTTTGTGATATGGAAATGTGAAGTTGCGCAACTAATTTACGAACTTTTACTAACGTGGTACAGGCCGATCTCCGACCGTGCTCGCGTTCAACAAATTGAAAATTTTACGTTACTGAACACAGCGGTGAAAAACAAAATCCATTCTATTCTAACACACGCTTTATAACTTTGTGTACTAAAGTTCAGCTTTGTTAGGCTTTTTAATGTATGAATGAGTATTACAAACGACTTTTAGTAAAACATCGCTTATCTCTGCACCTTCAAAATAACTGCCTTTTTAAAAGTTAAATCAATATATTTTTTCCTTTTTCTGTCTATTTGTCCAAGGTAATCTAATACTATGTACAAATGTTTTAGGTGGTAGAGCTTGTGTAAGTTCGTCTGGGAAGGTACCACCCACTCATCAGATATTCTACCGCAAAACAGCAGTACTTGTTATTGTTGCGTTCCGGTTTGAAGGGTGAGCCAGTGTAATTACAGGCACACGGGACATAAAATGGGAATTAAGCCCAAGGTTGGCGGCGCATTGGTGATGTAAGTGGTGGTTATCATTTCTAACACTGCCAATATCTAAGGGCGTTGGTGATCACTTACCATCAGGTGGCCCATAATTATGATCGTCCGCCTACCTATCCTATAAATACAATGTAAGTAATTGGATTAATATAGGGAGTATTCAAAGGTACCGTTAAGTCTTTATTACATAAAATTTGTTTCGAAATTCCTCGGAATTATACAACAATAATTTAATTACCATTAACACACAAAATAAAAATTAACAATATACACGAAATAAAAACAATTTTTTTTCGAAATATTGTTATGTTTTTTCTATGATTAGTACAAATTTAATGCCGGTTTGAATGCCTGGTTGGTCTAATGGCTGCATGTAAGGCCGTAGACACGGTGGTCCTAGGTTCAAATCCCAGGTCGGGCCAATAAAGTGCTATTGGGTACTGAGAATTTTCCGAAAAGCACGTAAAGACGTTGGTCCTGCGCCTGAACTCTTTCCGGTCGTGTCGGATTACCGTCCCATCGGATTATGAGAGGTAGGGAATAGGGAGTGCTTTTGTGTTTGCGCACACACTTGCTCTATAATATCTCCTGCACAGTTGGCCTTTCTCTCTTGAGATTGGCCGCCGTGACCGAAATCGGTCTGGAGGACATTATTATTATTATTATAATGTCCTCCAGATCAGTCATAGTCAATCTATATGATAAGATCAAAAATCTTTGAATTTATTGTTGGTGTATTTGATTGACGTACCGAAGGGTCACGTGACATATGTAGTACACCTCATTAACTGAAGATAATGCTATGAAAGAGGAAAAAATATGCTTTTTTATGTAAGTGGAGGGAAACGAGCAGAACCCGACACCTGCAACACCCGAGGGCATGCAGGTACGTTGCCGGCCTTATTTATAAAAATATGCTGCTTTTCTTATTCATAAAAATATTTTACTATACCATTTTTTAAACACGGACTCAAAAGTATAAAATAAATTATCTTTGATGTAGATCTCTTTGAAAGATAAAAACAGGCAAACGTTATCAAAGAAATTTGCTACTATATATATTATATACATAGTAGAAAATAGTACATATATACAGGGTTATTGGTAGTTCGACGTATTCCCTAATGGAGGTGATAGGGGTGATTATTTACGATAATTTAAACCCCTATATGCATTATGCAAAAGCGAACCATTTTTGAATTTTAGCTTTTTTCAAAATCATCAATCATGTAAGTCAAAATACAGCATCAAACATTTATTTAAAAAAAGGTATCAATTTAAATCTCATTTTGAAGTGATAACTTCTTATTGGAGGGTAAACCGCTTCGTAACGTAACGTAAACGTAATGTGTTACGGTGCCACTATTTCCGACCCGGACTGCGTTACCTGAGAGTTACCAACCTAACGCCATCTAGCGTATACAGATAATACTTATAATAATTTAGCAACTATCAAGTACTAATTTAAATTATATTTAATATATTATAATTAATAATAAATATTATCACTTCCGTCGAGCGTCCCGAAACGCACACGTTTTTTTTTTCTTCTGATTTATAAAAATGATTATACACTTGTTATTTATCAATATTAAAACAGCAATTATCAAAACAATAATTAAAAACGATATTATTTCAATACTTTTTTGAGATTAATTAGTCTCACTAAAATGCTTTAAAAACAAAAAATCGTTATGAAACTTAGCTTGCAAATTATTTTAAAAACATAACTGTTTTCTTAGCTCTCCAAAAATGCATCACAACAAGGAAGTTATTTCAAAGAAACTAAAAAAAAAAAAAGATCACAAAGGAAGCAGTCGGAAATTCATATTCGAACTAAACTTAAAATCGCTGTTTGAATATCTTGCAAATAAGTTTACTGGTCGTGTTCAGAGACGACAAATTTATGCCGGAAGACCCCTAGTCCATGTTGTTAATTACGAAGAGGATATTCTGTAAGAATTTATCGATGAACCAACAATTTCGACAAACACCGTCGCCACACGACTCTCTGTAACACAATTGAAAGCATGGTCGGTGCATAATGCAGGAATCTATCCTTACCATGATACTTCTGTACGAAGAGGACCCTGAAAGGAGAGTTGCTTTCTGTAGATTCATGAAAAAAATCCTATGGACCGACGAATCCAAAAACGATCAAGATGGGATTACTAACATCGACAATGATCATAATTGGAGTGAGAAAGTACACAAAAATCCTAATAACAAGAGGCCAGGGTCACAACGCAGTTTTTCGGTCAATGTGTAGATGGGAATAATTGACGACAATTTAATCGGACCACAGATTTTACCAAGTAATCTAAATGCTGCAGCATACGAAAATTTGTTGAGAAATGAAACGTTTGACTTCCCTGAAGACGTGTCTTTGGCTACATGATAAACCAGCCTCGTTGCTCTAGTGGCTACATGTAAGGCCTCAGACACGGAGGTCCTGGGTTGAAATCCCAGATCGGGCCAATAAAATGTTATGGCAATTTAATGGTGTACGGCCTTATATCTAGCCATTAGACCAACGAGGCAGTCAAAGCGTTTTTATTCTATGAGAGAATCAATCAAAAAATATTATTAAAACAGAGTTTCGTTAACAAAATCAGTATATTTTTATTACGAGAGCATCATTTTTTCATTACGGCGTACAAGTCAACCCCAAGGCACGCCAATATGTTTCAAATCAAAAAAGTAATATTTTAATATCAAAAATGTACACATAAGTTTCTTGCACACGACATAATATTATAACATAAAAAATGGAAGCAATAAAATGTATATGCATATTATATTAAAGTTAAAAGTACATGCAGATCTATATTATTTTTAAAATATTGCTAGGATTATTTAAATTAATTTGTTCACATTTAAGTTTCATATTGTCAGCATACATAAGAATAGGAATAGCAAGAGATTGAGCAAGTCTCATAAAAGAAAGAAAAAATCGTGTTACAGTTTGTCGAATTCATTTCCTATCTAAAGCCGGCGGTCCCCTCGGCGATCCTGTAAGGTTTTAAAACGAACTTCCTGATACAAGAAAAGCGACCACTAAATAGTAATTTCAATATAGTATTAAAAGACCTTTTCTCACCATAAGGTTTTTTTTACTTTTGTCACTAACAACATATAAGGTAAGTTAAATATAGTTTGTGTATGTGTTATGGTCCTTATATGTTTCCCTATTTATTACTTACACTTTATTATATTCTCTATTCAAATCAGGATTGACAGGAAGAGCATACCTTATTGCATTTTACTTTTACATAACATGTGCAAGTATAAATAAATTAATGAATCAAAATAAAATTCTGCAGCCATTTCAACAAATTATGTGAAGAATGAAGTATATTTAATATTAAATTGATCGGAACACTATTTATGTAAATTTATGGTAGAAGTAACTAACACTGCAAAAAAAGCCGATTCCATACCTATATATACACAGGGTTATTGGTAATTCAACCTATTCCTGTTAGGAGGTGATAGAGATGACTATTTGCGATAATTTTTGGTTTTTTCAAAATAAGTCAAAATTTCTTCTAATTTATAAAAACGATTAAACACTTGTTATTTATCAATATTAAAACAACAATTATCGGTCCAAATTTACAAATGCGAGACGAAAAACGATATCATTTCTATGTTTTTCCACTAAAATGCCTTAAAAACAAAAAAAAAGCGTTCTAAGCAACCTGGCTTGCAGATTATTTTAAAATATAACCGTTTTCTTAGCTCTCCAAAACTGCATAATAACTAGGAACTTATTTCAAAAAAATTGAAAAAAAATGATCACAAAGGAAGCAGGTGAAAATTCGTATGCGAACTAAACTTAAAGTTGATCTTTAAAATTTCCATAAAATTAATTAAAAACAATACCCAATGTAAATAAGACCAAAAATAAAATTTAGAACCAGTATCAGTTTGGTAGTAATAATAATTCATAACAAGTAACAATTCAGACATTTTGTAATTTAGCCTAATTAAATTTCTTGCTCGAAGCTACTTCCTCTATTGCATGCATAAAGTCGCATTTTTTTCTGACTTAACTACCGAAGTAGTCAAATTATTCCGCATCGCATTTGCTGCGTTTATAATTCTTGTTTTGAGTTCTTCCGCGGATGACACAGGCAAGACGTCGTAAACTAGGGATTTCATGTGACTCCAGACATAGAAATTAACCGGCGTTAAATTCGGACTCCTCGCAAACCACGGAATGGGTCCTCCTCGCCCTATCCAACGATTAGGAAAATGGCTATCGAGCCATCGCCTAACACCAAATTGACACCAAAATGTGCAGGTCATTCGTCGTCTTGCTGGTATAATAATAATAATAATGTCCTCCTGACCGATTTCAGCCACGGCGGCCAATCTCAAAAGAGCGCTCTCCAACTGCGCAGGAGATAGTATAGTGTAAAAGTGTGTGCGTAAACACAGGTGCACTCTCTATTCCCTAACTCAACGAACAACAGACATAAAATGGTCGGGAGGACATTATTATTATTATTAATAATGCTTAGAAGGATAGTGTCACATATAGTTTCGCTCAAAATTGAAGCAACTTTAGAATTAATGTGTGCGTAAGTGTCACGTATTTACATTCACCGACACGCACACATACGACCGAATTATGTTGCAAGTGAATAGACATTTCTCCCATGAAGCGAGGAAATTGATACTGTTTGTTTGTAAAAGTGTTATAATTATATATTGCATTACTATTTATTTAATTTTAGCTTTTATTATTATTTTTAAAATATTTAGTAATATTATGTAATTAATAATTTAATAAAGAATATTATATTAAATATTTTGAAGTCTCCATAAAATAATTTAAATATAATATATCTCACATAAAAGGCTATACTTCACGAGTATTGAAGAAATTGTTATTATAAAAAATCGTATTTTAAAATCATTTGTCGACTCTAAAATATTTAGTTAACTAAACGAACATGCCATGAGACAAACGCCGACTTTAAGCTACCGTATGCTTTTAATAAAAGCTATTATAGAAAAGCACGTTAATGTGGAGTGGAGACGGCCACTCTGAAAATGAAAAATAAACCCGATTTAAAAAAAAAAAAACCAAAAAGACAATTAAGGTATAAATTAAATTTATTTGAAGGCCACTTATACCATTAGCACAACTTAATTACACCACTTTATTTGATATTATTTTTTTATAAAATTATTGATAAGTTTTATTTACCTATTTTCAATGCATTTTAGTACTTTTACAAATTGAATTTATGAGTAAATCGGATTCATAGGCATAAATCAGGATAAGATAAGACGACTTCTCTGATCTGATTAATTTATTCTATGTCGTTTCTTTTACACGAGACGATGCACTCTCGCAAACTATATTCGTCTCTTTTTCACTCGTGATTCTTAAATCATGTTACCCTACTTAAGCGATTGAATGTTGTGTACGAAACCTATCTATAATAATAATAATAATATCCTGGGACATTATTCACACACGGTCATCTAATCCCAAACTAAGCAGAGCTTGTACTATGGAAACCAGACAACTGATATACTACATCACTAAAGACAAACAGATATGTTCATGCACACAAATGTTTGTCCTGGGTGGGAATCGAACCCACGACCTGCGGCGCGAAAGGCAGGTATCTACTAACCACGCCAACCGGCTCGTCATACCTTTACCGTTTATACCTTTTTACTTATAATATCATTGTGTGAAATGTGATTTTCTTATCCTTATGAGTATCGTTGTGACATCCTTTTACTACACAGTTAGTAATTTTTTAATAAATTGCGCACGCTATTTACTATGACACTTTGTCGTGACGGCTGACGTGACGTAAAACGTATTCCACCTATTAAGGAAGAATTGAAATGGCTTCAATCCGCTTGGGCCTACTCACCTTCTAAGCGTTATTATTCTACGGGTTCCCTTTTATTTTAAATTATTTTAATAACCATAAATTTTGATATTTAATATCTAACAGAACATCAAATTTTTTGTTGATAAGTTAAAATCATACTCAAATTTTAGCAAACTTTCCTAAATTATCTCTAATATTTAAGATATAGAGATTCTGGTACATGTATTTTATAAAACATACGTTATGTTTTATATTATATTAATAAAAAAATCATACTATGATAAAAAAAAACATTATGAATTGTGGTACTAAAATAAAAATATTTTTGATTATTAATAACCTCACTTTACTTGTATATAATAACTCAAAGTTGATAGCGTATTAGCGATGTAAGGAATTATTAATGTTACTTATGGCATCAATGTCTAAGGGCAGTGGCGCTCATTTACCATTAAGGTGGCCTACGCGTTTGTCCACCTACATAATAAAAAAAGAATCAATCACAATTTCGAACAAACCTTCAAAATAAATTTATTCTTCCGAATTTATTAAGAAATGTTTACCAAAATATTCATGTAAAATCAGAAAGTTTAAATTATTCATCAAAATGTTTCGGTATACGTGTGCTGTATAAATAAATACGAATCTTCGGTCGTCGGTCTTTCACGAACCATAAAATAATGAATCGCGTGGGCGAGATAAAACGTCGCTTCGTTAATCTTCCAAACGCCTCCGAACCCGCGTACCCTCGTAAAATATCCTCACTTGATACCAACCTATCTGAGAGTTAATTTATGAACCTTTTTAAATCTGAATGTCAGTGAACCGATGAATTTACTATCAATAATACTTATAATCAAACATATGAACCGAAGATTGGGTAATTAACCCCCGGCAAGCCCCTATGAATTTTCATGTCATTAATGTGAATTTCAAATTCATCTCGTCTTTAGTGGTGAAGGAAAACGTAATATTTAAGGAAACCTACATGACTGTGTCGGACGAAAATCTTGTACTATGTAACCAACCACAAACCTCCTCCCTCCTCCTCAAAAAGGAGAGGAAGTCTTGGCCAGTGGGATACTTAAATGCTGTTCATCTCCTTTTTGTGCTTTAAGGGCTTAAGGGAAAAAACACGGTTAAGTATGTAAATATTATTATTAAAGTTGATAAATAATATAACAATAAACTAGATTTTTTTATTAAATTAAATTTTTATTTTTATTAACTGTAATTTATAATTTATATCTTAAATTAGAATCATTACATATATCACGATTACAAAGTTCTAAAACGAGTCGAATAATTTTGTAATTATCCCTTAAAACGACCTTTCCAAGCACTAACCCTAATTATACCTGAACAGCTATTTATTTTACTTTTCAAACTCATTCCTAAAGTGTAATTGACGGCTTAGTTATGTCCAACCTCCAAAGGTCGAGAAGATGAACGACGATTTTTAAATTTAAAAAGATTACATACATTACGATAATATATACTATTAAATTTTTATTACTATAGCTATTCATATTAGTATTTGATACGGTTTCCTTTTAATCTGCAACATTTTTATGTCATTGATTTAATTCAAAAATCATCCTAAGCAGCATTTATTTGTAATGCCGTCAATATATTTAATGCCAGTGCAAAAGTGACATAGAATATCTGATCCTATCATTAGTAGCTGTAAGTATAAATTATGATTAAGATTCATACTAATAGTAAAAGTACTAATGTTTGATGAGTCACTAATTACTATCATTTCATCATATGAAATTGTAAATTTATACTTGGTACTTAATACATTTTTAATATTAACTAGCTTCCATTGCGTATTGCATGGATAGAATGACGATATACATATATAAAAAGTTAATATCGTGATACATTGTAACTATATTCATTTACGCGGCACATGCCAGAAAGTTGATATGTTTTTTTCCGACTCGACAGTTATCGTTATATTGCAGCAAATTTATACAAAGGTCTTTCTCATCAATTACTGTGTCCATTAGTGTAAGCCCTATGAAAATCTGTTCAGCAGTTTTTGAGTGCATCGCGTGTAGACAGACATACGCGGAGGACTATGTTTTATAATAAACTATTTATTGTTTTATATTTGATTGCCTCGGTCTAGTGACTGTCGGCCGCAGACACGGTGGTCCTGGGTTTAATTCCCAGGTCAGGCCGATAAATAGTTATTGGGTTTTTCTGTCAGAAAAAAATTCAGTAGCAGCCCGGAGTCTGGAAGTTGGTAGTGTGTACACTCCCGTGCCTCGGAAAGCACGTTAAGCCGTTGGTCCTGTGCCTGAACTCTTTCCGGTCGTTTCGGATTACCGTCCCATCGGATTATGAGAGCTAGGGAAGAGAGACTGCACATGAGTTTGCGCACACACTTGTGCACTATAATATCTCCTGCGCAGTTCGCTAATCTCTCTTGAGATTGGCCGCCGTGACCGAAATCGGTCTGGAGGACATTATTATTATTATTTATAGGGGCCACTAGCTTTTCGTACATCAAGTAATTGCAGCTCTGCACGCACATCACGTTGCCTGATTTTGATGTCAGGAATAATTATGTGGCTTGTTGAGTTCTGAGGCTGGAAAACTAAGATGTTATGTTCCTTATGCCTGTAATTACACCGGCTTAATCATCCCTCACACCGGAACACGACAACACTAAGTATAGCTGTTTGGTGGTATAGAACATCTGACGAGCTTGCAGAAAGTCCTACCGCCAACAAGTTTAATTTGACTTTATACGCGTAAGTTAAGGGGTTACCTTAGATCATATTCATCTATGTATCTTTTCAAATATTCTAGTAAGTACCATGATAACATAGAAAAAAAGCATTAAGTTTTTAACTATATAACAAAATAGTAACAAAATTATTTTTTGTATCACCGAGTCTGTTATATTATTTATCATGCCTTATTTTTATTGTTCTAGAGGGTAGAGTTAATACATACGTTCGGATAAGACGCTCTCATCTGAAAAGCTATAAATTATAGTTTAAAAACTAAAAAACACGCTTTAATAGCAAATTGAACTAAAAAGCAGAAAATAATTTTTAATTATTGATATTTTATTCAACAGCCATAGAAAATCTCCTAACTCAATATACTTCAATCGTTTTCAATGATTCTAAAATAATAATAAAATCATAAAAAGAAAATTATTTCATTGTAAAATAGCGTGGGGTGCTTCATATTGATTGTTTTAAATAGATCAGTAGTATCTATTTATAAAAGTAGAGTTATTATAAAAATATAATAAAAAGCAGAAGGAGAAGGTACGCATAGCGCCGACGCCTCCTCACGCCAGGCCCACCGTGACCAGGACCCCAGGTCTTCCTCCCATCGGGCTATTAGGGCTTTCTGATGGGGGCGCTTAGGAGCCAATCGAAGCCGACGTTCCACAGAATTGGGCCGAGAACAGACCCCTGTGGAACGCCGCAGCCTACCCGACGCCGGACCAAATTCCCGTCGCCCCCTGCCCACACGACCTCCCGGTTCTGGAGGTTCGCCTCCAACAAGTAGCTCGGCACCCCATGGTATCGGAGTGCTTCCCTGATCGTCTCGAATGGGAGACTGATAAAGGCGTTTGCAACGTCTAACGATACCGCCAGGACCACTTGCCCCTGGGCCACCACTTCCGTGGTCCGAGTATTCAGGGCGTTCAGGGCGTCGATCGTTGAACGGCCCGCCCTGAACCCGAATCAAATTTCCCATGACATTCATAGGTATCACTTGCAACTAATAAAAATAAAGCTTCCCAATGCTTTATTTAAGTATATCGGAATAGGTTTAGGGGAATGCTGTTTTTCTCATGGCCAATGGTTTGTTGATCCGGGTGCGGCGAAAACCAATAAATACTAATATCCCAAAATAAAACTAAAAATGTTGGGCATACTGAAATATTATAAGTCTGCTCTGAGTAATTTCTTTAAGTTATACGCGGGTGAAACCGCGTGCACAGCTAGTAAATAATATAATTTTTTATTTATCAAAGACGGTATGTGGGGCCCTCAAATGAATGGACTTTCTCAATGAGACATTATATTTTACATATAAGTAATAAAACAATGTGAATCATGGTAGTGGTATAGCTCAATTACCATATAATAAGAAGAATTAATACAATATAATTACGGTTAGATGGTAGCCGTGAAAAGATAAATATCTAATTGTAAATACGTATGTACTGGGCGATACATACTGATAGTTACGTGTAGTCTCGATGACTATTAAATATAAAAATTATAACCAAATTTATTAACGAATGATAAAACGTATAATGATTGCAGTGTTACTTCAATAACAATGATGGGCAAAATGAATAAGTATATAGCTTTTCAAATGTATCTTTCATGTTGCAGATTCTCGTGAAACGTCAGTGAAACAAGTTCCTGTAACTATATATTAAGATGTGACGATCGGTGGACGCAAGTTCGTAAAGCGGTCGTTGTAAAACTTGTGGGGTTTGATGTTACTGTATAACGTCTTCGGCGATACGGTAAGATCCTCCACTCTGTCTTGCCGGGTTGTTGGAGTAGTGTTTTTTTATGCAATAGGTAGGCGGACGAGCGTATTGGCCACCTGATGGTAAGTGGTCACCAATGCCCATAGACATTGGCATTGTGAGAACGTGGTATTTATGCATATGATACAAAATTTATATTATTGAATATTATTCCACTAAAGTTAGAATTAATACATATTATCATAATAACGGCGCTCCACGTCAGTGGATATGAACGTAAAGCGTTTTGCTTGCCTTAGGCCGCCTGGCGGTTATGAAAACCAGTGATTTAGTTGTATTATTACAACCTAGGGATTGACTTTTGGCTTTGACCTTTTGGCTTTGACTTGTCTTTAGTTTTGACTGATTGAATCTTGGACTTTGTTCCTTAATTATTATTTTTGTGGCTATGGCTACTATATAAACACCGTAGTCACGACTGTGCTTCCTACTAGACTATGGTCTAGTTTATTGCTTTATTGATAAGACTTTTAGTCTTTTTAAACACCTCAGCTACGGCTGGGATACCTAATGGACTTTTGTTCTACTTCATATATTATTATGTTATTGTGGGCACACTATACAATTGCATGTCCCATGATTGAGGAACGTTCACCGATGTGCGGTCGGAGCCTATAGCTGATGGTGGGTGTGGGGCGAATTCAGCCCCCTCACCCTTTTATATTTTTCTAAATTAGGTCAATATATAAAGAAGGGAAAGAGCGACATCCTTCAGCTACTAGTAAGAGGTGCTAAAGGAAATGGGACCGGGATCTCATAATTGAAATTGTTCACAATTTCACTCAATTAATCTAATTTTCATTTATTAATCAATGATACAAAACACCATATTTATAATAAAAATGTATTTAAAAGATATACATGGTTTTATTTGACTCCTCTATAATTTGTTGAACATGTGATCTCTGATGCTTTAAAATAATACGGTTATTACGAAAACAACATTATAAGGATCCTACCTAACTAGACGAAATCACGAGTATTTAAATAATAAAATAAGAATATTTAATTTCTATATCAATTAAGGTAGGCAGGGTTAAGTCACATTATGTAATTGCAACATTTACAAAAATATAAATAAAACCCCAAATTAAATTCCAGAACACATCTAGAAGTATATTATAATATGTGTTATTTCTAACAATATTCTTCACTAAATTGACAGATTAACATTGTGTTAATTTTGTTTCTTCTTCAAAATTATAATCTTCCAAAATTACCGTAGCATGATTAACGAATATTCAATTATAATAGCGAAAATTGCTAAAGCATGTTTTTTTATGTCTAATTGGTAATAAAATAGTAAAGTAACGTAGTAAGCCTGGTGGATACATATATCTCAGAAATTCAGTAAATTATTTCAGCGCCGAGCACGAGATGAATTTATAAGCACGAATTAATCACATGAAAATTCGGTGGAGCTTACCTGGGTTTGAACCCGTTTGAACCCGCAATCATCGGCTAAGATTTAGCTGTGTTAAGTAGGCATACTAGCAAATGGGCCACTTGATACTAACTCCCTATAGAAATTTGCATTTTAAGAAATATTATCCATTCCTTATATCATCAATGTGGCAAATGTCATTAAATTGGTTCAGTCACAAATCAAAGCGAAACTACGATACAATTTTTGTTTGGCTGTAAAATATATTATTGGGTTGTTGATATGTGGTCACTTTATAACTGGTTTAGAACCGACGCTTAACATTTGTGCTTATAGCTGTATATACACATGTATAGTATGCGTATAGTTCAGATACACACCAGTTGTACCTACCGGGAAGGGATAACACAAAGCCCCACCACCATGTAATTAGTCTGAACTAAAACGCCTTTCAGTGAAACTTGGTGCAATATTACAGATTGTATCACCAGGAATCCTTCACTAGGCTAGGTCACGTAATTGTTGCATAGTTGGCAAGTCATTTAAATCTTGATGCAGATATCTCTAGGGATTCATGAACAGCTTTTTTGAGGGAGATAGTTCTGAGTTTAATTTCATGTGACATAATTAGGAGTAAATATTTTTAATTTACTTACCATATCTCAGTAAGTCATAATAGATTTCGTTGAAGTTATTGAGACTATTTTTGAGTCCAAGTCTCAAAATATTGTATATTTCACCTTTGATATGACCGCGTTACCTTTATCATATGTGGTAAAGGTCAAAGTCAGGTGGACTTTCAAAAATCTATACATATAAATTATTTATATATGTAGATGTTTTCTACGTTGCTTACATATTTACGCTTAAATAAACTACGATAATTGTAATTAAATTAATTACGTAAATTCATATGTATTTCGCATGAATTTTATAAAATTCAAAGTAAACGTGAATGGGTGGGATAAAATTGTAGAGAATTTCTAGTATTTGCTCGACTTTACCGCAAGTTTGCTCTCAGAAGTTAGCGAGATTTATTGCATAATGCCTCTAAGAATTAATATCCATGCCTAGTCAAAGTCTATTGCGCCAGTGTTTTTCGTGAAGTAGTTAACAGTCATGACATCGTTAAGTAAAGATATAATCATATTTTATCTTGTATAAGAGCATATAACATTTGACTAAAACTTTAAATTGTGTGACTGATATACTACATAATTATTTACTTCGTTGCTTCTCCGTGTAAGATATATTTATAAATGCGTGTGTTTGTGTGTGTATGTGAGTGCGCAGTGTCTCCTTGTGTTCAGCAGTGAAGCATCATGAGAATACATTAATGTGCATTATGAAAATTTACCTGCACATTAAAGCAGCACGGTGGAATAAACTCTAACCGTCAGCTAAAATGAAAATAGGCCTTTGGTCCCGATCATCAATTATAAGTTGTTTCTACTCATACATTTTATAATTACACTAATTTTCTAATGCACCAACAAAAACAGTAAAAGAATAAAACGAATGAGTGGATTGTGAGTGTTTTTATTTAAAAAAATATATATACGTTTTCCTTTTAAATAGAATAAATATATAAATCTTTTGTATTAAGATCTTCGCTGCAGCGTCCCTGGAGTGCATTTTATTTCTATCTCGTGAAAAATGATCTTTCTTTAGCGGGTTCAAGTACCTTTTGTAAAAGCGCTTAGACAGAATATTTATCTCCATTTATCCACATAAATAATGTGGTGAAGATTGGATAGCTACATAATACAATAAACTGCAAGGGGGCTCTTTATAATAAAATTTGAAATAAAAAATATGTCGGTCTTTCCATTCGATTTTGAAATTATCTACTCATACGAATTAACTGGAGATACAGGATCCGACACCTACCACCAAAGTAAATGGCTGGTCATTTAAAGGGGAAGTGATCCATTAATTTGTGAACTCTACAATGTAGTGGTATTGATGATTGAATACTTCCATGTTTTATAGAAATTGTATAAGATATACTTCTAACTATTATAATGTTACTTTAAATTTTCTGACTAAATACACTTATAATGCATTGAAATAAATATGAAATACTTGAAAATTAACTTTTGTATACAAGATTTGAATTTGTTGACGGTACCTTAGTTTTCATCGTTCGATAGTGGCGCGACTTTGAGTAATTAATCTTAAACGGCGTGCATTTTCTGCTAGCTAATGCGCTGTATAAAATTACTATAAAGTGGAATTATCACCGGGAAATGGCCCTAGCTGCTAATTTATTGCCCCTTTGGTATAAATTCAAAAGGTTCCAAAGTGTTTCTAAGTTTGAAGTATGTGGATTTGAAGTTATTTGACTACTGATAAAATAACAGCCTGAAAATGTCTCGCTGCTGGGCAAAAGGTTCCTCAATTTTTACAAATATATTACATTATTATTTTTATAAATAATTTTGCAGTTTGCTGTAACTCAATTTCAATACATATTTTCTTATTTTGTGAACTGATCCAGACCGGATACAAATGTTGGCAATGAACAGCAGTCCATCGTATCCAAACTATGTCGCAATATCCATTTACATCCTCTCCTGCAATAATCAGTCGTAGCTTGTTCAATTAGTTAATTTAACCGAGCAACAGCACACTCAAACGATGCAGACGAATTGGTCATACTTACTCAATCTAAAATAGGGTCGCCATCACTAGGTATTAAAAAATCAATAAAAAACCTCTGAACAATTATAATAATACCCATACTATTGGCTTTAGCCTAATATTTTTTATGAAGATAAATTTAAGTTTCTAATTTTGATTGCTGTTTTGAAGTCTTCTTGTAAAAATGTTTTATTATTTATTTTTTTAATTCGGTAGTTCGCAATTGCGGTACATGATGGTAAGTAATCATTACCTCCTCCAATTTAGACATTGGCAATCATAAATTATAAATTTTAACTATCCTTTGTTTCGTCAATATACCACCACCAAACTTGGGCACTAAGCTGTGCCCGTAATTACAGTTTTATAAAAATGATTTACATCTTCCTTAATAAGTTATATTTCTTTTATCATTTCCTCATTTTCTGAATAAGAAGAAAGAAGGCGTGGCGAAAGTCAGATGCAGCTTGATTTAAACATTACATATTTTTAAATATAACCTTCGTCCATCCACGTAACAAACAAACTAAAGGCAGTGCCAAGGTCTTTGTCCTGTTTAAGGATGATTTGAAACTAATTACCACGCTCCTTAAATTCGGGGAGATAGAAGTTTATGTAATATAACTCTATGTGATACGCAGATTGCCTTCAAGCAAGATATTAATTACTAACACAAACTAAGTTCATGTATATTTTAGTTTTCACTCCACTTCATCTGTCAAATGTACCCAGACATTTTGACTATTGGGACATATATTTATGGGATTAATATATTTTTTTAAGCATTTGTCCAAGAATTTCAAAAATAAAGTGTCCCGGAGATCTGACATGAGGCAAACGAAGAGCTTACGAAACGTTCAAAGCGTTCAGTTAGTTACAGTTTATTTAACAGTAAATATAGTTAAAGTTATATATGAATAAGGATAATATGAAATTTAAACTTTTGCAAATGAGCTTATTTGATTCTAGTTTTATTTGATTTCCAGTTGTAGTAGTTTAATTTTCAAACACGAAAAGTGATTTTAAACGATTTTATATTGTAGTAACTATGAAGTTTGTTTCATCGAGGCTTTGGCAAGTAGCAGGTAATCTATATATTATGTAAAAAGATTTGTCCTGACTGACTCATCAACGCAGAGCCTAAACCACTGAGGTTAGAGACTTGAAATTTTGACAGTTGATGCATTTTATAATGAAAACGCGTACTAAGAAAGAATTATTAGAAATTCCGCCCCTAAAGGGGTGAAACAAGGGATGAACCGTTGTATGGAAATCCGTCATTTCCAAAGTTATAAGCATGATATTTCATATACAAGCTTCTGGTAAGAAATAAATAAGCACATAAATCAGAACGTTCCAAAATTCACCACCTAAGAAGGTGAAATAGGGGTTGAAAGTTTGCATGGGGACTCATTTTTGAAGTAAGAAGCATGAAATTTAATATACTAGCTTCTGGTTAGAAATAAATAAATATGTAGTTCACGGTTTTCAGAAATCTACCCCTCAAGATAGTGAAATAAGGGTTGAAAATTTGTATAGAGAGTACATCTTTTTGCAGTAAAAATTATGAAATTAATTTAAAAACAATTTTAAAGCTTCTGAGCAAAAATAAATGCATACGTATTTTGTCATATTTGGAATGTTAACCCCAAACGGGAGAAATGGCTTGGAAATATTAGTATTATATTAAAAAATGGTCTGATCTGCTTGAAGTTTACTGTTTGTGTTTCTTGAATGAATTGATAAACATGTATTTTAAAGTTTTGAAAATTCCAAGTTAGAATGTTTGTTTGGACGTATTCGCTAAAAGACTTCATAAACATACTTCTGCGTGCAAATAATAAAATGCAAAATACACCATGTATCAAGATAAATATTTCCTAGGATGGTGCAAATAATACGTTTCTTTACATAAAAGTTCGCTTCCAAAGTGAAGTATTGCTGGGAAAGTGCAGCTTCCGGCTTATTTACCTGGACCGCTTGATACCTTGATCGTGGCTCAACATCTTGACCACAAACATTTCTTAGGTTGTATTACTCAGTATAATCAATGTTTGCAAATAGGTACTTCTTACGGAGCCAAACAAATCATAGAAGATGAAAATTATGCAGAACAGGATCACTTATTTGGTAGACTCGAAGCTTTACCTCAACATGATACACAATTCCTATACATTTATTGTAGGGTGTGTTCGAGGAAAGGTAGGTTTTCAATACGTGTTCAATACCTTTTTTTTAAACCAACCCCTCTCCCACCGCCTATATTTACCACCCTTACCTAACATACAGGCGAAGCCGCGGATGAATATTAGCTAAATATATAAATGCCTTAAAAATATTAAAAAGATGGCTTGCGCGTAAATCTTAACCGTTGATCGTGGGTTCAAAACCGGGCAAGCGCCACTGTGCTTAATTTGTGATTATAATTCATCTCGTGCTAAATTTGCATATGTCAAATTTCACTCAAATTCTGTCACATGTGTATCCGCTAACCCGTATTGGAGCAGTGTGGTGGAATAAGCTCAACCTTCCCCTAAAAAAGAGGAGAAGAGGTCTTAGCACAGCAGTGAGACATTCACAGACTGTTACTGTATAAATGCCTTATTAATGTTGCTCAGCGACTTTTTAGTTTAAGCACTGATTTATCTTTTTCCATCATTATTGATTTGAAATTTGAAATAACTTCAAATCAAACGGCTTAAATCTAACGGTGACCACTTACCGTACACGGAATAATTTTATTATAATTTTCTATTTGCTCACTTTTAATAAAAATCAATGATATATAGATTAGTTTCTATAATTTCTGCTCCATTCAATCAAATTTTCAAATTATATACATACTTTTCTATATTATAAATATCATTCAGACTTCATTTTTACTTCAGTAGAAATATAAAATCTCGCTTGAAAGCGGAAAATTAATAACTTCAAGATTTATAATCCTCGTGAACTTCGTGAAAGGTAATTGAATCAACAATATAGACTCCAATTTCAAAGATGTCTAACTGACAATTTATTTCAAAGAAATAACAGAAACGTAATCGTCAAAACCTTTTCACAATTAGATGTCGTTTAAAAGGCAATCTCCCCAATCATCTAAAACAAAGGCGGCCTTTTCAATATCGGGACAAGAGATGGATTAATTAATTCAGACATCGTGCTCTTATTTTCAATGAGCTTAACAGTGACGCCAAAACTGTACGGCTTTTATCAGCTTAGAAGAGAAACAGATAAATAATTGTTATTGACAGCGTATTAATTTTACGTACTTTTTAGCCGCTTTCCAGGACTTTTCTTTATTGTAATAAAGTTCATAAAAATAGTAAAATTAACCTTGGAAATTCCCCACTGCAAAGATAAGGCCTCCTGTCCTCCTGATATTTTTATATATAAATACTATTATATTTAATATGATAATAGTCAAATGTAGGTGACTTTCATGATCCTACTCTTCCTCTATCATAATTAGTTTATGCAAAAGAACTTATAGAGCTAAGTGGAATTAACCTGAACTCAATGAACTAGGAGAGGCGATTATATAGCTAACCCAGGCTGGAAAGTATTTTCAGCTGCACAATTATTTTAATATTAAAAATAGAAGTGTATACAGAAATAAGAAAAGTAACATACAATGTTACTTTTATCTGTAGTATTAATTCTAAAGCGTGATTAAATATTATATAATGGATATATTTAATTTCAATCCGAAAGTACATAGAAACGTAATATGCTGTTTAATTTAGTGAAAACCTTTAATAATGTAATGTTAAGAAACCAATACAACACGACTCATCGGTATGGAAAAAAAAATCCTGTGGATTTTATTTTGTTAATTGCAACGTCATTAAATTTTGTGGTTTTATTAAAGGTACATAACATTAATATACAGGGTTATTTGTAATTAGACGTATTTCCGTTAGGAGGTGGTAGGGGTGACTATTTGCGATAATTTGAGCATTATGCAAAAGTGAACCATTTTTGAGTTATCATGTTTTTTAGCTTTTTCATTTCAAATAAATCAAAAATGCATCATCAAACATTTATTTAAGAAAGTATCAATTAAATCTAATTTTTTCTTCTGATTTATAAAAACGATTAAGCACTTGTTATTTATCAATCTTTAAACCACAATTATCGGTCCAAATTTAAAAATGCGAGACGAAAAAAGATATTAGTTCAATATTTTATTGGGATTTTTTTCCACTAAAATGCAATAAATACAAAAAAAAAACGTTATGTTAAAAAATCTGCAAGCCAAGTTTCATAACGATTCTTTTGTTTTTAAGACATTTTATTGGAAATAAGTCTCAATAATAATCTCAAAAAATTTGACGGACGGACAACAAAGTGATCCTATAAGGGTTCCTAATCTATACATATAATAAATCTGTAACTGGTCGATGTCTGTACATGGAAGATAAATGAGTAAAACTTTTATCGGGGGTCATTATAAACACAATAGAACCTAAAACAATGATTAACAGAATTTTTGTCTGTTTGTCTGTTTGTCTGTTTGTCTGTTTGTCTATTTGTCTGTTTGTCTGTTTGTCTGTTTGTCTGTTTGTCTGTTTGTCTGTGCGTTTGTGCACGCTAATCTTAAAAACAGCTTAACGGATTTGAGTGCGGTTTTCACTAATGTATTGTGGCTAACTTCACTTAACATTTAGTGTTTGTTTTATTTCAATCGGTTCATAAATAATAAAGTTATGTCAATTTAAAGATACACGTAGAACTTTTATTAAAAAATGGTTATGGTCAAACTGAAAAGAGATTAAATATTACATGTAATTTACACTTTTGCTTATGATTTATCCTATATTTTGTCCTATAATTTTTTATCTCTTTATTTATGTATTATAAGTTTAGTATCCCTACTAAAAATCAATAAATTATTATCTGTAGGAAAAGTACGCGCACTGTTAGTTGTCAAAATCAAAAAGTTTTGTTAACAATTTCGTGTTTTCAGTAGCTTCGTGTGTTGTTTTTGCATAAAAACTAATATTGCATATATATTGTGTGTATCTTTATGATCTCATCTTATATCTTTCATAACAGTACGCTTTAAGACTGCGTGTGAGCAAGTCAGTTAACTCAGTGACAATAATTAATACGTAAATAGTATATAGGTGTATAAACAAAGCCTAAAAAACAACTATAACAATAATACATGGTTTTAGAAGTGCTTGCTTTAAACATCTTAAAACTTCAAATAGGTATAATTTTTTCGTAAATTCGTGTTTCCTGTCAAAAGTTTTAAAACGGCAGATAAAAATTCAAACGTTTTACCTACCGAAGTTTTTTCTAAACAACGAAATAAATAACAATTTAACGCGGAAAAAATGGCAACCATATTTTGAACTATATTTATTAGCCTCTGGATATATATAAGGAGTATTAGCCACTGGTTATGTATAAGAAGTGTAAATAGAGAAAAATAGCAATTTTGTTCAACATTAAAATAACAGAAATTACTTTAGAAGACCTCATTAATAAATGTAACAAGTATTTCGAACCGAGGAAAAATTTAACTATGGCCTGACATGTATTTTTTATGAGAAAACAAAGCAAACACGAAAATATAACCAACTTTATTACGAGTCTAGAAAATTACAGTTTAAAATGCGATTTCGTTGAATTAATAGTCATTGGTCAGTGATAAATTTACAGCGAATATGTGTTAGAGCAGCTCGCCAAACATCAACGATTCTTACAACGGTCTGATCTGTCACTAAAGAAAGCTATAGAGATAGCTAAAATAGTAGTGATCGAACAACAAAATACGGAGCACATAAATAAAAGCACTGAGACGTCGTCATCACCGTCATCATCTAATGAATATCAAGTGATGAAGGTGGAGTAAAAGGGTTAAACAACACACAGTACAGAATAGAGAAGATGTGCATATTCCTACGAAGTCAGACGGGCAACTAATTAAGAAGAGAACAAAATTGTGAAATGTGGTTATATTTGCCTCATCCCAATATAAACCGAATAAAAGTATTTTGTAATCTCTCAGCTTAATTCAATTTGTCTTTGGCTACATCAAGCTTGCGACAGCATAATCATGAATAGAAAGAAGTAGATCTGTGCGAGCATATAATATATAATTAAGTGTACTCAGATATTGACATTATATATTTTAAAAAAAATCACTGCTAAAATAACATAAATAAGATAAAAATAATAATGTATTAAATGTATTAATTTATATAAAATGAATGTACCAACCCATCTTAATATTCAATATTTTAGTTTGTTATAAATTTTATACTGTAGTCATATTCTTGCTTGCCTTTTAATTGTATTTGGTTAAAAAATATATAAATAATATATATATCATTTATTTACTGCATTTTATTGGCCTTACTCAATGTAATAATGCTTAAGCTATGTGATTTCATTTATATTTTGTTTTTGTTAAATTTGTGTTTTCATTAAGTAATTAATTATATTTGATTATAAAAAAATATATATCTTACTACACCTTTACTGATTATGATGGTTTAGCTGTTTGATTTTATATGTTTTGTTTATTTTAATGATTGTGTAATTATTGTTGGTGGAAACTTAGCTAATGTATGTATATATTTATATATATATATATATGCTATAAGTGTCATCTTATTTTTAACACTTAACCTACCAGAGCGGTCAAATAACTGCTTTTGAAACTTTAATTAAAATTGTTATATAGCTGCTTTTGTTTGTATATTATATACTTTTCTACATAAAATGGCCGCTTAAGCAGCTTTTTCAGATGTGTGTCAAGTTCAATGGACAACATTTGTTTTAATTCCCTTTTTTTGTTTAATTAAATTAGTAGCCTTGGTTAAGTCTGATTTTATTTAGTCTCTGACTGAAATCTATAACAAAAACGAATTAATTAATAAATTATCCACACATCTCTTTACATATAAATAAAATTGAAGTTTCTGTCTGTTATTTCAAAATAACTGCCTGTTTTAAAGGTTATATGGCTATTTACGATTTACCAAAACCAAAGCAATCATTTTTTTAATTTTTTTACTGTCTGCATGTCTGTATGCCCAGTCTAATCTTTCAATCGTCTAAAAATTGAAATAACCGAATTATTATAAGAACTATTTCAAGATTCCGTTTAGCCTTTATTTCATCAAAATTAGTTGAGTCTATCAAAAGTTAAAAAAATACGTATTTTTGTTGATATCTATACACATAATATTATTACTCTTCCTAACTGATTCATTAACGCAGAGCCTAAACTGCGGGGGTTAGAAACTTGAAATTTTGGCAGTTGATACATTTTATAAGACCCACTAAGGTAGGATTTTTGGAAATTCTACCCCTAAAGAGTTGAACGATTGTTTAGAAACCCCTCATTTTTAAAGTTAGAAGCATGAAATTTAATGAACAAGCTTAAAAATAAATAAAAATGTATTTCAGCGTTTTTGAAAATCTAAATCTAAGAGGGTAAAAAAGGGGTTGAAAGTTTGTATGGGGATTCCGTCACTTTTGGTGTAAGAAGAATGATATTTAGTATTAAAGCTATGCATACGTATTTCGTCGTTTTTAGAAATTTAACTCCAAACGGGAGAAACGGGATAAAAGCATTAGTATAAAAATTAAAAAAAATAGAAATATACTATTTGTGTTTTTTGATTGAATTAATAAACATGAATTTCAAAGTTTTTAGTAACTTTTATTTTTGTTTGGAAGAGTTGGGTGCAAATAATGAAATTCAAAATACGCAATATCTTATATCAATATATCTTAGGGAGAAATATACGAACTTCACTATGTTAGTGATATTTGGATAAAGAAAACATATTCCATTATTGCCATATGTACCACTTAATTGGTATTCAAGTTTAAGTTTCATTAAAATCCATTCAGTAGTTTATGCGTGAAAGAGTAACAAACGTCCATACATCCATACAAACTTTCGCGTTTATTATATTAGTAGGAAGTAGGATTATTATATGCCCTGTACTGAACACACATACACTTTACTGGATGGGCGAATAAATCGATTGGTAAATGTTTATATCTTATTGATTAAAAAATGTACGAGATAAAATCCTTATTTTACCCGTACGAAGTCGGGACGGGCAGCTAATTACTCGCTGATAACGTATCTTTCTGTAGGTAAAAAAGGTTTTTAAAAACAGTACAGCAGTTTTTTAGTTTATTCGCTACAAACGAACATACAAAAAATCTATTTTTACTTATTTATAATCATCATCATCATCATCATTTCAGCCGGAAAACGTCCACTGCTGGACAAAGGCCTCCTCCAAGGATTTCCACGATAGTCGGTCCTGCGCTACCCGCATCCAACGGCTTCCCGCGATCCTCACGACGATATAATATTAGTATAGATAAAGACCACGCGCGAGCGAAGCTGCGGGCAACAGCTAGTCTCTAATATAAATAAATCGAACATTTGTTACGTCTATCAGACATATCATCAAACATTTATTAATAAAAAAAAGCATAAATTGAAATAAGTATAAATTGACACTGCACACAAATTGAATTGCCAGTCATACACTTGAAATTGTAAAAATAAAAAATAAAAAGAAGCAATTTAATGAAAGGGGACTCGAGTGACGTTTTTAATTATCAGACAATTATTGTGATTGATGGCGTTGCGTCCAACACGGCTACTAATTAAGTTGAAAACCAAATTCACTACTTTCTGTACTCAACTGCAATTTCTGTACTCTTAATACAATGATTGTTGCTAATTGAACAAGCTGTATAATTTATTACTCGTAAGTTTTATTGGGCTGGTAACATAACAAATAACATAAAAATATATATATATTTTTTGTCTGTACTAATGTATAAAACTGAAGTTTTTTCGTGTGATCCATCTAATCTCAGGAACTATTAAGCTTATTTTTATTTATTATATTTTGATTATTTATACGCGGGTAAAACCGCGGGACACAGCTAGTGTTCTATATGGACGAGCAAATTTACTACCTGATGGTAAGTCGTCACCCATAAACATTGGCGATGTAAGAAATACAAAACAGCAGTACTTTGTATTGTTGTGTTCCGGTTTGATGGGTGAGTGAGCCAGTGTAATTACAGGCACAAGGGACATAACATCTTAGTTCCCAAGGTTGGTGGTGCATTGGTATTGTAAGCGATGGTTAACATTTCTTACAATGCCATTGTCTATAGGCGTTGGTGGCCACTTACCATCAGGTGGCCCATATGCTCGTCCGCCTACCTAAACAATAAAAAAAAATCGGTTTGAAGGGTGAGTGAGCTAGTGTAATTAATTACAGGCACATGGGACATAACATCTTAGTTCCCAAGATTCGTGGCGCATTAGCGATGTAAGCAATGGTTAATATCTTTAACAAAGCCAATGTCTATGGACGTTGGTGACCACTTACCATCAGGTGGCCCATAAGCTCGTCCACCTACCTATGCCATAAAAAAATATGCTGATTATTTTATCAATAAATAAAAACCTTTATATAAATGGACAAAGATTTTAATCTATATATACAATCATGAGAATGAAGATGTTATGCGTATACATTGTATAATTATGTTTTTTGTCGTTATTACTAGCATAAAAATTATTCTTCGGTTAACAGGTGCAATCTTACCTAAATTTAAATACGCACCGATTTCTAATAAGCCCAAAGCATCAAAGTTAATTTTTACCTTTGTACCTTCATTAAATCAGGAACAAATTGTAAAATTACGTCATCTATTCGAAATAGACCGCTTAGTATGTTTCTCATAAGTGTGTGTGAAAAGAACCTCGCATTTAATGTAAGTAATCCCCTTATATTGTAAGTAGAAAAAGCGTATTTTATTCCATTTTGTATTACATTGCTTTATTTATAAGTGATTTACCATATTATTTAGGCTTATATCGAGCAATGTACATTCTACAACGCGAATTAAATAACTTAAGATTTATTGTGCGTTGAGATGTAATACGATGAGGAAGCTGAACACCCAAAAAGGTCAGGAAAGGTTCCATTTAGGTTTATGTGGCGTTTCGGAAGATTCTAAACTCAGTTTAATATGTGTTTAGATGATGGTAAATCTGTTTTTGCGTTCGGTCGAGTTAAAGAGGTGCTTTGGTAATTTCCTGCATATAAACTAACCTAAACTAGTTTGTTATAATAAATATGTTATAATTTTAAACTTTATGTCATTATGATTTGTGATATAGTAAACAAATTATTTTATTATAATAATAGTCTTACTATTTATGTGTTGCACAAAAGAAAATTGAAGCTAATTTCGACAAACAAATAAATTTTCGACTCAAAACTTGTTTTAAAATGTAGATTTGATTTCATTATATTATTGTATTTTTGTCGAACCAAAAAGTGCCTCAACCACCTTTATAATACTCTCTAATCAAAGAGTAAGAAACGCTTAATTTTTAAAATTAAATTAACAATTTTTATAATAATAGCAATCTTGATTTTAAAGAATTTACAAATATTATAATATTATTTGAGTAATTTACCCCTCAAATTAAACCAAGTTATTGATGGAAATTGTGATAATAGTCCAAGGTTCGAACCTGGCTGGGGCTTGCATGCGGATCAATAGCTCTGCATTGATTCTTATATGGTTTTGTATTCCCTTTATATATTTTTTTGTGTTTTTAAGAAAGTAAAAAATACGTTTCTATATTTTAAATTTTTTTTTTTTATTGAGTTTTTTATATTTATGTATTTAACTTAATTAATAATAAAATAATAGGCACGATCGCTGGGCGTGTGTGAATTCGGCATACGTCCTGCCTCCAGAAGCGTTCGCGCAGTAGGTACTGAATTCGAACATCCCATAGTGTGAACGCTATTTCGTTTCTGACGTAACCTTGGGGCACTACCATTTCACTCTACTGTAAGCCGCGTAAAAGAACTTTCCAGTGAAACAAAAACGGTGAAATTCATACTTTTCTTCAAAGTCCGTTTAGTAGAGTAACCTATCAATCGCTTTAATTCTTAGATAAGTTATTTTTAAATGGTTTTATTATTAGAATACAAATTTCATATTATTGTTTTGTTTTTTTAATTTGAATTTACTAGGAATACTGAGTATAAACGTTTTTTGTGTTTCTGTTTTTGATTATATTATGTTAATGAGGCTAAGTATTTACAGAGGCAATTACAATCTCCAAATGAAATTTCAATGATTCATGAGAACGAATCGTATCTAAAATAAGTAAATTATATTCAGGACCCCGATATCAAAGTATGAGTAAAAAATGCTACTCAATAAGGATGTATTAAAACAAAATTATTCATGAGAAAAGCGTTACGATGCTGTTACGGGTTAATGTGTTAAATTGAGATAAAAGTACGCATTGCGGTTATGTTACGATAAGAAGTGAGATCGGTTCTTAATTCAAAATTCTTGAATTGATTTTATATTGAGGCATGCCATTTACATTATTATTGAATAGTAATGACTAAAGAAATCGTTAAATATTATGACAAAATTTATTGTTCAGAATGATAGTCGAAAACATACTTTATACGTATACAAGTTTATATCTATTGGTATAATCCAATTCGGAAAGAACTTCGATTACGAAGCCGTGTGCTTTATTTTTAATTTTAAATGAGAGTTGATTGCTTCAGAGTTGTCTAATTATGTGTAAAGCTGCTATTCTCTGGCACAAAAAAGTTTTTAAAAATGTTGTTTAAATTATAAGACAACTGATTTTGCTACAATCATCTTGAAAAGCGTATACATTGTCTCTATAAAGAATTGCTGTCTAGGCTGCTAAAATTACAGGGATTATAAGATTTTGTATGTTCTTTTTATTGATAGTGTATACCTAAATACTGACTGCCTCGTTGGTCTAGTGGCTACATGTAAGTGCGGGGATATCGCACGATATCCTACGAGGCGGCAACCGTCCTAGCGCGCTTTCCGCCCTTGGACATTTTGGCGGATATGGACGCAAGGGTCTATCAACAGACCCATATCCTCCGTCAGAACAGTGAAAGCGCGCCCCCTCCGAGTGCGCTCGAGGCGTTGAAGTGGTGGGAACACTGGAGGGCTCTTGCGATGTGGCGCGACCGTCTCTGCGAAGAACAGTACGCGCCCAAACGCGTCGTCGGAGCGATCTTGCCAGCCTTTGAAGCCTGGATGAGACGCACAAGCACAGATAGAAAAGCAGATGAAATTATGAAGTCTGGAGGTGGAAAGCACGTAAAGCCGTTGGTCCTGCGTTTGAACTCATTCCGGTCGTGTCGGATTGCCGTCCTATCGTGTTATGAGAGTTAGGGAATAGAGAGTGCACCTGTGTTTACGCACACACTTGTGCACTATAATATGTCCTGCGTAGTTGGCTAATCACTCTTGAGACCAGCCGCCGTGGCCGAAATCGGCCTGGAGGACTATTTTTATTATATACGTAAATGAGAACGGACTAAAATAAGAAGTGGCCTATCTATGATTTACTACTTTCGCATGATTTTACGAATAGGATTTAATTTATGGATTCATTGTACGCAAAGATATGATCATTCTTGGTCAGTCTGATTATTGAAAGTGTTTTACAAAAATATAAAATGGATGAATGTAAATAATTATCATCAGCATAATCATCGTCATCATGTTCAGACAATTCGTTGGCGAATAAAAACAAATATCTCGATGACACAACCACGAACACAACACTACTCCGCTATAGTGCCGTGCGATCTGCCTGCTGGTTTCGAGAACTGATCTGCGTTGCCCACCCTGCTCCCTCGCTGCCACCGCCGCCGCCGCCCTCTGCCCGCAAGGTTCGAGTCAGAGGCCTTATGATTTTATTTGCAACGACCGACAATATTTTACTATATACTTTTTCATGCTGTAAGCTCACAATTAGCTTAGCCAGCTTATTGCAATAAAATTTTGATTCTATTAGATGTATTTTTTATATAATATGATTTAATATGAGTTTTAATTTTGCTTTTATATAAAAATTTAATAATGCACTGAATAATGCAATGTATAATGTAAAGAATGAACATCGACGACTTTGTTCATATTTAAAGTTCTGCGATTAATTGCATTAAACGATCTGCTCGTTTCTGATAAAAATATACTATTTTTTTAAAAGCTTTCTATCACAAATCTCGATAGCTAGAGAGTACCACAAATTAGATGAAATAAAGTCATGTGTCGGTCCAAGTATTTTGTGTAGGAATATATCAAAAATATATACATTTATAAAGCGTATACACTTTATAAATGTATATATTTTTTAATACGATGTAATAAGCTTGTTTGTATTCATTTGTTAACAATATTATTTTAATAGATATTTCTCACAGTGACGTTTTCTGTTTGATACTATACACTTTACACTTTTATTTATCTTTTATAATATAATATTGTGCTTTGTCTAACTTAATTATGTTAGCTGTGTTTTCCTATAATTTAAGGAATGCATATTGTAATTATCCTTTTGAGCTAATTTTGCTAAACATGTTCAGTCTTTTGTTCCAAATCCTTAAACCAATAAGTAAACTAGATCATTCGTTATAATATAACATATATACGAAATGAAAGATTTATCTACAAAACTATTTAAAAAATCTTAAAAGAAAGTTGTAGAAAACAAAAAAATTTGGAGTCAAAAATAATTTCTAGACAAATTTCGTTTCGTTTCGGCGTTAATTGAACGTTTCGGCTGATCGGAAATTACGATGGCCTGAAATTTTGTGTCACCATCTCCTGGTCCATAAGGTACAATTCATAGCAACATATCACGTGAAACGTTTGAAAGTTGTTATCACAAAGCTGTTAAATACAGGGTCACGTGCCGAAATTATGTGTGGCCTAATCGCCTTTGTGCGCCATAATCTGTTTTGAGAGTTGGTGAAATAAGATAATTTGATTAGTTATTACTGAATCGTTTTGATCAAACACTTGAGTAACAGATATTTACCCTTTCAATGATTATTAAAACAATAATTTTAAGAAAACTAAGGAATATAATATAATAAATAAAAAAATTTAGAATATCCTACTTCCTACTTCATATTATAAACAGGAATATTTTTATGGATTTTTGTTACTCTTTCACGCAAAAACTACTAAATGGATTTTAATGAAACTGTACAATAATATAGCTCATACATCAGAATAATACATAGACTATAGTTTACAAAGTTGTTGAGTAAATTGGCGAAAATATAACAATAAGTGTCACGTAAATCGGAAAAAAAATATCCTATCTGCGAGCCATTCTTGCGTGCGCTGCAAAAACCGTAAGAGTTACACGAATATAATGTATGGTGCAAATGTATCTCTTGTAGAAATGGGGTGGAAACATTGATATATTATTTAAAAAAAGACCGTTCTGTTTGACTTTTATTATTTGTGTTACTTAATTGAATTGATAAACATAATTTATAGTTCTTAGAAATTCCACCCAAACGGGTGTCAATTTTTTTTTTTATTTAAGACGGTGCTACCTAGCAGGATGCTCACCTGATGGAGAGTGACTACCACCGCCCATGGACATCTGCAACATCTAAGAACTTGCAGGTGCGTTGCCGGCCTTTGAGGAAAGAGTACGCTCTCTTCTTGAAGGTTTTTATGGCATATCGGTTCGGAAAAGTCACTGACGAAAGCTGGTTCCACAGAGTGATTGTGCGAGGCAGGAAATGCCTTAGGAAACGCGCTGTTGTGGATTTCCAGACATCGAGGTGGTGAGGACGGAATTTTGAGTTCTGGCGTGATGTCTGGTAGTGAAATTCAGCGGCCGGGTCTAAACCAAACAAGTCCTCAGAACACTCCCCGTGATATATGCGATAGAGTATGCAGAGTGACCCAACATCTCTACGCAAATCCAAAGAATCAAGCCGGTCGGTAATAGCTTGATCGTCGTCAATTCGAACTGCTCTAGGTTGAATGCGGCCAAAAGGAAGAAGCACTGGTGAAGGTACTGGGGAGCTCCCGCCCAGAGGTGAGAGCAGTACTCCATGTGGGGCCGAATTTGCGCCTTGTAAAGTTTGAGGCAATGGGCCGACATGAAGTACTGTCTCGCCTTGTTGAGCACTCCAAGCTTTTTGGAAGCCAGCTTAGCTTTAACTTCCAATTGATCGCGGAACTGAACAACGTTCGAAATCTCAATGCCAAGTATCCCGATACTGGCTGTGGGAGGGAGGGGAGTATTCTCGAAATGAGGAGGATATAACAAAAGGAGACTTTTTTATTTTTGTTTTGTAGAGTTAGAACGTTCGTATGTACATATTCGCTAAAAAACTTCATACATATACTTCTGGGTGCAAATAACGAAATGCAAAATAGTGAGAGGTGCAAGTAATAATTTTTAGTTCTTTTACGCGGCTTACAGTAGAGTGAAATGGCAGTAGCTTGAGGTCATGTAACATATCGAAATAGCATTATGTCTACTTCTAAAATGCTACGTGCTATAATGCGATGCGTTGGGCGTTCGAATTCAGTACTGCGTGAGCGCTTCTGAAGGTAGGAAGCTTCTGCATCTATGGCGAATTTTTGAGCGCCAAACCATTTCAAACGATAGAGCGTGAACTATATAGTGCGCCTACCATTTTATTATTTATTAAGTTAAATATTTAAATATAAGCAATCTCAATCCAAAGAATTAATTTTATTTAAAATACCTACCTACCGTTCCTAAAAATATAAAGATAATACAAAACGAGTAACAACAAACTTACGAGCCTTACGCAAGTCCCAGGTTCGAACCTTGGGCTATTGTCACAATTCCAATCATAATCACTTTTTATTTGGAGGGCTAAATTACTAAAATAATATTAAAATATTGGTTATTTCTTATAATGGGAGTTGCTATTATTATTAAAAAAATGTTAATTGGATTTAAAAATTGTGACAAAAATACAGTAATATAATAAATTAAAATCTACATGTCACGTTTTGACATATCGCAAAGAACTTTGTTTCTGACGGGGGTCCCCCGACGGCACAATTTTTTTCCATACGAACTTCACTATGTTAGTGAAGTTGTATCCAGTCTATTATTATCATGTGTACTCAGTTTCCTTAGATTTATTTTATAATATGCTCGAGGAGAGGTAGTTTTAATTCCAAGAATAACCCCAATGAGAATATATCATTCGGATTTCAAAGTACATAGTTCCCTCTTAAAGTTTGCTTCGTTAGACATTATCGATATTAGAAATGTTAATCATTCCTTACATTGCTAATGCGCCACCAACCGTAGGAACGAAGATGTTATGTCCTTTGTGCCTTTAGTTACTGGCTCACTCATCCTTCAAACCGGAACGCAACCATACTAAGTGTTGCTGTTTAGCGGTAGAATATTTGATGAGTGGGTGGTACCTCTACCCAGACGGGCTAGCACAAATCCCTATCAATATCCTAAATCATCGTTTACAAAGAGATACTTCAATTATTAATTATAAATAAAGTTTTCAGTGAATAAAAGAATAGTTTTGTTTAATCTGAGTTTGATAGAATAAAAAATATATATTGGTACGCTTGCTCATTTACAGTATTTACTATATCCAACGGCGTGGATAGATGGCGGGGTATTTAAGCAACAGAATCGTAGATCGGAATATTTATATAAAATAAATGTTGACTTCAAGCTGTTTAAGTTACTATGAAATATATTGAGTCAAACTACAGGAATTCACAATAAAGTAACTCTAATGTGCTAATGTGAACTTTAAAATAAAAAAATCCCTTACTATACTTTTTTTGTTGATAATAATAAAGTGCCACAAAAATCAAATAACTTTTATCGGCCCGACCCACAGGTAAACAGAATTTGAACCCACACTATTTTTTTATAAGCCAGTTTTTTTTTCTTTTATTCTCTTGGTAAACGGACGAGCATTTGGACCACTTGATGGTAAATGGTCACCAACGCCCATAGACAACGGCATTGTAGGAAATGTTAACCATCGCTTACATCGCCAATGCGCCACCAACCTCGGGAACTAAGATGTTATGTCCCTCGTGCCTGTTATTACACTGGCTCACTCACCCTTCAAACCGAAACACAACAGTACAAAGTACTGCTGTTTTGCGGTAGAATATCTGAGGTGTGGGTGGTACTTACCCAGACGAGCTTGCACAAAGCTCTACCACCGAGGAAGATCAAACCAACGAGGCAGTCAACTGGCCCATTAAAACTCATATAAGTTTTAAAATGCTTGACCTAATGAGAAATAGTTATTAACTGAAACAGCTTTTTTTTTATTCAATCAGTTTTTGATTTTAATATACCTAAATGTCTCAAATTCTTTTGCAAAATACTTTATATCCGATCGTTTTACAATCGGATATAAAGTACTCAAGTGCTCAAAAATCACAAACGGTAAACGAAAAGAGGATTCCTTCGGGAATTCACATCTTTGTAGGTATTTCTAGAATAGTGTATTCGTTTATAAATGTTGTTTAAAAACTGCACGAACAGTTTCGGATAAAAATTCATTGCAGGTGAACTACGTTTACTTAAAAGCTATTATTTAAATAAGGAATATGCATAAGTTCGTGTCTGGTACATCTGTTTCGTACGAGCCCAAATCATAGCAATTGAAAAACAAACGCTAATGGATATAAAACAAAGATTTTAATAGAAGACTTAAATCCCTCATTTTAAATATATGTTAAATTGTCACAGTTATAGAAAACCATTTGAGGTACCTATTTGGGGTCAAACTGTTAGTATGTAAATTAAATAATGTCAGATATAAAATCGATGCCTGAAGATAAAAAAGAGTTTTATTTCAATTTTGGTTCTCAATAAACTCGAAATAAGATTAAATCGAGAGATGGAGCTGCACTAAAGTTCCATTTGGTTGATTTTTATATTGACGACATCAAATGATGGACATAGGGGCCTTCGATTAAATAGCAAGACGGTTTTTCCATCACTGATCGCTGTCATTGTGAGAAAAGTAAAGGGTGTAAGTAACACGAGGTCGCAAAATACAATACCTATTAAATTATACATCTGAGCGTCTAGCAAGGAATTCAAATTATTGTTGTATCAAAAAAAAAAATGTTATTTTCAAGTGTTCTCCATTACTATTACTAAAATACAACTTACACAATTTTAACAAACGCACATTGTCAAACACTCCTTAATAAATAATTGGTCTCAAATACTTTTAAACTTATAACTTTATATAATTAATCCTTATTGGTAAATATAATACTAACCAAACCCACATCTATACACTACGACTTTGTTTAATATCAGTTATAAATTAATCGTAAAACAAGCAATTCATTGTAAGATCCAAGTCATAGAACTAGCGCCTTTTTTTACGCAACGCTGGAAAATCGCTTTACGCGTTTCCCCTACGGGAACAGTGGGGGTCGGTGTATATGGGGCTCACCGGTGTCCAAGGCACCGAGTGCACCCCGGTCATCGGAATACCCAATAAAAAACCAGCGGCTCCTCGGTCTTTTTCGTCGGAGCGGATCTACAGCGGCATCGAGGGCTTGCTGGGCTAAAGCCCTGATATGCTCGACTTCCGCCGACCCTGGACGGGCGCCGCGTTCCCTCGCCTCGGCTCGGAAGCGGTACACCTCTGCGAGCATCTATGCCTGGAGTTCCCAGGGCGGATCACCCGCGAGGAGGGTCGCCTTTGTCCAAGACACCATACGATACCCCCTGATCGCCCTCACCGCTATAACCCTCTGTGGCTTCCGCAAAAGGGCCCGGTTTGGAGCGGTGAGTACGTCCACCTGTATCAGGGCACCGTACAGCACCATCGACCTCACTACCCCAGCATAGAGGCGCCGGCATAGCGATCCCAGTCCTCTCACGTTGGGTAGGAGGCGGCCTAAGGCAGCGGCGGCATTGACAAGCTTCGGGCCGAGTTGCACGAAATGCTGCCCGAAATTCCATTGCCCGTCCAGGATCAGGCCCATGTATTTCATTTGGACGGGCTGGACGGTGATACTCGCCCCTCGTGGGGGGTCTCTCCGTGGACCGTAGAAGAGGAGGGCCTCCGTTTTGGATATGGAGACCCTCAGGCCAAGCATTTCCATCCGGTCCACGGTAAGAGTTGATCCGACTTCAGCCAGGCGGGCTGCCTCCTGAAAGTCCTGCCCCGTCGCGGTGATGACGGTGTCATAAGCATAACACAGTACCCCTATTCCGGGAAGAACGGGAGCTCGCAGAAGCCAGTCGAAGCCGACGTTCCACTAAATTGGGCCGAAAATCGATTCCTGTGAAACGCTGAAGCCTATCCGACGCCAGACCAACTTCCCGTCGCCCCCAACCCAGACGACCGGCGTCTGACGACGAATGGTCAGCACCCCATGCCATCGGAGTGCCTCACTGATCGTCTCGAATGAGAGACTGTTGAAGGCATTCGCAACGTCTAGCGACACCGCCAGGATCACATGCCCCCGGCTCACCGCTTCCGTGGTCCAAGTCTTCAGGGCGTTCAAGATTTCGACCGGCGAACGACCCGCCCTGAACCCGAACTGAGCCTCTGAAAGACTCGGATCAACCTCGTCGAGGTGTTGAACGAAACGGGTTGCGGTGAGAATCTTCTAAAACAACTTACCCGTCTCGTTCAGCAGCACTATCGGCCTGTAAACCGCGTAGGGGCCGGGTAGTCGACCCTCCTTCGGCAACTGCACTGCATTTCCCCTGCTTACTAGGCTTCGGAAATAGAACTAGCGCCTAAACTAACTAGGCTTAACTTATAACGGAATACTAATATACTTAGTTCAAAACTTACGTGTAAATATGTAATCTTAAATGTTCAAAAAGATAAAGAAAGATTTCCAGAGAACATTGAGTGAAGTTTAAAAAAAATTAAAGCTGAAAGAGCTTGAAGATATAATTTTAAACGTTGTAATAAAAACACAAATTGCTTTCGTACATTGTCGTGGTACAATTCTTTGAAGATATTTAATTTAATTCAAACATTTATTTCGTTATATATTTTGTTTTGATTTATTATTTAATGCAAGAAAAATTAACCAAAATCTCACCATACTATAGAATACCATTCGACTTTGAAATATACTTTTATTAAATTATTTTTATTACTTGTACCATATCCAGTTGGTAACCAATATGAGACCCCTCAGCGTTTGACTCCGGATGATCGTTAAATTACGAGGGACGTTTCTTATTTATTCGGCACATATCTAAGTATTGTTACACGTGATTTAGTACGTCTCAAATAAGACATGTCGTATTCAATTGAATAGTATAATATTGGTCAGATTTTGGGATCTATTGAATAATTATTTATTTATTTACAACGATGAAAATAACTTTGGTATAGCTGAAAAGAAACAAGCACCGGTTTCCTTACATGCGAAAGGGCTGTAACAATTTAGGTCACACAATTGGCATTCTAAGTACACACTACCACGTGTGTGTTAACTAAATTCAATCTGTTTAAGAGTTTAATGAAACTTATTACATTGGAAAAATTTTATATAAATATAAATGTATTTTATTATGTTGTTTTTTTATTGTGTCCATAATATTTACGGGGGGTAACGGGGAGAACGACAATACCATCTAGTCGACCCCAAACGTCAACCTCACCTGTCCGTGGTACCCCCTGCTAGATAACTGACGAGGCCCTGGCGACCGAGCTGTGGCGGTAGAACCACTAACACCTGACTGGGTAACCTAACAGAAGAGGCTTCAGCAGTCTGAAGTATTTAAGTAGTAAGAAGGATTTAAGTAATCTCCAAAAGGACTGGTGCAGAAGGCAAGGGGAAACCACTGTAACTATCTTTCCCAAGAATGTCGACATGAAAGTACAAACAGAGATAATACGATTACCATGCGACCCGCGTAGGGACCGGCGCAGTTCTGCGTCTGGGGCAGGCGGTGTGAAATATGTGACCGGCCACGGGGCAGTAGGGAACCAGGCTCCCAATGGAAATTTAGCTACTGGAACTTCTGTCAAGCTACGCCACATTCAGACGATAGGGACATTGAATGTGTGCGGACTACTCAGCCCCGGGAAATTTACTATCTTGGAAAAGGAGATAGTTAGATGCGGTCTTAACATCTGTGGACTCAGTGAAACCCACTGAAAAGGCAACAGCTACTTCCTCACTGATTCCCACTGAGTATACTTTTCTGGAAATGACAACAGCAGCCAGAATGGAGTAGCTCTATTAGTCCTGCCTACAAGAGGAACTATGTGATTGGCTTTGAGGCAATGAATGACAGAATATTAAGCGTTAAACTTAAAGTATCACCAGTGAATCTGAATATCATGGAGATATATGCACCCACTAGCACTGCAAGTGAAGAGGCTATAGAGAATTTCTACTCTGAAATGGAGACTTCCATTGCTAAAGTATTGAAAAGAGAAATTCTAAAAATAATGGGCGACTTCAATGCCAAAATTGGAGAAAATCATCACCAGCCTGGACATTGTGTGGGCAAATTTGGACTTGCAGCACGCAGCGAAAGAGTTTACTAGCTTACAGTTTGCTAATGAAAATGACCTGGTGATAGCCAATAAACGTTTCCAGCATCATCCACGCAAGCTATACACTTGGACATCGCCAGATGGTAAATATCACAATTAAATAGATTACATCCTGAGTAGATCGCGATGGAAAACATCAATTAGAAATGCCCATACACACCCGGTGCAGATTGTGGTGTGATTTGATCACCAACTCCTGACTTCAAACCTTAAATTAAAGTTAAAAGCGGCTCGAAATCACCAAAAATAGAGGAGAATTGAAGTTCAAGACAGTTCAAAATTTTACGCTCCTGCAAGACGGAACTGGGTAGAATGGGCGAATGTAGACGTTACAGAAGAGATGCCTGAGATGTTGTGGAACAGAGACGCAGACTAAAGTCAACAGGGGCAGGCATTAGTGACTTGAACGAACTGTCAGCACAAATTCAAGCAGGATGCAGGAGGGATTTTAATGCCTATCTTTGCAAATTATGTGAAGAAATTGATACTCATGCAAATAGACATGAGTCCAGGGATCTCCACCATAAAATTTGATCTATCACAAAGACACTTTCTTCCAAGACCTGGGCTATTGAAGACAGTGAAGGTAGATTAGTCAATAAGCTAAACCATATAACTGACGTTTGGAAGAAATAATGTCAGTCCCTGTTCCAGGACAATCAGTCAAAAAACTTTCCTGATACAGAGCCCGGAAGTGAAAACGAAGAGCCAGACATTCTACGATCGGAAGTAAAAGCTGCCATCATGCATCTGAAGAAGGGTAAAGCCACAGGAAGAGATGCAATCCCGATCGAGACTATAAAGCCTTAGGTGACATAGGTATCAATATCTTCCAAAACATATGCAACAAGATATGGCATTCAGAAACATGAATTGTCTCACACCGTTTTCATTCCTTTGCACAAGAAGGGTTCGACTAAGAAATGTAGCAACTATCGCCTTATAGCCCTCATATCTCATGCCAGTAAAATCTTGCTACACACTATCAATGAACGACTGAAAAACTTTCTGTCCAAGGAAATTGCACCAGGACAAACTAGTTTTGTAAAAGGGTACACGTGAGCAGATCCTCATCGTTCGCCAGATAATAGAGAAAGCATGAGAGTTTAACAAGCTTACTTATACTTGCTTTGTTGATTTCTCTAAGGCATTTGACTCAGTAAAATGACCCAAACTATGGAGGGTGTTGCTGGACATGGGTACACCTAAACACTTAGTCCATCTTCTTAGGCGTCTTTACGAAGATGGGACTGCATCCGTGCGGACGGATGATGTTATATCTGAAGATTTTCATCCCAGTGCTGGAATCCGACAAGAATGAATAATATCACCGCTCTTGTTCAATGCTTGCACAAAATTGGTAATGCGCATTGTCCTTGAAGACTGGACTGACGGTGTTGCGGTTGGTGGGTGCAAGATTACAGATTTGCGCTATGCCGACGACACGACCTTGTTTGCGACTGACATGATTCATATGGAAGAATTTCTTCTTAAAATGGAGCGCGTATGACAAGAATTCAGACTACAGCTTAACCGCAGTAAGACCAAGATAATGATCTTAGACCGGGCGAAAAACAACCGGCCCGAGATCACTCAGATTGCGAACTGGAAGGTCGTCCAATCCTACATATATCTTGGAGCTTTAATATCGAATAGCGGTGGATGCGCAGATGAAGTCAAGCAACGAATGGCAATCACGAGAAATGCAATGGAGAGGCTAAAGAAAATATGGGGAAACAGAAACATTACCATAGCAACTAAGATCCGACTCGTACAGACGCTTGTTTTCCCCATATTTCTATACGGTGCGGAGGCGTGGACTTTGCGGGAGGTCGAAAAAAAGAAAATCGGTGCTCTGGAGATGTGGTGCTGGAGGCGAATGCTCAGTTCACGAGACACTTCGTGAACTGAATTTCGCACCAATATCTCCATTCTTCAAGAACTCGGCATCAAGCAAACATGTCGCAGACATTCCAATTGTAGCTCATCTAACTTAGTGGTTGTTTGTTTGTGCAGTGTGTATTCTTGCGATGTCGTGAAGCAGCAGTGGCCTAGAGCGATTGACCAATCTCGGTTGTTTAGCAGCTAGTTCTTCCTTCATGGTTTGCAGTTGCTGACAATAGATATCTGCCGTAATCGTTGGCCAGATTTTAGAAAGCTGTAGTGAACGACACCGGCGCTTGTCCACCAAACACCCACAAGTTACTTTTACTGAGTCAATTTTCGTTTAGGGCAGGATTTGGCTGGGTCTCCAGGGTTCAGCTAATGCGACGAGCGCTTCAGATTATCGTCCAGTATCTTTTCATCACAAGTAATGATTCGATTTAAAATCCCTTCATTATTTTGTCGGTTGAGTAAAGTAACACAGCAGTCGACGCGTGTTTGCAAGTTCGATTCACTCAATTCATGAGGTACCCATCGTTCAAGTTTTTTACTTTCCCGATTTGCTTCAAGTGGATTAATACAATTTTGCTTGCTATGATGAATGCTTCTGCAGCACTGGTGCCACGGTAGAACTCGTACTCGTAAATATACCGATATTTCATGTGTTCCATTGTGCGGTAATAAGCGACGCCAAAGAAAAAAATAATTAGAAAAAACAAATGAATGACTGATTTCAAAACTCAAGTGTACCAGCTAAATGAATTTGTAATTCTTAACCAAAGAGGAGATATTTTAGATCAAAGTGGTCAATACAACAAAACGCTAATTTCATATGTAAGGACCTAATATTTCAAACGAATATGTTAGATTTAAGTACAATCTATAACTATATTCTTTAGGCGGAAAAATATAGAGGTTTTTTTATAGCGTGGAATATCTATTGGCACACTTTGGAGTTACGACCGTATGCTGAGTGGTATACGGCATGATGCTCAATTATACCGTCATGCCCCATCAGCGCTGCCACTCTCTATTCTCTTGTATGTGTGTGGCGCTTAATCCACTGACTTACAAGCACACAACTTTAAACGAATTTCGTGATGTTTGGTAAATTTCAAGTCGAGAGGGCAACTTTTTTGTAAGTAATGATTGAGTGAACCGTTTCTTAGGTATAAGTTCACTTCTCTCATATATTCAAAGTACGAAGCATCTACACTTTGAAATACTTTAATTTTCCGTTAATTTTTCTAAATTTTATTTACGATGGTTTTAACGAGTTCTTTAAGACTTGCAGACCATTTTATAATTATAATGTTAATAACTAACGAGTATAGAGGTCAATTTATGAAATAAATTAAGAAACATTTAAACATTTATTACGTTACATTTTTGCTCAACCATTTAGTAGTTCTTTTTTGTAGTAACTGGTAAATCTTGATATGTGTTATAATAGCCATTGGTTTTATCGTTATCTATTTTATTTATTTATTAACTTATATTATATATTTTTGTTTCGTCAGCCTTGTTATTTGGTTCGCTTATAAGGGTGCAGATGTCAACAAGGTCCCGAGTTCAGCTTCGAGTGTTGACATACGGCCTTATTCATAAACGTTGCTTAGTTACTGTTTAGCTAAACACTGATTTGTCTCTTTCTGTCATTATTGATTTGACATACGAAAGAAGAAGACAAAATATTGTTTAACTAATCACCAGTTAAATAAAGTTTATGAATAAGGCGGTTAAATTAGAAAGTCTTAAGTAGTTACAGTGATACAATTAAACTACTTGATTAGTACCTATTGAGACAATTTGTAGTTACAAATCGTTCTTTTTTTTTCTTTTTATTACGTTACATTATTTAGAACAAGATCACAAAATTAAATCCAAATTAATAACGTATAGGACGTATAGACTAAACAGTGTAACTACCCTTAAGAAATATAACGTTAGTATTTTATCAGCGCTCTCATTACATCGCGCTCAGTGGGGATTACAGCTTTCTAGAAGTTGTTTGCGATGCGTCTCCTGTGTACAATACGTTCTGAAGATATAAAGAATTAAAGTATGTTGTAAATAAATATTTGTTCTATCAGTTTATATGATTTATCATATAATTGAAAATGTATCACTTCTTTTATTTGGTACTACTTAAAATAACAATATTTTTTTATATATTTTCATTTGAGAATATGATTCAAAATATGTCTAGTAGGGTTACATTGATAACATTTTAATTGTTTCTCAAGAAGGCCTAGCAACAGCGCAGGTTATATTACAATGGACAAAAAAAATTATCAACCGATTTCTAATAACTTTTTGGTGTGTGAACCTTGCTATCTACCTGCCGACCGAATAAGCTAAGAATTATAAAATCGTTAAAACGTGTACAATATGATTTTGTTATATACATTATATGATGAAATACAAATGTATCTAAGGACTATATATTCCTACAATTTAGATTCACAAGGAACTTTAAAACCGCAAGGAGTACGAGCATGCACTGTATCTCATTAACATCCCACTCAAGAACAGTCTCGCCTACCCGCTAACTTCAACACGAGTCTCTTTGAAAACGTAATCCTAATTAGCACTTGTAATCCTCGTCTCGAATACCATATTAATGTATGGTGGGGCTTACTAAGATACATTTTAAGGACGTACAAAGAAACATTTCGTTTAATAATGATCCATTTGTTTGCATATAATTTTACCACCCACTCATCAGATATTCTACTGCAAAAGAGCAGTACTTTGTATTGTTGTATTCCGGCTTAAAGGGTGAGTCAGAAGTGTTAAGCATTCCTAACACCGTCAATACAAGCGAAAAAATGTGTCTTGTGCATATAATTCGGCTGGATCATATACATATGAAATGTGGTATTTGAGTGGATATAAATAATATCGTCTAGAAGGAAAACATTGTGAGGAAGCCTGCATGTGTCGCATGAAAATCTTCCACATGTTTATCCACCATTGCTTCGGAGTAGCGTGTTGACACAAGCTCTAAGCTATCTCCTCAAAGAGAGAGGTCATAGCCCAACAGTGGAAATTACCAGGCCGCTTCTTTATTTATTTTTTCAAAGCTATAGTTTCAAATAAAGCATTACTACAGAGCATATAAGCTGTACATTGTTACTTAAGCTGGACTTTGATATTTAGGTTTCCCGGGTAACTGTAATTATTATTTAAGACACAGACTCGACTTCAGAATACTGTCGACTTAATGAGGGTACGGTTTAGGTTACACAAGAGAAATGTACAGTCTGTTTTTTATAACGTTTCAGGTCAAAAATTCACCTACTCCTTATGTTTAATCTTAGTCAAAAGCAACCTAGTTTACGTACAATTTGGTTTTATTATTGTAAAGCCTTTTTTAGACGCGTTATGATTTTTTTTCTGTTCGAAATATCAATTTTTCAATTGAAAAATATTTTGGTATATACAGTGTGTAACAAAATCCTTGTCCGTCCCGAAAGGGGCATATTGGTGTGTTATAGACATAACTAAAAATAATATTAAATATCAAATATTCATTATTATAAAAATGTTATTCACAGTTCGCACGATACGTCCTAGTAGTGCAGTCGTGTTTTTTGTAGTTGTTTACTAATTGCTATCGTAATTCTAAGAAAGACGCGCTCGATCTTATCTAAGATTACGGCGGCCGGCCATATGGCGCGTTACTATGGAAAACGATAACATGAATTATACCGAGTCTAATAGTGTAAACAGATTGAGGGAACAAATACAATTACAGGAGAATGAAATGTATGTGGAGGACGAATTAGAAGAACATAGTTTAGAAAATGCTAGCAGACCAACAAAACGAATGAGGGAATTAGATTCTAATGATAGATGGACAACAGTTACTAAAAGAGGAAAAAGGATGGTTAGAAGGAGTATCTGGAACAGCAAAGAAAGTATTGAAGAAGATTTAATAGAAATTTGTGTGTATTCAAAAGACATAATGCCTAAACAATTTCAATTAGCGAAATTACTCAAGAAAGAAAATATATTAAATATATCTCGAATAAAATATATAAACCCGTATAAAGTTCTAATTCAGTTTGAGGAAGAAGACAGTGCAAAAAAATTAATGTCATGTAATGCTTTAATAGAAAAAGGATGGAGAATGCATAATAGATATGAAGTAGGAATATCATACGGTGTCATTAAGAATGTAGAAATTGAGTTGAGTGAAGAAGATATCAAAGAAAACATTACTAGTGACAGGGATTTAATATCTGTGAAACGATTGATGCGGAGAAATGGTGAATCGGACTGGTTAACGAGTGAAGCAGTTCGATTAGGATTTAAAGGTTCATCTTTACCCCCATATATATATGTATATGATATAAAAATTAAGATTGAGCCATATATATTTCCTGTCACACAGTGTTCTAAATGTTGGCGTTATGGTCATGGTAAAAAAGTATGCCCTAGTACTAAAGTGATATGCCCTAAGTGTGGATCTAATCATGCTAATTGTGAGTCAATAAATCTTAAATGTGTTAATTGTTTAGGATCTCATTTATCTTTGAGCCGGGATTGCCCTACATTTAAAAAAGAAAAAAATATACGAGAAATTATGGCTGAATTTAATTGTACTTATAAAAAGGCTTTAGAAATGTATGTTCCGCCATCCTTACCTGCAAAGATAAAAAATTATACATGTGAAGAAGTTCAAGTGAAAGATATTCCCAGCTCATCACCTAGTCAATTAACCTATGCTGGGGCTGTAAAGTCTACGAAACACATTCAGACTCCTGAAACGACACCAAAAAATAAAAAAAAATCAACACACAAAAGTACTGTTAATAAAAAAAAATATACAGCTAATAATGAAACATTTAATTGGGAGGCTTTATCTGAGACTGAATCTATCATGGAAGACATTAAGGAAGATGATAACAATAAAGAAGATAGTATGAGAAAAGGGATATTTGTTGTTTTGCTAGAGAAGCTTGCAAATATTCTTTTTATGAAAAAACTTACAGCGATGAAGAAGATAGAAGAGATTATAGTAGTCTTATTGGAATGGTTTATGAGTGTGATCCAACGTAAATTCGATTTTGTTTCTCCGCTTAAACATTTCTTTAACAGTGGACAGTGAAGTTAAATTGAATAGGATTAACATTATGCAATGGAACGCACAGAGTATAAAGGGAAAGCTAAGTACAGTTCGCCAGTTGTTAGTGCAAGAGAAAATTCATATTGCTGCTATATGTGAAACGTGGCTAGACTCAGAAACGAATCTTACAATAAGTGAATATAACATTTATCGAATGGATAGACAAGATAGTTATGGAGGCGTAGCAGTTCTTACTCATCGTTCTGTTAAGGCTCAAATGATACATTTAAATTCTAGACCTAATTTAGGCATTGAAATCATTTTTGTTAAAATTTTGAATTGTTCACATATTAATAATATAGTTGTAGTGTATTGTCCTTCCTCGGTAAGAACTAGTCAGAGTGATTGGGACCATTTATTTTCCTTAGTTGATAAAAACACACTAATATTGGGAGATTTTAATGGCCATCATACAAATTGGTCTAATAGGGTTGATCAAAGAGGTATACAAATTTATAACGCTATACTAAACAGTAATTTTGTAACATTAAACGATTCATCGCCAACTCGTGTTAGACTAGTTAATGGTGTTCTACAAGAGTCTTCTCCGGATATATCAATAGTATCATCGGACGTATCTGTGAAATTTAATTGGAACGTAACTAATGAGACATTAGGAAGTGATCACCTTATTATCAAATTGACAACTTATATTGGCCCCACATTAAAACCTCTTAAAAAAAGGAACTTTAAAAAAGCGAATTGGCCATGTTATCGGGAACAACTTGATCTCATATTCTCCGACTTAAGATTACCAGAAAACCCTCAATGGGCTTACGATATTTTTATATCATATTTAAATGAAGCAGCGGACAAGTATATTCCAAACAGTTACATAAATCAAAACCCAACACTTAATTTCACCCCGAAACCTTATTGGAATAGTAAACTATCAAAACTAGTTGCAGAACGACGGCTGGCTCTTACTAACTTTAGAAAAAACCCTACACCAAGTAATCTCGATGTATTGCAAAAAAAAATATCTGAACTTCAAAATATAATTCGAAAAGCTCATTCTAAATCCTGGCAAAAATATTGTTCGTCATTGAACCAAAGTTCTTCTTCAACTGAATTGTGGCAACGTATGCGCTGGATCAGAGGCTATAGTACTACAAAGTCATATATCGATGAACTACTTACTCACGATGTTTTAAAATCTTTAACCCCCGATTATGTTTTGCCACCCAAGCCCTACTTTAATATCCACAATAGCAGCTTAGAAACTCCTATCTCTATGCAAGAAATTTTATTGGCTATTAAATCGACTGACACAGCCCCTGGTTGTGATGGTATATCATACTCAATGATAAAAAATCTACCAGAAAATGGTATTCTCACTTTGCGCTATTTATATAATCAATTCTTATCGTTGAATGTAATACCTCATCAATGGCGTAATATAGAAATCGTCCCTATACCAAAACCAGGAAGAGACTTAAAGCTTACTTCATCCATCCGTCCTATATCCTTGATATCTTGCTTGTGTAAAATGTTTCATTCTATCCTTAACAAGCGATTAGAATGGTATTTTGAAAAAAACAATTTGTTCTCTAACGACACGATAGGCTTTCGAAAAACTCGATCTTGTCACGATAATTTAAGTAATTTAGTTACTCATATACAGATGGGTTTTGCCAGAAAGGAATCTACTCTTGCATGCTTTATCGATATAAATAATGCTTACAACAATGTTAATATTTCAGTCCTATTAAACAGTCTCCATAAATTTGGTGTAGGCATTAAAATTTGCAACTATCTTTGGAACTTTCTTAGTAATCGTTGGCTTAATATTCGTGGTAAAGACCTTAAATACGGGAGATCTACTTGTTTAGGTCTGGCACAAGGTGATCCATTGTCACCCTTATTATTTAATATAGCTACGATTCATGTTTATTGCGAAGTGTATGGTGACTCTGTTAACATCTCACAGTTCGCTGATGACTATGTAATATATGCTTCAAGTAAAAATATTGCATATGTACAAATGCAGTTACAAAAAGCATTAGGTATATTTAATGAACAAATAGGTAAGATAGGTCTTGATATTTCTTCGAACAAAACTAAAGTTTGTTTATTTTCGAAAGGTAGAAAACAAAATGAAATCCGTTTAAAAGTTAATAACTCTATATTACAATATGTCGAATCTGTGAAATATCTTGGGATGTGGTTGGATCGTTCATTACGTTGGGGTAAACACATAAATGACACGGTACAAAAAATTTCAAAATGTCTTAATGTTTTTAAGGTATTAGCCGGATCGGGTTGGGGGGTTCACCCAAAACATTTAAGACGTGTATATACTTCTTTAATACGTAGTAGAATTGATTACGCTTGCTTTTTATATGCCAATGCTGCTAATAGAAATCTTAAAAAGTTAGATACTATACAAAATCAAGCAATGAGAATTATAGGGGGCTTTATTAAAACTACTCCTATCCACGTTATGGAGAGTGAACTTTGTTTGCAACCCTTGTTTATCCGTAGACGATACCTAGCTGGAAAATTTTATTTGAAATCAAAATCCTTAAAATGTAATAAAGTTATAGATTTACTTAACAACATGTCTAATTCGAATGAAAGCCTAAGGTATTGGGAAAATAAACGAAAACCCTTGCTGATCACAATCCATGCAGAATTACAATCGATTCCCATTCAACGTCGGAAGCAGCTAGACATGTTTTCCTTAAAAACTTGGGTTAGCAATATTGAAGTGAATAACGTTGTTAAATGTAACCTTACGCCTTTACAAAATTCAAAAAATAAATATAGCTTAATAGAAATTAAAACATTAGTTAACCAATTTATTAACAATACATACAAAAATCATTATCAAATATTTACTGACGGATCAAAAGATATAAATGCTTCAGGTGCAGCTTTATATGACGCGCAAACTAAAAATAATTTGAAATTTCAACTAAGTAAATATCATTGTATCATGTTTATAGAATTACAAGCAATTACGGAGGCATTAGCATATATTGATTCTGTTGAATCTCAGAATTTCGTAATTTTAACAGACTCCAAGAGTGCCCTCCAACATTTAATAAAATGCACTACGAGCTATCGGGGTACTCCAATAGCTTACACTATCCTAGATCAAATTCATAAATTAAATAAAACCACAAAATCTGTTTCTCTTCAGTGGATTCCATCTCATGTTGGAATAATTGGCAATGAGAGAGTGGACCTCCTTGCAAAACAAGCTAGTGTCGATGGTATAACAATACCTGTGGACCCACATTTCTCTGATTTGATTTGGGTGCATAAAAAAAAATGTATGTTCTGGTGGGGAGAATATTTTGATAAACGTTCAAAAGAAAAGGGCATATGGTATAGAACTATGCAACCACAACCTTGGAATAAACCCTGGATAGATAAATGTGACCTTAGTCGCCAAGATCTCATTACGGCTTTAAGACTTCGCTCCGGACACCTTCCATTAAACTCATTTGCGTATTTAATGAATAAAATAACAACCGCCAATTGCACCGAATGTGGTGTAATTGAAGATATTTATCATATTTTACTGGAATGTGTTCGAAGCGAGTCATTTAGACAGGATATTAATCAGCATTTTAAGACTACCTTAACTATTGCTCAGTGTATTAGTTTTATGGCATTCCCTAACAGTAATGAGGCAAAAATATTGTACAAATTAACTAACAAATATTTAAGTTTAAGAAAATAAAAGTGTATTGTGTAACTAACAGAGCGACATAGTCACAAATGGTGACTAAGCTCTAAAATAATTAAAAAAAAAAAAAAAAAATGTTATTGTAATTTAAAATCCACATTTTAGTGCCCTAATTCACCAACATCGAGCAATTTTTTTGTAATTAACACCAAATTCGTTAGGCGGCTCCTTTGAGTGCCTTTGAAATGCCGCTGGTACGTGTAAGGCCATGTCACTACTACTAAGCGCGATATTGTGCAATATTATTTGCCAACTAAAATAAAAACGCCACAAATCACCTAGCTCACACTCTCAGCAAATGATCTGAGCTAATTGGACTCTAGCGCGTAATTTATTTATTTTCTTTATTTATTGAATTTTTCAGAGAAACATACAGTAATTTTATACTTGAAAGTAATACATTTTTTTTCCTACACAATCAAGTTTCCATGACTAACTAAAACATAAAAAATAACATTAACCACACAGCTTATAAGACTAAAGAGAAAGAAAAAATAAAATAAAAATAAATTAATGAGCGTGATGGAAGACTGCCCTAAACTATTACCAAATATTTTATTAATTTTCGTTCGAACACATTTTTCTTTGTTAAGCCGATTTATATAATTCTTGGTTCATGCCGAAAGGCGATGTCGGCTTCTTCAAAGAAGCGGCGGAGCGAGCGTCGGCAGGTGACATGGAGAAGTAATGTTGTAGAATAATCGATAGTTTGACTATCGATAGTAATACATTCGATAGTATTGCATTTTATCGATGGTTTTGGATTATCTTAATGATTTTTCATTAACTAAATTGAGTGTACAAAACCATCGATGCTATTAATAGTATCGATAGGTTTTGGTTAAAACTAATGTATTTTGCAATACTATCGACACTATCTTGACACTTGTGTTTTTCCTAAAACCTATAGTATATGTAAAAATGTTAAAACTGTGTTTTTTATAAGAGGCAATAAAGATTTTTATTTTTATTATTTTATTATATCGTTTTTATCGAATGAATTACTATCATTAGTATCGGTAGTATTGCTGTTATCAATAGTATTGCAAATTTCACAACTGTCAATGTTATCGATAAACTATCGATACAATTGTTTTCGCTAAACTACTACACTACACTGACTCACTCAGTAGTCAGTTTGGCGCGTAAACGACTTGCGAGTGGTAGTTTTGTAGCTGTGCTTGTGTTCCGCGATATGTTAAAAATGATTACATAATAGAACCGACACACGATACCTAATACCTTCACGGGTCGGACACGAATTTTGTTGCACCCTGTATATATATATGGAACGATTCATGAAAAGGCTTAGGCTTATAATTAACTAGCTGTGCCTCGCAGCTTCACCCGCGTATAATTAATAAAAATATAATCAATTATTTTATTACTATAATAACACACACGCGCACACACACACACACACAAACACACACATACACTCACACACGCACACACACATTATGGCTACTGGTCAAGAAATACGTAATTAACGACTTGAAATTAACTTTCAAAAGATACCATAGGGTTTACCGATCTTATATATGGCCTAACATTTGCGCCATCACATGTGTGTACCAATTTTCATCAGGATTGGTCAAGCCGTTCTTGAGTTATAAGAAGACATACAGACAGACAAAAATGAAAAAAATAGCATAATGTGAATCACTACATCATAAAACGATTATTTATCACAAAATTAGGTGAAAAAAAATAATTTACAGACAGAGCCAATAGATTTATATAGCAGTATAGATATAGATAGATTATGTTTTCGTGTAAATTGACTGAAATATGACGATGATTGTTGAATATATCGAAAAAAAAAAACATGTTAGTAAACATGGCCAATAAATAATATGATATATTCTAATAGATAAGTCTATGCCCAATCATAAGTGCTCTCTTTATTCCCTCATGTTCTTTCATGTTCTGATGTAATGTCAACCTGACACAACCGGCAAGAGTTTAGAACCAAAAGCTTTACGTGCTTTCCGAGTCACGGGAGTTCACACATTTCCAACTTCCAGACTCCAGGCTGAAAATTCAAATAACTTTATATCGGCCCGATCCGAACCTAGGACCTCGAAATCAGCGGTCATTAATATCTAGCCAATAGACCAACGAGATATTCAGTTAATTATAATTAATAAAATCAAATTTAGCACAATAAGTCTTTGACAAATATTTAAAATCACCTTCGGTTAATTTTATTTTTTATTCTTGCTCCAGTCCACTAAGCTATTTCAACTCTAGTAATAATTATAAAAAATACATTCATTACAAATAATAAATATTTGCTCACAAATGTCTTTCTAAAGTGCACATTAAGAAAGTCTTCTTCTTAGTCTCATGCATCAGGTAACGCATTATGCAACAATTCTCTTTAACTTTCAGACAAACACTGAAACTCGAGGACTCGCTACACGTCCCGCTAACTTACCCTCGTCGCTTTGATAACGACATCTTCATTTACAAGAGTTAGATCTCGGATAGATAAGTACGTTAGAGGTACGTTTTACATTTTAAAAGTTTATTTAATTTAACAAGAATATAATTATAGTTTTACTTTCAAATTATATACCATAGAATTTATTTTTTGACAATTGTCAAAGTTATCAGGTGAAGGAAACACACATAATGCCCACTTCAAATTTATATAGCTCGTATCTACAGATATTGGATCTTATTATTGTAAATGCCATACACACATCACATCACACTATACTAGCCTATTATCGTATTTTTATAATTATTAATATTGTGAATATACCGCTGGTGTTTCTCATACCAATAAATAACTACAGTACAATAACAACTACATAACTACCACTAAAAAGCATGTCACATGTTCATTTGATCGCTCTTATTACTCGTACTTTAAAACTGTATAATAACACACTTTGATAATAAATCCTATCTTATATTATGTCAGAGAACAATTTAACTTACAGCTCAAAACTTACGTTACAATTTGTCTGTGTTATGCAGAAATATCTCAGCTCACAGAAACACTGATTAAAGTTATTAATATTTTACAGAAAAAATCATTTTATAGTGACAGCAAACCTGTTAAACTATAAATTAATAAATGACTATTATGTATGTTGACTTTCTCTTTTCAATTTTAATAACTTTATTAGTGTTTCTATGAGTTGAAACATTTTTGTACAATACGGACCGTATTGCTACATTTAAAGTTATTATTATTTGTCGAGATATTATCTTTAATTAAGGTGAAATCATTTTCGTCCCCTGATCGGATCTCCAACAAGCCATAAGGGGAGAGCACGGCAAGGGCAGCAGATGCGTAATGAAAGCACTTCCGCATTACTTAACGTAACCTCTCATGACCTCTACTTCACAGGAATTTCACTTGCGTCAAAAATTTGGCCAGTTTATACGGCTGAAGTGTGATACTTTGTTTGTACGTAATATTTGCGCAGTTGACTTGTGGAAGATTAAAAGGCACTTTGGAATATTTACTCCAAAAAAGAAATACTTGGAACTGGTTATTTATTAAAAGAAATACATAATTAAAAATGTTGCTACAAATCTATTTTGGTAATATTATTCCAATCCTATTTAAGATTCAAAATACATCATCATATCTATGATAGATGATATTATCAAGAAACGAAGTTTTAATTTAGTACACTCGTACTCATACTTCTTAGTGATGCAACTTTCTAGATACTTTGACTATTTGTAACTTTCCAACTATTCGACAATACCAATCTCTAACTGTACTAAATGAAGAATTCCTCAGCTTTATTAAAGGAAGTTTTCCTGAGAACGCTCTTTAGCATTGTCAAGTTTTCCTAACTTCGACGTTTGCTTAAAATCAGATTGATCGTCATTACATGCTTAATGCCATTTTTTTCATTTATTTAAAGAAGGCAGTGTAAATGTTGAACACCAAATTCACTCACAGACAATCTGCAAAAATTAAAAACCACTTCCTTATCAATGCGCTGGAGACTACGGGATCTAAGATATAACATCTTATTATTCCCTGTAACTACTCTGGCTCGCTTGTTTAAATTAAATCGATATAGAATACTTTCGTTAAACGCTTGATTTGAACTCAGATGAATCGACATTATCACTTATTATTTAATATAACTTTTATTATTATGTTATTATGCATACAAACTTTATATTATAAATGGACTTCACAGAATGACACGTATTAATCGTTCGATATATTGGTACTTAAACTTTAATGAACCATAGCAAATTTGAGATTACAATTAATTATATTGGTATGAAAAACAATAAATTAATAGTGTAGTAACATATTTTTTTCATCTTTCAATCTACATAAATCGTAGTACAAACTATTGTTTGTACTACGATTCACGTTTGAACTTTCGTTCAATCTCTTAATGTATTTGATTATATATGATGACAACTAGTTTCCGCTCACAGTACGCCCGCGTTTGCGGTTTAGGGTAGTGGCTAAGAACCCTATGTACTCTTCTGTACCCCTAACAAGGCGCACAAAAAAATTCATGATGAACAGTTGAGTAGTTAAGACGTACGAGTGAAAGCTTAACAAACTCACTTTTACATTAATAATATTAGTAAGGATATCATAGACATATGTACGGTGTAACAAGGCACACGGGACATAACATCTCAGTTTCCAAAGTGGAACATTGCAGATGCTGCGCTTCGGGTTGGTTAATCTTTCTTACAGTGCTAATGTCTATGGGTCTATGGGCCGTAATGTAAGTCACAAGCCTCGTAACACAGACAAACGTTACAGCCCTAATATAGCTGTGGACTCTTATTATTAGTACATATTTTTACTACTTTGCGATAAAGCCTTAGGTTTAATCTACTAATAGATTTAGTTGCCTGTTTATCAGATAAAAACAAGCTTTCTACACATTTACACAGCTCTGATTTATTACAAAGATGCCAATAAACTATAAGGGAGTCATATTTTTCGGTGATCGCGTCTGTGTCGCCTATAAACCACGGTTATCTACTCCGTTATTATATACGAGCAATACTTTGTTGCCTAGTGGCCTCGTGGTCTCCAGTGATGTGAGGGGTAGGGCGAATATAGCGCGGCAGTAAAGTTATTTGTGACTAGGAGATAAATATCATTCATTTCATTCGACCTCGATTTTTGGAGATAAAAATTAATTCCTCAAGTATTGAATCATGGTTTTCTTTTGAAATAACTTGAATGATAACATCAATAGGACCTTTTTGAGATAAAAGTTTCGGGAATATTTTCTCGCTGAGTGATTACAATCTCATGTATACTCTCAAGAATGATTTGACTCGACCTCGATCTAACCTCAGATTTTATAATATAGTATAATCCTTTTCTGTAAGAATTTTTTTTTAAATATTTTAGTTTGATTTAAATATGTAATAGTCAAAAACATAGAAAAATGGGTTTTCTTAATGTACTTATGAGAGATCCTAAAAAGCAATAACCGGTGCCCAAAAGCTTTTGGTGCTTTGACAAAAATGTGACAATAGTGACTGAACAAAATTTCATAGAAAAGCGAGCCTGCATAATTACGAGTATACTGATAGAAGATTCAATAGAACATCGGGCCACATTTGCTAGTTTGTTTTTTTGTTATGAGTCCTAGCAAAAGTTAATATTCTATTCTGAACCTGCAATCTTAGGTAAGTCCTCGCATCCATCCACAGGGCCGTCTCGACTATAATAATAATGTACTTAATAATTTAAACTTAAGTTGTATTAATGTTATCTACAAATGACTGACTTGACTCATGACTGCCTCGTTGGTCTAGTGGCTAGATGTAAGGCCGCAGACCCGGTGGTCCTGGGTTCAATTCCCAGGTCGGGCCGATAAATAATTATTGGGGTTTTTTGTCAGAAAAATCTCAGTGGCAGCCCGGAGTCTGGAAGTTGGAAGTGTGTACACTCCCGTGCCTCGGAAAGCACGTAAACCCGTTGGTCCTGCGCCTGAACTTTTTCCGGTCGTGTCGGATTGCCGTCCCATCGGATTATGAGAGCTAGGGAATAGTGAGTGCACCTGTGTTTGCGCACACACTTCTGCACTATAATATCTCCTGCGCAGGTGGCTAATCTCTCTTGAGATTGGCCGCCGTGGCCGAAATCGGTCTGGAGAACGTTATTTAATGTTATCTATACTGAAGGCAGAGTTGAATTTCACACAAATAAATACAGTTATTATTCGCTCTAATAATTTTTGAATGACCCATATCAACGGTTGAAGATGATTACTAATGAATAAGCTTAAGATCGAAGACAAAATAAATGTCTTCAATAAATGAAATTTAAAACTTTGGGCAATAAACTTAAACGGATGTTTGAGGATTCTTTATTTGGAAATACTGAGTTGAAAGCATTTGAATGGTTAAGAGATATATTCGTGTCGTCCTCTGTATTCAATAACTCATGAAAGATTATTTTTTGAATTGCTTTATTTATTTGCTGATTAAATTTTTATGATACTTATCGAACTCGTGCTACCAGTAAACCGACTAAACAGTGTTGTTTTGTAATTACAGTCAACGGAATGTTTTTAGAACTTATGATTATAATTTTTTACAGTAACAGTAACAGCCTGTGAATGTCCCACTGCTGGGCTAAGGCCTCTTCTCCTCTTTTGAGGAGAAGGTTTGAAGCTTATTCCACCAAGCTGCTCCAATGCGGGTCGGTGGAATACACATGTGACAGAATTTCAGTGAAATTAAACACATGCAGGTTTCCTCACGATATTTTCCTTCACCGTCATGCACGAGATGAATTATAATCACAAATTAAGCACATGAAATTCAGTGGCGGTTGCCCGGGTTTGAATCCACGATCATCGGTTCAGATTCACGCTTTTTTACCACTGCTTATCTATTTATCAATCTATTAATATTATATTATATATAATTTTTATTATTTTATTATTTATAATTTTTATTTTGTTTTATATAAATATTATATTATATATAATTTTTTACAATATATAATCAATTATTTTTAAAATTTACGTTAATATTAAATTAGATTGGCTTCCCTTGCTTTTGTTAGCAGTTGTTCTTATCCTTATTTCATAGATATATCAAATAGATAGAATATTAACTTTTACTTTTGATATAACCTCAGTCCGTAGCTATATCATATAAAATAATCATTAAAACACGCAAAAATATGGAGAAACACACATACAAAAAATACATAAAGAGAGTAAAGAGGATATAAGTTAGCTTTCTTTTAAAATTCACCTTAAAACAAAGCTTAATATACTTTTTTGAGAGAAGAATCTTACTAAATTTATTACTGTTACATTTGGTATTTTCAATAGTATGATGTTTCAATTTTATAAATGTAAGCGGCTCGATCCAAAGGCTTATGAAGGACCGAAACAGCTGAATAAAAGATGGTAAATTAATTTCTTAAGTCCACGTCACGAACGTTGTATATTTCTGTTTAACTTTTCTGTATAAAAATGTAATTTTATTTAAGCCTGTCTGGGTAGGTACTACCCACTCATCACAGATACATACTACCTCTAAACAGCAATGCTTAGTACTGTTTTGTTCTGGCTTGGAACGTGAGAAATCCAATGTAACTAAAGGCACAAAAGAAATAACATCTAAGTTCACAAAATTGGTAAGTTACCAGATGGTAGGTGGTCACCACTGCCTGAAGACATTGGCGCTGTAAAATATAATTAGTCATTTCGGTAAATACATATTTACAATCGCGGCTTTTGTGAAAAATGCTCCAAATTTTTATTATTATGTTTTTTATCAATAATGAATGATATTTCATGTAATATTGAGGACGGTTCTGACACTCGCTGGCCGCTCTACGCGCGACTAGTGAACGATGTGCTTTAAAAGTAACTTAACCCTTAATTGGGCGCGCCTAAAAAGTTGCACAAGTGGTCGCGTGGGGTGATTAGCACCCCCAATTAGTAAATTAAAATAAAATACGAAATACATGCAAAATCAGACTTTTATTAATGAGAACATTTCAACTTACATATGAATCTACTTTTATCTTTAATATAATTAACAATTGTTATAAATATGATAAATTTATTTTACAAATCTTAGTTTTACTCGGTGCTATTTAGGCAGACAACTTGATATGATCATTGCACACATTTTTACGGCACTTAGAGCATTCAGTCTTAGTTTTCGGTCCTTAGTTCTTGGACATATAATGGCACGTTTTGTATGCCGGCGACCGGCTAGTTTCAGAATTAGCGATTTCAACTTCACGATCGAAATTCACTAATCGAGAAAAAATCGATTCCTGTGCCATCAGTAGCCAATAAATCTTTATAGTTCAAGTGCAATGAGCGAAGCACTCCCGACATATAAAGCAGTCCAAAGAATGCAAGTAACTCTTCGTAAGAAACAACTTTGCTTATGTTATATATTCCTTTGTGTAAGTCAGAGTAAGACTTACAGCTTCCCTTGCATTTTACTGCTAATCTAAAACAAAACCTCAAAAGTGTTAGAGTATTATATTTCAACTTACACAACACCTTTTATTTTATTTATTTATTTTATTTTGAATACTTAGGACAACCAACAGTAGATACAATAACACATTGAATACGTACAATATAACAACTTGAATCAAGGAAAATGTTCTACTAATTACAGGTAGTCTCGGCATGCACTTATAACATTACAATACACATATTTTATAAAATATTTTTAAGTGAAAACAAATACATATAACAATTCCACTAAAAAATTAAAATAATTTCAAAAATAAATATTAAAATACCAAAAAATAAATTTTTAAAATTACATATTAAAAACACATAGGAAACTATTAAATAATCAAGAAATATTATTAATTAATAATTGGAAAATAAATATTAAAGCATGACCATCTAAACAAAAATTAACATTAATACTTATATTTCTCTAGATTACAACAATTCATTGAATTAATTTATGTTAGGAGTAACAATAACAATACATTAAATCACTAATTACAACTGCATTGATAACTTGTCAAATTACAATGCTTGAAGCATACGGAAATAATTTTACCAAATATCCACTTACCCGCAATTCAGACCACACAAACAGTCACCTGGAGTGTCGTACACCCCAAACACGCTCTCTGCACCTAACCGTCCACTACTGAGCGCCGATCGCAACTAAATTGTGTATGTTATACGTTCTTACGAAGCTACCTAGAAGAACAGCGTGCTCAATTCAATTTTTTAAAAGTTATGAGCCTGAAATCTTGCTTTGGTGTGTACGACACCCCACGCGACCAATTAAGGGTTAACATAACCTAACCTACCTGACTTTGCCCTAGAATTTCTTTCAATGCATTTTTCAAAGGCATTTTTCACAAAAGTTGCGATTGTAAATATTTACCGTCATTTCTTTCATTGCCAATTGCCATGACCCTTTATAACCCTCATTAAAACCTTTCGAAAATAACTATTACAATCGAAGGGTTGTTATAGCTTTGCGAAATAATAAACATATTTTTGATGTTTTATTTTCATTTCAGTTTAATATTGTATAACAAACAGTAAACAGTATATTCGTATTCAACCGTAAGTTTGTTTGAAAAAGTTAGTTCATTGCATAATTCTATTCACCAGGTGCATAAAATTCAGAAACATACTTTGTAAACGGACCTCTAGAGAGGACACGTATTAAAATGATAAAAGGATTTACTTCATTATATAATATATTAAAATTTACTATGTTTATTTACATTAAAACCTTAAATAAATAAAAATTAAAAATAAATACAATATATTTGGATTGATGCATGGAATTAAAAAGCAAAATTTTGTTAATATGCGTTTGTGTTGACTTGATATATTCATGAAACGTGTGTGTTTTGTTTAGTATTCAAAATGTATAATGTGTTCAAAATATTGTTTGCTTTAGCAACAAAGTAACAGTACTATATTGTATTGTTAGCATTATCACGTTCAGTCAGAGATTTGATAACGTCAAACGTTAGTTGTCGTATTTCACAATTAGATGTGACGTACTGGGTTAGACCCCATTATTTACATTTCACATGAAAACGATTAAACGATTCCGAAAATATGATTTTCTACATCTAAATAACTAAAAGATGAGATGAATTAGTGGCTAGAAAACGTGAACATTAATCCAAGATTGGGACGGAAAACATTGTTAGGAACATGTGTCGGGTGAAAATCATCCACATGTGTATCCACCAACTCGCATTGGAATAGCGTGGAGTAGGCTCTAATCTTTCGCCGAATTTTTTTTTTAAGTTACTCAAAGTACATTTATTTGTACGTCATATTATTTTATTTCAATGACATTAGTATCATAACAGTCAAGCACAATACTATATTTCAAATCAAATCAAAAATCTTTATTCAATATAGAAGTGTTACACCTAAAACCTGAAGAAACGGCGAAAGAAACTCAGCAGGTTTTTCTTTAAATCTCATCTTTACAATAAAGGCAATTTATACAATAATAGAATAAGATTCTTTCATTTGAAACAACCTGGAAGCGATCGTGCGATCGACCGAAAAGGTCATACTGCTTTTTTTCTTGAAATTTCGTATACTCACGTATTTGGACTCGCTGATTACGAATATGATAATTAAATTTGGCCCAAATTTAATTTTCAAGGTCAAAACTCGGAAAAATGGGAAAAAAATTTTTTTAACAGGTTTTTCTATGTTATCTGAATAAATATTGACCTTAGAGAGAAATGTTTCGTATAAAAGTTGTCCATTATATAATTTAACGCATTTTATATTCTATAATTTTTTTGTCTAAAAACATTTTTTCTTTCATAAAACCGACTCTTTTCACTCCGAATACAATACAAAACATAACGGTAGCCATTTAAAACGAATTAATTATCTTGTATTAGAAGGCAAAAAATTGGTATCATATTTTAATTTATCTTTTAAAACGTTAAAAGGAACTTTTAATATAATACGATTTGCGTTATAATTGAGATCCATTTTCGTAATAATAAATTGCTGTTTTCGAAATACGAAAAGGAGATATTGAATTTAATTTGTCTTTATCGATAATGTTATAACAATCTTATTAAAAAATAATACAACACGATTGGCAATACTTTTAGGACTTTCAACATATTTATTTTATTTCGTAGACTTTAAACTAAGCTTAATAATTTCGAATAATTCTAGTAATTATTATCCATGATTAATAATTATCCTACATTAATGAATATTGTGTAGTAAATACGGTTCTCCAGTGCCAAAAATCTATGAATTAACTGATTGTAAATTAGTCAGTATCAATTATTGGCTGCTGGTAAGTTCGATGTGATTTGAGATACATTTCCTTCCACTATGATTTTCACACAACAGCAATGTGACAAGGACCGATTCGGTTCCAGTATCTACCAGAAGTTATCCATTTACTTATTTTTTACTTTGATGATATCCTCGATGAGTGATTTTGAATATACAATTAGTTGCAGTTTGTAAATATTACACAGCTGACTAAAGTTATTCGCTCTTCTAGAGAAAGATCAATTCATTAAATATAACAATATCGATCCACTTGGCCCAAGGTGGCATGGCCCATGTCACATAACGCTATTTCGTTATGTGACATGGGCCATGCCACCTTGGGCCGCTGCCATTTCACTCTACTGCAAGCCGTGTAAAAGAACTTCGTTCAAAAAAGAAATGGGCATTTTCAGAAATGTATATCTTCCAATGTAAGTTGAGCTCAGATCTATATGATCAAACATGCGTAGATATATCTCTAATCTTTTAAGGTTGTCTCACTATAACGTTTTGTATGGTAATCAAATTTATTCTAAAATAATGCATTATTTGTTACGTCGTTTTTATAAAAATGCCAATAATTCTTATGAAACATATAGTTTTGACATATTTCGACAGGTAGTTAAATAGATTGTTTGAAAATGCTCATATATACGTAATTATTTGTTTTCGGTTTGCAAATAACTTTGTAAGATAAAGTTTATAGGTTAGGTGGGTTTGTTAAATTTATACTTAGTCGGTTAGTTTGACAGGTGAAGTAAAGCCTTAAATAAAAATAAAAAAAATGTATAAATAGTACAAATCGTGACCGCGTGGAATGGTGGCTTGAATGCTAGCAGTATTTCCCTTTTGAATTGCAATTCCAATTCTCTGGCGAAAAATGAACCTGAATTGAATAAAAATGAATTTAGTTGATAATAAGTTCTTATTTAAAATAAAAACAGATTTACGTTTTGCTTTTTAAAGGAAATAATTTCCGGTGAATGTTGACGTGACACGTTTCCAACACAATAAATAAAGCACAGGAAATGCAAGTATCGGAATAGATTTAAGGGAATGATGTTTTGCTCATGGCCAATTGTATGTTGCCCTATGTAGATCCGGTTGCGGCAAAAATGAATAAGTACTTGCTTTTTAATCTGCTCTTAGTAATTCCTTTTAGTTATACGCGGACGAAACCGCGGGCAAAGCTAGTATAATATAAATGTATACTAATTTCCACCCACGACTACGCCCATCTGTAAAGGGGTGGAGGGTGGCAAATGTACGTGGTTCAAATATTATTAAAATATTTATATATAATAGTAAAATAACAAAAAAAACATGATAAATCGACTTCCTTGCGTTACCTTTTCATTGGTTAAAATTTTAATTAAGAAATGCCCCGAATTTTGAGGAACATTCATTAAATAGACGACCACTTGATTCATAATAGAAATAATGTTGTTCTGAATATGAAAAACGTTCTGTATTTGTCCAGAATATTTCTTTAAATTTTAGGTAGTTCAAAAAGTTATAAGATAAATATTATATAAAATATTTTAAATGTTTTAAATACCGGGGATTGATAGTCGGAAGTGTTTTCTTCTCTGTGAAAGCAAATAAACTGGACTCTCTCCGGTAAGGTAAAGTAAAAGAGTAAATGTTTCCGTACACATTTTTGTACTATAATATATTACGAAGATTTTGAGTATTGCTTGAGACTGACTTGGATATCAACATACTATCTTTATGAATATAATAATAGCGCATCCATCGAACACGGAAGCATCTGATAACCAGAAAAACAGACCACCAGCAAAAAATTTCAAAATTAAATACGCAATGTAGGCGACAACGAAATTCTATCAAATCCTTATCATGCAGGCGATCCCAAATAAATGGTTAAAAGCAAGCGAATTCACAAGCTCGTATGCTTGTAATTATATCAATGAAAATCATTGTGATAAGTATCTATATTCAATCTCTTTTATTATGCATCAACAGGGCGAGGTCGCTGCGGGCTGTGTTTCGAACAGGAAAATGCAATGTTTATATTATTTTATCTGTTTATCTCGTCCTTCTAACAATGACAGCTTTAGATGCTGATGTTTTATTTTTAAAGTATTCTCATTTCTATTTTATAATGAATGAAAACATTAATTATTTTGCATTCGTTTTTATATGGCGTTATAACATCAAACATTGTATAAATAAATGAACTAAGTATTTAAATAGCGTGGATGTTGTACCTCTTTTGGCTGTAATAAAAAAAATCCTATATAAGAGAAATCTTCATTCCGAGTATTTTTTTAAGTAAGCTTTATTTCATGTATTTCATTTATGTCTGTACATTTTTTTTTTCACCTAATTTTGTGATAAATAATCGTTTTATGATGCAGAGATTCACATTATACAATTTTTTTCATTTTTGTCTGTCTGTCTGTATGTCTTCTTATAACTCAAGAACGGCTTGATCAATCTTGATGAAAATTGGTACACACAAAGAATATGCGACGGCGCAAATGTTAGGCGATATATAAGATCGGTAAACCCTACGGTATCATGTGAAAATTAATTTCAAATCGTTAATTACGTATTTATTTACCAGTAGCCTACAGTAGTATTTATGTGTGAGTGTGTGTGCGCGCGCGCGTGCCTGTGTTATTATAGTAATAAAATAATTTATCGTAGTTTTATTAATTATACGCGTGTGAAGCCGCGGGGCACAGCTAGTTTATAAATATGATTGAACATTATATTTATATCTTAGTTCTCTAAGTACATTTGCGTTACAAAAGATACAAATCTTAAGGTACTAGATTAAACCCTGGTTACCTATTAAAATTTATCGGCTTCTTCTTTATGGAAATTATCAGTAGTTGCTTGACGTTTGAAAATTGGCAGGATTGATAGAGCTTTGAAAAGTACGCAAATCCGTTGATTTTGCGCCTGAACTCACTTCTATCCTGTTTCTATTTATCGACTTGTAAAAGTGATAGAAAAGAGAGTGCAACGACTGTGAACGAGAGTGTTTGCGTGTGTGAGATGTTGTAAAAATAATTATAGGAAAGATAACGATTTTAGATAATTTAAATAAAATAAAAATGAAAATATTATTAACGAAATATTTAAAGATATAGTGATTTAAATTAGAATGAAGTGTTAGTATTACGTCATAAAACAACCGGTAGTCAGAGGTGGGGCAGAGTAGTGTTATTGACTACAGACTATATAAAGCGACGCAAGGCAATGAGAGGGGACTTGCCGTCGAGACATGGAACAGAACGTTGCCTGCTGTCGGTGTTATTCGACTCTGAGTACCTGTTATTACCTATTTCAGATAAGTATCTCTGTTAATGAGGTTAATATTCTTATATTGTTTATTTATAATATATAACACGTGCTTATTGTTTTTTTTTTTTTATTGTATAGGTATGCGGACTAACATATGGGCCACCTGATGGTAAGTGGTCACCAACGCCCATAGACTGGCATTGTAAGAAATGTTGACCATCGCTTACATCACCAATGTGCCACCAACCTTGGGAACTAAGATGTCATGTCCCTTGTGCCTGTATTACCCTGGCTCTCTCACCCTTCAAACCGGAACACAACAATACAAAGTACTGCTATTTTGCGGTAGAATCATAATATATGTATATAGTATCTGTTCCGAATATTAAAGATATTTATTATAATAATATTTTACCACCAAGCAATATTTAGTTGTTGTGTTCCGGCTTAAAGCGTGAGTGAGACAGTGAAACTACCAGCACCAAGGAACATAAAATCATAGTTCCTAAGTCTTGTAGCACATTGCCGATGTGAATTTCTTACAGTGAAATTTTTGAAATTAATAAAATTTCGTGGTAAAAATACCAAGACCACGTAATCAACGTTTTGAAATACACAAAATAATTTGCAAAGGAAAATTAATATTTTACTTTTCTTACTGAATTTAAACAACGGTAGAGCATTTTGTACGGCGGTCTGGCGTTTGTAATTATCTTAGCTCATCATAATTATTGCAAGACGTGGCTTCTTTAAAAGCGATAAATATATTATTTATTTCATAAATTATTATGTAGAGTATTACTACGCCACCTAGCGTCCCAGATATGCACAATAATTGCACATGAATACAACTAAAAACGTTCATTAGAAATCCATATACTTAATTAAAACTTTAACTTATTAAAGTAAATAAATGTACTATACATATTTTTTTATTATATATTTTCCTGTTGTGTTATAATTTTTTTGACTTCAAAATATAACTGATTTAGATGTTTATTTTTTAATTAGGTGAGAAACTTGGAGCTTCGATTTTTATTTTGTGGATATAACTTGATATCCAATTATTTCTTAAGTTAGTGCATTCTGCCGAAGCAGCCAAGACAAATCTATTTAAATATAAACATGGATATCAGGACAAAATACAATATTAAATTTTGGCGCTATCCGCCTCTAGAGGGACCAACAAGCAGACGATTATAAACATGGAAGGTTTGTGCCGGTCCTTTGTGCTCCCTACTTTACGCGGATTCCACTGAGTAAGACACGTGCTCATAAAGGATTTGCAGTAATACTTTGTTACATAAGCTCTGTTTCGTTACAGAAAGTCTCTTTATAACAGACAAGCCCGTTCAGACTTCATACGGTTGTCAAAATAGCACGGGATAAAAACCTTATTTTACTTTTCTTAAAACGGGACTGGTCAGCCAGTGGCGTATATGTATGTATATAAATATTCACCAATCTGTCTACCATTTATTTTGACGCGTTTATTTAAATCTCTCAAATTACATAAACTATTATTTCGAATTGCAAAGTGTAAAAACAGTATTTAGCTAGATAAAACGTTTAAAATTGTTCTTTATTAGTTATTTAGAGAAGGATTAAGGTTTCATGGCAATCAAACTAAATTACAGTTGATGTAATTTTTTTCCTTATTGAACATACAAATGGAGATTTTACTCGGTGGTAGAGCTTTGTGCAAGCTCGTCTGGGTAGGTACCATCCACTCATCAGATATTCTACCGCAAAACTACAGTACTTGCTATTGTTATGTTTCGGTTTGAAGGGTGAGTGATCCAGTGTAATTATAGGCACATGGGACATAACGTCTTAGTTCCCAGGGTTGGTGGCTCATTGGTGATGTAAACGGTGCTTAACATTTCTTACAATGCCATTGTCTATGAGCGTTGGTGACCACTTACCATCAGGTGGCCCAGATGCTCGTCCACCTACCTATACAATAAATTTTTTTTAAAAAGATGTTTATTAGTAATAATTGCTCTGAAAGGGCCCGACTGAATCGTCGCCAGCGAAAGCTGGTATTGCAAATTAGCCATCTTGTATACCAAGTCGTTAAGATTTATACAAATGTTTTGCTAACCAAACACTGCACTTCTACTAGCAAACAATGATAACTACATTATCGGCAATTGTTTGCACAATGATACACTAAATAAATCGGTCGAAAACGTCGGTAACGAAGTTCTGTGCGATATTTTTCGACTCAAACCGTGTTTTAAAATGTAGATTTTAATTGATTATATTACTGTATTTTTGTCACACTAAAAAGTACCTCAACCTCCTTTATATCGACCTCCTAAATTCAAACACCCAATGAGTCGCATTTCGTAGCATTTGGCATATGACCAGCAGTATGAACGCTATTTCGTTACTCACGTGACCTTGGGCCACTGCCATTTCACTCTACAGTAAGCCGCGTAAAAGAACTTCGTTCCAAAAACTCCAGTTAAGCCTTTATACTTTATAATATAAACAAATATTATATATAATACAGTAAAACAAGTACCGAGCCATAGAACTACCCGTACTGTGTTGATGAATATTATCGCACGTCCAACGAATTTGTTCTATGCTTTTATCCAAATGACGATGATGATTTTATTCAAATATATTTTTAATTGCATCTTTGTAATTGAGATTTGTTTATTACTTTTATATCAAATTACTTAAGATATTCGTTTAATTGCCAATTTTTATTCACGAAGAATAACATTAATATTAGAGTAGCCTTGGAAATTAATTTTCTTCTGTCGGCTTTGCTATTGAAAATTACAACATACTTTATGTCGTCAGATTAGCAAGAGGTTGGAGTCGGGCGTATTTCAAAAACGGGTCGGAAACTTCGCGGGGTCGGTCTTTGTACTGAGCTCATTGGAACATACCGCGGTCGCTCGAGAATTTTATACGAAAATAAGCTTTTAATAAATTCAAAAGATAATAATATCAGGCCTAAAATAAAAGTAGTTGTCATTTTTTATTCAATATTTTGGATTATTTATTTTAGACTACCTACTTGTATTTGTTCGTTTGACTTTAAATATAAGTGAGTAGAGTTATTTTTGTCACATAATCGCTACATATTACAAAACAAAATTTCCATTATTTACATTAACCTTGGGAACTAAGATGTGCTGTGCTGTTATACTGGGTCACTCAACTTCACACCACACACTTCAAATCGGAACACAACAATATAAATTATTGTTGTTGAGCGGTAGAATATTTAGTCCTAGACGGGTTTGCACTACGCACCTAGTAAATAAGTTAGTTAAACCTAACTCGTACAAGTCAAAGGGTAATAAGTAGCATAGTACATAAGATTTTATAATACCACAGTCGAAGTCAAAATTCGGTAACTTTACGCATGCTTATTGATCGTCAAAAATATATCACTATTTCTGAAATTATATACCTAGCACATGAAAAAAACACATAAAAAATGTGACCATCACCGGACATCCGACAAATAAAAGAATTAAAAGTATATTTTTTTCTAATATTATAGTAATATAATATGACATTGAAGTATATATAATATACGCGTCACGCATAAGGGGACAGATTTCTCAGATTGAGATTCTTAGCAAAGATAATTACCCCTAAGACCGCCCATTGTACAACATAATATTTTTTTTAGTTCTAAGTAATTTTCTGTAATATAATGTTTTGGTATAAAATAATTAAAAAAAAATAATTACATAAATTTTTAATATAAATGTATATTTTTTTGCGAATCAAAATTAAAATGACCTTTCCTAAAAATAGCAATTTGGACCAACTGTAATGTTTTTAATAAAAAAATTGCTCACATAATGTTACTTAATTTGTATTTTATTTTATAATTATTAATTTATGTACATTTTTTGTGTTTTAATTTAAAACAAAGAGTTATTCTGTAAGAGCTAACTCCGAGCTCACCGCAACTATGATCGTAAATTAATGTCAGAAAGTGTGATAGCAAATATTGTTTTTGAGAGTAGACATTAAAAAAACGTATCCTCGACAGTTTTCAACATTTCACCAGTGAGATTTAAAGTCTACTCTTGAGAAGACTACTGCTGCTTCTAATATGGAATTGTGACCTCGGATATACTCTTCAGTCACTTTGTCGACATTGAGAGAGTCAAGGCCTTGGATGAAGCGTTCCATTCGAATTCCGGAGCAACAAGAGAAACAATACACTTGATAAATTAATTATTCATCATTTGATTTAGACAAACCAATATTGATGAGATTTAAAGTACCGCAATTGTGGTAATAATAATATATTCAAAGGATTTGTATCGTGTTCACGTTCCTGTTATTATTTAGTTCTGAAAACGTAATATATTGGTAATATGCTTTGTTAGAGTAAGTCTTCGTTTTAAAAATATACAAGAGATTGGGAAAGAAAGAGAACGCAAATCAAACATTTAATAACTCAATCGACTGAACAAGTAAAAAGTTACTAGAACAGTTACTAGAAATACATATTTTTGAATATCTAATACTTAACTGAGTGTGTTGGTTTGTGCTACAAAGTCGTCATTTTTTCGATGATTTATTATTATCATTTTCTCGAGAAAATATAAGCTTCTTTTTGGAGAAAATTATTGTTGACGTTTTCTATTCTAATAAGCCAGAGTGTAAATATGAACCACTTAAAAAAATGATGACATAAATGTCAAATATCAACACTTACTCTGCAAGCTTAACATAAATCAATTGTGACTGCAACTTTAAAATGTAAACTCACGGATGAGTTATATCGCTCAACGTTTACTGGGAATAAAGCGTTTTTCATGCATGATAAATAGAAATTTCATTCATCATTAATTATGTGTCATAAAAGAGTAACTACTGAACTTCTAGATGGTATTATCTTTTTTTTTTATTGTATAGGTAAGTGGACGAGCATATGGGCCACCTGATGGAAAGTAGTCACCAACGCCCATAGACATTAGCATTGTAAGAGATGTTAACCATTGCTTACATCGCCAATGCGCCACCAACCTTGGTACCTAAGATGTTATGTCCCTTGTGTCTACAATTACACTGGTTCACTCACCCTTCAAACCGGAACACAATAACACAAAGTACTACTGTTTTGCGTTAGCATATCTGATGAGTGGATGGTACCTACTCAGACGAGCATGCACAAAGCTCCACCAAGTGAATGAAATGTGATCTATATTTCGAATAACGTACTATATTTTGATTATGACTTCTCTCAAGATACAAATAATAAAACAAAAGGTACAGCTGTAAGCCACCTGAAAAAAAACATACCTGATCACGTATCAAGCTGCCTTTGAATTCATTCAAAACCCCATGTAAAGCCTAATGGAGCCTTTCCTGATCTTTTTTGGTAATATCACTTCCCGTCTACTATAAATTTCGATAGATAAAATCTTTAATGTAAATATTTGCGTTTCACGATATACACTGCTCGCATTAGGAATCAATTGAATTATAAATGATAACAAAATGTTGTAATGTAATGTACTTTTAAATATATTTTTAAATTTTAGTAACGTAAGCATGTTACATGTGCTATGAGGAAAAGATTGTTTTAATTTTAATGAGATTTCGTTCCAACCCACTTAGGAGGGAAAACTATATTATAATATAATAAGTATTATATTGATCTTCTGTTAGGTAATTTCTGGAGTTCTACAAAGTAATATATACTATCTAATTTATAAAAGATGGTATCGCGTAATTCTTGCGATCCCTTGAAGAGTTCGCCGTACAAAATAAATTCTGGTTTATCGTGGGGCTTTAAGGTTATTCAACATGAAGATACGAAATAAAGCTTTAAGATTTTACTGACGTAAAATAATTTTAAATTGAGCCTTATACGGGTTAATTTAGAAAACAAAATACCATGACATATAATATATACGGTGAGTGTAAAAAGTATTCGTACACTTAGCTTTTGTACAAAAAATAATGTATAAAATTACACACATACCTAAAAATATATGCTGTACAAATGAACATTATAAAATATTCTCTCAATAATTCAAAACAAAAAAAAACACTTATAAATGAGAATATTTCAGTTTGCAAAACAAAAAGTAACGAAAAAGAGGGGTTTCAGACAGCACAAAAAGTATTCGTACAGTATTAATGATAACATTTGGTCTCAGGTCAGGAACACCTTTCGTACGCTTATTTGCAAGACCAGTCGATGGTGGTGGTGATGGTTTGGTTAACGTGTGAGGTCGTAGAAGTGCTGGAGGAATCGGAAAATTACATTTAATTTAAGAAAAAAAAATTGGATTTGAAAATGAATTCATTTTTCGACAAGACAATTATCTGATGCTGCACACAGCTTGCAATACCAAAAATTGGCTATTGTATAATGTGGGGTACATTATACAATAGCCAATTTTTGGTTTCCCAATTGTATACTCCTCCCCAATCGCCGGAATGAAATCCTATTGAGCCTTTGTTAAGTATTCTAGAAAATAAAATTAGGAAAAGACACGCATAGAATAGCGGAGAGTTTATGTTCAATAAACACACAGCTTGCAATACCAAAAATTGGCTATTGTATAATGTACCCCTCCGAATTGTATACTCCTCCCCAATCGCCGGAATGAAATCCTATTGAGCCTTTGTAAAATATTCTAGAAAATTAAATTAGGAAAAGACACGCATAGAATAGCGGAGAGTTTATTGAAATATAAAAAAAAATGGGATGAAATTTCCTATAACCTAACCTACCTTCATAAAAATACTGTCCATTCGATATCACGAAGACTGCAGTCAGAAATTGATTCAAAAGAATACCCAACGAAGTATTCATTTCGTTTTTATTAGGGAACAACTACTGTGTACGAATGTTTTTTTTACTGTTCGAAATGTCTCCATTTCATAAAATTTTGTTTTCTAAATTGAAATATTCTCATTTATTAGTTATTTTTATTTAGAATCATTGGGGGAACAAGAATGAATATTTTTTATTTGATCAATCTGTATTGTTTCAAAAATAATCTCTGTTTTTTGCAAAAAAAGCCCTGTGCACGAATACTTTTTACACTCACTGTATATACTTGTATTTATGTTTATGTTTACCGCCCAACGAAGTGGGCACAGGTCAGCTAGTATTATATATTTAATGAATGTATGTACATTATTACATATAGAATTATAGAAATAAATCATTAGTCTAATTACAAAGAATATAAGACAGCAAATTTTATGGTCCTAGGTTCAAATCCGTGGAGTCGTGGGGTCTCCGTTGAGCATGGCTAATATCGATTGGGTCAATATAATTATTATATTCACATGTGAAAACGTCATAATGTTCAAGTATTTAAAACAAAAGACTTAATTGTTGATAATATGACCAATAAACATGACATAACGAATTTTTTTTAAATATTAAATCTTACTTTTTGGGGCTTAAATATAAAAGTTAGACATAATATGCTGTCGCTGAATTTTTTGTAGAGATTTTCAAGCTCTACAACTTTTCTCTCACATAATTATATCTCATCGTTCAGGCAGCGTTCGTAAGAAACGTTTTCGTTCGATCGTTTGGATGTGGATGTGGATTATTATATTATTAGAAAAAAAAGCAGGATTAGTTTTAAAAAAAAGCAAGGATTTATTATTATTTAACAATAACCTAAAACTAATTTAATTTTACACAATTACAATCAACATTTATAATATAGTGTAAACACAACAAAAGTACGTCCGTTCAGCTAAAAATCTCGACTAATAATGTCGGTTCGCCACTACCGATTCGTCTTTTATACCAGACCGATGCGGGTAGTTTTATAAAAAACATATTTAGCCATCTAACAATATTTAATCATATTATTATTACCATTAAAATTGGACTGGATTTAAAAGGTTCTGCTTCGTATGGTGTTCTATATTATTTTCAATGAGTAAGGATATCACAGAGCTTCAATCAGTACGTGTCGCCCCTAACGCGAATTCGTCACAACGTCGAAATACAATCATAAAAATATTTGAGGTTACACTTGTAATAGTTTGTCAACGAACTACGCGTTGCTTCTTGGTTAAAAATCATTACATCGCTTGTCTGGAGACTGCTAATTTGTAAACTCATTGTATCTTATCTTAATTTTAAGCAAATTTTGTAATATGATTAGAAAGTTAGACGCAATAAGATTAGTATTATTTATTGCCTGATATTTTTATTGTATCTATAACAATAAAAATCACAAAGAAAATAAAGTTAATACGATTACAGATAAATCGTTTTAAAAGCTTATTATTTTAAACTAGATAAAATCTTCCATTACACCGCAAATACTGGAAGAAAAAATTGTTGTTACTTTTAATATATATAAATAATAGTCCTCCAGACCAATTTCGGCCTCATAATCCAATGGGATGGCAATCAGACACGACTGGAAAGAGTTCAGGCACAATACCAACGGCTTTATATACCTACTTTCGACAGAAAATCTCAATAACATTTTATTGTCCCGACCTGGGAATTAAACCCAGGACCAACGTGTTTGTGGCCTTACATGTAGCCTCTAGACCAACGAGGCAGTCATTTATTTTATATATATATATATATATATATATATATATATATATATATATAATATATACAAGTACACATAATATATAGAAGACACAGTATTGTGTAATTAATTACTTTTGTAAGTGAATCTGTAAATCATTTTATTATTGGAAGCTCACAAAACCCCGGGATTCGACTCTCGACCTTTCTAAATATGAAATGAATTAATTAACTATATCATATTATATAATAATAATAATACTTTTATAACTAAATAGAAGCTGTAACAAAAATATACTAAACAATGATAAAGTTAAGAAAACATCAGATATATCACAAGTTTTCCAATATGTCTGTTATTGCTAAAATCCTGTGGGATTAGATTGCTTCTTGTTTTCGTATTTGATGCAAACATTTAAGTTTTCACATGATATTTATGTTATAATTCTATTATGGATATAATTTGTTTGTTTGTTGAATTATCATAAAAGTATTAATGTCATTAGCGTCTATCTTTGCGTTATTCCAACTGTGAATGATTGTGTTAATAATTAATTATTCTGTTATTATTAATTGTTATAAAAATAATGAAAAAAATAATACGTAATATATTAAAAAAAAGAAAAAGAAAATGAAAAAATTTTGGAGCTCAAATGAAATAAAGAAAAACAAAGATACTAACATAAGTATCAAACGGAAACGCTTTGACAGCATACTACCTGAGTATAGGTATTGATAATGGCTGCCAAACGTAGGCACTTACTAAAGCACACGCAAAAAGTTAGAAACTTGCCAAAACTCCATGGAAAGGAGAGTATGATGGGGAAAAGACTATCCGACAAAATAGGAACTGAGACCATAAAGAAACACACGAAAACAAAAGACGTTATAAAAAAAATTAGAAAGATAAAATGGAAATGGACAGGACATACAACTATAGGAAAGGAAAAATGGTCAAAATCAATAATGAACTGGTTTACTGGTCACAATAAAAGGAAAAGAGGTAGACCACTTAGAAGATGGGTGGACGATATTAAAGCTGTAGCAGGAGGCACATGGATGAGAGCTGCTAACAATAGAGAGGAACGGAGGAAGCCTTTGCCATTAAGGGGCATACAGAGAGTTAAGAGAAAATATAAGAAATTTAATATATAAGTGAAAGTGTTAGATATGAAACAAAAGATAAATACGGTTATTGAAATACTGTCTGAAATAAAGGCTATTATTAATACTATTTTTTTTTTACTGATGTTTGATATTTACAGCTAGATTGTCAAATCATTATAAGTATCATCAGACGGCTACAATGTACAACTTAAGATGGGGACACGAGATTTTATAAGACAAGACAGAGATGAATAAGCTATTTATGTAACCCCGTACAACGACGATAAAAAAGTGCTTATAAAAGCCCAATTGAATATGTAATTGAATATTGATTTTTGATTTTAATAGACCTGTTGTGACAAATTAATTAACGGGAACTTAATTATTGTAACACTAAAATCTTTCTATAATATTAAATAAACTTATAAAATATAAGGTGACATTTCCTCATATAACAAGAGTTAAGAAGGAAAATCAAGTTAAGCCTAGAAATGTTTTAATTTAGGTCGTGCCGAGATTTATTAAGGGAGAGGATCATATTAACGCCTTCTTAAGCCTCGTACCTCGTACACACGCTATGCGTTGATGATGAGAGCAAATACAAAGGCTTACTGAAATAGTTTTCGTAACATATACGTGTGCTATCTTTTATTTAAGTAATGTTTTGTCGATTTTTTATTATTCTGAGGACTAAAATTTCTATGACTGAAGAGTATTGAAAAGGATTTTGAAAAATGTGTGTGCTTGTGAATCGACATAAATTTCTAACATTTAAAGTTTATTTTATTGCTCATTATCTTCTATTGAGCTAAAGTGATTAATATAATAAATATATATTTTTCTGAGTAGTGTATCTTTCATATAGTTTTAATTATTATTTACTTACATTTAAACATTGATGAATACATTGATAAAGCTGTATGGGCTGTTAATGAACGTTCATGCCTTTCGTGGTACAAGGTAGCCTAACCTTATCTATACTTAATATTATAATATAAAGGGGAAAGATATCATTTTTTATTTGTTTGTTGGTTACGTTTTAACTCAAAAACCAATCATCGGATTTTAAATATTCTTTCATTATTAAAAAGCTACATCTTTACCGAGGAAGATAAGCTATGTTTTATTTTCAAATAAATTAGAGATTCTTACGTAAAATGGAACAATGTAACCCAAGGTATCAAATTGTTGCCTTATCAAAAGTCATTATTTGCGTGCGCAGCGAAAATTATAGACGATATAGAAAATAGTGTTCTATATATTAATAGTATGATTTCTCACAAAAAAGACCGCTACGGTTTATGCCTAACTATTATAGTTAAGCCACAATAACAGTTTTTGTTTAAATTATTAAGTTAAAATACGGGTGGAATCGAATAGTGGTGATATTGGTATCATGATATTAATCTTTAACCATTTTAATGGTTTGATAATATAGGTTGATTGTGTACGTGCAAATTCCACTTTAATTATTCAGATCGGACTTTTGGTAAAGAAGTTATGACGAGTATAATTTTTTTTCTAAGTAATAAAAATGACACGGTTTAAATAAACTGCATCTGTCAGATGTTTAGTCTATTAACAAATACTAATTTATGTATTTACGTTATTTTTCGCGGACGAAGTCGCGGGCGAAGTGCTATTATATCATATCATTGATGACATCATATAATATTTCGTACAAAAAACATGTACAATTTAGCTGATGTAAGTAAAATAGGCTTTTAATAGTTTCTAATGCACAATCAAGTCTTGTGTGTTGTTTTGTGTGGCCGCAGACATAGTGGCCCTGGGTTCAAATCCCAGGTCGGGCCAATATATGATTATTGAGATTTTCTGTCGAAAAATTCTCAGTAGCAGCCTGGAGTCTAGAAGTTAGAAGTGTGTACACTCCCGTGCCTCGGAAAGCACGTAAAGCCGTTGGTCCTGCGCCTGAACTGTTTTCGGTCGTGTCGGATTGCCGTCCCATCGGGTTATGAGAGTTAGGGAATAGAGAGCGCACCTGTGTTTGCGCACACACTTGTGCACTATAATATCTCCTGCGCAGTTGGCTAATCTCCCTTGAGATTGGCTGCCGTAGCCGAAATCGGTCAGGAGGACCATTATTTATACTTAGATATATCAGGTGACGTCATTCGACGCTCCATTATTAAAGGGGTAAAAATAAGTACGTCACGAAATTGTTGACACAGGCACGTAGCATACATAATCAGCTACGTGTACTCTATCAACTATGTAAATAAAGGCTATGAGAGAAATACTTTAAAGTCCCTGATGGTAAATTATCACCACCGCATATCGTGTCATCGTCAATGACGACGAAAAATGGTATAAAACATTAATTTTCTTGTTCCGTATGCTCAATTAACTATTCACGTTTGATAATTTTTTTTTTCTTTTTATGCAATTATATCAAATTTCCTGTAACAAAATAAATACAACATGGCAACATGCTTGGAAACCATTTTCATCTCTTTCACGTTGTTCTTAAAACTTTCACACGAGCAATTAGTATCATATAAATATTGTATATTTACAGCTTCCGAATTATTACTCATAAAATGAAAATGAAAATTGCATATTTCGACGTACTAACTAGTCCCTGACGTAAATTTCACATATGATGCAAGTCTTCTTAACTTTACATCAGGCTACGCATTTAAGTAACTAACTAATAATAATAATCACCACATTCGTAAAACAGTGTCGTTTAATTTAATATATCTGTTTACTTTGTCCGTCGTAAGTGTATATTTTTTATAGTATAGGCAGCCGGAAGAGCACATGGGCTACCTATGGTCACCAACGCCCATAGACATTGGCATTGTAAGAGATGTTAACCACCGCTTACATCGCCAATGCACCACCAACCTTAGGAACTGAGATGTTATGTCCCTTGAGCCTGAGTGTAATTAACACTGGCTCACTCACCTTTCGAACCGAAACACAACAATACCAAGTACTGCTGTTTTGCTCTAGAATGTCTGATGAGTGGTCGGTACCTACCCAGACGAGCTTGCACAAAGCTCTACTATCACCACTAATTTGTTATCACCCTGGTGCCTAGAGTTGCACGTTCAAAAATTAAAAAAACAACGCCGAATTATTACCGTTCGTCAACTTGAATAACGAAATAAATCGTGACATTCAATTAATAATGGTTTTTTAATTTTTATTGGAAACAATAAAAACTGTCATCAATATCGAAACGTTCGGAATTGAACACAGTAAATTAATATTGAACACAAAATATCTATATATATATATATACATATAATTGATATCATCGATCGACTCATCATGAGATCTCCTAAACTATGCGCCAAATTGACTTGAAATTTGACACAGATACTCCTTCCCATACGTAGACTCTCACTAAGAACGGATTTTGTTCAACTGTCATCCAAAACGGATTTATCACATATTTTATCATTCAGTTTATATGTAGGAGAGCCCATACCAAACATCAGTAACAGTTGCCTTAGTAACCGTTGCCATAGTAACCGATTTCATGTTGTTTATATTGATAAACTAGCTGTTGCCCGTGGCTTCGCTCGCACGTAATCTATATCTTTTTATTTGTATATTGATTTATAATGAATAAACTATATTTTATATATATACTAGCTTTTGCCCGCCGCTTAGTACGCGCGTTATCTATGTCTATATTAATCAGGTCCTCCAGACCGATTTCGGCCACGGCGGCCAATCTCAAGAGAGATTAGCCAACTGCACAGGAGATATTATAGTGCACAAGTGTGTGCGCAAACACAGGTGCACTCTCTTTTCCTTGGCTCTCACAATCCGATGGGACGGCAATCCGACACAACCGGAAAGAGTTCAGACGCAGAACCAACGGTTTAACGTACTTTCCGAGGCACGGGAGTGTACATACTTCCAACTTCCAGACTCCGGGCGGGAACACAACATTTATACCAAGTACTGCTCTTTTGCTTAGAATATCTGATGAGTCGGTGGTTGCACCCAGGCGAGCTTGCATCAAGCCCTTCCATCAGTAAAATAATATGTACTGCATAAACTATATTTTATATACCAACTGTTGCCCGCGGCTTCACGCACGCGTATTCTATATCTTCACTAATATTACAAAGAGGTAAAATTAGATTTTTGGTATGTTTGTTTGTAATTAATAAACTCAAAATCTGCTGTCACCAATCGATCTATTCGACAATACAGTACAGTGTATGTGTGTTCAGTACAGGGCATAAAATATAATAATATATGTATAAGTATAGTGCAACACACCCTGCATATCTTTTTTATTTTTGTCATTTATTCGAACGAATTTTTTTTACGCGGCTTACAGTATAATTAACAGGTAATAAAAAAGCGCAATTCCCTCTCCAGGTGACCTTCCCCCTCTTTCTTTCTTACCGTTTATACAGCTCTATGTGTGTGTGTGTGTGTGTGTGTGTGTGTGAGTATGTGTGTATGCGTATGCGATTATTTTAGATTTCACAATAAACATTGTGTACATCCATCGATATAAATTTTTACAGATTTAAATATCATTCGAACTCTTTTTTTAACTTATAATACGCTGTTTTATATTTAATTTTGAAGATATTACCATTTACCTCAATTTTTAAATGAGATTTATTGATTTAAACTACCTTACTAAACATTTTTGCATTGAAAAAATTACATAAAATATACAAATTAAAGAGTGAGTTGAATAAAGGAGGAGGAGAACGGTTATTGTTGTGACAAAAATAATAATAATAATGTCCTCCGGACCGATTTCGGCTACGGTGGCCAATCTTAAGATAGATCTTAAGATGTGCCAACTATATTATAGTGCGCAAGTGTGTGCGTAAACACAGGTGCACTCTATATTCCGTAACTCTCATAAGGAGTAAGGGGGTCTGACAAAAATACAGAAATATAATCAATAAAAATCTACATATACAGACACGTTTTTGTAGATAAATAAAAGACTATGCGTAGTACTGTTCGCCATATCCATGGTGCGCTTACATCGCTGCATTTTTCTTACTTTTTGCAGGACTGGTAACAGTCCTAACTTCTAAACGAAAGGTCAAATTCGAACCATTTAAAGAGGAATTTACATGTGTATAACCAACCTGAAGCTATTTTATGGCATAGGGTTTAATATCATGATAAGAATATCATCATCGTTCGTTTCAGCCCGAGTTTTTTATAAACTAATTTTTACAAAAAGCAGTTATTGTGACTTAATTATAATATTTAGATACGTAAGTCTCCCGATCTTTTTGTTGTTAAAGATAAGTAATATAAACATGTAGTACATTATTTTTAGTAACTTAAATAGTTTTTGTTTTTGTGTATCTATTTTTTTTTCAATTTATTATTAATTCTCATTCAGATAAATAATTTAATTACCTTGGAAACTAAACATATTTTAAAATTCAGAAAAAATGTCTGTTACACTAATTTGAATACATACTTTAGAAGATATCACCGATTCCTTACGATTTTCTTTAGTAGTTCTTTATATATGTATGCTATATATTTACCCTGTACTGAACATGCCCGTCCCGACTTCGTACTTACCCGTACGAAGTCGGGACGGGCAGCTAGTAACTTTATATAAGAAGGAAAATAGAGAGAGCAAATTTGTTCGAGTCACGTGTGACATTTCATATTTGTATGAAAGCGAGAACCATATCCTAAATACAAAAAAAAAACTTATTAAATGATTATTAGGATAAGAAGATTTTTCATTCGCATTATAGAATTTCGAACGTGGTCAAATTGGCACGGTTTTTTTAATACAAGACTATCTCTAGCTAAATTTGCATGTTTTGTATTATTTTATCAAAGTACATATATTTGTTTTAAAAAACAATTTCTTTTTTCAATTTTGTACTGATTGTTGTAAAATAAAAACATTTAAAAATAGGCTTAAGGCAATAAGGCTTATAACAAAGGGACGATTTTATGTACAAGATGATTCGCTATACGCAACCAGCTTATTATTCTATGGTACATCTAATAAAGGTGTATCTCAAGTTTAAAATCTTCATAACGTATAAGAAAATGTAACAAACATCTAAATCATAGTATGACCATAGTTTCTAAAAGCCACAATCAAACTCACCGTGGTTTTGAATAAGAAAACGAAGAGGTCAGATGTATTGGTCAAACTAAATTATTATGTTATTTCTCGAATAAATTAAACACTAAGTTATAACTAATTTTCAAGTATAAATCTTCTTTATAAACTTTATGGATTATATTTCTATCGAAATGGTTTTAACGAAAATTATTTATTAGACTTTAAGATACTTATTAAAAAGTTATATTGGACTGGGATTATTTGCCAAACATTTATGTTTTTATTTAGTAAATCGATTTGTTAACATTATAAGAAAATAAATAATATTTAAATTTAAATTTTAATTTGTGTAATATCACTCGTGAAAGGTAAAACCTTTGATAATTGCACCAAAAATGGTATAAAACATTTAATTCAATTATGTATTTCATTTTTAATTCTTTAAGTTCAGTATATTGATTGTTTTTTAATTGTACATTGCTAAACTGGCAAGTAGTCCACCTGATGGTAAGTAATCATGCTCATTAACATTGTCAAAAATATTAAGTACCCCTTACATTTTCAATGCGTCAATAAATTTGGGAACTAAGAATGTATGGCCCTTGTGCCTGAAGTTACATAAGCGAGCTCATTATTCTAACCAGTACAACACAATAGTAAGAAGACGACTATTATTATATATATAAATATGAAACTTTGTATGTTTAGATGTTGTTAATATAGTCACGCAAAAACGTTAAACGGGCTTAGATGAAATTGGGCACACAATTTATAGTCTAGATTAACACATAGGATGCTGTTTGTCCCAGTAAATGATATAGTTTAACGATTGTTATCAAATTATGTTAATAATATTATCCTACTAATACTTGACTGCCTCGTTGGTCCAGTGGCTACATGTAAGACCGCGGACACGGTTGTCCTGGGTTCAAATCCCAGGTCGGGCCAGTAAAATGTTATTGAGATTTTCTGTCGAAAATTCTCAGTAGCACCCCGGAGTCTGGAAGTTGGAAGTGTGTACACTCCCGTGCCTCGGAAAGCACGTTAAGCCGTTGGTCCTGCGCCTGAACTCTTTCCGGTCGTGTCGGATTGCCGTCCCATCGGGTTATAAGAGTTAGGGAATAGAGAGTCCACCTGTGTTTGCGCACACACTTATGCACTATAATATGTCCTGCGCAGTTGGCTAATCTCTCATGAGATTGGTCGCCGTGACCGAAATCGGTCTGGAGGACCATTGTTTTATTTTTACTAATACCACCATACTAACCTACTAAAATTAATAGAATAAACTAACTTCTGCCCGAGACTTTGTGTTCGTGGACAGAATCCGTTACAGAGATAAATTATATAATTAACAATTACATGAAGATCGCTGAACTAGATCCCTGGCTATTTCAGAATTAGAAAACTTATTATCATGAATTTGAAATCATAATTTTAAATTGAAACTAAAACATAGTTGTCATGTGGCTACGATGGATTATTCTAACCTTATAATACTTGTTAATTTGATACTAAATGTCAGAAATAACGATAGCCCATCAGTGCGAAATAATGAAATTGTTATGGGACAGATAGTACGTGAACTATTAACATAATTTTTGTGAGTGTGTGTGTATATGTAGCTATTATGCAGATTTTAGTACAAAGCAAATAATGATGAGCCAATAAAAACAGTACAGGAAATTAAACCGGATCTAAAAACAGATCAACCATCACATGAACACGTGTTAAACTTTAAAATCTTTCAAAGCGAATTTTCATTTTATGCACACAGTCGTACGATACTCTATCGTATTATCGTTTCGAATACTATGAGTGATATTCATTGCGTATTCTAATTATCGATTAATGATTTATATTTTATGAAAAGAGCAATGCATATTATAATTACTATTTTGTAAGCGTAGTTTAAATTTTGTGTCGCAATGAACTTTTTTATTCAATGTAATTTTCTAATCATATCCATTTACGATGGACAAAGTAAACGGATATTTTAAACAAAACTATACTATTTTACGTCACCTTAAATGTTGTGTTTATTATTATAAAAATAGATCATATAATACTACATTAGTATTATAAGGTAACTAGCTGTGCCCGCGGTTTCACCCGCGTATAACTTAAAGGAATCACATCACATCTTACAATGTTGTGATATGTTACAATAGAACATTTTTAGTTTTACTTTCGTGGGATATCAGTATTTATTGGGTTTGCTGCACACTAGATCTACATAGGGCATACAATTAGCTATGAGAAAAACCATCATTCCCTTAAACCTATTTTGACATACTTGAATTTCATGTGTTTTATTTATTGTGATTGTAAACGATACTTTCACAGGAAATTGTTTTCTTTTAAAACTCAAACGTAAATCTGTTTTCTTTTTAATAAGAACTTATTATCAACTAACAGACTAACTGGTTCATTTTTCGCTTAGGGAATCGGAATTGCAATTCAAAAGGGAAATGCTGCTAGCAAATAAGCCACCATTCCGCGCGGTCACGATTGTACTATATTTAACAATTTAGAATTTTTATTTGTATTTATTTAAGACTTCACTTGTCAAACCAACCAACTACCTGTTAAAATATTTCAAAACTATAAAAAATACTAAAATTGGTCTATGGTCTATTCTCTATAATTATGTTGCATAAGAATTAATGTCATGTTTATAAAAACGACTTAATGCTTTATTTAAGAAACAATTTGATTACCATACAAAACGTTATAGTTAAGCAACCTTAAAAGATAGAGATTAGAGATATATCTACGTATACCAGTACAACCTGAACCCGAGTTAACCGACGTATACCAGCACAAGCTGAACGCTATTTAATATGTATGATCATATAGATCTGAGTTCAACTTACAGTGGAAGATCTAAATATTTGAAACTTTCCATTTTTTTGAACGAAGTTCTTTTAGAGCCTAAAATGGCAGTGGCCCAAGGTCCTGTTACATAACGAAATAGCGTTATGCCTACCTCTAAAATGCTATAAACATATGTCGAATTGTTGAACGCCATTCGCCAACGCAGACGTTGTTGAATAGCTATTATTATAAAAAATGTTAATTGAATTTAAAAATTTAAATCGTTTTTTACCTTGATAAGAGATAGTTGCATAAGAGAGTTGAGGCGCTTTTTGGTGTGACAAATTACAATAATATAATCAATTCAAATCTAACACTTGTTTTGAGTCGAAAAAATATTGCAAAGAACTTCGTTCCAGACGGGGTTCCCCGACCGCACAATTTAACCTTCTTTACTCTTCAAACTTAAAATGATGGTTGAATTCATCATCACAGTCTTTACATTTACAGATTATCATTTTTAGGTCGCTAAAGTTTCAGGCAATTCAACTGACCAGTTATTATATAGCATTTTTATCGAACAAATGTTCGACGTGATTCTTTAAATTGACATATCTTTATTATTTATGAACTGATTGAAATAAAACAAACACTAAATTTGAAGTGAAGTCAGCCATAATACATTAGTGAAAACCGCACTCAAATCTGTTGGGCCGTTTTTTTAAATTGGCGTGCAAACAAACAGAATAACATACAAACAGACAAAAATTCAAACAATCATAGTTTTAGGTTCTATTGCGTTTATCAATACCCCAGATAATAGTTTTACTCAAATATCTTCATCAATGTACAGACAGCGATCGGTTACATTTTAATATATGTATAGAAGACAAAACATAAAGTCAAATGCCTTGTTGTAAGTGTGTAACTACATACCACAAAAAACCTTCCAATACCAATCTATTACATAACATATAGGTAAAGTGCGTCTTTAACAAATTGTTAGAGCCTTGAATATCGTAAAACGGACACAACCATCAACCATACCTGCCATCACGCGTCTTCCCACGTTCGGGTCGCACACTCGGCAATGAGTGACCGAATTCTACTCCCACCACTCCCGTAGTGTACTCACTTTGCAATAGTAACTTTCAAAATATTTGTCCAGATAACAAAGTGTAAAAGACAAAGTTTATCTATCTTAAATATCAGAAGTGTTAAAAGTATCTGTTTTGATAAGAATCAATTTGTTAATACAAAATGTGCATTTTGGAAATAAATATCAAATTTTGTTGTATTTTATTATTTGTAGCGCATGCCAGAATGGCTCGATAGAAGACTTTTTTCGTACTTACGTGACACTTATTGTTATATTTCTTCTAATTTACTCAATACTTTTATAAATTATAGCCTATACATTATTATGATTTATGAGCTATAGTATTTTAAAGTTCCATGAAAATCTATTTTGGAGTTTTACGTCAAAGAGAACAAACAGACATTCGCGTTTATAATATTAGTAGGATTAATCGCTCGAGTGAAAGTTTTGAGAACAATAAAACAAAAGCATGTTGCCATGTTGTATTTCTTTTATTACAGGAAATTTGATTTAATTGCATATAAAAAAGTAATTTGTAATTATCAAGCGTGAATAATTAATAAATCATACGGAACAAGAACATTAATGTTTTATACCATTTTTCGTTACAGACGCAATAAATGAGTAAACTAAATTAATAAAATTATAACCATTGCGAAATTATGTTGCCTCAACCAAATTTTGGCCACGGCGGGTCAATCTAGCTTTACGTGCTTTCTGAGGCATGGAAATATGTGTATAACCAGTGTTGCAAATGTAAAAAAAACCTAGATTAAGATAATACTGCAAACAAACTGTGTACATGATTTCTTTTTTTGTGGGTGTAAATAAATTATTATTATATTAAAATCCTTAATTGCAAATTCAGGCAGCTTGTGTTAAGCATCAAATAAACATTTCTACCTCTACAAAATGTTAATTATAAATCTCTACTAATCCATTAATTACCAAGGCTGGCGGTCTTAAAAATAAAGTTACGTGTATGACTTTAGCATTACGCTCGAGTACATGTCATATGTTGCTGCTTAGGCTGCGTATTGATGGCACATAAAGCAACAATTCGTGGATAGTATGCCTCTTGATGTACGCTCGAGTTTTGAGATGCTGCAGCTTGATATGCGTTACGATCGTAACCGAATGATAGGATGTTGCCGCTCGGCTCCGTACAGAGACTTACTCTCATAATCCGATAGAACGATAAATGTGACCCGACCGGAAAGAGATCAGAACGAGAACCAACTGCTTTACATGCTTTCTAATGTATGGCAATACTTCCAGTCCAAACTGTGGGCTGCTACCGAGAAACTGTGAATATTCTAGACTTTTTATATTATTGGCTCATCTCGAAATTTAAAAATTAAATCTAAGACTTTCCAAACTGCAGCATTATAAGTTAGTCATTAGACCATTGAGGTAGTTGACCTTCATAAGCTGTAATTATTAACATTACTAATACAAACGATTCTTCGAATACGTGAGGCACGCGTGCCATGACATTAAATTAAATACGTCTAAAATATTTTTGAAGTGAAAACTTCTTTAGCGGCGTTGTGCACTTTTTTTATGATGGGTAAAAAATGTTAAATTCGCGTCGTGTCACGTGACCCTGATTGAAAATTCGTAAGACGGATTCTGACGTGTTAAATTTTTGAAGTAAAAACTTCTTTAGCGGTATTGTGCACTTTTTTGTGATGGGTAAAAAATGTTAAACTCGCGTCAGTTCACGTGACCCTGACTGAAAATTTGTAAGACGGATTTTGAAGTGTTAAATTTTTTATTTAATATAAATTGTCATGTTTGTGAATTGACGATAGCGCAATAAATGAATATTGTATTTTATCACATAAATGATACTACTTTTATACTGATAATTAAAGCAATTGGAGTAAAATTTTTCCCTAATCATTCCAAAATATCAAAAATGCACAACGTTAATATTCAAGATTTCACTTCTGCCGGCACTGCCGAAATGCAACCCGTTGTTTTTTTTTTTTGGATATGATCTGTTTAAGGATATGAGGAGTCATCGGTGTTACGTCTAACGTCAACTTCCTAATTTAACGATAAAATAATGTAAATAATATGATGTAATACAACTGTATTTTGATAATTAAATAGGATTTTAAAACGAACTAATATAAGATATTTTTATATTTCCTAATATTATTTTAGACACAGTATGTATTTAAGATTAATTCTACCACTATTCAAAATGACAATAGCTTATTGAAGCAAAATTATGACAAATGATGATTTAATACTTGAAATCGATCGCTAGCTTTATAATAATCGTTCTTTGCCTTTATAAAACATCTTTAAAATTATAAGAATATTAAATATTTGTAGTTCATTTTGTAAGGCAAGGGTGGAGTTCGTTCAACAGCGTACACAAACACTGTGGTTATTAAATCCCGCTCTACTCATTGAGGCCGTCTTTGAGGCTTAGTTCCGTAACATAGGCGTAAGCGGTAAGGATTTAATGATATTAAAAACCAATTAAAAAAAATGCGCTTGGAACGCGTTTCGCTTACGCATTCCGAGCGCATTTTTTTTGTAAAACCTTCCGCATGTGAACTCAGCACACCAAAGCTGGTGAGTTCCATGCCATCATCTTCATAAAAAAGAAAGGAAGCCTTAACCCAGCAGTTCAACTCCGTGGGGTAGAAGAAAGTTCTCAGCTTTCAAATTTTTATCTCAAAAAAATCACTGACAATAGATATCTGCCGTAATATGCCGACACCGGCTCTAGTCCACCAAACACTCACATACTTTTTCTGAGTCAATTTTTGTTTAAGACAGGATTTGGCTGGGTCTCCAGGGTTCAGCCATTGCGACGAGCGCTTCCAATTATCGTACAGTATCCACTTTTCATCACAAGTAATGATTCGATTTAAAATCCCTTCACTATTGTGTCGGTTGAGCAAAGTAACACAGCAGTCGACGCTTGTTTGCAAGTTCGATTCACTCAATTCATGAGGGTACCTCATCGTTTAAGGTTTTTTATTCTCCCGATTTTGTTCAAGTGGATTAATACAGTTTTATCACTACCCCGAAGCCTGCAGCTATCTCTGAAGTGCTTTGTGATGGATCCGCTTCCACAATAGCCTTTAATTCTTCATTTTCCACTTTGGTCTCCTGCCGTCCACGGGGTTGGTTCTGAAGGTCGAAATTTGCAGAACGAAAACGTTGAAACCAAAAACGTACCGTGCTTTCTTTTGCGACACCAGCGCCGTACACATCATTAATCCTTCGAGCTGTTTCTGCAGCACTGGTGCCACGGTAGAACTCGTACTCGTAAATATACGGATATTTCATGTTTTCCATTGTGCGATAATAAGCGACGCCAAAGAAAAAAATAAAGAGGAAAAAACAAATGAATGATTATTTTCAAAACTCAAATGTACTAGCCAAATGCATTTATAAATTTCAATTTGGAATTCTTAACCAAAGAGGAGATATTTCAGATCAAAGTGGTCAGTACGACAAAACGCTAATTTCGTATGTAAGGACCTAATATTATTATTATACAATAAATCTTAGTCAAATCCTATATTCGACTACCTACCCCCTAATCGACATCACAAACAAATTCTTACGCAGCGGAGTGATAGATTTGGCTTATTATGTATGTAATTATTAACCATCATGGTCATCAATCAGTATCGTTAGCGTATAATTTAAGTCAATTCTTGAGAATGATGGTAATTGATGAATTCAGCTTTGAAGTGTTTTAATATACAATCATTTAAGCAAAGTACACATTATGTTAAATATTATTGATCTATTGTTTCATAACATTTATATCTATACATGTAAGTAATGTCTGTCTGTCTGTTTATGCAGGCGAATTTTGGAGACGGCTAAAAATGACAACATAAAATAACTAAATTATTATAAGAAGTATTTCAAGGTCTTTGTTTCATCAAGATCGGTTGAGGCTATCAAAAATTATAAAAACGTACGTATTTATACGTACGTAGTATACTATATGTCTCATAGATAGTGGTATGCTTAACACGTCAATTTTTGAACCGCGCTGTTCAGATTTTTGGGAGTTGAAGTTACCTTTTAACATACATATTATTATTTATTAGGATTCGCGTTACATTTGAAATCGCTATATTGTTTAATCTGATTGTTTTTAGTTTTTTTCTTATCTAAACTAAGTTGGTAATCTACTTAATTAAACACATTGTGTTTTGGTCGAAGTTCTTTTGTTTGTTTCTTATTTTTAGGATTTATGTGAATTCTACGTTAAAAAGTAACAATTAGGGATTGGTAATGATGTGAATAAATTCTAAATTAAAAAGAAGAAATAATAATTCTAAAACATTAGTATGCCTTTTGGCTATCTTACACGGCCGCCGATCCGAAGTCCTGGGTTCGCAATTTATAATACCCGGGAGGGCAAATGACTCTACTCCACCTGATGGTAAGTGGTAGTAGAGTCCAAACGCGACGACGGCTAGTGCAGTCAGGAAGAATGACTTGCACTAGCCGCCCCCACCTTGCCGGCCCGCAAGATGCCTCTTCACGCCTCGTTTGAAGGAACCCAGGTCATAAGAGGAGGGGAACACATGTGCTGGTAAAGAATTCCATGTTTAGGAGGTGCGACAAAGAAAAGAGTTGCCAAATTTCTTCGTGCCCGATGGAATTGATGTCACAGTTAGGCGGTGACATCGAGAGCCAGTACGCGTAGACTTGTGAAGGAATGGGGAAGTAGGAATGAGGAAGAATAATTGCTCTGAGCACTCGCCGTGATACAATCGGTAGAAAGCGTGGCTCGAGGGTGTTGGTGACCTTTACGAACAGTGCGACCGGAACGAATAATGCGAATTATTAGCGACCTAAAGGTCACCAACACCGCACGTCGCTGCAACCGATCCAAGGCCTCCAGTAAGTACTTAGCGGAGCCATCCCAGAGGTGCGAGCAATATTCGACGCAAGACCGCACCTGTGTTTTATACAACAGAAGCAGTTGTTGTAGCGTAAAAAAACGCCGCACCTTGTTCAGGACTCCAAGTTTCCGTGAAGCTGTTTTTATAACAGCCTCGATTTGGTTCCTTGGATTGAGGTCGCACCGAACGTCAATTCTCAGTATGGCGACTTTGCTTTGCATCTCCAGCGTAGCACAGAGGGAAGGAGGAGGGGAAAATGGTGACTTTTTCGCTGTGAGAGCGCATACCTGTGTTTTCTCGGCGTTAAACTCAACAAGATTGTCAGAGCCCCATTTGGCAATGAGTCCTAACGTCCTAACGTCCTATCGAGTTCAACAACAAGATCCCTCCGTCTCTCCTCGGTTTCCGCCCACCCAGCTACTGCGCGTCCGTGGTATCCCCCGTGCACTGTACTATCATCTGCATAGCAATGTATGTTCCCAAGAGAGAGCATATCATTGATATGCAGAAGAAAGAGTGTGAGGGATAGCAAAGACCCCTGGGGGACCCCAGCATTCACTACATGGAATTGTGAAGCGCAACCATCAACTAAAACGCGAAGGCTACGCTTGTGTAGGAAGCTGGCAATCCAGGTGCAGAGCTGAGCTGGCAGACCGTATGCCGGCAGCTTGGAGAGAAGACTTCTGTGCCAGAGCCTGTCGAAAGTCTTGGAGATATCGAAGCTGACAACCAACGATTCCCCTCGCTTGTCGATAGTTTCACCTCAGAAGTGTGTTACGTACGCTAGAAGATCACCTGTGGACCGTTTTGGTCGAAACCTGTACTGACGATCATTAATTAGACAGTGATCTTCTAGGTAATGGATCAGTTGGTTGTTAAGATCCGTTCCATCACCTTACAAAGTACTGAGGTGATAATTTGCCGGGTCAGACCGATCCCCTATTTTGGGAACAGCTTGCACATTAGCTTTTCTCCAAGAATCCAGCACATATCCTGTAGAGAGAGACAGCTGAAACAGGCGCGTTAACACAGAAGACAGTTCTGCTGCACACTTCATCAGCACTATGGCTGGTATTCCATCGGGACCGCTAGCTTTCCGGACATCGAGTGATTGCAACTCTGCACCCATATCACGCTGCCTGATTTTGATGTCAGGAATCGTGTGGCCACATGAAGGTATTGAAGGTGACACTGCAATCATCGATCACAGAGTTATCCGCAAAGAGTTTTGCCAAAAGATCGGCTTTCTCCTGCGGACAGTGAGCTAGTGATCCGTCCGGATTTCTGAGCGGTGGCACCCGAAGGTTGGCAAAAATTGTTTTGCACAGACTTGGTCAGACGTCAGAAGCTACGGGAGCCCCTAGGATGCGAAACAAGGTCATGACCAATCTGTACAACGCACTGTGCATCCGCTCTCGTGTATGCCTTCCTTGGAGTTTTTGTTATAGGTTGCTTTCAGTGATTCAATGTTAGATGCCCCGCTAACGCAGCCATTGATCCACGCGCGATATGCCGCCTGCTTGGATGACACAGCATCGGCACATTCGCGAGTGAACCAACGGTTACGCGTGCCCTTACTGATGAAATCTGAGTTAGGAATGTAGTATTCCATCCCAAACAGGATCTCATCAGCAATAGCAGCGGCGCTAGTTGTCGGGTCATTCTCCCTGCAGCAACGTTCCTTCCAAGGGACTGACGCATAGTAATCGCGCAAACCGTCCCAATCTGCCGACTTATAGTGCCAAACGCGACGTTTACATACCGCTGGTGGTGGCAATTTGGCTTGTGTCACTTTGGTGGATATCAGGCTGTGATCCGAAGAACCAAGAGGAGTCTGAACCTCAACCTGATATTCCACCGGGTGAGTAGTCAGCAGAAGGTCCAGTGGGGAAGGCGCTTGCCCGTCAATGTCTGGGATCCTGGTGGGCTGATCAACCAATTGGGTCAAGTCATGTGTGAGAGCGAAAGTATGAGCAGTCTTTCCAGCATGGTCAGTTTTGGGAGAGTTCAACCATGATTCATGGTGATCATTAAAATCCCCCAAAAACACCAGTTCCGCGCTAGGAAACTGCTCTTGCGCAGCATCTGCCACCCGACTAAGATGGTCAAATAGTCGGCTTGTCTCCAAGTCGCCATTGTGGTATCTTTAGAGGCACACGTAGACTCGACTCTGACAAATCAGGTCTACACGTACCCGTGGAGAGGGAAGGGTCCTCCAAGCAGCGCAGACGGTGACAACAAACATCCGTCCTGACGTACAAGCATACTCCGGCTTTCACTTTGAAGGATTCTTCAAGCATGTAGCCGGGATAATTAAGGTAGCTGGTATCGGCAGGACGGAGTATTTGGATCTCCGTAAGAAACAACATAGACAACGAGAAAATTGCTGGCCGTGCTGTCTCGAGATGGTGGTGGACAGCATTGAGGTTAGCGTGGAGTCCACGGATGTTAGAGAACTCAACCGCAAACAGCGAAGGTATGGTGGTCGTATGAACCGCTGATCGACAGTTATTTCTTTTATGCGCTGTCATGTCATGGGAAAAGAAGGGAGAGACGACGATTGTTATAATTTCCTTATTATATTATTTAGATAGTATGTCCAGAGGGTGAAGCGAGCGTCACATTGCCACAATAGGGATGGTCAAAGTGTGGAGCTGTGTTTCTCCAAGAAGCTGCAAGAAGGGAAAATGAACTGATCCGCCAGACGGAAGGGCCCCTGAACCCTCCCGGTAATAGCCGCCGGGACCTCACCGTCCGGTCACCAACCGGCACGACGGTCCACACCGAGATTATGCGTGGCCTGGTGGGGCAGCTTCGCGAGCTGGTTAGGAACGCTTGGGCCCCTGTAATCTGCCACGGGCGGCCAGCGGAACAACCGTTTCTACAGATCTCCCTGACCAGCGGGCCAATATAATTACCCCCGGCATTGGTTCAACAGCAACTTCCACTGGACCACCACATATCGCGGCAATGTGCGCTCGGGAACTGGCTGTACGCTGGCTGATCTCGGAACGCGGCTGCATGCAGCCACTTCACGAGTTTCACCATGCGTACGGTGGTAACAAGCCAGGCGGATGAGAGACATCCTACCACCAGATGAGCAGTTGGTCGCTCAGATATCCCTTAGTCGCCTCTTACGACTCCCACGGGAGAGAGAGGGGCAGTGATTTGTGATTTAAAGAACGCTTATACTCATTTGTTTTGGAAATGAAGCATTCATAGATGTCTAAATTATTCCTCAAGCCGTCAATAATTCTTGATGGCATCCCATCACACATCATTACTTAAAATATCGAAATTTAATATTTGCTACCATAACAAAGACTACTATGTAACTTATTTTTATTTATAATACTACAAACTAATGAACTGGCAGACAGACTGGCAAATAATCCGTCTGATAACAAGTGATCACCTCCACACATAAAATTGACGCTGTAAGAAATATAATTAAAGGCGACTATGAAAAGTAAATATAAAACTCCTTATAGTAATTAAAATATATATCAAACTTGTTGATCTTACGGCTCCTCGTCTTATTAATTCATGAGACGAGTTTCCAACATTGTTATATGATAAAGTGGCCATTTCTAGCTCGTATATACAAAGTTACACCGATTCTTCAAAGTTTGTATGAGCTCAAGTGGAAGCATTTTAGAGTTTTATCCTAACACTCCGCACTTCCCTCGAGAGTAAAAACGCAAGTAATGCTTATAATGTATTACGTTTTATAATACTTGAGAGATAATATACAAGTACGACAAAATTGTCTTATTCTTGCTTAAAAAATATAGTAAATTATCTACTGCAACTACTTGGCACAACTTTCGAAAATAATGTATCGAACTCAATACACCATGCTGCTCAAGTGTTAAATAATGATTGGTGGATGTGAAAATACTGTTTTTTTCTCAAAAAAAGTAAATATATCTTTATATAAAATAATCTAAATGTAAGTACGAGCCCAGTTAAATAATCGGTTATAACGATATTGTGAAATAAGCCCTTATAAAGCATACATTATAGACTATATTTATAAGACATATCAATGTATCGTGATTTTCTTATAACGATTAATTTTAAAGTAAATATATATCATCCGGGGATTGATTATTGCTTGTTACATGCAATACGTGTTATATTTCTCATATTTGCTCACATGCTAAGATTTGTCACGATCCTCACATTTGGCTTGGACAATACACTAATTGTGGGTTGACAAATAATGATTTAAAAAAAATGCTATTACACACACAATAATCTTATCGATGGCAGCAAAGTAGATACGGACATCTGCATTTTTGTGAAAATGCTTTTTTTACAAAAATAAGCTTATATTATAACCTTATCTACAAGTCTGTACTAAAATTATTTAATTTTTCCAAGTAATTAAAATAATTTGGTACGTAAATGAAGACATCTATAGTCGAATTTGAAAAAACGCCGCAATAGAAACGGACATTTGAATTTGTCCGTTTTTACAACGGACTTGTTCAAACACAAACAAAGACATCAGTCACTTGTCTCACTCTTGTGGGTACGCGGTTACGCGGGTATTGCGAGTATGCAGTTAAGTTATCGCACTTTTTGCTAAAATTATATTGTTGTATTGTTATAATTATATTGTATCCTTAAAATGTTGAATCTTACTGAAATACTATAAGTCTGGTTTTATTGATTTATTTCAGTTATACGTGGCTGGAACCGCGGGCACAGGGCTAGTTACCAAGATAACACAACTGACTGATTTAAAATAGTCTGATATTCTGTTAATTTCAAGGCTGAATATACTTATAAGAAACCGTGATACAATTTTTTTTTATATAAATCTAAATCTTAACTAGCATTAAACTATATATACATTAATTAATAAAATTTAGATTTTCCTTGTTAGTATTAATAATCTTGTATAATTTACTTAAAAATGGATTCGTTTTTTTGTCCCTTTTTTGTCCTTAAAGAATAATATGCAATGATTATGAATAAATAATAATTAAATCAGTATTATTACATATATATTATTATTAAAATAAAATATTGGCGTGGTTTAGGAAATTAAATGAGTTTAACTCAGACACGTAGATGAAGCTATGTGAAATGTTATATGCAAAGTAAATGAAAAGTAATAAAAATGTTGAATACTGTTTTTATGTCGCTTAGATTACTTTAAATATCCTTAAAAAATAGTGCTTCAGGTTGTTACCTTAATTTATTAAATATTTTAATTAGAATGAGTACTTTGATTACAACTAATAAACGGATATCAGGCAGATGTCTTCTTCAACGTTGAAGCTTTTACAAAGTAAAAAAAGACATCTACAATATTTCAGCAAAACAATGACATAGCGTGAAACCCGTTATACCATAGATAAAAAATGTTATTTTAATTCATCATGGAAAATTTCATGTTAATCGGTACATAAATCTTAAAATGGTTACCTTTTTCACTGAAACTGGTCTCCTGAAAAGTTGCTATTTTGTAGATGTCTTTATCTACTTTGCTGCCATCGTTATGTGTGAAGGTTTTCAATCTATAATGCGAGTTTATATCATTCTTTGTAAATGATATTCTATGAATATAAACCAGACAAGCGTAAACAAAATGTTATTTTAATTATTAGTACTTTGATATAAGAAATAATTGTTATAATTTCCTTATTATATTATTTAGATAGTATGTCCAGTTTTTAACGTGATGAGATTACAAGTAGGTGGGATAGTAAGTGGTAACCACCGTCCATAGACAATGGTGCCTTAAGCAATATTAATCATTCCTGACATATACTAAACTTGGGAATTAAGATGTTATTATAATTATTTGCATATAAACATTCAACTATAATAAAATGACAATTATTGTAGTTGAATGTTATTGTTTCTTACAGTGTAAATCATACCATCCAATGTACATAAAACCCAACGTACAAACATTCTCGCCAGTAAACTTATTATGTTATATTAATTCCCTTATGCATTGAAGTTACACTGGCTTAATCACCGGGACAATATTACGTATTGCAGTTTGGCGGTAGGATATGACGTGACGAGAGAGCGGTATCTACCCAGGCGGGCTTGCGCAACGTACCTTACCAACAAGTGATAACTGTCAATAAGTTATAACCAACTTTAAAAAAGCATAGTCTTAAATAATATAGTTTATGTAATTACGCTCGAGAATAAAGAATAAAGGTCACATATCGATTTTATTGATATTGGGAAAGATTAAAGTGTATATTTGAAACTTACGACGATATCATTTTTTTATATTAGATTATAATTTATACGCATCTAACATATTTTGAAGCTAGATAAATTTTATTGCTAAATCACTATAAGCACATTTGAACTATTCCGACTTTACTCTTTTCTTTAGGCGATTAACATTGCATTAAAATTCAAGAAAACAAGAGCTACTCGAACACTGCTATTGTAATATTTACAGATTGCCCTCTTAACTTCAAAAGCGTCTATCGATCAATGGATCTCCTTCTAATGGATGCAAATTAAAACAGAAATGCAGAAATGCGCGGCCGACTAATATTGAATTACTTGGAAACCATTTTAGATTGCTTTACGATAAAAACATACGTCATTTTAAATCGTTCGAAGCTGTTGTTTTAGTTATAATCTTGGAAATTATTAGTTAGCCATACATGTGTTGTACCTTTAATGTGAAACATCTATTAACGTACTTTGGGGTTAACGGCATTAAGTTATCTTATGCAGTCGGGATATATACTTCATAGCTATTGTATTAAAGGTGTTATGTGATTATGTTTATTGTACTATATATTGTTAGCGGTCTCTGCCCCCCCAGAGTGATCAACATGGTCCAGTGTATAAAAAGGCACGGCAAACTTATAGCTTTAAAAGTAAACTTGAATGCTAACAATATTTATTAATTGAGTTTCTATGAATTACTATCAGTTTTAGATCATTTACGCCTTTTTATTCAAAGTTTGTGTTAAGTGTGCAGTGTTCAAATCCGATTGACTGTGAATTTATTCCTTTTTTCTTGATTTCTTTGTTATATGATTTGTATAAATTATACCTTCAAACTAAATAGATAATTATTTATACAAGAATACTATTTATTAAATAAAATAAAACTATAGTAAAATTAAAAACACAATGAGCACAAAAAGCAGCCTTGACGCTTATTAGTCTTTTCGTCCAGATAACCTTTGACTTTCGATATTTGAAGATGGAAATTAGGGTATCGTATGTTTTTGATCAGCAAAAGAACTGATTAAAAACATTATATTTAGCATTATTTGTTTACGTAGATGTTAATAATCGTTTGGATGAAAAGTTCGTGCAAAACTCCCATACGTAACGAGAGAAATTTGTTGTGGGGAATACATGTAAGTGTTGGATACGTTCAGTTATTGAAAAAAAAACAACTCTTATTCTATTTTCTAGCATTTGCACAATTGCCGTCTCTATTTGCGTCTATTTTTACAATTCGTTACATTTTTTTCTTAACGTCATTTCATGAACTCATTTGAAAACAGAATGCTATCTGTTATGATAATAAAAACTCCTTGGTAACTTTACAAACCGATATTATTGAACAATTCCAATTACCTAATAAATATCCATGAAACTTATTATTCAAATATACATATTCTTACAATTAATAAAATAAGCATTAAGAAGTCAACCGTCGTTTGATATTGATATTTGTACCTTATTGGATAACAATTAATAAATTAACCTAACATAAGCTCGATTTCAATTTGAGCACCTCTTAGCTTGCAATAGTAGATATATGTTTTTTGCTTTGTTTGTAAATAGATAAAAAACTAAATGTTAAGAAAATTTTGTATTAAATATCACTATAGAATTTATAATATTTATTTCATTAATTGATAAAAACCGTGATAAAAGCACATAAAAATCGATCGCAATATGTTATTTTGATTGTAATATACACAAATTATATATACACACGATGAAATTTACATAACAATGTTTCCGTTTGACAATCATTAAATTATCTTTAAGACTAACTACGTGACCTTTCCGAAAGAGTGTTTTTGTAGTATTTTCTTAATAATTTAAACACGTGCGTCAGAATGCATAATCTGCGCCCGTATGTTATTAAGCCTTTATCGGTTTTTGTTATCGTTGTTCGATTTGTTTAATCTAAGGGTACGAAATCTGACCTGAATAATCCTTATCTTTAAGGTCCATTTTTGTATTAAATTATTGGAGAGATTGCTTTTTGAACAAAATCTAAACGCGAAACAGTTTTGATAATTTATGTTTCAGTTAATTCCCTAAAAGCTCTTTGCTAAACTTAATTCAAAGACAAAAATGTCGGCCGTTAAATTGAATTTGAAGGATTTCAAATCATGCGCTGTCACTGTCTAAGAAAGGTGTTATTTTTTCAATCCGAATTAATTTGACAAGTTTTCACAATTTATTTCCAAGTTTCCTTTCTAGTTTTGCTTCTATTCTAAGTAATCACTTCATAACATTGATTGAATTAAAATTAAAATATATATTATAATTCTTAGTGATTGTCAAAATGTACAATGTATTTTATAAGAAAATAATACATATTTAATGTTTTAAATAATAGTGGTCCTCCTGACCGATTTCGGCTACGGCGCAGGAGATATTATAGTGCACAAGTGTGTGCGCAAACACAGGTGCACTCTCTATTCCCTTAGTCTCATAACCCGATGGGACGGCAATCTGAAACGACCGGAAAGAGTTCAGGCGTAGGACCAATGACTTTACGTGCTTTCAGAGGCACGGGAGTACGGGAACTTCTCGACTCCGGGCTGCTACTGAGAATTTTTCGACAGAAAATCTCAATAACATTATACATATTGGCCCAACCTGGGATTTGAACCCAGGACCACCGTGTCTGCGGCCTTACATGTAGCCGTTAGACCAACGAGGCAGTCGATAAATAATATATTTATATTCAACAAATGTCAACCTCTTTTGTGCCTAAAAAATATTTCTTACATATGTATATACAAAAAAACCAATAAAACCAACAATGTAAATGTTCCAATACTGGGCTAAGCCATCCCCTCCCTTTACTTTTAAGGAGAAGCACAGCACGCTGCTGCTAGGCGAGTTGGTGGATAAACGTGGTTGATTTTCATTCCCACATGTAACACAGTAAGTATAATTACAGGCACAAGGGGCATAACATCTTAGTTCCCAAGGTTGGTGGCGCATTGGCAATGTAAGCGATGGTTCACATTTCTTACAATGCCATTGTCTATGGGTGTTGGTGACCACTTACCATCAGGTGGCCCATATGCTCGTCCGCCTACCTATACAATAAAATAAAATAAAACTTCCCTGGTGATAACACAGTGTTACGCATATAAAATATCGCAATCTATAAAAAAAAGTTTTTGTTACCTAAAATGTACGAAATATTTCACAAAATTTTAGGTTTGCCCTTTTACCAAACAAAACGTAATATACCCTTGGGCTTCACAGCGACATGGTTCTTAATTAGTCTATATTTGGCTTTGGTTGGTTCCTTTGTTTTTGTGTATCCCTGACAGGCTGGTAGAGGAGATAAAATAATCGATTATGATTTTACAAATGTATTACGGCTTAATAGTTCAATTTATTATATTTAAAACGATATTATAAAATAAAAATATCTGCCACATATATCTGTTAATAGACAAAGGAAGAAACAGGCATAAGCTATTACTAACATTGTTGCCAACTATAATAATATAAACATTGGAAAACATTATGATTGTCTATGATTCTTTTTTGACGTGATTATGTTTTTTAGTTTTAAAAAAGTGACCTTTTAGCTCGACAGATATAAATCATCTAAATGGATTAAAAAAATTATAATGGAAGAAAACCATTATATATATATGTATATATTAATCAAATTGACACCACAAGTTTCGTTAATAAAATAACGTTCATTTTTTATATTATAATAATATAGTATAGAAACGAAGTATCATATAGTATACGGGCCAGGCATACGCATGGGAGCATAACGGCATAAGAGAGCGTCATGCCGTTTGCCGTCACGTCATACGAGTCGGTCTTTCCCCAAGCCGCAACAACAGATCTTTAACATGTTATAATAATTAAACATACAGCATAACGTGAATCCGCATTAATAAGAGCGTGTCATTGTTATATGTGTATACAGGCCCCCAATGGATTATATGATTTTTTTGAGAAAATATTGGAAGATGTCTTAATAAAATTGTTTGGATCTAATAAAGAAATTATTGTTTGTGGTGATTTTAATATAAATTTATTAGATACTCAGCCACAACTATTAGATTCAGGCCTTTGTTAAATTCATATAATCTGGTAAATTTATTCATTGAGCCAACTAGAATTACAGAGTCCACATCAACTTGTATAGATAATATATTCACAAGTCATATTCCACAAAATAAAGCTATTATTAGTAAATTAAGCAGTTAATAAACAAACCTTCTCAACATTCAGTGACTGGGCGACCATCGTAATTCATAAAAGTAGGCAGAGAATGTACGAGCTTTACTATGAAAGAACGTACAATCATAGTGCTACTTTTGTTAATTATGTAAGAAACTATTCAAAATCATTCAAAAAAGTATGCTCTTTGGCAAAATCATTACATAATAAAAATAAAATAAAAAATGCACATGGCTATTTCAATTTTTTTTTGTTTTTGTATACAGTACATGATGCAATAAAAAAAAGACAAAAAAAAAATCAACCCGCTGAGTTTCTTTCGCCGGTTCTTCTCAGGGCTGTATTTCGTTTCCGAACCGGTGGTAGTTTCTAAATTGACTATTAACAAGAAAGTGTAATACTTCAATATTGAATAAAGTATTTACGAATTTGAATAATAATATTCTATGTGTACATAGTAATAAATTATTTTGCATATACTTTCAAGTTTAATATTTGTTTTAATAAAATCAAATTAATAGTCATGATTGATTTACAAATAAATAAAATCAAAGTTAAATTTTAAGTACACAAACCTGTAGCGTTCGTTTCGTTTACGTAACTCAAATTGTAAATAAAGTCGACTCGTTAGTGCGTAAAGCTTAGTTAGTTCAATTTCAACGCAGAGCACACGACGTATTAAATTGATCACAAAATTATTTTATATTTAACGGTTATAGAAATTTAAAAGTTGGAAATAGTTTCCGAACCTCAATTTCGATTTTAAATTTCATCCTGTGTGGTGTAAGAAAACATTGTATGGTAAATCTACATATGACGCACATTTTTATTTATTAAATCTTTTTAATCTTACAGACGTTTTCGGGTATTTTTCAATAATCGCCCGAATTGATTTGTCCAGCAGCACTACATTCAAAATTTAATTTCTGCTGTTTTTTAATTGTCAATGCCACAAATAAAACCAATAGGTGACCAAAAACTTTTCTTTTCCTCTATATATGTAGCGGGGATGGCATAGTAGTTAGAGCACGTGATTATTAATCAAATAATTAAATTGTTTTTCATTCGATTAATAAATAAATATGTTTAGAAAAAAAAATGTATTCTAATCAATTATTTCAAAACATAAAAATTGCACTTTTTAGAAAAAGAACAAACCATTTATTGAACCTTAAATAGCCTTTAATGTGTTCATAGTTTTTCGATATCACACAGGTCAGCTTTAATTGTTTCAGAGCCCGACCGATCCTACACTATTATATCCCGATTTTCACTTCATTCCAGCATTTAAAATAACCAATTCGTTTTGCAAATCGACTGTGTATTGCCCAATATTGGTTTAATCTGAATGAAGCTCTGCGTAATTGTTTATTATACTTCAGTATTAACAACCTCTAAAGTATTTGTAAAATTGAAAAATAAAATCCATTATACCAAGACATTTATTTAAATAACTTACACCTCGAAAAGAACATTTGACAGAAATAAAGTAATTGTGATTAAATTTAAGTGAGTGTTTTATATTTAAGCTTTAACAACTTAAAATAAAAAATAAATAACATGAATAGAATTATTATTACTCGATAAAATAATTTATGTTTGATAAAAAAGCATTGATTTAGTATCACTTATATTAGAAAAAAGTTACTACCTAGTGGTTTACGTTTGTGTTACGTTGTGAACCGATTTTAATTTAGCTTAAACTTGAAAAAACTAGAATAAAATATATAAAGATTGTGATCCATATTTATTAAATACCTCGTTTATCTATTAATGTATTCTTAAAAAGAGTCCTAAATAATTGACATAATCCGAAGAATTGCCGAACTGAAGAAGTAGTGGGCGGGGCACATCACTAATAGCACTGATGGCCGAGGGGCAGAAAAAATCTTTAGTTGTAACCAAAAACTACCTGATTCAGAGTATCGAGCGGTGGTGAAGTACAGGATGAAGGCAAGAAACGTCCACGAAAACCACGTAGTGATTCAAGTCTCACCGACCCTCTGGAAATCACTAACGGAGGCAGGTAAAATACACATTGACCTCCAAAGGGTATCGGTTGAAGAGAGATCACCGTTAATACAGTGTTCTAGGTGCCTGGAATTTGGACACGGTCGAAGGAATTGTACTACGGAAACTGAATGCAGCCACTGTGAAGGACCAGAAAGACTGTCCCTCTCGGTTGGCTAGAAGTTTGCCAACGTGCACAAACTGCCAACGTGTAAAAATAGATAACAACGACCACAACAGTTTTGACAATGATTGTCCAATATGACAGAAATGGGACAGTCTAGCGCGACAAAGTGTAGCATAGTGTTAACGAGGAGGGCGGTCTAAGGGAGAGTGAAAAGAAAAAGAGCAGGAGCGAGACCCGCTTTGTGCAAGCAAATTGGCATAGGAGGGGATTGGCTACATATAATTATCTTAATAGAAGCCACACGGATGGATCTGGAGCGGGGGCCAAACGCGAAGACTGGTGAAGAGGTAGTCCAAAGATCTGGCTACAGATTCCGTGTACACGAGGTAGAACGAAACCGGACCGGTTAAGTCTGATCTTGGATGAAGATATTAATATTATCAGTCAATCAAGATCAAGTAAAGAGAACATAACGGATAAGGCGCATTTCTCCAAACCTACTCGTGAAAAATTAGAGGAATCCCAATCTATATCGAATACACGGAACAAATAGAGGTAATCCTCGACCAAACCGGAACATTTTTATACGAAATAAACACAGACCATCGAAGTGGAAGACGACAAGAACGCCAGGAGTAAGCGGTGGGGTAATGTGAAGGAGAAGTGCAGGGGAGAAGTCATAGCTGGAATGATGAGGAAAACTTTCAATACAATCCTAAATGACGCCATCGAAATAAATGTGGACATATCTTCTTGCAGACAAAATATAGTGAAGTATAATATTATGGACTGGAAAGAGGATGAGAGATTCACCAGTTCGACACAAGAAAGTAAATATCGTTAATTCAATACAGAGAAAGTAAAATAGTTATAACAAGCAAAAGCAAGTGAAGAATATTTTTTGATTAAAATAAGATATAGGTATATAAATTTAAAATTATATATATAAAAGGAAAGGAAAGAAGTGCAACAAGGAACATTATCGACAATATTGGAACTATAAGTCAAAAGTGATTACAACTTTTACCAATTAAAATAAACAATAATAATCTCATTCGAACTTAACGAACTGGTGACCCTGAAAGGATGGAGTAGATGGTGATAACGAGCGTATATAAATTCCTTGCACCAACCGGAGGTAACAACAACAACAACAAGATTAAAACCAGTTACTTCACGTGGTTCAAGGCGATCGGCCCGGTTATATCAAGGACTGATTAATAAATGATGACATATGACACTTAGAATACTCAATTATGTAATTAAATAAAAAGAGCAAACTTAAAATTACAAAGGTAAATGAATAAATCACTGTGGAAAAGGTCTCCGACCACCATGTCGGGGGAGAAGCGGCCGGTACTTCACAAAAGTGAAGTACCACTAAAACATTGCTCTACCACCGAGTATTTTTGAAATGTGCAGTATTTACTGTAAGAGCGTACACAAAAATGTAATATAACATCGAGAATTTAGAATCGCTTATAAAGAGAAGAACTTATTGCTTATTTCAAAACAAATAAGAGGCAAGGCGAAAACAAAAGGTTTTTTATACAATAAAATATAAATAAATATTCGAATAAACGCAAACCCTTATAATTGTGTTTCATATTTTGTTCAACGTTTGGAGGAATTGCGACGTCAGAGGTCGCGATCCAATCGCAGGGTTTTTGATCAAGGTCGTAAGGGCCTGGATCTCCAAGATCGCTGACCGCTCGTATTTGATATCAAAGTAGACTCGTATATATCCTGTTTGGACATTTATCCAAATACAAGCAAAGAAAAATGAACTGGGTTGAAAATGGAATGACTTATGCTTTCAATACCAACTCATTTGATGACAAAAAGTATTAACTTTCGTATGAATTTATTGAAAAACTTAATAATTTGTTCGATTCAATTACGTATTAATTGAAACCGGCTTAGAGCCAAACGTATCTAATATCTTGATCAAATATATATTAACGGTTATACTATATTAAAAGATCTTACCCATAACAATAGTTTCCAAATTGGAATTAAGAACTAATAAAAGTTAATATAATAACGCTACATATATGATTTTTTTATGTATTTAGGAATAACAAGGTTAATAAATATAATGAGTAGTTAATAAATATAATTATTATAGGCGATAGAAATCACATATAGCTATGTGATTTCTATCGCCTTTAAGCTTTAAGCGTATCATTCATACCTATAAAACAAACTGAAAAAAAAACTAGACTAACGATCCTTAAATTTTTTGGCAGTCTTTTAAAATTAATTAATGAGAAATACTTTCCTGTTTTCAATTACTAAGAACTTGAACGATAGTAATAATATATATAGTTTAATTTGTTCTCATAATTACACTAACTCGCTGGAAACATAATAACTTAAAGCTAAATACTTGGTATCATAATCTTATATCTTTAAACGAGCAATTCTCGTATTAAGTAATTATCTTATTTATACAATATAAATATATAATCTGAATCTCGGAAACGGCTCCAACGATTTTCATGAAATTTAGTATGCAGGGGGTTTGGGGGGCGATAAATCGATTTAGCTAGGATAATTTTTTAGAAAATGTCGTTTTATCCGTGTTTTCAATAATCAACTTTATCGATAATCAACTTAAACATAAACTGAAAAACATGACTCTTTATGAAGTATATATATTATTACTATATTATTTTTGATTGGGAGCATATAACTGACGACGATTTAACGACACAACACTAAAGCTATTCCAGTAGATGGCGTTGTTAAGAAACACCAGCCAAAAGCTCGATCATCCAGTATACTCATACTATTTATTATAAGTGGCAGCAAGACATCACTTTTAGTTAAATTAAATTCAGGTAATTTTATCCAAATAGATTTTTACAAAGCTTTTTAAATCTTAAATCTTTATTATCACCGGATCAGAGTTTTGATTTTATTACAAAGAGCACGGAAATCGACAGTTTCTCATTATATTATAAAAGAGAATAATGTCACTATAAACTGATGAGACTTATTTTTTAAATTAATTCATTAGAAATGTTACCTATTTATAAGTATTTATACTCTTCTTAATTCGGCTTTACCGATTTTCATGACTTATTCGAACTCGGTAGGTAGACTTCCTATCGGGTTTCTATTTCTAATTCCACCGTACAAGGTCTGCTAGCTTTATCATTAGGCTCTCCCCCACGATTTTCATTTTATTATTGCTTATTACTTGTTAGAATCTTGTAAAATAAAATGCAAATGCATGGAGGAATATTAATTGCTGAGTTTTTCACCGGCTTAATTTTACAAGCCGATGGCAGCTTTACATTTAATTATTTTAATCCTGTAAATTGAGGTGTTTTCAAAGTGATTGTAAACGCGAAAAAAAGTGTGTGTTTGATATTTTTTTCTTTGTATCGAATCATTTGTGGTATTGGGTTTTATTAGATTATATTTGATTTTTCAAAGTTCTATGGTTTATTAACGGGATAAATAAAAGAAATCTTTTCGTTAAATAATTCTTTAATTAGTTAGAAGTTTTGATAATACGCTGTATTATCTCAAAACCTCTAACTAATAAAGTCAACATGAATAACGAAAAAAGTTGATAAAAGTTTCGCAATATGAAAATAAAGCGAGTTTTGTTCCGAACTAAGCTAGGGATGAAAGTACTGGTAACGAAATAAGTTCTCGGTTCAAGGCCGTATAGACATAAATATCGCCCATATCTGACAGTCAATCAATTCGACCATATTTCACAAGCATGCGATATATTTCAGACTGAAGGTTAATTTCATAATTTCATTTCGTAATTCAGGCCTATCTCAAAATCGAACGATATAAAAAAAAAATAGTTTATCAAGCTCTTTGATTTATTTTCCGAGTATGTAGTAATCTTCTTTTCCTATTTCGTACGTACGTTACAATCATGAACGACACTTATTCATTATTTAACAAGAGGTCTGCTACTCGAGGATATATTTTATGAATAAACGTTTGAAGTCGCAAGAGGCAGTTATTGATTTCAGTTTCTTTGTATTTCGTATTATCTCTCACAATGCTATAAAAATGGTAAATAACGGTGCTATTGGAGCTTATTCACCCTTCCATCACCACGCTGACTTAGTGCAGGTTGGTATACATGTGGCAGATTTTCATTCGATAGGACACATATGTAGGCCTCACAAAGCTTACCTTTAACGATTACATTATGTATTTATATAAATGATGCACATGAAAACTCAGTGCTGGAAAGGGTTTGAATTACATCATCAGTTAAGATTATTATAAAGTACAATTGTTTTTAAATTAACGAATTATTATTAATGATATAGAAAATTAAGGGAATAATTCATGAAGAACACTAGGTTGGGAGTAAATTTGTGAAATGTATATGAAGTATGTTAACATCATAATATTGTCACGTATGCCTTGCCCGCCGCCGCTCTCTTGTCCTTGTGTAGCGCATAATCGTACTTAATATATATAATTATTATAAGCAGATAATTATATTTACTTTAATGGAACTACTTTTTGATTTACTTTACTTTATTTTAATTTATTAGTTTTCTTTTAATATGTATTATATCAATTATCATTAATTTCGATGTTTTGTGCTACATTACACACTTGCCAAAGCTTGGCCAAAGCAAGAGTCCACAAGCTCCATGATTTTACAAACACTCGGATGCCATTTACGCTGTGCATGCAAATATAGTAGACGTGGACGTTGAAGTTGTGACGGCCTTTGGCTTAAAATGATATATTTTTACTTAAAATATAAACAAAAACAACCAAAACCAAACAGTCATGGTTGTTACGTGGTCATAAACAGCACATAACACGCACTAACGTGTAAAAGTAAATACGTCGCAACGGCTTGCCGCAAGTTTCTTTTTATCTGTGTTCAAAAACCGACACTGGCCCGGATCGGCGACAAGCCAACCCAAACATCCTGTTCACACGCTTGTGTCTGTGGACGCTTGTCGAGACTTGCCAAGCATGTGAATGTAGCGTTACATATTATCCTAGGAATCCCGTGATTGCCACTATTTTATGTAACACAACTCTTATAACACCTCTGCTATACGTCATTAAATTGATCTGATTTCAACTGACGGGTATATTGCCAACTGGATAATGATGTATTTACACGGATGTCTTTTATAAAATAATTTTAAATACATACCTATATAATATATCTTTATTGTATTGTGTACTACATGTTTACAAAGGATAAAAGTATCTTCAAATCTCATGCTTTGTTTCAAATATGTACCTAAACAAACAAGAATTTACCCGTAGTTAATTGGAAATGTTAATTTAGAATATTTTTCAGCAATTTATATAAAAACATGCATACACACTCTAAACGATTTATATGGCCATTTGCAAAGGTCGGCTGGAGGACTTGGCAGAAGTTGAGTTGAATTGAGTTTTGTAATTGAATGCCAGTTGGACAACTGAATTACCTAATAGTGAGAGTTTAACTTTATCTATAGACTTTAACATTTTAAGAAATACAATCATTAACAGACAATTATACGTCGCTAAACATACTTCCGCCTAAGTTCCGTTTATTCATCGTTTGTATAATAATTAATAATGATTATTTTATTTATAAATTCAATAACTTAATTTATGTACAATTAATTTGATAAGTAAATTAAATTTCAAAGGCCGGCAACGCACCTGCAAGTCCTCGGATGTTGCAGATGTCCATGGGCGGTGGTAGTCACTTTCCATCAGGTGAGCCTCCTGCTAGTTTGCCCCCTCTTACAAAAAAAAAAAAAGATTGTGCTACAAATATGCAGGCGTCAGTTTTATTCAGATTTGAATCCTAGGATCTAAGACGTTCACATCCACAGCCTGTAATGATTCTGCTCAATCAGTCAGTCTTTAGAGCGGAAACCAATGATAAGCTAGATGTTATAAAATACAAATGTTTTGAAAATAATTGTGACTCAAATAATAAAAAAAAACTTCTGTGTATAAATCTTATTGATTGATTAAACATCTAAGAGGGAAAATGATGTTAAATTTTTTTTTTTTTTTTTTATATGATAAGTAGGCGGAACTGCATATGGGCCACCTGATTGTAAGTGGTCACCAAGTGCCAATAATTACAATGTCTCACTCATCCTTTAAACCGGAACACAACAATAAGAAGTACTGCTGTTTTGCGGTAATATATCTGATAAGTGGTTGGTACCTAATTTTCTTTGTAATTAATCATCATTGAATTTGGTGAGTAAAATAATTACATTATTTTTCAGTGTCCCATTTACAATTATAATTTAATCGAAATAGGTTGATTTTCTTACTATTAAAATATCTATTCGCACTTTAACCTTAACATTCCCACCAAGGGCAGGTGGTCCATCAAACAACTCAAATACTAAGCAAAGTGTTTTTTTTTTAAATTTAACACCAATCATGAAAATTATTAAATACTTGATATTAATATACTTGTACGAGTTGCAATTTGTATTTACAATGTCAACATGTGTACTAAGTCTTCTCTTCCAATTATTTACATACCTTCCTTTTTTTTTAAATAATAATTTTATTATGACTGTGCTGCTGTGTACCGAAGAATTTAATTTTTGATTTGAGTATTTTTAATATTAATTTAATAAAAAACCAATTAACAGTTTATACTTAATTATATCGTATGACTTTAAAATACCCATTCAAGGATTCCGTCTTTTGTTGCAAACCATTAATCACGTACATGAGATGGAAAAATTGCGTAGGTCTTAAGGGCGATGGAAATAATGTGGAAATGAATGGAAGCGAGCACTAACGTTTGATTTATACTCGTGAAGAATTTTTATTACCCTTGATTAAAGTCTTTAAAGCGCATGGTAATTTACTCGACACCATATTAAAATATTCGAATCATCCGACTGAAATTAGCCCATCTTATACATATAATAATACCTCAGAAAAGCTGTATACGATTACTTGTTTTTTAATGAATGTAGTGGACACTCAATGCTTAGGTATCATTTTATTATTATAAGAATAATTATTTTGAGTAAGCTTATTTTATTTTTCGAATAAAATTTTAATGACTTGTTCTTATAAATTAAGAAATTTCTTTTTTTTAAATTTCAATTGACTAAAAAAGTTTATTTGAAATATTGATAATGAAGTTAAAAAATTAATTAATAGTACATTGTCGTTGATACAGAAAGAAGATGTCAAACTTCACTTCACAATTTCAGCTTGCAAGATTTGACCAAAACAAACTAACAAACATTGTGAGTTAAACAAAATCTAGTAAAAAATGGCAATTTACTATAGTTCGATTTCAAGTGCAACGTTCTAATTTGATATTTAATATAAATCCACACAGACGTAAAAATAAGCTTCTTTTGTTTCAAATACATTTAGTTAATGATGAAAAATTTAAGTACACAATATGTATAGAAGCGCCATATTAACTTATATTATGAACAGTGAAATCTTAAATCACGAATTAAGCCTTTCTAGAGTGAAAGAAATTTAATAAAACGTAAAATCAAATTTAATTCTCATCTTAGATTAATGTGGTTCAAAATATATTGTTACAAAAACCAAAGACGGAGATAAACGAGCCGAGATGGAGTTACATTTAATCCTGTAATTTAGAAGCTTCTAATTCTTTTTGAAATGCGGCCTCTTTTATAAGAGAACTGAGATTTCATTTCCTGAGATATGTATCTGGTTTGAGCCAACATTGAAGTTTTATAATGAAACGTTTTTATAGACATCAATATAGCAAACAAAATGGAGATAACTCTTTTAAAATATACTAGCTGTTCGTGACGACATTATACGGATAACATTAATACAAAAGCTATCCTTTTGAATAGTTGTAATTTCGAAAATTAACTAAAAAAGCGGATGTTTATTGTTTATATTATAAAACTAGCTGTTGCCCGCAGCTTCGCTCGCGCGTGGTCTTTATCTATACTAATATTATAATTAAGTAAAAATTGATTTTTTGTATGTTTGTTTGTAGCGAATAAACTAAAAAACTGCTGTACTGTTTTTAAAAACCTTTTTTACCTACAGAAAGATACGTTATCAGCGAGTAATTAGCTGCCCGTCCCGACTTCGTACGGGTAAAATAAGGATTTTATCTCGTACATTTTTTAATCAATAAGATATAAACATTTACCAATCGATTTATTCGCCCATCCAGTATAGTGTATGTGTGTTCAGTATAGTGCATATAATAATCCTACTTTTTACTAATATAATAAACTCGAAAGTTTGTATGGATGTATGGACGTTTGTTACTCTTTCACGCATAAACTACTGAATGGATTTTAATGAAACTTTACAATAATATAAGCTTAGGGAATACCAATTAAGTGGTACATATGGCAATAATGGAATATGTTTTTTTTATCCAAACATCACCAACATAGTGAAGTTCGTATATTTCTCCCTAAGAGATATTGATATAAGATATTGCGTATTTTGAATTTCATTATTTGCACCCAACTCTTCCAAACAAAAATAAAAGTTTCTAAAAACTTTGAAATTCATGTTTATTAATTCAATCAAAAAACTCAAATAGTATATTTCTATTTTTTTAAATTTTTATACTAATGCTTTTACCCCGTTTCTCCCGTTTGGAGTTAAATTTCTAAAAACGACGAAATACGTATGCATAGCTTTAATACTAAATATCATTCTTCTTACACCAAAAGTGACGGAATCCCCATACAAACTTTCAACCCCTTTTTTACCCTCTCAGATTTAGATTTTCAAAAACGCTGAAATACATTTTTATTTATTTTTAAGCTTGTTCATTAAATTTCATGCTTCTAACTTTAAAAATGACTGGTTTCTAAACAATCGTTCAACTCTTTAGGGGTAGAATTTCCAAAAATCCTACCTTAGTGGGTGTTATAAAATGTATCAACTGCCAAAATTTCAAGTTTCTAACCCCCGCAGTTTAGGCTCTGCGTTAATGAATCAGTTAGGAAGAGTAATAATATTATGTGAATAGATATCAACAAAAATACGTATTTTTATAACTTTTGATAGACTCAACTAATTTTGACGAAATAAAGGCTAAACGGAATCTTGAAATAGTTCTTATAATAATTCGGTTTTTTCAATTTTTAGACGATTAAAAGATACGGACATGCAGACAGTAAAAAAATTAAAAAAATGATTGCTTTGGTTTAGGTAAATCGTAAATAGCCATATAACCTTTAAAACAGGCAGTTGTTTTGAAATAACAGACAGAAACTTCAATTTTATTTATATGTATGGATAATTTATTAATTAATTCGTTTTTGTTATAGATTTATGTTATTTTATGTGTACAATATAAAGTATAAAGGAAAAGTTTCTTCTGTCAGAGACTAAATAAAATCAGACTTAACCAAGGCTACTAATTTAATTAAACAAAAAAAGGGAATTAAAACAAATATTTTCCATTGAACTTGACACACATCTGAATAAGCTGCTTAAGCGGCCATTTTATGTAGAAAAAATATATAATATACAAACAAAAGCAGCTATATAACAATTTTAATTAAAGTTTCAAAAGCAGTTATTTGACCGCTCTGGTAGGTTAAGTGTTAAAAATGAGATGACACTTATAGCATATATATCTATAAATATATACATACATTAGCTAAGTTTCCACCAACAATAATTACACAATCATTAAAATAATCAAAACATATATAAAATCAAACAGCTAAACCATCATAATCAGTAAAGGTGTAGTAAGATATATATTTTTTTATAATCAAATATAATTAATTACTTAATGAAAACACAAATTTAACAAAAACAAAATATAAATGAAATCACATAGCTTAAGCATTATTACATTGAGTAAGGCCAATAAAATGCAATAAATAAATGATATATTATATATTATTTATATATTTTTTAACCAAATACAATTAAAAGGCAAGCAAGAATATCACTACAGTATAATATTTATAACAAACTTAAATATTGAATATTAAGATGGGTTGGTACATTCATTTTATATAAATTAATACATTTAATACATTATTATTTTTAACTTATTTATGTTATTTTAGCAGTGATTTTTTTTTAAATATATAATATCAATATCTGAGTACACTTAATTATATATTATATGCTCGCACAGATCTACTTCTTCCTATTCATGATTATGCTGTCGCAAGCTTGATGTAGCCAAAGACCAATTGAATTAAGCTGAGAGATTACAAAATACTTTCATTCGGTTTATATTGGGATGAGGCAAATATAACCACGTTTCACAATTTTGTTCTCTTCTTAATTAGTTGCCCGTCTGACTTCATAGGAATATGCACATCTTCTCTATTCTGTACTGTGTGTTGTTTAACCCTTTTACTCCCCCTTCATCACTTGATATTCATTAGATGATGACGGTGATGATGACGTCTCAGTGCTTTTATTTATGTGCTCCGTATTTTGTTCAATCACTACTATTTTAGCTATCTCTATAGCTTTCTTTAGTGACAGATCAGACCGTTGTAATAATCTTTGATGTTTGGCGAGCTACTCTAACACATATTCGCTGTAAATTTATCACTGACCAATGACTATTAATTCAACGAAATCGCATTTTAAACTGTAATTTTCTAGACTCGTAATAAAGTTGGTTATATTTTCGTGTTTGCTTTGTTTTCTCATAAAAAATACATGTCAGGCCATAGTTAAATTTTTCCTCGGTTCGAAATACTTGTTACATTTATTAATGAGGTCTTCTAAAGTAATTTCTGTTATTTTAATGTTGAACAAAATTGCTATTTTTCTCTATTTACACTTCTTATACATAACCAGTGGCTAATACTCCTTATATATATCCAGAGGCTAATAAATATAGTTCAAAATATGGTTGCCATTTTTTCCGCGTTAAATTGTTATTTATTTCGTTGTTTAGAAAAAACTTCGGTAGGTAAAACGTTTGAATTTTTATCTGCCGTTTTAAAACTTTTGACAGGAAACACGAATTTACGAAAAAATTATACCTATTTAAAGTTTTAAGAAGTGATATACCGTTTATGTTTAAAGCAAGCACTTCTAAAACCGTGTATTATTGTTATAGTTGTTTTTTAGGCTTTGTTTATACACCTAAATACTAATTACGTATTAATTATTGTCACTGAGTTAACTGACATGCTCACACGCAGTCTTAAAGCGTACTGTTATGAAAGATATAAGATGAGATCATAAAGATACACACAATATATATGCAATATTAGTTTTTATGCAAAAACAACACACGAAGCTACTGAAAACACGAAATTGTTAACAAAACTTTTTGATTTTGACAACTAACAGGTGCGCGTACTTTTCCTACAGATAATAATTTATTGATTTTTAGTAGGGATACTAAACTTATAATAAATTAATAAAGAGATTAAAAATTATAGGACAAAATATAGGATAAATCATAAGCAAAAGTGTAAATTACATGTAATATTTAATCTCTTTTCAGTTTGACCATAACCATTTTTTAATAAATGTTCTACGTGTATCTTTAAATTGACATAACTTTATTATTTATGAACCGATTGAAATAAAACAAACACTAAATGTTAAGTGAAGTTAGCCACAATACATTAGTGAAAACCGCACTCAAATCCGTTAATCCGTTTTTAAGATTAGCGTGCACAAACGCACAGACAAACAGACAAACAGACAAAAAATTTATTAATCATTGTTTTGGGTTCTATTGTGTTTATAAAGACCCCCGATAAAAGTTTTACTCATTTATCTTCCATGTACAGACATCGACCAGTTACAGATTTATTATATGTATAGATATACCTATATTTCAAATTTCAGCATTGTAAACTAATTCGTTTTAACTGTGCGTCAAACGATTCTGTAAGCATACAAGTAGTTACTTTATTATGAAAGGAAGTTTAAAATTAGAAGAATCACCTGACATTAATAGATGGTGATGAATGAAAAGTGTTATAAGTTGTCTTTTTTAACGGTCGTCTTAATGAAAAAGTTGTAAAATATTCGTTGTAGAATTTGAAGCTCTCATCTTAATCGGTTAAAGTTTATGTTCATCGAGCATATTGTTTATACTAATACTAATAAATATCAAACAGCGGGTGAATAGATACGTAATCATTTATCTCTTTCTATCGTCAGTAATTCGAAGAAGACAAATATTGTGTTCTAAAACTATACAGTAAATAAAAAATAATACTGAAAATCTTTGTCGTTTACGTTTGTTTGAGAAATTCATTTATATTTGCAACATAATTTAATTATTAATCGTGAAGTGATCGTGAGCTTCTAGAAACAGTTGATTAAATAAAAGTGATTAAATCACCTTGTTAATAAAACGATTCGAAACAAAATGATTACAACATAAAACAAAGTAATATACATTCAAAATTTCCTTCAGAAATTCTCACGTAAGAGGCGGCTTTATTTAATACTAAATCATAATATTGCTTTAACGAGAATTAGAGGATCCGACAGCACGTCTCTACTAAAATATATTCAAGTTAGAGGAAAATAGCTTCTATGACAAGTGTAATAAGATATATTAAGACTGTGCGTGATTGTAAGGGACAGTGTACATGATCGAGCGTCGCGTGTTCCACAATACAACGTACGGTGTGTTAATTATATTGTGAGGAAAAGGCCGAGTGCACAGCGACAGTAAACATGTGCTGTTATTTTGTTTAATTTATTAAAAATACTTCGAGTAATATGATATAGCTACAGTTATAAATTACAATTGCTAGATATAATAAATCGTACTAGGTTATTGGTAACAATCGATAAACCAAAACTTACGGCAACAAACGTGTTATCTGTGCCCAGGAGCACACCTTTCACGTTTTGAGAAGATAACGGTCTTATTATCATGAAAGGGATTCCTCTTGACTAAACTTTAATAGTATGTGTTACAATATTCCGTTAACCGATTTTTGAAGTGAAAACTTCTTTAGCGGCATTGTGCACTTTTTTATGATGGGTAAAAAATGTTAAACTCGCGTCAGTTCATGTGACTCTTTGAAAATTCGTAAGACGGATTCTGACGTGTTAAATTTTTGAAGTAAAAACTTCTTTAGCGGCGTTGTGAACTAAATTTCTAATGTAATATAAATTGTCATGTTTGTTTACGATAGCCCAATAAATGAATATTGTATTTTATCACATAAATGATAGTACTTTTATACTGATAAGTAAAGCAATTCGAGCAAAATTTTTCCCTAATCATTCCAAAATATCAAAAATGCACAACGTTAATATTCAAGTTTTCACTTCTGCCGGCACTCCCGGAGTGTCGTTTTTGTCTTTTAATTAATTTAAAAAATTAAAAACTTTATTATATTAGCATCTATATAACAACGCCTTACATCGACGAACTCATTGCTACCACTTAATTTTCCGCACCTAAGCTTCACACCTGAGAAATACCGGATTATTAAGCAGACGATGTTGTGGTGATGTTTGCGATTAATCTGTGACGTAAAGAACCTCGCGAATGCACGACGTACGAAAATACACACACGAACACATTTACATATGAATTTGTATCGTTATAATATTTTTTAATGAAGTATAAAAAAAAAATTAAGTAAAATAATTGCATATTATGATTACAAAAGTGCACAATTTTTTTTTTGCCGTCTAAAACCATCTAACTATAGAATATAAAATGCGAGGTGCAATGAGGTGAGGTATGCTTGAGCTCTTTACTCTTGATCATAAAACACATTAATATTCATCCCATATGCATTGCACGCTTGTCGCGGTTACGCTTATCACACTTACTCCGTTTCCGCTGACGGAAACTACGGACCTGGCTAGTGAGGTCATAACAAATCAAGCGCTATGAACAAAAGTACTCGCTACCCTACCGATCTCGTCTCGAGTGTAAGTGTGATCTTATAGGATGTATCGTTAGAATTGACGGCTGATTCTAGTCTGTATGTAAATAAAGTAATAAAGTGTATGCATGTAAATACAGACTAGAATCAGCCGTCAATTCTTTCGAGCTTACGCTTTTTGCGATTTTTTTACGATTTTTGCGCTTACGAGCGTAAGCTCAAAAAACGAAAATAAATTATACTCTCATAAAATAAAAAAAGACAGCTATCATACATTCTCACTCTATAAGTATATAGTATGAAAATAATTATGGTAACCTTCATACGTAACTAGATAAAATTACATATCTCAATTCATCAAAATTAAAACTTATTACAATTATTTATTAAAACTAAAAAAAATCAAGAGAAATGTAACTTGATTTCTGATAATATATCAAAATAAGAGATATTCCAAAATGTAACGGGGCGTTTCCAGTTACGATCGCTTAAGAATCCTTTTCAAGACTCTATCAAAGTTTGAGAAATATACACTCTTTCTTTCAAAACTTCAAATAAACAGCAATTCAAAAGTTTCAATTGTTTTCTTTATTACGTTTACGAGTTGCAGTTCTTATTGTGTAGTTTATTGGCGTAATGCCAAGGTCATTGAGGAACCTACATCTTACCACCAAGAAAGGAGCTACAAACTTAAGAAATTTACATATTACTCTGAACAGAGTGTAGTATTGGACAAATATATTGTTGAGAGAATTGGTAATGTAGATTTTCTTTTTTATAAATTATCTTGAAACTGATCTTTTTATCTAAGCAAAAAATAGAATTAACACTATGGAAAATATTCATCAAAGGTATGGATACAATGACTATCAGTTTATTTACAAATATACAGTAGATTAATTACTTTAAAGAAAAAAAAAAATTAAGCAGGTGTGGTTCAAAAAAATGTTTAAGTCAGTTTAAGTAGTTGCTGCATAATCATCAGTTATTCTAACGCCAAACATTAAACAGTATTGCTACTTCGGACACTTTGTATTGTTGTTTGGCGAAACAATAGCTACTGAGACGATAGTGACTTGGAAAGTTTTTCTTCCAGTGCAGCTCTATTGGCTTAATACGAGTATGTACTATTATTATCACTTTCATTTTATATACATACAAACACACATGCATTACACACATATATACTTTATCCTTATTTACAGAACACATTGTACACCAGTTTTTTTTCTAGTCTCTGCCATATTATAAGCTCAACTTTGTTCGTGAATCTGTAGTTTTGTATCTTAACTTCTAACAAGTCAATCATATGACTTACGACTATCATTATCCTGGTTGACTATATGTATTATTTTTTTTTTTTTTTTATTTTATTGTATAGGTTGGCGGACGAGCATATGGTTCACCTGATGGTAAGTAGTCACCAACGCCCATAGACATTGGCAGTGTAAGAAATGTTAAACATCGCTTACATTGCCAATGCGCCACCAACCTTGGGAACTAAGATGTTATGTCCCTTGTGCCTGTAATTACACTGGCTCACTCACCCTTCAAACCGGAACACAACAGTACCAAGTACTGCTGTTTTGCGGTAGAATATCTGATAAGTGGGTGGTACCTACCCAGACGAGCTTGCACAAAGCTCTACCACCAAACGTTAGTAAGCGTATAACTTCTGAAAGACGATATAAATACATAGTGATTGAAACGTTCCCTAAAATTTAATGAAAAAAACCTCTAAGCATAACTTAGATTTCACCTTCATTAGTTCAATTCAATTCTTCGATGTGATGTAATGTTTTAAAATATTACATCACATTTTTCACATATAGAGGATATTGTAAAATAAATTGAAAACCAAATGACGCAGCGACCCAACTGGCTATTGATTTCAAATTCAATCTCCACTCTTACAAATATTTATATTAGTCATACGGATGCTTCACGCGAATGGGGTCAAACTAATATAAAATATTTTTTAGAATATTAGTGTTTTAAAAATAAATTATTTATTATTATTTCACTTGATTTTTTGGTTGTGATTAAAGAATTTCTGATAATATCTTTACATAGTTTACTTATAATGAGCTTAAAACTAATATTATGTAATAAAATTTTCTTCGATTTCGAAAATTATTATAAGTGACTTAGAAAGTTTTTAGGAAACGATTAACAAATATTTTTTAAAATAAATATAAAAGTCAAGAAAGTGAATCTGTAGTTTTGCAACTAATATTTTGACTATGTATCTTGTATGTCATGTATAAATAAATGATTAGAATATAACATATATGTTTGTTATATACATATTCTGTCATATACTTAGTAGGTAATTTCTTTCCCCTCCACCAAAAGGCATCCTTTGGAGGTTAGCTCTACTAAAATCTGTAGAAGCTGTGCTTTTAAATAAAACATTATAACATTTCACAAATAAATCTCAAGAAAACAAGAGAAAGAATCAAACTAATAAAATACAAGTGGGATTGAAAACGACAAAAGAATTTACGGCAAAGACCTGAGGTGCGATCCCGTTTATTACGTCTCGAGGCTCCCGCACGAGTCTCGGTGACTTGCTCACGAAATGAAAGAACAAGTGAACAAAATGAGAGAATCTCTGCTATATAGAATAAGTAAAATGTATATAAAATAACATATATAGAAAAATATATATTACTTGGTAAAGTATAAAAATAACTAGAGGAATTTTCGTGATTCCTTAAAAAAGGCCATTGCTGTTATTTTTTTAAATAAAGAATATGGAATATTTGGAATTATGGAATATATGGAATATTGTATACGCAAAATATAGTTTTATTAAATTTTCTCTGATATATTTTCCCCATCAACTTGTGAAGTTAAACAAATAACGACGCATTATTAAGCAAACTCGTAGCCGGCTTTAAAAAAGAAGGACCTTATTATGAATTTAGCCTTAATTTTTTTGTGTGATTTCTCGATGCGTTCAGCGATTAAAATGTTTTAGTGGATTTTTTCATGTTTCGTTAAATTAACTGTAGAAAAATTATAATATTTATTAATAGGAAGTTTGAAATCAGACAATGTATATAATAGAATAAAAATCGCTATAGCCTAGTGTAACGTACAAATAGGGAATTGAGCCTAAGCTATGAAGTCAGTTCATAATAGCACACTAGACATCCGAAATTATTTTCAATATAAACACACAGTTTCTGCGGAAATAGAAGGATTCCTTTGATTTCGAGGACTAAAATTGATTACCATAACAAATACAATTCTTTCTATCATTTATATAAGGTTGAGAATCGTCAGAAATATATTTGAGTGACGTATTGACGTTAATGGCAAACGAAAAACGCGGGACGAAGGAAACAGCCAGTAATATCCGTATCGATGGACTAAAACATACAATAAGTAATTTAGCTTAAGCACCTACCTTCACCAACACCAACTAGCATGCGTAAACTGTGCCCAGTACATGTCTTCGGGCCTCTTATTTATACGTCTTTCTTAGGTTACCAGTTGCTGAAGGCACCAGAGATTGTCGTACACGCTTACATATATGATGACTGACTCACAGAGAATATTTTTTTATGAGAACGCGCAATTCTGATAAGATATTAATTAGAAGATTATTCTGGTTCGGAACACCTAGAAAGCTTCGAAATGAAAGTCTGAGTTTACAAAAATCAAAATCATCGTGTTCGGTATAATCCGGCCGGCGATCGAAGGTCGTCCAAATGCATTATGCAGAAGGCATTTCGACGCCCGCTTGCCTTCGTACGCTTTACATCGTGTGTGGTCTGAGTGATTACCGAATGTGTCATTGAAGATTGATCCTTAAATTCATGCTTTAACCCTTGTATTATTTTTTATGTTCTATATTACGAGACTAAAATATAAAAATACCGACTTGCATCGAATATTAATTTCATTGTTTAAAATATAACAATTTGAACGCAATATTATTTACGTAAATTATGAATCCTAAAATACATTGTGAGGCTGATTCGAAATAAAATCACGCGAGCTCATCAGAAATAACGTAAATTAAAATAATAGAAAAGATACACCAAAGACACGGATAACAATTTTGTGAAGGTTTATTTGAGAAAGAATAAAAACGTTATTTTCATTAACTACGGCGATTTTCATTACGTTATTAACGGAGGATTGCACGACATGTTTCGTGAGCTTCGTTTTTACGCGAAATCTTGTTGTTAATGCGATTTAAAAGCATAAAATTAATTTTAACGAAGCCGTAACAGTTAATAAAATATATATGTATGTGGTTTGATTATAATATGATATATTATATAGACTTAAGCATAATTATATTTATTTCTTAAAATAGTACCACTTCGTGAGTGGATAACTTATAAAATAACTTAGCATTGTAATCATTACATATCATCTTTAATTAATTTGCATAATCTATTTTAAATAATCATAATTATGAAATAAACAATTGATTAGGCTTTGATATGCGTGTTTCTGTGAATACGTAAGCATCCTCATCAGTATAAATTTTTCACACAAGTTGAAGAGTATAAAATAATAAAAGGGTTAAGGTAAAAATTGTATATTAACAGTGATTTAAATAAAACTTGATCAACTTGATGAACTTGATTTTATTGATAAAGTATTCCAATTTTCTTGCCAAAGATTGAAAAGCTTGAATAAAAACTGAAATGTTGAAAGTAAAAAGTTACCCTTTAGAGTTTAGGATCCGTATTGGATTGAATAGATAAGATATTCTTAAAGTAACGAATACTGTAATTAATTGGTATTTCAAATCTGTTTTCACAAAGTTTATTTACATGAATAAGTACTATCGAGAGAAATACCAGATTATATCGTCTAGAACATTTCTTTGCATACCCATCGTTAGATTTCACGGGATTAACAGAAACTTCTCTGATATAATATTTATCGAGAATGCAAAGTACATAATATAGGTTTATAATATACACTTTTTGTGAACAATTTTATAAATTTGATAAAAAATAATCTAAGAAATGTAATAGTTATATTATCCCTGTTCAAATGAACAAAAGAGAATACTTTACATCATTTGACAATAATAAGACCTATCACAAAGTATATTGTGCATGGCCGTCTGCCATACACTTATTAAATATTCCACCGCCAAGCGAGGTACCAAATAAATTGGACAATTAAATATTTTATACACGATAGCTTTTAATGTCGACACTTTGCAATGATAATAAATTTATAACATGCGCTATAGGCGGGTACACTGGCCATCGTCACTATATTACGCTTCTAGGACATGAATATACTCACTCCGTTGTATCACCACGTACCTTCTAACACTACTGACCACGTCTCCTGAGCCGAGGTGCGATCTCATGAGAGATACCAGAATAAACGTCACTTGAGAAGACGGCTCTTTTAAGGCAAAGCGTAGGACTATTTCAAACTCTAAAATTAAAATATAAATTGGCTTAATTAAGGAAGTCACTTTTGTATTATAAAAGCTATGATGAAATTTGAACCACTTGCTTTAAAAAACGCTATTACTTTTAAAATTAATTTCTTGCAATTCAATATCAAAGACTATAATAATGACGACTCTTTAAACTATATAATAAGAACGTAATTCTTAAGCTTCGCTATATATACTGACTTCATCTGTCTGCATTTTTTTGACTTCATAATAGGGATAAAGGCAAGCGCAAAATACAAATGATCATTGTCAATTGTTACATCTTTTTTTGTAATTAAAATATATAACTGAATGTTGAATATACGAAAGCAATTTTAATTAAAATTTATTAATTACCAGCTCTTGAGGTGCAGAAGCATCATCTATAAACACTCTCTACTTAAAACTCTTGTACACAAAGTTTTCGGGAGGTTGAGAGATCTTACCTCTTAATTTGGTAATTATTTTTTCATATGTTATCACATAATGGAT